>OZ020606.1:115880219-117311799 GCA_963971545.1 Philophylla caesio | reverse complement strand
TGCAAAGCAACAAAGCGTACATTTATTTGCTGCTTTAAGCAAAATTTTTGAAAGTTACTTTGTAAGTCGGTGTAAAATCAAAGAGATTTCGATTTTTTGAAAGGTGGAGCGCGCGCGCTCATGCGCCCGTCTACGAATTATATGCACTTAAGTGCCAAATGTTAGGCGGGGGCCACCACCAATTTGCACGGTTGTATGGCGTTAGAGCCATATAAGCTTTTAATTGGCTTGATAAGTGGGCAGCTGCGGGCGTAATGCAGTTAACTGTTTCGATAATTTTTTTGGCGAAAATGCAACTATCAAATAATTAACTAATAGATAATAATTAATAAATGAAATGAAATAGCACAAAAATAAGATAAAAATTAATTAAAAAGAAAAAACTAACACAAAGTTAAAATTAAAGAAAAGAAAATAAAACGGAATAAAATATAGTTGAAAAATAACGAAAACCATAAAAATCAGAGATTCACATTTTTGGACTGCTCATAAAAAATTTGGAAGTTATAACAAACGGGTATCATAATAAACAATTTTTTAATCATATTTTCTAGAAACAATCTGTGTGACATATTAAAAAATATTAGAATTATTTTCTTTTATTTCATATACCAAAATAATTTTTATAAATATAAGGTATTCAAAGTAGAAAATTTAAATTAAATAAATACGCTTAAATTTTTAAATAATTTAAATAATTAAAAACATAAATAATAAAAAAATAAATAAAATAAAAATTGCAAAAAAAAAATGAAACAAAACTTCAACTCATTTGTATTCCTGAAAATTTTTGATTATTAAAACACATTCTCAAAATTTGTTGTTCGCGTACACAAAAATGCAGCAAAATATTAGAAATTCGGAAGGTAAAGTGATTGTGTTTTAGACAAATCAAATTGGTCTGTTTAAGAAATTTTAATTTGAACATTTTGCTCGTTTTGTATTTGTATCTCTTGCTGATATTTCTCTCCTTGGCAGCAAATAGCATGGATAATTATTACTGGAAAAGAATTCGATTTCAACTAATAAGTACGCTTGTACGTTCAAAATATCTATTTATAAATATCCAGCTGCAAAACTTCGGTGAAATTGCGAATGTTTTCTCACAAGAGAAATAATATCGAGAAAAGTACGCCTACAGAAAATTTGCAGGAGCTTGCAAGTTGAACGAACCGCTAATGGAATTTTTGTGAACAATAAAAAGTTTAAAATTTGAAACCTCAAAAAATGGATAACATTGCGTTCTACTAGAACAGTTTATTGATTAAGCGAATAATTACTTACTTCTTACCAATTTTATTTATTAAGCATGTTTTAACTTCCAAAATCTCAAATTCACTTTTGCGGTTCGTGTAAATTCTAACCAGCTGTTTTTTGCTGTCACATACCTGCTGCCAGAAGTTTTCCTTTTTTCTTATACTTTTCAATAGAAATATACAACTGGGAGCACAGTTTCACATTCACAAATTTCCCTGTGGATTCGGTTTGAAATGACATGTTTGGTGCTCCCAATTTCACATTCACATAAATTTTTGTGAATTGAATCCGAATGCTTGGTTGTATGTGAAATGAAAAGTAAATGCCAAAAAGTGTGTGAATGTTTAATTATTTTCGATTGGAATTATTTTTAAAATATTCTTTGATGTTTGTAGAAGCCATTTATGACATTTTTGTATTAGTTATTCATTGAAATATGCGTATTTTTAAGTGTTTTGCTCAAAAAAGCATACATAGCTGAATCCGAAAGGGAAATTTCAACAAACAGCTGTTTTTCAATTGCCACAACGATAACCTATGTGTGTGACAGGGATGACCTGATATGCGAAGCAATTTGTAAAATTGGGAGTACACTAATTCACTTTCACAGGAAATTGCGGAATTGAAATGTGAAACTGGGAGCACGGCTGATAGTTCATTCTCTAACAAAAATCACAAGCACGAAGTTTCAAACTTAAACAAAATTTCGAACCTTTAAAAAGTTTTGGAGTAAGCAGTTTTGAAGCACATCCAATTTTATTGGTAGTTGAGTTTTGAAATTTTTTATTTACAAATTTTTTCCTTAAGAAAATATATCGAGATGTATTAGTGATTTGTAAAAAAAAAATTGCGAATGAACGTTAGCGAAAATTGGATCAATAGTAGTGATTTGTAGCCACTTGAAACTCGCATTTTTTTATTTACTAAAATAAATGAGATTGTTTGAATTTTTTTTTTTTGTAATAAGTTTAAAACTTGTTCTTACGTCGCTTTAAGCGAGCACATCATACGTTGCTTTGGTGATGTATTATCGCATCTCCAATGAACTTCTGTGCCATCTGATTACCGCAGACAAAACATACATATATTGAATTGAAAAAAAAAAAAATTAAAAAAATATCAAGCAAATTATTTTCTGCATATTGCGCAAAGTATATCAGTCGTACAGCTGATTAGTGCCTCTTAAGCTGAATTTAAAGCTTAGAAGCTTAGGGCTTTTAAAGCAAAAAATATAGTAAATAAATGCTGAAATCAACATTACAAAGCTATTTTTAACTGACCTACTTTTAAATTGAAAAGCATGTACATAGTAGATGCTCGTTTGAGGAGCACATGTTTTGATTTATAATACAGGGTGGCACATATTATTATTAGTGATGCTTTTCGTAATTTTATTGAGAAATTTAAATTTTGTTTAAAAATACCTCAGCCGTAAAATAATTGCCATAACCAAAACTATAACTATAAACAAATAGAGTTCCCTAAACTCAAAGCAGATGCCTTAATCGCAAAGGGCTCATTTTGAAGTAAGTAGAGGTAACAAAGTAAATAATTTTTTTCATGAAAACTCGCAATTCTAACTTTGCATCAAACTAACTTTGCTTTGGCCAACAACATCACAAAGGAATTCTTGGAGCGCTCGCATCTCCATTTAACTATTAACAATGATTTGGCGGGTTTTTTTTTTCGCTGGCTGTCACTGTACCAACCAAATAAACACAGTGATATTAAATGCCGGTGCTTCAAATTTAGAGCTGATTTCCATTTTATGTTTACCGAGTTCAAAATGGCTTTCGATAGTGTTCAATAACTCGCGATGAAACTTGGGCAACTTAAGCAACGAGGTGATGGGTGAGAGGATAAACTTCCATAAGACCATGATAATATAACAATCTGAGTTATAGCTAAATGAATAGACATTCCAAATTTAATGTACACTCGATGTTGTGGTATGACAGGTATACCTGGAAAACCACAACTCCAATACACAGACGCCTGCGATATTTTATAAACACATACCTTGGAAAAATACTCCGAACTTTTCGGCCTAAAACAATAAAAAATGGAAAGCTAAAATCAAGGATTCCCTACACTTTGTATAGTAGAAATTTATAATGAAATCGCCACATTGGTAGCGGCAGGCTTCCCAGCCGACCTTGGAAAGTATTGAGCAGAACAATCGATTGAGTCCGAAAGCTAGAAAGAGCTCAAAGAGTTCGAAAAATTCCGTATAGCTTTTAACGAATTTGACAATTATGCAAATGCAAACTAAAACTGTTTGAGATTTTTGTTCAACTGAGCAATATGATCTCTTTTCCTTTACCTATAAATTAGAAAGAAAGAAAAGACACCCATTCCGACACGCTGTGCAATAGAACGCGCAACAAATCCCCCCAATTAAAATTTTTTCCAAAAATTACTACTACCGATTTGCTAACAATCGCCCTCCCCCCCCCGCTTCTATTTCCTTTAGCAGCATTTTCTTTTGCTGAAAGCTTTTGTAACATCGCTGACGGCATTTGCTCGCCATGTGAAATGTGTAGGCGTTATCGATGCTATTCTACACATACATAAAAGTTGAATTGCAAACAAAAGTTTGCGTATGCGTAATTGTCTGTGTGAGTGTACATTGCAATTCCGTTTTTACACTACGCCCACGTTGGCGAGAAGCCTTCTTCATTCACTACAATTCGATGACTAAAAATAGAAACTCATCAAGTCGAGACTCGCCGCTAACCGACCATCATCAACCACGGCCCCAACTGTGGCCACCAAGCACCAACGCATTCATTCAATCCATTCATGTGTATCCTGCGCGCAGCCGAAAGCAATGAGCAGAGCAGCCGCCGCCCCAGCTGGTAGGTGCCCCAAGATAAGCCAGTGATGCTTGGCCCACGCAATTCACTTTTTAATTCAGTGCGCAATTATTTTTTTTATTTTTATTTTTTTTTTAGTTTGTGGGGCGGACATGCACCAACACAATTTCAGTTTGAGTAATGAATGGAGGATATGCCACACATTTTTCCTCTCATTTCCTTGCATACGAAACGTATAAATACTTGTTGCGAGTAAAAGTCAAAAATTGCCAACGACGCTAAATCACAAAGGCATCACCCACCCTCCTGATAGCCGACTCGCTAACGAACGTAAAGCCCACTTGCAGGCAATCAACCGAGTATCAAATAATTTACACCACCTGCATATTGAGTTAAAACTTAATATAAAAATATGTATTCTGTAATAATCAAAGGCAGAACGGTTCTATATTCGTCATGTGAATTCAATAGGCGTCCTCTTTGCAGTGAATGCTTGGGAGTGTTGCATTACATAAAGTAGGACACCCAACAAGAAACAAATTCGTATATAAACGATTATGATATCGATATTTCAAACGATAAAAATAATAATAATATGTTATGATGATTATTATAGTAATAGAAATAATTATAATAGAAACAATGGAAATAAAAATAAATAAAATATTGAAAAAGATAACGATATATTTATCACGATAAATAAACGATAAATAAATACATAATTATAACGATAAATAAATCGATATTGATAGGTATAAAACAATCCATAATTGAATCGATAATTAGTACACTTGATATAATGACAGTGATCACGATATTGCTATCGATAACAATATAATAAAAATGACGATAACAGTAACAGTAATCATGAAAATAAAAGCAAAGAAAAAAAGCGATACAATTATTGGAAATAAATACGATAACAATAACTATAACTGTAATGATAACGATAACAATAACAGTTAAGATAACGATAACGATATTGTCGGTCACCCTGTTAGTTAGTTACAGTACTCCCACCATGGCAGTGAGACGATAAAAATATGTATCGATAATGATATCGATAACATAAAAATTACATTTATCGATAATGTTCAATGATTCAAGCGGTAACTTAATCGATATAACGAAAGAGCGTTCGTGAAAGAGCGATTAATTTGCAATTAACAACATCTTTTAACATTTTGTCGTCCAGCAGGTGAAAATTACTTCAAATATCAATAAAAACTAGTTTTTAGTGATGCGGAAACAAATCGTTCAGATTAGTTGGTAAATACTTTTATGAGCCGACATCATTCGATAACATCGCGTTCACGCAATAATTTTTAATAGCAAAAGCAAATTTGGACAATTTAACACCTTTAGAACTTTTTCATTCGAGTTTCGGCCAAGTTACAAGAATTGGCAGCTTTTGTCCTGCAAATATCTAACGAAAGGGGTGGGTTTGAGGTCACTTCGAGAGAAAGCTGGTTTTGCTTTATCGAATTACAAAATATACATTTTTAGCTTGTTAAGGATCAATGATAATTTTTAGGCTATGCTTCTCCTGGATACTTTAACCCTGTAGAGACTTTTCGTACCTGCCACTGAAGTGCGCTCTTTGATTTATGAAATCTGACACAAATAGCCTATAGGTTAACGAAACATACAGTCACACACACAACCAACAGCGTAAATGTAGGCAATGAAGTAGAAAAGAGACACAATCAAGGACGAATTCTATATGGCGGGCCTGTACACAGTGTGACCACATTTAGATGGCACTTTGCATATGAGTGCTTTGCAAGCAATTTGTATGGATGGGTATACATACATATGTTTATATATGTAGTTATGTGGCGCATGTCATTTATTATGTGACGACATAAACACATCGCTGCCGGTTTGTGAATATTTCCTTTCTGTGGAATCTTGGCATACAGTTTTTAATCGTAAAGTAGATGTAGAAACTACTCAAAATTTGAAAATTGATTTTTATAGTTTTCGGTTTGGCACTTTTATTCTTCGAAATTATCGATATCGTTCGCAATCGATTTTTTGTTTAAAATTATCGATATCGATAAGTAATATAATATAAACGACAAAAAATGCTCTTACCGATAACAATGTTTTAGTGATTATAAAATCTCGATAAAACATCGTTAACGACTATGATATCGGCGTAGGTTTACATAAAATAAAAATGAGAGCAAGAAAATGGTGTTGGGTTTAAAAATTGCGGCTCCTTTCATGACATCCTGAAGTTATCGATGTTATTATTGCTATCGCATAATACGTAACTATTGCCATCAATATCATTATCGTTACTAATATAATTATCATTATCGTTAAAATTAAGGTTATCGATAACATGATCGTTATCGATATTATTATTATTATCTATCGTTACTGCTTCTGAACAATATTGACAAATTCGTATTCGCTGCTTCATGCTTGCAATTGCGTTCTTACAATTTCTTTTACACGTAGCCTATCAAAGGCTTTGCTATTTTTTACATTTATATTTTGTCACTTATTTTTTATTATTCTTGACACGCTTGACCGTCATTAATTATATTTCAAATGTGAATACTGGTTTTCCCCCATCACAACTAATTACAAGCACTGCGGCGATAATTAATGAGAAGATTGCAACGAAACAAAATCACTGGTTCACTTTTGCATTTGTTGTTAATTAATATTCATATATCGTTTAAAACAAGCATTCGAGTTCGATATATTAACGATGTGCTGCATTTATTTTTTTTTTATACTAATTTACAAGCTTGAAATCGAATGTAAAGACGTGAGTGCAGTTAGTAAAATTGTAAAACGGTTTTGTAGCTAAGCAACTGATAGATAAAAAACAAGCAAAGAAAAGAGCAAAACAATACTAAAGATACAAAAATAACAACTCACATATTCTAGGGGATATGTATGTATGTACAATATATTTTGAATATATGAATTGCACACATATATCTATGTATGCATATTTGAGCAAATAAATCAAATTTAATAATCTGATAAAGATAACTTTGGTTTAGGGAATATTTATGAATAGAAGATTACTCAATGCTTGCAGGTCAAATACTTGTTCTTTTTGGTTTTCCAAGAGTTTATACATATACATATATGTATATGAAATGTGTTTCCAATAAATAATATATAAATGCATTTCTAGTTTTGAACTCAATTTTCTAAATATAAAATATATAAAATTCATATTTGAACTGTGTTTAATTTGAAACTAGCAGTGAGCACCCTACACCCTCCTGTTTCACATGGGTCTACCTCAAAATTGGCCTTTAAAAAAAACTGTCCGAATGAAATTTAAATTGCGTAATCGGATTAATATTATTTTAATAAAATAAATGATATTGCATTCATAAACTTGTGTATTCGCATTACTTTACTGCATTAGTTATCAATATTACATAAAAAAAAAATTAACTAACTTTATCGATGCAGAAAAAAGCAAACATTTCAAAGTTCTACTTAAAATAAGAAAGCATTATGTATTTTAATCGATGTATTTCATTTTTGTTTAAAGTTGCATATATATATTAAAAGCAAGTTTATGTTTTTCATTGTAGCATATGGCCAGACTCCTTTTATAGCATAACTGAAATGCTTTTCATTTTAGATTTCCATAAGTTTAGGTTTTAAAATAAAAAAAAACTCCATACAAATCGACACACTCTGTAGAAAGCTATAAGAGGTGTCAAACAATCGATAGACTCCAAAAAAAAAACATCGATATCGATGGTAACAGTGCTGCCGCCAAATCTTTTATTTGGGCTTTTCTTTTAGCTTTGAGGATCATTGCTTCCCACATGACTGAAATCAGCACTTTTTCTTTGACATTTAATTTAGTATTACAAGGATTTTTCCAAACTTCTGATTTGGATTCTCTTGTCCTTTTTCTAATTGGAGTTTATGAGCGCAATAAAAATGATTGTAGAGCAAACTAAGCATTTTCTCAGCAGAATTAGTCGCAATTAATCTAAACTCAAACTTAATTGAAATTTCAACTAACTATCGATAGTGCTAATGAACTTTCGATAAATGAAAAACTATCAATGAGTAATTATAGTCTCAAAAATATGAAACAATCGATAGAGTCCATCGATATGACTTTTTACTATAGTGACTCTATAATTCGTAAATATGGTATACATTTTTAAATTTAATATAATTGAACCACAAATAAAAATTTTCTAAATACTCTGATTACTGTTGGGTCTGCTAAGTGGATATATGTACATTTATTGTAAAACTTTGTCTCTTTAAATAAGCGATTTTCATTTCATATTTTAACTAAAACGGAAAATATATAATTACGGGTTTTCTGAGTACCCTGCCTTTAGCGCCGCCTAGCGGATATATTTTTCATGGGATTCTTTCTCTGCACAAGTTTTCAAATAACTCTACTCCAGCGCCACCCAGCCAATCCATTGTTTAATCAAGTTTTTCTTTTCATTTATGAAATAAACATATAAAATTTCAACCAAAATGGAATATATACATACATACGTATGTATAAATAAATAAATTAAAAAAAAAATTAGGCTCTCGAACTTCGAATTCTAGCGCTTAGCTCAAGGTGCTCCCGGAGACTTCGTTAACCCAAGTCAACGAAGCCTCATTTGCATTGTTTTGCGACAAGTATAGCTTTCTTACTACGAATAAGTTATTTATTCGGTTTATTCCTTTTATTTATTTAATATTGTGATGAACCCCTGGATGTTGAAAGGACCAAACATTTTATTCCTAAAAAAATCTTTATATATTAAAAGAAAAATAAATCAAACTTCATAACTAAAGAATTCTTGTTTTTGGCATTTGGATGATTATTATGTTAAATTGTTTTTAATTTATTTAAACCCATTCCTTCTAGAAATAACAAAACTTTTTACTCTGTTACATCGAATTTAAGTATATGCGCGAGAAAAGTGTTCAAAAAAAAAGCGCGCCATTTATACACATTTACATGAAATATTTACGAGACGGGGTCAATCTCGTAATCAGAAAAAATGAGGTAACTACTATTATTATTTTTAAGAAGAAACACGGTTTTGATGCCATGGGAGCCGTTTGACAAAAAGTGAGTGAGTTAGCTGTTTATCGAGCTAACCTTTTATTATTGAATCATGAAGAAAATGTATATAGAAAATGTAAATAAATTGTTCATACACATATGTATGTCAAAGTGAAGGAAATTTTTCACTGACGCTTTAATGAATTTTTTATATTTTTTTTTTTACTTACGCGTCTACATTTAAAGTATACATTTTTTATAAAAATGCTCTAACAGTACATACCTGAAATAAAAGAAGAAATTAATAATTAGTGCTACGATTTACACTGTCTATGAGTGTACTAGAAGAGGATGGAAACACTTAAATTTTCCTTACAATTATACAAGTATGAAAATAAAATGTGCAACAGTCTACAATAGGAACTTAAAATTTCTAAAGTGCTGATGAAACGAGAGGACCAAGGTCGGGTTTCAGCAAATTTTAAAATTGCGCAAAAGTAACAAAGTCCTGTTTGTCGTAATTTCCGATAAAACGTACAAATACAAATAAGCAAGCACATGCACATAAACGCACACACACACACACACACACACAAATAACAGCCATCTGCCCGCGCAATAAATATACTTAGATCAGTAAACTATTTCTAGCACATTATTTATTTAGATACTTTTATAAAGTCTCAGTCACGATGAAGAAGATAAAAAAAACGAACGAAAATAGAGCGCGCATAGCACACAGCCAAAGAGTGTGTGTATGTGAATGCGCATTTTTTTTTCTTTTTGCAAGAAAATTACATTGCATTAATTTTAAAGACACGGCGGGATATTCGCTGCTGCCGGCTGGCTGACTTTTCTTGCCATATGTTGACACGAAGATAATTTCAGACGCCAACCAATGACGCCCGCTGGCATGACAAAAAAAAAACAAAAAAAACAACGCAATAGAGAGTGCGGCGGGTTGCAGAACAATCGATTTATTGAACTGCTTAGCAGCTGATTGCAAAGTTGGCTAACTCATTGGGCCCAAGAATGTCGGGGGAGGGCACATATACAAACGCAAGTACATACATACGTACATAGCAGAGTGTGATGAGCAGGGAACAGATTTTATGGAATTGCCTTTTTACCCTAAAATGCGTCACATCGGTTTTAGAGTCAAACCGAAGTCCAGTTTTTTTTTTCTTCTTCCTTGCAAAATGGACCATTCAAAATGAAGCTTTTTGTAATTGAAATTTTTTTAGAAGAGGAACTAGTAAATTGAAAAAAAAATCAACTTAACGTATGCGACGGAAATTGTTTTGGACGGAAATTGTTGGGCTGCAACTCCTAACTAATTAACTGCTTCTCCTACTCAGCACAATTGAACTAACCACACATAAATGCACCATATCTGCACTCACAAACCTGAACTCCCCATACCTAACGAATCCAGAACTTAACTCACCAGAACTAAACTCACCATACCTCATTTAAATTCACCTTCCCTAAACTCAACATATCTTAATGCACCACACCTAACACTACCCACTTAAATTCACAAGTACTAAACTTAACACGCCTTAAATAATCACCATACTCAAGCTCACCATACTTTTGTTCACCACATTGAAACTCACCACACCTTAACTCACATCAAAATTCAACACACCTAAACTCACCACACTTGAACCCACCACATTTGAATTCACCTCATCTGAACTTGCAATTTTGAAAACTTATTAACCATAAACTTAGCGATGCAATTTCTAAATAAAACTGGTTTATAAATTGCAATCTGATTTATATACATATGTATGTATGTATGTATGTTATATTATCTGATTTTATCTTATTATGATCGCAGACTAAAATAATGTGTCAACATTATGAAATAATTAAAAAGAAGTATTATTTCCGTATTGCGGTGTAATTTTCTCACTTGTTTGCATATTTTTCCTATATTTGATTTGTATGTATTTGTCTTTCTTTGTCAATTTTTTTAATTTTATTTTACCTACTTTGTTGTACTTTGTATAGGTTATTAGATCCTAATAATCCGTGCTCTAGCGATTAGTGCATTGACAAATACGTATGCAGATAAGAGCCACATTGTATTTTGACGTCATCGGCACAAAGTAGCAACAAAAATAGCTATCAAATACTTATTTGTGTGCCATTTTTATGTATCTGAATATTACAAAACATATGCGCGAGTTTGCATCAGTTGGCGGCAATGAAGAAAAAAAACCTAGCCAAATAAACACACACAAGATAACACGAAAGCCAGCGACTAACAAATATAAACAACAAAAACAACAATTTCGGCACAACTACGTAATTTACGAGTCAGCAACTCCTCGCTCCCGTCTATGGCCATTGATAAGGTGGCACTTGATGAGGTGGAACGGCTTAGTGGGATGTACTATAAAATTCATTCATAAAAATCAAATACTGCTGGCTATGAGTGTGTGTAATATTTACGATGTGCGCGCTATTCAAACAAACAAACAAACACACACACACACAAACACGCACATAACCAAATGAGTGGGAGACAAAAACGCTGTACAAAGGCGTTGCGCAACCGGAAGCTGTAAGCTATAAGCAAACGGAAAGCAAACAAATGAAGTATGTCTGTATGAATACATTTATGTGTGAGTGCACATGCAAAGTGCGACTGCGCGAAGATACAAACATATAAACATAGTTAAGCGCCGGATTTTGGTCAAAAACTCACAGGACAGACACTCAAGAGTGATGAAAGTAGTTGATGTGAGTGTAATTTGAGACTTTGAGTGCACGGAGTGTTAAGTGTGGGCGTGTTTGAGTCAGTAGTTGAGTTTACAAAAAAAAAAAAAAAAAAGACATTCAGCACTCAATCGCAATCTGAAAAGAATATACTCGTATCTTTTTGACCTTCGCTTTCGAGGAAAATTCGCGAAAAAGTTAAGAACTTTTTCGAAGTTTCTCGAAGAAAATAAATTCGAAAACGTGCACAGTTAACAAAAACAAGGCACACGCACACCCATTCAAAACAAATATGTATATGAACAAGCAATCGTTGGCGATACGCAGTATATGAAAAATGTGCGACGCTGCGTATAAGCAACTTTTTGTTGCCAAAACTAAAATTTGGCTACAATTTCGCAACGCAAATCCTTTGAATTCTCGCCAAGTGCATTAATCTCACAAAAGTACGTGCGACTTAAACGCATAAACGGAAGTTTGCAATTAACATATGGCACACATTTTGAATGCGAAAAAAAAAATTGCGCCTGCGGCTGGAAAACTTTCGGTGACGCGCACACAAATATAGCGAAATGTGCCAACCAACTGTTACGCACAACCAGCGTATACATATTTTTCGAACTTCGCGTAAGTATCTATGTTTGTATAGTATGTACTACATTGCTGAAGTATGCAACTACGTAGTTTTTAGTATAACAGTAAATTTTTTTTTTTTTTTTTTTTTTTTGATAAAGCAAAAGCTTTCACATAATCGACTGACAAAATATGTTTAGCTAATTGGATGAGTTGTTGTTCATGTTAACTATGTATGTAGTAGCAATACTGGATGAAAAGCAATTAAATAAATACATATACAGTCTTTAACAAAACTGAAGGCACTGTGAATTTGATTAAGCGAATTGTATTGCTTTGCAGGTGTTTTTCATTAAAACGCCAAATTACGAAAATCGTATTATGACTAGTAATAGTACTTTTTAATTTTTATAAAATTGAACATTTTGGCAACCGTGATCAACTCTTTACAGCTAATTTAAATGCGCTATTATTAGTAACAGTACAGCCGCTTTTGACAGCCTGTATGACGCCATGTCTAAATTAGAGCTGCCAATCTGAATCGCGATGGCACTATTTATAACAAAAGTATGATGCTGCTGGCGTATGCGGATGTTATTGACATCGTTGGCCTTAACCCAACAGGGTCGTCAGTGCAGCAGATGGAATGATGAACTGTATGTAAGAAGATGGAATGATGAACTGTATGAGCTGCCTAAAAATTATAATTTTTAAAATACCGGTCTTTTCGTAAGCGACACAACCACTATAAACCTTTTTTTTTTTTTAATAATAATAATAATCCCAACGGTTTTATCCCTCCATACCCGCCCGACCGACGCGAGGGGCGCATCCGCATGACGCACGGATATATAAAAAAAAAAAATTTTGTTTTTTCATATATGTTGCGCCGAGTCATGAAAGGCAGAAGTTTGTTAAGTGTCGAGATCTAAAACTGTTCAGCTACAGAACAAATGCTCATCAGCTGATCGAATAGTAATATATGTATATGTATGTATGTATTAATTATTGAGAGAATTGAGTATATTTTTCTTTATGTAAAAAAGTGAGTCTGAAATATCAAAAGAACCGGAGTGAGTGTTAAAATCCTGACACAAACTACGGAGTGGCTCATTTAACTCAAAATTGCTTTTACATGGCTTCAGAAAGAGAGGCCGGTTTTATTTCGTTAAGAAGAGATGGGCTAGAGATCAAGCCTGTCAGTAACTTGACCAAAAATACAATGCCTAGCATTTCTCTGCGACTAGCAAGTGTAGGAAGATTAATGAGTTTTAAACGACTTATATATGGCGGCAGGTTGTACTGAGAATCCCAACGAAAATTCCTTAAAGCAAAAAGTAGAAATTGTTTTTGAATTGACTCTATTCTGTCGGAATGAACTTGATAGCGCGGGTTCCAAACAACAGATCCATATTCCAGTATGGGCCTCACTAGCGTTGTGAATAGAGCCTTCGTGATGTAAGGGTCATTGAATTCTTTTGACCACCGTTTTACAAATGCAAAAACACCCTTGGCTTTGTTAACTGTAACATTTATGTGAAGATTAAAATTAAATTTCGGGTCCATTGTAATTCCAAGATCAACAAAGTTAAACACTTGTTCGAGGTTATTGTTACATATTTCATAAGAAGCATTTTTTAAGGTTTAGTGGCATGTAATTTATTTCACACCAGTTAGTCATGCTATTTAAATCCGCTTGTAGTAAGGACCTTTCCTCAACAGAATGATACGATCTAAAAAGCTTTACATCATCAGCATACAATAAAATTTTTGAATAATTTATTACAGAAGGTAAGTCATTTATAAAAAGTAAAAACAGAATCGGACCAAGGTGACTTCCTTGCGGGACCCCTGAAGAAACATGAATAATGTTTGAGGAACTATTTTTAAAAAGAACTCGTTGTGTTCTGTCATTGAGGTAAGAAGACATCCAACGAAGGAGATTAGGTTGAAAACCAAGGAGTTTATGTGCATTATTTCACATTTTTTTAGAAAAGAGCTAAAAGTTTGTCATATTCTGAGAAGCTAGTGGGCTTAAATATTGCACTAAAATCTTCTCGGTCAGATTTCACTTAGAACCGTTGATACTTAAACAATGTCATAAGATTATTTGAATTTAACATTTTTACTCAGTGGCAATCTTCGCTAGAGATACAACTGAAATTAAGTTTCCTTGTAATGACTTATGTTCATGTACTTCTTGTTTCTATAAACCTATTTAAACAGTTGAAAACCTTTGTAAACCTTTTTTTGATTTCAGATGAATTATTGTTTTCACTATTATTACCAAGAAAAAAATACAATTAATACAATTATTTTTTTATTGTGCAATGAAGAGTAGCACAAGCAGCTGACGCTTACATCTTATTTTATTTTATTTTTTTATTGATTAGAAAACACGCCGAATTGTTTACTTGTTGTTACATTACATAATCACAATCTCGATATATGTGATTAATCGATTTAATTGTTGGATTTATAACAAAGATTACATATACTAAATCTATGTACATACATATGTATGTTAATAATTGTGGCTCTGTACAAAAATGTGCAATCAAATATTTTCCCTTTATTTCATAAATATTTTAGTCATTGATTTACTGCACTATAAAATGTTAAATTACATACTATGTACATACATATGCACGTGCAAAACTATTATCAAGTTAATCAATTTTATTACAACACACAATTTTTATGATTTTTTTTACTTTTTTGTATATTCCTATTGCTATTTAGTTGTCTTGAAATATCATTTTCCCATCGTAAAGATAATAATGTAAAATAGTGTATAATGTGACAAAACAGTAGCTTACTATTTTTTTTTTTTTTTTTTGTAAATACTCGTATCTTTACGTTTTCTTATTTAACTATGTAGTTGTGCGACATTTTTTAATTTTATTCACTTTTTTCTGTTAAATAAGATGGGTTTTTTTTTTAATTTCCTGGTTTTTTAGGGTACTCAAATGGAAAACTTGTAGGACACAATTTGATGCCGCATAGAGCCAAAATATGTAAAGTTTCATTAATTGGAAATTTGTACTTTTGAAAATAGACATAACCATTAAAATGGAAAAGAATAAATGTCAAATAATAATTATTATAGTAAGATACAAATTTTTCAAGTAATATATTAAATGATTATAAGACGAATTCAGCAGCAGTTCGAATTTGAGCGCGATTAGTGCGTTAATAGTTAAGGACTTTTTCGTGACTAGTTCGAGTTCATTTCGGGATCAGGGGGGCTACTATATAACATGATTCGAAAAAAAGTTGACTCGAATTCGAAATTTTTTTGTATTTTGACGTAAATCTCAGTTTTTATATGAACCTTTAAGTGCTGAAAATATCTTATAAATTAACCGTATGAAGACTTAAATTTTGAATACTTAAAAATATTTATCTTTACCTCGCTTTAGTAGCTTTGGGGGTTTGGAACTGTCCCCGAAATTGTCCCACAAATCATACAAAGCCATAGTTTTGAAGGAAATATAATATTTTGGTAATGAAAATGGTGATCAAAATAAAATTTGTTTAATGAAATAATATTAAAAGTCTTTCGTCAGCTGGTTTTGTTTTGAATAATTAAATTTCACTATGGAACAAAGTTATGACTTTTAAATAAAAAAAAAATATTTAGCGTTAAAGCTAAATTTTCAGAAAACCTTTTGTTTTTCAAATAAGACCTAAACATGCGGAACTTGATGGACATTTTCATTAAAAACAATTACATCTTGCGGACATTTGGAAAATAGTTTTTTCGTTCTTAACCTTGCATTTCGTATTGAACAAAAAATTAAAAATGTTTAATAAATAAAGCTGTTTTTAACTTTGAAATGAAAGTAAGCTTTCAATTCATTTGTAATTGTTTTGAATTAAAAAATTTGAAAAGTAATAATACTAATTTTTCCATAAAAAAAAAACGAAGAAAATGCCACAACGCACAACCCGAAAATCGTTCCAAAAAGCAGCACATTCTGTCATGTTGGAAACAGGAACAACCAAACAAAAAATTTGAATACTATATTTTGAGGCTTGCGGCATATAATAAGTGTGCCATTGCACAAAGTATATTTAGACTTTTGTTTATACACAAAACATGCATTACTCTCCTTTTCGAGGTGATCTTAATTTATATTGAGGCAAGTCTCAGGCAATTTTCTAAATTTCAGAATCATCTCGTCCCATTAGTTTTAATTTTTTTATTTACATTTTTTAACTGGCACCGTACCCCTTAAAAAAGACAAAACGGGACAATCCCTTTAATTGACAACCCATTTAAGTTCATTTTTTTAATAGGTGGCAACCCTTTTCAAAAAACCTTATTGCTAACATACATTTAAGTTGACACCACATTTTTGAAATCAAACAAATAGTGTATTTGAAAATAATTTTTAATTAAGTGGCAACCCTTTTCAAAAACTAAAACATTAATTTGACATCCCATTTTTGAAAATCACACAAATAGTGATTTGAATTTAATTTATTAAACAAAAAAAAAAAAACTTTATTGCACATCTACAAGCCAAACCCCTTTAATTTGACACAGCATTGAATTTAAAAAAAAAAAAATCCGCCGAGTATTTTTGGGTGTTTCGTACATACAAAAAAATGTTGTTCATTCAGAATATTCTTTAATAAAACATATACCTTCACACAAAAAAATATTCTGCATCATATTATTAAAACAATAAAAAAAGGTGTGGAATGTCTAGATTAAAAATTTGAAATAAAATTAACTACTGTAATTGCTTGCACTTTTTTCATTAAAATTGAATGGGCTACAAAGCTGTTTACTCGATAAGTTAAAAAAAAATTGAATCTTCGCAAATGATGCGTTAAGTTAAAAGCTTACTTTCATATGGTTTTTATGAGAGAATGCGTTTTTTATTTAAATTGAAAATAGTACAAATTTAATAGAGGTCTTATTTGGTGTGGTAGTTATATTTTTGAGATGGGTTGTATGTGTCGAAGTAAAAATCAAAATTTTTTGAATGACGAAAAGTCAGATTCTCTCCGTTTAAAAATAAGTCTTAAGACTACACAAAAAGTATGCGCACATTTATCTTAATTCATTTATTCATCTCTGTACGTACAAACATTTGTACATAATCCACTTAAAAAATTCTCAGCACTTATGTACTTAAATAAATAATACGAGCAACAAATGTAAAATTGAAAGTTAAAACTATGTAAGTTGCCGCTTGAGGCGGACAACTAAAAGTTTGCGAAAAGTCAATGGCCGGAGATTGCTGCTTGGCTCGCCCAAACCAAAAACGGTTTATCAGAAAATACAAGAAAAAAAAAAAAGAAAACCAAAAAAAAAAATACTTAGCGCTCGAAATTCAAATTCCAATTTATGTAAGCACCTTTTAGTGCGGTGCAGCGTTGACAAATCGCGCAAACTTAAGCGAATAAATGAAAAAAAGGTGAGCGCACAAAAAAGGAGGCCCAACAACGATGAAAATAAAAACAAGAACCAGAAATTTAAAGTGCTTCTGCACAGCAACAAATTTACTTATAAAGTAAAAAAAAAAAAAAAACAAACACAGAAAATAAGAAACAAAAGCGCAAAAGGACAAAAAGTTTTTTCAAAATTCAAATAAAGAGATAAATTGAGAATAAAAGCAGAAAAAGACAGATATGAAAAGATTTCATTTCAGCAAAGTGAATGTATCCGCTTATTGCATACATGTGTATATAAATATGTACATATGTATTTGTCTGCTTGTGATATATATTTATTGTATATTATAGATATAAGCAGTTATACAAAAATATTACAATCACTCGCCTAATTTGATACAAGGTAATCAAAATAGCAACCAAAGAAAAAGAAGAAAAAACCGAACAGCTTAATATACACATCTAAATAAAAATCAAGAAATATTGTAAAACAGTGCAAATCCGGTCCGGAATACATACACACATGTATTTACATGTGTATATTTGCAGGAAAAAAAAAACCAAAGGTAAAATGAATATGAAAAATAAAAAATGCTTGGATTTATAGAAAGAACTGCAGCAAAAATGATTTCAATACGTAAAAGTGAACCAATAACAATTATGGACATATTTATGGGCGCGGCGCGTTGTATTCAGCTTGGCAACATAGAATCTGTGCGCTCAGTTGGTGTTGGTCGTTGTTTAAGTTTAAGCTGCTGGCGAGTGAGCGCGCGCGCCCACCACCTCCCGCCGCCGTCAGCTGTCGCTATTGCCTGTTTGCAGGCTGTCGCCGTAACGCCGCGACACGGCCATTACAATGCGATTATAAAAAAAAAAGAAAAAACGAACAACAAAAAACAATGAACAAAAAAACGTAGCGAAAAAAACACCCAACATTAAGCGGCACGCCGCTAAAAATGATAATTCAGAAAAACCGAATTTATTTGCGATCAAATTTAGTGTCCGCTTACCAAAAAAAAACGTATCGGACACAGCTTTCAATTAGCAATTCGTGCAATGGCGCTTTAAGCAGAAGGACGACTGTCAGTTTCGTTTATGCGCATGCGCATAAGCACGCCTTGGCTGAGAGCTCGCGAACACTCACTGTCACAAAATAGCTACTTGTGCGCGTATGTAGTGCGAGTACCGTTCGTGACGTTCACTTGCCAACTTGCCTGCCAACACCTATAAAGGCCAATTGTCTGGCCAAAGAATGGCGTATTACAGCTATTTGCACGCATTTACAAAATTTTTTTCTTTTCAAATTCAATTTTTTTTTTATCTATGTGTGCATATGTGTGTGTGTGTGTGTGTGTTGGCTTGTAGCTGCATTAATTAAAGTTCTACTTGGTATGGATTTCGTTGGCGATTGCGTTCATGCGTTTATTCTTAAGGTAAAAGTCCTCCAGACCACTTGTTACACATGTCAAACATATGTATCTACATACCTGTATTGTGCGCAGACATTGTATTTATGTACATACTCGTACATGTTTGTACGCACAGGCAATAGCAACTTAATTTATTGCGTGAAGTAGGCCATTAATGGGCGGCAATCGCTTTTCGTTACAATTTTTGTGCAATTATGTGACAGTTATGAATGAATGGGTTTGGCCATACCATTTTCAGTTTTAAGTAATTTTGTAAGAACGTCATAAGTGTTATTGGCATAGGTGCAGGGAAAGGAAACTGATACAATCTACACTTAGAATGATAGATATATTTTTCTAAGGTAGCAGGATACTCAAAAAAAAAATATTTCATAATAGAAGTGATTGGAGACTCCGATGCCGAAACCGAAGCGCTTCAACGAAAAGTTTTTCTGATATTCGACAATTTTTTTTTTTTAAATCAGCTAACAGTCTAGTAGTCATTATAAAGATACTGACGGCAAAAATAATTAAAACTCTGTTATTTTGACAAATAAATGGCGACATTATGTTTCTTTTATCTAATTACTTACATTTTTCTATTAAAATTTAGTTCATTCCCAAACAAAAGTCATGTGGTCCCACATTCTAAACTAATAAAAATTATTACATAAAATTTTCGAGAACTTAAAGAAATTTTTGAATATTTGCAGTATACAGTTTTGTAGCTTATAAAATTTTGATACAATAAAATTAAAGTCATTAAAATTTTTTTTTAAACAAAAGTAAACACAACAACCTGGTAAAAAAAATGTTAAAAAATAATTTTCGAATAAAAGTTTCTTGAAATGGTATTCTTGAAAAAATCCTAAAACTTCTTGAAGTGTTTTTAGTTTTCTACAAACATTGTTTTTTTAAGAGAATAAAATATATTTTAATTGAAAACTTTAATAAATAAAAAAAATCAACATAAGTGGCAAACAGTAATCACCCTCATCGTGAGTTTGGTTTTCACCGGAAATCGTTTACTTTTTACTGGGCGCTTAGCATAAATTTCGGGTGAATTTTTTTTCGGGCGGAACTGTTGCAAATTATGCTTTTACTTGCTGTTTTATTCCAAAGTAAAAATTAAGTACACACAACTAAACGCTTATAATTAGGTGTTTATTCAAACGTAGTTCAAAAGCAAGTGAAGTTACATACAATTATAGGTACAAAAAGCTATAGACAAGAAATAGGGTTGGATGGATATGCACGTTGTACGCAGGAATGCATTTCAACAGAAACTCACAATAACGGTGATTATTTTATCTTCTAAATTCAATTAGTGAAATGAATATGTAAGTGGCAATAATTTTCAAAATGTTTGCGCATTTTAAAATTTATAATGCATACATAAAATATAGTTAAATGTAAAGATATTCAAAAAATATGTGAACTAACATTTTGAATTTTTAATTGGATGTCAACTCTATTTAAAGAAATATTCTCGAAAATAGTGTGCTGCTTCAAAAACTTTAATTTAATATTTAATCAAATTAATATTTTAAAGCTGATGCCAACTCTATTAAAAGTATTTTTTCAAAAAACAATATCAAATAAGTATTAATTAAAATTCTTATTATTCTGTTTAACTGAGCTAAGAGATTCAATACCATTTAACTTTTAAAATACGTGGAAAAGAGGAAACTAAAGTACGTGATGA
Source organism: Philophylla caesio (assembly GCA_963971545.1). Lineage (NCBI taxonomy): Eukaryota > Metazoa > Arthropoda > Insecta > Diptera > Tephritidae > Philophylla > Philophylla caesio. The sequence goes on along the minus strand of OZ020606.1, from coordinate 117,290,880 downwards.
ACTTGCTAGCCATTTTTCTAAACTAATAGCTTTTGACTTGGAAACAAAAATGTGCTATATTTATATTTCAGGAAATTTTTTGAAGCTGATTATATGATATTAAGCGAGGCAATACGCTTATGGTAAAATTATAGATAAAATCTTCTATACAAATGAGTGGTATTTAATTAAAACAATCTATCTCCAGTTAGACCACATTATCTTTAAAGCAATATTTCATTGGGTTTCCATACAATATGTTTACAATAAATTAGCTATGGGATTAGTTTCAGATAAATTTTTAATAAAATCTTAATACAAGTATAAAAATTTTTATGGAAAACTGATAACTGTTTAATACAAAGTCAAACATGAGAAATCCAGTTAGGCAACTTTAATTAACGGGCAAGTATGTATGTATATGTAAGAGCACATTTCCGAATTGCCTAGAATAGCTACAACCACTTAAGTGACAAAAATGTAATTTAATGACTTTGCTGCTTTGCTGTACTTTAAAGTGCAAATGCAAGGCATATCTGCGCAAGTCAGCAAGCCAGCCAACCAGTCAACCAGTCAACCAGTCAGCCAAGCATGTGTTTCTTTATGTAGATGAGCGGGAGAGTTGGTATGTATTTGTGACAGCGAGCGGTAGGATCTGTAACTTGAATGTTGATTTCGTGCAGCCAAACTTGTAGGCATTTTTAAGCCGCAAACTGCCAACGTACTAAAATAAATTACAGATAGCAGTTTGCTTTAGTTAGTATGTAAATAAGTCTAGCAGTCTCATAAGCCAGTGGACAAAAATATAATGACTTTGTAATTTTTTTTTTTTTTTTTTACTTTTTTACCGAGCTCAAAAATAGAAGGAAGTTTATGAATTCGGCTAAAGGGATAATGGTATTGATAACGATATTAAAAAAAAAAGTAGAGAAAGGGAAATGTTATTATGCCCCTTAAAAGGCTTTTTGGTGTCCAATGGGACGGTCTCTCCCGTACACGTCTATCGACTGAAATGGCTATCCAGCTCTGCAAACGATCACTCTCGAACTGCCTTGAAACGTAACCTCTGTGACGTCTTTTATTTCGACCATAAGTTGTCACTTTTATTTTACCAAGTTGGCGTTCCTTTTATGCTGTTCCTCGTTCTGCTTCCCATTGTTTTCATTCGAAGAATGTGTGAAAGGCAGAGTCAGAAAGACATTCATAGTATCTACACCTCGGGCTATCGATTCTTCCTAGTTTGTGTAGTTAGACCAAAAAGTTACCATAACTTGTGAGCATTTGAGTGAGATAGTAGTCAACCTCCCCGTGTTTATGTTTGAGTCATTGCTCCAGCTAGCTGATAGATCAGTCTTGCTGTCCACCGACCCCGTGGTTATCTTTCGCATTTTTCCTGACAGGTCTTCAGTATTCGGAACTTTTCTATGGTTGTTTCCTCTTCTTTTCCTAGTTTCAAGCTTCTGTTCATAAATATATGCGTTGTCAGACACTCAGACAGACCATAAGAGTTCGCGGTCCGAAGTTCAGCACCTCATTGCACAGCCTCAATGCGCTTCCGGTATTTTTCGAAACTCAACGCGTCAGCCCAAATCTCAGCTTCGTAATTACCTTTTAGAGGATTTAGGTCCTTTGATATGTGCTTTGACCTGTTTATGGATGACGTTATAGTAGCAGCCTTATCTGCTCTCTTTTGTATTTCATTCCAGAAAGTGAACTTGCAGTCTAGACGCATTCCATGGTATTTCACGACTTTATTTTCGTCCGTATATCTCGTATAATAGGGTTGCTCTTTTTCGTGAGAAGCTCGATTTGCTGAAATGTTGTCAGCGCATCCAAATCAGGAGAATATTCTGGGCATTTCAATGAGGAGAGTACGGTTGTAGGTAGATTTATATATATCGGGTTCTAAGATAGAGCCCTGAGCTACTCTGGCCGGCTTAAGGCTATGCGTGGTAGTATCTGGATTAGGTACCTCGGTAACTAAAACCCATATTCTAGAGCCCTTAACGCATCAGCGCACCGATGAGATGATGATGATGATGATGATGGTGATGATGATGATGATGGTGATGATGATGATGATGATGATGATGATGATGATGATGACGATGATGATGATGATGATGATGATGATGATGATGATGATGATGGTGATGATGATGATGATGATGATGATGATGATGATAATGATGATGATGATGATAATGATGATGATGGTGATAATCATAATATCATAATGGTAATGGTAATGAACATGTAGATGATGATGGTAATGATATTAATGAAATATAATAATGATGATAATGGTAATGTAATGAAAATAATAATAATAATAATAATAATAATAATAATAATAATAATAATAATAATGATGATAATGAAAGTGATAATGGTAATGATCATTTGCACTAGATAATAATAATAATGAAGATAATTATAGCGACAATATTCTCAGAAACTTAATTTCACTTCAACATTTGGTTTGCTTGGCAACTAGCGGCCTCTTTGCCCATATGTCTGTCTATCTATCTAGCTGCAAGTGCAAACGAACTGCTTAACTAAGCCATCGATCGAAAGAGTCGCACAGTGCAAGTATTGCCGCTGGTTGGCGTTCACTCTGCTCGCTAGCTGCTGCTGTTGTTGTTGGCTGCTGCTTCGATTGAAACCGACCGAAAAGTGAATGTCCACTGAAAGTCCTTGAAACTTAAAACCAATTTTACAGGTTTAACAAAGTCTGCAGTTATGTTGTTGTGTTGTTTTGTGGCAAACATGCTCACACAAACATACACATACACAGAGGCAAGTGCGTATGTATGTATGTATGCATGTGCTTATTTGTTTGATTTAAACAACACGCACAACATCTAAAACCCAGCTGAAAAGCCATTCAAAATTTTTCGGTGCAGCATTCCAAGTTGGCGAGATGGTTTTGTTGTGGTTTCTTTTTTTCCTTTATTTCGCTACTGTTGGTGTTGTTAGTATTTTTGTTTGTTTGTTGTTGTTTTGTTTGCCAGTGGTGCTGCTACAACGGTGCATTCTATTGCCGAAGCTGTTCTTGCAGCACACTTTTATTGACAACAACGCCGATGATTATAACAACAACAACAACAATTACAATTTACAAAATAAATCCTCGTATAAATTACATTGCGGCCAATAATTACACGTTTTTGGCTGTTGCTGTATTTTTATTTTTCTTTGCTTGGTGGAAAAAAAATGTAGAAACGCAGGAAATAAAAAAAGGAATTAAGAAAAAAATCAATGTTGCGCACGCATAAGTAATACAACAAATTTCAAATATGCATACTACGTTTTCGCGAAACTAAGAAATTTTTGTCTTATAAATGCTCTTATGAAAATCGAATTTTTTCGTGAAACGTCCATTTTCATTTCAGACTGAAAAAATTTTGTGGCTTATTTCTGTTGCTTTCGTTTCCATAGAAAAATAGTTATATTTTTGCTAGAAGGCAATTGATGTTAATGTGGAAATACTATTTTTTGCAACGTGAATTAATTTTTGTTGGTTTGGCATCAACCATTTAAGGCTAAAAGGATTATAAGTAAAAAAACGAATGGTACAATTTTAAATTTAAATTTTAGTTCTTTTTTTCTTTATAACACCATATTTTTCAGAATCACTGTACACAAAAATGGAATATTCCAAAACGCAAAAATTCAAATTTCAAACTCTACAAATTCTCACAATGTTTTGTTAGACTATCTCTTTGGTCTTAATCTGCGAAACTCATTTTTCAAAATGCGGAAAAGTTGCACGGAATTCCTTTAGCCTTCAATGTATACAACCATCGAACGCCATACTAAGAAAAGCCACAGTTAGAAAAACAAAGCGTGAGTAGTTTTTTTTTTCGCAGTTCTATAGTCGTAATTTTATAATTTTTGAATGTTAACAATTTGTAAACAATGACTAGTGAAAATTCAACTAAAATAACATAAAAATACCAAATACTGAAGGTAATTAGATGTAAAAAAAAACACGAATAATATCGAATAAACAGTGTGTTGCGAACCGCAAACAATCAATAAAAAATATCAATGGAAAAAAAAAATTTATAAAAAATAAATAAAAAAGTGGAGTACAAATCTGCGATTGAAGAACAATAGCGCTGATATAGTTATGCTTATGTGTATTTGTATGTATATGTATATGTACATATGTATGTATTGTATTAAAAATGTATGGCATAAAATATGAATGGGAATAGAAGAAAAACAAAATTAAAGCTTAAAGCCATTTGGAATTCTTGGAAGCAGCAAAAGCTATTTTTGTTCATACTCAGTATTTGTTATAGTTTTCACATTATTCGTTTAACTTTGTATGTACATATATACTTCAATTAGTTACATATGTAGATACTATGTATGTATAAATACATGTGTATGTATTTGTGTGATTTCTTTTTCAAATTTTAATTTTACTTCTTGCGCAAAGTGTTGACTGCATTGCCCAATAACACCGCGAGAAACATAAAAACAAATTAAGTGAAACACACTACCGTTGCAGCTGTAATTATATTTTAAACGCTTTCAAACACACTTACAAACATATAAATATATATACATATACATATATACGTACATATGTACATACAAACATGAACAAAGGTATTTAATATCTGCACATTCGCTTAAGATTCCAGCAAATTTGCTTGAGTTAGATAGCAGTTATGCCAATTGTTCATGTAAGGTCACTTGTTATATGCATTTGCTGGAGCGATATACATACTCGTACATACACAGTACATAGTACAGTGGCGAGCATAGAAGTTGGGAATCCAAAAACAAAAAAACAAAAAATAATTTCTGTTATATTTAACATTGAAGTCGCTGTTAAACTCTTAAACAGCTGTTAATATAAACTATTGTAGAAAGTAAAAATCACGAAATGGTCGTAATTTCAAAGAATCAGTTCTTAAACAAATTAGAGTGAAGGCATTAACAATTTCTGATTAAAAGGTCTTAGATTTATATATCGTTAAAACTAGAATCAATAAATGCCAGTGCTTTTTAACAAAACCAAAATGTATGTAGCTTCGTGAAGAAAAGAGTATACTTTACTTTACTTGAAATTTTCAAATAATTTTTAATGGGCAAATTCTTATTTAATAGTTAAGCACTAATTCAGTATCATTTTGGGATCAGTTCACGATTGGAACGGAGTTATTTCGGTACCTGTTCATTGCAATTTCAGCACCCTTTAAGCTTATTTTGAGATCTGTTACAGACTACTAGAAGAATAACTTCGATTTTGGGGCCATTAGAGACAAGTTCCAGACTATTACGGGACTAGTTCGAGTTTAATTCGAGAATATTTCAAAGATTATTTCAGAATCAATTCGGGGCTAATACAACAGTTTTTCATAAGCATTTTCGGACATATTCTTGATTATCTTGATACTATTTTATTTATTTTTCGAACTAATTAAGGGCCATTTTATGAACATTTCTGGATCAGTTCAGGACCATTTAAATGCTAATTCAAGATCTCTTCGGGATCTGTTTCAAACTATTTCGGAAATATTTCAAGAGCATTTTATTAATATCGTGATAGAAGTTTTGAACCATTAGAGAAAAATGCAGAACTAGTTCAGGCATCTCTTGAGATCGGTTCACAGACTATTTCAAGAATATTTCGGGACTATTTCATTACTTTTTCAAGATTTTTTCGAGACAAATTCTACATAATTTTGAAACTATTTCAGAACTAGCTAAGGGTCTCTGCTAGACCTGTTCAGAATTATATCAGGAAAGTTTGGAGATTAGTTGGGTATCATTTTGGGACTAATAAAGAATCAATATAGGGGAACTTTGCAATACTTGTTCGAGATCATTTAGGGATAAGTTCACGACTTTTTTAGAACTACTCCGGTACCATTTTTTGTAAATTGTTTGAAATTATTTCAAGGTAGTTCGAAACAAATAACGAAATGATCCGGAAATAGTGCTGAGCTTATTCTGAAAAGGGGTTGAAATGTTGAAATTTTTAAACTAACCTATTAATGCATGTAACTGACACATTAAAGTAGATGAGTTAATAGAGGTGACGCCATTTTTTTTTTAGATTGCAGCAAAGCAGCTGTACAAAAAACTAACAAGTTCTTCAATTATAAAGTTTAGATAAAAAAAGTTTTATTTTTTATTGTCGGAATTTGAAACGAACAACCACCTTAATGTGAAACCCGTACTCGGCAAATTTTCCTGTATTAGAATCGAAATAGTGGTTTCTATTTATTAGCTAACAAGGCTTAAAGCCAAAATTTTACGATAGGAAATGAGGGGAACCGACCTGAATTTTTGAAATTTAGTTTCATTTATTTTATAATTTTTTCTGTTAATTTTTTCCATATTATTTAATAAAAAAAATTTTAAACCATCGGAATTTTTAAAACCTCGAAAAATACAATTGTCAAAACTTAATTTAATTGACTTTATTTTATAATTTTTTCTGACACCATAAGAAGTTCATAAACATAGTTCTTACTAGCTGTTCGCATTGTCTGCCCGCCAGTGTAGTTATGTACATACATACGTACTTGTGTATGTTTGTATCTCCATCAACTTGCCAATCTTAAATAACTATTTTGATTTGATTGGGTTGGTCAATACAACTGTGAGAAGCTTAAGCAATAGCTAGCGTATCTAGAGCTGGAGCTGCAGCAAAAGCGTCGACGTTGACATTTGTTATGACGTTTTGATTGCTGCTGGTGGCATGGCAGCAAGTTTGATTGGGAATTGTTTGTTATGGCAGCAGGTAGCCAAACATTACGACAAGCATAAATACTTACTTTTCTATAAAAAAAAAACAAAGCACTTTGTAATTGTGCGCGATTTAAAGTTCTCGAGCGCAAATCGAAACAAATGCAAAATTGATGTTTAACATTACAAAAAAACAAGAAAAAAAAAACAACTAAAGAGGTGTCAGACAGTGAAGTGCAGTGCTGCTAGCGATGCAGTGCCAAGCCTTTCAACAGTTATGTACGAACGAGTGTACTCGAGCTGCACTCCCTACGCCACCCGCCGCCCTGCGCGCTCGCCATTCGCTGCTTTATTTTCGCTTACCAAGCTGAAATATGAGACTTTGGCACACAAAATAAAAAAATATATAAAAAAAATACAATGAAAAGCTGCATAAAGGCTACAACGCTTAACAATAATACAATAAAAAATTATGTTTGTTAATAAAAAAAAAAAAAAAATTGTTTAAGTTATAAAAAATTGTGCACGTCATGTAGCCGTAAAATTAAAAAGTTACAAATATGTATGTATGCGTGTGTATACGAAAAAAATACTAAGCCAAAAATGTATTACGCTTGTCTTCCACAATTTATTTGATACATTGTTAGTCTGCAGGTATATTGTTTATTGTGATTAGTTAGCGAAATGAGGTTGAGAGACTGCCTTCAGCAAGGCCGTTCATTTGGCGTTGTTGCGGCTAAACAATTGGTGTTTTTTTTTCCAAAGCACAATGCAATACTTTTCTTTTTTTTTTGTAACTATTTTATAACAAAAACACGGCGTTTTGTTTTTTTTCTGAAGTTTGGTGATCAAGTACCTTGGCAAATGCGTTTGTAAAAAATACTCATAACCATTAACAAATTAGGTCGAACACTTTTAATTTTGGCAATGTATTTAGCTTGCCGCTTTTTAGTATGTACTATACATACATACATACATATATTTTAAATCTAAATTGAAGGCATATATTTTTTTATGCTTTTAGACCCTTTTTATATTTACTGAATATAATTTGAATGAAGAACCCTTGCGATTATGACTTCTGTTATGAAAAATTCAATTATGTGGTTCACAAGGTGTCATAAAATGTCGTAAAGATGTAAGACCATCAAATTTTTCGATAGTTAAAAATTATTTTTTTTGGATTTTGTTGCATTACACAGATAAATTATGTAAAATAACAAAACTCAGAATTTTACAAATTTTATGACTTTACGACAATACGACACTTTACGACACCTTGTGAATCACCTAAATATGTATACGAAGTTTTTTCTGTATTGTATCTTTAAATTTTAAATTATGCAATTAATTTTCGATAACTTTTATCAAAATTAAAGGTGTTCGATTTTTGAAAATAAATCACTTGCCCGCATATACCAAATATTGAAAGCAAAAGCTGTTTTCGAAACAAAACGTTATTCCCGTTGTTTTGCTCCCAAGAACGCTTTCGAATCGAATCCGAAATGAGAACAAAACTAATTCACAAGAACGAAATAAAGAAGACAACTGTCGAAAACGTTCTCAATGGGATTTTTATAAGAAAAAAATGCTGGAGAACGTTCGTAAGGAGAACAACTGCGAACAATACTTTCAGCAACGTTATCAAGAAGAACAAAATGAGAACAAAACTTTCGAACGAGCGAACCAAAAGGGAGCAAAATTTTAAGGAAAGTTTTGTGAGACAACGAAACGAGAACAAATTTTTTCGGAACTATTCGCGAATAATTAAAGCAAAAACTATTATAATAGACACTATGTAACGAAACTTCAGTTTATGAGAAAAAAAAAACGCCTTCAGAAATTTTAAATAGACGAATATGTCTACCGATATCACACTTAAAAGTTTAAAATATATTTCTTTTAGCAATAAAAGAGGTTGGTTCAGATTTTTCATTTTAGTAATGTAATAACTGTGAGCTATTTGGAGACGCCGCTCTTTTTTGCCTCTTACATTCTTAACGTTGTGTACTCCGAACTTTTGTTCTTAATTTATTCTCTTTGAAAACGTAATAGGTACTTTCTCTATCATTGGTACCGTTTCTGAAAGTTGCGCTTTCATTTTTGTTTTTCTTGAGAACGTTTTTAAGAGTTTTGTTCTCATTTACTTCTTTTTGAATATGTTCACGAAAGTTTCGTTCTCAGTTCGTTCATTTAGAGAACGTTCTCGAAAGTTTTGTTCACACTTTGTTCGTTTTGAGAATGTTGCCGAGAGTTTTGTTCTTTTAATTAGTTTTCGTTCCAAACGGAAAAAAATTTTGTTTTTAAAATTTAGTTTATTCTTTAACAAATCATTTAAACCCAAAATTAGCCTCAACATCAATAAATAATTTTTTATGTTGTTTCATTTATACATTTACCTTATACATATGTACATACGCAATTCGTTTGTAAGGGAAATGTTATGGTAGATAAATAATCTTAGCTGCATTTTGAACGTATTTACCTGTAAAAGATAAGAAAATAAAAATTTGTGAGTAAAATTAAAAGTGTAAATGAGATTTTAAATTGTTTTAATTTTTTTTTATATTTTATACTTATAAAATAAACAATTAATAAATGCGCCTGAACAATAAAGTTATGGTAATTTATTTATAATGCCTTAAAGTATTTTTTTCTAAAATCTATTTAAAGGAAAGCCGTCTCTTATTCATTATTGTGCCATTTAAAGGCCAAACACCTAAATAAGTCCATTTAAATTGTCAAAATATCACACTGTACATCGGTTCTACTGGAATTTCAAAAATAGATTCAGCAATTGTTTTGCTATTTTCCCTTTCTAACGGAAAAAGCCACTTCAAAGCCGTCAAACTATCTCTTACAACTATGTTTATAATTAAGTAAATAATGCCTTATCTCTCAAAAGTATTATTTTTTCAAGTGTTTTGTTTACACATATGTACACACAAACATACATACAGCATTTGAGCATTTGGTCATTGCACTTTTCAAGCAAGTAAACTATTGCTCAACTAAGAGCAGTGTGGTTTATTTTGATAATTAATTTTTTTTTATTTACATTAAAATGTTTTTCAATTAAAATATTAGCAAAATCTATACATATATGTATGTAAAGTAAAGTTTAAAATTAAAAAAATTAAAAATGTTATAAACATATTTACATCAAAATCTCTTAGCAGCTCTAAAAAATTGTTGGGAATGCAGTCTAAGGCCCACTCGGTTTTAGTATAAAAATATGCCAGTTTCAAGTCGCTAAAAACTACCGTTGATTTCGAAAATATTCTTCGTTGAGCGTGTTGAGTTCCTTTTTTTTGTTTACAAATAAATTCGTTTCGTATGTACATATGTACATATATCATTGATTTGTTACCGAGTAAAGTAAAGTTATTAAATTGACTAGAAAAAGCATACTTAAATTTTTTTTTTTATTTTTATAATGTAAGAAATATTGTTATTAATGTTGTATAAAGTTAGAGTAGCAAATGAATTTTAATTGAAAATTTTTACCAAAAATAAAAAAAAAAATGTATTTTCTTCTAAAAAGGTTAAAAAAATTTAAGAAAATTTGTTAAATGAGTAAAAATGTTGTAAAAAGTTTGAAGCATGGCTTTTAATGAATTTTGCTGGACAACTAACTGCTTTTTAATGGAAAAATATTAAAAATAGAAATTTTGATAAAAATTAGTCAAATTATTTAAAAATATTATAAAGTTTAAAACTCGGGCTTACCTGCTTTTTCTTGGAGAACAAATTTTATTTAAACTATATTTCAATTGAAGAATATTACAAATTTCATACTAAAGTTGTTAATTATTATAAATTTTCTACATACATATGTAGTTTGAAGCTTGAGTTTATAAATTTTGTATCAAGTTGAAGCTTTACTTAGGTTAGATTATGTTCATGTGGTTGCCGGTATACGGCCAGCACACTTAGGCCACTATGTTGGGCCAATTGTGATACCACAGAAATCTCAAACCTTTACTCCTCCTCGAACTAGTTAGTGGAAACGACAAATTTTAACAGTTTCCTTATGTCAGCTCAGCAGTAGCGCTTAGATCTATTAAAAATCCGGAGCCAAAGAATTTTCGTCGTCTCCCGCATAGTGCAGGCCATTCACATAATAGGTGCCTAATCGTTTCAGGCTCCCTCTTGTCAAAGCAGCTTCTGCAAAAATCATTGTAGGGCACTCCAAGTCTTTCTGCGTGTCTCCCTATAAGCAGGTGGGCCTGTAATAATTCCCATAGCCACAGATAATTCTGACCTGCTCATGGACAGGAGATCTCGCGATTTTCTTATGCTTCACTCGGGCCACATGAGCTTTGCTGTATTGCACCTATCACAGCGTTCCCATCCCAGGCGTGCTTGGTCAAGGAAGGAATCTCTGATACTGAGTTTGCAGGAACCGAATGGCATGCATAACCTCTTCCATGCCGTAGAAAGTGGCGCAGAAGTACCGCTTCTTGCAAGCTCGTCGGCTTTATCATTACCTGTTATGTTGCAATGTCCAGGTAACCATACCAGGTGCAAAACAAACTGCTCTGCAAAATTTTCTAAAGTATAACATAAAGCTTGACTCTGTCACGATAAATTCGGAAACGGTAGCAAACTGCCGCAGATCCCTTAAATAATGTGATGGCAGAGCAGTTTGTTTTGTTACTAGGCCAACAGAAAAATAAACGAAAATTTTTTTTATTAAAAAAAAATATATTTGTATACAGTTTGAAGATTGGCTTTATATGGCTTTTGTTAAAAAAATAACTGTTTTTATTTTAGAAATACTAAAATAGAAGGGTCTATCAAACTATTTACTAAAAAGAAATTTGTGTAAAGTTAGAAAAAACGTATATGTCAATTTTTACAATTTTTTAGTTTAAAGCTTGTGTTTATACTATGCAAAGATTTCGCTTGAAAAATTAAATACAATTTAAATAAACTATTAAACTATATCCGTACTAAAATTTTTTGTAATTTTTTCTTAAAAGATGAGAAATATTGTAAGGTTTGAAGCTTTGAAGGATATAGCTTTTGTTATAGACTAAATTTTAATGGAAAAATAAATAAAATTCAATAAGATATTTAAAATAAATATTTATAATTTGTCAATGTATGTATGTCAGTATGCCCACAAACATATGTATGTTAAGTAAATACGAGAATGTACACATTTACAGCTGTAGAGAGTCAGTATGATAAGCGAATATCCACTTAGCGACTGCAAGATTAAATACTCCAATTATCAGATTTTTTAAATGAGTACATGTGTAACCGCATCAACATAGAAATATATATTTATGCACATATGTATGTATATGTATGTATGTACAAATATATATGTATGTATATAAATAAAGCTGTATGTAGACAAACATTTATAAAGAGGAAACATAAAACTCTACGCTTGAGTACATTTCACGAGGCCTAATAATTTAATTTAATTAAAATCAAAGTACAAAAAAAAAAACATTTATGTGCATACAAATGAGCGCATAGATATGTTGAAGTATTTATTGTAGAAACGAACTGATAACCGCGCAATATCAACCAGCCGCCTGATAAGCGCCAAAGCACAAATGAGTCTGAACAAATCACAAATTTGAACTCTTGGGGTATCACAAAAAAATTAACACCAATGCATAAGTATTTTGCAATGTGTATGTACATACATACATACATACATATGTACGAGTATGTGGGCATTCAATTGACTTTTATGATGACGACTTAAGTTAGTGGCGACGTTGGCGGTGTGTGCGCAGAGAATGGTTCATTTGTGCGAACTCAAATTTTATGATTGTGATTATTATTGTCACTGCAAAGTAGCAATTGCTACTGCTTTTTTTTTTTTGTAGATTTTTTTTTTGTTATTTTTGTTGCCAGTTGGTTGTGTTGTCACTGTAGCGCTACTCGCATTGCTGTTGAATGCGTTTTTATTGTTGCTGTGTACATACGTTTTAAGCGTAGATATTTTGTTGTTGATACAAGCTACTTAGACTTGGATGTGGAGGTGTGTATTTACATATGTACATACATACATACACACATATGTTTATTAAATTTGTTGCTAAAGGCACTTTTGTTTTCACAATCTGGCTCACTTTAAACGAAACAAAATATTGTTTTAAAAGTAAACTTTTTATTTCTACCTTCGCACCGTGGATCAAAAGTGGCGAAAAGCAAAAAATAAATATTTATAAGCTTTAAATTAAATGCATTCAAATGTTTATTTACTACTACTAAATATTTTCATATTTTTATGAAAAGTTATTTCTTCATTGGTAATCAATTGTTTAGAGATAAAAGTAAATTTCTCTGATTATGTTAAAAAGACACTGCGAAATATTCAAGCTGCCGGAATGATTCATTTAATTATTTTAACACTTTTTTTTTAATAATAAAATGTCCCGCTATTCGAAAAAGAACATTGCGATATTTTCGTGCAACGGTTTTTGATTTTCACTGCTAAAATTGTTCTCATAATAGCTATTATTTGTGTAAAATTTCAAGACTTTAACTGCTTAAATAAAGGTGTTTCTGTGCTAAATAAAATATCAGAACAATCAGTATTATGGGAGCTATATGTTATATACGAGTATCTTTGCTCAAAACGTTTTTCACTGCTTCTATAGAGCGTAGAAAAGCGGACCTTCTTGCAAAATTAAATAAAGGAGTTACGAAGCAAAAGATGATATCTGAACAATCGGCTGCTATATATATACGTTATAGTCGTCCGATCTTTCGGGTTCCAACAAATGTCTAAAACAATTAGAAAAAGGCACCTAACTGCCAAGTTTCATTAAAATATCTCAAAAACTGAGGGACTAGTTTGCGTTCAAACAAACGGACAGACAGACAGACGGACGGACATGGCTGAATCGACTCAGCTCGGTCATCCAATAGAAACATTTCTTATGTATGTCAAAGGCGACGTGAAAATACTTCAAAAAAGTAAATTTCCCTTTCATTTATTTCTATAAAAAATATTCACTCGGATTCGATTTAAACTACTGATTACCACCTCAAGAACAATTGAGAATAATATTTTTTTTTATAGAAACGCAATAAGTGCTAGTGACGATCATATGACGTCAAATTGTGAGTATGAATCGAAAGCATCGAACGTTATGAGTTACAGAAACGCACTACAGGTCTGTTCTGCAATTTGATTCCGTAAAATGTTGATGGAAATCGAAATTATTATTAATACAATTTCTATATATCGATTCGCATTAATATTTTTTTTTCTTGTTTTAAAGTATTGTCTCTGATGTCTCTGAAAGCAAATAATAAATTGTAACTCTCTCGGAACAAGAACCAGACTGACTCGAAAATAAGTCGAAATCGAAAAGATCTGTGGTTAGATTCGATAAATTTTCCCCGAATTCAAACGATTCCGACTATGAATTTCAAATTTAAAATAGTTTCGTTTACATAAAAAGGGCCGAAGCGTGATAGTCTTCTATACAAAGGTTTTTTAAAACATACAAATTCGACCAGAACTTAGTCCGGTCATGAATGACGTTTCTACAATTGCGAAAATATTTATCGTCTCACTTACTTGAGCAGCATTTAAACGAAACAAAATTTTGTTTTAGAAGTAAATGCGGGGAATTCACAAGCGATTTAACACCATTTTTAACAAAAATGGCCTCTTTAAATTGTTTTCCAAACTTTTTAGGCTAGTTTTCAGTCCATGTTGAGTCGATTACGGAATCGCTTCACTTTATTTTGGACTGGTTTAACTTAGCGCGCTACTTTTTATTTTCTTTCATATAAAAAGTTAATCGTCTGACGCCTGTGATATTTGCCGTGGCAAAGGTATTGACGTTCATACCAGTTTTTCTACGAATATTTATTTCGCACACTACTAGGGCGGCTTAAACTGCTTCATGCGCTGTTGAGTGCTGTTCTGAAACCGACAAATAGATGAGTGATCCAGTGTTGTCATGAAACAATACCTCAACGAGGTTTTACATTGCTTCTCTTTTCCCTTTTTAAACCCTAAAGTCTCTACTTATTTCTCACACTTTAATATTTCATCAATAAAATCAAATATGGAAGGTTTTGATTGCCTCACAGGCTTTTACCCTATCCAAACTTCATAAATAATGTTTCCTCAGAAGCGAGTAAATTAATGGAGGGCATTCTCATAAACTGATTTTAGCAATAGAAGTGTACGAAAATGAAAAAAGCTAGCATTTTTTAAAACAGATCAATTTTTGCTATAAAAATATGCATTTTTTGACTTTAGCTCATTGGCATCACTGCCTTGAACGTTTCCAAGATCTACCGTGAATGTCTGGTCGATGGTAGGTTTTCCAATTCTAAACACACTCTGATAAGGTTCAATAAATACAATCTCGGTAGGTGTCTGTCATTTACACAACACGGAAGTATCGAAAGCCTCTTCCCCACCGGTTTGTCAGTGTGGAACTTTAACCCGAACTGAATTTCCTGAATTTCGTAGAAGTTGAAACGACTTGGTACCATCCTCTGCTAGTGTAAATAGCTCAACTTTGTCGGGTCCGTTTATTACCGTCCACTTAAGTCACGTTCGACTACCTAAGTTAGACAGTCGTAGGTGACAACTTTGTTTGCATAGGACACTACATTTTTTGGAAGGACGAGTTCCATATCCCCACTTACTTTGCGGATGGAATAAAGTAACTTCCGCACTTTCTTTTCTTCTATGCAGACTCTTTATTTTGATGCTTAACGACACTTGTTGGTCACATCTGTCGGAATAGACGTACTTCTGAGCAGCTTCCCATTCGGTTATACATTGTGCAGGCGGTCTGATGGACTGCAAAACTTGTATTCTCTTCACTTTTGTACCTTTTCGATTATGCTCCGGTTTGTAGAAGGCAATAAGAAGTATGCGGAATAGCTCTTCGCGTTCATACAATTATAATAGCTTAGCTGACAACCGGTCTGCTTCAGTCGGTCGACGGTGTGTCGATTAAAACGTCGAGCCGATTGGAGAAATTTTTCTCGCCGTCCCATTACTTATGGCATCATTTGCTTTTCCGGCTTATTGAAGGCTTTTGTTTGCATATTTTGTTTTCATAAATCTCATCATATTACTTCGTAATTTTCATGAAAACCAAAGCACTGTAACTTTTATGGTAGTAGTAAGTGAAATTATGAAGAATAAAAAACCACAACAATAAGAACAGAATAACTACTGAAAGCAAGTAAAGTCCCAGTTTTACGGATTTCCATACATAACAGAAATATTCAAGTGCTTGGAATGTACTACGATTGCCATCCTTTCGAGCAATCGATGGCAAAACAAAAGCTTCTACGAAGCACTGGCGGTCAGCAAGTACTTAAGTAGCGACAGATATGTAAACGTGTTCTTTATATACCCGCTCTTAAAATTATAACCGCAGCAAATATAGCAATTTAACGAATTTTCAAAGAAAGTAAACAGGGGTTTTATGGAATTATGGGCACTGCCCATGGAAAAATACATCGCGAGGGTATATAAAAATGGGCTTTTCTTACTTGTTTTTGTTTAGTATTGTTTGCCATTTCATCATGGAAAGACACAGCCCGGAACAACGGTTACAAATCGTGCAGCTGTATGATCAAAATCAATGTAAAAAATGTTTTTTGTACACTTTTGTGTGCACTTTTTTTTATGATCGTCATAATCGGCCCGCTGAGCCCATCATTCGCAACACCATCACCAAATTTGAGTCTCAATTTACTCGAATCGATGACCCGCGTCCTATTTGTACACATCCAGCTCGCAGTCTTGAGAATATAGCGCCGGTTGCTGAGAGTGGGCTATCTCAGACGCAGTTACGGCCCACATATCGATGAGATTATTTTCAAAAAGTAAATGGCAAATTATGTGCTTTTACACGATAATAAAGGTTTCACACAATCGAATTGAATTTTCCGTGTTTTTTATTTTATTAAAAAAAAAGCATCCGATGGATCAAAATATATTTATCGAGTATGCAGTTTTGTAGCCCATTAACATTTAGTATGATAAAGTGCAAATTTCCAATGGCTACAAAATAACGTTGATTTTTGACAATTTATTTATTTAACTGTCGCTCTTCCGCAATTCTACTTTTATACGAGGGAAAGCTGACTCTAAGATATTAAAACATCTGATAGACACATATGTATATGTACATATAAGTATCTTTTTCTATGTAATCTAGGGGGAGATTCAATGCAACTCTCACATTTTCATAAAACGGAGTGAGCATTTTAGGCACCCAACCACCACGCGAACATTTTTTTCATGTGAAAATGATTATGCAAAATGTCGCCGATTCGTTGTTTGTTAATGCCCAAGGTTTCAGCTATCGGCCACAACTTTTGGCCGATCTTTTGGAGCAAGTTTTTTGACTTTTCGAATGATTTCTCTCGACAATGTTTAGACGCTTTGATCTGGGCACATTTGTATTCTCAAAACAAAAAAAAAGCTGTCTACCGAATTGTATTGAACAAAAAGAAATTGTCAAAAACTGTCAATATGTGCAATTATACTTTTGGAGTGCGGTGTTTTGGCGGTGGTTTTTCCGCAACTACTTTAGCTATAAAAATGCAGTAAAAACCGCAAAATAAAGAGAAAAATTAAAATAACAATCAAACCACAGAGTTCTGGTTAAGCTGGCAGACGATCGCGCCGTCGTCGTAATCGTTCCTATCGTTCCCCCTGTCGTAAATTGTGGTGTGTAACACTATCTTTGTCCCATACAATATTTCTTTTTTTTTTTTTTAAATATTATCTGACTTGTTTTTTTATGCAACGAAAAATATCAGCTTCTGCTTTTACATTAATTGCACTGTAGTTATTGTAGTTTTGCGTTTTTTCTTTCTTTTAATTTGCCTTCTTTTACGCAGCAAGTTTGCGGCGTTAATCGCTGTTGGCGACAGCTCGGTTACATATGTAGTAGTGAGCCGTCAAGTTGCGCGTTGTTGAACTGCATCGCATTGCAGGTGGCGACTGCGAAGGCGCAACAAGAACAGTCAAAATCAAAATCAAATTGCATTTTCATTAGCGCAGAATTTCGAAAGATATGCAGCAACTAAATAGCAGCAGCGACAGGCGAACACAAGTGCAGAGGCCGCTGCCACAAAACTGCGACACTAAACGTCATTAAGCGATTAAAATGTTAAATTGGCAACTGGTGCAACAGCATGACTGCCCGTTCGCCCGTTCGCCCGCCCGCGTGCCTATATGTACATACGTCTTTTTGTTGCTGCTGGCTTTCTGGCTTGCTGGCTTGCTGGCCTAGCAGCTATCTCGCTTTAGCTTTAATTGACTTTTGCAGTTAAACGTATTTGCAATTTTTCGCCATAACTCAACTAAATAATCACAAATTTATGCCACCACAACGACGAGTTGATTGCCTGCCGGCCAACAACAAGCAAACATTCAAACGGCAGTCAATCAGCCGGGCTGCTAGTCAGCCAGCAAAGCGCAGGCGCTCACGTCAACCGATGCGCGACTCGGATAGTTTGTTGATGCTGTCGTCAATAAGTGATTACTGCTGATCACTTTTTCAATGTTTTTTTTATTTTTTGTAAAATTTTTTTTCAAATTTTTGTTTTCTCCTTTTTATTTGTAGCTGCCTGCAATCGACGCTTTGATTTGTGTATAATAATGAGATTTTATATGGTTCTTTTTTGTTTTCGTTTTTTCTTTGTTTTTATTTTTTTTACAGAACCAACTCGCCAGGCAACGGAAATGCCAGCGATGATCGCGAATTGTGTATTGAGTGTAGGTAGGTGTTGAGTTGAACATCTTCCAATGGATTTACGTAATGTTTAGTGAAATATGTAAATCGAATATGTTAATCGACGAATATTAGAAAGGCTGTGACGATAGTTGATCGATAAAAACTCAGCAAAGGCGATTTGGAATAATTGTTTAACATTAGTGAAGGAATGAATGATTTTGTACTTCTTGTGCTCTATCATGATCGCACAACAGATGCTCCTCAAATTCGGACAATTTATTTTGCTACTATTTTAAAAAAAAAATTTTTTTTTAAATTAAAATCCCATTCATAATCTAACAAAAAAAATTTCAAAGCTAGAAAAAATCCCATCAAAGTCTCAAATTGTTTTCCTCTTATTTATAATGGCGAACTTTTCATGCTGTCAATATGGAGAAAATTAACGACGAAGTCAGTTTCTTACAAGTAGAATTTAAAATAATTTTCTAAAACAATAAATTTTATTTGAATTTGAAATATCACACAATGACTTAAAATAAAAAAAAAAATAAAAAAAAGGGTTAAAAAAATTTTTTGGAAAATTTTAACAGAAAATTTCAACAAAGGAGTGATACATTTTTGAGGAAAAGATTTGCTTATTTGAAACATCGTGTTATTTTTTTTAATGTACATTTCGGGAAAAACGCAATTTTATCTTTTTTATTTTTGAAAAAGTAGTTTATTTGTTTGCTTTTTCTGCTGCAACGTTTTTAATAGAAAACAAGTAAGGAAAGCTAAATTCGGGCGAAATCGAATTTTATATACCCTCGCGATGTATTTTTGTATGTGCGGTGCCCATAATTTCATAAAAACCCCGTTTTTTTGTTTCAAATCGCTGCTAGTATTATATTGAGTAAAGTTGAATTTCTTCCAATTAATACTGAACAATTTATTTTTTTACATTTTTCAAAATTTCCGTTATATGGAAGTTGGGCGTGGCTATAGTCCGATTTCAAAATTTTTTGACGGTGATGCTAGTGATATCAAGGACCGAATACAGACGTTTTTTTATAAGTGGGCTTGGTAACGCCAATTTTTCAAAATTTCGTAAAAATCAAGTTTCTTAATATCCTATCTCACTAAATATCAAATTTTAATTAATAATGAAATAAACGAAATTTTTTGCATTTTTCAAAATTTCCGTTATATGGGAGGTGGGCAAGGTTGTGTTACGATTTAAAAAAATTTAACTATGATAAATATTGAGGAAAATTTGTTCACCAAATTTTGCGACGATACCTTACACCGTTATTGAGATACAGAATTTTTTTCATAAGTGGGCGTGGCAACACCTATTTTTTTAAATTTCATAAATACCTAATTTCTTAGTTCAAAATCGCTACAAATACCAAATTTCACTCAATTTGCTGTAATAGATACCGAAAGAACCGAGTTTTTGGAAGGTGGGCGTGGTCAGGGCAAAATCGATTCTTTTTTTGATTCTGATCATTTCAGTATATATATTAATTTTTTAATCCATTTTATTTCAGTATAAGAGCGTTCAAGTTTCAAGAAGCTATAAATTATTGCTGATTTTTGAGAAAACTTTTGGAATTTTGGTCTTGCGAGATTTTTTTGTGTGAGTTGTGAAATTACATCATTTTTTTTGTCTCTTTTACGCAATATTTGATAAACTTGACTTAGCAGAATATATTTTACAAAAAATAAAATGCGCATGACGATCGGCTTCAAAATTATTAAAACTCGATAGTAGTTTTTATAAAATGAAAAGATGCAATATTTAAAAAAAAAAAATCGCAAAACTCAACGGCAATTCCTAGACATTTGAAACTTGCACATTATTGTAACAAAATTAAAAGTGCTACACAACTGTAAGCTCAAATTTTTTTAAGTTTATATTTGAAAAGTTTGATATTAAAACTAAAATTTTAAATTTTTCATAAATTTTGGGCAAAGTTCGAAACTTTTATTCGCTTGGTCTCAGCTAAAGTATTTAAAAAAAAATAAATTACGAAACCTTGAAAATACTGGTATTCCAACAAAGTTGCCGCCAATTCATTTTAGTTCTAAGGTATTACTTAGACTTGAAATTTTTTTTATATAAATGTAAATAAACTGTACAACAAAATCGGTAAAAGATATTCAAAGTTGAACTGTAATTTGTAGCTATTTTGTAACTTGCATTTTTGAATACGGAAATTAGTAGTTTAAAAATTTAAAAATTTGCTCGCTTAAGAATACATATACTAAAAATTACTTTTTTTTCAAAAATTTTTAAACTGAGATACATAGCTGTTTTGTTAGAGAATGAACTCGACTTTAGTTTAAAAATTTAATTGAATAAAATTAAAATAAAAAGTTAAAACTTTTTAATTGCAATTTTCAATTTCTACAGTTGGCGACAAAACTTTCAGCTACCTGATTTATTTAACAATCTTCTCGAAAAAAAATATTTCAAAAATTAACGGTAATGCTTAGCAACTTAGAACTTACAATTTGTTTGACTAAAATCTAATGGACTACAAAAGAGCATGCACAGAATATTTCTAAGAGCGCTGATGCAAATTTTTTTAATTTCAAATATAACCACAAATTCTATACACAAATTTAAGCTTCATTTTAAAATGCTTTTAACTCAATGTTAAATTTTAGTTTTATTTAAAATAAGCGAACAATATTTGCCATGCAAATTATTGTATATATTATAGAATCGAACGAGGTATGCAAAAATTTTGGCGCCCACTGTACTCGTGTATTAGTAGGTGCCAGTTAAAAATCGTGCTTTAGTTTTTTACTACACTGGATGTATGTGTGTATGTAAATCAGTGTAGTACAGTAAAGCCAACAACATTGCAGCGAAATAAATTGCCTCTTCTTTATTTTCTTTTTTTTTTTTGTTTTTGCTGCTTTTCATGCTGTTGAACGAGCGCAACAACTTGTAACCTTACCAACAATCAGCGATTGCAATCAATTTTAAGCCGCCAAACAGCCAGCCAACTAGCTACGAAATGTATATACACTCAGCTGATATTTAAAAGTGTTGCTGCTTATTTTATTATCAACTTTTTTTTTGTCCATACTCAAGCATTTAGTTTGTATTTTATTTTAATCTTTTCTTTTATTTTGCACTGCAACAAGTTGCAAATTGCAAGTGTAATGAAACAAGAATATACAAATAAGATAAAATAAGAAATTCATTATTCAATGTGATTGAAAAAAAGAACACTATCAACAACAACTACATCAAAAATAAGATCAACAATTTAACATTTACCTCGATTTATACTTTGCTGCCAAAGCAGATTTTGACATTTAACTCAAATGCACTTTACATTTGCATTCGAATAGCAACAACAAGTTAACACCAGCACGACCAGAGTCGCCTGACAAATGAAATGATGTGCACAACAACAACGACAACAACAACAGCAGCAGCGTCAGCGACAACAAGCAAACCCACAACTGGCTTACCTTAAACGCGACGGTGTCTTCTTCTTCAACTTAAGTCGCTTGTAGTAACTGGAATTCTTGTGTACTTGTAGCTTGATTGTTGCCTGTTGGCTGCTGCTGAAGTTGAAACTTGAAAGTTCAATCAATTTTGCCAGCTTGTGACCATGTTACCGAGTGCCCGAAGTAACCCAGCGAACAAAAATTGAGAATTGAAAAAAACAAAGCACATTTTCTAAACTAAAAACCAAAACGCTGAAGTTGACACAATTTGAAGCATGGATTTCACGCTTAAATTAGAAACGAAATTGCATATCGAAATGTGTTTGCAAACATATCGCACTCTAAACCAAAAACAGTCACAACTCACTCAAAAAATCTCAAATGATCAGAGAGAGGCAAAACACACAGTCTCTACAATAATGTTGATAATTTTATAATCATACTTTTCCAGTGAAAGAAGATAGTAACTACGAAAAAATTTCTGGAGCAGTTGGAGAAGTATTCCGTGAATTAGTTTATGTGGAAAAGGGATTTAAAATTATTTGTTTTCTAATAACCAAGAGAAGTAAAAAATTTTATGTAAAAATGGTTGTAATATTTTAAACGTACTTTTCCAGTAAATAAGATAGTTACGATGAAGAAATGTTCGAAGCATGTTGGGAAGTATTCTGGGAATAGGTTTATGAGATAAAAGCGATTTTAAAAAATTTTTAGTTGTGACGGTTTTTGGTTTAGGTTGCGATATGTACATATATACATATTTCATTCGAAGCCAGCAAGCGCTTGTTATTCTTAACTAGTTCAAAAAATATTTTTTATGTAACATAGACGCTTACTGGACTTGAGTTGCTCAATTCGCACAAATCAAACTATTCAGAGAAGAAGCTGTCATGTTAAATAGATACAAATTATAAATAAAAAATATTAAAAGAAAAAAAAAACATTTTAGCAAAGCATCCAAAGTAGTGATGGGCGATATCGTGACTTTTCAGGAAAAGTGTTACTTGCGACTGTGACTTTCCAGTCACGGTGCTTATAAATTGGGACTGTGACAAAAACAGTGACAGAAAGATGCAAATGAAACAATTTAGCAAAAATTTTAATGAAACTTCATATTTATGTACGGGTATATACATATGTACATATTTGCTATATTAATTAAAGATAATTAAAAGTAAAAGACATATGCACCTACTTATGTATATAAATTCCTCAATGCCAAAATATTACAGAAATTCAGATATATTAAATTAAAATACCTAAAAATATCTAGGTTTACAATTTACCTCGTTAATATGTAATAAACCTATTTTAAAGTATGGCTAATGCCAAATTTTTATGGTCGCTGTACTAAGGCGTTATTGTGACTTTTACTTTTTCACAATCCCCATTGCGATATTGCGACTGGTACTTTGTCACATACTTATTCAGTTCGCGAGCCGTGACAGCGATTGTGACTGTTACTGCTACTTTTTCACAGTCACAATATCCCAATACTGTGCTATTATCTACTTTGTCACAGCAGTGACCAGTGGCTTTTTAGTATCTGTGACAAAGTTACAGGTACGCAAATATTTGCCATCTCTAATCCAAAGAGTGTTAAACGTCGTGCGAACGTTGGCATACGGCAAGTTTTTCTTACAATTCGCTTTTTCAATGCAGTTTAGCTAATAACAATGCTTATATTGTTAATTTTATCGGATCGCAGAAATAGTGTACGTCTGTAATGAAGTATATACATATATACAAACATACATACAAATAGTTCATATGAATGCAGTTAATGTTGGCATTAGGTAAAACAAAAAATCCGCACAATACTTTGATTTGCATTGGAAAATGCAACAAACCAACAAAAGACCCAGAATAAAAAAAAGGATTAATTTTGTATTAAAAACATTTACAATATTAAAGTTGTTCGAGCAACTTTTTTGAAGGAGTGTTAAATTGAAGTTGGTGTTTAAACAATAATTTATGCAGATTAAAATATGCAGAGCGAAATGAGGGTTGGTTGATGCATAACCAAAAAACAAAGAAAAAAACGAAGCCACTTTAGAATTGAAATGGTTGAGATTTTCTAGCTAATAACAGCAATAACTAATTTAGAAAAAAAAAATGTTTCGAAATTAAAGAGATATTAATGACAGCTTGCAGTATGCAGTCAGTCCAATGCAGCAGTCAAAATACCGAACGCATCTTTAGTAGCTGATAATATTGATAAACTATTAAGGGACTACGATTTCAGATTAACTACATTTAAATACTACTCTTGGAAAATTTTTACGTTGCTGCAATGTCCGTTAAACCAGCATAAAAAGTTAATTTATTTAAAGGAAAATTTGCAGTTTATAAATACAAACTGTGCTAACTTAACATAAAAAGTTAGCAAAAAATATCCACAAACTCTTAAAAAGAAATTAATTTTGCAGAGAATTTGAAGCTATTTATATTGTTGCTTAAAGTGCTGTTGGCAAAATTTGGTTGTATTTCACAATTGACCGAAACAAAACAAATAAAAAATAAGGAAACGAATTAGCAAAAAATAAGCAGCAAATTTCAAACAAAATTCATTTTTTGGCTAACTTGACGGGCAAACAACAACAACTCTTTTTACCAGATTTTTGCCAAAACAGTTTCAATTTTAATTTATTGTATTTTATTTTTATTTTCTTTAATTTTACAAAAAAATTTTGTTCTTTTTAATTTGCATTTAAAAATATATATATTTGTTTTCTTATTCAAGTCATTAACTTTTTTACTTTATATGAAATAAAAAAATGTAACTCCAAATTTAAAAAAAAAATTAACAAAAATCAACGCGAAGCTTGAACAAAAATTTTCTGAACGCTCTTATAAAAATATTTGAAATTTTTAAGAACATTTGGTACATTGTCATAAATTTTGTATAAAGTTTAAAACATTAATTTATGTGATATTATTTAAAGAATGAACTACGTTTTTATAAAAAACTATCGACAAAATTTTATCATAAAAAACATTGCTAAAATCTAATAAAAGCAAGCATTCTATCGGTTTTAGTAGCCAGTGTAGTTGTATTTTTTTATTTCTTTGTTATATTTAATTTTTTAAACTTAACTTAAGTTTATTGCACTTTTTATTTTATTTTGTTTTATTCTTTCATTTGATATTCCAAACTTTAAGCATTTGAACACATTTTCTTAAAATTTTTTTTCATTTCCTCCATAAAATGCAAGATCATCGGATTTTTTTTAAATATTAACGATTATCGTAAGTTTTTTTTAAACTTGCACTAGTATTAAAATTTATTGCGTTATAAAATTTCAGACTCAAAATTTTTATTAAAATTGTGTGAACAAATAATATTAATACTTTTTTTAAACTTTTAACAATGTTTAAAATATGAGTTTTTTTGAATTATCTTTGGGAATCATCTGCATTTTAATTAAAGAAAAAAAAAAGAAAAATTATTAAAATAAAATAAACAGAAACTTACAGTTTCTATTAAATAAATTTTTTTTTTATTATTTTTTTATTATTTTATTTTAATATTTTATTTTATTATTTTTTTATTAATTATTTTACTTATTTATTATTGCACTCCTTTTTGGTTATGATTTTTTTTTTTTAATTTATGTTATTTATATTTTATTTTAAATTAAATAAATTTTTTTTACAATACCCTAATATTATTTCAATATGTATTTATGTACAGTGTTGGAAAAAATAATAGAAACGTACAGTTTTCAATATATTTTTATTGTTCGTAGAATTCTTTCATTTTAAATACATTACGATTTAATTCATTTGTTAACGTTAATCAAAATCTAGACTTATTTTGCAAGTGCTATACGACACAAATAAATTGTGGTCCATTTTCTAATTTTGGCCTGGAAAAAAAAAAATAGAAACATAATATAATTTCTTCATAAATTAAATTTTGACCCAAACTTCTTACAAAAATATTACTGTTGATACAATTTTCGCATAGTCTTCTGACGGGTGTTTTTTTAAGAATAAATAAAATGCATATAATTTAATGGTATGGCTAATTATGTTTTAAAAATATTTCGGGCAAATGACCGCCGCGACTGATTAGAATAAATTTCAGGCAAAAGACCCAATTTTGACCACTTTTTGCAGCAACTGGGACCGTATGTCACCAATAACGCGCCGAATATTCTCTTCCAAGACGTCTTGAAATGGCAAACCAAACCGAGTATAAATCGAGTAACAGCTCTCAAAAAGACCAAATCCGAAAAAGTATTGCCTCATTGAAAACCACACGTCTTAAAAAAAAACACCCTGTATTAAACGTTCGATTGTTCAAAACAAAACAAAAGTTGAAACAATAATCAAGACAATTATCACTTCATTAAAAAAAATTACCGTAAATTGTTGCGAGTATTATTGCTATAAATAAAACTTAGAACCAAAAACCAAGACCACAATAGTTAGTTTTTGCATAATATGCACTTAAATCGTATTCTGATTTGCAGCTTTTATCATTCTACAAC
This sequence comes from Philophylla caesio, assembly GCA_963971545.1. Taxonomy (NCBI): domain Eukaryota; kingdom Metazoa; phylum Arthropoda; class Insecta; order Diptera; family Tephritidae; genus Philophylla; species Philophylla caesio. The sequence continues at coordinate 117,264,536 of OZ020606.1, read as the reverse complement.
GCCTCATATTATTTATTAGCATTTAATACAAATTGACACACACACACAAAAAAAAACAAATAGAAAAAATTAAGTACGGTAATCCTTCCAAATAAGCCAGAACAAAAACAAAATAAAAAATTAAACCTAAAAACACATCAATAAGCAAAATGAAACTTCAAAAAAAAAAAAAAAAATATTGTTGCGCTTGCAACTGATTCGACGACGCTCAGCAGCACACGGCCCGGTCGGTTGGATTGGCGCAGTTTGCGACTCGCTGCACGAAAAGACTAAAGACAACCGCGCAAGCCGATCGCACAGCAGAGATCGCTGCAGAATTGCAGCAGCAGCACGACCAACAACAACCACAACATCAGCAGCGACTACAGAATTTGAAAGGTGCTCACGAATGTATAATTTTTTACAATTTTTTTGCTTATTTTTCTTGTGTTTTGTTTTTTTTTTTTTTGTTTGTAAGTTTTCTTGGCTTTCGGTTACCAAATTCCGCTTCAATTCGATTTATGAACAAAGGCAGCAGCAGCCCGGGCAACAGGCACCAAAGACTGGCGGCTGACTGACTTACGTAACGTTTAGTATAATATGTGCAATAATACTTATATTTATGTATGCATGTATATGTATATGTATGTATGTTTGTTGGCTGATATGTTTGTAAGTAAGTTGGATGTTTGTTTGTAAGCTCGCTGCAGTTTTAAAACCGAGACCTGGCTAAAGTTGTCGATATGCAAAAAGTACAATGACTTGTGGGTAGATTTCAGCATTTTTTTTTTGTGATTTCTACTTTTATATTTTTTTATAATTGCAATTGCAAAGGATGTTTCGCTAATCAAATGTTCTAAAATTTTAAAATAAATACCTAAGCATATACAATCTACATACAATACATATAATGTCAATATGACAATTGTCAGCTCAATAGTTCAGAGATTTCATAACTTAAAACCGTACATCACGTAAATATCTGCAGGTTAGTTTGGTTGTATCGGAAATGGAAGGGCGCATAGTGGACATAAGAATACAGCCTTTTCTGATGCCACAAGTCGATCACAACACCATGAATATGTTTTATTTGCAGATTCTTGACTGCATCAGAATTATTTATACGACGGGAGTCAAAATATTTCAATCTTAGTCACACAAAAGTTTGAAAACTTAGTAGAAAGTGATGAGGTAATTTCACTTTGTTATCTTCCACGCAGCTACGTTCGACCGGCTCGGGCAATACAATATTCAGCTTGACGGCGAGAATGCCAAAGAACTATCAAAACTCTAAATGAAATGCAGCTCTCTAGACAGCGCTCGATGTATCAAGATCACAGAGACACTAAAATGTCTTAGTTGCCGCCCAGCGCACGCTAACTTGACATGGGACTAATTTATGGAACCTTATCAGGTAAGCAGATTGTCGCCAATATCACTGTGTCCTGGCACTTACTCTGAGTGAGCTCAGACATTCTCCAACAAGTCTCGAGTCCAACGCCAATGCGCAGAGGGCTGTAATAGCCACCGCTTCTTTATTTAAACCAAATGCTTCTTTGATGGCTGCTACTTCTGCTTGAAAAAACTGCAACAGTTTGAAAGTCTAAAATCAGTTCTGTTTATAAGCTATTGACAAAAGACTCCTCCACAAAACGTGCTCTTCAGCTTCAATCCATTTGTAAAAATGTTCAGCCCCTCTTTTCTTTTATTACCCAATCGATTCAGAGAAAGAAAAGAGAATGAAAGCTACTGCGAGCCATTTAGGAAGTGCAGAGTTGAAGTCGAACTCTCCAGAACTCATGAGCATCCGATCTTCAGGCCTGTTAATCACTCGGTTTGCCAAAGACTTATTGCCATTAAAGACGCGATACCAAACAATGAATTGCTGGTATCCGCGTCAAAGGATCATTAAGAAGCTTCAACGGAAACGAAACGTCAACAGATAACTACTGACGCGATCTTTGGAACAACTTCCACTACGCTTCTTAAAAAAGAGTGTTATTAAGCCAAATTTATACTCAAATTGAATAACTTAAATTTAAAGAACGCTTTTCATATGAATAGCAATACTATAATTTTGCAAAAAAAAAAAAAAACAAATAAAAAATCACGTTACGAGTTAACGCCACTCGTGCACGTCATAAAATTTGACGCCAAGAAGAAAAAGAGTCAAATGACGTACATAAATGTTCTCAATTAACTGATAAACACCGCCAACACAGTTAAGTAAAAATGGCAAGGCATTTAACTGCATTCATACACATTACTGCTTGCAGTTATAACTCCACTTCACATCGACCGTAGGTAATAGTCAATACACAGGCATTCTGCTTAAAACGTTTACATTAAGGTTGTCCCTATCTCTGAAGAATTGGGTTCGGCATATAATTTTCTTCTGGGCAATTTGTCACATAGGATTTTTCATTAGAAGGTGTGATGTGTGAATTTCTTGGATTACACTTTATAATTTTCTTATGATGATGCTTGCTATGGGTCCTTTTTGGCCCAAGCACAACAGATAGTTAATTTGAGGAAAAACCAGTTACGGCATTGTGCCGTCTTCAGTGTAATTTATTGTCCGTTAAAAGTTTAAACGTTAACTTAGTTTAAAAATCTTTAAAAAATTTATGTAATTAAAATCGTAATCATCGTATTCACAAGTCAAGTTGTAAAATCGTAAGTAAAAAGTAGCTAAAAATTTCTTTCTTCTTTTTTGCATAAAAAGGAAATGTTATAACAAAACTTAGAATTTTATGATTTTACGACAGTACGACAGTCTATGACACCTTGTAAATCCCCCAAGTAAAAGTTTTTGAATATTTTCTAAGAACTATTTTTTTTTTTTGAACGACTGGCTTAATGTGCATATATGCTTAATTACAAGTAATTTCAAAATGAGGTATAAAATTATATTTTTATTACATACACCCAACTCGTGCTGAGCTACACAAAATTGACGAACGTTACCCAGAGCTAAGTCGTGCACGTCGTTGTACGCCTCCGCTGAGTGACGAAGATGACACAACAATCCACTTGTTAGCAAGAATTCCACTTCCACGAGCAAATATTTATCGAAGAACTTACTTACTTACTGGCAATTGCAGATCGTCAAAAGTTCTGCATTATCATTATGTCGATGATGAGGATCGACCACGCGGCTGCTTTAATGAGATTTGTTGCAAGAACAAGAAAAAAAAAAAAAGTGCAAACAAACTTCAGTTGCAACGAGTTAAGATGTGCATACATGCAAAGCACAGCAGTTATTTCCACTACGAAAAACTTAAAGGCAGTAAGGTTTAACGGCTTTTTGTAAAAAAGAAATACTTTCAGAAAATCGTGTTATTCATGTAATAAATGGTTGTGTTTGTACTTGCTCTTCGCATTCGACATTTAAGCTATGACTGACAAAAAGATACTTTACGTGTCTGACATCTGCATTCCAAGTGGTACTTTGAGGTGAAACAAGTAAATTGTACATACGTATAATTTGATATTTTTATTTTATTTATTATAATGATATTAATAAACACTAGGCTTGGGCGATATATATATATTTTTTTTTTTTGATTTTGTTATCAAACAGAATACGACGACAAAGTTTCAAATTATCTTTCTAGAAACTCAACAAGACAGGCAAGAGGTCTGTGATACGATAACATCAATGATTGACGTAGGATCAAAAGTTTGGTATACTAACGCATCCTGAGATATGCAATGGAAGTACTTAGATCTTGGATCAAGACTCCAGTTGCGCACAACCCAAATATATTTCAGATGAAAGTATTCGCAATCGAGTTGGTGCGAATTTCTTCATCTTCATAAAATCACAAAAGGCACTTAAATACACATTAAGTCACGGAGTCGGCCATGAAAGTCTTTTAGTTCAACCAGCCATCGATGTAAAACGTAAAAACGGAAAACATGTTAGTTTTTTCGACCGACTTATGGGATTTTCGTTTGAACGAAGACTCACCGCTATATGACGGATGAAGTTTTCGTTGGTTGTAGGTACATTCTGTCTCTTTCTTTCAACAGCAATTAAATACGGAGATTTCATTGGCTTTTTAATCCATTATTAGTATTTTGACATATTGACAAATGTCATATGTGAAGAGCTCCATTTTGTTTGTCGGACAATTGTACTTATGTACTCGTATGTATATGCAAGTAAAGTTCATACGAGGATCAAGGAAGAATATCCTCAATCAAAATATATTCACAGTACAAAGTTGAACTTCAAGCTGTCTTGGAGGTCGTCAGTCATCAATTGGTTAATTTTATTACGAATTATTTAAATTCGCACACAACTTTTTTTAAAAGATTGCATAAAAATATGTTCCGGAAATTAGAAAGGACCGACTTGCAGGCTTCGTTGATCTTTTTGAATGCATCGTTATGGCTTTGTAAGAAATCACTGCAAAAAAGCGACGGATAATTTCAGTAGCATCAGTTCTTTAAGCAGCAAGAGAGAGTATTAATTTTTAGGTTAACGTATAATTTGTGAAAAACTGTTTGTTTTTGATTTGAGTGCTATCGATCGCACTAACAAAATAGTTTATAATCCGATTGTCGGCAGATAACTTGTTAAAAACAATTTGACGGTGATTAAAAGAGGTGATCTCAGTGATAAAAATAAGTGAAATACAAGATTGATATAGAAGAGATTACGCCGACAGCTAACAAACATTGTTTACGATCTGCGCATGTACGTCACACCATCAATAACGTATTCTCATTTTGATTCGAGAATTGCTTTATAAGTTCGAATAATATAATAAAATTCACTCGTGTTGGAATTTTAAAGAAACTTTGCCGATGTGACGTCAATTTGAGCAGCTGAATGCCAATATCGTAAAGTAACGGACCTGCGCAAGGCGCAATCTCTTATTTATCAATCTTGAGTGAAATACCCTAGCTACGGCAGCGTTTGAGGAATCTTTGTACGTTCACAGAGCCGCAAGCGTCCATCTTTGTGGCGGTTTTCAAAAAATAATATCTGAGTGGAACTCTCCCTTTGGTTCTAAATATCACATCTGATACCGTCGCTGTTGGGAGGCTGGTGGGGAGTTATCAACTTAGTACTGTTTCCTAAGCTGCAAGGCTGAACGCAAAATTGAGAATTTTACATAATTTTCTTGAGATTTTTTTCTTTTATATTTTGAATGCAGAAGAAAAATGTCAATCCAGAATTGTATGTAATATGATACACATTTATACCATGATTCAATAATAAAAGGTTAGATCAATATTGACAAGGGAATTTTGACACTCCCTTACAAAAGGTTACATATACGAAGTACGAAGGGTAAATAATGCGTTCGCTTTTTGTGAAACTGGAGTAGCATAGTATGGAAAGTTTGAAAATAGTGGTAGAATATAATATGTTAATTTTAACATATTTGCAAGAAAGTTTGTGCTTAAATGACAATAAAAAGTAGTATTACCTCAATTAATTAATTTAACTGCTATTTAGTAAGAATATTAAAACTGCAAGCTTAAATTATGTTCTGAGTCCGAGTTTTAAAATAATGAAGCTTTTTCACATCATTGCTAGTGCTTATATGTTGGGAATATGCAGTGAGGGTTTCTATAGAACATGTGCACGATTTAATTTCTGCGCCATTAAAATTTTCAAAAACTAGCTCCATGCTTTTGATTATAGCCAAAAAAAAACTCGCTAAATGGCTATGTCAAGGTGCTCCCGGACACTTCGTTAACCCAAGTCAACGAAGCCTCATTTGCATTATTTTGCGACAAGTATAGCTTTCTTACTACGAAGAAGTTATTTATTCGGTTTATTCCTTTTATATATTTAATATTGTGATGAACCCCTGGAGGGTGAAAGGGCCAAACATTTCAATTCCGATAAATAGTTAAAGACTTTATGGAGTTAGAGGAGTTGTAAGAAAACCACAATAATTCGAAATTTTCTAAAGAAATCTTTATATATTAAAAGAAAAATAAATCAAACTTCATAACTCAAGAATTTAGTTCTTACAAATTCTTGTTTTTGGCATTTGGCTGATTATTATGTCACATTATTTTTAATTTATTTAAACCCATTTCTTTTAGAAATAACAAAACTTTCCACTTTGTCACATCGAATTTATATGCGCGTGAAAAGCGTTCAAAGAAAAAGCGCGTCTTTTATACACATTTACTTGAAATATTTACACGACGGGGTCACTCTTGTACACAGAAAAAATGCTGTATTTAGAAACATTAGAAACAAAAAGTGTGGCCCGTTAGTTTTCGGTATTAAAAAGTTTTGAGGTAACTACTATTATTATTTTTAAGAAGCAACACGGTTTTGATGCTAAGGGAGCCGTTTGACAAAAAGTAAGTGAGCTAGCTGCTTATCGAGCTAACCTTTTATAATTGAATCATGCATTTATACTAAGTAAGCGATCTCTCTGTAATATTATTTATGACCTTAAATTTCATTACAAAAATCTTGATTTCACTTTATAAAATTTATGCTGCTAAGCTCCTCGGTAAAATTTATTAATTTCTTTCTCCTTTAACATCCATTTGGCTCAATTTAAGGCCGATACTATGAATGATCTATAGAAGAGAAGCTTCTAATCGATGAGTGAAACTGAAATGAAAACACGACACGATCGTTACTTGTTATAAAAATCGTAGTTTTAGTCCGTTTGTCTCTTAGATATGTTATGTTATTTTATGTTATGTTATGGTTTGTTGTTATGTGAGATGATATGATGTTTTGGTGCGATCTGATGTTATATGGTGATGTGATTTATGATATGGTGTGATATTATAAATGTGCTTTGACGTGATGTGTTGATGTGAAGAGATTTTTTGTGATGACATGACGTGATATGTTCAAGCGATATTAAGTGCGGATGTGATTGATGTATGTATGTATGTAACTATGGTGATGATATGATGCAAATGTGATGCCATGATGTAATGACGTGATGTCTTGACGCGATATGTGATGTTATAAAACGATAGATATGATGTGATATGATATGATGTGAATGTGGGGATGAATTTTGCCTCGGAACATCCAACTAGATTTATGTAAAAAAAAAAATTGCAATCACGAGTATTCGTGTCATATTTTCAATGAGACTATAAAAAATTAATTAATAAATGTTTCACATATGAAAATGAACACATTAATTGTCTGATTTTGTTAACAAAATTTACCAATAAGTTCAATATCACAAGTTCACAAATTTATTTTCTCAAATCTTCATAATTCGGTACTTTGACTATTGTCTCTGCTTCGGAACTTGCAACTTTACATAGACAAAAAGCCATCAAATCACCGATACAAAATGTTTAATGCTTTTGCACGTAAGTAGCGAAAATAGCGCCAATCTGCTGATTTATATAAATATATAAGTACGTACGTATGTAGGTGTGCAGCTCCGCATCTAGCCCTTATCTTTTGTGGAGAATTGTTTGTCGCATCTTACTTGACATTGACTTGCTTTCACAACAATCGAACCCAGATATGCACATACACACATTTGTGTATATAAAGATATGTGTGTACATTCATCCCTATGTACAGAAATATATAATGTTGGTGCACTTAATCAACATTGACGAATTGCTCATCTGCTTTGTATGTTTTTTTTTCTCGATAAGTAGTAGATTGCATGCCTGCCAGCTGCCTTGAATATGGAATTTGTATGTTTTTATTTTTTATTGTCTTTTTGCTTGTTATTGAACTCCGAACTCAGGCAAATTAAGATTATGTTTGATTACGGACTCTTACGTGCATATTTATTTATTTATTTAAGTACTTACATGTTCCGTACATTAAAAATATATTTGTACATATGTAATTGAAAAAATCAGGATAAATTTCAATGAAGCCCAAGCGACAAACTGTTGGACTTTAATGTATACTCGTGGATTGCCAACGAAGTTTTTAATATAAAAATGGAGCAGTGAAACGCTCATCAAAGGGCTCATCTATCTTCAGTGACAAGCCGTCTACTCATAACTCTGGCTACGAAGACGATAGCCAGCCAGACGCTTAGAGCGTTACTGAATCTTGTCCCGCCAACGAATTAAATATTTTCTCAATCTAAGTCGAGCTATGGATTCTCTGCTGCAACAGCTTTAAAAACTGGAGAGATATAAAAAGAGAAGGAACCAAACTTTAATAATTTTTGTTCTCCCGCTTCGCTACCTGGGGCGAAAGATTAAAGCGAATCGGTTAATTGTTTCTTAGGCAAACTAGACGATCTAAAGTCAGTAAAGGTTAGGATTAATTTGCAGTGCTCTAGCGACATAGTAAACACGGGAAACCCTTTTAAAGCTTTCTGTTACTAAAATCTTAAAAAATCGTTAAAAACTTTGACACATTTTTTTTTCGCTGGGTACCCTTGAGAAAAATGTAAATATTTTTTAAGAGGGTGTAGATATGCGTCTAAAACCTCACAAGACTTTCTGTTTTTAAAGCTTTTAATTAGTTTCGTTTTTTATACGACAAATCTTGCGATCGATATTTTTAAGCCAGAACCCGATTGCAATACAACTCGAATTGTAACTTCCTTTAGGTGTCGCAAGTGTCGAAATATTTGGAAAATCCCTATGGGGCTTTTAAAGTGGCCAGCACTAACTAATCATAAATGCAACTAAAAATAAAAGCGTGAATGTGGATGTTGGACTAAAAAATAATTTTTGAGTATTTTTTTATTTATTTTAAAAGTTTAAATTTGATTTTTTGTCCACAAAAGCAAGCGCGTGGATGACCGTATGATATAAAAAAATACTGCGCTGCAATATTGAACGTGATCTATTGAACTTTTGAGATATTTTAATTTATAAAAATTATTGCATCTTATTTCAGCATTTGCTGCAGATAGTCTTCAAATATATGACCGCAAATGCATTCTAATAAAGCAATTTTAATCAAAATCTTTTTTAGCTAGAGATTATTTTTATTTTTTCTAAATCATAAAGACAAACATTGACAGCAAGTGGCCAGACGCTTAGAGCGTTACTGAATCTTGTCCCGCCAACGAATTAAATATTTTCTCAATCTAAGTCGAGCTATGGATTCTCTGCTGCAACAGCTTTAAAAACTGGAGAGATATAAAAAGAGAAGGAACCAAACTTTAATAATTTTTGTTCTCCCGCTTCGCTACCTGGTGCGAAAGATTAAAGCGAATCGGTTAATTGTTTCTTAGGCAAACTTGACGATCTAAAGTCAGTAAAGGTTAGGATTAATTTGCAGTGCTCTAGCGACATAGTAAACACGGGAAACCCTTTTAAAGCTTTCTGTTACTAAAATCTTAAAAAATCGTTAAAAACTTTGACACATTTTTTTTTCGCTGGGTGCCCTTGAGAAAAATGTAAATATTTTTTAAGAGGGTGTAGATATGCGTCTAAAACCTCACAAGACTTTCTGTTTTTAAAGCTTTTAATTAGTTTCGTTTTTTATACGACAAATCTTGCGATCGATATTTTTAAGCCAGAACCCGATTGCAATACAACTCGAATTGTAACTTCCTTTAGGTGTCGCAAGTGTCGAAATATTTGGAAAATCCCTATGGGGCTTTTAAAGTGGCCAGCACTAACTAATCATAAATGCAACTAAAAATAAAAGCGTGAATGTGGATGTTGGTCTAAAAAATAATTTTTTAGTATTTTTTTATTTATTTTAAAAGTTTAAATTTGATTTTTTGTCCACAAAAGCAAGCGCGTGGATGACCGTATGATATAAAAAAATACTACGCTGCAATATTATGTTCTTTATTAAATTAAATTGTCTGTGCTATAATTATAAATGTCTTAGCCGTGATCTATTGAACTTTTGAGATATTTTAATTTATAAAAATTATTGCATCTTATTTCAGCATTTGCTGCAGATAGTCTTCAAATATATGACCGCAAATGCATTCTAATAAAGCAATTTTAATCAAAATCTTTTTTATAGCTAGAGATTATTTTTATTTTTTCTAAATCATAAAGACAAACATTGACAGCAAGTGGCGCCACTTTTTTTTTGATAATGCACTTTTATTTTTATTTTTTATAGACATTTGTTTGTTTGCCGCTTAGTGATGAGATTCAGATTTTAAACCGAACATATGTATGTAGAAAAAATTCGTATCTAAAAGTTGGCTATTCGTATGCATTTATGCACAAAAAAATATAATTAGTGCATTTTTGGTGGCAAACTTTTAGTGGAAAAGCAATTAATTTCGTTAAATTGCCACATGTTGGTTGAAATCTTCAATCCAAGAACTGTCTCAATAAATTCTTAGTTTTTACGATGTGTAAATACATATTTGTGTGTTTGAAGGATTTTTTTTGTCCATGGAGCGTGCATTTTTTCTGATTTTACGCTCTTAAATTCGTCTACGGCTTCATTAAATCGCATTCACTGTTGCCATGAGAAGTGCAGCTACTCAAATATAAAATTATTTAAATTTCGACCAAGCAAATTATCACTTTCATTTATGTACCTATTTCATATAAATTTAATCTAATTTTATTTTTATTTTTTTTAATTTTGCTTTTGCCAATACCCATTAAGCTTTATTTACTTGATCACAACAAACAGTGTTTCGAGCCAAGTGTTTGCCAGCAACGACGGTGCAAACGGACGCGATCGCTTTTAGCTGCACAAAACACTTGCCTACTTTTAGGAACTAAGTTGAATTTAATTAAGAGCGGAAGTAACGCCGCTATTGAAACGAGTGTGCAGGGTGAGTCACGTTGACACCGAAAACAATTTTGTGTTAAAAAAAAATTTATGAATAAAAATAAAATATATTTAAATTCGTACATTTGCTTATACACATGTATGTATGTTTATACGTTTATATGCCCTTGAATATAAAAAAGACGTTATAAAAACATCGAACAACATTGAACAAGTCAAAAAGAAAAAATAAGTATTGGAAAGAATGCAAATGGTTAAATCAATTAAATATAATATCATATTAAGAATAAGAAATTTTGTACAATACAAATATTAGTAACACAAGCAAAATTTAATGCCAGCTGTTTATTTCAAATGCATGTCTATAGTATGTGAATATTTTTCTATTCTTTATATTCGTTAAATGTATTAGTTATTACAGGTGGGAAAACTATCGACGATACTGTGAGTAATCGATAGTAATAGTTTTTTTATCAAACGTGAAAAACGTGGTTTGATTAACATATACATACATACATACATATGTATGTATATGCATTAATGCATATCGATTAGAGAAAAGAAATCGGACAACAACGATTTTTTAAACAATTTGGTTCCGAGTAAATAGCGTCGATGACAAAAAAAAACAAATTGCATTATATAAATCCAACTTAAAAAGTCGTTTCATATTTAAAGATAAGCACTCAAAATATCTTACAATCATCTTTTTAATGCAACAAACTGCAGTTTTCTAAAATATGACACACATTTTTGAAATGGATCTAACTCGCTTGAAACTTGTTCTTCGAGGGTTTACGGACTTGTTTATTTTAAAGTCTGGCATCAGATTTTCAAAATTCCAAATTGGTGGACGAGTTTTTTTTTTATTTATCGAAAATTCTTGCATACTCTTACTCGGGGGTCATTAAGGTCCCTAATGTCGAAAACTAACAAAAGTTTACCAAAAAAGTATATAAAATGTATCAAAGAGTACCGCAATTTTAACGAAAATGTACCGAAAATAACGAAAGTGTAACGAAAAAGTGCTTTAAATGTATCGAAAATGTACGTAAAACGCCGAAATTGTACCTTTAATATAACGAAAAGGTAACTTGAATGTATCGTACTAATTCAAATGTACCAACAAATATCTCAAATCTAGCGAAAATGTACCGAACCAATCTCGACCCTGAGCAAGTTCGGGAGGCAAACTACATACATGTATGTATATATGTATATTCTACATACATGTAGATATATTCGGTGTGGTGTTTTTTTCTTATTTGTATGTATGTATATACTTTTTTGTAACAGAATTTTGATTTGCTTTAAATTAGATCGCTTTAAATAAGTTTTCTTTGAATTTAAAATAAAAAAAAACTTTAAAAAGTTGTTAAATTTTAACGTTAATGTTAAAGTTAAAGTAAATGTTAATGGTAATGTAAATGTTAATGTAAACGTTAATGTTAATGTAAATGTTATTGTTAAAATTAAAGTAAATGTTAATGCTAAGGTAAATTTTAAAGTTAATGCTAATGTAAATGTTAATGTTAAAATTAAAGTAAATATCAGTGTTAATGCTAATGTAAATGTAAATGTTAATGCTAATGTAAATGTTAATGTGCTCATTTTGCAGTTCCATATGTACATATGTATGTATATACACATATCAGGAATGAACGTTGAGCCGTTGTTGAGCTAAGATTTGGAATCTTTATTTAGTTAGTAAAATATAGATAAGAAATGTATAAAATTTATTTAAATTATTAAAGTAGTCTCACGTTCGTTGCTTTAACACGACTGTCCGTGCTTGACACACATTATTTAAAAATATTACTCGGTATAGTTTAAATTAGTTAAGCGACCAATACTAAACCATAGAAACAGGCTAAGAAATTACGTAATTTATTAAAAAAAAAGTTTGTACATACATATGTACATACATACATATGTACATATGTATGTATGTACATACATATGTACATATTATAAAAGTAAATATATTTATGAAAACAAAAATAAAAAAATTTAAAAAAACAAAGTTTTTAATGCAAAGAACAGCCAAAAAAAATTATTTTAAAACAGCTTTTTAAATATAAAATTTTTTATACAAAAAACCTAAGCTCCACTTAATTCTTGCGTGATAAAACCAAGTAACTTGTTTTTGTAAATTGTGAATATGAAGATATTTCGTAAGTCATTTTCAAATTGTTTTTCTTATTTTATTATGTAATTTGTAGTATTTAAATTAAATTTAATGGCATTAATAAAAAAGATGAATAGCAATGCCAAAAAATTCATTCAAAATTTGTTTATTAAACATTTGAAAAATATTTAGTGACTTGGTTATTTATATCACCGAAGATTTGTCCTTTATTATGCGCTGCACTTTTTTTTATTTACGCAAGGCTTAGCAAATAAGTACTCGTAGTTATACAATAACACATTTCACTAATTTTTTGCTAAATGTTCTTGGAAATGCTTTCAGGGTTATCATTAAGAGACACAACAAATTATAAAACATTAGTAGGTATTTGTTTCTTTTGTTGATTTTAAAAACGTCAATGCCTATCGGCTATCAAAAAAAAAATTGTCTTGTTCCAATGTCACCCTTTATGAAGTACTTATTTTAGGTGACGTTAATAGCCTATTATCCCAGGCAAGTAGCAACGTTCATCGTTCAATCTTCTCCATAATAGATGAAAAAAAAAAATTCACAGATCTATCAGCGATTAAAAGAATTTTTTTAATTTTAATAAGCTGTAACTAAAATAATTACATTCGGTTAAAGAATTCTGCACCCTTTAAGCATATGCGCAACAAAACTTGGCGATTTTGCCTGCTCTAGTTTGGAATAGGCTTCGAATTTCGTTCCGGCTGATTCCGAGAAAGTCGCGAATTGATTGGATTGACAATGAAAAAACCTCGATTAGTCTTCGGACTAATGCCGTGTTGAATACTTCTCAATTTTACGTAAAGGAATCTCTTCTGAAAATTACACAGAGTGGTACCAATTTTTTAAGTCTCTCGCTTCGGCGTGGATGATCTGTTTAAGAGCATGCACGAGTTCATTTCCAGAATATGGTCGGCGGAACGCATGTCTGCTGATTTGAACTTAAGTGTACTTTGCTACAAGAAGAAGTTGCCTATATGCCGCAATGTCTGAATTCGGTATATCCGCAAAACTGATATGGCTTTGTAAAATGACATGGAGCAATACCAACAGCTCCATCAGTATTGGGAAGGACCTCTCCGAGCCGTTTGACGCCAAATGAGGTTTTAGACAGCGTCATTCTCTATCGTGCAATTTCTTTAACCTGATGCTAGAGAAGAGAAGATAAGTCAATCTGGAGGCGAATCAGGGCAAAACGAAGTATCTCCTGTCATTAAATAGACAGTCAGGCATTTACATCACTGTTGATAGTAACAAATTTGAAAAAGTAAAGGGCTTTGTGTGCCTAGGAATCAGCAATAGAACCAACGCGTGCTACTTCGGACTGAGTATGCAATTGAGCAGTAAAGTCTTTTCTCGGCGAAGTCTCTCATTATGCCCGTCCCGTTTTATTGCGGAAAGGCGTTGGCTATAACAACTTTAGACAAGAGGCCGCTTCGAGACAAAAATTATACTAAAGATTTATGGACTTTTACGCTTTGGCTTGTAAATGACAAATATTCAACTTGTTTAAGAACACTGATAAAAAGAGAGAAATTGGTATGCCTAAATTATTACAAATATATTGCAAATGAGTAAAAAAAATTTAAAGTTCCGAGAACAAACTTTTATAAGACCTTTCGAGCTTGAATCTTAAACGAGTATGTAATTCAAAAGTCGTGTGAATCAAAAACCCAAAAGCTTTTTACTACGCACAATTTTTAGATCGAAGCATATACCGTTGGTACTTACGAGTATAAGTAAATAAGCTAAATTTGCGAGCTTAGAGATTTTCACAACTAACTCACTTGTTTATTCGCAATTAACCTGTAAGTCATTCATATTCAAATTTCTAATTTATTTTTATACACACATCCAACTCAAATGAATAATGTTTAATCAGCGCTTTCAAAAAGCAATTAATGTTACGCGACTCGGCTTCGGTTTGCACAAAGAATGACAGCGTACATTTGGCCAAAGTTGATTTTAATTTCTTCTTGAAATTTCACATTTGCATTTTAACAACAATCTCTTTATGCTAATACCGATAATTTATGTAGCTTATGAAGTCGGCAGGAAAAAAAGCAGATCAAGAGTGTCTAAGTTTGCGCAAACAAATTTGTAAGTATACATATAACCGCCGATTAATTTTCATAAATAACTTATGATCAGTATTAAACATTAGAAATAGAAAAAGTAATGAGAATCGATACTGACGCTAATTGTAGAGATTGATTAAGTGGCTTCGGGAACATATGTATTTATGTATGTATGTACATATGCATGTACGTATGTATGTATGTATGCATGTACGTTTTGTCAAGTGATCCGTGCCCATTTCTATGAATCACGATTTGCTTTCTGGTTTTTGGTTGATTTGTGTTTCAGTTTTTAATTTATTATTACATATTATGATTTCTTTAATCAAAAAAGTTGAAAACTTTCGAGAAAATGTAAATGCGCAAATACATTCATCTTGAAACGGAAGATAGAGAAACAAAAATTTGCTTAGCTCATTGAAGAAAGTTTTTCATTCTGCACCTTCATTCATTCGTTAACAATTACTTATTTATTGAAATCTTATCGCGTTTGCTAACAAAGAAAAGTAAAAAAAAAAATAAAACTTTTTGTTTGTCTATATGTATGTAAATGTGCTGTTATTCTAGTGCTAACCTGGCAGTGATTTGAGTGAAGTGCCAACGCAACGGACAATATTAAAAATTCCCCAAAAGGGGTTATTATATTATTTTTTTTAGTTTTTTTTTTTTTTAGTTTTTTTTTTTTTTACTTTTTTTAAATAGCAATGATAAGGAAAATGTTATGAATGCCTTTTTGCTCAACAAATAAAAGCCACACGCTTGAATATTGTTCGTTCCATTTTTATCATCGAATGTATTACAATTAAATTAATTTGAAGAAGCAAAAATGGTGTGACACGAAGGGAAATAAATGAGGCAAGCGAAAAACAACATATGTATATACATAGAAATTTAGAAAAGGTATGGAGTGGAACGATTTATGAATGAATGTTATCGGTGTTTTGAATTTTACATACAAATATATTTATTGCATTTTGTTTGTACGTACGGCTATGCATATGTAATTATTACACTTTGAAATTTACCGCAATCGTTATTAGGAAAATATTAATTATAGAGCACATGCAGTTCGTCACCACACTCTTTTCGGTGCACGTCGGCCGCCCGAGCCGGACTTACCGTTTAGTCTTGCAGGTAAAGATTCTCTCGAAAACCACTCAAAAATCGACCTCGTCCAATGTTCATCTACAAATAAAAGGTGCGAAGTGTTTGTGTTCCTCAAGAAAAAGATCCAATAAGTGTCACTTTGGACTAGGCAGGAAATCTGATATTCCAGCTATCGCAAAAAAAAATATTGATATATGTAGATATGGCATTGACATTGACTAATCGATATCGCTAATCAACGACAGCGATATGTGGAATACTGTTACGATAAACCACTTTCCTACAGCATGCACAACAATTTCCAAAACCTCTGATAAAGAACAATCAAAATTATGATGAAAATTCGATTTTTGTGATTTTTGTTACAAAATGGTTTATGTAATATTTTTATAAAAAGAGAAACTTTGCATAATAAAAAATGTGAAAATTACTGTAAGTAAACTTTTTACGTACATTAAGGTGGCCTAAAATAATGTAAGGTGTAAGGAATTTCACAACTCACACCCACTAGGATTGTTCTCTATTGAATAAAGCTACTACATATTTATTATTTTGAAATAAAAAAAAAATGTAAAGGTAGCTCATAATTTCCCTGTACATAAAATACATAGAAATAGGCAAAACCAAATGGTAAAGAAAAAATTAAGATTTATTTTTATCAATCTGCAAACTTGTTTCTTTTCACAAGACTTCACAAAATAATAAACAATGGTTTATTTGACTATTTTTAATAAACACTAATTTGTATGGATCTTCCAATATCCCCAAGCATAAAAAATTTTTAAAATTTAATACAATTAATATTCAAAGAAAATGGTGAAAGAAATAATTAGTTAAAGTATTTTAAATGGAAACTGAATGCTCAGTTTGATAAATATCGATTTTCATTTTTGTAAAATTTACAACAATCCTAGGCGAATGAGTGCATTAAAATTCCTATTTTACTTTCAGCGCCTATACGTTTTTTTTTTTGACCACCCTAATGTAAATATATTCGCATAAAAACTAAATTTAAGTGTAACTGCGATTTTTCCCGTATTCAGTACCATCTATTAGATTAATTTTTTAGAAATAGATTTTTGATTGTCGAAAGTATTTCATTTTTCGAATACATATCTGCACATGTATGGAAAAATAAATTTTGTAAGAGGAAGCAAATGCGACAAAACAAAAAAACCTAAAAATCAGCGGAAATTCTTAACGAAATGAAACATAAAAAATTATTGCTTAAATTGAAGGGCTATAATACTGCACACCAAAAAAGATTTGAACTTTGATGAAAATAAAGTGAATTAAAGAGAAAACAAACGATTATACATACATACATACATATATATTCATGGATTGGAATTATTAATGTTACTTTCGAAACTGCTGCAAATCAAGCTTACATACATACATAATTCATATTTCATGCCAAAAGTGAGGGTGCTTTAAGGAGGAACTAGAAAGCAAAGCACCCTCTCCGCCTATCTTTATGTTCACTTCACTGTGGCGCAATTGCAATCTTAAAATTTTTTTGATAAAAGAAAAATTTTTATAAAATGTACAATTTTTTTTTAGAATTTTTGTTTTCTTTTTTTGTAGGGTGCAGTTTTGTAGTCTACTAAATTTTAATACAAAAAAGTTCAAATTTCAGAGCGCTCCCCGGCCATTTATTTCATGAGAAAAAAATTTCGAACGTGCGTTATATGGAAGAAATTGCGGGGGAGCGTCAGCGGTAATTTGTAAATACTTCAAACTTGGACATTATTAAATATATTGGAATTGCATGGTCTTTAAAGCTGCTTTCTCAAAAAGAATCTACATTTTATTAAGGTTAAAAATTTTAATAAATTTTGGTTTTATTTTGAGCTCAAGCCCGTATTATAAATAAAACGTAAATTGCAAATTTGTTTTATTTATTAATGTCGATATTTCGCGACTCTGTCGACCGACAAATTCACTAGTTACTGAAGATGCCCTCAGATTGAGAGCGAAATATCGACAACAATAAATAAAATAAATAAAACAAATTTGCAATTTACGTTTTATTTATAATATGGCCTTAAGCTCAAAATACAACGAAAATTGATAAAAAAATTGGACTAAACAAAACTTACCAAGTTAAAAATTTTAATGTAAAATTTAAAATTTTGGTGCATGTACGGTTTTTGTTAGAGAATGAGCTGCATTTTAATTAAAAAGTACTAAACAAAGTTTAAAAGAAATAAAAAAAGCCTTGAAAATGGTTTTCTTCACGGATTTCATAGCGCAAAAAGTAACTTGTGCTTAACTTTTCGCCACGTGAATGACGACACAAAAAAATAGGTTAATTTGGTCGCATTATTAAACACAGTCAAGTGATTAAATCTTAAAATTCGGTCAAAGTTTGTAGTAAAGTTTTAAGCAGACAATAACAAATGCCTTGCGACCATTTACAATAAATATTAGTTGCCAATATTTGAACTTTTAGGCTGACAATTTAAAACGGAACACATTTTATGGAAATATTTGCGCAGTTCAGTAAATGTTGTATAGTCAACAAAAATTAAATCATATACGCTCAATTAACGGGGTATTACTGTAGCATTTAAGTACAATGGCATGCATAAATAATTTAGTATTTGCCTGTTTATGCTATTCAATGTTAGTTATTAAAACTGAAAGTGGTTGCATTAGCAACTGAGTTAATCAGCTCATCTTCGACACGTTCTGAATTGATCAACGGCAAATTAAAAGCAAGAATTAAAAATTTAACATACATACATACATACATATGTATGTACATACGTATAAAGAATTTGAAAAAAGAGATATTAACGCCTTTGAGTATAAAATTTTGGAAGAGCGAATGCAGAAAAAAAAATTAACAAATACACAAAGCACAACAAATTACCAGAATTTTTATATGCACTTAAATTATTTACACTAAATACACAAATATGAAATTAGAAATTGACGTTTTTCGAAAAAAAAAAATACACTGAAGATGGCACAACGCCGAAACCGGTTTGTCACCAAACAAAATGTGACAAACAATGACGGTTACTCTTTCTAAAAAAAAACATCGCTAATGCAAAAGTATGTACAAATTAATGTTTCGTCTTCTATGAAATTTTACTTAAAATAAGCTCGTTTGTAATTTTTAATATTTTGATTTCTCGCAAATAACTTAAAAAAAAATGTGCGCCAGCAAAAAAACATATCCGGTTGTCAAGCCTCTAAAGAAATTGATAAAGCGGCAACAGTTTCAAAAAAATATTCATGGTTGTAAGCAAGTATAACAGTGATCCGAATGAAAGTAAAAAAACAAAAAAAAAAAAACAAAAATTTAACAAACTAATGGCTGCTATTTGTGTGTGTCTCACTGAACAGTTTGAGGTTCGCAGCGAAAACCACACCGTACTTCCCATTTAAACAAACGCATTAACACCGAGGCTGGTGTATGAGGCTACCCTGCAGGAAAAATTTGTTAATAATTAAAAAAGCGATGCATGTAGCATAAATTCTTTAGCGCCTAAAGCTCTCTGGTGCAATGAAGACTCGAGTCAAAATTTATTTTTAAACTAATTTGAATAAATCACAGACACTATCGTATTCTTAGGCGTCGCAATTGTAAAAATAAATTAGATGTAAAAAAAAGAACTGAACAAATATTTTGAACTATCAAAAAGAGAGAGACTGTGCGTATTCAGTTAACGCGCTCAATCGCCATTCAAAATTTTTAACTCAAAGTCGATGCATGTTTATTAGGCATTTCAATCCCGGAATCCCGGGATTTCAACTCCCGAATATTCCGGAATCAATCTATTTAAATCCCGGAATTGCAGAAAACAGTGAATTTCATAGCCATTTGGTTTTAAAATTTGTAATTTAGATTTTTTCAAACAAAAATAAACCTAAAATGATTTAAAACAAAAAGAGCTATCGAATAAAACAAATAACACACAAAACATAGAGTAAGTTAGGGATATATGGCCCATGTGGGTAATATGGCCCACCTGAATATATTCTGAACCACAAAGCAAAGACATCACACACTGACTTCATTTCGCTCATATTTTACCAAAGCACGATTCAGTGTTGTTTGGCGAGTGTGGTGAGCCAGACGTGCGCAGTATAGCCCGAAACATATTTTTGGTGGTAATTTTATACTATTTTGGTACGTTTTCTTAAGGTGTTTTTTTGTTAAATTTTAATTGAAAAATATGTTTGGGAGTGTTAAATATACAGTTATTGAACGTGTTTTCTTGAAGTGGAATCTAACTTTAATAAATAACTAGTGAAGTATGCATAAATAAAGAAAAAAGTGAAAAGTGTGTGGTGTGTGGTGTGGGCAATATGGCCCATTTAGATGTTGATAATATGGACCAGTGGGCCATATTTGACACGTGTTTCATTCAAAGTCTATAATACTAAATTCTTTTATTTTGAAGGATAATAATGGCTTCAAAATCAAGCCCAGCTCCGAAACAACGACAGACGTGCCGCAAAGAAAATATGATGGAAGCAATTTCTGCAGTTAAGACTAAAAAAATGGGGGTTTTGAAGGCATCTAAGCAGTATAATGTACCAAAAACCACGTTGAGACGTTTAGTGGCAGATTAGGGAAGACCTGTAGAGGTAGTAGTGGCGGCTAAAGTTGGGAGGAAACCGGTTTTCCCTCCTGAACTCGAAGATTCCCTTGTGGAGTATATAATGCTTATGGAAGCGAAACTGTTTGGACTAACACGGAATGTTATAAGATCCTTAGCATTTCAATTGGCTGTCAAAAATAATTTACCAAACCCATTTCCAATGATAAAAGAAACAGCAGGAAGGGATTGGTTGCGTTTATTCCTTAGACGTCACCCATCTCTGTCGTTCCGTCAACCAACCAGCACATCTATAGCCCGTGCTAGAGGGTTTTCGAAGGAAAACGTAGCAGTTTTCTTTGATTTGCTCGAAAAGGAGATGGTAACATACAAATATACCACAAATAACATCTACAACGTAGACGAAACTGGAATATCCGTTGTGCCAAACAAAATGCCGAAGGTTTTGGCTATGAAAGGACGGAGACAGATAGGAGCTCTTGCTTCAGCTGAAAGAGGATCCTTAATTACTGCTATTTTGTGTATGAGTGCAGGTGGATCATTCATACCACCAATGTTCATTTTCCCTAGAAAGAGGGAAAATCTTCTTCTTATGAAAGGAGCACCTCCGGGATCGATACATGCTAATCATCCCTCTGGATGGGTTCAAACCAATTTGTTTACTAAATGGTTCAAGCACTTCCTTGCTACAGTAAAACCTTCTGAATCATCACCTGTGCTGCTCATTTTAGACGGACATGCCAGTCATACAAGAAATATTGATATCATAGAGCTAGCTAGAAACAACCACGTTCGCATTCTTTCAATTCCTCCGCATTCATGCCATAAAATTCAACCTCTTGACAAAACTTGTATGGGGCCGTTGAAAAAATATTTGACCGAGGAAATAAGGTGCTGGGTGATAAATAATGCAAAAGCATTGACACATTTTGACATTATTGAATTATTTGGTCGATCATACATGAAAACGCAAACTAGAGAAATTGCTGTCAAAGGGTTTTCTTCAACCGGAATATACCCCTTGAATAGGAATATTTTTAGCGATCACGACTTTTTAGCTGCAGAAGAAATTGACGCACCGGTAGAAAGCATGGTGAATACAGTTCCGTCCTCAATACCAACTGTACAAACTTCTGAAATTTGGCTATCGGAACACCGTTCTAATTTCGAAGAACCGATTTCTTTCGAACCTTCTACGTCCTCAGGTATGCAATCAAGGTCTTACATAAAGCCTCAAGACATTTCTCCGATACCGGTCCGTACCAAAAAAACTTCAAACCGCGGACGAAAATCGGGAAAATCAGAACTAATTTCATCGTCACCATACAAGCAGGCTCTAGAAGAATCTCTGAAGAAAACAAATACTGAGACGCATGTCAAGAAACTTAAGCCAAAAGTGGCAAAGCGCACCCGAAAAGAAAACATTTTAAAAAAGAAGGTACGAGTACTTAGATAGAAACTACACAAAATAATTTTTAAAATATTAACTCCAAACGTGTTTTTCAGAAGAAACTTCAAAGTGTAGAAGAAAACACTTCATCAGAAAGTGACGACAACTTCGTGGTAAATGACTCGCCGGATCTTAGTCCAGATAGATCTAATCAGGAAGACGCAAAATGCATCTATTGTGCCGGTCTATTTTCTGATGATAAAAGAGGAGAACCATGGATGCAATGTGTTATATGTACAATGTGGGCACATGAACTATGTTCTGGAAACGAAAAAACATACTTCATCTGTGATTTTTGCAGCTCTTAAATGTTAAATATGGACCACTCTAGTCCATATTAAACACATCATGGTCCATATTAAACGCACATTTTTTAAAGTGCTAAATTGAGGTTCCTTTCATTTTTCAATTATATTTTTTATTTGTGTTATTTTTTTTACTATTGTTAATTACAGACTGAATTGATATGATTTTTAAAGCTTTTTAAAAAAACAAATAAATGAAAAATCGTAGAAACCGCAGTTTTATTAACAAAAACGTTAAGGGTGGTCCATATATGCCGAACTTACTCTACCTTTAAGAATTGTATTGAACTAAGAAAATTTAACATGAGAAACAAAAACAACAAGTTTAGAACTGTTGTATTACGATAACACAATACGACAAATAACACGGCTTGTTAACACCCTAAAGGCTTTGTTTTGCCCTTGCCATTATAAATGAGCTGAAGATTTTAATAGAACTAACGACGAGGTGCTTGAAGTGGATAAGACAGAAAGTATCGAAAGATAAATTACATCAAGTTTTAACAAGCAGCTCGCAATGTCCAATCATAGAAAGGCATACAATTTATCACAAGGTTTGGTAAAAGAAATTTTTATAATGGGGGCGGTAAAGGCGAATTTCCACAGAGAGCATTTACCTTTTTGTCGACAATCCAACCAACATGTGTTGAGTCGATGCTTTTCCACAGCACATTTGAAATGCAACAAATTCAGGTCCAGGTTGCAGGATAACACACTGAAGCTTTTATTTGTTTAAAATTGCATTTTGATCAATATAAGGAATAATTCTGCCTCGCTCAAAATGGAATGGGTGATGTATTTAATTTTTACTTGACATATTTCTTTATTTAACTGAATGGTAATATATTAATATTTATTATTGGTCTCATACAGTGATTAAAAGCAATTTTACTTTATGTAGGTACAATTGCTGCTGTACCAAATATTTATATTTGTACTTGAAGTATAAATTATTTTGAATGTGTGTCAAATTTTACGTTAATTTAATTTAATTTCTTGAAAAGACCAATAAATACATACCTGATTTACAACAAATCGTTCTTCTTTGTTATATTAATCTTATTTTGCATTATTCTATAATACAACGGTTACAGACCTGTTACATTTTTTAACAAATTAAAAGTTACGAATCAAAACTTCGTGAAATTCAGGATCCCGGGATTATCCCGGTATTTTGTTTTCAGAACTCGAAAATCCCGGGATCAATGAAATACCCAAAATTGACATCCCTAATGTACATATTTCCCTGCAGGGAATGTCCACACATACAACGAGTATGTGTTTGTGTAGCTTGTTTAACCGCACTAAAAACCTTGTTGCGTAATACCGCAAAACAAAATCGTGCTCGAAATTTGCGACTTTAATTATTAACGTATATTTTAAGTTTGATATGTAAGTATGTGGATGATACGGTAGGCTTTTTAAAAGTCCATGACCTCAGTTTGCAAAAAAAAATCTACTCCATATTGTACACACAAACATACTTTGTATCTAATCAGATCTATAATTAGATAAAACTTGAGCATGTGAGACAAGTGTAGCTGATTAAAATCAGCAAAATATCGCCAGCTTTGAATAAATGTCGCATGTCGCTAAGAGCGACATCTGCCTCTAGAATGAGGCAGTATTCGAACTGAAATGAGAGCGCAAACATTTGTATTGTACTTGATGAAGTCGCTAGCTTAGGATACCGGTGGTTGTTTTGGCCTGGAAACTGACGCCGAGTTTCAAATCAAAAAAATGTCTTTAATTATTTTTGCTACATTTAAATTGTATTAAATGTTAGTTGCATACTCATCGAAAAAAAAATTGCTTCAAAATGTTACTAAAAAAAGTGTTAATTGTTTGAGGACTCAATGCTAGGATATCTTGGGTAGTTAAAACCTATAAAAGGGAAATGCTCTAAGCTACGACACAGTCTATCTGCTAATTCTCTAGATGGCGCAGGAATCGAGGTATTACGAAGAAACTACGTCTATATGTTTTAGATAATAAATAGTTTATGATTGAAAACTTAAACCACTACATGACGGTTGCATCGAGATATCTACATATAACATATATTTAAAAAATTATATTCATAATCTATTTTCAACAAAAACGTTTAGAGAAAGATACATCGCGGAAAGCTTCAGAGTCTCTATAAAGACCGTCATTTTTGAATTGGAGTCTGATATGTAAATAGTTTCGGTGTGGGTGTTGAAATCCTGGTATCAACTTCGGCGTGGTTCGCTTCAACATAACTTTGGCCTGAAGCGGTGGGCTACAAATCAATCCCATCCGTAATTTGAACCTGTTCACTTAGGGCAGAGAAAGATGTAAAAAAAACAAATTGGAAGAACATTTTCGGTACTCGACTGTACTGCCAGGAGATATAAGTAAGCGATTTAGAATTGTTTTTAAATTGGTACAAAATATCCATCAATACTTAAAAGTATTCAGCAAAGAAATTAGTCATGTTTTAAGAATGCCACACCTAGAGAAATCAATAAACAATTTTGCCTATTCAAATTATACAACTTAAAACTAGCTAATGGTTTTTTATTTTGACTATTCGGACTGAAAACTTAATCAAAAAACGAAGCAAAAATATTACTTCTTTTCTAAACAAGTTTAACTTCAATGTTATAACAACAAAAGTGCATAACTCCGATTTTTTTTTTTAAATTCACTCACCTGCATTATCGGATAGGTGAAGCGTCCCTTTCCCAAACGTTCGACAATTATCATTTTCTCCGTATCGGTTAGGACACGTTCGATGTTCGATGATGCGAGCACAGGACGTGCTGGCTGTGCAACTGGCACAAAATCCTTATTGCGTTCGGCAAATAAGCGATCGAACGAAGTACGACGATCGCTAAGCGAACGCTGTTGACGATGACCGCTGCTGCCGCCGCCGTTTTTATTGCCGTTGCCTTTGTTAGAGCTAAAATTTTGCCAACTCGCTGCTGAAGCAACGGTACCTTCGCCACCCGCATACGATTTCGATTTACGATATTGCTGCTGTGCATTCGCGAGCATTGCCATATTCGGCGCTTGCACTTTGTTGCACTTCTTGCAGGGCACCATTAGGGCGGCAGTCAATAAATCACTGGCACTGGGTTTCTTTTTTACATTTACATTCATTTGCTGCTTGCGTGAATATTTCTTTTGCCACTCGTGCGAACGCACCGAATCGGTGTCGGTCAAATTGGAAACATCATCGCGATGATAGTCGTCTTCGTAGTCGTCGTCGGTGATGATGCTGGGCGTATTGGAATTAGGCAGGCGTAATTTGCTATTCTTGCTGTTGATGTTGCTGCTGCTGTTGTTGTAGTTGTTGTAATGATGATTGGTGCTAAATATGATGCTGTTGCGCTTTTCCACCTTCTTCCAATTGTTTTTATTCTTGCTATTCGTAAAAACTTTACTATTTTGACTTTTTTGTTTGCTGCTGCTATTGTTTTTGTTATTGCGACCATTTTGGCCAACATTTTGTTGCTGTTGTTTGTCGCTGCGAGTTTTGGCATTTTTACTTTGGCGATTGTTGTTTGTGTTTGTGTTTGTATTTGTATTTGTGTTGATGTTTGTTAGCGAATTGCTCGGCAACTGTAGTTCCTTTTGTGTTGCTGTCAAGTCATTGCAGTTGGCAGTCGCATTTTCTTTATTATCGCTATTGTTGTCGCACTCCAACTGCTGCTTTGTTTCTGTACTTGTTGCTTTTGTTGTTAGTGCATTATTAGCGTGCGCGTTACTTTTGTGATAATTTTGCTTTTTGTTAGTACCGCCGCTAATATTATTACTCTGTTTTTGGTTTTTGCTGTCATTACTTTTAATTCTGTCTACGTCCTTCTTTTCACTATTGATTTTGTTGTTGTTTTCACACTTTAACTGATTTTTGTGTTTGTTGCTCTTCTTAGCGTCAACACTTTGTGATAGTCCCTCTTCCTCCAGTTGTTGTGTTTGTTGAGTTTGTGGTTGTTGTTGATGTTCCCTTTGTTGTTGCTTTTGTTGCTGTGCGCCGCTAATTGAGCCCCATGTTGCTAAGCCGGCCGATACAGTAGCACCAACAGTCTGTCGTTGTTGCTTTGCCTTGATCGTTGTTGTTGTTGTTGATGTTGTTTTAATTGTTGCAGTTGTTACCGTCGTTAAATCGGTTGTCGCCAACGTTGCTGGATTATTATTGTTGGTATTCAACATGATGCGTTTTTCGTTGTCGTTGTTGAAAACTCACTCATGCACAAAAGGCACACACACACTCTCACTAAGTTTTTTTCTTTTATTTTTATCTAACACTTGTGTTGGGTATGTTATTAGCTCTATTATTGCTTTTTGCTGTTATTTCACTTTGCACAAGCACAAATTTGTTTATCAGTTTTGGTAAAAGCTAATTTTTATGAACTTCGAAAATTCTAAATTATTTTCGAAATTTAAAAATTTTGTGTTTTTTAATTTTTAATATCTTTTCACAAACACTTTACACTCCGTTGGTTGTTCGAATGAATTTCGAATTTTCGAAATTAATTTCAAAATGGTTATTTTTACTCTTCAGTCTGTTATTTAGCACCTCGTGTACGCGCGTTCAACTCTCACTCCGTCTAGTTTACAACTGTGAAATTTAAAAAAGAATACACAATATTGCTGGTGCTGCCGGCGTTTTCAGTTTCTTTCCACTATTCAACGGATGCCTATGTATTTCGTTATTGTTGTTGCTTGACAAGCAGATTTTTTTTTTTTTTGTGTTATGAGTGGTTGAAACAGTTTTTAGTAGTTACTTAGTTATGAGCTTTGTCGCTTTTGCTAGCACATTTTTTTATTTGTTGTTTTCGTTGACGTTATGCCGTTAGTGCCGACTGCGCAATTTGCCGCTCTCCACACAACAGCTGAGTTGTTGTTATTAACTCTGGTTATTTATTTCGTTACTCTCCTTTGCCTTTGATGCGCCTTTTTAAATTTCACTTTCCGCTTTCTCCTTTTCCGTCTGCTCTTATAACATTCCCTGAGTGTCTACACTTTTTTACAGCTTATTCGATCTTGTATACAAACTCTACAAACTCTCCAAACATATACATACATACAATTAAATTGAGGTAGGTAGGATGGGCTCTGAAAAGCTTACTTTTTTTTTTTTAATTTTTTAATATTTTATATTAAATTGTATTTATGTATGTGAATGTGTTGTTGCGTTGTTTTAATTGTTGCTTTTATACGAGTATGTACTCTTTTGATCGTGTGCTACGCACCAGCTTTTGTATATACTTACATATGTACATATGTACATATGCGCATACACACGTTGTTTTTAATATTTTACCCAACGGCCTGGCCTGGTGTTTTTCAGACAGTTTTATATCTTGCTATTGTTTTAAGATAACAACGAAACACTTGTTGATCTCTTTTCGTTCCGTCAGCGCAATTGTGCCGCTGCGTTTGCTCCAATTTTCGACACTAACAATTTAAGCTTTAATTACTTATTCTTCTCACCTTTCCGCTCTTTTGCCGGGAACGTTATTTTTTCTGTAAAAGAGGACAAGAAGTAAATTTTTTTAAATTTATTTTTGCAACACGTATTAACGTATGTATGTGTATGTATGTATACATATGAATTTATTTTTTGTGCCACTTAATCAAAATTCATGTCAAAATACATACATATGTATGTATCTCCTACCAGTAAGTATCGAATAGATTTGATGAAAATGACTTAAGAATGTGTATACAAAATCCAGTTGGAAAATGTCATACAAACCTTAGCTCAACTAAGCTAAGATTTTTTCCAAAACTGTATGTATGCGATTTAAAAAACAAAATGTATACCGAAAAAATCGATATCTAAAAGTTATCAATATTTCTAATTTACTACTAAATATGTATGTACATATATTACAAGTGTTCTTGTTATTCATAAATAATTAATGCTTTTACATGAGAAACTTTTGAATACTCTTGGCAGTTTTGTGTCGTATCGTGAAAAAGATACTGGAACAAGTAACTTCACGGTAAAGAATTGGAGAAAAAAAAAATTTCGAACTTTTCACAGCTTTTAGCGTACAAAACAATTGCAAATATGTGAATTTCGCCAAAAAAATACGGAAATTGTGAAATAGTGTACTCAATTCATAAATACAGCAATCTCTCGACAATCGCGAGAAATGTCTCCCCCTAAATTTTGTATCATATACTATATAAGAGACTTTAGTCTAAATATTTCAGCCAATTTTTAGTTTCATGAATATCCACTTTTTTACCACAATACATTTCTCTTTTTCGAAGTTTGTTCGTAATAGGTAGAAAGGCAATGGAAAAGTATCCCCGATGCGATTTTAATCACGTTAGTAGGAATCCGAAGATAAAGGAATTTTGATTTTAATTTATGGTGAATAAATTAAAATCGAAATTTATGTAGACAGAAATCGGCTCACGGATCATATATTTGTACGCCAATCTTGCAAAAAACCATTGACGTAGATTTTATAAATATTGCTATGCTTCAGCTACTAAATAGTTAGTTAAGTATAAATGACTCAAAAATGACAGAAGACGATTTTTATATTTTTATAGAAAGAAGGTCGTAGTACTCACAAATAAAACTACGACGCAAATAGACATTGCATTTTTCTCACATTTTTTTTTTTTTTTGTGTGTTATCCTTGAAACAATTTTTCGTGCTCGTTTACACTATCAAATTTGCCCACAACCTCGCCACACATCACTTTTCACGCAGCATGGCAAATCATTGTCTGAACAGCGTCCATGGAAATAAACGTTTTTCTTGCGTTTTAAAAAATCGTTTATTTTCGCCATAGACACACGCACTATAATTTTTTTTTTTCGGATAAAGAAATTGTTTGCTTTCAAATTCAGATTATACTATATACTATAGCAAATTCAATAATGCAACATCCCTTTGAAGTGAAACGAAAATTTACAATTTCTCCATTTGAGTTAATGTGTTAATTAAATTGAAAAAGGTCATTTACTTAAATCATTAACCGTGACAAAGAAGTTTATATTTAATATTTCCATGCCGTATTTTATTTTTCATTTTACGACGTAAGAGTACGTAGTTTTTTCGCATGTTCCGGTAAACTTGCTTTTTTTTAACATATTTTTGGTTTTTTTCTGTTTTTTTTTTTTAAATATGCAATGCACAAATCTACAGTTAAACTGTTGGCAATTTCTTACTTTAAGTTTTTTAATTCAGCTTAAAGCGAAACAAATTGCTTTGACGTCAAACTCCAAAACAAATAGCGCTAGATTAGAGACGAGATGCAGGTTTTCAACTATAGAACTATATAGAAATCTTTCATAGTCATCACATTCAATAAGTATTTAACAATAGTGGTTTTACAAAGCGCCTAATTGAGTCTATACGAAAAGTTTTCCTAGACAATTAGGGCTCTTTGTAAAATTGCTATGAGTAGGTTATTGATTTTAAAATGAACACACTGTCAGCAAATTGAGTGTTTGTTTTGCATAAAATAAATGAAAATAACTCTTGATTTATTTTATAAGCCTTATTAGTTACATAGCTGATCTTTTGACACATAATTTCCTATAGGGACGAATGCAAAGCAAAGACATCGAAAAAGTGGTCTGTTGAACCAAGGTTTTTAATGAAAACTATCGTTCACTCAAAATCAAATAGCAGATTTAAATTTTTTTCGATGTTATACGATAAATGGGTTGGGAAAGAAATGTGTAACGAGAACAGGATGAAATGTCGACGAAAATAAATATGAAAGTTATGTGCATATTCATACATTCATTACTGCCTACCCACGAAGGCGTCTCTGTTGTTTTAAATAAAAAAACACAAAAAAAATTAAGAATTTTTTTAACTATTTTGTTAATTGAATATCCACAACGGATCGACGATTCGATTTTTTTGGGTTGATACTACTCGGTTGTGACGTCACTGCGCCCTGCTGTGACACTTATGTGTAAAATTAAAAATCAAAAGCGTTCGCTCATCGGCATGCAATGACGAACCACCAAGTAAATTCTAGGAGATGAAGCACCCGTTTATCATAACAATAATTCACACATCTGTGTCGGGGTAAAATTAAAAATTCTTCAATTTGTGGTGTAAAATCAAGAGCCAGAACATAAATTGAAGAAGAAGCATAGCCAACATAGTTGTGAGACAATAAAGATTATAATAACTTAAAAACAATTTATTTTATATGAAAAATAATCAACAAAGCTTCTGATATTAAATCAACCACTTTTTCATTGCCAGCATGAAACTTTTACACGAAAAGCTTGGCCTAAACCTGTTTACCTTAGGTACTATATTATGTAATAAAATTATTATTACATGGTAACAAAGCTGAACAAATAAATGTGCTAGGGTGTCTTTTATGTTTTTTTACACAAAATTTATAGCGAAAAAGCAATACTTTTAAATGAAAGCAATTTAACGATTAAAAACGTAAAACTCTTTGCATTTTGATCGCAAATTATTTTTAAAATATTCCACTGACGGACAAATACGAATTTAATATTCATTGAATTGTCTGTATGTATGTATGTAGTCATTCCACGACGATGTTCCTCTGACAACACTTAATGTATGTATGTAAATGTATGTATGTCTATATAATATGTACAGTATTGTTCAATTCATTAGTAACAGATTTTAAATTGAAGTTGCTTGCAATTAATGTTTATTTATTTACTTTTAATAATTTTCATTTAAAATTCATATAAATATTATTAATGTAGAGGAGCAGTTATATAAATAAAAGTTGAACACTTTTTACAAAATTTACTAAAATGAAATAAAATTAAAAGAATTGTCAATATATAATGTTCTTTTTATCATTTTTGGTGAGCATTTATTCGATCAAAAGAACTCCAAACCAAAATTTTTTAGATATTTTGTATGTTTGGCTGTATTGTCAGATGTACTGCTAGAGGTCCATTAACTTAGTCAAACTAGAAACCTCACTAGGTGGCGCTTGTGTAGCATTATTAATAAAATACTTATTTATGAATCAAATTTAGTTTTTCAGAAAAGTCTTATGTATGAGCCGATATTTTTCAAAATCGTTCGAGTTATAAAACACGTAAAAATTATTAGTTTTGTAAATAAATTAATTTGGAATATGGCGTTAGATTTATGCTACATATGTACAAACGTAGAAAAACTGTACTTTTGATGAGATCTGGTTCAAACGAAAACTGTTTACCCTAGGTTTTTTTTACAGTACGTGGTTTTTCCGACCAAATTTGTCGGAATCGAAATGCAGAACAGGCTTGAACATTTAGTTTTAAATTAGACCGCATACAGATGATGCTGTAGTTCGAAAAAATAGAGCATTTTCTACTCAAGTAAAATTTTTATTTTAATTAACAAACAGTTACAGCTTGCACAGCGCATTAATTAATGACCAACTACTCACAACTGCCGCAAAAAGACAAGAATGGAATTCGAATTCTTGTCGCGGAAAGAAGTCTGATGATGGTGATGTGATATTCACCAAAATAATTATTATTTCTAACTCAGCTGATTGTAGCTGATTTAAGATTGTTGTAGTTTCTTACCAACTCAATAAAAATTTCACCAAATTTGTGCATTTTTTGCATTACAAAATATTTATATTGAATAATGTTTGTTTTCAAAAATGAAACGAGGAAAAAATGTACTAAAACACCAATTTTTATATGAACTAAAGTGGCATCTATGAGCGGTCAAATTTAAAAATAAATATTTGTATGATGATATGATACATATATAAGTGCTTGACCCCAAATATCTTTAATTACACTTGTTCAATGATTAACAAAATATGTTCGAATTTTTTCTTTTACAAATGGCAATTTCAGAACAAACCACGTACTGTAGAGAAAACCTAGGGTGACCCGAAAATTTTGACTTCAGATTCGGATTCAGCAGACCCAAAAGCTTAAGAAACCGTTGAGAAACTCGTTGGGATTTTTATAATCTTAAATTTCGTTATACCGTGTTATAAGAAACCAGTAGCTCTATAAACATTTCAACCGATAGTTGGAGCTAGAGTCGGTATATTTAGAAAATCCACATTTATTTATTCGTATTCAAAATATATTCCAGCTGCATGATTATTTAAAAAAAAACTTCACGCGAGATTTTTAAAAAAGAATAATTTTTATTTCAAACAAACTTGAGTTCAGAAGTGCAATTAACTACGCTTATAACCAATTTTAACCCACCCTCTGAAGTATAAATTATAAGAAATGATAGCTCATTCTCTTAAATATAGTTAATTTTGATTAACTGTAAAAAAATTTTGGAGTAGCTACTGGTATAAATTAAATAATGCCACAATTGCTATAACTACTTTCTCAATGGGAGTGTAGTCCAAAAAAGGGTCCTTATACTTTGTTACTGTTATAAAATTACTCCAATAAAAGAGCAATATATTGTTATGTTGTAGTTGACAATTTTACAGTGCTGACAGTTAAATGTGTTATAATTGAGTTCATAAATAAAAAATTTGGCTATGAGGGGCGACTAATTTCGACCTTTGTTCCGGTTACCCAAAATATTATGCCCATTTCATCTTCAGAACTGCTTTATATTAACGCAACAACAACTCACGATGCGCCGTAAAGCAAGCGGACATTATCTACTAATATGAATTATACTGTATAACACTTGCCGGCACATTGGTAATGAAATCCGATTTTTCAAGTTTAATATATGAAAGTACTATGTATATATGTATGTACATATGTACATGGATGTATGTATGTATGTATAACATATGAATATGTTTCTGCATACAAACTTCCATGCATATGTACGCATATACATACATAGATACATTTGTATATACACGTATGTAGGTATGCAGTGCCACGAATCAGGCGAATTAAAATGCGATAATTTGCCGGCTAACGAAAACGAGTTCGCTTGAACTGCAGGTGGTCGAATGCATTTAACTTCTGTTCACAAATTATAGCACAACATCTAATTAAAATATTTGGACAATTAATTTTTCTTCAAATTATTCTAACAAAAAAAACCATAAAAAACAATTTTTAAAACTTCATATACATACATACATATACACAAAATATACAAGGATTTGACATAATTTCATACACATTTCGAACTTAAAAAAATATTTTCTGAGTTTGTAGTTTCGTAATTCATTCAATTTTGGTATAATAAAGTGCAAGTCGCAAGTACCTACGAATTATTACTAATTTTTGACAATGTTTTGCAAGCGAATTCCACCAGATAACGCAAACCCGTGACTCCATTTTCTATGGGGAAACTTCGAAAGATTGCATGTAAACAAAAAATTTAAAAATTAAATATTTCTGGTGTCCACTTGAAACTTGCGCTTTATTATACTAAAATTGAATGCGCAGATTTGTAGACTACTCCAAAAAAAAAAATAATTTTTTTTTTTAATTTTTTTTAGGTGCGAAATTTTGTTAATAAAAAATTTTCTATATGTTTCTCTCTGTGGTTGTGCTACAATTTATGTAGAGTGTATATGCTTATGCACTAGTCGGCAAACGTACACACTAGGCATGTCAGTCACGGGATCCCGAAATCGGCAATCCAACCAACATGTGTTGAGTCGACGCTTTTCCACTGCAGATTTTAAATGCAACAAATTCAGGTTCAGGTTGGAGGATAACATGCTTAAGCTTTTATTTCTTTAAGATTGCATTTTAATCAAAATAGGGAATAATTCTGTCTCGCTCAATATGGAATGTGTGATGTTTTTAATTTTTACTTGATGTATCTCTTTTTTTACTGAATGGTAATACATTAATATTTATTATTGGTCTCAGACAGTAATTAAAAATAACTTTACTTTATGTAGGTACAATTGCTGCTGTACCAAATATTTTTTATTTGTACTTGAAGTATAAATTATTTTGTGTGCGTCAATTTTTACGTTTATTTCTTTTTTATTCTTGAAAATACCAATAAATACGTATGAACATGAATTACAAAAAATCGCCCTTTGTTCTATTAAAGCTATTTTGCATAATTCTGTAATACAACGATTACAGACCTTTTACATTTTTTGACAAATTAAAATTTACGAAATAAAACTTTGTGAAGTTCGCCGATCCCGGGATTTTGTTTTCAGCTCTCTAAAATCCCGGGATCAATAAAATGTCCAAAATTTACAACCCTAATACACAGCCTGCAGTAAAAAGCTAACTAGTATGCAAAAATTCTAGTTCATGAACTCGTATTCACACGTGAAGTCATACCACTTCGTCATAAACTCTAATTATACCAGTTCGCTACACTTAAAAACCGAACTGGTGCATAAAAAATTCATACAAAATATTAATACTGAATTATAAAAAAGCCAATTATGCACTATTGGAAGCAATTTTTTTATAATAAAACTAATAAAAATTATGAGTAAGAGCTAATTGTTTTAGAGAAAAGAAAATAACGTATTCACTCACAGCTACAAAGAAAGTCTAAAATTGATTCTTATTTATGTCACAAGTGCTTTTTAAATAACAAAATCTATGATCAATGTCTAGGTTTAAAAGTAACGAAAGCGACATTTTGTTTGTTTACTCTTGACAACAGCTGTGATCTCCTGATTTCTTTTTCTCATTGGCAAATTTTTCAAATTCTTTTTTCGTTCGACATTTTGCTATTAATAATTATTTGTTTCATATGTCATTCATCTACCATTTCTGTCATTGCAATGTCCGTCATCGAAGTTCAACGGCAACACGGAAAGAATTCTACCTCTCACACGACCACAGATGCTTTAAGGACTATCTGCACCATTTCCGGCAATAAGAGGATCCTAATTCTACGCATCTCTTCCTGTTGAGTAATGCCAAACTGTCGTTCGAGGGTGGTTGAGGCTCAACTGATTTTCGATTAGATTAGAACAAATTAAGAAAAAAGCAAACGCCTCCGCTCACTGTGAAATAATCACGCCTAATGAGCAAATTCATTTATTCAATTACACTGGTCAAGAATGAAATTGTTTGTATTTTCACCAGCTGAGCTCAAAAATCAACATAAAAACCACATATTAGCTCTTATTTTTGAGATACAGAGGCACGTCATTTTATAAAGTGTATATTTACACTGATTGAGACATTTTGTTTTCCGGTCACACCTGTCAACTGTTAACAGAGTTTTAGAGGTTA
Organism: Philophylla caesio; assembly: GCA_963971545.1. NCBI lineage: Eukaryota > Metazoa > Arthropoda > Insecta > Diptera > Tephritidae > Philophylla > Philophylla caesio. The sequence continues at coordinate 117,229,109 of OZ020606.1, read as the reverse complement.
TAACCTAACTTCTACTGTAAGTGCTGTGATAACAGTGAGCTTCTGTGATTTCCGTTGTTTTGTTTATAGGATTTATTGATTTGAAGTGATTTTAAAGAGTAAACGTTTTTTACTAAAAATGCCTCGAAATTGTGTGAATCTAGTGAATAACTTTTGTTACATTTGTGGTGAAATAACATTTCCTTCCCAAAAAAAATTGTTTACATTAAGTGACGCAAAAGTTAAGGAAGGAGCATTTGTTGGGCCACAAATTCGACTACTTGTAAAGGATCCTACGTTTGACCAGGTTTTGGAGGGGAAATAATAGGAAGCTTGGGATGCTTTCAAAGCAGTTATTTATGGTTTTTTGGGGAACAAAAGAGATGAAAACTATGTTCAGTTGGTGACAAAACTTCTACAAAAATACCGTCAGCTTGGATGCAGCATGTCACTTAAAATCCATTTTCTTCACTCCCATCTAGACTTTTTCCCTCCCCTCCTGGTTGTGGAGCTGTGAGTGATGAACATGGAAAACGATTCCATCAGGATATTTCTCAAATGGAGAGACGATATCAGGGTCGTTGGAATGAAGCAATGCATGCAGATTACTGTTGGACTGTGTGTAAGGATGCTCCAGAACTCACTTACAAGAGACAAGTCAAAAGACAGCGAAGTCACGAAGTAACCACATAATGTTCTTGAAATTCAACCTGCCAGGTATTCAAACATCAATTAGAAACTTTTAGAAGACTGTAAATGAAGTTTTTTAAATCTAAATGACCTTTCACAATTGTTAGCTGATACTTAAAAACGTATAGTTTTGCCTCGGTTGTTTAATATCACATGTTTTGACCCATTGTGTATCACATAAACAAGAGCTAATAAACATTTTTCATTGTCATATTCGTTTTTCTCACCCTAAAATTAGTATTATTTCACTCATAAAATGAAGGAAACATTCAAAAAATATTTTTTTGTGTACCAGTGTTATCAGTTGTTTACGTAAAAACAACTAAGATTATAAATACATGTGTTTTTTATGGGAAATTTTCCACTTTACAAAGAAAAAAAAAAAACAAAAAACAACAATCAGGCCTGTTCTGCATTTCGATTTCGACAAAGTTGGTCGGATACGGAATGAAAATGGTTGCTATAATAAAGCGAGCATTTTTTTGGGTTGGAGTATTGTCTCTGATTCCCCGAAAAGAAAAGAATAAATTCCGATCCTAACAAAATTGATGAAACTAACAACATATCCGACCAACTTAGTAGAAACTTTAATGCAGAACAGGCCTGAATATTTCATAACTTTAGATATTTTGTTTGCAATTTTTATACCACAGATTTTTGTGTAACCTATAGAGAATTGTATTTGCGATGTTAAAAAAATATTGTCAAAAATCAGAGGTAATTTGTAGACAAAATTAAATGCGCTTCAAACCAGCATTGTTAAACAAAAATTTTAAACTTTATTTTTATTTTTCGAATTTTGATAAAATTTTGTAAATTGTTGTAGATATACTTTGTATAAAATTTTAAAAATGAGATTTATGGTTTTATTTAGTGAATGAACGGTATCTAAATTGAAAAATGATTTCAAATAGTTAGAACAAAAATAAATTTATCCAAATGTGTGAATATGTAGTTGTGCATTCATTTTGGAATAGAGAAATGAGTTGCTAAAATTTTAATATAAAAAATTCAGTTTTCTGTAAATAGATTTAATTTTTCACATTTTCGTAAACTGGCGTTAAAAGGGAGGAAGAGGGGATTTTAAATCCACAGTCAATAATTTAAATGTCATATACATATGTACATATATACTAGACTTCTACTTATAATTTAAATGAGCAACGCTTTTGCTAAACCATCATTTTAATTGTTTTGAGTAAATTATTTTCAATTATAGCTGAACATGTTTCAATTTCTGCATTTTCGTAAATTGCAATTAATAGCCTTCTTTTTCTTTGCAAATAAGCTTGCGATTGTGTTTCGTATTAATCTACTTTCTATTAAATATTTACTTTTTGCTTTATTTTCAGCCTATTTGTTTTGTTGTGCACCGATCGAAAGTCTAGCGTTCGTCTTATCTTATCAATATTTGTCAGCGCTACCACATTGGTATATGTGTGTGTAAATATGTATGAAAATTATTAGACTGTGTCGCAAAAAGTTGTGATTAACGCTCCTGACCCCTTCTTTTTCAAGCTTACTTCAAATGACTTTAAGCGTGGCAAGAATTTTCGTCTTTGCTAAATCCTAAAATTAGTCAACCAACTTTCAAAGTGTGTTACATAACTGGGAAAGTTAAAAGGAAGTACGATCTGAAAAATATGATTTCGAAAAAAAATATTTTCCCGATAAAAACTAGACTTTTTGCATTCGAGCGCCTTACGACTTATCGGTTTGACATTTTAGATTGTCTTATAAACTTTTTTTTCGCCAATGTGTCGATCATGCCAAAAAAGAATGTGACATAAAAAATATGATTTTTCCAATCCGCTAACTGCTTTGTAACTTCATCTGTCACATACGAGTATGTTAGGTGTGTAAAAATAAATAGAAAACATATAAGAACATAGTGGCTCAAGGTATAAATTTCGACCAAAGAAATCGGTTTTCTAAACTTTTAGCGTAGCAAAAACATTCTCAAACCTTAGAGAAAGGTTCGATTATACTTGTGTTCAACGTTATAATGCTCTTCGCTATCGAGAACGATGCGCCTTTGGAGGAGAACGCTAAGGTCCTGCACTTTTTTTTTTTGGTCTTCCAACCCTCTTACTTCGAGAAATACATTGGTATTGGAGTAATTTTTTTGATTTCTGTTTTCCATAAAATTTAAAGTATAAGTGAGTGATACGTTTGCTTTAGGTAATTTTGGTTGTTTAAGTGTTAGCTTGGACTTTCATCTTTAAGTGAACATTCAAATTTTTTTTTAGGAGCGACCCAGTCTTACAAACATCTATAGATACATACATACATGGAAATATACATACATATATTTATATGTCTGACTCTAAAATTATCTGTATGACGATGTAATGATTTTTTTTTTGCAAATCATGCCTGTAAATTAATAGTACATATTTTAAGTATAAACATGCATATACATATACATACATACATATGTGTATATGTACATATAAAGATTTACATCCTTAGGGTAGAAGGGGAAAATGTGGTGCACTCTTTTTTGACCGTATTTTTTAACTGACTACAACGAGTAAGCATCCATTTGAAATTGATTACATTTACGTAAAACAACATTTTTGTAGCAAGAAATCTTCTTGGTGTAAATTAAAAAAAAAAAGTCCTTCACATTACCTCCATCGAAATTTGTGGGGACATTATTTTTCGAGCGTAGTAAAGGTACCAGAATGTGAAGAAATTATAATTATTGGTTTGATTTAAGAAAGTTAGTCATTGTTTTGTATTTATTTATTATTCTATAAATAATTTCAATTAGAAAGTTATATAAGTATATAAGCTATATCTATATAAATTTATATGAAGTTAAGAATCACAGTTGAAAAAAAAAAAAATTGAAAATACTCGTAAGTAAAATTTGGCTATTTACTAAAAGAAATATAAAAAAAGAAGACTGAAAAGATGAATACGCAACAAATGGTCGTCATGGAATAAAACGTTGAAACAATTTTACTTATGTATTCAAAAAAATCTAAATGTATTTAAGGAGGTCCTCTACTCCCAAGGCATTGAGCGGTTTTTTGGAAATAAATTGCGAAGGATCTACTGAATGAATTTAAGATTTTTTTTTTATTTTAAAGGTACATGTTTTGACTTTAATATTTTTGTATTGAATACCTACCAAAAAAAAAAAAAAACATTGTCGACCTTGAAACGTCATTGACTAAATTAATGTTGAAACTGCATGGGTCCCGCTGAAGTAAAATTCTGGCCAGTTGTGTAATCAGTAATTAAATATTCTTTATAATCACAGTTACGATGGCTATGTTTTCCCGATACAGAAGATTTTTTACGATTTGTGAAAATTTTCATTTTTCACGTCATTTTTTGACATAACAGAGACTTTAAAAATAGAACAAAATAAAATTTTGCAAATCGTACCCGGGAAAACATAGCAGTATGTTCACTGAATAACACGGGTCAACACGAAAATTTACCTAGACTCAAAAGTATTAAATTTCGATTCTTTAGTTCGTAATTAGACGAAAAAAAAATATATAGCATGAAAAAGTTTGCTTTTGTACTTATCATGTTTTCATTGTATTGGCCTTGATAACGTTGTTCGAAGCTCAAAATGTCCTGATGAAAACGTTCTCCTTGCCATCTAGAACCAAACTTTATACGGAAAAAAGGTATTTTCTTTTCATTTTTGTTCATAATTAAACAAAAAATCATAAAATAAACTTTAGGGCGAAGAACGAAAATTTTTTTGTAGAGCCGTGTAATGCAATAAAAAAAGTTTTGAAATCGGATCAATACTTTTATGAAAAGTCTTAATCGGCAATTAAAAAAAAACACCACTTTCGGGAAAACGCGTTTAAGTGTAAATTACGTTCTATAACTTGACGGAGAGGGGTACATTACGAAGCCCAGAAGCATGCAAAGGAATATGATTTCTACGAAATCCTCTCTGTGGCGTATTCTTGGATACATACATGTGTTTATGTAGATTAAATAAATTAAAATTAAATTTAAAAAAATCGATTTTTGTATAAACTGCGAGAGTAGAGGACTCCCTTAAAAACAATTATTTCAATACTGAAACATAAAATTCATTCGAAAAAACTAAATATAACAGGTCTTTGTATTCAAAAAATAGACCTAAATATCAGTTTTTTGTTGTTTTTTTACTCCGACAAGGTTGAAAGTTGATGTATTTTGGAACGATTTTCCGTCGATCCTTGTCAAATTTGGTTTTGAAACAAACCGGTTTCGGCGTTGTGCCATCTTCAGTGTTATTTTTCGTTCCAAAATACATCAACCTAAATATCAGTAAATTCAATTTAATTCACTCTTTATAGTGCACGACATTACCCCACATCAAATGCACCACATTTCCCCAACGCTCATTTTTCAGGTTAACTTCAATAACTCGTTAAAAAACACAATTATCTCATAAATAAAGAATTATTTTTCATTGGCAGGAAAAATTTCACATCGGTCAACACTATTTTATTTTCCTGTGAGACAAATTATTTTTTTCACACGATTTGTCGTTTCGAAAACGTGAATTTTACAAATGTCGCCACACCTTTGGTCACAAATACATGACGATTGCTAATATTGTATGCATAAGCTCCGTCGGTCACCGGGCTACTACCTTACCGACGGCTAGTTAATCATTTTATTCCTTTTGTCTAAAAATTCATTCACGACATTACTCATAAGAAGGCCGGTTTGTGTACATACCTTGAACCAAAAAAGGATATTTTTTATCATATATGTACGTAAATCAGTTTGATTTTGTAAAAAAAGATAGTTCATACCATGATGAATTAATAAAAAAGTGACGTCAGAAGCTTGACAACTCTTCTGCACAGAGCTATATGGCATTCATGCATTTAGAGGTAGTAACAAAAACGATAAAAATCCATTTTTTAAACATATATGTATGTATGTACATTGATTTAACATTTCATTAAAGTTTCGAACTTAAAAAAAAAATAGATTTTATTATAATAAGGTGTAAATCTCAAAGGTCTACAAATTACCACTGATATTTGACGATTTTTTCTACTAACGCTCTTTCGAAATTCCACATTAAAAATAATCGCAGGTTTGCCTTATACGGATCCTACTGCGTTTCACTAGCTTCGGAATCTGTCTAACTGTAATCTCTAAACCGTTCTGTAAGGTCATCTACTGCGCTAATGGTAATATGTATATTTATGTATGTACAAGCCACTGAGAATTTTAAGCCTTGAAGTGCTGAGGTTATTCTATAAAATTCAAATGTTTGTTGGGAAATTTGAATCAATGGTCTATGAACGGTTTTATTTAATTCAGCTCTATCACATTTTGAATAAAAACATTGCAACAAACGAAACTGACACGAGTCGGCAAGTAAACTTAATCGGAATTTATTTTCTTTCTTCTGGCACGTGTTTAAAGTTTAATGCAAATAGAAAAGATGGATCAGTATTTGTTTGATTTCTGATGCGAATTTTTAAAATAAGTTTAATAAATAATTATATTTAAAAAAAAAAGATAGGCATTCGTGTAAGGCTATTAACTAATAAAAAATGTGGTTGTAAGTAAGTACACTTACTAAATCAATTAGGCCTAGTTATACTGAAAGATTCATACAATTAAAACAATTCAATTGTTTACTGGCAAATACAAATGTAAAACCATATACTTACATACATACAAAAGAACAGCACTTTTATATCTAACTAATGAGTAATTGAAAGCTTTATTATTCCAGCTGGATAAAGTTGAGTCTACTGCGATGTGCAGTAGAAATTCTTAGAAGTTTGGATGGAATCTTTAAAATAAAAATACTCACATCTATGACAAGGTTACATACATATTTTTCGCATTCATTACAATATATGAAACGTCAAGGATGTGATGATGAGTATCCTTTTGTACAAATGAGCAACATTCGATCTTCGACTGTGGACGAAAGCGCTGATCAAACGACTTTTTCATTTGGTGTAATGACGCGCAATCAGTGCGCTACATTATCGAAAGTAAAGATCTGTTTGACAGCAATTTCTATACTCAACAAAAATTTCGACTGAGTTGCCCAGCACATAGTATAAAGTGGACAAACGATATTAAATTTTCGAGAAACAGTGAAGATCAAAAATCGAATGCAACTCGTAATAACACCATATCTCGACATACGGACAACGATAGCATGCGAATCATTTCATAATCTACATATCGAGCCATAACCGCCAAATTGATGTAACCGACAAATAACAAATAATACAAGGAACAGTTTTTTTTTTTAATTATCTCCGTAATTAAACCACGTATTTGAATGAAATTTTCAATATGTGCATCGTTTTACTTCTAATATATAATGAAACCAATTTCATTGAGGAAATTAACAGAGGATGTGTTTTTTTGTCACTTACGCCAATTTCGCTATCACTTTTTCAAGCTGCTGCAGAAGTGATTTGTAACTTGAGTCAAAATTATCATTAAAATTGTTTACATTTCAAATTTTATTTTATTTAGAACACTATTAGGTGAAAAATTACAATACTTCAATTTATGTTATTACATACTTTAATATACCATACATATGTTATTGTTTAATTAACAAAAATTCAGGAAAATTAACGTGTTTACACACATACTACTTACATGCATGTGTGTGATTAAATATTATTTAAAATTTCTGTGCCTTCCTTGTCAGTTTCTGGTAATTCATCTTTGATCGTTACACTGTGCTGTAGTATTGTACCTTTTTCACAGAATGTTTTTAAATTATGAAATTTCTTCAAAGAAATTTTCAATGGAATATTATATAAATATAGAGGTCCTTCGTTCTTAACAGAAATGATGCGTTAAGATTGCGCGATTGAGTTCAGATTATATTCATTTATTTCTGAGTTATCAAAGTATCCATGGTTTATAGTGAAAATTCGGCAATCTTTTTTAAATAATACAGAACAAAACGAGTTAAAGGAAACATGGTAAGAGCCAAATTTTTGCAGTCTTTGAAATCAGAATACTGCATTATTTCACACTGATATCTTCTTGGATTTGTTCTCGCGTTCGAAATAACGGTAAACCATTCACTAGGAACCCAAAAATTTCTTTGAGGAATAAATTACTCTATTGTGCTATGAATCGAATTTACCGGCATCATAGTATGGCCGGGTAATAAATAAGTAATTTTCAGGGATTTTATGTAACGACATGTTTTTTTTTTTAAATATGCGACCATATCATGAGTTAGAAAATACAGAGGTTGCGCCTTCCGCAAACCGCTCAGCAAATTTGACAGAATCAGCTGTGTATGCTACGTCACAAAACGCGGTGGGTTTTGTTTGTATGTATGTAAGCATACAATTATTTGTGCCTAAATTCAATGCTTAAAGTGATTTTATTTAAAATAAAGTTATTAAACATGAAGAGCGCAGTTTTAAGTATTCAATCGCAAAGTCTATCAATGATACGGGGCTATAAAACTTACTAAAAATGATGTGAAGATGTAGCTGTGCGCACTTGGTAGCAAGTTAAACTTCTTGTCTCCTAATGCTGCACTGCAGTTTTTTTCAAAGCATCCAATCAAACACAGAGCATAAATGAACTTATTTGAATCTAAATATGTTGCATAAAGTGCCGATATTGGTAAAAACTTTAAAATTTACAAATCATAGGGGAACCTAACCTCACATTTTTCTTGCAATTTCTTCCGATTCTCAGTCAATTCATGTTCATGACGTTGCACGCATTTTGCTTCACACCATTTTTCGTCGGGAAGGCGCAATCTTGTATTCTAGCGTTCTTGCGACCATATCATGAATTTCCACACCTTTTATTTAAACATTGATTAGGTTTAATGCCAGTCAAATTTCGTCTCTTGTTTTGTGATCTTTTACAAACTTCTCGTGGTTTCTTAAAAGCTCTTTTCCCCACACACGTTTTTTCCATCAGACTCATTTTCACTATAGGGAAATAGGGCAGATTTCTTTCCAAACTAAAATAAATCGATGATACGTCAATTAATAACAATTTAGCAATTTCTTCATATTAAAATCATTACATCTGCTTGAACACCATCCATGATAAAAACAATAGACTGAGCTGATACTGTACTTTTTATAAAAATGAAGCGTAACGAAATTTTTTAGCGTAAGTAACAGTTCGGATCACAGAAAAAGGAAAAAAATTTCCGTTGAGCAATTACGTCAAAATTGTTTTTGCTATATCTTTATAGCGGAACGTCATACAGATATAAAATTTTTGGATACCTTAGATGGGGGCAAACACACTCAATTTCGATTATAAAAAAATTTCGTCATTTTGTCATTTACGTCAATTTGGCGATTATGGATCGATAAATTGCAAATGGAGACCTCATTCAATAAATTTCAAAGCTGATCGCACGATAATTTTTTATTGCGTGCGGTGAACTTGTATTCGATGAAAAATTTTTCCGCATGTCATGCAATCGACAGTTTGCATGCGGTTGCTGATCGCAAATGGAGATGCGTGGTTTGGGGGTCAAAGTTGGAAAAAGTCAGCGTGATGGCCGCAGTATTATTCATGTCGATAAACTGATTTCAAAAGTAAATAAAAATTGTCAAGCTACTCCAAGAAGCTGAGTGGTAAAAGATGGTTCGCGATTAAGCAATTCTCAGAAGCTCGAGACATCTCTTATTTAAAGGGCGTCAAGAAATTTTAAATGAGGTGCGTTGAGTCAAGGGAAATACAATGTTGACAGAGTGCAAGTGATACACTGACGTATTCAAAAAATGAAGAATATTTATAGTAGATTTTTAAATACATACATTAGTAATATATCGATTTTGGATGAGCTCAAGGCCGAAATAAAATTAACCAATTAAATAATATATTATTTTATTTATTTATTGAGTCAATATTTCGACTTCAGTCTGAAGTCATCATCAGGAACTGTAAGCTACGGCTGGTAGACTAAAATCGAAATATAAACTCAACAAATAAATGTTTGCGTCCACGTGAAAAGGGCCCACTTCGGGGGTATTGGAGTTATGCATATAGGCGTCTTCCTGGTTGATTTCCGAACATTTTTAGACAAATTAAACCATCCTAACTGAAGAATTGAGAACTTTGAAGGTGAATATCCGAAAAATTACTAATTGAGAAAAATCAATTTGAAGTTGAAAGTTCGATTTTTTTCATTTCTACTCGGACGTTAAATGGGTGTTCGTTTGAATCGAACAGGAACATAATCAGCATTAGAAAAAATACTATTAGATCATTTTTCAATCATTATTAAATGCATGTCAAACATTTAATTAACATCAACTCGAAAAAGTGAGGCCTTTTCTAAATATTTGCTTTTTCAACTAATTCAACCGATGATCACAGAAAATTATGAATGAGTTAACGTTTGACCAATAAATCAGCAAGATAGGGAAGTAATAAAAAAATTTAAACGCACTCAACAGTGAATATTATATTATAATTAAAGATGAAACAAAGACAACAAATTATCAGTAATTCATTCATTACAGTCATTGACAGTAATCAATTCACAGATTTTATCACATCTCATCGCGTTTGCGCTTTGGACAAAGTGGTATACCATTCCGTACTGAATTACGGTCGGCCCTTCTTCATCACAATGAATCCACAACGTGGTCTTTTTCTTTTTTTCTTTACTTTCAAAAAAAGTCCATAGAACACGGAAATGCTTCATATTTCTCCAATGCGACAAAGTAGGCGCTTTCCTTTTTTTTCAAAAAATAAAATTAATTACTTCTATTATACCTAGGAAGCTAAATTTGGTGTCATTCGACGCGTAAATGTATATAGTTTCATAATAAACCATAATAAAAAATTATGTAATTCGATCGGTGTATCGAAAAATTTATAAATCTCGGAAATTAGATGCGACAAAGTGGGCCCTTTTCACGTGGACGCACACAAATATAATAATATATTATTTAACTGTTTTATTTTATTTCAAACTTGAGCTCATCATATACATATATATATACATATATACATATATCTTAATTACGGCCGATAAAACCAAATTGACTACATACATACATATGTAAGTATTTAATTTTAATTTATTTTCAAGTTAAATTATATTTTTTCATTCCTCTTTTTAGTTCTGTTACCTGTAAAACCTTTGTCGATTGCAAATATTCACGTGCATTTTCGTTCTTTTGGAAAATTAACCACTTAAAGAGAGCTTCTGGTAGTCAAAGTTACACTCAATAAGCAGGCAATACATCATACATACATACATATGTACATAACTAGGTATATACACACTAATACATATGTATGTAAGTATGTATACAGGCAAATAAACAAACTTGAAAAATATTCTCATTTTTAATGTTTTCCTTTCGTATGCCGGTTCCTTCTTCCATTTATTACTCCGAGTAGTACTTGTGTTAGTCTAAGTTTAAGTCTAAGCAGACCAACTATTTCATGTCATTACACGTAGAGTAGGTCGGCCGGTCTGTTTGGCGGGCTAAGAGAATCGATGTACCTACATACATACCTTTGGGAGGTGTGTAGCGCGTGGCGCGTTTATTTAAAAATACATACATATGAACATAAACATATACATATGTAAGTACAGACTGTTTTTTTTGTTTTTACCTTTCTTTAGACACATCTGCCACTTTTGCGCCATTGCACGAGGCATGCGATGGCAGAGTGTAAAGGTGGAAGAGAAAGAGAAAACTAATGGAATACACACCTATGTATGTACATACATACACACATACATACATATATGTTTAAATGCATAGTTGTATGTGTGGCAGTAACTTAATAAAATATTCCTGAAAACTCCCGCGATGTAGGGAGACCGTATTCAATTCGATATTTCATTCAAAGTAACAAGATATACATAGTCTGTTGAACCTTCACAGGTATTCTATGGAATCTTTCAGCAAGTTTGGAGAGAGGTACAATTAATTAATTACAGCTCTATTCCCATGATTATGACAAAAATCAACGCTTGACTATATAATGACCTAACGCGCCTAAAAATATGTGTAAAAACATGATTTAAGCAATAGGTAATAGAGCATTTTACGAAAAAATCTCAACATATCCGGAAGAAAAGTTAAAAAGGATGAAGGCCAGTTTAGAAAGTTCGAGGCAAATGACTTCCTAAAAAATTTTTAGTTTGGCAAGCAATTTGTAACTGTGGTAAAAGAAACAGCACCTTTGTAACAACATAAACTATCAACGCAAAATTATACATCCAGAAGTGCTTGCAAAAAAGGGTTTTGTCATTCATAAGACGGCGTTAGGTGTCTTCATTTTTTTTGGACTGAATTGGCTTCGTGCTATTATAACAATTCGGTATTTGAGTGGTATGAAAAGATCGCTATAGCATTTGTGCACAGATAATTATCCAAACCAAACTAACTGTGCGGAGTTTAGAACCATCGAAATAAATTGGGCTCTGGTAAAAAAGAGTTATGAAGGGCACAAAACAAGTTCGACAAAATGTTTAACATCAAGCAAAAAAATTACTAAAGATACTATTAAAAGGCTAATGGGAGGTATATTAGAAAAATATTAAATTATTTATAAAAAAAAAACTACGTATTTTCAAAATGCTTTAAATACACATGTAAATGTAAACATGAAATGAATTTGTGTTTTTTTTATTTTTAATACACTGAACTATGGGCATTTAGTAGTGAAGAAAGTCTGCCGTCGTTGGATTTCACATAATTTGCTCGGATATCAAGCAAAGGCTTGCTTGAATTGATTCAAATAAATGCTCAAAAAATGCTAGGATGATGATTCTGAAAGCGTTTACAGTACCGTTCACGCAGCCATTCGATAAAAATGCTTGCTTTTTTCGATATTTCGCCGATAACTAACCGACGGTAATTTAAATCAGAAATGGTGCAAACGACCCTAAGTAGTATTTAATGAATGTTTTTATTGATCACTGTATGAACAAACATACAAACATATGTATGTATGTACCTAAATAGATTTTTTATGTACGAACTATTGTCAAAAGTAAAATTAAAAACAAACAACCAAAGTATCGACAACAATAGCGGTGGACTGATGGTGAAGTCTCAGAGCAACTCAAGGCGGCAAATGAGACTCGGATGTAGAAGGAAGTATGAAGGAAGGTATAAGAAATAAAAAAAAATATATGATTGCCTAAGAAAAATGTGCAAGAGAAAAACAAGCGTCGAAGTAATAAATATTTAAATGTGGCGAAGAAGTGAAAAAGCAAGCAAATAAATAAATTTTGTAGAGTACAAATGCGTAAGTTTGCAAGCATTTTATGTACGATTGTGTATATGACATATGTATATATATATATATATATGTATGTACATGTGTATGCATGTACATATGTATGTGTGCATGCCTATATTAAATACGACAATTGTATTGACGAATTAGCGGTGGGCGATTTACCAGCGGCGATAAACGGGAAACTATGACTACGTCGCAATTTTTGTATAATTTTGGATTAATTTTATTTGCGTTGTTTTTTTTTTTTGTCACAGACGGATTTTACATTCACTACGCTTTTATATTTACATAGTATGTGCATGACGTTATGCATTTTTTATCCAAGTGGTAATAAGTTTTTATTCAAGTTTTTTTTTCTATTTTTTATATGTAAGTACATATGTACTCCTATTATTTGAGTGATTGAAATTGTGGTTAAATTGCTACTAATCGCAATTGCTTAGCACGAAAAATTTAAATCTCAAAAAGGTATATAAAGAAAAAAATTTAAAAAAGAAATTTTCCTTATGCACAAGAAAATTTACAATCCAGTCGAGGGTATTTGTGTTTGAGTCATCATCGGAGATAGAGAAATCAAAACGTTCACCATGAATTGTAAAATTTAAAGTTTAGAACGCAATTTGATTTTATTTTGGCACTTATCACGCAATTTTTTTGTTTTTTTTCAATTGATTTACTAATTCTTTACTAACAAAAAACCAATGAAAAAAAAAAAAACAACGATTGGCCGGTGGGGGTAACGTAGATAAGTGGTAAACACTTATCATAAAAGTTAATTAAATAAATAAAAATTATGTAAGTTGAAATTGAATTGTTAAAAATTTAATTAAGAAGTTAGAGAAGTTAATAGTCAAAACAATGCAAAAAAAAAAAGACTTGATTAGTTCGATGTAAACTCTACAGCATTCATTTCAAAGATTTAAATATGGTATACTGAGTTTCAGCAGAAGTGACGTCAGAAATATGCTACTGCGCCTAAATCTATGCGTCAAAATTTGCAGTATATTTTTAGGACACATTTTGCTACATAATTTTCAGCGCAATACAAATGACAAAAGTGATGAATCGACCTAAATGTAGTCTTTTTTGAGGAATAAACCGTTTTGTTGCCAAAAATTGATATGTACATGTTTTGTTCGAAAAGTTACAGATTTGTCAAACACTCCTCGAATTAATAATGGAACAAAACATGATTTCAATGTCCAGATAAGAAGCCTTGACGGCTAGTTACGTTGACTGAGATTTTGAACCTCGAACTCACCGGCATATCGAGTTATAGCACGCACCGCTACTAACTCGACCACAGCGGCCACCATTTGTATTTGTATCCTGGTATATTATTTTTAAACGAGTCAAACTTGATCATTGCACAAATGAATGTCATTAACAACAGAAATAAGCTAAGGCGCTTATTTCACAATCACATTCGTCAAACATTAAAGGTGTGGGACTGCAAGAGATAAACATAAGGACTGACATGCTAAGAGAGTGAGAGAATCGAAAATTAGTTGAGCTCAGCTCAAGAAAGATATAAAACGAAATTGCGTCTTTCTATTTTTGCAACGTCGCAGACGGTTACAAATAACAAAGATGGTGAAAAGTAAAAGCGAGAATGGCATAACAATGAACAATCGTTCAGATTGTTTGATTGCTTTGAAATTTCTTCTAGTTATTTTTCTCATATCTGTCGGTGTGAGCAAGCAATTCTTGTATTTTATAAAAATTAAATAATGTTTAAGAAGCACAAAAATAAATAAAAAAATTTATATTAATAACAAAAATTACAAAAATTAATTTGAAGTATATGAAAAGTGTGAACTGGATGTAGGAATGGGTTTTTTATTATGTTCTGCAACGTCACCCAACAGTCAAATCTCAAAATTTTAAACTAACGGGACTCCGTAAGGAATCTTCTATGCTCGCTGCATCTCTGCTGTGATTTTACGTCGCAAAACATCGGTTTATATCCCCCGATGCAGCGAACTAGTGAAGTCGCATTCTTGGATTTACCGATCGCGGCAATTCTCAAGTAAAAGTAAACAAACAAAAACACGTGAAAACGGCCAACACAGCTCTTTTCTGTTCAGTTTTTTTTCTTCGTTTCTTAATTAAAACGCTCTCTTTAACTCATATTTTTACAATTTACCGAAATCGTTTTTCTTTTCTTCATATCCTCGGTTTACTTTTACTTGAGATATGCCATCAGCCGGGGTAAGGGACGATTTTTTATTATTAGCCGTGCTCCCAGTTTCACATTCCAAATTTCACATTCACATACATTTTTGTGAATTGAATCCGAATGCTTGGTTGTATGTGAAATGAAAAGTAAATGCCAAAAAGTGTGTGAATGTTTAATTATTTTCGATTGGAATTATTTTTAAAATATTCTTTTATGTTTGTAGAAGCCATTTATGACATTTCTGTATTAGTTACTCATTAAAATATGCGTATTTTTAAGTGTTTTGCTCATGACTCCTCAAAAAAGCATACGTAGCTGATCCGAAAGGGAAATTTCAACAACAGCTGTTTGTGAACTGCCACAACGATAACCGATAGGGATGGCCATATATGCGAAGAAATTTGTGAAGTTGGGAGCACCTAATTGACTTTCACAGGAAATTTTTAAAATCACATTGTGGAATTGAAATGTGAAACTGCAGAGATTTGCGTTTGATGGTTGATGTGCAATGATCAATTCATTTGACGATGTCTTGGAACTTATACTAACTGTCCCACAAGCCACATGAGAATTTAAGAGGTACATATGTAGGTGAGGTTGGGAACTATAATTGCTTAGACACTTGGTTGTTGCATAGTTCTTGATAGACTTTTTGCACATCTAGCAACTTGGCTAATGCAATTGTTAACAAAAACAATCAAAATTTCTAATGGAAACGAATATGATGCAAAATGCCTGAATGTGTAAATTTTCTTCTGGAATGACACAAAACGCTGGCTTTCATAACAATGACATAAAAATGGCACAGCGAAAACCGAGCATTACTTACTGTTTATTTCAGCGTTCTACACAAGAAGTGAATTCAAATAGAAGACTAAAGACTACCAAGAGTTTTTAAAAATAAGAAATTCACTAAATTCCTAACAAATTTAGTTAACAAGAAAATTGCTTAACAAGCTTTAATGACACCATAGGGATAGCGAGCATGTGCAAAACCGGAAATGATAGCAAGAACAACATAACACAATTTATATAATACAAGTGTTGACCGAATAAATTTTCTTCTTCTACGCACATATGTATGTATACAGGGTGTCCCAGAAATCAACGTCAACGTCGAGCTGATGTCCTCAGCAGCTTGAGAAATTCGTTCACGCAGCTCGGCTACGCTCTCATTAGGCTTTGAATAAACTTTTTCTTTGAGAACGCGCCAATCAAAACGAACTGAATTACCTACATTTTTTACGAGAAAATTTGCCAACTTTGTTAGAGGACATACCACTAACAGAACGTCGCCACATTTGGTATCGACAAGATGGCTGCCCAGCGCTTTACGCAGTGCAAGTAAGAGATTTCCTTGACCATGAATATCCGGGAAGGTGGATTGGACGTTCAGGCACTATCTCGTGGCCAGCCCGTTCCCCAGATTCAAATCCCCTGGTTTTATTTTTATTGGGGCGTTCTCAAAGAAAATACTTTATTCAAAGCCTATTGAGAGCATAGATATTATAGATAATAATTTACCAGATTACCTAAACATTAACTTAAAGTATGGCGTTAATATACACAATAAAGATACTCGTAAAAAAAATGATTTCAAGTTACCTATGCTAAAAAGTGAATCTGATAAATGTAATCTATACTATAAAGGTCTTAAATGTTATAATGAGTTACCAAATACTGTGAAGCAATGTACGACCATTACAGAGTTTAAAAGAAAACTGTTTGATTATTGTAAATTCATCCCATTATAAAGCAATGTACATACATATGCCCTTAATTATATTATAATATCTATTATAATATTTGTTTTCCGTTGACTACCGTTCCGTATTTTTAAATTCCAATTGCATTAATGAATGATCAATAAAATGACCTTATTAGACTTAAGATATATATAATTAAATATTTAGGTTAAGTCTACCACTATTGTAAAGAATTAGGCTCTAAAGAACTGTAAGAAATAAATAATAATAATAATAGCCGAGCTGCGTGAACGAATTTCTCAAGCTGCTGAGGACATCAGCTCTCGAGGATATGCCCGGCTAATAAGTAGATCTTTTTTAAGAAGATGTAGGGCGTGTATTGAGGCTGATGGTAAACAATTTGTACATTTATTGTAAAAACATTTTTTATTTTCTATCTGACTTTTATTCCAATAAACCTAAACTAAACTAGGTCAAGATTTTTAATTATTTTATTAATTTTACTTACTTTTGTTGACTTTGGTAAAAGTGGCGTCTCGCTCGCTCATGGCAAACATGTCTACTATCCATCTCTCTCTCATCATTTTACCGTAAAATTAAGAACCTACCAAGAGCTTGTGCGAATAAAAAACATTTGAACTGAGTAAAATGGGTAAGCAAACTTTTAATGGCCCTTGCCAAGGCACTTTAGTACATTTTCTTTAAAGGAGGGCCTTTCAAAGTCGACAAATTATAACATTTTGAATTCATAGTTTAACAAATAATCTTAATTCTAGAAAACTTGGGGCAATTGTGTCATTGTTTTTGACTTAGGTTCTAGAAATGTTATTTAGGGTTAAGTTTAAAAGAACAAAAATGATAAAAATTAACCACAATAACCGAAAAATGGCTCCAGTTTGACAAAATTTCTAGGTTTTTCTTAAATGCCCATAATTTTCAAACTGCATCGGATAGATTTTTTTTTTCTGATTTTTCTCATTATTGTTACAATCAATCCTATCACCACGTTTTGGCTTGACGTTGAGTTCTGGGACACCCTGTATATTTGAATTTGCTTATGCTACACACTAATGCCCGAATTCAGTAAGCAGTCTCGGTATATAATAGAGCAAAAAGTCACAATTTTAGACCAGTTGGCATTTATTAGTTTTAAAATAAAGCCTCTAGTCTCAAAATAAAGTCTCTAAATAGTGACCTGGTGATGAGCAGGACACAAAAAATTCAAACTAAAGAGGAAAACGTGATAGCGAGGAAAAGCAATAATCTCTAGCTCATTTTGAGACGATACCAAGTTACTGTCTTTTCGTATAAAATACTTTTTCGTATAAAATACTTTTTCATATAAAATAAATACATACTTTTTTTTCGTGAAGGTTATCTTGAAAATACACGGACACACTGTTTATTTCGCAGCCGAAACGTTTTATTTTTATTGTTTTCGATACGCGCCGAACCGAAGTTTGTGCATTCGCGTAAAAACTTGTTGTTGTTGTAGCACGCGCGCACGTTTTTTTTATTTCTTCGATGCAACAATTAGTGCAACGTGGTTTCTAAAAACTTATTTATATGCGATTTGATTTAGATATTTTTGATACACAAACACATAAACAATAATACGCACATTTGTACATACATACATACATATGTACATACATATACGAGTCTCACACCACAAATAAATAGCGAATTCTTTCACTTTAATGTTGGTCTTATGCTTTTGCATTCATTCACACGTGATATGCACAATTTTTCGATTATCATTCGCTAGATAATTGAGTTTTATGCGAAAAAAAAATCCTAACTGGCACAGTGAAAATACTTCGCAAACGTAGTGAAAAAAATCGCCTTTTTGATTAGCTAATTTGGAAAATTTATATATCAAACGACGTGGAATGAACATTCACATCGAACATGTGTCGAACAACTGATATACGAACGAAGACGTTGACTGTTCGAAACCAGGCGGCTTGCCGAAACACAGCCGTTCGCCAAACGCCAAACGCCAATCGCACACGCTGCCAACCCCCGATTCCATCCACAAGCTCTTCCTAGTCGTCATCATCAAGCGACCAAACAAATCATATTAGCGCAAAGAATATGCAATGACATAAAAGAAAGTGCGATGAACAAAGACGCAGGGATAGAAAGAACGGAGGCAAAAAATTAATATAAGCGGTGCAAATTTATTAAACGGAAAAATGAGAATTGGCGCTAATACTGGCAAAAAAAAAAAAGCGCAAATGCCATCGCATCAGAAAGAGAAAGAAAAAGAGGAGAGAAAGGGAAAGAGCAGTGGAAAAAAATAAAACTCTTAAAGCAGATTGAACAACTGAAAGTCAGAGCAAAGTTTTTGTTTTGGTCACTAGATTGTCAAAACTAGCTTGTCGAACGTTCTGAATTCCGAAAAAAGTAACTGTAAAAGTAAACAAATAGCGTAAAATCAAATAATCTGTTAAACTAGTTTAAGGGCTGTTAGGTAGAAGAAAACGAGGTAGAGAACGTAGACAATTGCCAGCTGCCAAATTATTGAGCACCTTTACAGCTGCTAGTAAAAGCAAAGAGAGCACAAGAGAACGGGATTGTAGGTGAGAGCAAACCACGTTAGCAAAATGTGGGACACGATCGTGGGCTTTGTCAATATTTATGTAAATATATACATATGTATGTACATACATATATAGAGAAAAAGAGATGTTGACAATAGTGGGCTTAAATCAGACGACACGCTCTTCTTTTAAATGGTTAAAAACAACAATTGCAAATGGAAATTTCCCAACTCGCAAAATATTCCAATAGAAATGGTAAAGGTTGCCGTCTTCATAGAGAATTCAAAACTTATGAAAATGAAGTGAAACATTGTAAGTTATTTAAGCCGATACCACAGGTTAGAATGTTCATCGCTAATACTAATACAAGAATGCTACTAATGCAAATTTATAATAATAATTTGGCGCTTATGTGTACTATAGATATTGCTGTGTTCGGTTGAGCTACTTTTACCATTTGAAATGTGCGTCGTCTTTATGTTATACTAAAAATGGAGGGACCTATAATTTTGTGCCGACTCCGCAGATTTACATATGTATTTTATGAGAAGCTTTTTCATGGTAGAAATATCATGAAGGTTTGACCTTGCCTGTCGAGGAGTAAACTCTATTTAAAAACAATTTTTTCCATGATCCATATTTTTTTTTTTTTCTGGCTGAGATTCTAACCTCGAACTCAGCGGCATATCGAGTTATAACACGCACCGCTACACACTCTATCACGGCCATCTTCTGTGTCAAGTTTCGTTCTGATTTAAATGCATTTAGTCGGTAGTTTTTCTGTCATTATTAAATTAGTGAAGACCCTTTCGGTCCTTGGCGAAACTAACCAGGAAATTAAGGTTTATGCCCACCATTTCGCAAGCGTAACTTGCTTCTCAGTAGTGCTCACACGTGTTACAGAGAATTAGGGCCCTCTTTTCTTCCGCCGTATTTTTGCAACTTCTCCAACACCTGAAGAAAGATACAACGAGGTGTTCTGCGTGGTTCCAATAACACAGTGACCTATTAGAATATAAAATAAACAAACGAAAAATCGTTCCTTACTTCCATATGTCTTTTGTATAAGAATTTGCTTGGTCAGGACGGATTTTTCGTAATAGCTTTCGAAGTAGCTTGCTATCATGCCAATCTGCGTTCGCCTAACAAGCGCCGAAAGACATATCAATGCGTTCAATTCCGCGAAGAACGCTCGTATTTGTATCGACGTTAATCTTTTGTCAGACATTTGATTTTCGAAGTTTAATTAATTCATATTTTCCCCTTATGTGTTCACATTATTCGTTCGTATTTTCTTTCCAATTTGTTCGATGGAGCAACATTGCCATGTAAAAGTTATTTTTGACGAAATTCTTCCCGCGTCGTCTCTTGTTTTGCAACGCCTCAATTTTAGGTGAATTTAAGAAGACCTAAAATAATTAAAAAGTATAAAAGTAACTTACACTTAATGTATGAATATTATCAGATTTATTATACCGCTCGATTTATTAATTTTGTTTAATAAAAAAAATGCAATATGTACAATGCGCGCGAATAGTACCTATCTGTTTTCAGGTCAGGTATTAGTTGCATTATTCGTTTTCCTGAAAAGAAACAAAAGAGTATTAAAAGGAAAGTATTTTTAAATTTTCCTTGCTAATCAATTTTAACTACATGGCAACTCGAGCAACTCTAACAACTCTCATGGGCGATCACAATCGAACAATCAAATGTACGAACAGAAAGAGAACAAAGATCATTTGGGAAATGTGAAGAGAAGTGGATTAAAAAAAAACGTGCCGGAAAATACCAAATTTAATATATTTGCAAGTGAGTAGCGTAAATAAACACATACATACGTATGTATAATAAATACATATGTGGGTATGTACCTATGAACTTATATATAACACCTTGAAAATTCATCGCACAGTTCAAGTGCACAGATCACCAAAAACTCGTTGAGAGTGGGTGTGAAAATTGTTGATATTTCTTATATACATACGTGTTTGTATATAGAAATTACATATGTATGTATAGTGTTTATCAAAGCGCAAGCACTAAAACAAATATCGATCATATATAAGTATATAACTAAATGCCTATGTTCACAGGTTTTTTACGCAGATTCAATGCGATTCGATGTTATTTAAAAAATTTGTGCGATTTTTTTTGCTAAATTATGTAGGTACACATATGTATCCATGCATATGTAAGAATGTTTGTATGTAAATAAGCTTGAAGCATTCGTTAAATTAAAAATAAAAAATGCCTGTTATAGTTGCGCTTCCGGTGAACTTTTATTTTGCTCTTGCCAATAAAACGCTTAATAGGTAATTGAAGGAAAACACTTTCTTTTGTTTTTGTTATCAAGGTTAACTTCCTGCACAAGTTGTGCAATGCATATTTGTACACTAACGCAAAAAAATAATAATAAAAACAGTAGCAAAGTGTTTAGAAGTGTATGCTGCCGTCAAATGCTCTTCGGTGGCGGCGTAGTGTTTTTTATTAGTAAACAACTTTTTGGAAAACATAATAAACTCAGAAGCAAAACACCATATCATTAACTTATATAGTATAAATGAATGTTCAAGTCAATATCTCAAGAACTGTGTGGTGTAAAATTATACATAGCGATTGGCTAAAGATCTCAGGCAATGGTCTAGCTTTAAAAGATGTCACCAAAAAAAACTGTTGATTAACTCATTTTTCGTAGGCCTTTTCTTTTTCTTTCTTTGCGGGTTATCGAAAATCGTACAAATCCATGTAATCAGCGTGCAACTCTGTCAAGATTTTGCGTTGGGTATCGGAATTTCTTTCGAACAGAACTTTAATTTTATACCGAATAAGTGTCATAATACCAAATGAAAATTTGTTCGATCAACATTTGCAACGATCGAAAACAACTTAATACTTTAATACAAATATTATTTTATTTATTAATTTGTAGCCGTTTTCTAAAAGCGGAATCTTAGAGGTAACAAAATATGCCTTACATATGTTTACTATAATAAGTTTTTAAGCTGTTTTCGTTTGACAAATTTAACACAGGTTTTGGGCTGAAAACGAATTTTAGCCATAAAAACATAATGTCGATGTCGGTTCGAATATCGGATAAGTATAACTTAGTATTAAATAAGTAAAAAGTTTTTACCAATGAGTTTAGATCAGAGAAGATGCAACAAAGGTGTTACATAAATTTATATTAGAAATTATTTCTGTTGTTTTTATTTCATTGCACCGAAAATGAAAGTAAAATAACACAACATGAAATTTTTTAAATTTTATATCTTGTGAATACTCAAATTACATATATTTTTTATTTATTTCAAGTCTTAGAATAAAAAAAAATTCTTACAGACTTCAAACAATCTTAAAATTGCTCTAAGTTTTCATATATCACTAATAAAAGTCAAATATAATCGCAAAAGTTCCACTAAGGTAGGACTTGGTTGCGTGAAATCGATATCGATAAGGCATTGAAGGACCAATTTTAGGTAAGTACAAGTTCTAGAAATGGGCGCGTTGGCACCGTAACAACTTCTAGAGAAACCAATTTTAGAAAGCTCCGATTGGTGAAGGATTCAAGATGGGGCAATATATTGAGACCGTTATGATTTTAATGACAAACGAGCACGAAAGTTTACATTTTATGTTTAAAAAAAAATTATTACTTTAAGTATAGAAGTAAAATTTCGCGAATAGAGAGTGAAAATACAAGTTCCAAAAAGGCTAACCCGGTCACACCGCCTAACCTGTATAGCAATTATTACCTTACCCAAACAAAACATAAATTACTGTGTAAGAACCTGCGTAGAATTCTTAAAGCACATATTTTTTCGTAATATGTTATTCCAGCGATTCATAGTAGGTGAGTAATTTTTTTTTTTTAATTTCGTCAGATTGATCCCAAATGCAACAGGGGTATCATAAAAGAAATTTCGAAATTCGGTAGATTGCCATTACGGATTCCGAGTGAAACGCAATTTTGACATTTATTCGTGAGAATAATCTACGAATGCTTTCCTTTATTGGGAGAAGTGAAAAGTAGTTAAAAATTTAAGAAATGTTTGTTAATGGCTGTAGGGCAAAAATTTAAATTAATTTTTAAAAAGGTCAAGACCATCCACTAACCGGGGTTGGTATGATGAACGGGTAGACATTGCGCATGGTTTTCCAAAAAACTCGTGCAAGTATAAAGTGTCAATGTAAATTCAACTATAAAGTATAAAGTAAATAGGCATAAATGTTTGACAATTTGTTGAATTATTATAATAAGTAGAACGATATTGTATTTCTGTTATTCTCTTTATTTTAGAGGTTTGGTTGGACCACAAAAGCTATGTACAACGGAAGCCATATCTAAACAAAATTAAAGCCAGAGCAACGAGACAAGAAAGCAACCACATACACACATTCAATCATTTAGAGGAAACGATAAAAAGGATTTGACGGTTGAAAACGTCTATTTCGGGATTTAATAAAAAAGCATCCACAATGAAACTCATTTAATTATTTTTTGTATTTAAATAACTATTGTAAACATTGGCTGTGAAAATATATGCATTTTCTTTCAACTGCTGTCAAACAAGTAAACAAAAAACCGCAGAATTTCGTGTAAAGAGTTGGTAACACTCATTCGAACTTCGCTTAACTACGAAAACGTCGGAATTGCTGATAGAATTCTTCCCGAATTGGTGACGGGAGATTTTGTCACGACGGGAATTCATTCGGAATCAGTGATTCGGCTGTAAAAAAAAAAAAGTTAAGTCTATTTCCATATTTTTTCTTCTGTTTGTTTAAGTCTTAATTCAGAAATTTCTAAATATCGCCACAAGTGCTATACATACTATAAATTCAACATCCAATTTAACCGCCACGAAAACAGCACTTAAACTGTAAAATATGTTTTTCTTTTCATTACCAACCAATTCTCTTATCGCCAGCAACACAAATAAAACAAAATTTCTTACAAAACATAAGTTTTATTATATAAAATTATACATCAAATTAAAGGTATTTTTGTGGGATTTAAGACAAACTTATCTTCACATACAATTAATTACGTATTTTTTTAAGGAAAAATATAGTTTTATATTAAAAAAATGTGCGTTTTTCAGTTTTTGTTTAGTTTTGTTTGCATATCAAATAAAAAGTATTTTAATTATCTTTTTACCGGTACCAATATTGTGGAGAACGGATAAATAGTTTTATAGTGAAATATCAGCTTTTCAAAATATTAAAATTTCCCCCTTCACCCCTCCCTAATCACACCACTATTAGTTTGCTCCAAAACAAAATTACACCATCGAAGTCAGAGAAAGAAGGCGGTTCACGCCCACTTTTTAATTTTTTTCTAGCTCAACGGTCCGTATTCTTTACTTATGCCAAAAATATTTTTGTTTACCATCCACGTATGTAGGTACATATGTACATATGTACATATACATATATACATAAAACATATGTTTTTTTTAAACAAACAATAGCTATCGAGCCGAGGATGTGGAAGTGACGTATGTATAGTGCTTTAGATACATACATATGTATGTACATATGTATATTTAATGTCGCAGTAAATACTTTGTTAATGTTTCTACTTGACTTTCAAACTTACTATACATACATATGTATATATGTACATATGTATGTATGTACATGTGTACATGAGTTTCATACTTATTTCTTAAGAATTTTGAAATTGCGTCTAATCGAATTTAATTGCAACAACAATATAAATACTTCTGGTTTAGTATGACTTCCCAAACGACTAATCATATCGTTTGTCTACGATGTATGTACATATGTACATAGATAAGAAGAGAAATGAAAGGTGAAAAACAATCGAGGAGAGCGGTACTCACAAAAAGAAAGCAAAAAAAAAACAATTATTATTTAATAGCACAATCGGTAAACACGAGCATAGTACATAAATACTTATGTACATACATACCTTTGTATATAACCAACAGAGCATATTTAAGAGCTCGTTCCCGATATCTAACATGCTCAGCTCAGCCGGCATAGTTTGTAAAGAATATGCCAACAAAACAAATTTGTAACAAAAATAGAATTTTCTAGTTAATTTCCAATAGCTGCCGACAATTGTTCGTGCATATATGTATATGTACAGATGAACTTATACATATATATTTGTACGTATACATACATATATGTATGTATTGTTGTGATAAGCATTTGTTGAATTCGCGTTTTACTCTTATTTATTGTTGCTATAGCTTCAAACATATGTACATACATACATACATACAAAGGTGTTTTACAATCACTTGACTCTCTTCTTTTGCATATAATTTCTGAGAGCGCATATTTGTTTTTTTAGCTGAGAGCGCAACTCTGAACGTAATTCCAAAAAAATTAAGGAAATTAATAAAGCACATGGTCGTTAATAGTTGGTGTGGATACGAGTATTAGAACCAAATCTACTTGTATGCACATATTCAAAAATCATTTCGTCTGAAAGCAAAGGAGGTGAAAGATGTGCACAGTCAGCAGAGCATTTAAATTTAATAGTAAAAAACAGTGGAAAATTTCTTAGTGTGGCGTTAACTGAAAATACAGTGAGTAGTGAAATTTTATACAAATAGATATTAACAAATAAAATATAATTCATTAAAAGTAGCGAAACCACAGCGAAGACATAAATGTAGTATGTACATACATCCATACATATTTCTTATTATATACAAGTATGTATATGTGTAAATATCTTTATTAAGTCATTGCCACACGTGCTCTTAGGGCCGTTTGCACCATCTCCGGTTAAGCGCTTAATCGGAACTCAAAGCGGCGATTAAGACCATCCGTCAATTAAGCAAGCGCTGAATAGTAAGCTGAATTGCTGCTAACCGCCGGTAATTGTAACCAGAGATGGTGCAATCGGCCCTTAATGTGATGAGGTGCCTAAAAGTAGGCAAATATTTTGTGAAATTCATTTGTTAACTGATCGTGCAAATGGAGAAGGTAAAAGAAATTGCAGCCGGTTTTTTTTTTTTTAATTTCGACCTTCACAAATATTTTTGGTTGGATTCTTCCACAAATCACCCCTAAATTTTCGCATTATTTTGAATGCAAATTTACTGAAATATTAACAAACGCATTATTGAATACGATCACGCAAAAAATGTATATGTATGTATGTATATGTACATGTTGCATACAAGTGTTTGAGGTTATGTGCAAAATATATACAAAACTTGTATTCAAAGTAACAAAAGTAATGGAAGTTGGCACTTCGGTATGCCTTGCACATGGTTTTAAAACATTGAAATTTATAATTTCAAAAAAAAAACAATTTATTTTTCGAATATTTTGTTTTTAATTCTTCTAATACGTATACTATAATTTAATTAATTTGTGAATTTATAATTTTTCTTAAAAGCGCTCCAAAATTTGAAAAAAAAATCTCACTTACTAATTTTGTTTGATTGTTTGTACAGAAAGTCATTATTGGTTTAACACTTTTTTTTCAATAATCGAATTAACCAGTGGAGAGTTATTTCACGAATGTGCTTTAGGTAAGACTAAAACTGTATTCTTGTCGCTTTTTTTGTAACAACGTAAAACATCCCCCACATGTTTGTGGGGATTGCTGCCCTTGATGGGATATACATAAATCCTGGTCGTTGCAGTCTTTCGGCTGCACAAAAAGCATAGCGCATTAAACATTTTTGTGGGTTTTTTGCCGACTCATCGGCATCTTTTCACCAAATGGTACCATTACTAAATAATGTAAAACTTTTTATTGATATTTTATACAAACTAGCATTAGTATATAATTTTTCTATGATCCCCAACTACATTCTATGCATGCACTAAGTCTCCAGTTCTACATAAATTCAATAGCAAAACTACAAAACTTAATACCTACAGAAATGAAGCAAAAACTAGAAACTTCATTACTTTACGTTAACTTTTTTAAAAAATGCCAATGTATATGGAAATGATGATAGCGACAACAGCCAGCGCAGCGGATATCATCACATTATTGAGGAGCTAAAACAAAAACGAAAAAATGCTGTTAATTTAATTATACAAATAAATAATAAAGATTCAACATTTAATTTTGCTAGTATGTATCACCTTATCTTGCCACTTGCGATTGTCTATGCACTTGCTGTACGGCATGCTGGTAAAGGACACACTATTATATAGTGGCACCCAATTACTCGGGAACCAACTGAACAACAACATATCAAGCCATTTACGACAGCGAAAACTAATGCGTTTGGTGAGATCGCGCATCTGTAATTGAATGGAAATGTGTCATATATTTTTGGGTGAAGTTTCAAAGTTTTTACCTCCACATAATTGTACATTGCCAAGTCGCAAATGGCATGCGCATCACGCTTACGCAATTCGGTGAATTGCTCCAATACTTCAGCGGTACTTAAGTTCGGTTGATTGAATAGCGTCATTAAAAGCGTACAATCTTCCATGCCGGCATTCATACCCTGCCCGTAGTATGGCACCATAGCATGTGCAGCATCGCCAATAATAAGCGCCTTGTTACCGCAGTGATAAGGATGGCACTGTAGCAAATGCAGAAAATTTAACGTTTTATCGTTAAAACAAAAAAAAAAAATTAAATTATTCAACACTCACCTTAACCGAAACCAAATGCTGTGGCCGTGCTGCAAAGAAATCTTTGATCAACTTTTCTTCACCGATCAATGGCAATGCATCGGCATAGTATTTGTGGAAAAATGTTAGTAAATCGTTGGTTGTGTGTATAGTTGCAAAAATTTTAAATGGCATTGAAAGTGTGACAGTAAACGACTTGTCTTGATTGGGTAGCGCAATCATCATGAAAGCGTCACGTGGCCATATGTGCAGATAATTCTCAGGCATTTGGAACTGCATATTAAATAATAAGAAAATAAAAATTGTACACATACATACATATGTATGTGCGTGCATATGTACATATGTACATTTGAAGTCTGCAAAAAAAATACAATTAAATACAAATAAATACCTCGCCATTTTTCGCTGGTATACAAAGCTCCAAATAACCATGTTCAATATATTCCTGTGAATAATTGAAGCCAGGTGTCTTCACCATTTGCTGTCGCACTGAACTGAATGCGCCATCGCAACCCACAACTAAATCAGCGCTATCTTCTATCACTTCCTTGGTGTGTAAGCTGGAGTGAACAAGAAGAAGAGATATTAAATAAAAAGAGGAGTGGATATATTTTGGAATGATTTTCCGTCGATCCTTGTCAAATTTGGTTTCAAAACCAAAAATCGTTCCAAAATATATCAACTTTCAACCTTGTCGGAGTAAAAAAACAACAAAAAAAAAGAGGAGTATTTACCGAATTTGGATACAAAAATATTTCTAAAAAACGTCCTTTTAGGCAGATAACAATTATTTTCTTACCACCCCTCATCTGCATTTAATAGCTACATATGTAACTTCACATGAATTTGATTAAACTACCTAATTTCGATCACTGAGCGTTGATAGGAATTTTTTTTTTTTAAAGCCTATAAGAAATAAAATAAACTACTCACCGCTGAAATTCCATACGACCTTCACTCAAATTTACATTGTTCAGCTTATGTTCGAAATGTCGATGAATATTTGGCAATTTTTCGCCAGCTGGAAAGAAACAGATGCCTGCATGCATACATTTTTTCCATATACAATACTCTTAAGCGCTTACCATTTAATAGTACCTCATTTAAAAATTTCCTTCCCACCGAGTAGAGGCATTGATGCGTACATGGATCATATAGTACAATTGTACGATTCCCTTTCACATCGTGTAACATACGTCCACGCATGGGAATGGCGATTGCCAGCACCTCCTCCTCCAAACCAACCTCGGCCAATGCTTTGCGACCGCGCTGCGACAACGCCAAATTTATGCTACGCCCTTGCACCAACTCTGATGAGCGTATATCCTCACGATATTCATACAGATGTACTTCATGTCCGCGTCGTGCAAAACCTAGAGAGGCCAATGAACCGACCTGTTAAATATACATATAAAAGAAAAATAAGCGTAATTAGAAATGCCAATTACATCAACGCAGAGGCCATCAATACAACAGATTTATAGTACTACTTGAGCATTTTGAAAAGTAAGCTGTTCGAAGTTTAGTTTTTTTTTCAGGGTATTTTTCTATACAAATTTTCTTATAGAAATTTTTCAGAGCATTGTAACGGCCTTGAGATTGAAAAAGTATATATTTGGTTATCTATACATAGTAAAATTGAGTAAATTGGATGAAATTCCTTTCATATTAGGATACTTTCGGAAAACCCTAACACGTCCATTTATCGGAAATTAATAAAGCGAAGTTATTCAAATGTTCAAGTAGATTAACATCAGTTTATCCATAGGGTTTGCAAGCCGGGCTTGATCACGCTTAATTTGAATCAAATGTTTTTTTCACGAATTTTGTTGGTGAAGTGTAAAAACGTACGAATAATGAGGTGTAGGACGAATAGTATGAATAAATTCCGAAATTAATATTTAATTTTTTTTTTTTTAAATGCAGGATCAAAATTTACTTTAAAAACAAGCTATATTTGCTTTCTTTTATGATTTTGCTAGTTTAGTTCAGTACTAACGTTCCATACTGGGTGTTTTTCCGCTAAAAAATGTTTTGCACTGTGTTATTTTTTACGCGGCCGTTTTCTTAAGATCTCTTTATCAGTGATTGCTTCTGACACATGCCACTAATCAAATTTTCTTACTGACTCTTATTGCACTTTCCGATTGCATCGGTTCAATATCAATCAATATATACAACTATTTTAATCTATTATAAATATAAATACGATGTGTGTATGAAGGAAAGTGCACATTAAATAATAAAACGAAGCAGTATAAAAATGCTAGTTTGATAGACGGAATAATCACGTCTCTCAATGGAAAAATAATTTACATAAATAGATCTACTGTACATACATACATATGTATGTATGTATGTATGTACATATGTCTGAATGAAAATTTTAAAATAATTTTTATGCGACCGCAACGATTTCGAGTGCTGTTCTAACATGAAAAATGTTTGAATAAAAATCATTAATACCGTAGGAAATTAATTTCATTAAAAAAAATACATGTTTCACACATACATATTTATGTATTTGTTTGCACTTATGTATGTAGTTCGAGAACCTAGCAAACATTTTTAAAGAGTTTGTTGTTTGGTTTATGACGCTGGAAACGGATTATTGAATGAAAATTGTGTTTATTGTTCTATTTTAGTCAATTTCCAAGTTTTTATTGATTTCGGTATATACCTTCGCAACAAATTTTCTCGCTGATGCTGAGTCGGTTTCAGCTATACTTATTCCTTTTGCGATTTTGTGCATATTCGTTTGGAGAAGAGAAATACTTCTGTGGGTTAGCACAAATACGAATAAATAAAGCAGAAATATTTTATATAAAGGCAAACTGTTATTTTTTTTTTTGTCTTTTTCATTCATAATTGTGTGTGAGCCAAGGCGATTAGCGTAAACCCCGGAATGGGACTACTAAAATAAAAGAAGAAAATGTAAAATGTAGAACGATTAAGTTTGAACAATAAACCTTCGCACGTCGCATTTATGTATAAACTATAAATGTGGTCGAGTTGGTAGTGGTGCGTGCTATAACTTGATATGCCGCTGAGTTTGAAGTTCGAAGCTCAGCCAGGGCAAGTAAAAGCTTCTCGTAAAATACATTTGTCGTTCGGAGAAGGCATAAAACTGTATGTCCCTCCATTTGTAGTAGAACATAAAGACGCACACCTCAAATGCTAGAAGAAGCTCGGCCAAACACTGAGCTATTTATTGTAAGCGCCAAATTATTATTATTATTATTATAATTTTAAATGAATTGAAAGCATTATCAATCCAAATTTTAAGAATTGAAAGCGTCAAGCGTTGGCGAAAGTGTAATGTTTGTTGTATTTAGTCAATATATTATACAGCATAGATTTTTAATATTTCGCGAGACATACGATTTTCAAAGCGCGAAGATTTAAAACCACGTGTTTCCTAACTGCTGCTATGTTAACACCACAAAACTTTGTGAGTGATAAGACGCTTTAAGAACACGTTTTTATTTTGTAAAGCATTAAATGTTAAGAAATAATTATATCTTTAATGCGCTATTGAAATAACAGAGGAACTTGTGAACGCACTGTGTTATTTCCTTAGCTATTGTATGTGGTATTCAAGCTATTAATCTGCAAAATATCACGTATAATAAACTTGAGCATTCGGTTTCTTTAAAATATGTATATGTGCATATATCACCATTTGACTTTATTTAACATTTTTTCAAACAAAAATAAGCACAAATTGATGATAAACAGACAGAGCTGAACAAATAACACACACAAATAACACACGAAACATACCTTTCCAAATTGTATTGAAATACGAAAATTTAGTATGTGAAACAAAAACCACAAGTTTACAACTGTTGTATTACAATACACAATACGACGAATAACGACAAATAACACGACTTGTGAACTCCCTAAATTTTTGAATAAATTCTTTTTCATACATACATACATATATTTCTATGAATAATCAATTAGTTATTTTCGCAATGGCAATTTTCCCCATATCGCACTCACCAAACCGCCGCCAATGATTGCAACCTTTAACGATGCCCGAGAATTTGAATCGTTTCCATTTGCCGATGGAAATGTTATCGTAGATGACATCTTCTTGTCTTCACGCGCTTAAATATTTTCCAGTTACTGATTTAAGATTACCACTGTATCACTGTACCGCTGGTTGCGCTGACACTCACTATCAGATTCCCGTTGCAGAGCGCGGCCAACTTCTCGCTATGGCAGAGGCAGGCACAATGAATGAATATAAGCAAAAGTTCGAATGATTATAAAACCTCAATTGCGATTAAGAATGTAGCAAAAGCATTACATGTGAGTAATATACATACATATATACAAATATTTGTAGTAGAGAGAAGCCTTAAAAATGATTTACTTTCGCATTTTTATAAACGATTTTAAGCCAAAAGACTGGCGCTGATTTGATGATTACGGTGCGTTCAGACAGAATCTTAATTGCCAAATTGTCTAAGTTCATTTTGAATAGACAAAATTAACTAATTGACTCACTCAATAAACTCTCAGAAAATTTTTTATTAAAATTAAATGAAAAATAGTTATTTGCTACATTTGTTAATGTAAAATCAAAATCAAACACACTCTTAAGGATCTAACGATTTACTAAGTGGTAGTGCTTCCCTTTTTTTTTTAATTAACTTAGCAAGCACGTTATATGTATATAATATCTGACTTTGAGGCGCTATATTTCAATATTATCAGTTGTGATGTCTTGACTGCACATCAATACTTATGTATGTATACAGGTGTAGCATTCTAAGGCGAATTGAAAGCATATCACCAGAGTCAATGGC
Organism: Philophylla caesio; assembly: GCA_963971545.1. Lineage (NCBI taxonomy): Eukaryota > Metazoa > Arthropoda > Insecta > Diptera > Tephritidae > Philophylla > Philophylla caesio. The sequence continues at coordinate 117,196,372 of OZ020606.1, read as the reverse complement.
CATTTATTATAACAACTTTTAGGTAAGGATGCACAAACAAAACTATGCTTTAACACAGAACTTAGGCGATTATCGCTTGTGACCACAGATATATGTATGTACATATGTATATACATATGTATACAATTTTTATGTGTATTAAATCAGAGAACCAAAATTAAATAGAAAGCACAAAAATTAAAGGAATGCAGAGCACTTTGTATTAAGTACATATATGTATGTACATATATACATACATATGTATAAGTTCAGCTGTGTTCAAGCTGCATAATTAAAACCGCAAAATTGCAGCCTGTTGCTATCTTGCTACTCTGATGGTGATGCTCATTTGGAAATCTTATGAAATAATGCAAAAAACCGCACTTACAATTTTTATTTTGCATTTGATTTTCTCGTGTTAAGTGACGTATTGTCAAACTTTCGTTCCTCAAATAAATTTAGAAGACGCCATAGTTTCGTGCAGAACGGTGTTATTTTTCATAAAAAGCTCGAGTACACTAAAATACATACATAAGTATACATATGTCTGAGTATGTAAATATGGGTTTGCATTATCATTCAAATTTATGTCTTGCTTTTGAATTCTTATTAAACCCTTTCTTTATCTTCCAAGTCATAAAACACCGGCAGATGTGATACGTAGTCTACACACGTCTCCATGACCAGTGTAGCAGCTTCTAAGTACTGTTAATTTGCGCTCATTTGTCAAAGAAAAATCTTCTGTTGATCTTTCCAAAGATAAACGCAATTGCGGAGCACGATTCCAGTATTCGCCCAAGGCCGGCCGCATGTTTTTGCAGCCAACGGGACTGGGAGAGGCGGTGAATTCTTCACATGTGGCAATATCTAATGTACAAAGTTTTGAAATATTTACATCATCGTTGATATACATACATACATATCTATAGTAACAATCCATATCTTTAAATATCTATTTGTATGGGCTTACCTGCATCTTCGGCTATAAGCTGATCTTCTTCAATATCTAGTAATAAATTGACATAAATAAATGCTATTCGGTGCTCCTTTGCTAGTTTATATACCAAGTTATTCAATTTCGCTAGCAAGTATTTACCTAAAATAATATTTGTAACACACTATTTACTATAAACTCCGTTTCAAATCTACATACCTTTCAAACGATTCGTTTCGTTGCGATATGAAAAAAATACTGCTGGTAGTGCATCAATTATAACCAGCTTTATATTACTTTCATCTGCATCTGTGCTGGTCGTCAGTTTACTGAGCAGCTTTTCAAATACGTCACATATACCTTCAGCAGTGGTTGTACGCTCCACAAAAATATCTTGCATTATACGTCCGCAATCCTGTTGCGGCACATTTCGACTCCGCAACATTTCCATAATGCGTGTGCCTGAAAAATCACTCTTTGTATCCACATACAATGCTATCCCATATGATCTCGTTACAAAATTTATGGTAATTGTATGACAAAGTTGTGTTTTACCAACACTCGCTTTTCCGCATATCTCCCACACACTACCAGTTTTCAGCGGTATCCTTGTAGTGAGTATATCCAAGCTGTTGACAAGGAAGTAGTTTAAATATCAGGAAAGTATTGTTAATCAAACTGCCTATTTACTTTTCGATACCAGTATTGTATATTTTACTAAGCATTTTCATTTTGCACAAAACACTTTGTTGAGGAGGAAAGTAGTCCTCTCCTATATTTTGTTTTATTTCCAAAATAGTGGCTTCCGGCAGACCTGTAATCTGCATTAATTCCACTTTACTAGTAATGAGCAGGTCATATCTCGTTGCTATGCATTTACTTTGCAGTTTTTTGAGAAGATATGTGGACAAACCAAGTTCATTGAATCGCTCCAAATCCGCCATTAGGAAGAATTTTTCCAACAAATATAAATGTTATTCAAAGCCACAAGGAATTGTAGCAAGAAATTGGCAATTGCGCGGTAAACTACTGAATATGAAAATGTGTCGATAAATCAATTGATAAACGATCATAATTATCGAAAAAAAGAAACTCGGTAAAAGGTTTTCAAAGCTTTAAGGGCCAGTTTTTCAGTGCAAGTTGAACTCTGTTTGTCGTTTAAACTAAGTTTAAACTCAGAATGCAGTTTTTCAGTCAACTTTAAACGGAGTTTAAACTAAGTTTAAACGGCCGATTGTGCTCGGTTAAACTTAGTTTAACTTTTCAGCTGTTTGCTGACTACTTCGTTTTGGTTGCAATAAATTTATTTGAGTGCAAGGAAACTAAGTTTTAATTTAAACTGAGTTTAACTAAACTTAGTTTAAACTGAGTTTAAACCAGCACTGAAAAACTGGCCCTAAGCATACTCCCAAGGCGAATTCATATAATCAATTTATCAATTCGCCTTGCATACTCCTGTTAAATATATGTATCAAAAAACGAAATGAAAAATTTAATAAGTTTTACCGCAAGAATGATAGAATGTTAAGTATTTTCTAAATGGTTCTTTTACCGAATTTACTTTTTTGCATTTTCCTACAAGTTCTCTGAAAATATTGTGCAATGTTTTGACAACCAATATTTCACTCAATAAAATTGAGGTTTGCCTTTTTGAACAACTATGTGCAACTCTGTATAAAAATGGCTGCCGAAGCGCCGGAACGTAAAATGGACGGTTCGTTTGCCGAATTTTGATTTCGCCGTTTCAGTTTCCGTAATGTTCTCAACGCGTTTAGATATAAATTCAAAGGTGCGCTTGGCATTTTTGTGAAAATTTTATGTTTGAGCGAGACGGAACATATAATATTGTGTGCGAATGAAGAGTACAGTGTTGAGTGAATTCCGGTGAAGCGCAGAAAAATTGTGTAAATTTCACAAAGAATTTGAATGGTAGCTTTTGTAGGAAAATACAAAAAAAAATATTAAAAATTATTCCGTCTTAATAGAGTGCTAAGCTCGAACATTGAAATTGTGATTGGATTTAGGGCGGATGTCTGTAGAAAAACCAGAAATTTCGTGATTGAAAAAAGCTGTCTGAGGTAAGTGCAAATTGCTGTAGCCATTCGTTTCGTCGGGTAGAGAAAATTCACTTGCAACAGTGTTGTATTTTTTGTATGCAAGTATCGGGTAATTAGAACAAAATAAAATTTAATTTATCTTTAAATTAAAGGAATGGTAAAAAATAGGTGTGGTATTTAAAAAGCAGTCAAAAATATATGCTTCGTGTGTTGGGCTACGTGTTTTTTGTGTTATCGCTTAGTTTGTCTTCGGAACCACGTACTGTAGAAAAGTGTAGTTTGACAACCCTCGAATATGGCATTCGGCAAATGTAATATCAATATGGCCGCCGTAAAAAACAGGGAAGTCGATGTTCCATTGCTCATTCGTTTCGAATGACAGTGTTCTCTTGGTCATTTGAAAAATGTTAGCATTTAGTAAATTAATATATATTTCACTTTATATGTATATTTAGAATATTTTTTTAAATTAAAATAATGCTTTCTTAATATTATTTCATTTGTAAATACCGATACCGATTAGTTAAAAAAAAAACCAAATCTAAAATATTTTCTTTTAATTTTATTTATTTGCACTTTAGAATGAGTACACATTTAAATACAAATACGAATTAAACTGTCTCCTTTAGCGTTGTGTCGTGATATCCTTAACAATTTCGTCAGCTTGACAATTGGCTGCCAACGTCTATTAGTAGTTACATATCTAAAAATTGAAAAAGTACATTCATATGTACATATGCACATACACATGTTGTATATATTTACATACAAATGTACTACATAGATGTAGATATGTATATCAAGTACATGTTAAAGCTTTACTTATTTTATGAAAAATTACATTTATTTAAATTATATGCTTTAATTTAAGAAAACAAGTACAACTTAATAACCGGTGTTATCGTTTCATATAATATTTTTATCGTTTACCTCTATAAAACTCATAAATATTTATGTACATACATACATTGGTATGTGTTTGTGTATAAACGTGCTTAGTATTGACTTGTTTAAGAAAATAATGTAAAACTTTGTTAAATCAGTACAGTTTTCGATATTAAAAGCCAAAGAATATCTAAAAATAATTATTATTTTTCAATAAGAAATATTTACTGTTTACTTACATACAATAAATTATGAGAAATTACTTTTAAATTTATACTTTTTATGTATTTTTAATTGGTTGAATTATTGTGCTATCTATTTATAATTAATTTTAATGTTATGCTAATTTTGTTGTGCTAAAAACGAAGAAGATTCTTGTTGTAGTAATGGTTCTTGTTTAATAAATAATAATAATAAAATAATAATGTTTCTTTTTACTAACCCCTAAAAAGTTAAAAAAAAAGAAACTAAACAGTCTGAAGCGTGGTACTATTTTTTAATTAAAACTTGGGCAGTGGAAGTTAAATTAATAGCAGTGATTTATAATAAGAAATTCTGACCGTTCACTATACATATGTAAATTTAAATATTTCTCAAATTAAAACCTTAAATAATCAATTTTAAAATTTCACACAATTTTATAATTTTTTATCAGAATTTTGAAAATTTAATTTTTGTAGACAATTCGATTTGTTTAGTTAACGAAAAAAAAATTAGTCATCCTCAGAAAAAAAAAATTTTTAGAATTAACAGTATATTGTACCCACATAAGCCGGCACTTTTTAAGACAATAATGAAGGGGCTACGAAATTTTATACTTGAAATATCCTAAACATTAGGAATAAAAAGTAGGTGATACATTTTAAAAATTTTTATTTAGTTAAAGGTCTAAATTTAAAAAGTTAGAAATAAATGGTTTTTATTAAAGAATTATCTCAGTTTTATTTAAAAATAAAATCAAAATAAAATAATTATTGACAGTAAAAAATTGTAATTATAATTATATGTACATATGCATGTATGTATGTACATATGTACATATGTTATTATTTTCATAGCAATTGTATACGCAAAAACACATGTACATATTATGTAGGTACAGCAAGAATTATCCAGCAACTTTATATTATGAAAACTAAAAAAAAACTCATTTTCTTGCTTGCATGTTTAATACGAGAACAAGATTTGACAATAGTAGAGTAATAATTCATAACAATTCGTAACAGCATCGCGAACATTCTTATTTTTATGGATCTTTATTACTTACTCATTTAAAAGCATTCTGAAATTTTTTATTTTTTTAAAATTAATTTTAAATATTTTTCTTTTAAAATAACCTTTTGTAACAAAAAAAAATAATTTTTAATACTTTCAAAATGTACTAATGTCTCAACGTCCGCATTAAACTTAGTACATATAACTTATCAGCAGATTGCTGAATTGAGTTTAACTGATCTTAGTGAAACTAATACCGAAGTTTAAACTAAATTTATACTGCCGATCGCGCACGGTAAAACTTAGTTTTACTTGTCAGCTGTTAGCTGACTACTTCGTTTTGGTTGCAACAAATTTAACTGAGCGCAAGGAAACTTTAAGTTTCAACTGAGTTTAACTAAACTTAGTTTATAATGAGTTTTAACCATCACTGAAAAACTGTCTTAGTATATTAATCATTTAAAAACATATTTTTCAAACACCAAATTTAAGGGAATTGCTTTGCTTTTGAAATATCCCTGTTATTTTCAATAACTTTAAATGACTTGACATTTGCACTTTATTAGGTATACTCAAAATGGTTTTGTTTATTATTTTTATGTGTAAATTTTGGGCAAGGGCACTCTGTGTTATCATTCAAATGTGATAAAACAATTTGTAACCTTGCTAAAACAAAGCAAAACTCCTTTTAAACTTTTTAACTATTAAATTGGTTCAAAAGAGGAAAAATTTTGCAACAAACATTATTTATTAAACACAGGTATTCTTCCGAATCTATGCATTAAATATCAATATTTCTCAAACGTACATATGTATGTATGTACATACATCACATACCTAGTATATACATTTTGTGCAAGGGCACTCTGTGTTATCATTCAAATGTGATAAAACAATTTGTAACCTTGCTAAAACAAAACAAAATTCCATTAAAACTTTTTAACTATTAAATTGGTTCAAAAGAGGAAACATTTTGTAACAAACATTTTTTATTAAACAGGTACTTATTCTAGCTAAATTATGTATTTAATATCAATATTTCATATCCATACGAGTAGGTACATACATACATACATACTAGGCATGTCAATTTTGGGCATTTTATTGAACCCGGGATTTTTGAGATTTGAAAATAAAATGACGGTATCCAGAATTTCGCTAAGTTTTGATTGGTAATTTTTAATTTGTCTAAAAAGTAATACGTTTGTAATCGGTGTATTATAGAAGTACACAAAATAACATTAACATAACAAAGAAGAACGATTTCTTGTAACTCATGTATGTATGTATGTATTTACTGGTCTTTTCAAGAAAAAAAAAGAAATAAACGTAACATATTTGGTAAAGAAGCAAATGCACCTACCTAATGTAAAATTATTTTGAATCGCTGTTTGAGACCAATATTAAATATTAATATATTACCTTTCTGTAAAAAAAGAAATACATCAAGTACAAATTAAATACATAACCCATTCCATTTTGAGCGAGCCAGAGTTATTCTTTGTTGATCAAAATGCAATCTCAAAGAAATAAAAGCCCTAAGTGTGTTTATCCTCCAACAGGGACCTAAATTTGTTGAGTTTTAAATATGCTGTGGTTTATCGCCTCATTACAAAAACTATCAATTATTGGACAATTGCGATCTGCTCGTTAAAACTTGATGCAATTTTTCTTTGAGACTCTCTGCCTTGTCCACTCCAAGCACCTCGTCGTTAGTTCTATTAATATCGCTTTCATAGTAAGACTAATTTTCTACTCTAGGAGGATATTCTTCAGCTCAGTGTTATTTGTCGTATTGTGTTATCGTAATGTAACAGTTGTAAATTTGTTGTTTTTGTTTCTCATGTTAAATTTTCTTATTTTTATACAACACATATTTTTAGTGTGTTAGATAGATAAGATAGATAAATAAAAGAGGATTGCACTGCGACCAATTGGTCTATTGTGCCCTCAGTAACCTACAACACATCCCCTAGTCCAAGAGCATCTATGAATTTCAAGATGGATCCCGGTGACAGGGAGTGTATGTACTCCTCCTTAGGCCACATCTGACCTAGGCATCTCTCCCTTCGTCGAGCCACAGCATCGCACTCCAGGAGCAGGTGTGTGGGGGTCTCCTTTGTCCTGTCGCAGAAGCGACACAGGTCGCTCGACCAGATACCTAGTTTATGCAGATGACCCCTCAATCTGCAGTGACCTGTGAGGATGCCTGTGAGGATTCTAAGTTTTGCTTTTGGGAGGTCTATCAGTATCTTATACCGTTTGTTACTGTACCCCCCCAATAGTTTCTTTGCCTGTAGCAGGCCCAGGGTCTCTTCCCATTGCTGAGTCCTGAGCTGTCTAGTTTCCTTTCTGAGCGCCTCCTTTATAGTGCTTGGTCCTATTGGAAAGAAGGGCTCTGGTCCTATGGGATTCGAGCAAGCCGCCAACCTGGCCAGGTCGTCTGCCATCTCATTTCCCTCGATCCCTGCGTGACCTGGAACCCATGAAAGACTTATGGTATTCCTTTTTGCCAGATCATTTAGTCTATTTATGCACTCCAAGACCATTGAGGATTTTACCTCGAAGGACGTAAGGGCTTTGAGCGCTGCCTGGCTGTCGCTTAGGATGAGTATTCTCTCTCCGCGATAGTTCCTTTGCAGATTTAATTCGGCACAAACGCTGATCGCATATATCTCCGCCTGGAAGATGCTGGGAAAGGCGCCCATGGGTATCGAGAGTTTAGCTCTGGGACCATAGACGCCTGCCCCAATACCATCCACGGTCTTGGAGCCATCAGTATACCACTGCAATGTACTTTGCCGAACCCAGCTCTTCAAAAGAGAGGGGTTCCACGACACTTTGTCTGTAATGTCACTAATTCTGAAGTGTCTTTCAAACACTATTTCTTTATTTATGTCATCCCTGGGAAAAAGGGCTAGTGGGAGCTGGCAGCCCAACTTCTCCCTGTTTTTGGACGATAGTACCTTGCATTTGCCAAAGCCTTCTCTCGCAAAGCTCAGCTTCGTGCGTTTTGCTGCCTGTACTACGTGTGTATGGAGTGGCTCGAGATCCAGGATCACTTCTAGCGCAGCCGTCGGACATGTGCGCATTGCTCCCGTAATGCAGACACATCCCAGGCGTTGCAGTTTGGCAAGAGATTGCCTTACCGTAGCTAGGTTGGTCCTTGAGCCCCAAGCCACTGCTCCGTACGTAACTATTGGTCTGACTATCATGGTGTACATCCATCTCAAAATCTTCGGGGTGCATCCCCAGGATTTACCAGCCAGCCTCTTGCACACCATGAGTGCCCTCGTAGCTTTGGGGATGGTCGCGTCTACATGGCTTTTCCACAGAAGCCTAGAGTCCAAGATTAGGCCCAGGTACTTAGCCTCTGTGGCAATTACAGCCGGGACCCCCTCCATAGCTATGCTCCTCATGCCTTGCACTTTCCTTCTCCTTGTAAAGGGCACAATGACTGTCTTAGAGGGGTTGATATTAAGCCCCGCGACAGTACACCATCTTCTTGCTAGCTGAAGTCCTCTCTGAATAATGTCACAGAGAGTGCTAGGGAACTTCCCTCTCGCAATGATCACAATGTCATCCGCATACCCCTGGCAGCGAATGCCATTTTCTGTGAAGATCTGTAAGAGTTCGTCTACGACAAGGCTCCACAATAAGGGGGACAAGACCCCTCCTTGCGGACAGCCCTTGACCGTTTTAATCTGCTCCACACTGTTGCCAGTATGTGTTTCCGCAATTCTGGTATGCAGCAACTCAGCTATCCATTTCCGAATAGTGGGCTGCACACCTCGTCCTGCCAGCGCTCGATCGACACTTGAGTGAGTTGTATTATCGAAGGCACCCTCAATGTCGAGGAAGGCGCAGAGCACCATTTCTCCACATTCAAAGGCCTCCCGAATCACCTCAGTCAGAGCGAAGAGCGCAGTATCCGTTGATCTGCCAACCCTATAGGCATGCTGATCAAAATGCAAAGGCTGTCGCTTGAGAGCGTTACGCCTGATTTCATTGTCAATAATCTTCTCCATGGCCTTAAGCATGAAAGGAGTAAGACTTATGGGCCTGAAGGATTTTGCAAGCGAGTAGTCTCGTCTACCTACTTTTGGTATAAAGATAACTCGAGCTCTATGCCATACCTCCGGAAGGTATGCCAGCGCTAGGCTGTCCCTCATGATTTTTACTAGGTGAGGAGTTAGTAGCGTCCCGCCCTGTTGTAGCATCACAGGACTAATGCCGTCCACTCCCGGAGCCTTGTACCGCTGAAACGTCCCCAGAGCCCAACTGACTGTTCGCCAGTTAACAAGTTTCCTGGCTACTTTTCAGTCAGTCGGGGTCGGGCTGAGGGCCCGAAGACCAGGATTCCGCGACACCTGCACCGCACCCGGGAAGTGAGCCTCCAACAGAGCACGCGACCTCTCTCTCTCGTTGCTTGTATAAGTACCATCAGGTAGCCTAATTGCCAACCTGGATTCTGTGTTTTCCTTTGCCAGGACCCTATGGAGTCTGGCAGCTGCAGGGACTGCAGTAACGTTTTCGCAGAAGCTTCTGAAGCTGCTACGTTTTGCTTTCCTTATTTCCTTGCTATATTTTGTTAGACTAGCTGCATACTGGGCCCACTGCCCTGTGCGCTTTGCTCCATTGAACAGCTTTCGCACTTCTTTCCTGAGCTTGGTGAGTTCCCGAGACCACCACACCGGCTGGGTTCTGTCCCTTGGCCTACTCTCAGGGCAGCTCGAGTTAAAGGCATCTATAATGACACTGTTAAGCCCTTTAACTCTGTCGTCTAACTCCATATAACCTCCCCTGTTGTGTCCAGATTTTACTTTTGGTAAGTTGGACGCAAGAGTTTCTTTATAGTTCGCCCAGTTTGCCCTTCTGGGGTTCCTGCTCGGATAGCCTGTTTGAACACTTGCCTCCAGCTCGAATCGGATGATCCTGTGATCCGACAAGGACGGCTCCGATGAGACCCGCCATCGAGAGATCAGAGGTCTAGCCAGTTCATTCCTGAGGGTAATGTCCAAAACTTCCTGTCGAACCCTGGTTACAAAAGTCGGTGTATTTCCGACATTGCTTATACTAAGGTCAACGCTACTGATATATTCTAAAAGACACTCACCCCTAAGGTTTGTATCGGTGCTGCCCCACTCCAGGTTGTGGGCGTTTGCGTCGCAGCCTAGGACAAGTGGGAGCCTTTTCCTCCTACAGTGGTCTACTAGCTGCTGTACCTCACGGGGCGGCACACTGGCACTGTCCCCCGGAAAATAGGCGGAGGCGACGACAACCTCGGTCTCCCGGCTATCTACCATCAGGGTCGCCTGCACTGCCACCAGATCTCTTGTTAAAAACTCTGTAATGCAAAAGTGGTTAATACCTGATCTCAGCACTACACATGCTCTTGGCCTCTCACAGGAGAGGTCCCATATTACCTTATTTATGTTTTGATTTAGGCCCCTTACCCGGCCTTTGTAGGTCCACGGTTCTTGGACGAGCAGGATGCCCAGGTCATCCGCGGAGAACCTGCTTGCAATGACCGCCGAGGCGGCTATCGCATGGTGCAGGTTGACCTGGGCTGCTCGCACGCGTCTTACTGTCAGAGCTGGGGTTCTTCTTCGTCCGAGAGCCCTAGAACGCCCTCGCTTTGCTCTTCCAGCTCTAGCCTCCTTAGGTCGATGCCTTCTAGGAGCTCCTGGGTGGAGGGCATTTGCTCAGCTGAGCCATCGGCATCCGCTGACTCAGGCCCCTCCACTGGAGCTGACGATTGGCTCGCACCTTGCTGGCACGGTGAAACCGCCGCTGACCCAGTCACTGCAGGCTCGACAGGAGCCACAGCCCCAGGGTTCTGGGGAGCCTGTGGCGCAGCCGTCTTTCCCACCTGTGCTCTGGGCCGCCACGGCCTCATCGTGACGCTGCTGAATCTGTAGTTGACTACAAAGCCAGCTTCCCTCAAGTTCACAAAGGACTCCTCATCGACGCAAAGGTTTAGTCGGAGCCCGTTTTCCACAGCGCTCTTAGACATCACCCTCCATGCCGAGGTGTGGAAGCCCGAGTTCTGTGCCCGGAGTAAATCCATGGCGTGATTGGTCAACTCCACACTAGTTCTTGGGAGGAATACTGAGACATTGTGCACCGGAGGGATGTCGTCGCCTCTACGTGTGCACAAATTTGGTCCTACCCAGCCTTCAAGCTGCGGTATCTTTTCCGCTAACCAAGATGCGGTACCCTCATCCTTGCAGTCTACAAGGAGCATGCCTGAGCGGAAATGTACGCCACAAAACGCCAGCGGTTGCGACCATCCCCTAGCCACCGCGAACATAATTGTGTTCTGCAGGCGGGTCAGATCGTCCGAACTTAGGGCAGCAGCCGGGTAGTCGCGGGACAGCACAGCCACTCTAACGCCTTGCAGGGCATTCGAGTAGCTGGGCCGCTGCGCACTTCCAACCGCACCCCCCCCCCGAGACAGTCTGCCCTCTGCTCCACGCCGCTGGAAGAGGAGGTTGCCCCCGCTGACGCTTGCTTGTGGGTAGTTCCGGTGGTGTGATCTCCACATTCCCTCTTTTTACGGAGGTTGTGAGAACTGTGTTTCCACATGTAATTGTGGGTTCCCCGCTTCTCCGTCTATCGACGGGCGCGGGTCTCTGCTGCTGCTGTTGAGCGCCGCTTCTCTGCCCAGTGGCAGAAGCTATGTTTCCACGTACATTTGTGGGTTCCCCGCTTCTCCGTCTATCAACGGGCGCGGGTCTCTTCTGCTGCTGCTGTGTGCCGCCTCTCTGCCCAGTAGCAGGAGCGGGTTGATGGCTCTGGGTGTTTGTCCCGCTTCTCCGCAAGTTAGCGGGCGCGGTTTTGTTGCCGGAGCCCTGTGCTCTACGCATCCTCTCCTCCTCCTCCACCTCCATGCGCACACCAGCCATGGTCCGAGCCTCCTCCGGGGACTTCCCCTGTGCCAAGTACCGGAGGTACCATTTCGACCCGGAACCGCTTAGACCGGCTCTACGGTGGTCGTCAAGCGCCCCCGGCTGCCCTGGCCGCGGAAGTGGGGGAGCCCTGGCCCGCCGATGCCTTCTCCGTGGCTGTTGCCACCCGGAGCTGCGTGAGGCGACGGAGTCGGAGCGTCTACTTTGGGAGCGACGGCGGCTCTTGGAGCGGCGCCGGCTCCTGGATCTCTGCTCTCGTTGTTTGCTCGTGGAGCGTCTTCTGCTCCTAGAGCGCTGATAGCTTTCTGCTTCCTCCAACCTGGAACGAGACCTACTTGATCTGTCTTGCGACCGATCTGCTACAGAACTATGCTCATTTGAGGGTATTAAATATTCGTACCTGTATTCTGCACCTTTCACCTGTTCGGCTCTCTCGCGACGGACACCACTGCTGGTGCTGGGTTCGTCGTCATCTCTGGCGTGCTCGACGAACAGCGCTGCCTCTTCTACCGATAGTCGGTCCAGGAAACTGCCCCTGCGCTTAGAGGTTTTCGCACTGCTACTCAACTCTAGCGCTGCAGTTCCTGACGAATCTGCCACCAAGGTGGATGTTCTGGCCGAGTTGCCAGCGACATCACCTCCTGTCGTCTTCGTTGCCGTCGACGCTTCTTTGCCACCTGTTATTCGCAGCTGCTGCGTTTGTTGTCGCCGCTGTTGTTGTTGTTGCTGCTGCTTTGGCTGTTGTTGTTGTTGTTGTTGTTGTTGTTGTTGTTGTTGTTGATTTTTGTTTGTTTTAGTTGTCTTCATCTTTTTCTTACGACTGCTAGCTCGACCTAGGCCAAGCTTGGCAGTCAACTTCTTTTGTTTGGGGAAAAGGGACGTACGCCGCGACAGCGCCCCTTGCCGCGGTAAGGCCACTGCTACTCCTCGAGTTGGCCCGGTGTCGAAGAGGCTCCGTATAAATACAGCCGGTTGTCCTCCTGGCGCAAACCAGCCAATGGGCACGGCGTCGCATAACACCCTGGCTTAGGAGGTGGTAGTTCTTGGTCATCGCCCCCCAAAGCGGCCCCGATCATCAGCCCGGACCTACGCACACAGGCGCTGATGCGATCGGATGACCGGGACCTATTTGAGGTGCGACTAAGCCCCTGCACCAACGTCAAGGTGCCTACCCTAGCAGGGGTTTTTAGTGTGTTATTTGTGTGTTTTATTCGATCGGATTTTTATGTTTTAAATCATTTGAGGTTTATTTTTGTTTGAAAAAATTAAAAAAAAAATGGCTTTTAAATTAACTGTTTTCTGCAATTTCGTGATTTGAATAGACTGATCCTGGGATAGTCGGGAGTTGAAAAAGGCCGCGATTTCGCGATTCCGGGATTGACATGCCTAATACATACATATGTATGTATGTACATATGTACATATGTAGTGCATATGTACATAAGTGTAAACTACATAAGTATAATTGCCAGGTTAAAAAAGCGATCGACAGAAGTCCTAATCAAAAAATGTTAATTTCTGTTAATGCAATTTTCAATTTCTTTTAATTTGAGTGTTGCTTTATTCATTTAATTATATTTGAAAGGAATTTAAAATTAATTTTCTTTTATAAATGTAGTATGTTCATACACTGTTGGAAAAAATAGTAGGGACACAACATTGATTTGCTAGTTTTTATTTTTGTGTGTACGTACCTAAGACGTAATAGAATTTACTATTTTACAGAAGATAATGCAGAAATAAGATAAAAAATAAAAATGTATGCATTTTGTAATGCAGCCTGAAAAAAATAATAGGACAAACTTTAAAATAATATTTTTTTTCTTCAAATAAAATCATATCATTGGTTGCTTTTATAAAATATTAAGTTGAAGCTCCTTTGTTTTTAATGACTATAAGCATAAATTCTGACCGGTGTTGGTTATCATGCTTCCTGTATTTTCCCCACAGCTCTTGCTTATTCCTCCTTCTTTGTCCACCTATCGACTTTTTTTAAACTCTCCCCATAGATGTTCTATGGGGTTGATGTCCGATTATTGTGAGGGCCAATTCAAAAGACCAAGATTTAACAACTCTGGACGCAAGTATGTGATGCTCTGAATAAGGCAACAATACTCTATAAAGGATATTGAGGTAGTCTGAGGCGCACAACTTCTCCCGGATGAAAAAAATTTACCCTACTCCACTCGCCTAAAAGCAGCCCCAACCAATATAGAACCGCGGCCATGTTTAATTGTCTTTCAAGTATAAAATTGATTAAATACAGTGTTCTGTGGACAACGGAAGAACGTTATACAATCGGAACCGAATAAATTTACTTTGGTCTCATTAGATCAAAAAACGTTTTTTAAACAGCCTCTGCGCGAACTGCAATCGTTGATACACGTCCGTTTTGCTCAAATACGGTCCTTTTGTGGCACTTCTGCCATTGAACCATGCTTCTTGTAGACTGTTGTGAATAGTCTGGCTTGTTACTATAGCATTTAATCCTTCCTTGATATCGTTGAAAGGCAAAAAGTCATCATTTTTTGACAATTTGGTGGTCGAATGTCAAACTGCACTGATGTTTTCTGCTTTCGTCTCTTTTACCATATTTTTGGAGCCTTTCATTATACCCGCTATTTCGCGAATGGTTTTTCTCATTTTTTCAGGTTTTGTATGTATTTTTCAAATGCTTCAAGTTCTTATAGAATAAAATAACGTTGAACTAATGAATATTGAAGTTGATTTCAAAAAAGTAGCACAAAAATATACAAAGTTATGGAATAGTTAAGAGTAATAAGGGAATGTCCCTAATATGTTTTCAGAAAAGAAGTATTGCTAAATCCAAAAAAAAATTATTTTTTTTACCAAATGAAATGAAATCTTGTTTTACAAAAAATTCTTTAATATATTTAATATATTCTTAAAGATTTGCATTTACAATATATAAACTCGTATGTACATATGTATGTATAATGTTAATATTCAGATTTTTGAAGTAAACCTCCAATTTTTGTGTAACTTTTTTAATTTTTTTATTCATACCTATTTTTTCATAAATTTTGTCAGTGCATGTACTCAAACATAGGTGTTTTTAATACATTTCTAACAACATAAAAATGCTTCAAATATCTTGGAACAGCTTACGATATTTTCAAGTTTAAATAAATTAATTTTACTTCATATTAACCTGGTATAAAAATTCAAAATTTTTATCCCCCCGAAAGATAAGTTTTGTCATCAGTATTATTTCTTTTTTAAAAGCCCAGTGTAATATTTTTTCATATCAATGTACGTATTTTCTCCTTGTTCTCTCATTTTATTAACGAAATGTTTTTCCCTCACTTTTACAGATGCATCAAACATGAATGAAGGTGAGTCAGCAGGAGGGGGGCATCAACGGGCTAGCCCAGCCCCTCCTGCTGTATCCGACCATAGATCAGTTTTATCGTCAACAACCTCATCAGCATCGGTGGCTGAAATCACCTATTGTGGTACAAATAATATACCAGCAACGTTAACTGTTGCCACACCAGATTCATTTCAAATTGTGGCAAGTACTTTCGTGGATTCATCCGATATACCGCCTCGCAGCTTTCAACAAGCGTTTACCCAGCAACATTTGCCGAAGCAACTACAACAACAAATTCCCACAACTAGTAGACTATCACTAAATAATACCCAAAGTCCGCAAAACAAAACGGTCCAACAGAAATTTCAAAATCAGTCGGCGCAGGCGCAGCAATTGCCTATGCCGCAAACCACAAGAGTAGCGGAATCAACTCATATAACGACAACTGATAATATTTCAGAAGCACAAAATCAAACTGACACTCAGTCTGGTGTACAGATAACACAACGCTTGTTAGCGGCGGATACGTCCGGCAATCTAGTTAATAGTTTCACATCCTCAACGAGCACACAAAGTTTAATTGGAGAAGCAGGTCAGCAAGAGACACACAGCGGTTCACCGCTGCCCAAGCGTCCGAAACTTGGGGGGAGTGTTTGCAGTGGACTGACTGCATCGTTGTTGCCAGCAAGTGGGAGTGTGCCGGACAACAGCAATACGGCATTGTCTGCACCACAGGATATAAATGCGCTCAAGAAGCGCATTTTAGAACAAAAATATTTACGTTTGCGCAGTCTTAAAGAAAGGTGTGTACCAAATGAGTGCAAAATATGGCAATAACACCATTCCTTAAAATATCATTAAACTTCTTTTGTTTATTATGGAGAATTTATATAATAAAACGAAATGTATATACTTATATATTTTCATGCTCGCTTTTCCATTAACAGACACACAGAAAATGTCGCCGAATTATTCTATTTGCAAAGCGGTGGCAACATGATGGACTACCCGACGTGGCGTAAGAAACCACCAACCCCACAGTTCGTCACCTTCAGCAATGCTTATCGGCTAGATCAGTTGGTTAATGAGGACAGAGCGGCTGTTTTAGTTCAGCAACAGCAGCAGCAAACTACTGATAATATAGCGACAATAATTGGTGTTGCCAGTGGCAATCAACTCAATCAACAGCAACAACAACAAACCCAGCAATTACAAAAACAAACACAAGACTATTTGGCTGCAATCACAAATAAGACGGTTAGTAGTAAAAATCAATACTTTTTAAAATTATTAAAAGCAAAAAAGGAATGCAATTAAAAAATGATGATAAAATGTCACTGAACAAGTTGATTAACTCTATTTTTGAGAAAGTTAACTTTCAAAGGATGTTCGCATTTGCGAGGCATTTGTCTGATTCACACCATGAAATTTGTATTTCACAATAATTATTTCTGTGTATGAAAACAACAAAAGCAATTTTATTGTATGTATCTAAAAATTTATTTTGTATCGCTTATATATTTATACTTTACAGAGTTCGCAATCTCAAATAGCAACAGATATAAGTAGTAGTGGTAGTGGTAGTAATAGTAACAGCAGCTGCAGTGGGGCTTCATCGGCAGCCGCACAAAACGCTGGTATTACGCTTACCGCTACAACGACAACATTAACGCCTGTCAGTGGTAGTGGTAACATAACTGCCATCACCGATGCGACTGGCGACGTGCTACCACAGGGTGCCGAAATCAAAATTCCTGCCGTAGGTGCAACGCCTGTGGCCGTTTCCACAAAGCTGCCAGCAGCTGTTGTACAACTGACTCAACAAGGTATGTCGCTATAATTTATTTAATTGCTTTCTGAGTTGAATTTCTACGTTTTCTAACATTTCATTCGAATTCCTAAACAAAACAAAAAGGCTAAAAATTTAAATACAAAAGAAATTAAATTTGCAACTTCCTCTTTGCTTTCCTGACCGTGCACACACACACACACACACAACACAGCCATACCCATACCAAAGCCTTTTCGCCTCTAAGAAGTTAATGTTATTTTGAGTAACTTGTGTTTGTATTATCACCTATTTAATTTGTTTGGTTTTGTGCATAATTAACAAAAAAAAAAAATAATCTAAATTGGCGAAAAAGCATAACAATATTACTTAATTAACTACTATACACATGTTAATGAATAAAATAAATTGTAATTACATTTTTACATATCTTTGGTCATATCGTCTAATTTAGTTGAAATAATTTTATATACATACATACATACATACATATCTTGCATTATTCGTTTCTCACAAACATACACACTCTCTCACTTAATCGCTCACGTTATTCTGCTGTGTATCATCTTAACATTGTATCATTATATAGGTCACATACCCGGTAGACCTTTAGGAGGTCGGCACGGGATGGTATTTGGCCAAATACCCACCCCACCAGCTGTAGGAAATTCTACCTTACCTTTGGTGCCAGGTGCTTACCGTTTTATTTTTTTTTTTATTTTTCAGACCAAGCAATTTCCTTCTTACATTATGAACTACATAGTTTTTGAATTGCGTATTACTTAGATAAATTGTGCCGATATACATACATACATATTTATATACATACATAAATTCTTTGACTTGATTTGTTGTGATATGATTTTCGTTGAGGTAGTTTACAAACATAAATGTGCATTTTATATGCAATTTGAATATAATACGATTCTTATGCTTTTTCATGCTTCTTGTAAACATAATATTTTCTTATTATTAATGATTGAATTGATTGATTTCTTCTAAATAGCTTATTTTTGCATATACATTTTTGTTTATTATTACATATTAAATCTTTGTCGCAACAACACATTCATCAAATGTATTGTAGTCATTTTAAACTTCTGGCAAAAGATGACAAACAATAGTATACTAATGTGATTCAAGTTGGTGATTAGAAGAAAGTTGGTAGCTGATTAATTTGTAATCTTGAAAATTTTACGACGCTCTGCCATTTTATTTATATTGTCTTTTCCATAGCGATTCAATTGAGTTGTGTACATTTTTTATTTATTTTAATTGTTTAACGTTTAAATAACACGCAACGGAAAATCATAACATCCCCTAACAGGACCAACACTTTTATATAGCAGTTTTTTAGGCCAGCAATTTTTTTTTTAATATTTGATAACAATAAATAAATATAAACAGCTAGAAATTCAGAAAGTAATAAAAAAAAAACATTGTGCTTGGATTCGTATTTTCTATTCCATTCTAAAAATTGTATATCTAAATATGTATATATCTATACTTCTATATCTACATATATCTATACTATGTTATACAATTGATTATATGGCGAATGTGGCATACTTATATTATTAATTTTTTGAATATAAATATCCTTTTTCTTTTTTTTTGGTGGCAGGGGTTAAAGTTCCAACAAACAGTTGTTTTTCATTCGAACAAAGATTAGTACGTGGGCAACGCCGCGGGTTACAGCTAGTATTTTATATAAAAATGTTATATTTAAACAAGGTATCGAGAAGAAAAGCTATGATCGAAACTAAACGTTGCACTAAACCGAAATGCGAACGAAACTATCGGAAATACATTTGCCACTAATATGAAAGTGAGAACAAAAAATTGTCGTGAACATTCTCAACGAGTAATTTATAAGAACAGAATGCTGGGGAATATTACGGATGAGAGTAAAATGCGAACAATACTTTTGGCAACGTTCTCAAAAACAACCAAAAATATCCGGAACTTTCTGGCAAATAACAAAATCGTAACAAACGCCTTAGTAACGTTCTATAAAAGAACAAATTGAGAAATTAAAGTATAAGGACCTTTTGACAGAGAGCGAAATTAGAGTACGTTTTCTGTGAAAGCGGAAGCGATGATAAACACAGCGTAACTTAAGTGCCTCAACATTTTATAGAGAGAAGATTAGCGCGTCTGTTAACCACATTATAATGCCCAAAAGTGAAATTTGTAGAACAAAAAAGAGAAATTTGAAAATAAATCTTATGAAATTCTCAATGGATTTCAATTATTAAATTTGATTATTTAGTCAAAGGCTGATAACGGAACTTACACGTTTTTCCTTTTAGAAATGAAATATGTTCGTTGACGTCGCTTACACTCTTAACGTTATGTCCTCGGAAGTTTTTGTTCCCGTTGTGTTCTCACAACATAACGTTATCCTCCATCTAAAACGCTCTCGATACTACCGTTTCCATTGGAAACGTTCCCGAAAGTTTCTCGCTCTCATTTTGCTCTTCTTAAGAACATTCTTGAGAGTTTTTTTTCTTCCTTTTTTAAGAACGTTCGTTATAGTTTTGTTCTTTTTGAAATTGTGCCAGTTTGTTGCTATTTTTGTGGTTGAACATAGTTCAACGTTCTTATTACATTTTGTTCTCGCTTTAAAATTAAAACAAAAGGTAAACACTGAATACGAATATACAATTATAAAGAGCTGTTTCTTAGATATATTTGGATGCCAGCTGTCCAACATACAACAATTAAAAATTTCACAAGTAAATATAAAATTTAATACGAGTAAAATATAGAATATCAACGTGGAAAACTCTGACTGTGCGGCTAAGGTTGTAAAGTGGCCTTTAAAATAATCGTCGTTTGTGTTCGTATTTCAAAACATGTCGATGAAAGTATCAATGTCGATAAAAAAAATTATGGGTTTGCATCCCCAAGGATATAAGATACCTGCACTGTTAATTATATACATAGATTAGAACTTTTTCGTTAAATGTCGCTTATATAATACAATTGAAAAAATTATAAAGTTTTTCATGTCCGTCAAGTTAGCATGGTAACCCGAGCAAAAAATAAATTAATTACATAAGTGGGGAATTTGCAGCTAATTTGTTGCCGTATTTTAAATTTTTTTGCTTTAGCCGTTTCTGAAAAAATCCAAACTTGACGTCAAGTTAGCAAAAAAAATTTAAAACCTTTTCGAAAAAGAAAACAATTTATTGGGGAATTTGTAGCTAATTTGTTGCAAATTTTTTTTAAAATTAGCAACAAATTAGCTGCAAATTCCCCAATAAATTGTTTTCTTTTTCGAACATTTTTTGGAATTTTTTTTGCTAGCTTTACTTAAAGTTAGCATAATTTGGATTTTTTCAAAAACGGCTAAAGAAAAAAAATTTTAAAAATGGCAACAAATTAGCTGCAAATTCCCCACTTAAATAATTTATTTTTTGCTGGGGTTACCATGCTAACTTGACGGACTTAAGTTTTTCGAATGGGCAATGCGTTGCCGTTTGGAACATTTCTCTTTTAGTTATGATATATTTTAACTTTCGCACTTTTCGCAGTTTTGCTAATTGTTCAAAATCTATATTTGCAAGACTAAAATATTCACAAGTGCTAAATGAAATTGAAATGCGATATTGCCAATTGATTGCTTACAATCCAGAAGCTTAATCATTCTAGATTATCGCATACATGAGTCACAACAATGAAAATGTTGTTATCTATAATAAGAGCTGTAAATATATGTATGTACATTCATATGTATTTACTATGTACGCCATTATATTCAATCTACTTAAATTTAAGCTAAGTATTTATTTACATATTAAAACGAATTCGAGCACGAAAAGTTAATTTCACAGCTGCACTATTCCAAATCGTGTAAAACCTAAATTAGTATTTTACAGGATTTTCATATACGAAGTGCTATAAAAATATTTATTGCGATATTGCCAATTGATTGCTTACAATTCAGAAGCCAAATCATTCTAGATTATCGCAGACAACAACAGAAATTAAAATTGAAATAAAAAATATTTATTTTTATGACTAAAGCGAATAGCAGACTGCAACACATTAATTATTTTTTTCTTTTGTTTCTTAAAATCCAACCATTTTCACGTCAACCCTCTTATGTTTTGGTTTTGTAATTTAGGCACTAATACCCAATGAATATATTGAACTTTTAAAGAAAAATATTGGTTTTGCCTGTATCGCCTTTCGCTTGTTGATGGTTTCGTATGATTTTTGCATCCCTCCAAAGCATGTACCGTTGTGTCTTTTAACTTTATGACAACTCCTCTATTCGTCCAACTCTAAAACGCTTTAATATACATTTTTTTATTATTTTTTTTTTTAATTCTTTTTGAAATTCACCTCGAATAACTCTAGGTGGCACACCGCTTGTACCTGCTTCTGCGGTATTGCGACGCAATGGCAATGGCGCCGCCATCGCTTCAGCTAGCACAACAGGCAGCACCTTGCATGCTAACCCGCCACCACCGCCTCTCTACTCGCAAACACCCAATGCCGTGCTGGTGCCTGCTTCCGCAAATGCCAGCAGCAATAATGGCACACCAAGCAGTAGTGGCGGCACTGTAGCTTTGACCGGCACAACCGCCGGCAGTCTAAGTGCGTCAACTAGTGCTGGTAGTGGCACCACCACAAACAGCGCGCAGGAGTTCTCATTCAAGGCCAAGCAAGAAGTGTATGTGCTGCAACGCATCTCCGAGCTGCAGCGAGAGGGATTATGGACTGAAAAACGTTTGCCAAAACTACAAGAGCCCAGCCGTCCGAAGGCACATTGGGACTATTTATTAGAGGAGATGGTTTGGTTGGCAGCGGATTTTGCGCAAGAGCGCAAATGGAAAAAGAATGCTGCAAAAAAATGCGCCAAAATGGTGCAGAAGTACTTCCAGGATAAGGCCAATGCGGCACAGAAGGCGGAGAAGGCGCAGGAGGCACATTTAAAGCGGATAGCGGCATTTCTCTCGAAAGAGGTTAAAATGTTTTGGTCAAATGTGGAGAAATTGGTCGAGTACAAGCATCATACCAAGCTCGAGGAGAAGCGTAAGAAGGCGCTGGATCAGCATTTAAGTTTCATTGTCGATCAGACAGAGAAATTCTCACAGCAGCTGGCCGAGGGTATGAATAGGAGTATAATGGATACAGCAGCTGGTGCTAGTGGCGCGCCAAGCATGGATTCAAGTAGGATATCATCACCTAAGCGTGATACTGCGGGTAACGGATCTGATGGTTAGTATTAATATTCGCTAGAGGTGAAGGGGAAAAGCGAAACATAACATTTACCTTTTTTGTGCTCATAGATGATTTCCGTCCAGAATCTGGTTCTGAGGATGATGAAGAGACAATCGCCAAGGCAGAAGAAGAGGCGGCAGATGTTAAGGAAGAGGTAGCGGCATTGGAAAAAGAATCTCAAATGGATCTGGATGATTTTCTGAAAGACCTGCCGAAAGGCTATTTAGAAAATCGCGATAAAATTTTAATGGAAGAAAAAGAGGACTCCAAAATGGCAACTAGCAGTCAAGAAGATGATGCAGATGACGGCGAGTTCGAAGCGAATGAGGACAGCGATGATGATGAAAATACAATAAGCAAGCAAGAAGATGAAGAAATGGATATTGATCATCAGAAAGAAATTGATGATTTGGAAGCGGATAATGACCTGACCGTCGAACAGCTGCTGGAAAAGTACAAGTCGGGCAAAATTGATGAGCCAAAATCAACATTGGCGCGCAAACGGGGTACAGCGCCGCCAGCAAAGAAGCGCGCAAAATTGGAAGTGGACTCGGACGATGATGAAGCCGAAGAAGATGCCAGCAGCGAAAGCACTGCGGTAGAAACGGAAAGTGATTCAGAAGAAGCCGAAGACACAAATGATGAAGCGCACTCCTCAGACGAGAGCGAAGAAAATGAGAAGGAAGATGGATTGAAAAGCCTGTTAGATGATGTAAGTCCAGAGATGAGATGTGCACCGCAATGCATACAAATATTCGTTATTAAATTTTTTTTTTTCTTATTACAGACTGAGGGCAACAGCAAAGATGACATGATCAAAGATGCCGCTGCGCTTGCCGAAAGTATACAACCAAAGGGTAATACGCTGTCCTCCACGAATGTAGTCACGCCCGTACCATTTCTGCTTAAACATTCGCTGCGTGAGTATCAACACATTGGCTTAGATTGGCTTGTCACCATGAATGAACGCAAATTGAATGGCATACTCGCCGATGAGATGGGCTTGGGTAAAACGATACAAACAATAGCGTTGCTAGCACATTTAGCATGTGTCAAAGGCAACTGGGGTCCGCATCTGATTGTTGTGCCGTCGTCGGTGATGCTCAATTGGGAAATGGAATTTAAGAAATGGTGTCCAGCATTTAAAATACTCACTTACTATGGTACACAGAAGGAACGTAAGCTTAAACGTGTCGGCTGGACAAAACCGAACGCCTTCCATGTATGCATTACATCGTACAAATTGGTCGTGCAAGATCAACAGAGTTTTCGTAGAAAGAAATGGAAATATTTAATATTGGATGAGGCACAAAACATCAAAAATTTCAAGTCACAACGCTGGCAACTGCTACTAAATTTCTCCACAGAGAGGTGAGTGGGGGTGGGTGGCGTACGCGACTATCATGTTTTTTTTTTTTTAATAATAACATGCAGCACCGTAATCAGTGCTTATTCGAATTGCTAACTAGAATAAGAACTACGCTTGGGTGCTGAAAGCAATAATTTGAAGCGTTTATTTTATGAGGAGACTTTGTTTACCTTCTGCGCTGACTTGTAAAATGCTTTAAAGACAAAAAAAAAAAATTTTAATTTTAGAAATTGTTTATTTTTAATAGGTATTAATTGAAATTTCTAAATCTTTAGACGTCTGCTACTCACCGGCACACCACTTCAAAACGATCTTATGGAATTGTGGTCGCTTATGCATTTTCTCATGCCATATGTGTTTTCATCGCATCGGGAATTCAAGGAATGGTTCTCCAATCCCATGACTGGCATGATTGAAGGCAACATGGAATACAATGAATCGCTCATAAGCCGGCTGCACAAGGTGAAACATACATATATTTTACGAATTATAAGCAATATTTTTACATTTTATATCCTCTTCCTTCGCCAGGTCATTCGTCCATTCTTGCTGCGACGTCTTAAAAAAGAAGTCGAAAAGCAAATGCCCAAGAAGTACGAACATGTTGTAATGTGCCGTTTGTCCAATCGGCAACGCTATTTGTACGAGGACTTCATGAGCCGCTCAAAGTGAGTTTGTAGACAAATTGTTAATGCCATATGCTTGCTATGAATTAAATACAAAATTAATTTATCTTAAATTATTTTCGCATTTTAACAGAACTAAGGAAACACTGCAAACGGGCAATCTACTAAGTGTGATCAATGTGCTCATGCAGCTGCGTAAAGTTTGTAATCATCCGAATATGTTTGAAGTACGTCCAACTATTTCGCCATTTCAAATGGAGGGCATCACCTATGAAGCGCCAAAGATAGTTTACGATCTGTTGGAATACGATCCACTCTGGGTAAGCTTACGAATGCGTGCTATTTTTTTTTTTTTTGTGAAAAACTGGCTGAGTTCTCTAAACGCTAACAAAGAAAGTAATTTAATTATTAAATGCATAACTAAATTTTTTGGAGGTAATTAAATAAATTTGATACCAGCTGATGCCTTTGGTAGCGCTCATAGCAAAAGTGGGAAAAAAAAACAATAAACAAATCGAACTTTAATTTATGGAGCTCAGTCAGTTTTTTTTTTTTTTTGTTTTTTTGTACTTTTTTTTTTTTTATTTAAGCAATTAAACTGATGATAAAATGTCACTGACATTCTGATCCAATCTATTATTGAGCGGATCGGGATAAAAAAGATGTTCGCATTTGCGAGGCATTTGTCTGATTAAGCGATAAAGTGCAGTGTATTTCATGAGAAACGATGTAGCACATCAACTTAAATAATCCGAAGTTTATATTAGAAAGAAATACTTTGATAAGATGGGATATTTTGTAGCAAATACCAAAACTCTTTAGCTAGACCTTATAACCGTTTGTAGAATCTCGAATATTTATATGTACATCCCTGCGAAGGGAAATTTATAGCTATATAGTGTATACTTTGAATAGGGTTACCAACTGTTTGAAAAGTCAAATTCAAGTAATTTATGCTTCCACTGGTTATATTAAATATATAAAAAATTGGTTGTCGAAATGGGTTTCATTGGCGAGAGAAATGTCCTTAGCCATATTTTGAATAGGGTTGCCATCTCTTTGTAAAGTCGAATTAAATAAAAGAAAACATAAGTAAATGAAATATAAAAACATGGTCAAACGGTTTGTATAAACGGAAGGAAGTTTCTTAACAATATTTTTAAAAGGGTTATACACATGTTTAGGTATACAAAATATTAATTATTGACACATTTGGACAATATATTTATCCTTTAATTGTTAAAAACTATTTTCCGATAAAAACGTCGTTAGTTCTCAAACAAACACCATTAAAAACAATTTATTATATTCTTTAAAAAAAATTTAGAAAACATTTATCAAAATGTCATTAAAATTTCGACCTTTTTACAAAGATTTTTTTAGAATTGGACTATGCACATTCAATTTAAGTACGACAAAGTGCAAGTTTCTAGTGCGACGAATTAACACAGATTTTTGATAATTTTTATACTGACGCTCTTTCGCAATATCTTTCATATAAAAAATAATCGCGGTTGGGTGTTGTATGGAGGAAACTGCCACACAAAAAATTGACGTAAATCAATGATAACTTATATACACTAAATTTTTTTTAAACTTAAATTAAATGAGGCTTAAAAAAAAATACATACCCAAAAAAATTCAAAATTTTTTTTAAAGTTAAAATTTTGAAAAAAAAAAAGATTTAAACCATTGTACATTTTGTAAATAGTTTAAAAAAATTGTGTTTATGGTTTTTATTGGAGAATGAAACATATTTTACTTGAAAAATAACTTTAATTAATTAGATGGAGAAATATGTAAGTGCTCAAATCTGCCAATATGTGGTTGTGCTATAATTTGTGAACAGAGTATATGTATGTTGAACGGTTTGTACCGGCTAGGAGAAGGTTATTAGCCATATTTTAAAAAGACTTGCCAACTATTTAAAGTGGAATTTAATTTAAAAATATATACATAAGTAATATGAAATATTAAAATATAAATGTACAACGGGTTAACTTGAAGAGATGAATATTTTAAAGATGGTTGCCACCTGTTTGGGAACTCAAATTAAATTTGATTATATTAAGCTATATGAAAATATGTTTGTCACACCATTCATCAGGGATGAATTTTTTAAGTATCAAATAAAACGAGAACAAATTGTCACCAATACTCTGAAAATTTTGACTGTTTTATTATTAAAATACACTGCACACTCTTACCTTCACCTGTTTGTAAAATTAATGCAAATCCTTTGATAGACTTGCTAATTTTTGTTTCCTATTGGCATTCTATAAATTTCAGCACATCGATTTGCATTCATTGAATTTACTCCTCATTGATTTGGAGCTCACACTCACCGCTTACGTTTCGCACAAGTCACGCGTGCTAGAAGCACCACGTAAGCTAATTGAGGAAATCGATAGCACACCAGCGCCACCGCCACCCTGTCCACGAGGCAAATTCAAATTCTATATACGCGTACGTGATCAACAAGTTCAGCAGAAACTGAGTGAGCACAGTTCGGCAACGGTACGCGTCGGCGCTAGTCCAGCTATGCGCACCGATGGCAACAAGGTGGTCCCGTTACGTGAGGCAAATACCGCGAATATACGACTTGTTAAGCGCTTGAATCATATTAATCCCGTGAATACGTCCAAAATGCCCGCTCTAACGATGGTACCATCGACATCCACTTCAACGGCCATGTCGCTGCTTAGTAGTGGCGGTGGAGCCGGCGTCGTAGGCAGTGCTGGCAATTTACGCACCGCATCGGGCATCTCGTTGACGCGTGTACAAGTTGCGCCGCAATCAAGCGGAAATTTGACACCACCAGCGGCGAAAATCGCCAAACTGGTACAACATGGTAGTGGTAAGCCATATTTCCTGGTTACATCCACGTCTAGCACCAGTTCGTTAAGTGACACCATAACTGGAAGTACTAGTACTTCGGGTAGCCGGCTGACGTTCGTTTGCAAAAGTGGCAGCGGCAATGCAAATATGGCCACTGCAAGTGCAGCCAGAAGCAACGTAAACGTTAAGACAAAACCAGAAAACTCCAAATTGTTAACTACTATAGCGCAGCAGGTGAAAAGCACCACCGACACGACAGCCGACGATGCGGCAGGCACGTGCATGGATGTCGATGAGCCTGAAACTCCAGCAACCGTAACTTCTGAATCCGATCCAATATATAATATGCAAGAGATACTAGAAAAGCGTAAGGAGCAACGAATGGCGCGTCTCAAATTGGTGGCCGCTGTAAATAGGCGGCGCATTGAAGGCGTGCCCATATATGGTGAGGATTGTCGCGATGCATTAGCAAAGTGTGTCCGGCCGAGCCAGACGCTAGAATATTCCAGCTGGCAAACACGCAGCCACACCAACTGCTCCACTTCTATGGCTCGACGCGATAGTTGGACACTCACCAAGATACTCAAAACGTATGAGAAACGTGTCGAGGAGTTGCGTCAAACGTTTAGCAATTTCGTGATCTACGTACCGTCGGCGTGTGCGCCACGCATACGCTTCTATGTGCAACATTTAACATCGGGACGGTTGCAGCGCGAGCATGCTATTGAGAGCGCCGTCACACAACATGTCTCACCAAAGCTAGCATTGCTGCATCCGGTCATCTCAGCTATGACCACACAGTTTCCTGATCCTCGTCTCATACAATATGATTGTGGTAAATTGCAAACGCTCGATATGTTATTACGTCAGCTAAAGTGCGGACAACATCGGGTGCTTATATTCACGCAAATGACCAAAATGTTGGATGTGCTGGAGGCGTTTCTCAACTATCATGGTCACATCTATTTGCGATTAGACGGTTCGACGCGCATCGAACAGCGTCAAGTACTAATGGAACGTTTCAATGGGGACAAGCGCATTTTCTGCTTTATCTTGTCGACACGTTCCGGTGGCGTGGGTATTAATTTAACTGGCGCGGATACTGTGATATTTTATGATTCCGATTGGAATCCAACTATGGACGCGCAAGCGCAAGATCGTTGCCATCGGATAGGGCAAACACGCGATGTACATATCTATCGGCTGGTATCGGAAAAAACAATCGAAGTGAATATACTCAAGAAGGCAAATCAAAAGCGTATGCTTAGCGATATGGCGATCGAAGGTGGCAACTTTACAACAACCTACTTTAAGAGTTCCACCATCAAAGATCTCTTCAATTTGGAACAGCCGGAGCAAGATGTCGATGCGGCGCCTCCGAATGGCAGCGGTGGTCGGGTAGAAAAGCCGACAACTTCATCAGCGAGTGCAGCAGTTGTAGTGAGTGAGCTAGGCAGTGAAATTGAAACGGAGAAACAATCGTTGCGTGTATTTGAAAACGCATTGGCTGCTGCCGAGGATGAACAGGACGTGCAGGCCACTAAAACGGCCAAGGCAGAAGCAGCTGCCGATTTGGCGGAGTTCGACGAAACGATACCTATTGATGAGGCGACAACGGCAGATGGAGGAGGAGCGGCAGCGACCGAAATGAGTAAAGCAGACTTGGAAATGCAAAATCTCGTGAAACAGGTAAGTGGAGATAGTTTAGAATTATTTGTAATATCGAAACGTGCGAAAATGAAACGTATACTTTGGGGATGAATCTATACCACTGTCTATAAATTTGCCATATTTATTTTCGTAATCGTTGTTTGGATAGAATAACTCGAAAAGCAGGGCTTCGAAAGTTTCAGCAAAATATAGCTTTATTTTTCTCGCCATTTCCCCGAGTCGTATTTGTATGAGCAATATTGTGCTTACAGTTGGTATTGTTATCGATGACATAATTCACATAGCCAACGATATGATTATCGGCAAAGTTATCGATATGATTATCGGTGTGATTATCGCGAAGTATGTACATACATATATTCTGTTATCGGCAAAGTTATCGATATTATTATCGGTGTGGTTATCGACGCGTAGATATTACTTATCGATATATGTATGTAGTTGGCTAACATTAATTTGCTTGTTATCGTAATCGATAGAATATTGCTATCGATAACTGTATGTATAGCTATCGTCATCGATATGATATGAGTATCGTTGGTTTCGTAGAGAACAGTTGAAAGACATAACAGTTCTTATTCAAATATTTATGTACGCATATACATATGTACATACATACATATGTACACTAATGGACAAAATAATAGGTGTATTAAGTTTTTTAATAAAAAGA
The DNA here is from genome assembly GCA_963971545.1 of Philophylla caesio. Taxonomy (NCBI): domain Eukaryota; kingdom Metazoa; phylum Arthropoda; class Insecta; order Diptera; family Tephritidae; genus Philophylla; species Philophylla caesio. The sequence continues at coordinate 117,166,856 of OZ020606.1, read as the reverse complement.
CTTCATTTAATTAAACAGAAATTGTTTGCAAATACTTTTTTCTAAGCTTTAAAACAAAAGATGAAAACTTAAAGAAATATGTATTTCATTGGACAAAATAATAGGTGTAGAAAAGTTATTTCAAAATAAAAACAAAATACTGCATATATTCTTAACTATCGTTTAAGTTTTTAATATGGTTTCCTTCTCGTTTTTTCGCTTTAGAGCATTGGTCACAAAATTTTGCGACCTCCCTAAGACATTGGCAATAAATCTGTATGTTTACCCTTCAGCGCGCAGTTTCTTAACCAATTAACGCGCAATTTCGGTGCATACTTACTTTGATTTGACAATAAGACGGAATTTACAAAATTCTATATGTTTAGTATTATGTAAATAAGTAACACCGATTTTAATGGCCAAGCCAATATTAATGGTGTAATGCCTACTAGTCACTAAAAAGCAAAATCACGAAATTATTAATGCAAACTGTTCATGGCTTCGTTGTACTGTACAGAATCCATCATAAAAACATAGCGGAGTTATGTATAACAAATAACAGTTACTACACTCTCTGACCAAAAAACAACAGCGGTTAAACTTACATCTATTATTTTGTCCATGAGTGTATGTACATATGTTTCAATTGCCGTTACCAAAAACTTTATTCTCTTACTAAATCCTTTAAATCTTAAAATTATTTGTTTTTGAAAAATCGGCATTAAACTTCCAAATGTTCCATACGGGCATAAGTTCTGTTGGGACGTGGTAGTCTGATGCCAATATAAATCTTAAATGACGTTCAGACATAGTCAAAGCGATTGTTAACGCCTGATTATATCACTCAACGTCTAACATTTATGTATGTACATAAGTACAGCGATTTGAATGTTATTATATAATTAATTCCTCATCCTTATCCACAGCTCTCACCTATCGAACGCTACGCAATGCGTTTCGTCGAAGAAACCGGCGCTGCATGGACTGCCGAACAACTGCGCGCGGCCGAGGAAGAAATCGAGGCACAAAAACGTGAATGGGAAGCGAATCGCTTAGCCGCATTACAAAAAGAGGAGGAGATGCTGAAAAAGGAGGCTGAAGCTGATGAAATGCTGACATACAATCGCAAGGATGCAAGCAATCAGGTTAATAATAAAAATCAAGGAACTACAATTAGAACAAAAACTATGATTAAGTCGAGTAGAAGAGTAGTACTTAAGCAACAACAACAGCTAGGTCGACGTAGTGGTGGTGACGATAAAGTCGTTAAATGTAGACGCAGCAGTGATAGTGCTGCTGCTGCAATAGCCGCTTCTCGTACACTTAACCGCCGAAAGAATAGTAGTATGCTAGACAATCGGTCGGCAGTGAAAAATCGTAGGGGAAGTTATCGGGGTTTGCGTGGCAAAGCAGGCATTAGACGAAACAACAATGCCGTCATTAGTAGGAGTAGAGGTAATAGTGTCGAGTGTGGGCGGGCAACACCAAAGGGTGGGCAAGGCGCTGCTAAGGGTAGTAATGTAAGAATAATAAGAAGGTCGCCCTCACCATCAGCATCGGAAGAAGCTATGGAGATGGCGACAACTGGAAAAACTACTAGAAAGACAACGCGTACCTCAATGGCGGCAGCAGCAGCAGCTTCAACAGCAGATACAGACGGCGATGTAACGAATGATGTGTCGTCAAATACTGCGGGTGCGAAGAGAAATCCAACTGGTGTAAAAAATCAAATGTTACTAAATCGACGCTTGCTGCAGCAGCGTAAACGGCTCAAAACAAATGCGAATGTGGTAGAGAATAAGCGAAAGCGTACAGTAAGCCGTGGTGCCACAGGAGCGCGACATTTGACTACAAAGAGCAAAGTTAATGAAAGTTTGTCGAACAGAGGAAACACTGGCAATCGCCGACAATTGCGCAATAGTCCGAAGAAGAATGTGCCCACAAACAAGAACAAGTCGCGCACATCAAATCGCAAACAGAGCAAAAGTGATGATGATGAGGATGATGATGATGACGACGACGACGACGACGACGACGACGACGATGAAGAAGAAGAGGTGGCGCCTGACGATGATGATGCAGAAAAGAGTGAACAATCTGTTAGTGAAAGCGAGCCCATCGAAGACGGCAGTGATGAAGAAGAAGAAGTCGTCGCAGATAATAGTGAAGAGGAAGCAGCTGATGAAGATGTCGGCACAGCGGTGAGCGCAGCTGAAGTTTCGGAAAATGAGAATATTCATTACGCCAGTTCCCAAAGTCATTTTAGCGAAGATGGCGAAGAAGAAAATCTAGCGCAAAGTGAAGTGGAAAACTCTCGAGTGGTACGTAAGAAATCGCCAAGAAAGTATTTTACGCCACGTAAAAAGTATAATCGACGCGCCAGCAATATTACGCCGCCGCCACCGCCATCGGACAACGAGCGTGTGAGCGACGCTGCTGCTGACGAGGATAGTGCGAACGATGCCGCCAGCTATGTAACAGTGCTTGATACGGCCGAGCACGATTTCGATGATACCGATGCTGATGAAAATCCAACATACGAGAGTAATGGTCACGACGACAATGATAGCGGTAGTGAAAATGGCAAAGTGAACGCGCGATCGCAAAAATTTGCGAATGAGCGACGAATCAACGATTCGGAGGTGCCCACCAACTCAAACAGTTTGGACGTGTGGGATGCGCACACGCAAATACATGACACGGCCACAACGAATTCGACATATTACAATGTATCGGACGAATCTGACTCCGATGAGAATGAATCGTCACTTACACACTTGAATGCGTCAGCGACAAAACGCAGTGCAGCGACAAGCGGCAATTCGTCGTCTGCAACAAAATCGACAGCCGCTAGTGTAACGCCAACGCCTACAACAACATACCAGAATCATGTCGATGTGAATAGTCCGCGTACACGTTCACGCGGTGCGGTAAAAATCAATCTGTGGACATTAGATGTCAGTCCAGTGCTGCCAGACGTACGTTCTGGTGGCTCGCGATTAACAAAAAAAGAACCACCTAAGCGGCGTAGTCGAGTAGGTGCGACAAGAGCAACAACGCCGTCGGCGACGACGACAGCGGCAAATAGCAGAGAGCAGTGCGTAGAGGATATGACGGAAGAAGAGCATTTGATCGATAGTGATGCCGAGAATGCCACTTCCAATTACAAATCGCGTCTACTCAATACGACTGCGCAAACTCCAACGGCAAGTCGCAAATTAGTGGCATCGACGTTAGCGGGAAAAGCTACTGCAGCAGCGGCGGCGACGCAACGTAGCCGATTGCAAAAAACGCGCGTCGCTGCAGCAAATATACGCACTGGCACAACAACATTACATCGTTGGCTGCTCAAAACGCCAAAGGCGGCGAGACCTGCCGAAGTAGACGGTGCAACCTCCGATGCGGACGAGCAACAAGCGAACGTAAGTGAATTACTCGATCCGCTGGCTGATAGCATAGATTCTACGGAATCGTTAATTCTGTCGAAAATGTCAACCAATAGAAGCAATAACGGACCGACGTGATGTCACTACGTCGCTGCTGATGCGATTGGTTATACATAGTAAAGAAAGTAAGTGGCGCGAGTGTCATGTCTTGCCGCCGCCGCCGCTATAGCGCGCGCTTATAATATGATCTACTAAGCACTGAGCCAGTATTATTAGCACTGTATCTTGCGCGGTCGTGCATTGTTGTGCGTTTGTTGTGGTCTTTTTAATAGCAAAACCAATCGCCGTATGTTGGCGATATTGTTGGGCGCGCAACACTTTTTTTTTGCACGCCAAGCAGCGTTCGCGCGCGCATGCATAGTGATGATTGGCTAGCTAAGCAGCTACATATATGTATGTATGTTGGTGTGTGAGGGCGCGCGCCTGCGCAACTGAAAGTTTTGCACGTCCTTCACAAGCAGCTGTTCTTGGCAGCGCAAGGGTGAAGTCCACACGCACACACACACACCCAAACACACACACGATCAGATGCAAATAATTGTAAAAAAAAAAAAAAAAAATACAAAAACACTAAGCGAATACAATGCTAAGCTTGTAAATATGTATGTTTAACTGCTAGGTAGTTAGGGGACACTCTTAATTACGAATAAGAACAGAAATAATTTGTTTAGTTATCCAAATGGTAAAGCTCTGAAATTATAATTTAACTATGTTTGCAGTAGAAACTCTCTGATGGAGTGTAAAAGATAATAACTACTTACGCAGTTACTATGAGACGTTGACGCAAAAGTGTTGAAAGTTGTTGACCGATCTGAAATTCCTTGAATTCGTGCATTTTTTGTTTCTTGTTATTTAAATTCCTAATTAATTGTATTAATTTTTAAATTACATATCTAAAACGCTACAGTTCCAGGCCAATAATGAATTGTCCTTCATGGCCTTTGGTCTTCACCAGTGAGCACTAGTACCGCGACGCGCTAAAGATTGAGAATTTATTCAGATAGTATAATCTTTAATTAATGCATACCGACTTAAATAATATTGCACGTTGCCGCTCTTGTTTAAATTTAAATTAGTTTAATTCAAAACTGATAATTTGAAGGTTATGTGCAACCATTTGCATTGGCATACTTCTTTACACTGTTACAATGGCAATATGTATTTGCAAACGATGTAATCAATTCCACTAGTAGTAAATGCAGCGAATTCATGTAAACACTTTCCTCTATTCACATCGCTGCGTTTCATAGTAAAAATTGCGGATTTCTCAAATAAACAAAAAAAAAATATATATTAAACAAAGGTGGTCACATGATTTGCAACCAAATTAAAACATTGTCACTTATGTTTACTAATAATTTTTTAGAAATTAAAGCAAAAATGCAGTTCATTCGTTAAAAAATACCTTATAAAACCAATTTGCAAGCTTTGCGTCAAACTGAAATTAAATAAAAAAATTTTCATATATTTTCATTTTAATTTAAGAAGCGTTAAAACGTTTTTAAGTAAACAACTTTATTGACTATTCAATGAAAGTACAACAAAGTGTATGTTTCAAGAGACTTTTGATTTTTGAGACTTATTTTTTGCTATTTTTGCTTCCATATAACGCATAGACACAATTGTTTTTTTTTTTTTGGAAGAAAACCGCAACACTCTCAACTAAAAGATTTGTTTAAAAATCTACTTTAAACTTGCACATTATCGTACTAAATTTCGGTGGTCTATCAAAGTGCAGTCTAAAAAAAAGAAAGAAAAGTTTGTAAATGGTATGAAAATGTTGTTAAATTTTTTTTTTCTACAAAGCTTGAAACTTGTTTTTATATGGTCGTTTTTAAAGAATACAGTCAAAAGCAGTGAATTAAAGATTATTCAAAAAAAAAAAAAAACACAATTGAATTTTTGGCTGCAAATGCAATGTACATTTATGTCATCAATTACGACCGCTGTGCGTTCCATAGTTCCAACGAGAAGTTGCTTCTTATTAGTAATCTATATTTTAAGCGTAAAATATTATTTGGGTAACTACGTAAAAAAATATGAAATAAAAAAAGAAAACTATTGCAATTAAAGCAATTACGCTGTTGGTAGAGTTGTTCGGGCACATTTCCATAAAAGTTTATCCATAACAGCATAATTATTTATATCCGTATCGGGTACCAAGTTTTTCCTTCATCACTGTTGAAATTATTTTAAGCTTCTATTTTCAAAACAAAAAGGAACTCAAACTTCTAAATTGAGGTTATGCGTGTGCACATGCGCCTACAAAACACAATACATTAATTTTTCTCACCATTGTAACAATTTTCTAACTTTCATTGACAAATTAGTATATTTGCTCTTTTCTAATTAAAATTTTAATTTTTTTTTAATAACCTGTGCCGACTTTGGCAGTAAATATAAATACAAGTTTATTGAAAATATAAAATTTGTGTAAAAAAAAAATATGTAGAAAGACATCGCTAGTGTTTAAATGATTTGTGTTTGTCAAAATTAATAAAAAAAAAAGGGCTTTTATCTTATACTCGTCAATAGAAAAACAGCCATTGCTCTTCATATCATTCACCTCCGCACGACCCGGTCGAATTAGCATTTTTATTTTAATCGTAAATGTTAAGTTAGTTAACCATAAATCAGTAATAGTAATCAACACATAATGTTTATTAATTACTCTATGTATACTCGCCGTAAGAAAATAATTTTCGACCTCCTCCCCCTTGAAAAAAAAAAACAAACAAAATCAAATCGATTTGGATAAATGCATATAAAAAAGGAAAAGAAAGAAAAAATATTATTAGTTACAAATACATATTCGAATTGCAACACTAATGTTGTTGTTGTTACGTTAGTTGAAGAAATCAAATGATGGGGAGCGGAAAGCATATTTGTATTTATAGTATAAATGTAAGTAGTAGGTAATATTAACCGTTTAACAGAAGAAGCTAAAGAGAAAAGATGAAGAACAAAAGAAAATAAAAATTAATTTATATGCTTTTAAAAAAAAAAAAAAAAAAATCAAGTATCAAGTATAAAAAAAAAACATAAAATTGTTGTGGTTTTATTGCAATTTTATTAAGCTTTCGCTGTGTTTGTTGTTTGTCGACGATTTCGATTTTTTTTTTGTTTTGTTGCGTTTTTTCTTCTGCTGATTTAGCCGAAAGTTTAAGCAGACAAGTAATAACAATCTTTGGCCCTGATTGAAAAAAAAAATCGTTTGGAAATAATAACTACGCACCCCTTTCCCAACCGATGAACACGAAATTTTGACATAAAAAATATATATCTCGTATAAATATTATTTTTCGCTTGCAATTTTTTTGAATCTGTTTTGGTGTCTGTTTTTTTAAGCTAATTTTAGAAATTAAATAATGAAACACAGTAGCGAATAACAACAAAAATAAAAAAAATAAAAACTTGGGTTTGGTAAATGGCAAAACAAAGCAAAGTTGTAACAAAGAAATGAGCGCCTAAAAAATCATAATTTTTCACAAAAAATCAGAGTTTACTTACTAAAATATGCAAAAAAAAAAGAAAAAAAATACAGCATAATTTTCTTACACCTTTATTTATTTCTGCTTGGGCACCAAAACAGTTGCACCGTAAAACAATTATCCAAATACTCTTCGGTATTAAAACTTGCTCACCCAAAAAGAAAGCAAACAAGTGCAGAAGCAGTTGATTTTATGTTCGTATGTACACATATGCATGTGTTTTCCTACTTCACAAAAAAAAAAAAAAAACTAAACAAAAAAAAATTCATTGCCATTTCCAAACGGCCACAGATTCTTATTTAATTGTTTTCTTACATTTTCGCAAAAGCAAAGAGACGCAAAGAAAAACGAAAAAAAAAATAGAAGCAGTATCACAATGCGAAAAATCGTCTACAAAAGAAACTTTGCAAAGCACAAATAAAATTGTTATATATAAATTGCCCGCAACTGTTTATTGTTTTACGCTGTGAGTTGTCTGAATACAAAATGATAAAACTTGGGGAATAAAAAAGTACCAAGTTACCAGTAAGTGAGGTCAACTCCAATTCTGTGCCTTGTGCGTTCGCTCTAATGAAATAGTTCTTCCATTCTGCTGAAAGCAAATATTAGTAAATGAAGCATTTAAAACAGGAAAAAAAAAAAAAAAAATTAACAAATTAAAAACACCACCAAAACAGATTTTATTGAAGAAAATAATATTCATCGAAATATATTTTTTATTCTTTTCTTTCGTACACCTCTCTCATTGACTGACGACGTTTGTCTTCCGCATCCACTGACATTTCTGTGACTGCTACGCTGTTTGATTGCGAAAAACAAAAAACACAATCCTTGCAAATCAAAAACACAAAATATCGAATGATCCTTCCACTTTGGCCGCCAAATGTTCATTCGTTTATTTGCTGCTTCGCTAACCAGATTTGGATATCGGACAATACCATGGAACAAATGCCGGTAAGTCGAAAATTGCAATTAAAATATTTTTTTTATTTTTACCATTTAAAGGTTGGCGCAAATAAAAAAATGTTCAAAGTTATTATAAGCCCAAAATAAAGTATTTGTTCAGCTAAGCTGTATTCTTGCAGTCCTTATCGATAACTATTGTTCAGTGACATAAATATTATAAGAGAAGAATATAAAACTCAATCAGTAATTATTGTTGTAGAATTAATCTGTTTATAGTAATCTACATATGTATGTACATATATTATTCAAAGACTTATATTTTCATAATAATTATCAGCAAGATAAATATTTTTAGTTCTTCAAAATCTTTTATTTTGAGGCTTATATTACACAGTACGACAGTGGTTGGTACACATGAGAAATGTTAAAAGAATATGAAAATAGGCTTAAAATAAAGAAATACATACTTATGTATGTACGTGTCTCGGCGTTTTGCTGTAGCACGTCAGAATTTTGAGAAAATCGATTTTTAAAAAGTTCTATAAAAATGGGTAAACCGATTTTAATGTTTGAACCAGTTTTGAAAAGGTAATTAAAAAAAACAATTAAAAAAATACAAAATATGAAATCTTAACTATTATTTTGTGTTAAAAATGTTGGTCGTTTTTTTTTTTTTTTTTTTTTTCGTACATTTTTGGTTATTTTTTAACTTTACATTTAAATTTAATTACCTTTTCAAAACTGGTTCAAGCATTAAAATCGGTCCACCCATTCTGTTTTTATATAACTTTTTATAATAGTATTACATTTGAAGTGAACCTCCACGGTCCTTTAAAGCTTAAAAATCGATTTTCTCAAAATTCTGACGTGCTACAGCAAAACGCCGAAGACACGTATTTTATTATTTTAAGCCTATTTTCATATTATGTTAACATTTATCATGTGTACAAAAAAAAATTTGATTTTGTCGTACTGTGTTTATTTATAAGTCTTCTCATAATAGTTACATATGAGTGAAACGATTTCTTTAGTCTTTGCTTAAAAAAATTAATCATTGGCATTTTTATTGAGCTCAACACAAGGCCATTGGAACTTTACAAAAACTTTACACAAAATTTTTTTAAATTTTTAACCTCAAAAATAATTTGAGCCACAAATATTCAGAATTTTATTTCAGAAATTTGCTTGGAAACTATTACAATAAATTTAAAAGCAATTGTTACTTATTAAGGCTATTTCTAGGCTTAATTCCAGGATTTTCAGTTAAAGGATTATGTGACAATTCTATTCTCATTTAACCCTTTACGGCGCAAAAATGTTAATTTGGTTTATTATATACATATATACTCGTACTAGGTGGTAAACAGGATATTAGTAACGAAAATGATAATTAAAAACAAATATTTGAAAATTAGGTGTTTATTTTTCTCCAAAAACTATCTGTTGCAGAAATGCAACATTGCCTCAATAGGGCTACATTAATTGAGGTAAACTTAGAAATTAAAAATATTTTCAAAGTAGTTATTTTGCTTATTATACTAGTAACACAAACAAATTCCACATTTTTTATAGCTTGTTTGCGTATGACCCTTGCAATCTGGAAATTTGCATTTTAGGAGCGTAAAACATTTTTGCACTCGATTGTCACTTTAATGAATTGCAAATTCAAATGTAGCCTCTTACACAGCCAGTGAAACCTCCCACAACCGGACACTGACGGTTCCACAATTTTTGTCCGCTTATGGGGGGTGTCCGCTTATGGGAGTCGACGAATAAAAATTATAAAATTTATACACACACTTCTTTTTTAATTAAATAGATTTCTTGGTCATTTAATTTACATATTTAATTTTTATTGTGAGATATATCATAGTAACAATAAATGCGTTTGTGTATGTACATATGTTTGCAATTACGTATTTATTTTTAAAAACTCTTTTACCGTGGTCTGTCGCAACTTTCCTTGATTATGTTTTATAAAACAGTTTTCAATACTTTTCAAAGTTTTGGCGTACTGAATTCCGGCAACCTCGTCACTAACCAATTTTTTTATACGGCGATGTTGTTTCTAATGTTTCAGAATAAGATTTAATTTGACCCGCATCCGGGACACATACATACTTCATTTAAGTCTTCGGTTCCCCTATCAGATAATTCCTCAGTAACATTTTCGTCAATGACAATATCAATATTAATGTCTTCTGTACTAACAATTTCGTCGATTAACAAAAAATCATTCGAATGCTGACCTTGCTGATTTTCATTTAAAAGCTTTGTAAGAGCCAATAACTTCGATATGGGAATAGTGGCACCCTGGGTTTTTCAAATACAATTACACTAATATAAAGCACTAAACTTTTTCAAAGAACAGATACATTTTCTTTATCCATCACATTTAAAATTCCATTTTTCTTTAATAGAAAGAATTTTCTTTTTTTGTGACATGTTCTCACGTTCGGGTAATTAACACGACGTAAACGTTTTGCAAATGCAAATCAAATGATTTACAATTTTCATTCTTTTTATGCTAAAAGCTACAAATTGTTGCACTAGATCCCGCAACATGTTAACATGTTTATGCTCGTCCTCAAATTTTTTTAGCTGTTGATGTGCGTACATACATATGCTGTGTGTATATACATACATACATATTACTCGTATATATACATAGAAGATTTCGGCTATTCGGTCAAGTTATTCTTTTTTATTTTCAATTATTGATCTTCGTTGTCCGCAAATAAGAGTTTCGCGTCCGCTTATCAGAGTTTTTTACTGTTTTCTTTACACTTTTGTTTAGTAATTTATTTTTCTTGGTCTTTATCGAGAGGCCCGCGTCCGCTTGCGAGAGGTAATAAAACTAAAAAATAGTAAAAAAAAAAGTCCGCGTCCGGTCATTAGAGTGTCCGGTTGTTAGAGTGGAGTTTGTTCTGAAAACGCTACGTAAAACTTGGTTCCTGAATACTTATTTGTCCGGTTAAGAGAGGTGTCCGCTTATTGGAGGTGTCCGCCAGTAGAGGTTTCACTGTATATCGATAAGAATGATTTGTTGTCGATGTAAAGCGCTGAGTAAACTTGTTCTATCGCCTTTAGTTACATTTTTACCTATATTTGAATGGTATGCAACATGGCTCCGTAAAGGGTTAATCGATTTCTAAACTACTTGCTATTTTTTGTGGTTTTTTTTTTGCCGAATAACTGCTCGTTAAGGAGAAAATATGTGTGCGTCCAGGTGAAAAGGGCGCATCTAATTTCCGAGATTTATAGATTTTTCGATACATGGATCGAATTTCGTAATTTTTTATTATGGTTTATTATGAAACTATATACATTTACGCGTCGAATGACACCAAATTTAGCTTCCTAGGTATAATAGAGGTAATTAATTTTATTTTTTGAAAAAAAAAAAAAAAAAGAGGGCCCACTTTGTCGCATTGGAGAAATATGAAGCATTTCCGTGTTCTATGGACTTTTTTTTGAAAGTAAAGAAAAAAAGAAAAAGACCACGTTGTGGATTCATTGTGATGAAGAAGGGGTCACCGAAATTCAGTACGGAATGGTATACCACTTTGTCCAAAGCGCAAACGCGATGAGATGTGATAAAATCTGTGGATTGATTACTGTCAATGACTGTAATGGATGAATTACTGCTAATTTGTTGTCTTTGTTTCATCTTTAATTATAATAAAATATTTGCTGTTGAGTCTATTTTAATTTTATTACTTCCCCATCTTCCTGATTCATTGGTCAAACGTTAACTCATTCATAATTTATTGTGATCATCGGTTGAATTAGTTGAAAAAGCAAATATTTAGAAAAGGGCCCACTTTTTCGAGTTGATGTTAATTAAATGTTTGACATGCATTTAATAATGATTGAAAAATTATCTAATAGTATTTTTTCTAATGCTGATTATGTTTCTGTTCGATTCAAACGAACAACCATTTAACGTCCGAGTAGAAATGAAAAAAAATTGATTTTTCTCAATTAGTAATTTTTCGGATATTCACCTTCAAAGTTCTATATTTCCCTCAATTCTTCAGTTAGGATGGTTTAATTTGTCTAAAAATGTTCGGAAACCAACCAGGAAGACGCCTATATGCATAACTCTAATACCGCCGAAGTGGGCCCTTTTCACGTGGACGCACGCATAGATATATTGTTTTCATAGAAACCGAAATCATGTTTGAAGTCAATTTAGAAGAAATTGTTCGATAAAATGTTGAAAGTCGTTTTAAAAGCTAAGGTATAGAAAAGCACTGTCCTTATGGGCATGACTTACAGGGGCGGATCCAGAAATGATTCTTTGGGGGGGCAAACATTGAATACCTCTAAATTGCACTAAAATTACAATTGGAAAGTTTCATTTTATATGGCTTATTTATGAATGATTCCAAAGCAAGTTTCTGAATTCGATTTATCTCAAATATAATATTTTTTACGGTAGGACGATTTTCTTAAAACAATTTTACTCTCAATTTTCTAACAATTCTATATTTTTTTTTGTTACAAGTCCTAAGCGAAATTTTAATATTGCTCAAATTTATTTTTGTAAAACAAATGTTCAAGCATTTTCGATAATAATATATTTTATTTTCACTGAATATCTTCCACTCGCAGATGTGGTGTCCACCCACACCGCCGCAAGACGACAACGACATCTACATCGACTATTCGCTGACATTCATGTACGAGACGAGTGCTATACCGGAACCAGAACTGCCGCCCGTCTACATAAGAAAGGATTACAAGCGTTCACGTGGCGATGCCGGCTTCACGTTGGATGGCAGTCGGCGTCCTTTGAAAATGCGTCGCGAGGACAACTATGTGGCGCCACGTTCACTCTTTGATCGACCATCGGCAGCGATAGCGCGCATACGTCGTGACCTAAAGAATCAACGTTATCGTGGTGTCTTCAAGCCGAACGTCCAAATACCCGGCCTGAAACCACAAATACCACAAAAGCAGCTGGTCGAGCCGGAAGGCATGGCCGAGTGGACCATCTTCGAGGATATTGTAATATTACATGTGCTAGTGAATTTACAGGGTTTACCATGTAATTTGATGTTGCTATCACCGGGTCACACGCCAAATTGGGATTTGGTTTCGGAAATTGTGAATTTCCAATCGAAAGCCTATCGTTCGCCGAAACAGTGTCGCTGGCGCTATGAAATGGTTATACAACCACGCGAAGAGGGCAAATTTGTGGAGAGTCCCAAGAAGCAGAAGAAAATGAAGGCGATGTTGAAGTCGGAGTATCTCAAGGGGCCGCTGCGCTATTTGCGCTCTACACATTTGTATGCGAACGACAACAACACTACGTTTACGAAGCTAATGCGTTCGCGTTTCGATTGCATTAAAGCAGCGTATTTGAAGAAGGCGCCACCACCAAAGCGCCACTTCACCACACCGAGCCCCATGAATCCCAAACACATGGAGGTATTGCAAGAGTTCGGTATTAGCCACTATGATCAACCGATATCGCCGCTAAATATGGCCGCCATGAAAGCGAGTAAGATACGCGAAAAGCAGCGCAATCCATTGCCACCGCCACCACCGCCAGCGCCAGTTGCGCAAACGGTACAAGTACAACAACAGATTCAGCAACCGCAGCAAACAGTCGCCACCGTCTCGCAGCTGCAAATACAGGAAATGGTGGTAGCGCAACAGCAAAATGTCAATGCAGGTGCTACAGCGATGCAACAAGGCGGCACTTTTCATACGCAACAACTACAAATCCAGCATATACCCAGCAACAGTGTACAGGGTGTGACGCAACAGCCGACCGCTACTGCGATTGTGCTGCAACACGCCGGCACCTTGCCAGTTACACATCAACAGCAATCGGCCGGTGGCGTGACTGCACAAGCGCAACAGCAGCAAATATTGCGCGCGGGCATGGGCAATACGCAGATTGTGAAGGCGATAGTGGCGCCGCAGTCGGGGCTGCTTACAGCCGGTCAAATGCAACAACTGACACAGCAAGCAGCCGTCGCGGGTGCACAACACGTACAAATGCAGCAGCAAGGCAACGTCGGCGTATCAGTGGTTCTAACGACGCCGGTGCAAACGCTGCCCTCCAACGTGCAAGCGGCGCAACAGCACGCACAATCATCCACCGCTCAAATAGTTTCAATTTCACCGCAAACCATTGTGTCGAGCGGTTCGCAGAGTGGCGGCAGCCTTGTGCAGACAATCACCTCACAATCACTGCCACAAGTGGTGTCGGTCTCACAACTCGCCACAGTGGGCACTGTGCTGACCACTTCAGCCACTTTGCAACCCAGCGCTACAGTGACGAGCTTGAATACATCGGCGCTGCGTGCACAGCGCATTGTAGCGGCAACTGCGGGCACACTGCAGGATGTCGTGCTGCAACAGCGTAGCGGCGGAAATCCCAGCCCAACAATAGTTTCAATGTCCAATTTGGGACAGAATGTGGCGGCGGCACAATTTCAAGCGGCCCAACTGCGTCTGGCCTCAATGCCGGGAACGTCACAGCAAGTCACAAAGGTGCCGGTGAGCACTTTGCAACAGAGCGCCAAAATTGCGGGCAATGTCGGTGGCAACCAGCCGCCACACATACAACTCTATCGCCAACGGCAACAACTAAAGGTGCTGCAGGCGACACCCACACAGGGCGGCAGCCAAACACTCGTGCAAACAGCCAGCGGGCAAACAGCGCTGATGAATGCCGCTGGCACCATCATACAAGGCAGTCTCGTACAGACCGCCGGCGGTCAAGCCACCATGCAGGTACAAGGACAAAAGGTGGCAGTGGCCACTGTATCCTCGGCCAACATGGCAGCGTCGTCGGGTGGCGGCGTTACTACTTCCGTGGCCACCGTACAAGTGGCACATCAAGGCCGCACACAGTTTATCAAGCAAGTTGGCGGCAAGCAGACGATAGCGCGTCAAATGGGCGACGATATGGTGCTGGTTAAACGCCAGGTGATTAGCGCACACCAGAAAGCGCAGGTGCTGCAGCAAGGCCAGATATTCAATACCACAGCCAACACGGCGCATGGTGCAGTGCAGCTACAACAACAACAACAACAACAGGCACAAGTGCAAGGCGCTGGCGGTAGTGTTCAGCAACAAGTGCAGGCGCAGCAGCAGCAACAACAACAACAACAACAACAAGTACAACAAGTGACTGCACAACAAATAGCCACACTCGTCAAAACATCGTCGGGTGCAGGTGTCGTGCAGCAAGCAAGTGGCGGCGTTGGCATCGGCGGCAGTGTAACTGTGTCAACTGGTGGCGTTCAGCAAAACGCTGTCAATATGGCGCTATCGCACATTAAGCCCGGCGGTCAGATTAAGGTCACCACTTCTATGGCCAATCAGGCGCAGATGCGGCAGCTACATATGCAGCCGCTGAATATGCCGCGCAAAATTAATCGCATGACGCAGATAGCGACAGCGGCACAGGCTGGCCAACAGATGACCACCTCGGTGGGTCAGGCAGGGTCGGGTGCGACGGTGGTGCAACAGCCAAAGGGCGTCGGCAGTGTGCAGACACAATTGGTGCACATACAGAATACGAAATCGCTGCCCAGTTCGGTGACAGTGCAACAAATACAGCAGGTAATGCGGCAAGGACAGCAGGGCTCGTTAGCCGCAACGGGTCTGGTATTGAGTAAGACTAGTGTGGGGCGAGTAATACCGGTCTCGGTGGCATCGCAATCGAATCAACGGCAAACCATACAGGTGAGTTTAGGACGTATATGTATGTATGAGTGTATGTGTGTATGCATGAGATTTAGGTGAACTTGAAAAAGCTGTTCGAATTTGGGTACAAAAAACTACATTTTTATTTTCGAGTTCGCAAAATTTTTGGTTATAGAGGAGAGTTAAAAATCAGTTTCAAGGATATAAAATTTAAACCATTCCATTTGTTAACAAATATTAAGAAGGACTATCTCATATTTTTGTTCGTTTAAATGCGAATTTAGTTGAAGCGCTGATTTTTATTCAACATAATACTTTATGATTGGTTATGGTCTTCAGTGTAATTTTTTTGTTCTGAGAACGAAAATTCGTTCCAAAACTAATTATTTCACACCCTGTCGGAAGCAACAACAACAAAATATCAGAATATAATACTTTATCTTTTGAGCTTGGCCGATTTTGAATTCGAAATGAAAACGATTTAGAATCTTTTTATTTTAAAGTAAGAATATGGAACATCAAATTATTAAAAAAAAAAATACGTTTTTAAAATTTAGAAACGAACGAAATTTCGAAGAGACTAAATAGAAATAAAGGAAAAGTTAAAAAATTTACATTAGTAGAAAATTTCAGAGTTAGTATGAGAAATAGGAAATACCGAAAGCAATGAAAAATTAAAAAGCCTTTCTCCAATTCCACGGCAATAAATATTCTCTTGCCGCGAATTTCATGTAAACAATTTATACCCGCAAATTTACAGGCAATAAAAAACACATTGCGTAAATTTGTTTTTGTATTGCATTGTAATTTATGTTCACATGGAATTCGTTAGGGCTGATAAATGTCACAGCAAACAATGACACTTTCTCCCAACTGGCTTTTTGTCTTCGTTGTTAAATTATGCGAATGATTTGTTCACATATTAAATCGCAGAACATAAGGAAACTAAAATATCTATAAAACAAAAAAATGTATCAGCAAATCGAAACGAAATTTAAATTTAAATAAAAACATATTAGAAATATTGCGAAATAAATAAAATGCAAAATTTACTTCTCCTCTGCTCCGCAGGTTGTTTCCGCCGCTTCCGCGCAGGCGCTCGCTGCTGGCAATCTGCGCGCGCACGTCGCCAGCGGCCAGAATATTTCCGGCACCATAAAGGTGAGCACCACCAGCGGCAATCCATCACAAACACAACAGGCCATACATCTCATACAACAGCAAGTGGCCGCACAGCAGGGACAACGGCAGAATGCCAGTCCAGTGCGACTACAAACAGCCGGTGGCAATTTGGTGGCGGTCGTACAACAGCAAAGCATACAACAACAACAACAGCAACAACAAAATGTCACCACATCCAGCATTGTTAGCTCTTCGGGGGCATCGCAGGGCGAGGTGATGACAATAACACAAACCGTTGCCACTTCGAGTGGTGGTGGAGGAGGTGGCAGCGTCGGTCAACAACAACAACAACAACAACAGCAAACACAACAGGCGACAGCGCAACAGGTGCGCACGCTGGTGAAGAAGAAAATCATGCAAATACGTAGTGAAAAGGAATAAATGCACTCGCTGCACAAATATTCGCAAAAAAAAAATAGTTTTTGTTTATTATTTTTTAAAAATTAAAAAAAAAAGTAAGCTATTAAGAAATTGTAGCGATTGTAACAGCACTTACAATTGGCCTCACACTTCAAAGAGTATTATATTCATAACAGTTATGATTAGTTTTAAAAGCAAATTTTAACTTAACTGAAAAATGTAATTGATTTTGAAATTTAATAGTTGTATGTGTAATCGAATGGTAAATAGGTATGACATTCGCGTAGTTTTTAATTTAGCTTGTTGAATATCTACCAACATAAATTTCCATATATTACGGTTAATAAATACGAGTAAATATTTTTCAAAAATTAAAAAAAAAAAAACATAATCTCATAAAATCTATACTTCACTGTAATTATAATATAATTTTAAGTAAATATTTTTTAATCCAAAAATTACATTATAAGAGAGTGTAAAATCATAATGTGGTAAGCAGTGCATAATTATTATTAAACTATATTAACTCAAAATGCATAAAAATATAAAAAAAATCTTCTAAAAAAATGTATATGCTTTTTTTTTTGAGTGGCTTAAAATTAGAGATGAATATTTACAAGGTTTTGAAGTCACTAAAATTTGTGCTACCATTTTTTTTTTTTATTTAAAAATACTTTTTTCTAGTAAAAAGGTGTTTAATACAAATTCATATACATATTTAGAATATGTCGAAAATCTGGACCCGAATCGCAATAGGATCGAATTCTGTTAAAAATAAGATGGGGTTTTTCAGCACCGTTCAAGAAGCATATTTTTAAAATACATACCATAAATGCCGGTTTTCCGGATATCTCGACACCAGCGCCACCTAGTGGTTTACTTCGTCTTTAATATTGCACTGTTAATCAGAGCATAAGCGTGAGTTATACTGAGACCCTCATTAAGAGTTGCTTTTGAAGTTCGATTGTGGACGAAAATGCTGATAGAAAAAATTTTCTTTTGATTTTATGGCGCTCATTTGGTAAGCTACAGCAGCGAAAACAAAGTACTGAACGATAGAAATTTCAATACTCAACGAAAATTTCGACAGGGTTGCCCAGTTCAAATATGAATTTGTTTGATTTTCAATAAGCAGGCCCGAAGTCAGCTGATTTGGTAGCTACATATAAGCATAAATATTTCTGCAGAAATTTGCAGCTTGTGTTTGGAACGAAATGTCACCTTAGCCTCTCAATTGCCTTTTTCGGCATTTTTTTTTTTCCGTTCGCGAACATCAAAACTTGGGCCCGAATTACGGCATTCGTGACTGAAACACTACTCGTTTCGCATCAAACAAAATCTACAATTTTTCTGCCTTGATTTCAAATTGAAATTTCAAATCGAAATCCTGATAGTTTCTTATAACTATTAATGGTGATGAAGTAAGCGAACTACGTGACTTATTTGGTGCTTTCACAGAATTTAAGGTAATGCGATTTTTGGTCAAATCAACAATGAATATATTCAAACTTAATGCTACGTTCAAACGACGATGGATTCAGTGACAGGTTTTAGGAAAACTCGAACTAAGAGGGATTCCATGATAGCCCCGATTAACAAGGCACAAGTTAGGCTACCTCTGGACTCCTGCTTATAGAGAAGCTTTTAAACGACATTCACCGGGTACAATTACAATTGAGGACAACTCCGGCAGCTGCCTCGTGAGACCCACGTCACTCTGGTCGATATATGATCCCGTTAATCTAGAAGGCTCAATTCCCTCAAATCCCGAAGCAACCTCGAATTTGGTCTGCAAAAATAATTGTGCCCTCGCGGACTAGAATAGTTTAGGAGTTTTGCGCAAAAATGCTGTGGTTGCCTGGCTAGTTTTTTTTTTTCCTGAAGCCCGTCCACGCAGATAGGAGTACTCGGCATACTAAGGACGTTTTAATAGCAGCTAGGACGCCAGGCAATTGTTTGTTCGTTTCTTTACTTGGGGTTTATTAAATTTTTGGAAAATTCGATTTTCCAATACGGCCAGGCAGCTTTGCAAATGCATTTCCTTTATAATACATGCAACACCTCTCTCCCATTGACCAAAGCGGGTAGAGTTTAGTTTTATGTTGTTTAAAAATCTTGGCTTCATTTCATCTTCAGTTAAGTTTTTCGTTCGCTAAACTGGTCAGGTAGCATGGCGACATATGTAGATAAATCGGCAACGAAAAAGAAAATGGTTAGAAATTTACTCCATGTTCCATACACATTTATACCTGTTGCAGACATACATATTTCGAATCTTCGGCCAGGAGTGTGTGACGCACTCAAAAACCAATAAACCACCTTAAGTCCTCGCGTCTCAAGGCAAATGTTCGGGGTAACCATTTAAATTTTCGCAAAATTTTTCCAATTTTAAAACTTTCCTACTACACACTTAAATACAGCGGCATAACCACCAGCCTGTGTGAGCTATTACAGCTGACGTCAGTTTACCATAGCAACACACTCCGTTCAACTGTGAAAACAAATCAACAAATACGCCCTCAGCCGGAAGCTAACAAGTAATTTTTTCGCTCAAATCACATCTACGTTCGGGCAGCTGTGGCAGTTCACAAAGCGTTATGCAAAATCAACGCACGTCATGTCGCTCTTCAACGTTTGCAACTGGTGGCACACACAGTGTTCCGATCTCGCGGAGAACTACGATGTGGCCAGTTTATTGTGCGCCCGTTTCGGACTTGAAGACAATGAAAAAGACTACTTGGTTGTGGGTTCGCATAGTGGCAACTTGAGTATATTCTATCCACGCTTAGATCAAAATCGTCGTCTGGATGATGGTAATGCTTTTAGGCCGACTGATTTGTTGTTGGAAGTGAATCTTAAAGAACCTATACTAGGCATATATGCCGGACGATTTAGTGGGTGAGTTGCGATTTAGATTTTCGGTTACCTTTATAACTTAACTTCTATACAATCATGCAGTGGACAATTGGCTGATGAGAAACACAATCAGCTCGCCGTCATGCATCCACGTTCAGTTGCCATTTACAAGCTGCAGGTTATTGGTGGCGTGGCCGAACATGGTGCCCAGTTGCGGTTGCATTCCTTGGCCAATTATAAGCTGCAACGTGGCGCATTAGCGTTGACGAAGGGATCGTTTGGACGTGTCAAGGGTCGTGAGTTCTTCTGCATTACACATTTGGATGGCACACTGACCTTTCATGAGCAAGATGGCATTTTGTATGAGTGTCAATTGCCAGGTAATCGTGCTCTACCAGTTCCGGTCGTGTACTGTGAGAGAACGGATAGCTTCTTTCGCTTTACAGCAGGTTGGAATTTGGAGTGTTTTACGTGAGTTTACATCGCTTTGTATGTGATGGAATGGTATATCTAATCGGTAAATCAATTTCGCACAGCTACCAGGACCTGTCACACTCCTCACTCAATCGTGCCGAGTTCAAGCCCACCTGGACGGTATGCATCGGTGAGGGTATTGTGGATATATGTGTTGTGCAGACGAAGACGTAAGTATTGCCGTTGAGTGCAAATTAATTAATTGAATGACTTCAACTTTCTTTAAAAAAAAAATAAAGAAGCTCCGCCTCGATTATGATACTTGGTGAGCGCAACTTTATTAGTCTAACCGATGATGGACTTGTAGATTTTATACTGAAACTGGATTATACGCCAAGATGTTTTCATTCCTTTGTCATCGGCTATTACTGGGGTAAGATTTTTTCTACAAAAAAAAAAAATACAGAAGGAGAAGCAAGCATTAAAAATCTTACGATTATGCTTCTGACTTATTTATTATATCATTCGGCCTAAAGATTTATAGTGTCCCTGCACTTCTCTCAGAAAACGTAAAAATAAATTAAGTATAGCCAGTTGCACTGCAGAAACTTTAAAATGTACTTCAGAAAGCATAAAATGTACTTCAGAAGCTATAAATTTTATTTTCGAAACTGTAAAATGTAATTCGGAATAGTCATTTGCAATTCAGAAACTGTACAATAAACTTCAGAAACTGTGAATTGCTCTTCAAAATCAAATAACAATTCGTAATAGTTAATTGGAATTCAGGAAATAGTCAATTATATTTCGGAAACCGTAAAATGTTCTTCAGAAAGCTTTAAATGTTCTTCAAATACTGTAAATTTTACTTCCTAAAATGTGCAATTTACTTCAGAATAGTCAATTTAACTTCGGAATAGTCGGTTGTATTTCGTAAACCGTAATATATACTTCGAATTAAGTCAAATGTACTTAAAAACAGTCAATTGTACTTTAGAAATCGTAAATTATAAACACGAAATTGTGAAATATAATTCAGAATAGTCATTTGCACTTCAGAAACTATACAATGAACTTCAGAAACTGTAAATTGCTCTTCAAAATCCGTAAAATGTACTTTAAAATAGTCATTTGTACTTCAGAAACCATACAACTAACAACAAGTACGCCAACATGCTTTATAATTATGAAACGTAGCATATTTTCAATGAATGCTGAGTATAAAAAGCTTTCTGAGCTTAATTTGTAAGATTCTGAATTTGAACTAAAAATTTTTGAATATTAATTGTAGATTTCTGAATTTTGAAATAAAAGTTTCTGATTATAAATTAAAAATTTCTGAATTTGAATTGTTAACTTCTGACTTTAAATGGTAAATTTCAGAATTTTAAATAAAAATTTATGAATTTAAATTGGAAATTCCTAATTTGATTTTCTGAATTTAAAATGGAAATTCTAAATTTGAATTGAACCTTTGAATTTGAAATGAAAGATTCAGGAATGTTTTTAATTTAAAATGATAAATTCCGAAATGGAATGGTTACTTTCTGAATATATATTGCAACTTTCTGAACTAAAATAGAAAAATGTATAGTATTAATTTCTTTGTAGTCAGAAGGCCTGGGCCGGAAAAGAACCTTTAAAGCTTCACTTGATACTTGTAATTGGTTTCCTTAAGCACGCGAGGCAAGAACTATTTGATGACGATTAAGTCGAAATTTGGGAAATACCTTAATATGAGATAATTTATTTCCCCTGACTCACAGCAAGTATACTATTTTCTTTCACTTAGAACCCGGCGCACGCTTGATCACCGCTATTGTATCCGACACTGGCAATCTCTTTGTCTACGAAGGTGCTAATATCATTTGGGCCGCTCAGTATAAAGACGATGCTCCGGTAGCGATTCAACGTTCCAATTTGAATGGCCTAGCTGGCGGTATTGTCGCACTCGGCGCAACGGGTCAGCTGCGTATTGGCTATCTTGGCTCAGAGCCATTTGTCTTTAAAGTACCGTCCATCAATATGGAAGATCTAAGCTTTACGCAGGCACACAAGGAACTCCAGCAATTGGAGGAAGAGATTAAAGCGGCCATTGATGTGACTGATTTAGAAGATATAGACAAACGTGCCGGTGAGGATGTACGCATACATTTCACTATTAATCGCGAGACGAGTGAAGATGCAGATGTGCTGCTGTTAGATGTGCCCGCTCATGTTGCCGTGAAAGAGTTGCCCGCCTGCACGGGTTTGCTCAAGTTGCGATGCCAGTTGGAGTTGACTGAATTGCAAGTCGTTTTTAATATGGCCGAAGGTGTACGCTGCAGTCAAGAAGCACTCACCTATACTGATGTGACAGCAGGACAGATAGAGAGCATGGAATTGGATTTTTATGTGGATGATCTGTTGCATGTGTATTCGGCGCGCGTGGATGTGATTGTATCGTTCATTAGCGTGAAAGTGAGAGAGAAAGAGATGTGCTTTGGTGGGTGAAAAAATGTACACTACTCACACCTGTTTCATTTTTCTAGGGTATTCCACGCGTCTTGCAACAATCGGCTTATTTACCGCTAAGCATGTTCTTCAAGACAAAGCAAGCACAGAAGACTGCTGATATTAAACTGACATATAACATTATGTCGAACTCGCTTACACCCAAGCTTTCCACATTCTTTCCCGAGTTTGTAACGCCAGAAAGCGAATTACAAGCGCTGGGTCTTCTGCTACTCTGTCCCGGCGATGAGAAATGTGAAGAGGTTGTGACTATAGTTTTAGCAAAGAACTCCAATCGTCTGAGGTTTGTTTAACTCAAAAATGGCACTGCTGCTTTGCTCACTAATGCCTGCTTATTGCTTACTTTTTAGAATACAATCAGATAAGCTCGAAACGTTGCCAATGATATTGCAGCGCATAATGAAAGTAGCTATCGAGCATGCGCACGAGTCAAAAGTGTCGAATGAAAAACGTACTAAAAATGCTATTAACCCGAAAGTGAAGACAATTATGGCCAACCCGGTACTGCCTATACACTCCATTCTTCATAAGATCGATCTACATCGTGAGACACAGGAGAGCATACTGAAGCAAAAGGTAAAGAGTTTAGGTAACTCTGTTATTCTATTTTAAGTAAATTTATCTCATTTTCCTTTGACAGCTTGAATTGGATATGCTATTGCAACAATTTAAAACGCTACAGAACCAACTTCAAGATCACCCTGAAGATGAGTCTAAGGAAACACTTGTCATGCAAATTGAGGAAAATTATGATCATCTGATAGCCGAGGGTGACAAATTAATGGAAATACGAAAGGTGGAAAAAATGTAAGTGCAAATGAGCCGATTAGAAATCCAACACTTAAACCAATTTTTTTTTTTTACGTCGGAAATATTTAATAGAGCTTGCTTTGTTTGCTTTTTTTTCTTAAGACATTATATTGTTATCGTAGA
This sequence comes from Philophylla caesio, assembly GCA_963971545.1. Lineage (NCBI taxonomy): Eukaryota > Metazoa > Arthropoda > Insecta > Diptera > Tephritidae > Philophylla > Philophylla caesio. Next base: position 117,143,104 of record OZ020606.1, on the reverse strand, counting down.
ACGCGCGTTTAAGTGCCGTGGCTTCAGCAAGAAGCAATATAGCTGAAAATATCTACTATAGGCTTTGATTCAGTGTGACTCAAACTTTTAAAATATGCTTCCAAAAAAGAGGGGGAACTTAAAAAAGCAGTACCACGCTGTTAAACTTTCACAAGAAAGTTTTTCTTTCACAAGTAATTTTTGGATATTTTTGGAAATTTGTATTTTAATACAGTGTGAAGCAACCAAAATAAACAAAGTTCAATTTTGATAATTAGGCCGGGGGTAAATTGAAGATCAATACTGAACATGGCTGGAAAAGCTTGACAGTTGTTTGTGACCAATTGGGAAGCGGTTTAAGTTATTTTCGAAACCAGTTCGTATTTATCTTGGTTAACATTACGGATGAGAGTATAGCTTGTTGAGCACCAGTTAAAAACCTTTAAAACAAAAAGGTTCAAAGGTGGTTGCAACAGTAACCAGATATGACCGCAAATTGCTACCGAACTTCTTTCAAACGGGTCTCATGCAGATTTCCTAAACGATGTTAAATTTTTTTTGCACTTATCATGCGCGATAAAGAAATATGCTCGATAGCGAATGTGATAGAACGTGAATGAGATATTCCCTGATTAAATGATAACACAACAGGAGATAAATCTTCGGAGTAGTCCGTATTAGTTTCCAAATGCAGCACAAAGGCAGATAGCTCTGCTGAGTAACATCGGTTAGGGCCGATGACCCACCCAATGTCCGGTTAAGGACGTAATCGGAACTACAAAGGCCGGTTAAGAAACCATCCGTCCAAAAAGTAAGCGCTGCATAGTAAACTGAATTGTAGCTTACTGTCGGTTATTTTAATCAGACATTAAGTAACGGGCCCATAGATACTAGCATTCATGCTTCTCTCTTTTTTAATGCTCTTACTCATGGATATATTTAAAGATAACTCATATCCACGATACGATAAATCTCGCAGAGTCATCGTCCAATTGAAAGTGATACAAGCATAGCACGGGTATTAACTTATTTTGATAGATATTTCTCATCTTTACAAGTCTTCAGGTGCTTGCGATTCCTGTGACAATATTTTCAAACATCTCCCAATACTTACGATCATTAGATGATCTAAGAGATATATAGAACAAAAAGTTCTTGGATATAGTTGAATTTGAACTATTCACTATTATAAAAACTGTTTAAAAAATAAACGTGGTCAGTCGCTTTCCATGTCATATACATATGTATTGTTCGACAAGAAACGTAGTTAAGAGACACTGTGTTCTTAAAATGATATGAGAGTACAATTAACGGGAAAAAAACTGTTTTAAGCTTGCTTTAATACATATGGCGGTTCGGGTTTTTATGACTTTTCCCGATTTTAAAATCATATTACATACTGCATACGTTTCAGTATTCGATAACGATAAAAATACTTGTCATGTCCTTATCCAGGATAACGATAAAAATAATTTTAACGTTCACGAAATTGATAATTCTAATAAAAATTAAATGTCCTTATTGAACAATGTATCGCTATAGTCTACAATCGAAAGCGATAAAGAAGCGGTGCACAATAGTTTTGGCAGGAATAATATAACGATTACAATATAGATGGTATTAGAAATATATCGATACAAATAACAACAATAAAGACGATGTCAACAACTGAATAAATTTTGGCATTTGATAACGATAAAAATACTTTTTATGATATCGATAACGATAACTGTATTTTTAACACTAACCAAACTGACAATTCTAATAAAAATGAGATGTTTCACAAAATGAAGAGAACAAGTAAGAATTTACTGACGTAGTCTTTAATCAAAAGATATAACCAAAATTTATGAATATATCGAAAACTGCATAAATTTTGGTAACTATAAAAACGGAATATCGCTAAATGTTCTATAGGCAACGTGGCTCGCAGTCCCAGCTTCCAATTCTAATCTTTGAAGTTGTCTTAATTCTAATCTTTGAAGTTGTCTTCGGCTCTGAAAAAGATTAAAAAAAAACTACACAAATTGTTGTGTCGAAATAATTCATAGATAATCTTCATGTATTTCAGCCAACGCTGTGATCTCACTTGCGCAATTTCCGTAGCCACTTCACTCATCGGCGCACTTCGCATGGAGGAAAAATTGGTGAATGTTATTTGTGCAGTACTCTGCACGCCGATCGAGGATTGGACTGAACTGGTAAGACACGCTTTCAATCAGTACAAGTTTCACATTAGCCCAATAACTCTTTGTTCATTTTTTTCCACCCCCACAGAGTTGGGAGGAGTCCATGTCACCCGGCATCGATATGCTCTACCATTATGGTCCCTTAAATCGGGTCAAGAATAGTGAGGGCATAAATGCCATTGAAACAAATGTGACGCATGCAAATTTCGATTATAGTCGATTTCGACGACACATGCTTTCCATAATGGAACGCATACAACGTATTGCGGCCACAACGGAGGCGACAGTAGAAGACACTAAAGCAACTCAGTCCGATGAACCGAATTCGGCGAATGGAGTCGATATAAGTGGCCTTCATGAGCTACTCGAGGTAATGCCCAGCGAACAGAAATCGAACTTTGCCAAATCTCGTTTGGTCAGACGTAGTACCTTGGAGGCGGTGGAAGATGATGAAGACGAAGAAGAAGCATACGATGAAGACGATTTGCGTAAAGTTGGCTATAGGAAAGAGTATGGCAGTCAACAGAATAAGGCGGGCGAGAATTCTGAATGGGTGAATGAAAATTATGAATTGCCTTCATCGGAGGAGTTATTTAGTGATTTGGGTATTTGGTGGTAGAGTGTAGCACTACAATATTTGTATTTTTTGATAGAAATTTATACGAGTATTTCTGACAAAAATTCGTGTAACGTTTTCATTTTTAACTTCGCCTAAATTTATGAACGCTTACCATCGGCCGTGTTGGATACTCACAAAAAATGCTTGCTGATTTGCATTTTAACAGAATTCTCAAATTGGGCTGATATATTCATTAGTATGTATGTATGTAAGAATGTATGTATGAACGTAAGCTGCGCTTAATCCACGTCTAATTGCTAATTTGTTGAAAGAGCTTCAGCGATCGCTTAAACGTTAAATAAATAACTGTATGTAGAAAAAATAAAAGCTAAAATGAATGCATTAATAATATATTTAGGAGATATCAAAAAAAAAAAAAAAAAAATACAAAATACAAACTTATATTAAGGCTTGTCATTAAAATGTTAGCATGTATGCACATTAGGATGTTTCAGAAAAAATTTATATTTGCAATATTATTTTATAAATAATTTGTAGAATTTCTTAAGCATTCACTTTTAAACTCATGTTATTTCAGTATATTCGGGTGCAAACTTGTACAAGTTAATAATTTTCACATATTTTTAATAAGGCTTTTGTGATATGTAAAAAGAAAACACCTAGAACATGTCTTATGTGGAAGCAGTTTTTGAGGAACGTTAATAAAAAAAAATGTCAAAAATAAACGGTATAATTTCGCACTTTAACTTAGAGAAATATATTGGACTATAAAATAGCAATATTCAAAAAAGTAATGAGTTTTTTTAATTTGAATTTTTTATAAAACTTTGTAGATTTTCTACTAATTTTATTCTTGTCTGGAAATGATGAGTGAATTGAAAAATAATGGAGATTACATAAATAAGAGAAAAAGTTATTGTGCAAATTTGTCCACTAGCATATATTAGAGTTTACTTGAAGCGTGTGTAAAAATAATTTGCTATATAATAAAAATGCTCTTTTACCAGTTCCATAAAAAAGTTACGACATATTTAATTTCAGCGACTTTATCAGTTTTGTTTAAAGGAGACAAAAATATTGCAGAAATATCAAAGAGCGAAAGTAATTTTCAAGAATATTCCAAAAAAAATTTAAAATTTACAAACTACTCTTAGTAGAAATTCATTCAAGGTCAACTTTTCAAATGCACTGCATTTGCTAAAAATTCCACTTGAAAATCATATCCACTTAAAATTAGGAAATGGAGAATATTGTGAAAAATATCAAGTTTTCCACTTTTCCGTTTTTTCACTTTCACTGATTAGAGAAAAATATATAACAAGAAGTATTATTATAAACCGAGTTCCAAATCAAAACCCAACCCTAGTTTAACTTTTAATTACTGTGTAAAAAAATAAAAAAAATTTAAGAAAGCAATAAAAGATAAAGTGCACATTTTTTTCATTTGAGTGATCGTATTAAAATTATAAAATATTCGGACTTTATATATTTTTAAAGCACCCTAATGCATGTGTATTTTAATGCTCATATCAAATAAATATTTTCAAATAATATTCTTGTTTTGGATAATTATTAGATGCTTAATGACACTTGAATAATTAAAGGTTTTTGGGATCTTTTCATTAATAAATATAAAGCTTTAATAATTGACAAATTTATTGAGCTCGAGGCCAGTTTAATGAAGATTTTATTTGGAAAAACAACAACAGTTTTTTAATGGTAGAAGTTATATTTAGTACTATTTCGGAAATCAACACATCTTCCCATCAGACTTATTTTTATTAAATTAATTAAATTTATTTTTCATACCCACTTCTACCAGGTACACACATGGACTCATATAGGTATACAAATTTATGGACTCAACCCGTCAAAATAACATACCTGCGAACCGACTATTCAATTCCAATAATTTTGCGGATTTTTAAAAATAATACAAAAGGGAGGCTAACATAGATTGGTTATTTTGTTTTTTCTCTGAAAATTGTAATTACCGGTTGGTCATTTATGTTAGGGAAGGCGCTGAGTGCTCGTTGTAAAGCTCCACCAACGGCCCTTATCCATTACAGAGAGCTACTTGGGAGTATCTTAGAAATACAAGCCAATGTGTTTTAACTTGAGCTTTGTAGAGGCAGGGCAGTTGAGAAGATTATGCTGAGATGATTTCACTTCTTCATCCTTCATACAACACCCGCACATCGGGTCTGACACGATTTTTAGTCGTACAGCATGGATCCTCAACGAGCATTGCTCGGTCAGAGCACCAATCAAATCTGGCCTGGAACCCAAATCAGCCGGTTTCAAATTTCGATTTCGAAGAATAAAAATATGTTAGTCTTTATTTTTTTTTTTAATTCATGCTTCACAATTCATTCATATATTCATATTTTTTCATTTTAAGTTCCATTCTTTAAGTAATTTTTTGTAAGTCATTTGAATGCAGTCTTCGGAATGTAATTCCAAATTATTAGTAATTTCTGAATCTTTTGCTGTTGGTTGGTTGGTGGAAGTGTTGCCTAGTCTAAGAATTACTAGGACCCAATTAGCGATGGAAGCACCCATTTGTTACGCTACTTTCGTGGAACCTCTAGTATGTGTTGCGGCCTTTAATTTTCGAACCACTTTGATTTGTGGATGAAAACGCTTAAGCAGTTTATATTGGACCTAGAGATCTCCTTTAACTCTTTTGGAAGAAACCCTAGTGTTTCTTGTCTAAGGCGTGCCAGAGCTGGGCACTTTCAGAGATAGTGAAAAATGGTTTACCTGCTGTCTTCGTGCTTGCAACTTCTACCGTGATTATTATATGAGAGGCTAGCCATGCGGCAAGTGATCCGTAATTGGGGCTGTCACGCTGTACTTTGTGGAGCTTCACGCTATCATGTAAGTAGCTTACAAAGTATGGTAAGGATTCAAGATTGACGAATAAGAGTTTACGACTTGCGCAGGTCCGTTACTTTTTACTTTTCAATATTGGTTGTCTGATGACGTCACATCATGAAAGTTTCTTTAAATTGCAACACGAGTAAAGTGAATATTTGTTGTTCTATTATTTTAAAGGTTTAATTCAAGTTTTTTGTGAAGTGCAGTGCGATTTTATTATATTATTCGAACTTATAAGGCAATTATCCAATCGAAATGGGAATATGTTATTAATGGTGCGACGTACATGCGCAAATCGTAAACTAGTTTTGTTAGCGGTCGGCGCAATCTCTTCTATATCAATCTTAGTAAGGATCAGATTTTGTGTATCGTATGAAGTAAAAGTGCAGTAAGGAATTGGAAAAAAGAAAAACGAAGTGAAGCTGATTTTTATTGATAAACGTGTTTTAATTTTGGTAAATTGTAAAAATATGAGTTATGTAGGCGATTTATTTAACAAAAAAAAAAAATTCAAAATAAAAGTACTTTTTGTGTACTTTTACTTCAGAATTTTGAAAATAGCCAAAACTCCGGAATGTGTCACCTGTAGTTCGCTGCAATTATCTCGCTTTCTTGGCATGTCACTTTTTTTTATATTTTTATTTCTTTTTTTGCCAAGAAGTTACAGCTCAACTGCTGGTCGAATGTGACTGTCAAACGAGTGCCAACAGCTTTTCTTTTTTTTTGACAGTCACATGCTTTTTCATTCTATTCCATTCCTGTACGATGGCTCCATACCAACAACTGTGACTTATTTTCTTTTGTTCATTTGCCGGTTTCTCTCAGTGTAAGCTCCGACGCATACTCGTGGATGCGTATGTATGAATGTATGTATGCATGTTAACGAAATAATGACACGTTTACGAATACCATCGGGTACACTACTTAATTCGTTAGGCTGGTTAATAATTCATTGCGCGTACTTATTTTTAGGACATACTCGTATTGTCATATTTATCGAGTTTACTTATTGCAGTTTGGGATGATGTGTAAGCAATTAAAAAAAAAAAAAAGTATGATGAAACGCAGGAAAAACGGTTAATTTTTATGATGAGCGTGATAATTTCAAGTATGTACTCCCAATCAAGCTGCGTGTGGGATGTGTGTGTTGCTATGCGAATCGTCAGCACGAGATAAGTATTTGGGAGCGATTTATTGAGCGTGTGTCATGAAACCAAAAAGAAACAATAAGAAGAAAAAAAAACAGCAATAATTCACACCTGAAGCCCTTAAATGAAGTTAATGGTTTAAACGCACTCGCACTGCCACTTTACACTTTCGATTACTCGAGTATAAATATTTAAGTTGACAGCGATCTAATTCACCAGTTACTTTCATACTTGCACTCGCACTTGCACTTGTCATTTACGCATCCATTCACACAAATTTTGAGTTTAAACATTTGGAATTTGAAAAAAAAAAAAACACAAAAAATGTTTACAAAACAAACTCCTTGCGTTTGGTTACTCTTCAGTGGCGCACTTTCTGTGTGCATATCCTTCGCATTTGCCAATGCCTGGAATAAATTAGATTGGTGCGATCCAACTCTTTGCCCCAACGGAAAATGGCATGTGGCATGCAATAACAATGGGGTGAGTAAAATAAGTGAAAAGTTAAAAAAAAATAAATAAAAAAAAACCTGAATGGTGCTATAGAATTTGCAGTGCCAAAAAAAAACGACAAAGGCGAATTTTTTAAATTGCTTAAAATTTATTAAAAAAAAAAGTATGGCATAACCAGTGTTTTACAGTCAGTTTGAGAGTTTAAAGTAAAAAAGTTTTCGATTTTATTCTTCACTTGAAATACCACTTTCTCCTTATCTGCAAGCGTCAAGTACTATTTTTATCGCCCTAAAGCCTGATTTGCATCGGTTCTGATATCCACGCTTAATTTTTAAATTATTATACATTTGCCTCTTTCTTTATGTTGGAACTTAGCCAGTAATTAGATGAGCTGCGGCCATTATTCAATCATTTCGTACTATTGAACACCTTCAAAGTCATTCAGCTTCAAGAAAGATTTTTTTTTGTGGAGAATAAATTTAAAAATATTGCGGTCTATAATGAGTTCTTAAACCAAATATCTCGAACTAGCCTCACAAAAGCTATTTCTCTTTACTAGCCCCCCACAAGGTAACTGGAGTCCAGCTGTAATTCGCTTGCGCCAAAATATCGAATTAAGTTCAGACAAGGCTGATGCTAAAGTCAAAGGCGATTCGGTGAAGTTGGTATTTGTTTCAAAGAGTTCAGAACTATAACAAAGTTTGATTGTATTCTTACTTCGTAAAATCTCAAGCAAACTTTTCTAGTGAAACAAGTTGATACAAACTAGACAGGAAATTATATTAGTGCAGTTCATCTCTGTCCATATCGGTTGCTCTCATATAAAAGTGGAAGTGAGCACAGAAGATATTAGGCGAGATGTTAAATAGAAGCCTTTCAACCATTCTTGCTACCTTTTTTTCTGGTACAATCCAGCTGGAAATGTCACGTTTGAGGAGGATAACTCGATGAATGATGTTAGATATAAACTTAAGGGCTAAAAATTCTTCTTGGTGTCCCTTACACCAACTTGAGAAGTAGAAATGAGATGATGTGAAAATTGTATAAATTTTGTTTTTGTTTTTGTTGGAAAGCCTTAAACACACCAGGTTGTCTGCAACCTAACAGCAACAATTATCACACACTGAAAAGGGGTTTAGTTTTAACGAAAACTTCTAGTACTTTTTGTTGATCAACCTGAACTTTTCTGTATAACTTAACACGTAGCTTAGACTAAAGCTTTCTTAAAACATTAACAGTGACCGTTTAAATAATATCTCGCTTTTACCTTGCCCTACAGCGTTTCGGCGAAAATTGCCCGGATGACACCTTACTCTACGATCTGCGGCCATATCGTGAACACATTTTGCACGAACACAATAAGCGTCGTAACTTTGTGGCGCTCGGCGAGTTGCCCAGCTACTATCCTGCTGCGCGCATGGCCACCATGGTGTGGGACGAAGAGCTCGCCTATCTCGCATCATTAAATATCAAAATGTGTTATGTCGAACATGATGAATGCAATAATTCATATCGCTTCCGTAGTGTGGGACAAAATCTTTCAGGTGTCGATCGGCGACATGACTTGGATGCGAGTGTTACGGATATAGTCGCAATGTCGATGGGTTTATGGTTTGGCGAATATCCGCTAATCGATAGCAGTTACATTCGGTCATTTCGCGTTTCGTCAAATTTGTGAGTAATCAAATAAATAACTAACTAATACGTTTATATTTATATATTTTAATTATTGTAGCGAAAAGTATGGTCACTTTGCGGAAATGATGATCGATCGTAATACACATGTCGGCTGTGCAATGTCGCGCTACACGCACCCCACCTACCCCTTTCTCTACATCTACAATACAGCGTGCAATTATGCGAGCAAGTATGCGCTGGAGACGCCCGTTTATCGGGTGGGCGCACCCGCTTCGGAATGTACAACCGGCCCCAATCCCAAATATCCCGGCCTTTGCTCACCGAGGGAGATATTTAATCCAAATTATGATTAATCACTGATGTACACCCCCTAAATGACAACAAGAAAAACAAAATAAATTGAGAATGGATAATGTGAACTGTTTGTTTGTTTGTTTTTCTTATTTTTTTTTTTGTTGGTAGTTACTCGGCACAAAACAAAATTGATTCAGATTTCCGTAAATAAACAAAAGGTGATTGCTCGTAAGATGCTAATAAAAATGATTATCAAAAAGCAATTAAAAGGTACGTACGAGGAAGCGCAAGTACTGACGAATAAAAAAAGTATTAAAAGTTTGTCATGAAATCGTAAAATATATTAAAACGTTCGTTTTAATTGTCGTTTCCGCTGTGCGCATCTGAATGCGGGTATTACATAATTCAATGAAATAATTTGCATATTGCAGCTCGAGAAAAAATGCCTTTACTACCGCACTTACTAACGGTGCGAAATGGAAGGTAGGAAAATTCCGCATTGAGAAGTTTTATTTTTATAAAAGTGGAGCAATCCCATGACCTCAATTTAAGGCGATTTTTTTGTACTACTTAGTTTCATATTCAAGTTCATTCATTTATTGTTGACACGGTTCTCAATGAAGAAAAATGTAAGGCCAGTATTCACTTGCCAGCTGGTCAACATTCTCTTCGTGAGCTTGCACTCATGCTTTTATGAGCCACCGAACTCATTATTATTATGAAATTGAAATTTTCTGTATCAGACACTTGTTTCGTATCGGATTAATACAAATAATAATAACAATAATTTTTCGCCAGCACTATATTGCTCAGTGTTTGGCCGAGCTGCTCCTACCATTTGTGGAGTGCGTCTTTATTTTAAACAACAAATGGAGGAACTTGCAGTTTTATGCCTTCTCCGAACGACAAATGTATTTAATGAGAAGCTTTTTCATGGCAGAAATACCCTTGGAGGTTTGCCATTGCCTTTCGGGGGGTGACCGATATTAGAAAAAAACTTTTTCTATTATTAAGGTTTTGTCTGCCCTAGCTGGGACACATTAAAATAAATAACGGTACGAATATCTTGTTGTATTTAAAAATTTGTGAAAGGTCATTTTACTCGAAAGCACTCAGTACTAAAGATGGATTAAATATCACCTTCGGTAACAAATACTTGCACTAAGTATTAATTCAAAGTTCTTCGTAATAAATACTTATTCTAGTATAGATTCATTATTTTGGGCAAATAATTTATATTGCTCTTAGTACTTATTTGAAGTATGAAAAAAGTTCAGCACTAAAATTTTACTTAGTATGAATTCAAAGTACTCAATACTCAAGAAACTAGTTTTCGGTATCGATTTATAGTACTTACAGTTGGCTTTTAGTACTGTTTGAAGCCTTCCAATTAATTGCGGTCTGTAGGTACTGATTTAAAGTATTCAGTATCATATAATTTTTTTTTTTAATGTAAAAATATTATGGTAAAAAAATTACTATAGATATTTTTACAAACATTATTTCACTCAAACTGTTATATTTTATATTCAATTTTAATCCGTTTTCAATGATATCAACACTTTTTCGTATGAAATCAACATTTTACAATCACTCATTTTTCCTGTAGGTACTTTCTGTACACTCATACTCGTACACTCACTCAGCCGTTTATTAGCCGGCTAACTGTCACGTTCGCTAAGCTCATTCAAGTTGTGATTAACCATCTGTTGTGCATTACTTTTTAATAAAATAATAACACTTTAAGCGTGTACGGATGCTAATAATTAATTTATGATAATTAATTAACTTCACGCTACAAATTATATATCGAGTAATTTTAAAGGATTTGCTGGAAGTGTTGAGTAAATGATTGCCTCTTTTAATTTAAGTTGTTTGGCTTGTTGTCAAATTAGTATCAGTCAGTGCTGATAGCGGTAGCTAGGAGCGCATTAAAACTTCGCTGAAGAATTAATTAATCTACTTCCATTTATTCTCTTATTATGTATTTATAACGTAATGAAAAGTTATTAAATAAACTTCAATATATTGTCCACAAGATTGTCAATTATATAAATAACTTTATTGTAATAAATATTAAAATTATGGAAATTATAGCAGCCTTGACATCATGCGAAATGTATTGGAGTGTTCTTTAAATAAATAAAAATTAAGCTATATGGTTAGAATAGAAGAAAAGGGCAATTAGATTCGATACTCAGGCGGGGTATCTAAATCTAAAATCATAAAAAAACATTCTCCGAGTATATTTCTGCCATGATAAAGCTTCTAAAATGAACGAGACTTAAATGATGCCGACGTGAATGGTGTGCACAGAAATGTTCCCCCTGGTGCACTGCTACTACTGTTCAAGCTAAGAAATGCTGGGGACTGAAAATGAAGGGGACGGAAATGGTGCCGAACGGAATGGTCTACACGAAAGCGGTTGTGGTCGGACGCAAGTGCTTCTTCTTATTACCATACTTTAACTTGCCAATTTTAAACTACACACAGCTTTGCTTCACACAACTAAATCCACCATACGGAAACCAACCACACTGTTACCCATCACACCTTAACTCACCAAACCTTAACTCGTCACACGAATTCCTCACATCTAATAGCACAACGCCTAAATGAGCAACTCCAAATTTTTTTTTCAGAACGGAAAATGACACTGAAGATGGCACAACACCGAAAATGGTTTGTCTTTAAACCAAACTTGACAAGGGATGACACCCTGTCGGAAGCAACAACAGCAAAAGATCATAAAAGGAATTAACTCGATTTATTTTATAAAAAAATACAAAATACATTCACATGGTTTTTGAACTTTTTAGTTAAAAGCATATACGCAGTTTTCACAATTTTCTGCCTTAAACATCTGATATTTTGCTAATTTGCTTTAAACTCGTATGCGAAACCACTTTAAGGCCTCAAAATAGAAAAGAAAAAAATCAATATTCCAATATTTCTGCGACAAAAAAAAGAAAAAACAATATGTTGAATTTGAATAATAAATCTTTGGTAAATTTAAAGTTTTTTTTTCTTTAAAGGGTTTAATTTTTGTGCTTTTGTGAAGCTCTAAATTTACAGCATATAATTATGCTGTCACCATTATGAAGAATAAGAAGTATTCTACGTTCAGAAAAAAAAAAAAAAAACGATGTCAAACTCAGTTTAATCATACCAGAATGACAATTGAATTAAATTTTGATTTGACTTAAAATAAAGTTAGTTCAAACGTTAAACAGAGTTAAACTTGTATTGAAAAATCAGCGCCGAGTGGATATGCAGATAGACATAACGTATACGTAACTACATACCTCTGAGGCATTCGTACGTCACTCAAGAAAAAATGTAAACCCCAACAGCTGAAAATGCTGATTTATCAACAGCGATGTAAAAAAATGCGAAAACGTTTACTTTAAATCAATCTTTGGTGTCTTTATTTATATATAATTTGGATTGTATTTCTCATGCGACGAACATAAGCCCGGATATCGTGGATTACTGCCTGTTTTACACTCAGAGGTCGGAGTGCCAACTCTGTAAACGGGAACACCCAAAGCATATTTGCTAGCATAATTGCAGGCCATATTGTAGATGTGATACAGCGGGTAAGATGGATTCGTATAACGGATCATCGCACAACCGACATGCGTATTGCGATCAACAACGAATTCCGCAAAGTGACCATATTTTTCGCTGCAATGTGAAGAAACAGAAGTAAAAAGTATAAAAAATTCGTAGAGTTGAAACATGCAAATTTATATGGTTATACTCACAAACGCGAGGTGACGCGAAAGTTTGTTATAAAATTGCTATTGATTAAGGGGTATTCGCCAAACCATAAGCCCATCGATCGGCTTATCACTTCACTGACATTAATACCCTGCCTAACGTATGCAACGCCAGATAGATTTTGACCGACATTCTTAAAGCGTGGCGTATTGTTGCACTCATCATGCTCTACATAGCATAATTTCATGTTGAGTGCAGCGAGGAAGGCCAGTTCATCATCCCAAGCCATGGTGGCCATGCGCGCAGCTGGATAATAGCCGGGCAAGGCGCCGAGCGCTACGAAATTGCGACGACGATTATGCTCGTGCAGGATTTCCTTGCGATGCGAATGCAAATCGATCATGACGGCATCAGCGGGACAGGCAGCGGTAAATTTCTGTGAAAAGAGATTTGAAGATAATGAAGTTGTGTGCAGCTTTCTTTTATTAATTTTTTTCACTTACACCATCATTGCCACATGCTAAATGCTGTTTGCCATTCGGACACAGTTGCGGATCACACCAAGTGAGTGACTTTGATGATTTCCATTTCGTTTTAGCCGTTGCTACGCTTGCTAAAGCGCAAAGTAGTAAATATCCTTTTGTTGAAGGTTTAAGAAACATTTTTAAATTCAAAAATAAAAAGAACAATCAAAGCTTGGTATGTGTAAGATTGTGTGCAAACGGTTAATAAATGAAATACAGATTATAAACTCGCCGGTAATTTATACTCAAAACGACAAGGAAAATCTTGAAAGCTTTTTTTTCCAAATATGTATGTATGTATGTACATGTTTAATACTTTTAAAAACGTTTTCCTTACTCAAAAATGCATTGAAATACTAAAAATGGCAACACCAGTCAATTAAAACAAACGCCAGTGAAGGTGACGAAGTTATAAAAAGAAAAGAAAGAGATTAATTGAATGAAAGCGAAATTTGTTCAAGAAGAAGCGGAACTTTTGACAGGTGCAAATTGGCGTTTATGCGACAAATTTTGTGTGGAGGAAGCTGCGCATGGAAATATGAAGTTCAACATGTTTTGATTTTATTTTAACTGCAACTTTTTCGCACAAGCAAACACACTTCAAAGCCTGTGAGTATGTACGTATATACATATGTATGTTCTCAAATATGTGTGTGCAAGCGTGAGAATTTGAATGTGCAATCTAAATCAAAGTTCTTCCAATTTAAGTCAAATGTCGAAATGTGTGCTTTACACATAATATAAGTTACACCATTTATAACTCAAGAAAGCCTGGCAGTTTTTATGATCTTTAAATGGTTGAATTTATCTCTGCTGCGAAAAGCAGAATTCCTATTGAAATAAGGGAAACATCGCACCAAAAAAAAATTATGAAGAAAATACAAATTTTTTTTATAATTATATTTTTACGAACAGTTTTATTCTGGCTTACCTCTAGCTTTTTGCGCTTTTCTATCTTTTATCTACCACGGCTTTAACAATTTCTCACTTTTGGTAGTGTCGAAGAATCGAGCGGATTATTTTGATTTCAACACCATTTTCCTAACAAAGATCGAGTAGATAATTTTAACACACACTATTTCAATTTAAAATCGTATCGTCAGTGTAACAAACGAAGAATGTTGAATATTTTAATATATGTGACATACCCACCCAAATCATTCGCAAATATTCAACACTGTACTTTTTCTGTCTGCCTTTTAAAAAATATTCGAATAAAATCTTCAACAAAAAAACCTCTACGGTAGTCAAGACTAGCAAGCTGCCATAAGGTACGACAGCCGATTGAAAGGTTACTACGAGTAAACGGGTTGCAGGCCATAGAAAAATATCTCGTAACACACAGACTGACGAATTGGCTAGAGTCTGTTGACCAATTCTTTAGCAGAATCGCTATGATGTCTACTTTGATTTATCAAGCGGAAATCACACCTGCTGTTTGTTGAAAATAGCAGAAACAAGTTGGAAGAGGTTCCAAACCCACAAAATCAGTAGGAGAATGGCACCGGTTGTGGCCATAGTTTGCCTTTTTAGCCATAACTTTTGACCAAAGTATACTTATGCAGACACAAATATATCAAGTTAACGGCCTTGGGTAACTTTCTGATAATATATACACACACATATGTAATTTTTTTATTGAATTTTTGTAAAGTAGTCATCGAAAATTTTGTCACGGGTCGTAGCCACCCCTGGAAAATATATCAAAAATGGAAAAATATGAAATAAAACCGCACATAACTTTAAGAAAAGAATATTTTATTAATTTTTAAAGCTTTCAGCAGCATACATAATAAGAATAAGTATAGCAATTAAGCCGTCAGACAATAAAATTTAGAAATATGGAAATGGCAAATAAATTAAAATTAAATTGTCGATTTCGCACCGCTTAATGGCTTTGATGTAAATAAAACCGTCTAAATGTAGTAAAATGTTTTTTTCCTGTCGATTCAATTTTTTTTCCTAATTACATGCGGACAATTGCGCACTTCATTTTAAGAATTCAGGTTAATTCAAAAAAAGCCAAAAAAAATGTTTCTTCACAAAAGTTTTGCAAATATGTCCTCTCTTCCTACAGCCGGTTGAGGTTCCGCTCTTGTGCATACATACATAACTATATACATACATACATCGATATAATGTGCCCGATACCCTCATAGAGGTTATGTTAACATAAACAACGATATTGAACGGTTTTATAGAGAAATACGCACCTTTAAGCGATGAAAAGTGGGTGGCCACCTACGAGAAAAAAGCAGTGCTGTCAAAAAAAAACGACCAAATTTTCTGAAGCGAACTTTTTGCTCCAACACAATCATGTAAAACATTGTTTTACATTTTCAAACATGATTTTACTCATCTAATTGCAGTGATGGAGTGTAATCTGACGCATTTTTCACAAGATAAGTATTTACATAAGCGTTGACTAATACGCACGAAACAATGCTACCGACCGTAGCTACTGACTTCGGAGTCAGCACGAAATCATCGCACTGACTTTGGGCACAAACAAGAACTGCCTGGCGAAAATTATCCAAAGGTGGCCACAACCGGAGCATAGAAACAACCGGTGAAATTCCGCAAAACAAATTTAGTCCAGCTGTAATGGATACAAAATAGAAGATCTTCTTGACAAATCAAAAAGTTATATATAAATCTAAATATATATATTCCGAGAGGAATATGAAACTCAAGCAATACACGACGATATTATGTTTTCTTTAGCTGCACTTTCAAAACCGAAAATATATACATATAATATTTTCTACCATAAGAATGTATTATATCATTTTACATTTTCACACAAATTCATAACTAATTTAACATTTTTTTTTGAGCTCAAGGCCAGTTTATGGAAGACTTTTGTGAAAAAGCAACAACAGTTTTTTAATGGTAGAAATTATAGTACTATTTCGATGAGGAAAACTGTTGTTGTTTTTTCACAAAAATCTTCCATAAACTGGCCTTGAGCTCAATAAAAATTGTAAAATTGGCATTTAATAGGCCAAAAGAAAAATAAACAAAAATTCATAACAATTTAAAAATTAATAGCAAAAAGTGTAATAAATTGATATTTTTCTGTTTATAAAGCATTTTAAAATTGTTTTAATTTAGAGAATAATTACTTTTGCTAGCATTTAATGTCATTAAGATTCTAAAGCATTTTATCGACTGGACTATTTCTTTTCACTCTCTTAGAAAATTGATGAGAGTGATCATTTCACTCCATCTTTTCTTTTGGCTTGGGGACAAGGACGGCTTAAAATAAGTTCGCCCGTGCGGCTGTCTATTCGTTTTCTACAGGTATTGACGGCTGTCATATGAATCTAGAAAATTAATTTTCCCTTTCGCAATATAGCTTTTAGCGCTTAAGGTGATGTTGTTTCTCTAACTTGTTCAATAAAAATTGGCCTGCAGCGGATTTAAATAAATAATGATATAAATAAATAATGAAAAAATTGGTCAAAAATAACAAAAAAAAATATTACAACCTAATCCGCTGGAATTAGAAACGCAATTGTAAAAAAATTATGTATACAATTTATTTATTACTTTATTTTCTTTAATTTAATTTGTAATTTTACTGCAGTTTAAGATGCAATTGGTTTTTACCAAGGTTAACGTTAGCTCGTGCAACTTTTTAATAAAAAAAAATGCAGCAAAACAAATATATAAGAAAAAAAAATGTGTACAGCAGTGTTAATTGCACTTGCAAAGTATTTGCCCATTTCGCTTGACATTGAATATTTAATAAGCAAATAATATTAAAATTGATTTTATTAACAATTAACACATCTAACTTCTCTCTCTCATCCACTTTCTCTGTCCATTCGTAGGTAGTTCAACGAAACATGTTTACAAACACTGCCACTTATCTAATGGAAACAAATATTTTTTTGCATAATTATAACATTTTTTAAATGCAAAAAAATGTTTACTTGCAAACTCGTTTTTCGACATTAAGTACCATAAAAAAAGATAATAAATATAGTTTTATATGCATTAATTGGACATGCATGAATGTTTTTGGCGTACATATTTTATGTTGATAATTAGGCGAGAAATATAGAAAATAAAAAAAAAGAATTAAAATCATAGAAGATTAAAAACACTTCATTAATGACTCTACTTAAGTGTAAATATTGCTTACTTAAAGATTTGGATTACACTTTTTCCCACCAAATCATTACTAATTGCAGATTATTACGGATTGAAAATGTCTCCTCCAAATTGCAGAAAAACGCATAATTTTTTTAAAGTTTTGTTTTATTATTTATTTAGTCTTTTTTATTTTCCATTAAACTTAATTTTATATCTAAGTTGATACTACTATATAAAATCACTAGCATTCAATAATTTGGATTAATAGGTTCATTCACGGAGCATAAGCCTGGATAGTATGGATTTTTGCCCGTCGTACAACGCGAGCCCGGCTGACCCACTGTGTACACGGGCGTGTCCAAGGCATAAATCGATGCATAATTGCAAACCATATTATATATATAGACAAACGGTACATCGGGGCGAGTGAAACGTATTATGCCGCAACCGACATGAGTATTGCGATCGACAGCGATCTCGGCAAAGTGGCCATAGTCCTCGCTGAGGGCGAAAATATAAATTTGTAAAGTAAAGTAAATAACTTTTGGCAGAAAAGTAAATCAAAATACCAATTTACAGAAATGCATGTAGGAAAAAATTATAATTAGAAGATATTCACAAGGTCAAAACATAAGAAAATTATAGGAAAAACAAAATAAAATGTTTTGAAAAGCACCACAAACTAAGAATAAATTGAAGTAAGAGCGAAAAGAAAGAAACATAAAAAATTACTACCGTTAAAAAACTAAAACAAACAAAAACGGACTTTATGAAAAAATAATATTAAATATATATAATTAAAAAAAATAACTAAAATTTGTAGACACACATATGTATATATGGAAGTACATATATACTAAAAAATTAAAATTCAAAAAATATGTTAGAAGAAATTTTTGATATAAAAAACTATAATAAAGTAATGCAAAAAATATTAAATTAAATGTAAAAAGATAGTTAAATAACATGAAATAATTAATAAAAAAAATTTAGTAGGCTTTAAATTGACTAAAAACATAAAATTTGATATAAAATAAAACAAACTAACTAAATTAATGAAAAAATTAAATAACACTGAGTATAAAACCTGAATAATTAAAATCATATCTAAATAAATTAATTGAATTAAACGAAAGAAAAGAAAAGAAAACAAAAGACAAACAAA
The DNA here is from genome assembly GCA_963971545.1 of Philophylla caesio. Lineage (NCBI taxonomy): Eukaryota > Metazoa > Arthropoda > Insecta > Diptera > Tephritidae > Philophylla > Philophylla caesio. The sequence continues at coordinate 117,124,430 of OZ020606.1, read as the reverse complement.
AAAAATTAAACAATAAAATATAGATTGAATTATGGTAAAATGAAACCTAAATAAGGAAATAAATAAAAAAAAACTAAATCACATGAATTTAAAAATAAAATTAAAGAAAATAAAATAAAATAAGCAAAACCAAATAAAAAATAATATTTAGTAAGGACATTTCATTGAATTTAACAAATTAAATTAAATGTAAAAATTAGATAAACAAAATAAAATACAAAATAAAAAAATATTGAAAAAAGGTATTAAATTGAATCAAAATAAAGTAAAATAGCTTAAATTTAATAAAAAAAGCAAAGATGATTTAATAAATTGAAACATAAAGAAAGCTTAAAAAATCAATATTAAAATTAAATAAAAATATATAAAAACATAAAAGAGCAAGAAAATCATATATTTCCAAAAATAGACAAAAACTATTTCCTAAGTTTTTGACGTCCAAACAAAACCACTTAAAATGGTTTCCCTAAATTGTACAAAGGGTATTCACAGGGTACCGCAACTTCTTGACACTGTGTGAATGCCCAATAAAATGTTTCCAAATATTTAAAAAATTGTCATGCCTTTAAAAATATACTTACAAATACTTTGTGACTCTGAATTTTCGTATATAACTGCTATCGATCAATGGATACTCCTCGAACCACAATCCCATCACTTCGTCGATAATTCCACTCACATTCACATTCGGATTGCGATCGCGTTGAACGCCACACAAATTTTGGCCGGAATACTGAAAACGGTAGGTAGTGTGACATGAATCATGATCCAATATGCAGGTGCGCAGATTGAGTGATGCCAAATATTGCAGCTCATTATCCCAAACCTGAAAGGAAAGTACAAATTCAAACTTTGTGTTTTATATTAAAAGGCTAAAAAAATAAACTCAATTTTTTATATCGAATTTATGGGTAAAAAAAGCCTGGGCCTTTATTTTAGCGAAAATAGTGCAAATAGGAATGTAGCAGGCATTAGCAAGCGAAGTAACCAGAAGAAATTTATTTGTAGTTGTTTACACAGAGCGCGAAAAAAGGATACAGTCAAGATGAGTTCATGAAATGTGAAGTCTATATCAGGGCCGTGCGCACGGCGGTTGAAAGCCCCCTCCCCGCCCGTGGTCAAATTACCTTATATGAAAAGAAGTGAATCGTATTCATAAAGGGCGGATAAAGAAAAGAATTTGGGGAGGGGAGGGCCGCCCAAATCATGATTGATGAATTGTAAAAGAAAAAAATAGTTAAAATTCGTAAAAAATTTTCTTCGTGTATGGTTCTGACATTTCGGTCCCCCAAAGTCCCCCTGTATCCGCGCCTGGCATTCATCAAATTTTATTCGTAAATGAAATTTCCATCCAGAACCCGCCCCCCGTGGGCTAAGTCCTACGTTTGCTTACATTTTGCTGACTCGCGTTTCAATTAAAAACTGATTAAATGTGATTCCATATTGGAAAGGTGAATTTTGTGTGTGTTTGTACGTTTGCATATATACAAATTTGATTTTGTAAAAATTTAAACGCGGTAAACCTACTTATTCTAGTTTTTCTATTTACTTTTATTCTAGTTTTTCTGTTTACTAAAAGCAAACCCAAAAATACATTTTATTTTGTTGTTGTAGGGATGACACCACCTACTTAAAATTAACAAATTTTAAAAATTTGTTTTCTTTTATTTAGAGAACATTAATTTCCAAATAAAATATAATTTATTCTCTAACCAAAATTATGTAATTAAACTCAAGTTTCAAACTTTATACTCAACGTAAAATGCAAAAAAAAATCTATTAAAATTTCGTACTTTTTCCCAACATATTTAGCAACCGGTTTCTTAAAGACTGTTAATCGCATTTTAATAGCCGGTTAAGGACAGGTGTCAATTAAATAAGCGTTGAATATTTAGCTGAATGTAGCTAGCCGCTGATAATTGTAAGTAGTTTTTAAGAAATCAGCCCAAAAAGTGTTTGGACATACATTTACGATAGATTTTTTTTTTTTGACTAAAATAATTTAGAAGTAATTTTTAATTTTTTAAAGTAATTTTTAGTCACTTCACACTTATTATTGTTAAATTTTGTACTAAAATTAAGTGGGCTACAAAAGTTTCTAATTCAAAAAATTAAAGTTTTCTTGTAATGAAATAATAATTGTCTATGAAAGTTGGTTAATTCTTGAATTCAGTGTTGAACAAGGTTAATGCATTCATGGTTTTATACTCCACACATATGTAAACAAAATTTTAAGTATTTTGCGGTGAAAATGTCAGAGAAACTTAGAAAATCAAAAATAAATGAATGGCTGGAACATCAAATTTTGCACAAAAAAGCAAACTTTCTTAGGATTTATAAAAAACAAAAACAACACACGAACTTCAATAGAAATTGAAAATGTTAACAAAATAACTACTATTGCATGCATCAAATCTTAAATTATGTGTATATAGAATTTACTAGTTACTACAAGTACTTTTAAAAGTTATCGAGTAAAATAACGAAACGAAAGGTATCAAGTGCTAAATAGTTTATCGTACACACTTCATATCGCGCAGTATCAATACTTACTTAGCATCTTAGATATTATCTTACGAACCCTATGCTTAATTGCTTGATTCCTAGTACATAATTTTATAAAAGTTTTTAATATAAATATTTGAACTCAAGCACTATTGTAATGCCAAAGTGCTGGGCACAAAAATATTTAAAATGCATACATAGTCGCCATCATATAATTAGAAATCTGCATAAAGTTTTCATAATGGATAACTTTTAAAGGCAAGTGAGCATTACTTGCATTCATTAGACTCTACTAAAGATGAATCGATACTTAAAACAGCGTTGACATTTACAACCCTACTTTGTTTGATCGCTTGCAATGAATGATTTATTTGCGATTATTTTATAGTTTGCATGTGATTGAACGACAGACGAACAGACACACTTGCTTTTTTTTCAATACACTCCTCTTTTAATTCCTGGCAGTGAGCTAACTAAATGCGGGACACTTAAATGCGTCAAATGCAAATGAAAGTGAAACGGGTTTACTGCTTAAGTCTTTTGTATCAACCAACGACATTTACGTATGTATGTATATGAAGAATTAATGGTGCTTCTTGAATGTTTAGCACTTTTTGATTATACCTCTATATATACATATGTACATACATACTTATGTACACACAATGCACTTCAATTGTAGTTATTTATGTTGGCAATTGACTTTATGCAAACGAAATAATTTTTGAATAGTTGCTTACCATAGTGGCCATACGAGCGGCGGGAAAGTAGCCAGGCAACAGGCCAAGCGCTAAGAAATTTCGTCGCTTATTATGCTCGTGCACAAATTGATCCTTGAAGTTGGAGATGTCTAGCTCGGTGGCGTCGGCGGCGCAGCGATGTGCGAAGTTCTATAGAACAGGTAAATATTTATTTTTTTTTTAAGTTTTTCTTTTTTTAATTCATAGTTGATTTCCGCTACTCACGCCATTATTGCGACAGGCCAGATGTCGTACGCCCCTCTCACATAAAGTCGGATCACACCAGGAATATTGGGCGCTAGCAGAACCCACGAGTAACAGCAGCAGCAGTGAAAGCGGCCATGTGGCGATCGGCCATTGCGTTTGTGCGCAAACTCGTAAATTATATTTTGTGGACATTTTGCTAATTGCCAATGTCAAGCTTGAAATAGCCGTTAAGTGCAATTTTTTATTATATCTATTTTTTTTTGCAATTTTGCGCGCTGCAATTTCGTTCATTAATGGCCGCTAAGCGCTCTAAGTAACTGCCGGTATTTCAGGCATTAACAAAATTTCAATAAAAATTCGTTTATCATTCATGAGCAAATCACAAGAACAGCATCTATTCTTTGATAATACTTAAAAAAAAAATGCCACTTAATGCACAACACGTTTCAAAAATCGTATTTGTTTCATCACTTGCACTTTATTTTAACTTAAGCTACACAAAGATCTTAAAAATTGGTGCTATTGATTCATTAAAAATTTGAAAAAAAAAAATTGAATTTGTGCGCGCCGCCAAGCGAAATGTGAAACGCGTCTTTATTGAGCGATTAAATCAAAATGAATTTCAAATGAAGACACTTTGTCTAAAGAGTCTGCTGTGCAGCAAATTGAAATTCACATCCAGCGTTGATTTCCATAAAACAAAGCGTGTTTTGTATTAGACGAAAAGATTTTTTTTTTAATCAGTTGTTAAGAACAAGTTTAAGTCTTGCGTTTGGCATAAATATGTATGAGAGGGCGCGCATTCAGTTAGATGGCTAACCCGTTAACATAATTTTTTATTTATAAGCTTTCCATTTGTCCATTTTATCAACCATTCTGGCTAACACGATCGTCATATATCTTTGTTATTATTCTTTAATTTTTTTTAATTTACCGGCAGTGTAAATAAACAGGCTTTAGTCGGAAATGAAATACATATATCAGACGACAAGGTTTGTTAACAAAGCTTTAATTAATTACAAACTAAATTGGTAATAAACAAATACAAAAAAATATAGAGCTTTTCAAAATTATACGACACCGATAGTAATTTTGACAGACTTAACTGTTTTTATTTAATTTCTGATATTTTGGAATTGAAATATAGCCATAGCGCTAAGCTATTACTCGTAAACCTAATTTATAAAGGTTTTTAAAAGTTTAGAGGTTAGGTAAGTGGTGGAAATGGCTGCAGAGAAAATGCCTTCTCTATACTTAGGCTAAGCAAAAGACCTGATGTGCTGCTATATGTGATTTTCGTGAATATTTCAACAAATTGAAGTCAAAAATTTAAAGCAATTTAAAAAACAAACCAATTCAGTTTGTTTCTCATTAATTTTTAGTAAAACAAATTGCTAGTTTCGAGTGACTCAATATTGCTGTTGATTTAAAAAAAATATTATTTTTTGCCTAGACAGATGTGTTTTTTTTCACACAAGAATACATTTTTTTTTAAGCATTCTTAGGAACCAAATGCGATGATAAATTCTCAAGCTGTTACAATAAAATAAATTAAGCGATAAAAAAATCCATAGAAAAGTTTAAATCGCATTTAACTTGTAAAATATTAAAAATTCCTTAATACAAAATAAATCATAAATAAAAATGATAATAAAAAATTTAAAAAAATCATGATAAGCAGTACACTGCGTCAACAAGTTTTCGAAAATTTTCACTTACAATTTTGTTCTTCTTTATAAATGGAATTTATAGGGGATTGTGAGAGAGCGCCAGTTAAAAAATTTTCAAAAATCAACCGTTATTTATAGCCACTTGAAACTTGCACTTATTTATTAATAAATTTAAATGAGATACACAACCGTTTACTTAGAAATACTTATTAAAAATGTCTCTTTTTTAAGTACCAAATTTCAATGAATTTTTGCTAAATCATTGAATATTTTGTATTTTGTTGCAAATTAATTTTAAATAATTAAAGTAAAAATAAATTTTTCAAATGTATTAGTATGTCGCTGTGCTATAATTTGTGAACGCAGAGTATATCTTCGATGTATTTATTTATTTACTTTTAAAAGAAAAATCATTATTTTAGATAATTACAAGCTATAAGCATAATTGTTTTATATAAAAGTCTAATACTTACATATACATTAAAAGCTAATCTTCGTTGTAGCAATTAAATAAACAAAAAAAAATGGAAACAAAATAATTCGAATTATAAGCTTGCGTTTATATTAACATGTTAATCGGCTAGCACAATCGGTGATAGCGAGTATTGAATTATAAACATTTTCGTTCAGTAATTATCAGAGTTTATAGATACACTTTAAGATTTATGATTGAAAAATGTGTGCCGTCAAATTTCTTAATGCGTACCTTAAACACTTTACTTTTAAATAACTATTGGAAACAGGAGCGAACGTAGCAAGAGGTTTTGGAGGTTTTTACATGTAATGCGCTATCACAATTTTTTTATATTCTGCACGGAGAAAAAAGGTAGAAAAAATCATCAACTAAACCAAAATAATTATCTCTATCTTGGTAAGGCGGGACAACCACCTATTACGTCGAAATCGGAATGTATAAACCCTTTCTCCTTAATATGTTGTTAGCTTCTTCTGTTCCGTGAGGATTACAACTTATTCTTTTCATTTTCGAGAATGAGAGACAATACTTTAAAACCAAAAATAAATGCTCGCTTTCGATGTATAGCAATGTCTTTCATTCCGATTCCGAACAACTCGAAATTCAGAACAGGCCTTTATATGATTTATATTTTTTTGGTGGAACCATGTTTGAAATAGACTATCAAGCGCGGTAGTTTGTACCATAATTGCATTAATATTTCTCGTGTTTGCTAGTTATCTCGCTTTTACCGAGATTATAGTAATTTACTACGTTTTTAGATAATTTTTAGATTTTTTCTTCTCCGTGTGTATTGCTTTAATAATTACATATTTATTTTCACACTAATATACAATTGTTGGAAACTATAGAATAACTCGTTTAGTGCTCGAGAGCTTCTACGCGGTCTCTTTTACATTAGATAAGATGCCTGCGTGTTCGTCGTGGAAACAAAATTTATAAATTCAAAATTTTTAAATACAAAATACTGTAGCGATATTTACCGCCAGCCAGTAGATAGGAGCGAACGTAGCAAAAGGTTTTGGGGGTTTTTACATGTAATGCGCTATCACAGGTTTTTATATTACACGGAGAAAAAAAGTAGAAAAAATCATTTAAAAAAACCAGAATAATTATCTCTATTTTGGTAAAGGCGGGACAACAACCTAACACCAGAAAAGTTATTTGAATTATGGTGAAAATTATCACAGTCGATCATCAGTTTTCATCACGGTTTCAAGAAAAACTATCAGGCCTGCAAGCAGCGCTGAAGATAGAGTCGGTGAAAATTTCTGGGTGAAATTTCCAGTATCTGAATGGTGCGGACGTAATTTGGAAATAGAATCGATGCGTATACTCGTAATGTTACTCGCGCCATGCATTCTGTGAAAATAATGAATTTTTTTAAATAAAAAAATACAGTTTTCCCGGCTGCCGAAGCTGCACATACCATTCCGGTTCGTGAAAGCCCATCTGGGATGAGTGTCAAACAGTTAATAAAAAAAAAAAAGACTTGCTAACGTTGAGAAACAAAATGCATCTAATCAACCTGATCGCAAAGTAAGTACTTAAAACCCTGAATGCACCGTTGAAAGCAAACCAGATTGTAAATATACCTTCAGACCAGAGACTAAAAACATGCATCGATGCTCGCAGCAGTTGCGACAAGTCGCTTTACCGTACAGTGCATCGATTCCTGCAGCTTGGGGCGAAACTTCCTGTTACAGTTGCTTCCAGTGAACGCTCCTTTTTAATCCTCAGAAGACTGAAAACATACTTGCGTAGTCGAACTGGAGAGCAAAGATTAAATGGCTTGGCCATTTCTTAATATCCATAGAGATATAGATGTTACTGAAGATAAAATATTGAATACAACGGCAAAGAAACAAAGACCAAAGGATATAACTTTGTAGATGCAATTCTGCAGTTTGAAGTTTTTGATCCGAAGAATTTTTCTGCGTTCGCCACTGATGGGAAACGTTCAAAAATATATAAAAAGAAGTATTTTAAGATTACAATTTCAGTATTAATTCTTCCTTTTTCTCTCTGGATTTCTTCCAATTCTAGAGAATATCGATTATTTTGTGTATAAAATGTACTAGCGCATGGTTTAATGACTATTTTCAAAATCAGAAAATAATAGTTTTTATGTCATGAATCACATTTGTTCAATAAATATGCGGCAAAAATGAGAATGTTTAGAATTTGTTGGAATAAAATTTGAAATTAGTGCTGTTTCAAAAGCGGCAGCTTGATTACATTTTGTCCTCTACAAACGTAAATATGCCGATGCTCTTATTTGACATGTCATGCCTGAACAATTTTGTATTTACTAAAGCCAACTATGACTTCCTTATTAAAAAACAGCAATATTTTTTTTTTCTACACAGTCTCAGCGCCCCTGACGCTTAAATGACTTTTCGAATAATCTTACTATGGGATATTTGTATGCTTAAATATAATTATCTAATTTATTTACGCATAACATACATAAGTATATACATACATATATACGAGTATGTAAATGAATAATCAAGCAATTAAGTGATTATAATAAAGCAGCTAAATACGATCCGTTGCATGAATTTTATTAATAGCACTATAAAGTTGATGGCATTTTCAACGCCCAACTTCATAAATGATTACGATGTGACGGAACTATGATTTGTGCTTAATACGTAAATGTAATTCAGTACATTAAAATTCACTAAAATTGTATTTTCTTTGTTGCTGGTGAGCTGCATCTAATCAAGCGTTTGCGTTATATGTATGTACGTAATAAATGTATGAGTGAAAAAAAACCATATGCGCTTACAATTAATATTCATAAAATCAATATGCAAATAAATGTGCATACATAAATATGTAAACAGTATACTATGAATGAGCGATGCAAATAGCTGATGAGCATAATGCACGCTATCTGCAAAAGAAGCATAACTCAAAATATGTTTAGTCGAATTTTTTTCAGTTATTAATTTCACAAAACACAGCTCCAATTAATCCGAACTATATTTCATCACGATTTTCTTATTCAACTATAAAACTACCATTGTATCTTATTTTGTGTTAACTACTTTAACTTTGTTTGCACCACAATAATTCATATATTGAGTACTGATATTTTTGAGTTGTACCTCTTTTGTAGAGGCTGTGCGATACATAAGTACGTGTGTGCTTTATCGATAATGCCGCATCAATGAAGTTAATGTTTTTTTTATGGTTATTTAATAATGCACATAAATACTTGAATAAATGTGCGAAAAATAAATTCAATTAACAAGAGAAGTTGTTTGTTAGTGAATGATTAGCGTCGAAGTGGTTAAGTTACAAATTATTTTACAAGTAATTGTTGATATAATTAATTAAATGAATACTATTGTGTCATAAATTATTTACATACTAGTAAAAACTTATAGAGGTGTGCTGAAAATTTAAATTTCTTCAGGCACAATGTACGCTTCGATAACTATCGAGTAATTTCAACAGAAATCGATAAATTGCGATAGTCAAATTAACCTTGTTTGTTTGACAAACTTCGAAAGCTTCGGAAAATTTAAATATATCTTAACATTCCGACACTAATCGATACATTTCGATAACAAGATTCATAATTTTAGATAAGTCGATAAACTTCGATAGTCAAATAAACTTTAAACTATTTTCGATAACGTTAGCCATTAAAACCGCTACAGAAACTTCGATAACTTCATTAAAATCGATGGTATAATAAACTTTGGAATAGTTTCGATATTTTGATATAATTTTATTATATTTTAACATTCCGACACCAATCGATACGTTTCAATAACACGATGTATAATTTTCGATAAGTCGATAAATAAATTTTGATATGTTTTCGATAACAATATCCATTGGAAATGCTACATAAACATCGATAAGTCAATAAACTCCGGTAGTCGAATAAACTTTGATATGTTTCCGATAACATTATCCATTGCAAATGCTGTATAAATTTCGATAAGTCGAAATACATTCGACACCAATCGATATATTTCGATAGATATTCTATGGAGAAAACGACAGCAGTTACTTGATTTATACTCAGTTAGGTTTGCCATTTCAAGACGTTTTGTAAGAGAATATTCGGAGCGTTATTGCTGACATACGACCCCAATTGGAATTTATTCGAGCCAGCCGCGGGATTCACTTGTCCGAAATCATTTTTAAAACATAATGACAAACCCTTATCCTTATAATAAAACAAAATTCTTGGACATAGCATACATTGTATGTATTTATCTAAGCTTTACATGTTAAAAAAATAATTGCTAAGTTTTCCTTATGATTGTGGTGGAGAATGAATGGGTAAAAACTATTACTTTTCTCATATATGTTTAAGAAGTTGGTTGAGTGAACGAAGGACTTAAAAACAGCTATATTGAAACAAAAGCTATTTATAAATATGCATTTTTTTTCGAAAATTGGTCATCCGTTCTCATGATTAGCTGTAACAAAGGATATTTACAAATAAATATTTCCTAGTTTCTATTACACAAAATCTTACTGTCAGCTAAAAATAACCTAAATAATGCAGATACATATGTTCTTCCATTCGGCTATTGGCCTAAGCAATCGCCGAATGTTAAATGTGAAGCGAAGCACGTGTTGAGGACTGTCAATTAATTTTTTTCGGTTTATTTTTTTTTTAATTGCAATTAATTTGTTTGAGTTGTGACAGCATTTAACAGAATTTGCATATTAAAAATAAATGATTAGCGTACAAAAATAAAATCATATAAAAAATAATTCTAGAATAACCCACAATTAAGGGCACTCTGCGCTTTATTTGCTCGAAGCCAAACAGTCTTGAACGATCATTTATCTACCTACTTAAGAACGAGTTAGCGATGAATCCATTTATTTCGGCCTCTTTATAGTCGGCATTGAATTACCCTCAGTTGCAGAAGTAGGAAAAAAGCAGCATTTCATTTCGGAATAAAACTCTTTTCTTTTATTTTACTTATTTTTTGCCTCCTTTTTTAATTTTTTGTTTCCTTTTTTAATTCTCTTGCTTTTGATTTATTTTATTTTGCTATTGTGCAACCAGGAATATGCAAATTTGTTGAATTGTTAATTACTGATCGATACACAATTTGGTTTATTTTATGTATCTCCTCCCCGCCAGTTGCTTCAGTCAACAACTTGTACGCGAGTGTAGAGAGAAGCTTCTATTATGTTGCTATTGTCAAACGCTTGAAGTCAAATATTTAAACGAGTTGACACCTTGCGGCGCGCTCTTACATCGAGCTGCGATGAGGCACTGACGTTGGGTCGTAGAAGAAAAATCCCCAGGGCAGTTATACAAAAAAAAATATATATATATATGTATAATAATTAGGGCTATGCGATTATTCGAGCAAATTGTTTAATATGTTACTCAAGATTAAAAATCAATAATTATTTAAGTTACTTAAAATGTTATTACAAAAATTGTGTTTTAAATTTGTTTACTCGTTAAAATCGATTAATCAAGATTTTGATAACAAAATCAATGATAAGATGAAAAAAAAATTTTTTTTAATTTTTTACTCTTTAAAATATTGCTTTTAAATTGCATACCCTAATTTTTGCAATGTGTTAATGAAAAAAAATATTTAACTTTTAATATAGAAAACGCGTATGGAAAATTTCAGAGCTAAAAAATTATTTATATTCTTTGCAAAATAAAAACCAAAAGCCTTATGAAAAGGGTCTATCTTAGTGAAAACTCTTTAATGCTGCTTTTCAGAGAGCCATTATTTGAAGCCGAAGGCGGCTTAAGACAAAACAGTTTAAAGAATAAATAAATTTTCATTTAATTGAATAACTAAGTTTTCTACATTATGATTAATTACAATTTCGAATAATCGATTAATTGGACAGCCCTCATAATAGTTATAATAAAATAAAGCTTTCACGCTTCACCTACCTTTAAGTGAATGACGTTTATCAAGTGGTAAAAAATTGTCGCGTGTGGCTGATGGATGACTTATAAATATAATTCCATTAAAAAGTTAAGAAAAAATTAGAAAAAATACCACCAAAACTTCACAACAAAGTTCAAAAAAATTGAATTAATTTGCATAATGTTTACAAGCTTCTTTGCTACTGCCGGCTAGACTTAAGAATAAAGTGGCGAATGAAAAAACTAAAACGTTCAATAAATCACATAAGTACACAAACTCAGAAGAAATGAGTGGAAGCTGACCGGCGGCATTGTCGTTCGAAAAGCTGGCTAGCAATACCACACGTCGTGTTTCTCCAATTTTTTTTTTTTTTAATATAAATAAATAAAAAATAAATAAACTTGAGGCTTCTTATAACGACCGGAAGATGAACCAGTACACTTAGGAATTAAAACACGCATCACTCTATGTATGCCAAACTATTTTGTGCTGGAATCAGTACGCCTTATATCAATGAAAGTAAATGGCCACGATGTAAATACATATAAGGGTGGGCAAAAAATGCATGAGAAACAAGTAAAGTGGAAATATTTTGCCTCCACTACTAGGATTGGCTTTTGGCGAAAAAATTCCCAATTTTTCTTAAGTAAAAAAATTAGAGTTCGCTCAAAGTGGTGGAAGTTTTCAAACTGTTTTAGTTTAAACTTTTTTTTATTTTAAATACAAAAACATAATAATATGAGAGACGGTGAGTGCTGCGGTTTACTCATAATATTTCTTGAAGAAAAAAAAACAAAAGTCTTTTGCAGATAAAAAAAAAACTATTCTAGAAAGTGAGAGCATTAAAATACCAATCTTCCTTTTTTGGACCACCCTTGGACATATACTTAGATACTGGCACTTTCTCTATTTTACTCTTACTCGCACTCTCTCGTTCTCTCTCTTTTTTCTTTTGTGCGTAATCGTAGAGCGTATCGAATATTGAAAAATACTTTTTATTAAATGGTTACCATAAAAAATTGACAGTGGCAGGCTCGTCGAACTAAAACCTTATACTTCTGAATTAAATCAGTGCATTTAATTATCTCATCCATTTTATTTCTTCTCCATTCGAGAATTAAACTATTCTCCAGCAAAAGAGAACGTTCGTTAACTAATGTATTGTCCTTTCGTTATGAATTCGAAATTCAGCCAATTCCCGAAGGAAAATATTAATGTGAGAGAGTGATTGTCATTTTCTCTTTATGCTATGGTTTCCATATTTTCGAAGTCATTTCGAAGGTCGGTATATTATATTTATTATGATTTAACGTTAAGATTAAACGTTCGTTACAATGTCTATTGCATACTCTTATAGGAAATCCAGCGTAAATAAAATGTTCGAAAAAGTTGGTTTGCCAAAGCAGCTTCAACAAAAAAAAAAGGGTTAAGGCTTCGAAATAAACGCTCAATAAGCTGGCTTGTTGCTCATTGTTTAAACAGTTCATCTCTCAAGCGGCTAAAAACTGCAAGTTCTAGGAATAATGGCACACAGATAAATTCGAGTTTAGCTCAAAATTCTGCACTATCGAAAGCCCAAGCAAGAATTTCCCGGCCCGCTTGTATAGGACCATTGACAAGGATCTAACAGCCGCTTGGGCATCTGAATAAACTTTGTCTTTTGGGTGTTTCTTTTTATTAAAAATTGGTATGCTATTTTAATATTTTTAAAAGGTTTTTAATATGCAGGTTTGTAGCTTCTCTATTTTTTTTAAATAAGTGCAAGTTTTAGGTCACTAAAGATTATCGCTAATTTTCTAGTTTTTTTCTAGAGTGATACCTTTTTACCCACATACAAATTTTTTTTCTAAGCTATATGAAAACTGCAACTCAAAAAAAAAAACAACAATTTTAATTAAAAATAAAATGTTAACTTTTAAAGAAAGTGTGTTAATTTATTATAAATCTTGTAAAAAGCTTGAAACTTCGGTTTATATGGCTTTTGTTTGAAAATTCTCTGCACTTTAATTTATTCATGGACCATAGAATTGTTGTCTTCGCTTATAAAAAAGCCACGTTTAATTAGAGTGTCCTTGAAGGAACAACGCTTATCTTACCTGGAGTTTAATTTTTATTTGGCTGACTATGAATAGATTTGTTCACTTTTAATTTGCACCTGCGACCTTATATTCAATGCTTCCACAACTCACTCTTCTTTATGAATATCCAATTGCAATTTGTGTGAAAGTGAGTAAATTTATTCAAATTTTCTTTGTGTGTGTGTAGAGAGGTCGCAACCTGCTTTAAGTATACGACGTATGTGTATGTAGGTGCGAATGTGTATGTGCAAACATTTATTGTAATAAGTCGAGTTTGAAACCATTTGAATGTCGTTTGAGCCCTCAAATATGCAACGAAAAACAAGTTAAGTAGTTAAAGCTAAGCTTAAAATTTGAGTATTTCATTTGTTCTTTTTATTATTTCATTTCATTGAATACACCCTGTGGTTGGTACGATTTACAAGCTTCAATTTAACTGATTTCAATTTTCATTAATTTTTTTCATAAATTTTTAATTTACCTTGATATACGAGTATCTTTAGTAAATATAAAATATCCAAATTTTAAGTAACCGGAGTCTAATTCAACAGACGTGCAAATGAAAAGAAACCTTATCAGCTGTTGTTTCAACATTGAGCGTTGATAATTTCTGAAACCAATTCGGTACTAGTTTAGGACCTTTTAGTAATCATTTCGTGACTAGTTCGCGAACTTTCGGGGGAATCCCGGCAAATATTGTATAGCCAAATACATAAAATATAGTGCGTAATTTAATTTATAACAAAAATCATATAAATCTTAATTATAACTTCTTTCTAAATTTGTGATCAATTAACAACAAACAACAAAAGTCATTGAAATTTCGACATTATAAAAAAATTTTTTTTTTAATTATGCTGTTTTGTATACAAACTAATTTTGGCATAATAAAGAGCAAGTATGACGATATTTTTGATACTTTTTTTAATGTCCTACAGACATTTTTTCGCACAAAAAATGAATATAAAAAAACAAGCGTTAAATGTGAACATAAATATATATAATATATGTATGTATTAAGGAAAAATGGCAAAAGAGCTTCAATAAAAAAAAAAAAATTTTAATTAAAGGTTATTTTTAGTCATTTGAAACTTGCCATTTATCATACTAAATCTGAATACTTTACAAAACTACATATGTATACAAAAACATTTATTTAATAAGCTCGAAATTTTTATAATTTTTTGTTGAATTATTATAAACTTTGAATAAATTTTGAAAATTTGATTTATATGCCTTCTTTTAGAGAATTAACTGAATTTTAATTGAAAAATATTAGAAATCAAGTAAAGGAAAAATAAATGCTCAAAACTCGTCACTTTCTGCGTGGCTTATAAAGTATGAAATGTACTAAAGCTAAGGCAATTGACATCTTACTTGACACTCACATGAACTTACCTTACATAAACTTACCTCATCTCACTTCCCCACATTTTACCTCACCTTATCTTCCTTCACTTAATCTAACTTCACCTCACTTCACTTCACTTTACTTCACCTCTTCCATTTCAATTCACTTCAGTTAACCGTAATCAATACTCACCTCGTCTCTGCTCAGCGATGGAAATCATCCATACCTTTGTTTTTTTTTTTATCCGGAAAATCTCAAAAATCCCGATATTTCCAAAATATAACTGTAACGCCTACTGCTTTACCAAGCCGTACACAAATGTTTGCACATCAAGTTTTATGAGCACCAGGCACTTATGTATGTACGTATTTTTTATTTCTAGATACCACCCACATAAGCTATCAAAGAGGGCGTGGCTTTTCGACCATTCCTCCTTCTATTATACTGCACAAAAAAGAAAGGACATAAGCTATGAGTTGGAGCCTTAATTCGTTTTTTATATAATATTTCGTAATTATAATTTTTTATCTATAAATTCCCAGAGTTGTCCTTTATTGTATAATAATTTACATAGTATGTATGGACATTATTTTTTGCAATATGCATATATTAAAATCTATATTATTTGAAAGAAAATTTTGCTTATAATAATAATTTCTATCAAAAATTCTCACATTTTGCACAACACAGCCATAACTCGTTTTCTTATTCAAGCGCAAAAAAAAATGCTCATTGCAAAATTTTAACAAACAAGTGATATACTTTAACCTTAAAAGAAATCCAGTGGCAGATGGGAATACCAGTAATACGGACAAATAAAAACACAAAGTAAGAAACTTTTCGCCTTAATTGCATATGAAAAGAATGCGAATAAACCCAAAATAATTTTTCTGACTAACTGTTTTCATATGTAAATATGTACGATATACATACATATACATATGTATGCATATGCTTCAAGTACTAAATATTTTATAGCTAAATTGTCTGGCATAGAACATTCATAAAAAAAATATAATCAATTTAGCAATCATAGAAAAGCAAGGCTGACATTGATGCCTTAGCGTGATTAATTCAACCAAATATTGTTTCAGAGCTAAACCATTACACACTGTTTACACAACAACAACACAATCGCTTTAAGTTTTCCACAAGTCGCATAATCGTAAATTCTAGTAAAATCTGTGGGTACAAAAAAAAAATGAAAGAAATGAATGACTGACATTAGTTCACAACTCAGACGTAGTATTTCATAAACCAAATATGCTCTTATGTCAACACATATAAATTTATGTTCATAACTTGTAGGATAATTATTTAAATATTAACTGTTACCTTTTTGCCTTTTTAGACACTAGTCGGTTTTTGTTTCGATGTACAAATAGCTGAAATGAGTTGAGAACGACGCATTTAAGCAAGCATCAGCGGTTTCTCCTCTAAAGCTTATTTCTGACATTAAGGCCCGCCGCACATTAGAGCGATATGATAACCGATGCGATAACTGAATGGATGTGAAAGCGACTTCGACATGCTGTGTACGGGAGAATAGAAAGGCGACAAGACACTAATCGTTTTCATAATTAAGCTTTAGCTTTGACAAAAATAAATAATTTTGAGCAGGTTGCAATCTATCCTTCTAAACTTAATTGAAATTGTAATACTTCAATTATTTATTAAAACCAAATGCATTTATTTAATATTAATGCGCAACTTTTTATAAACAACTAAAACTTAACAATGAATGCATAAAGTATAACAATATGTATTAAATTTTTATAGGATTGACATATTTTTAATTAAAACAATAAATCTTAACAAAGAATGTATAAATTATTACAAGATGCCAATCAAAAGAAATAGCCTCATTCAATCCAAAAAATAATCTTGAAAAAGTTACCAACTTTTACTTATAATAAATATTAAATCGATTTATTTTTAACGACTTCGATATACGAGTTTGTGTTATGGTTGCCAAATAAAATACTTTTTATGAAAAGAGACAAAAAAATATTTAGCATTCTAACTTTAATGTTACTGAAAATATTCGTAAATGTTTTCATCTATCTACATATGTATATCGATTAAGGTTTTTGAGACTTTAATCCGACGGTTTTTTACGATTTTATGAAATTAAAACTGAGAATTTTCTTAGGAAATGTTGCTATTAAATGTTTGAAGAGTATTATAAACTTAAAATTAATTGGTGAAACAGGACATTGGCACGTTTTAAGTGATAAGAATATTACGAAGAAAATAAATAATATACAATATATTTTAAAAACCATTTGTTGTGAAAACAAAGTAAATTTACAACATGAACTTGGAAACACCAAAACTGCCTTCTTTTTTTTTTTTGCAGATAAAAAGAATAAATAGTTTTATAAATTTTTACGAAATCATCTAGTCAGCGTAGTCTCTGGATCTTTATTTGGTTCATTATATAAAGCTCGTTCAGCTCATCCGCTCCATCGTTTGAAGTATTCGCCGTCGTAAAGTCGTAGAGGTTCATAAATCTTTCGAAAAATCTTTCTCTCAAACACTCCAAGAGCTCTCTCATCTGATATTGTCATCGTCCATGCTTCTGTCGCGAATTGACTTGATTGCTTAAGCACTTCATTGAATTTCATAGCTGACGATGTTATTCGTGTTAAAGTTGGTTCCTGAGTACACAAAATCCTATCCTTTTTTACTTTCAACAGTGTTGTGAGTGCCCAGACGTGAATGTGCTGACTATCTATTTGATGACAGGATGATTTCGCCCTCGTTCATCTTCACACCCATTCGTTTCGTTTACCTATCCAATTTGAAAAAGACCGAACTAACTGTGCGATTGTTAAGTTCGATAATAATAATGTCACCAGCGTATACGCTCTTATACATGATGGAGCCCGACCGATTTAGTTCTGCAGATCGAATTATGCTCGCCAACCTCAGGTTAATGTAGTGGCACGACAAAGAGTCACCCTATCTGAAATCATGTTTGGTATCAAACGGATGGGAGAGGTCTTTCCCAATTCTCGTGTTGCCCAAAGTCATTTTACATAGCTGTATTAGTTTTGCGGAATACTAAACTCCAGACATAGCGGAGTTTCTTCCTGTGCTGTCTCGGATCTTTGCCGAGATATGACGGACTGTAAATATCTGTTCGATTGTTGATTTACTAGGTTTGAAGCCACACTGAGAAGAGCTTAAATTCTTTACACAACTCACTGATTCACACAGTAGTTGGCGCAAATTGCAGGCCACTACGAAAAATAAGGTTTTACGCGAATTGCTAAGAGAGCGAATTACGTCCTGTGGGAACATTGCAACAGCCGTAGAAAGGCACTATTACAATTTTCTGTTTCTGGAAATCACATGAAAACATGCTTCCAGTTTCAACTGGGATATCGCTTGAACCAAGAATGTTTGTATGTATGTATGTTTGCGTGTAGATAATTGGCAGTATGCTTATGTCGTGCCACAACAGTTTGTCGTTTCCGTTGTAATATGACAAAGGGTGTAATGCAAATAACATTCAACCCTCGGTTGTATTGGCGCTTTCTTTTCATTTCATTTATACATACATATGTACATATGTTTTTAATGCCTCTAAATGTTTGTACAAGTTGTGTGTGGTGTTTGTCCATTTTGCGCTTTGATTCATGCACTCAAGCTAGTCGAATGATGTCATCAATTTTAGCATTGTTGTAGGAAAATTCGCAAACCCATGGAAAATCTGTAAATATTACAAAACTCTTAAGAATTAAATTTATTTGCTTCTTTATGTACGCATGTTTGTATGTACTTGTATGCACATATGTACATATGTATGTAAATATATACATATGTATATGAAGATATTATCGAGCTTTCAATGTAGCCACAAATAATACTTTGAGATGATAAATTAGTATCATTTGGCTGGCATGTAGTAATTATGTTATGAATGTCCATTGGTCAGCGGAGTAAAATGCAACTGGAGACGATTTATATCCAAAAAAAAAAAATTTATAAATACTTATGTATGTATGGTATGTATGTACATATATAATGGAACTCACATATGTTATTTCATGTTAATGATGGATGGATTGGCCAGCTTTCTTTCTTGCATTTTCAAAATCAGAAACTTTCATAATGTAATAAGAAAATATTAAAATCTTTTGAATTTACATATTAGAGGAAAAGTAAAAAGTTACTTACGGCACGAAAATAAGTTTTTAAGAAAAACAAAAAAAAATTGTCAATTGGATTTTTTAATTATTTTATATTTTAATTTTGTGAACATATTCATCTTCGAATCGATTTTTTGCAAGGCGTTGTCTACTGTAATATTTGTAAGGAAATTAAAAATCCAGTTCTTCGTCTCTTTGAATACAAATATAAATTTTTGGGTTCTTTTCGTTACTTAGCAAATAAAAGTGCAACTTTTTTCAGTATACATAATTGTATTCATCTTGAAAATAAAATTTTTTGACATTTTTATTTCCCCCTTGGTAAATAAGAAGAATAATTTTGAGTTTAATTTAAATAACTAATTAAAGAAATAAATTAAAATTTGTTTTACATTTTTTTTTTCTTCCAAAATAAAAAAATATATACATATGTATATTGATTTTTACTTTTAGCTTGTAAACTACATTCGCTTTTAAGAGTTTTTTCTTAAACATTTTTTTTTTTTAATAATTTTTTCCTTAATTTAGAAAACAAAACTACTTTTTGAGTATAATTTTTTAATTTTGTTTTTTTTGGTTTATTTTATTTTTTCGTTAAACAAAGAAAACTTAATGTTTCTATATTTTTCAAACTTAAATTTAGTTTTTCGAGTTTTATATTTTTTTTTATATTTCTCATACTTAAGATGTATTCTTGTGAGTTTAGTTTACTTGGAGAGTATTTTTCTATTACTTAACTCTTCTTATTTAACTTAAGTACAATTTTACAATTGTAATGAGGATATGCCAAGGCAATAATTTGGAAATGCAAATCATGGCTGCATTTTTTTTTATAAATTCTGAAGTCAGCGGAGCTTTCCATGTTATATTAGGATCTGAAATTTCCATTAATATTCTACGCCTGTGACGATGCTTAAAGTGCTCTGCGATGGCAAGACAATAATTGATCATCGCATCAATTACGCTTTGTCCTTTCAAAATGTAGAAAAAGCCCAAGAACAATGATATAAGGACAACAAACACTACAAATATGAATACACACGTAACCCACAACGATTTAATCAAAACGCTTCTAACTTTATTTCTAGTTTAAGGTAATCTGCAAAGACGAAACATGGTATTATTAATTCAGATATCGTAGAAATATATAAATATTGAATCTGATGAGGACGATATACATTTTTCTCATAAACAAATATTTTTAACTAAGTTTACCTTTTATTTTCATGTAACTTTCTTTTTCAAACGCACATTAAAAAATTTTAAATTTTAGTTTTTTATGGAATGTGGGCAAGGTAGTTGGCATTTTTGTAAAATTGCTAGCCAAAATAGCCCTTTGCTTGTAATATGGTCTCTGGAAAAATTCATTATTTTGCATCCATTATTTTTAATGTTGTCTTCCTTCTTTCAAAATTCCGAAATTAAGAACCAATTTTCAGGCCGACCCATCAATTAATTTCTATGCGGCATGGATTTTATTAAATAACAAAATAATTGTGAACTAGATTATTTGCTGATAAAGGCAAATAGTTTTATAAAATTTTATTTAATTATCGTTAAAAACTTTAAATAAAAGAAGTCAAGGTAACTATTAAAAACCTTTAAAATTTTTTTTTGTGTATGTTTCTATCTGCCCACCATATAAAGTAAAGAGTTGTTGCAAGTTTTGTCTCACTCGTCTTTTTTTCATTAAAGTAAGGAATTTTTCTTATAAAAATATATTTGAATATTTAACTTAAAACATACAAATTAAAATTTTAAACTTGAAAAAGGATTTATTCACAACAATTTTTCAAATTTAAAAAAAGTGTATCAAAACAACAATTTTTTTTGTCACAATTCAGCGTTTTTACTTACTTACTTCATTGGCTCGATAACTGCCTTTGCGATTATGGCCGAGCTAAGCATAGCACGTCAGTTATTTCTGTCTTTCACTAACTGGCGCCAAGGGTACCCAAGTCCCTTACCACCTGGTCTTTCCAACGCAGAGGAGGCCTCCCTTTTTTACTGCTACCACCAGCGGGTACCGCGTCGAATACTTTCAGAGCTGGAGCGTTTTCAACCATTCGAACGAAGTGACCTAGCCAGCGAAGCCGCTGGATCTTATTTCGCTGCACTATGACTATGTTGTTATAAAGCTCGTACAGCTCATCGTTCTATCTTCTACGGTATTCGCCATCGCAAAGGTGTAAAGGCCCATAAATCTTTCGGAGAATCTTTCTCTTGAACACTCCTAGAGCCCTCTCATCAGATATCTTCGCCGTCCATGCTTCTGCGCCATACAACAGGACGGGCATAATTCAGTATTAATTTCTCTTCGCAACAACGAACAACAATTTCGCAACAGTCACGGCGAAAAAAATTGTCCAAAACCAACGATACATTTTTTTTCTAATTAAACTAGCACATTAGTATACTAAACTTTAATGTGCTATAAAATTTTATACTAGATAATTTTCTTTAAACTCTGAGAAAACAGTTAATTTATGTCTAATTTTCAAAGTTCACAATTTTTTGTGATGACTGTATATGGTTTGAAATTTTCATTTTTATGGTTTTAGTTAAAAAAATGTATCATATTTTCTATAAAAAAATAGTTTAGTATAATACAGAAACTACAAGTTGGTCAAAACTTGCAAAAAAAATTTTAACTCATTTTGATTAGCACCTAACGCATTTAAACTTAAACATTTTTTTCATACTTTTGTGAATGCAAAATTTATATTAACCCGTTCACACATATCCACATGCAAGCATACAAATTTACATACATATCGTAGCTAACCATTTTTTATTTACTTCCTTATTATGACTACCATTGTCCACCCTCAATTTATTTTTTTTTCTTTTGCTGCACTTCCCGGCCAACTGTTGTCATGCAACTGCAATTTGTGCTTTATTGTTTTGACTGCCACAAAGTGCACAAAGTCCGTAAGTGTTGTGAAGGCATCGATTACGGTGGCACGGACAACTAAATAAATATACGAGTAAATATGTACATAGACACAAATATTGTGCGACAAGGAGATCGACACGTTTCTTCGACCATCCATTGTCCACTAAGTAAGTGAAGCGAGTTAGTAAATTGAGTGCTAGTCTGGACGCCGGTGTCAGAATGCTACGCGCTCGGAGCTCTGGCCACCGGGCAACGGCTGTCAAAACAAACGTATCCACGGCGTTTTGCTTTTGGTTATATATGTACATACATATATATATTTTTTTGTGTTCAATAGTCACACCAGAAAATGCTATTCTTATTGACCCTTTTGTTATTGTTTATGTTAACTCGTACTACTATGTTGACGGCAACTGCCACAAAGTGCAAACAAACAAGTTCAAGACGAATTTAATGCATGCAAATATTTATGCCACATGTCAGTGCAAGAAGTGCTGGAGTCCTCATGGAGTGTGTATACAAATATACTCCTATGTATGTATGTATGTACATATGTATATGGAACGTCGGTTATGTTTAGAAAAGAAGTGCAACAGACGGTTTCCAAGCTCATGCTTAGGCTCTTGGAGCTGGAGCTGAAGCTCAAGTCGCACTGCTGGTGGTGGTATTGGATTACCAGTGCAAGTTGCTTCTTGGAGTGGCCGAACACTTTACTCACTCACGCCTTGTGACAGTTTCAGTTTCACTTTCTGCTGATGCAGTGACAAATGCTATGTTTGGACTTGCAAGCACATAACTAACGCTTTTGTTTGTACATATGTTTGAATGTATATGTGCACATGTGCATATACATACTATATATTCTTATAATCTATACAAACAATTTTTTTGCTTATAAAACTCAAGTCCGCCTATATCTTGATCAGGTCGTTAATAACCGAGTTAACAGCAGTAAACAACGCGTGCGATTTTTATGACCGCCCAGACTCACCGACTTCTACCCAGTAGGGCATAATTGTGCTAGTAACGAAAATGGTGTCACAAAGTTTCAGAAAGAGGAAGAGTCATCTCTACGGCTGCTGCTGTATATGTATCATTGTGACATCTTATTTATATACCTGAACTTATATCAATTTAGTCAAAATGAAGCGAGTTTTCCGGAAACAAGATCCGTACAATCTTATCGGTATGTCTAATTCAAAAACTCACGCAGAAAAACTTTAAAATACTTTGAAAATTAAAATGTTTTTTAAGAGTTGCTGAAAGAAGCTACCAGAGCTTGTGCTGATGCCAACTTTAGAAATATCTGAAAGATCAGAGCTTCAGATTTCTGGTCTCATCTGTCGAGATAGTGAGAGTTGATGGGTGAAGATGCGAAATACTGTTGCATTGTCGTCTCTGGTAATCACTTTTGTTTGAAGAGTGAGTTCTGAAGCTGTGTACAAAGACAATGTCGGTAAACCAATTATCGCAGCCACTATTCTCGGCTGTAAAACTTGTGTAATAAATTTCTATAGATTCTGCCTTTTGAGTGTCCACCACACTTGGAAATTATTGAATGGCGAAAGATCTTTGTATCCAGAGGAAACGGAGGCGTACAAAACCTGTTAGGGTTGCTGTAACTATGCTGGCAAGTAAGTGCCGTTGGAACCTACATTACGTCTTTTCAGCATTGTCTAGAATCAAAAGGTGAGTTTTGGACAATCACAGCTTTGATGATGTAATGGAATTTGGTGACGTTCAAACAAAAAAATTGCATTTTTGGAATAAAATTTTTATTCAATTATAAATGTATAGAAATTTTCAAGTGATATAAAAAATCGTGTATTACTAAGATTCCATCTAGAATGGTTACCCGAGCTTGTCAATCATTATTCAGGACAAGCTTGCAAGAAAGTGCACTTCAGAACCACTTTTGTCATTTTTAGAGTATTTAATGCAGGAGTTTCATCTTAGAGAAACTAATAAAACATGGAAATATGTCCGCATCTGAGATAGTCAAAAAACTGTACACATTCGGGACACATGCTAAATAACTGAAGAGCCTCTGCAACGAAATGAAAAGGAACCAGAGACCATAAACGAAGTGAGACAAAAATTTAAAAATGGTATAAGTAACTTTACTGGATTTAAATTAAGACACTTGAACGGCATTGGCAGCTTGAAGTTATGTACATACAGCTGCTCAAATTTAAACACAAGCGATTCGTACAGCAAACACAAAAAAGTGATAATAAGATGAAATTCTTCATATTATTTTTTGGTATTTTTTAAGTTTATTCTGCAGAAAGCACAAACTCTGCTGCTACACAGTTGGCAAGGCACTTACGCCAGAGTAAATAGTTATTTATGTGGGGTGCAAGGAGTAAAGTAAATCTTTGAGGAGAACGCTTCTTTGGTAGGAAGAGACGATAATACTCGAATAGGGTGGGTTTTTAACAAAAACAAATTTTAAACAAAAAATGCTACAAGTATTTTAAAATTTTTACAACTTCACCACGACTGTTAAACTATCGCCAACCAAAAATGTCTAAGGGTAGTGAGAGAATGTTCTTCTTTCTGACTTGAGCTTAGCTCAAGCTGTCATATCAGTTAGGTTAACTTAGGTATCCAAACTATTTCACAATTTTTATACCCAAATTTGTTCGCATAACGGTTGTTTGTAACAGCAAAAAATAGTCGACATATATATAGACATATACTTGTATATACTAAAATGATCAGAATGAAAAGAGGAATCGTTTTAGCCCTGACTGTCTGTCCGTTCGTCCGTCCGTGGTTACAATAACTTGAGTAAAAATTTAGATATCTCAATGAAACTTCGTACATATATTGCTCTTTCGACAGGGTAGGTTGGTATTGAAAATGGGCAAGATCGGTTAATAACCACGCCCACCTCCTATATAAGGGAAATTTTTGAAAAATGCAAAAACTACGTATTTTCGGTATCTACTACAGCAAATTGAGTGAAATTTGGTATTTGGAGCGATGTTGAACTAATAAATTAGTTATTTATAAAATTTTGAAAAATAGGAGTTGCCACGCCCACTTAGAAAAAAAATTTCTGTATCTCAATAACAATGTTAGGTATCGTCACAAAATTTGGTAGACATTTTCTTGAAATTGCCATTATTATCGTAGTAAAGTTTTGAAATCGGATCATAACCACGCCCACCTCCCATATAACGGAAGTTTTGGAAAATGCAAAGACTCCGGTTTTTCAATATTGATTGGAAGAAATTAATTTAAGTTTAAAACTAGCAGCGATTGGAAACAAAGAAACGGGGTTTTTATGAAATTATGCACACCGCCCATACAAAAATACATCGCGAGGGTATATAAAATTCGGTTTCGCCCGAATTTAGCTTTCCTTGCTTATTTTAATTATGACCTCAGTATTTTGGTTTCAAAATTACACTTTTAGCGAGAGGTTTTTGTTTCGCGGTATTTTTTTATTTTTTTTTTTAATAATACTTAGATTTCCGTTCTTTCTAATTCTGTGGTAATATCTTTTTGAGAATTCCATTACATTTTTTTTAAATAAATTTTTTCACTTCCCTTTGTTTAAAAAAAAAAAAAACAGCACAGCTTTGGAATTAGCGAATTTCTCTGCGGGGATCATTTCGTAAACTAAGTTTGTATATGTGTGAGTTTATGCGTGCAAATAAAGTACACAACTATGCCCACTAGCCTATGAGTGTGAACACATCGACGCCAATATAAACACATTATTTTTTTTTTTTTAATGTTTTTTTCGCTTGTTAATTGAACGCAAATTCTGGCTTTCAGACAGTTCTAGTGCGGATTACTTTAATTCACGCGCACTGCATTATCATAAACACCACCCACATGAAGATAGCAGACACACATACACATACATACATACATATGTATGTATTTAAGATTGCCTTTGGTATTCACGTTTGATTGCCGCATGTTAGTCATGTGTGGATTAGGTTTCTTTTTTATTTCTGGCGGCCGATTCTTTTGCTGCTGCTGCTGCTGCCATCCACCCACATTGAAGCTCGTAAAAATGATTTTTGCATCGACCACCAGAAATGCAAAGTAGCTGATCGTAAAGTGAATTAATGAAATTATTAATCACTTCAAGTCATAAAAAAAAATGTATGAGTACAACTTGAAACTGTGACAATGACTTGATTTGTACGTGAACTCGTTTGGAGATATTTACATATAAATGGCAGAGATTGTTGAGTTGTCGAGTGTGATTTTTTTGTATTGCAATTTTTTTTTTTTTTTCCCGAAAGGCACTCGTTGATGAACCTAGATTTTTTTATGAAATTAACATTTAAATATTGCAAAATAATAAGCACTTTAATACATTTGCAATAAGAGTAAGATTTTTCATTTATATAATTCGAATATTTTAGGATTAGCTTTAACTGAAAGAGGAATAGCTCGCGATTTTGTTCATATAACTCAACCTCATTTTTTTATATAATATTAGCAATAAAAAAAAAATTTGTAATCAACGATGACTTGTAAATAATTGAAACTTACCCACTATTGTACTGAAAAATCTTCCAAACGCTTACTTAAAAAGTTGTAACTATTTATGAAGTTTTGTTGAATAAAGTTAATTTTTCTCAAAGTTTGAAGTTCAAGTTTATATTGTTTTTGTTGGAGAATTAACTAAATTTTAATTGAAAATATTTTCAAACTAAGCATATTCCTCTATTTTAGTGATTTAAGCTCTTATATTTTTGAAATTTTTTTATTCACTCAATTAAAAAAAAAAAAACAATACTTGCCTTTAAATTCACTCTTTACGTTTAAATATAAAAAAAAGCTACCTTAGTACCTCGATGAAGCGAGATAAAAAACTTAGTTTACCATAAAAGCAAAAAAAAATTGTTTTAACATCCGCGTAAAGCTCAGCCGAGCACACAGATTAAGTAAGACATTTAACATTAATTTCATTTCCATTTTTTCATGTTGTTGGAACCAGTTCACGAATTTTTCAAAGCTGCTTCAGGAATAGTCCCGGCCTATTTCAGCACTCTCTTATGACCAGTTTCGAAATACACGCCTGGAAATGTTGCCGAACTTGGGTCTAAAGTGATTCTGAGAAAGTCGTTATTACGCTCCGAAATGATCTGACACACGTCCTGAAACGATCCAAACTAATACCAAAATTATGCTGAAATAGTCCTGAACATATTTCGAAATGTTCCGAAACAAGTATTGAAATGTTACTAAAATCAAACTGAATTAGTCTCGAAATGGCTTCAGACTAGTTCCGCAATAGTGCAGTTATAGTATGCGGATAAACCTTTCATAAACTAGTCCTAAACTTACCTCAATGGGTACAATAGATCGAAAATGATACTGAAAAAGTTACGACGCATAAACGAAAAGTTTATCCATAAGAACCTTCTCAGCTGTTCTCACAGTATTTTTTCAGCAGACAGAAGAATAGAATAGAAGAATAATTTAACATGTGTAAGTAATACACTTGTGTGTGTAAGTTGTAATTTGTAATTTTCTCTTGTAATTTATAAGTAAGCTGGTATAATTGTTTAATTTCACGCTCCTACATGTTTTTATTTTAATAAATCAAACATTTGCTTAATAAAGTTATTCACCAAGTTGAGTTAGTCGCTTGACTCGCTGTCAAAAGAACAGGAAAGATCAAAGCAACAACCAAATATTTTTACAACAAGTGTATGTATTTTGTTCTTGTCTTAAACTTAACCGCTCTATAGCAAGAGTGCCAAGTAAATAACTGAAGTCAACGCCCCACAAAATAGCCATTACTTAAATATTTTTCTTTTTCATTTGTATGACTTTGGCGGTTAAATCTCCACTTTAAGGCTATATACATATATAATTTTCAAATTCACATCTCTCAATACATTCTTGCATTGTAACCTCAACTACAGCAAACCAAAGTGACATGTCGCGCTTATATGTACGAGTGCGAGCAAGTTTGCCACAAAATCGCTGTTCTAATTATTTCTACGCTTAAGTGCAAAAAAAAAAAAACAATGTCAACAATGCGAGTCACGCATATCGAGTATAAAAGTATTCGTACAAATATGAGTATTTGACATGTAGGCATCTCAATTCCCCCAGCACACCACACATTCTCCGAAAATGGGCAATGGCGCTTCAAACTGTCCAGCCAACGATGAGCCGCCTCAGCGCTTCCGTGAATTCTATGGCATTGACATGACATTAAAGTACACACACGACAATTGTTACAGAAAAGGTAAAAAGAAAGCAAAGAAAAGTATTTAGCACAGGTAGAGCACCGGTAATGCCAACAATGGAACGAGGAAGAATCTAGAGGTATCTAGAATAAAAAATCAAATCATAAGCTCCAATAGCACTTTGGTCGCGTGCGCGCATGCGCATTGCTGCTAGAGCTTATGTACCTGCTATGTACCTGATGTAGTTTTGAAAGCGTGGCGCTAGCGACATGTGGCGCGCGAATTGTCAATTGCCGTACAGCAATGCGAACGCAATCGATCAACCGAGACTTCCCTGTGCGTAAATTGCGAGAAGCGGCATGCGTTCGCAAGTAACTATGAAATTTTGTGCAACAAAATTGCTGCAACGCGCATTCATTCAATCGACATTGCAGCTGTTTGCCAGTTACATATGTACATACGCACTATGTATATGTGTGTGTACGCTATGTTTGTATGTTTGTATGTGCGCACCCGCTGGCGCAATTCGCTAAATATGGTCCGATTAATTGGCGCTATCATTGGACTGTCATAATAATCATACACGCATGCGCATGCATTGCAATGTTGCAAGCATTCATAGATACATACATACGAGTATATATAATGTATGAACGCATAAGATGGTAGTTATGTATGTATTTTCATGTGCAGCACCGCAGCGCGCAGCACACACAGGGGAATGCAATAGAGGCGTTTGAGGCCGAGCGAGTGGCGCCACGCATAGCCAAATTGGGCAAAAGACATGCGCTAAAAATTCAATGCCACAATAGCTGTAATCTTTGCGCACAGCACTTGCTATATGTACATACACTCGTATTCGTATGTTGCATGCGGAATGATAGTTATGATGCTTCAAAGCATGTCTGACAATTGCAGTTGTTAATGAATTTCAAAAGAAATTGAATTATAAGTGAGATCCATATTGGTGCAACGGAGTCTTATGTTATGATAGATGATATTTGCTTCGTTAATAAAAGTACGAGGAACGATTTGAAAGTATCGGCATTACTTATATTTTTTACATACAAACATATGTATGTTGTTGTTGCT
The DNA here is from genome assembly GCA_963971545.1 of Philophylla caesio. Taxonomy (NCBI): domain Eukaryota; kingdom Metazoa; phylum Arthropoda; class Insecta; order Diptera; family Tephritidae; genus Philophylla; species Philophylla caesio. The sequence goes on along the minus strand of OZ020606.1, from coordinate 117,095,198 downwards.
ATAAAGATTACTCAAACGGTGCCTAGGCCAACAAAGCCATTACTCGCCATTGTCGCCAATTTCATCTAACAGGAGCCCCAACGCGCAGTACTTTCAAAATCGGACCAAAGTATTCGACAGATTAAGCACAAAAATGTTTGGCATCCTGTCGGAAGCTTTCACAGACGGCTCTTTGTTTGGTATGCCGGATTTGTTTCTAGATAAATGTTGCTAAGGTGTTATCAAAAAACATCTAGTGATTGTCTTGTTGTGGCGACCTTAAACCCGCAGCATAATTTTGAACCAAGCAGTCATTCACGAAATATCGTTTCCCTTGTGTGATTCTGTACTTTGTTGGAGATTGCGCTTGTGTGCGCCGAGAGAGAATGAGATCGAACTGTCCGAGAGAATAAGGTTGGATAACCGTTGGTATAATGCCTGTCGTAGCGTAAATATGTCGAGCTCTCGCTTGAGCTCCTTCGTTTGCGAATTCAGTCAGGTTATGCTCAGTGAAGAAGCGAAAAAATCGCAAGTTTAGCCATTCGCTTTCGAGGAGAGGTCGGGCCATAATATAGTGCTGTTTGCATACGAGACTATAGAGCTTAGAAAAATAAAAGTTAAACAAAATTCTAGGCTTTTATTTCGAATATCTAAAGAACTCCTATTTAAGACGACGACTGCGGTCGGTCGCGGAAGAAAATCTGATACTGAAAACAAATGTTTCAAAGAATTCCCTAAAATAAACGCTCCCCCATTCTCTCCTGAAGGAGAGAGGTTAGGCAGAAAAACTTAGGATGAATTCAAACGGGCAAAAAGTACCTTAAAGGTACAGATAAAGAACGAAAAGATTACCCAAAATTTACCTAAAGGCATTAAAAGTTATCGAAAAATATCGAAAAAGCGCTCAAATTTACCGCAAATATACATAAAATGCACCGAAAAGTATCGAAAGTGTACCAAGAAAAGCCAAAACGTACCAAAAAATGCTGAATTATTTTTTAAAATTACCTTAAATGCACTTAAAATACACCCAAAAGTATCGAAAGTGTACCAAGAAAACCCAAGATGTACCAAAAAATGCTGAATTTTTTTTTTTAAATTACCCTAAATGCACTTAAAATGCACCGAAAATTATCGAAAGTTTACCAAAAAATTCTGAAATTGTTTTTTTAAAATTAACTTAAATGTTACGAGAAATATCAATATTATATCGAAAAGTATCGAAAGAGTATCGAAAATATACGAACCGAAAAACAAAAAATTTTTACCAAAAACGTACCGAAACCGTATCGAAAAAGTACCGAAAGGTATCGAAAGTGTAGCAAACAAATACCGAAAATAAACAACTTACCAAGAAAGTACCAAAAACGTATTGAAAAAATTACCTAAAATTTTCCGAAAAGTATTCAAAGTGTACCGAAAATGTACTTAAAATATACCTTAACGTATCGAAAGTTTACCTAAAATGTACCAAAAAATATCAAAAAAGCAACTTGAAGTGTATAGGAAATGTACCGGAAAAGTACCGTAAAAGTACCGTAAAAGTACCAGACTATTTCGAAATGCTACTTAACAAGTTCCACATATTTGGTTATTATAATATAATAGTAATCAATGGTTGAAAACTATTTTCTCACTCATAAATATTATGGAACGACTTTTTTAAATCTTTTATTATTTTAGATACATTTTTTATAGCTCCACCGTCAAATAGTTATTATTCTGGGTCTCTGGTAGATATCAATCAGTAACATGTGACAGATTGACACGATGGAAAGATCTGCACTTAACAAATGTTGAGGTCAAGCGATCGGCAGACAGATTTTGACGATTCCAGAACTGTAGTTTGGAAAATCGACCCTTTTCCTGAAAACGCTACCAATATATATCATAGGGCAAATATTCATCGGACAAATTCAACTTAGCTATTGGCTTATGCTTACTTATTTATTCAGCGACCCTCGTTAATTCGTAGATACATAAATTTATGTATATAGACATATGTACATATATATAAGTATATTCATACATATATACGCCTTTAAATCCATCTCTGAACGGAACACAGTGCACCGACTCCATGCAAACAATGAATAAAAATAAAAGGGGGAAGTTTGTTGAAACTTTGTTCCAAAAAGGATATTGTCAAGGTGATTTCATACCAAATTTTCGAACCAGTTACCAACTTTGAAAAAACTTTGAACACTTTTAAATAAGAAAATATGTATAAATAGTCTTCAGAAATCAACACCAATTTTCTAAAATTAAGCAAATGAAACGTAAATATGGCATGGGCTAACTCGAACTTGCCTTCAGTCGCTGTCATTAAATAAAGTTTTAATTAAAAATCAAAATCGGTTATGTTAATTTTCGAAAACTGCGGCAATTGTCTCCGTATCAAACCAATTCGAATCGCATCGTAAAAGTTATTAAGTTTTTATTTTTTTTCAACCAAATTCATAAAACATAAAAGCTTTCTTAAAATACTCGTACTTTCTAATGACACCAATATCGAAATATTTAACATAACTTTGGCACAATTTATTTAAATTTGACCTTCAAAACAGGTGGCAACCCTCTACAAAAATATATTTGAACTAAAACCTGTGACATCCACATTGTGCTACATATTTCATTAACTTATGAATTAAATTTAATTTAACTTTTTAATCGGTTGGCATCTCTCTATTGAAACTTAGAAAATATTCTAAATGTTACTCAGAGATATAAAAAAAATGCGTTCAGAAAATAAAACCAAGTCAAGCTCTTTCATTTGATATTTCATTTTCTAACATAGAACGAATCGTGCAGATCTGATGACATTCACAAAAAATGCTTTCTCATATTATGTACGAAAGAAGTTATATTTTTGCGAAGCGGAAAAAGGCGGAAGATGTTTTACTTTCCCTTGATAATAGAACGTTCAAATTACCTTAAACCGTGAAAACATTTTAGGATGCTTTTTTTTGTCTTTTAAGTTTTGCCATTTTAACATTTTCAAACTATGATTTACTTAATATTTAAAAATATATATAATTTTATTTAATTTTCTTTTAAACATATATTTTTGAATTCATCATAGTTAATTTTATAATTGTGCACAAGTACATCTTGTTAAAGATAAATATATATAATATATATAAAAATATATAAAAAAGTTTTTACTACAACTACTTTTTTATGGCAAGCTTCGAAGTGAAATGGTTTGAACAAATTACTTGTGATTTGAGATGATGTATGTATAAGGCATAAAGCATATTTAATCACAAGGTACGAGTACGTTATAGACTTTTCTTAATTGCATACCAAAAAGTTCAAATTCAAAGACTTTGGATCTCTGCACTTTTGTCCACGTTCGATGCACTGTGCGGAGATGAAGACTTTTTATTTAATTTATTTTCTATATAAAAATTGTTTTGTCGGTAAAACATGGAAAATGCCACTTGCCGTTGCGCATACTGATTTTTCTGCGACATATTTAGTGGATAGTATGCGTACAATATTTCAGCAATTTGCTTTCCAATTCCAATTACAATTAATATGCCATTAGTTCAGGAGATTGCAAGCTCTACATAATTCGGCAATCTGTCGGTTTGAATCGTGCGCGAGAGTATGGCATCGCAATCGAGGAATTTCGAATAAATGTCGATAATTGAATATGTATGTATGTAACATACTATATGTACATTGTGTCTCTATAAAAATTCCCACCGTTTTGCAGGCTACAACCGATGTTAATCGGTGAAGTGATATGATCAAAGAGACATGTTACTTCGTAATAATATGAATGGTGCACAAGTCGCACCATTTCATTACATCACTGATATGTAGGGTTGTGAGCAGTTTTCGATTTGTCTATGTTTGTTATATCTAATGTTAATCAATGTAACCGAATTTTTTCTAGGTCTTGTTGATTTGAAGTCTTTGTAGAGTACGCTTCTCGAAGCAGACAATGGGAGTGTACCTGTTAAAGACATTTTGAAAACGAGGCTAGGATTCTTCGTATTAGATGTTGATTAGTCTAACCTCTAACCTCAGTTTAAAATCTTGAGAAACATGCCAGGCGATAACTTTTCATGCTGTGCTGAAATAGCCAACCAATTTAGAAAATTGTGTGCTACCATGGCAAGGTTTTGGATGAATTTAATAGACTAGCCAATTTCATAAACACAGTTCTAGCGTCGGCTGCTTAATGCAGGCTTTTGTGAAAATGAGGACTGGAGGACTGGATACATAGACTTAATGAATCAATTGTTTCGTGAAGAGACCGAAAACCAATTTTTGTTAATATTTCAATATATTTTTTTCGGATTGTGAGACAAATCGAATAATTTATATAAATATACTACATTCTACGGATGAAGAAATCTTAATTTTTTTTTAAATGCATCCACCTTTTACTTTATATTACAGTCTATTTAAATGCCAAACTGTATCTTTACTGACAATTTTATGCATTTGAAGAAAAAATGCACTAACACGTTCCAAGAATAAACAGAACTTTCGCCAAAACTAGAACCACTTACTTACTTGGACTGTGAAGGATGGGCACTTCAGAGCCACACTCAACGATTCACTCTGAATTGAAACTTGATTGAACGTATACTTTCAAGGTGGAGAGTGATCGGTGCAGCCAAAAATTCTGCGGGCTTCATTTCCGAGCCATACTTTCTTTTGCGAGGTTTTTTTTTTTAATTCAAGAATCTATGTGAAAGTTGCTTAGACTTGTTATTCCATTTACCATAGATTCAGCTTAAGCACCTTAGATGACAACTTTTGCGCCAACGCTTACTTGATTTAAGTAGATCTACAAAAGTCAGCTTCGCTGCATTTGTTCAACTAAATAATTTAACTCATAATGGTATTTGTATTTGCTGGGTTTATGTTTTACAAAAAAAAAAAATATTTCTTAACATTTACTTTAAATTAAATGATCAGATTTATTGCTTCAATTGTAGTTCGCAAAAAAAGCCATCAGCTATTGTCTAAAAATATTTGGATTCATACTTACTTACCGTTAACTCGTTATGAGCCATACCCACTCACTAAAATCTAAATCAAAGCAAAACACTTTTATTGCCTAAAGTCCTTAAAAAAAATTAAAAAAAAAAAAACATTTTATACACCAAACGCATAAATTTAACACCATAAACTTTTTATTTCGCTAACTATAATAATTTTTTATTGATTTTCATTAAAATTATGCCATTTCGACAACATGCCAATAATAATGCAAGTTTTAGCGCAAACAAAGCCAGCACAAAAGCAAAAACCCCAAAAAAAAAACACTTAAAAAAAAATATAATAACTGAAAGGCAGTCAATTCACAAACGTGAGAATTAGGTAACAATAAAACTAATTTTCACTTACTACAAATGTCATCGCAACAAATAAAATGGGTAAGAAAATACTATAAGTACTTACTACATATGTACATACATACATATAATAAAAAAATAAATAAAAAATATATATATTTGCAAGTAAGTAACCAAAAACAGCGATAAAAAATAAATACGTAGTATTTAGTTTTCGCTTCATAAAAATCTGCAATATACTGTCGCAAATTTATGACTTTTCGCGCAGCGCACAACGCTAACGCTTACTACGGAGGCTTGTTGCTGTTATTGTTGCCATTGTGATTTTGCTATTCTTCGCTTACAGCGATTTTACAAAATCCATACATACAAGCAAATAAATAAACAAAAATAAAATCACAAATTCACAGTCATTCTCTATGGAGGCTTTGGAGTTTACAGCTCGCAAAAATATACAGATTTGTATGTGTGAAGAACAAAAAAAAATGAAAAAAAATAATATTGAGATTTATGAGCAGCATAAATTATAGACATACTTATAACTTCAAATGTAACTATGTTGGAACAAAAATATTCATAGTTCTCGTACGTTCCTTTTTTTTTTTGTATGTACTGTAGGTAGGTATGCCTAGACTTAGTAGCATTTACGAGTACTTCGCATTTGTGTGCAATTTAGTTTGTGTATATGAATTTGTGCGACTTAATGGTCATAAAATCGTAATGCACTTAAGTATTTGATGTACTACTATGAGTGACTAAGTTTGTATAGATGTACTATGTACGAGTTTTTTATGTGAGTTAGCCAGTCAATCGTGCTTTATTTATTTCTTTGTTTGTGCAACACTTGAGCTTCCAATGGAAATGAGCTAAAATGCAATTAATATTGGTTTTTATATTTATATGTCTGTATGTATGTATGTATGTATGTATGTACATATGTAAGCAAATTTATTTTAATAAACATATCTACATAAATATTCGTTTAGTTCTAAAGGGAGTCCAGATATTACTTCTAATAGTATTCATGCAATATGAAATTCGGTAATGGCGTACGGTCAGTAGTGAGTTCAATCGTCGTCGTTTCAATTTGCTCAAATGTAAAATCCGATTGTTTTTTTGTTCACAATAAACTTCAAATCATACAAACAGATTTCTGGTTTACATATGTAAATATGTATGTACCTACATATATTCATCTTCGATAGTCACTACCCTGTCGGAAAAAAGCAGACAGTCTGAAAAATTAACCAATTTTAAAGTAGTTGGAAATCAACTGCTTTGAAACAAATGCAGCGTGCGAGTCTTTAATTCTTCGTACTCGTATATTTATATGAGCGTAATACAAAATAATTTAAAAACATTTGTAGTGAAGAGAAACTAGGAAGTTTTTTAATTGAATCCATATAGTATACATATGTGTATAGTATATACATACATACACTGTACTCATAACAACTTTCATCCGACAGCAGAAGGCTGTTGTGTCATTCACTTACAATTTCTAATAAAAAAAGATGACGAATTGACAGCCGTTGTCGAAAATATTTACGAAGAAAACAAAACAATTTACGTGAGAAGCTAATATAATCATAAAATTCGAAATATCTATCTAAAGCTCTTTTCCATATATTCCATAGCTTGATGGAATGGAGTCCCTAATAAAAGGAAAATCTAAAGAGATGGGTTTCGCTCTTTTGTCCAATGAAGTTGTAATGAATTTCAACCTTAAAAAAATATTAAAAGCTTTTGCTAAATTGCTAATTTGTATCCGCTTTTGAAAGGTAAGCCCATAAAATACGTGATTCTTAAAATATTTAAATTTTTTCTTTATCATTTTTAAGATACATAGATGCCTTTTGTATAGAAAATCGTGACGCAGAGGAAGTTACTCGCAAGGCCATTCAGGCGGTAAAAAACAATGCTTTTACGATGTATGTATCCAGAAGAAACTAAATTTTATTTAAAACGTGTAAATGAACTGAATTCCTTACTTAGTTTAAACAAAAATACATACGTAAATATATTTTATAAAAACTAACCTAAAATGCGTTTTTAAAAAATAGAAAAGAGTAGGTATAAAATAAAGAAGTTTAAAAACATATCGAGTTTAAAATAGTTGTAAACAAATCAGTTTTAAAGTAGCTGGAAATAAATACATACATTTTATTGCAGTTCCAAAAAAAGTAATTTTAATGTTCTTTCTTTCAAATGTATTTGAAAGTGGTTGAAATCAAATGCAGAGTCGGATAATTGACTTGCTCCTAGGACATCGCCATGTTAAAAAAGTTAGTTGATGACAAGAAAATAGAATGAATTCAAACCACTTGTGGTTAGAAAAAAAGTACTTTTTAAATTGCTTTTAAAGTACTTTGATTTCCGACAGGGTATTGACAGCTGCATTTATTTACTTGATCAGTATTTTAGCTGTAGAAAGAAATTTAATTTTCAATTTTAATAAATTAATTTTTTCTTATGAACTTAAGTTATTTTTCAATTTAAATAAAATTTATTCTCTAACAAAAAGCATAAAATCTAATTTTATAAAACTTACACAAAAAGTAAAAAATTAAAAAATATATTTAAATTTTTAAAAAGTGAAATTTTTAGAATTTTTATCCAATATGCAGTTTTCTTGCTCATTCAATTTTAGTACAATAAGGTGCATGTTTTAAGTGACTACAAACTAGCGTTGATTTTTGACAGTTTTTCCGCTGACGCTGTTCCGTAAATTCTTCCATATAAAAAATATTCGCATCCTTATTTCCTTATACATTCGATATAAACAAAAATGTTGAAATTATTTGGATCAGGTTTGCTATTTTTTCGGCCTTTTTGCTTTTAAATCTAAGAAGGCTGTTGCACGAATTTCATTTAAGTAATTTGACTTTTTTTCCCAAAGTGAAACAAATTTTGATTCGCTGATAACTCATAAAGGGTTCTACGTTTATAAACTTTGTCTTTTCGAAATTGAGGAGAAAATTTTACATGAGAAATGATGGCCAAATATCGGAGACCCGCACGTTTTCAATTTTTTTTTACCATAGTTGCTTTTCATTGGATTTAATTTTTTGATAATTTTTACAGAGCGAGCCGCTTCCACCTACTGACGAACAGGCGCTGGACACCCGAAAGCTTATGAATCGTATGCGTTCGAGTGGCTTCATCAGATTCGTTCTCTTACTTTAGCTCACTACCAAACGGATGTTGAGATGCTGTGCTTTAAAAAAGAGTGATTACAAGGGCGGTCGTATATTAATTTAGTTGATGATGATGATGTTAATGAGCCTATAAATACAAGTATTGAAGCCCGATTTTTTGTTCTGTTACTTACCATTTGTGATTTTGGTTTTATAGAAAATGTAACCGCAGCAATTTCATTCAAATTATGCAACAAAACAACTTCACAAAAAAGTTGTCATGCGCCGTGAATGCAGAAAATTAAACACTTTTATTTAAAACTTTTTTTGTAATATTTATTATTATTCAAGCGATCACTTCGTCTGCTTGCCATACCAATTCATTTGATATACAAACACTATACATATACATACATACATACAATTACATATTTTCACATTCACTTTCACTGTTGTTCTCTGCTCAAACTACACGCTCCCTTTTTCTTCAAATTTTATTTTTTTAAATTTTAATTTAAGTAAAATATTAAATTTCGAAACCTAGCTACATACAAGCGCATATGTACTATATTGGTATATATGTATGTATATAGGTAAAAATGTGAAATTTAAAAATTTTAATTTTACATTTACGTATATATGTATGTATTTATATGTAAATAAGAACTGCATTTACGCTATGAGAGCTCGCCTCTAAGCCCAAACAATTTTATGGCAATTTTTTTAATAAGCGTGCAAGCAAATGTATGAAATGAATGTACATATGTATTTTTTTTAACAATAACTTTCTTATGAATGCGCATACGCATTTTTTTATAATTTATAATTATCTCTTTAAGTAATTTAATTTTTGATTTATTCATTCGCTTTTGTGGAAATTCATTAATTTTATTAGATATTTAACTACATTTGCTAACTTAAGTTAGAATTGTTTTGCATTAAAATTAATTAAGTTTACTTCACATTTGATTTACGTAAGTGTATGTACGTATTTTATATAAATGTATGTAATGTGCTCGCATATACATACATATGTTTGTAGGTTTCTATATATAACATATTTTCCGTGTGCACATGCGTACAAACTTATAAAATATTTAGGTAAGTATTCATTTAAGTATTACGTACAAGGAAGTTAATAAGTAAATAAATGTATGTATTTATGTATGTAAGTATGTTGGTAAATAGTTAAGTATGTATTGTTTTTCAAGCAAAATACTGTTGTTGTGCGAACTGTTTTGTTGTCAATAAATTTACATCTATTAATACAATTTATTTATATTTAATAGTAGTATACATGTATGGATTATTTATAAACTTTCAATTCGAAAGTAGTTTATCTAAACTTAAACATATATTTTTTGATTAATTATATGCGTGATTTGTCGTTTATGTGTGTGTATTTTTATAAAATGTACATATTTAGGTAGAAAGTTAATTACACTAACAAAAAAACAAAAAACAAAAAAAAAATAAAAAATTATGATAGTAATTATATTGAAAACCAAAAAAAAATTAAAACAAATAAAAAATAAAATAAACTATTTTTCGCGCTTGCAAGTAAGCCTGTCAGCACTGGTGTATTTAATTATGAAATAAAATAGTCAAACTCTTAAACTTATATTCGTATAAGTTACACTTAAAACGAAACGTTACACTAAAAAAATTTTAGCTAACTACTAATTAGCAGGATAAGTAGAACAAAATGTGTAAAAAAATGAAGCAAATGCTTACAACTAAAATTGGTGAGAGGACATGCACACTAAGATGGATCGAAAAGAAAGAAGCTAAGAGTTTTTTTTTTGTTTGTTAAAGATTCATATCGGTACAGCAATACAATGATATATTACAACTCAAAATTATAACCGCACCACAATACAATTTTCATATTTTTTTCAATTAAAATACTGTTTACTTACAAACTAAAACTTTGTAGAAAGTTAAAAGAAATATACAAACATTTGTATAACAAAATTTTCTCTCAGAATTAAAAATTTTTTTATTTTGATTAGCCTTTAAGCTCATATTATTTGATTACAATAAATTGCAAACTCGAAGTCGCTCTTCTGTTGTTTCGTACATGCCCGAGTTTTTTTTTCATAGGTAAAAAAATGTGTTTTGTCGTCATTGAAAAAATTTACAAAAACGAAACAAAACTATAAGCGAAAAAATTCTTAAAAATTAAATTTTTTTTTTTAATTTGTAAGATTTTTAAATTGTATATTCTTTAAATTAAAAAAAAATATTTTGAAAAATAAATTTTAAATTCTTTATTTGGGTTTTTTAAATTGTATACAACTTTTTAAGCTTAGAAAATGATTTTTCTCGTTAGAGAATTGAAAAATAAGAAAAATTTTAATTAAAAAAAAATCAACATGTATTTTATGTATATGGTGCGTTTGTAGTTTCGAGATGGGGTGTATTTTTACCTTCAAAAATTTATATATGCAATCGCAACATCGCTGGTTTCAAATATTCGACTCGCAAATTTTGGCAAATAAAAAAAACTAGAAGCATAGTTTTAAAAGGATTTCGAGAAATTTGCTCTTATTTGAACTAGTTAAAAATTGTAATTAAATAAAACTTTCAATTTTGGTTTTTCCTCATTGGTCGTAATTCAAAAGCCAGTTACTGTTACTATGTACTTTGCTTTGCTTTGTTTTTTGTTTTGTATAGAAAAATATGCACAATAATACGTTGTTAATTAGAATTTTGAAAAATCTCAATTTCCGAATCAAATTAAAATGTGTTTTTGCTGCGATAACGAATGAGTGAAAGGAGTAAGCTTTACTGTACTCAGTAAAGGGAGTAAGAGAGCGTTAACAAAGTTGTGAAGAATGAGAAAGAATTAGCGTAGGTTTAGTTAAATGAGTGAGAGAATTGCACAGTATTTGTTTATTTTATTTTGTTTTATGTTTAATCTATAACGGTCTAGCACTTATAACGCTAGACTGTAGATTAATGGAAAATCTTTGAAAGTTGCAAACATTTTTTTTTTTTATATAAATATAAGAATGCATTTTGAAAGCACTCACTAAAATAAGAATCTGATTATGGATGAGTTGAAAATTTGTGAAAATTTTGTTAAAAACTGCAACATATTTTTATAATATTGGAACTTGGTAGTTGATCGTTTGAACGCACATTTTTTGTAGCAGCTTAAAAAAATGTTCACTAAAATTTGTTTTTTTTTATTAAAAAATCGTTTTTCATCTGTTATTTTTAACAAATTTGTACGCATAAATATGGCCGGCTTGCGCCAAAATTTTTTTTAATTAAGAATTCCAAATGCAGCAGCTGTTCTTTTTTTTTAAATTTATTTTAGATGTTGAATGAAACTATTTTAAAAATATATGTACATATAATACATAAATATGTATACATTGGTGAAAATGAAAAGTCTAATATAGACCAAATTAATGAATTGAGATTTACATATAATATTTTTGCAAAAAGTGTTCTACATAAAAAAAAAATATACGAAAACACTTAAGTGCATTTAAACTAATTTTAAACATAAAATATTTGTTAAATATAGTTTGTGGTTTATCTTAATTACCAAAAATGGTAATTAGTGTTATTTGTTTCAGTTTAAGGTGTGGAAATGAATTGGAAATATGTTTTAAGTATAAAACCAAGTAGTGACTATATTTTATCCATAAATAATGAAAATTACTTACGCATAGTTCTTATGCTAAGGTGTTTTTAAATTAATTAAATTTTTTTTCAATACTGCGCATTTCTCTCCGATGCTTTTTATAGTGTTTTGAGCAGTTAAAAGCGGAAGTGCGTTAAACCAAAATTTGTAAATGCTTAAACTGCTTAAGGTTTTACTTGATTAATTTCTGTGCACAGACAGAAAATAAGAAGTAAAAAAAGAAAAATAATAGAGTATGTAAGGGTTTTAATGAATGCCAATGTTCATAAAAGAAGCCGAACTAATTTGTTAAAAAAAATACATTTTTAAAGGTTATAATATATTCTGAAATCTAAAAACGTTCCACCCTAACACAAAATCAAAACAGCTTGAATCTGAACTCACGTTACAGTGCATAGTTGGCACTACAAAAGGAAAAAAATTGTTTGTCAAAAATTAACAAAAAGTAACTACTTGAATGTAAAACTGTATAAAAGAAAAATAATAATAGATATTTAACCATTTTCAAGTGTTTTGAGAGTGCTTAAGGATTCAAAAACAAAAAAAGAAGAGAGATCTTCTAAAAATACTTTGTTGAAGTAATAGCTAAGAAGCAATTTTTTTTTTTTTAATTTCAAATAAAAGCATGAAAAGTGGAAAATGACCTTGAAAATTCACTTCTCTGATTTTATGTTAAAAAGCAGAACGAATTATAAGAAGCACAAACTGTTTTTTTTTTATATTTAATTTTCAATATTTTTAATTAAAAAACACCTAAATTCAAATTTCAAACTTTATGCAAAGCTATAAAATTATAAAAAAATTCTCGCAAAAACTTAAAACTTATTAAAAATTTCAATTTTCGTGGTACATTCAATGTTAGTATAAAAAATTGAAATTTTAAGTTCTGATTTTTGACGATTTTTTCTAGTGACAATAATGCGCATTTTTTTTTAAATAAAAGTAGAGCAAACTTTATGTGGGCAAAAATGCGGAAAAAATTTGCAAAAATCAAGGTGAAATTTGTAGATTTTTAAAAGTTGTATTGGCTATAAAACTGCAGTCTAAGAAAAAATATTTTAAATTGTTTGAGAAAAATTAACTTATTTGAATGTTGTTGAAATGTATTTTTTTTTTTTTAATTTTGCACAATGTTTGAAAATAGAGTTTATATGGGTTTTGCCGTATTTTAATTTAAAAATAATGGAAATTAAATAAATGTAATTGTTGGCAAGCATTTAGTATCTGAAAATAACTAAAATTCCAAACTATTAAATTTCTTGTAAGTAACGCCAGAAACATGCGCTTGTTCCACTTATATCGATTGATGAATGCTGTCATCAATTATTTTTAGCAAATATCGATAGTCACCATCCACTAGTTTATCGCCACTGAAATTTTTACTTGTACTTTTACATATTTACATACATTTTTGCCAGCAAAAGTATGTACATATGTATGTATGTATTTTTGTATTCAAGGCAATAAACACGTGTTCTATAACTGTGCATAGATTTCCTTACAAAAAAAAAAAAAACAGAACAAAAAAGTGTACAAAAGTACTAAGGCAAAAGCACAAAGTAACATTTAAAGGTAAAGAGCATTTAAGTACTAAATGAGTGTGTGCCGCATGCGCAACTTAAAGTATACCCTGTTAACAAATTATAGCACAACCACTTATTGAAACATTTGAACAATTCATTTTTCTTTTAATTAAATCAAATTATTTTTCAATTAAAATATCATTAATTCTTTTTTTAAACTTCATACAACATGAACAATGATTAAAATGATTTTTATAAAAATGGCGAAATTTTTGAAGGATTTTTTTTATAATGCAGTTACAATCGCCACTAATTTCTAAAAATTTTTTTACTGGCGCTCTTTCATATAAAAAAAATTCTGGGTTTGCGTCACATCGGTCCGCCAGTAAAAAAGTGTTAAAAATCAGCGGTAATTTGTAGCCTCTTGAAATTTGCACTTTTTACACTAAAATTTAATCAGCTACAAAACTGCTAACTCAAAAAATTTAAGTTCAAATATGTCAATTTGTGGTTTTGCTATAATTTCTGAACAGTGCGGCACACGCGTTTGCATGTAGTGCGAGTAAGACGTGGTATGGCAGCAACTGGAAGCCATTATCTTGACTCGCGCATGACATTCGCACTCTAAACTTTGTTTGTTTTTTTTTTGCTTGTGGGACGTGCATTTGCACTTAAGTGCCTATTTTTGCGCTTATGCCGATGCTTGAGCGGGAGTATGTATTGGCGGCGGAACCGTTACGGTTGAAATATGAAAATTGTGCTAAAATTTTAATTGTACAAATATGTATGTATGTTCAAAAAAATATGATATAAATTTACAAAAATAGTGAACACTCATGTTTATTGTAGCTTTTGGAAAAAAATATGCTACAAAATAGCACAGAAAGGAGTGAGGCTTAAAATTATGTTTGTATGTTTACATGTTAGGGTATTCAACTAAATATACAAATTGATTTTTTTTCACCTTTAATGCGTGAATGATTGTAATTCGAGAAGTAATTGTGTCAAAAGTGAATCGAGAAGAGTGCCTTAAAGTAGAGTTTGCTGGCAATCGGTACTTCAAAATGTAAACATTCGATGCTCAGAACTTACTAAACCGTGTTAAGTTAAAATATGTTGAAAGTAATTCAAAGTCCGAAATTATTTAAAAAATCAGCTTTCACATGTACTCATTATTGATTTGTAGTACTCATTACCGATGCAGTAGCTTCGGAAAGTGTTCAGTACTAATTTAAAAATGGAAACTTGCACTTAGCAAAACAGTACTCAAAAGTTCTCAATCAAATTCATATATATAATGGATATTTGTACTTAGCGCAGACATTCTGTAAACAAAATACCATACTCAGTACTAAATTTGTACTCGGAATTGGTTTTAATTACTCAGTAATAAGTTCGGTGGTGATGCTTGCCACTAGTGTGCTGACATTCAGTACTCAATTATATACCCACTCGTTAGCTTGCACTTGTTGTTGATTACTTTGTTGAGAATGTACACTTACACTCTGTGCCTTCTGTGTGTACTCAGTAGTGAGCAGTACTAAAGATGAGCTTATCATTGATAAAAAGAATTTATTGATTAAAATAAATTCCTCGATTCAAATCAATTCCGAAGTAATTCAAAGAAAGTACTCAGTTATAAATTCAGAGTCGATTTTTGAAGTATGTCTTGTTTGGCTGTATTGAAAATTGCTCAGTACTAAACTTGTACTCGGTGCGAGCTTTAGAATGAATACTAGTATTCAATGCCAACATGTAGTTTTCGAAAGTATTCAGTATCAAACTTGCACTCATCATCGACTCAGAGCACGGAAAATGGATACAAACACTCAGAGTAGACTATTATTTAGTACTCAGTACTCAAATAATAATCAGTACTACAATGATATACTAGTATGTACATATGTACTCATCAACAAATCAAAGTACTTGGAATGAATTATATATGAAATATGCTTTTGTATTCAGAGCTACAATTTGCACACAACATCGATTGAAAGTATTGAAAATCAAATTTTCAGTATGACAGAACTCAGTATTAAAGCCAGTGAGGATATACATATGTATGTATTCAGTATTAGATATACTCTAACAGCCCTATTCGCTGACAGTGACCAATTTCGCCGTAATGGCAATTGCTATGATTGTGATAACTGTCACATTTTTGGTATGCGCAGAAATTTTTGAAAGCTCTTTTTGTGTCTACTGTCATATTTATTGTTATGACCCACAGAGCATGTGACAACGTTGACACAGATGTTTTTGTGTTACATTTTATTAAAGTAAAAATTTGCAACTCAAATGCTTTGTGCGAATTGGTGTTAAATTTTTAAATAAACCAAGCGTTTCTAAGTTTTTACACCACAGATTGCGTTCGAGTTTTAGCTATGGCAGAGCAAGTGGTTATAATGTATTTGATTGCGTAGCAAGAAGAAATTACAGCCAGAAGGCGACTTCTGATGAATCTGCGTGATAACAGTGATCCATTTTCCATGCAGAAGACCATCTTTATACAAAACTTTCGGTTTCCTAAATCACTTTGCCGCAGATTACTCGAAAAGTTGAAACAGAGTGACCGTCAAAAGTCCAGCATCCCATTCACTATTCGTTTTCTTGGTTGCTTGTATTTCTACGCGCAGATTACTCGAAAAGTTGAAACAGAGTGACCGTCAAAAGTCCAGCATCCCATTCACTATTCGTTTTCTTGGTTGCTTGTATTTCTACACGCATGGATCATATCAAAAATGCGTTGGAAACAATTTTCAATTTGCCATGAGCCAATCCTCAGTATCACGCGATAAAATAAAACGAAGAATAAAATTTGAAATTGTGAACCAAATCAGCTGTTTTTGCCGCATGCAGCGAGTGAAAAGAGCTTTTATATTGTCATTATTGGCGGTGCATACCTATGTATGACAACTGGCCGTGACAATATAATGACAATTTACCTATAACAATTGAAGACTGTGACAAATTGCGAATAGGGCTATAAGTAAGGATTTAGGTTATAAATATTAAAATATAAAAAATATACTTCTTACCAATACTTTGAGTACTTAGAAAACCGAAGAGTGCTTAAGTATGAACCTGGGCGCATTAAATATTTTAAAAGGTACTAAATTGTAATATGTTTAGTTAGAAAAAAATTCTTCGTATTCTTTGTCAAGTACATTTGAACCCTAAAATTTTCAGTTGTTTGAAAGAGTTATTCCAAAACATCAGCACACTCGAGAATAAAAATATGACCACATCAAAATATTGTAAATTTTTTCAACAAAATAGCTGATACCTAAAAGAGTTGATACCGAAATACTTGATTCTCAAAATTATTTATCGCTTAGATACAATCATTAATTATCGATTGAATCGTTTAGTCGAATACCCTAAACACAATGTACTTAGAAATTGAATTGAAAGAGACAAACATATAGTAAATGAACACACACATACATATGTATGTACATGCAAAATAAATTCTCTCGCTTCAGCTAGTAAATTTATTCAATATACTCGTACTTGCATGTTTGTTTGTTTGTATATACTTTTCTCTGCTGCTATAAATTAACTGAAGTAATTTTCAACCTCTCAAACATTTCACTTTAAATTGAAATATTTCTCATAGCCTATGTAGCTTATTAGCTTAGTTAAGTAGTGTTGAATGTATGTGTGTATGTATGTTGTCGACGTCACGCGCGCTCACATGCGCCTTCAATGCAATGGCGGCGGCGTTCGATTCGGTGACTTGTGCACCAATAGACTCTTCGGCACATGTTTGGACATGAAGTTTTGTTGTTGCTGCTGCAATAGCAATTCATTGTTTTGGTCCTGCAACTGTTGCAACTGCATTTCAAGTTGTTGTTGATGTTTACGTCGTCGCGCCTGCGTGTGGCCGCCGCCAAAGCCACCAACACCACCACCACCAGCAGCACCACCGCCGCCACCACGCTGATATTGCTGCTGCCACGACTGCAGCGCCATTCTAGTTGCATTGCGTCGCCACATGCCAGCCGGACATTTGGTGCGCTTGCGCCACTCATCCGGCACCTGGACGTCCAGTCGTCGGCATTCGTGCGCGTACGCAGCAAAACTATCGCAGTGGCACATGCCGTTCGGGCATTCGCATACGTCCATCTTGCAGGCATCAAAATAGTTATTGGGATTTAGTCTATTATCACAGTTTCCAAATACTTCGGATTCGCGTAGCCAACGACAGTTAGCGTTTGCTAGCCGTTGCTTGCAATTTGGTCGCGCTGCCAGCTTGTCCACGCGTCGCGAACACGCCTTCGGTCCGCCTACCTTCCAAGAGTTAGCGAAGCGCCACACCTCATCGTCGGTATGATTGTTGCCATCACGGCTGGTGAGATCGTCACGTCCGATGCCGTTATAGTTGCCGCATAGGCCGCATAATTTTTGCTTGAATGAGGCAGGCGCAGTCATTTGTAGGAAATTATTACCATCCCATTCGAGATTCACACCCAAATCAGTTTGCAGCAGAATACTTTCGCCAATGCGTTCAATACTCACAATAGGTCCCTCCGCTGCGCCCTTGTATGGCAGCACGACACGCGTCCCATTCACTTTCACACGCAGCTTTTGGCCCAAATTTACGCGCACACCGCGCATTTTCAGCGTTACTGTTTTTGCCCACGAGGAACGTTTCGTGCCGCGTCCATCGTTGGTAAGCCGTATAGAGAATGTGTTATCACGACAATCGGCGGCTAATAGATACTTGCAAGAACCCTGAAAACTGAAGAATTTGCCATCGAAGGTCTTGAAGTGCGGATCGCCGAAAACAGTGCAAGTGCCAGCAGTCTCTATGCAGCGCGGACAACACTCACCCGCCAACGTTTTCTTCTCCTCGTTCGAACGGCATTTCACCGCCGGGCAACGCATCTCGGAGCAGCGGATATTGCCAGCGGTACAACGACAGGAGCGGCAAGGGCCCAAATTCCAGGTTTCGTTATTCATGTAGGTCACACCGCTGTGTATGCATTCGCTGCGCACTTCAGACGTTATGCAGCGCGGACAGCAGCCATCCATTTCCTGATACTCGGGCGAGCATTCGAGTATGGGACACGTGTTGCGCTGGCACACCGAAGTGCCATTGCTGCAGGTGCAGTTGGTGCAACGATCCGGCATAAACTGGGTCTTGTCGTAGTAGACTTTATTGTTAAAAATGCACTTGCCTGAAATGAGGGTAAAGAAAATTTTTGGATTATTTTTTTTATGGAAAAATGTATGGTTTAACTAAGAGCAGTCGCCATCCTTGCACCCTATATCGCAAGTTGCTCCTGCATGTAACCCAACCCAGAATAAAATCGACGAATTTCCTTATGTTTATATTTGTTCTGAGCACGTCATGTGAGAGAATACCTCCAAATTTATACTGAACTAATTAAGTTATCTAAGCAACTCAGAACTTACCGATAACAGGCATGAACTCTCGATGTTCGGTACAGCGTGGACAGCATTCGTTGGAATTTTGTGTTTGTTTTGAGATCGGACACTGCAATATTGGACATGTCTTCTTGGCGCATGTTAGCTTATTATCCGAACATTGACACACCATGCAACGATCGTCTATTGAGCCGACTACTTCTTGTCCCTCCGTAACGACTTGTCCATTGATCTTGCAACCTGTAGGTAAGTAAACAAAAAGTAAATTTTAAGCTCCAACATCAAATACGACAAATTGTGAGTGAAAGAGAGACGCCACTTTCGAGGATTCGTCAATGGACATTTTTAACTACAAAGACCGCTGCTTTGAGTCAATAGTTCAGGATAGAAACATTGACATGAAAATCCCAGCTAGGGAGAAGTGGTCAAGAAATTTTTACACTCCATTTGGAAGTCTCGCGGTCTTTACGGATGGTTCAAAACTGAATGGTGGAAGGAGGGGTCCTGTCGGTGTCTAGAAAATTCTTCACGCTTGCTAAGCCGCAACTCTACCTTCCTTCTATTTCGCAACCAACATTTGGATGAAAATATTTTTAAAAAGTTTTTGTTATTTATTGGCCTTATAAATGTTTAATAATTAACAAAAAAAACTGTTGTTGTTTTTCCAAATGAAATCTTCATTAAAACTGGCCACGAGCTCAATAAATTTGTCAATTATTAAACATTTATAAGGCCAATAAATAACAAAAATTTTTATATGCAAGGATGAGCACACCTTAAATGCATTCTAAAAATTAGTAAAATAACTAAAAAACAAACAGATTTGCAAAAAACACAAACAACAACCACACAAACAAGTTAAATAGCGGCAGTTTAGTTGTTCTTGTTTGTAGCTGGTTTGTTTAAGGAAGATGAAATAAACACAAAAGCCAACTCGGCTAGCGTAGCACAACATGTAGCATGTTGGCTCTGCAACTCCGAGCTCCCGGGTTCAAAGCCTGGGAGAAGTGGTTATGAAAAATAATATTAATTAATTTAATAAAAAGAAGTCTGATGAGGAAATGTGATGATTTCCGAAATAGTACTTTAACTTCTACCTTTTAAAAAAATAAAAAAAACTGTTGCTTTTTTTTTAAATAAAATCTTTATTAAAATTGGCCTCGATGAGCTCAATAAATTTGTCAAATATTTTTAAAAACTTAATGTCAGAGATTTCACTTTTAGTTAATAACAAATATTCCTACATACAGCTCTATTAAAAATTGAAATTGTGAACAACACCTTACAGTACAACTACTTAGTTATATTATCAAGGCAAAATTTGTGTTTTCAAGAGTAAAACTTTGTACTTAATTTAAAAATAAAAAAAAAATTATCATCAAAATTTCTAAATTTTTGTTTCATTCAAGTTTTTTTAAATTTTTGTTTACATTTTTTTATTTTGAATATGCATTATATTTTATTATATTTCATAATAGTTGAAATGACTGGAAAATCCCATTGACGTTTGATACATATTTTCTCTTGACGGTCTTGCCAATATTTTTCCATTCCATCGCCAATTAACTTTTGTAAAATTCATGCGTTGTTATTATTAAACAAAAATGTGGCCGTCAGAAAAAAATTGTGAAAAATCAAACTCGCTTTAAAGCCTTCTGACACTTGGAAATTATTATTATTATAGAATGGAAAGTTTAAAATGTGTTTCAGATTTATGGAGTTATTATAAATTTTCACAATGCTTAAAACTTTGCTAGCTGTAATTTTGTGTTGAATTATGAACGAAAAAAAATTACAAAAAATCGCAAAGAATTTGTCATTAACAACTTTGCCGCTAATGCAAAAAGTTCACCATCTCAGCGAGTGTTTTAGCCGCTGTACGTGTAAATATGTATGCATGTACATATGTATGTTTGTATGCCTGCACGTGCATTAGCCATTCTACACTTCAATCATAAACAATAATTTCTATCAAGTTTTATTGTGGCTTAAATGATTTAATAACATTATTGTGATTGGCAAATCGTATAATATATAAAAAAAAATTGTACGTCAACAACATTCCGTCGCTTATAAAACGCGACTCGGTGGGTTTTTTTATTTTTGTTTTTCTTCTTATTGTTATGACAGGAGATTAACAAGAAATCAAATTAAGTGACTGAGCTAAATAGTATGCCATCAAATTGACTACGAGTACGGTGATTATTTTTATTTTTGGATATTGACCTAATCACTTGCGGCATATCAAGCGAGTGAGTGTTATACTTAAGAACAAATATGTGTATGAATAAATATGTATGTACATACATATATATAAAAATTAAGATATGTGTAGTTTTATTTTTTTTTTGCTGTTGTGCTGCTGCTTTGAGTATCATAAGAATATCGAGTCATTATTATTTTAATTTGCATGTTTGGTTTTTTTTTTCTCGTTTTTTGTTTTTGTCGTCACTCTATGGTCTTTAGTTTTTGTTTTCACAGTTGTGATTCTGTCATGATTTTGAGGATTATGTGATTTGTTTCTATTGATTGCTTTGGTTTTTGCGATGTGCAATTTTTTCTTAGTATTGGGCATAACCTAAATCTTTTTTTGGAAAATTTCTTTTTTGTCGCATGGCATAATTTAAATGAGCTTGCTCGTCGGAATTGACATCTCTTGATATGTATGTATGTATGCATGCCTTTTTTTTAATTATTTCAGCAACTTACCTCGACACGTGGAACAGCATTCGCCCGACTTTGGCGGTATGACGTCTTCATCGTCGCATTGATTGAAACATTTCATTTTCGTTTCGGTGACAACACTGGCGACGCATTTGTATGTTTTACAAGGATTTTCGGGATCAGTCCACTCAGAACCACTTGGATATGGTATGCCGCGGAAAATGCAACCTAAAAATAGCAATAAACGGAAGGTTAAAAAATGTAGTAGTTTTGTTTGGTTTAAAAGATGGTAAATAAAGCGGGGCTGCAAGTTTATGATTAATTGAGATTTTTGTTTTTAAATAATTCTCAGTTTCACTGCAGAGAAGGCGCCGTAAAAAATTAACACTGCTGTTGACTGTGTTTAGCGCGCTTTTAACTAGTTGTTTTTTTTTCATTCTTTTTTTTAGCTTATTATATATTTCTATAACGATCTTGACATACGTATGTCATTGGGTTTACAAATGAAACATACGAATTCTGTGAAATACTTTGAATGACGTTGTTGATATTTTTAACTCAAAATAACAAACAAGTTATTTAATTATTTATGTGTATTTAATACTTTACGCACCTTTACATTTCCTACAACACGTATCTGGCGCCTTGGGATCCAGCAAGTAACAGTCATCGATGGAGGGGCAGCTTTCTTTGTCACATTTAACAAAACCATTCTATAAATAAACAATTTAAATTTATAATTTTACACATACATACACATGTTAATTTTAAATTTGTATTGTCAATATAAATTGAGCAATACTCATACATACATGTTTATATAAAGAAAAACGTGGATTAAGTTTATTTTATCGAATTTGGCGCTTTTAATTACAACAGTGTCTTCTTGAAAGACATAAAAAAAAAAATAGCCGTTAATAGTCAAACTACACACGGCTCAAAGTTCAAATTTTCGGCTAGAGTCACTTCATATGTATGTATGTATGTATGTATGTATGTATGTATATGTATGGATATGTATGGATATCCAGCTATACCTAAAACAACTTGACCAACGGCCTCCAACGACCTTGCAGTGCTTGACAAAGAAAAAAGACCAACTTAAGTGACTGCCGATGTTTATGTACTCGTATCTACAAACTATATACATATTTATCTCTCATTTACATGGCTATGTAAAATATAGAAAGCTAACAAATACATATGTGTATGTATGTTTACAAAAAAAATATATAAAAGTTTGGCTTTCGACGACGATATATCCCAGTATAAAATGGCATACTCGTATGTGACAATGCTGCAAACTAAGCTGAGAGTTAAGATTACTAAGCGCAACACTCGTTTCATTTGCCTTTAGGGGCAAATAACACAGTACAACATTTTTCAGTTCAGTGATTGCCAACTCAATTCTGAGAACTGTATGTGATATTAGACCCAAAAAGAATAATTTCTGCATCATTCGTTTTGTCTTCTTACCTGCCAAAATATTTTTAATATCGATTTGAAGTTAGTACTATCGTATAGGGGAATTTATCACGTTTTAGGCCCTGTTGTTTGACATAGCTCGACAGCCACTAGCCCGATTTAGTTGAAATAAATTTTAAAAATCGATGCACGCGTTTCGCTTTTATTCGCAATTGAGTAAAGGTATGAATTTTTAAAATTTGCTCGACATATGCACAACATTCATACCTTTACTCAATTGCGAATAAAAGCGAAACGCGTGCATCGATTTTCATGATCTTTGCCTCATTTTGCTCATAAGTAACTAGACTTGAAACTTATTTCCGTTTTGTATTTTTTATGATTTAAAAAAAATGTTTTCTTCATGCGCTTATTTTTAACTTGGAAACTGTTGCTTGTATAGTAAAACAATATATGAACAGATTCAGGGAATTGTAATTCTAAATTTTTTAAAATTTATTTCAACTAAATCGAGCTAGCTAAAACGTGATAAACTCCCCTATACGATAGTACTAACTTCAAATCAATATTAAAAATATTTTGGCAGTTAAGAAAACAAAACGAATGATGCAGAAATTATTCTTTTTGGGTCTAATTTCACACACAGTTCTCAGAATTGAGTTGGCAAATCATGTGTTGTACTGTGTAAGTGATAGTGTGAACAGAAAAAAAATATTTTATAAAATACTTTTCACGCGTTTGTATACAATTATGATCGTGTACAAGCTGATTTTGTGATTACAGCTATCGATAGCACAAAGAACACAGAGTTGTATGGTAAAAAGTATCGGATAATATCGGATAATATCCAATATGTATGTATATGTTAAATGAAAAGGCCAGAAAAATGATATCATTTTTGGGTTTGTGTTTTTGGCTGTCTCGCGTACCTAGAAAGACAAAACTCTGGCTAAAAAGGGACATCAAGTTTTTGGAAAATATTTTTTCGAATACTTAGCCGACTTAAATTGCGGAATCATCCAACGGTCGTCAGCTCTTATAAATGGCACAGTTCTTCTATGTTGGTATGCCTTTTTTGTTACTAATTTGAAGTGACAACCACTTCAACCTAACCTACATAATAATGAACCCAAAAGCTCCATTTTCCTATTCGATACTTATTACATACCAAACAAAAGCTTCATAATTTTCTTAAAATTATTTTAAGCAATTTCTACCAGTCGTTTTCGAATTCTTTAAGCTTTGAACAGTATTTTCGTACGTTAAAAAAATATTCTAAACAATTTTAGAACAAATTTAGGTGTTTTAAGTTTTCGAAAAAAAATATACCCGTAACCGATTATGATATCTGCAAACTACCAGGTTTTCTAACTGGGTTCGAGTTTACATGCTTGTTAGTGTGTGTGAGTGTATTTGAGTTTGCTACTATCTCTTTCACCACAACCACCCATAAAATATGCAAATTTTATTAAGAGTCTGCGTTGTTCATTTAAGATTATCTTTAGACTTTGTATGCTCGCATCTCTTGTGAGATTTTAATTAAGAGATGTATCTTTTTAATTAAGAGATTGTAAAAAGTCTCTTAAACTCGTACAGAAAAATGGGAAACCCAAACTAAATAAGCAACGAAAAAATCATTACATATTTAGGTTAGTGAACGACTTGAGTCGAATATAGTGGCATCCAGATTTAACATCACACAGTAAATGTAAAACTCGAAAATAAGAACCGCGCTTATAGCATGCTCTATAAAAAACATGAATTTATATAAAACGCATTAAAAATACCGAACTCATTGCGGGGCTCTGAAAATAATGTACCATTAGAGTAGATGGAAAATTGTCTTTCAGGCATTTTTTTTAACAAAGAATGAAGAAGGAGAAAGATAATTCGCTAAATGTTCGGTATTCTGCTTAAATGGATAACAAAAATATGGCAAAATTTAAAAACAAATCTTAAGAAAAGATCTCAGTGGCTGGTGATTACTTTAAAAAATAGGATACTTGTTTTAAATATTTTATTAATTAACACTAAACAGACCGTTCATACTTCAGTTTCTTTTTTTTTTTTTTCTATCATTTGCAATCAAATTTAAAATGATATTGTTCATCATTTGTATTCGTTTTATAATATTTAAGAATTTTCAACTAGTATACAGTTGGTTCTCTAAAAAAGATCACATACGGGATTGCAAATCGTTTAGACATTTATTTGTATCCAATGATGGGACTGGTTCGTTTTTGGCATCATTTTAGGACCCGTATGGAACAAGTTCAAGCCCAGTTCGAGACTAGTTCGGGACTTTTTTGGCATCATTTCGAATTAATCCCGAACATGTCTTGAACTAGTTCCAAACGAGTCCCGAAATAATGCCAAGAAATTCCTGTAGTGTAGATGCGACGCTTAAAATAAGGTTTTAAGATCTTGACAAATTCCTCTAAGAAAGACAACGTTCGCTTAATAACTGAATATAGAACATTCTTTCCGCTGCTCAATTGTGAAATACGAAATAATTAGTGGAGAAAATGATAAGCATAAATATTTTAATAACATCTAGATATCTATTCGAATCATTAACCATTTTGGAAGCTAACAGCTGTAAGCTCGTATATCAGCTCGTTCAATGTTTTTTCATAGAGCCGTATTAATTTTATGGGGCTACCATATTCAGAAAATGTGCTAAACATATAGGAAACTTAGCATTATTGTGTCAAATGTGGCTTTAAAATGATTTAAAGCAACTTAACAAAAATGTCAAATATGTGATAAAAATGACTAAATCAAGATTAATGAGAGAACCCTTGGAGTGTTCTAGAGAAAGATGCTTCGAATGATTTATACACCTTTACGACTTTGCGACGGAGAATATGGTTCAACAAAATAAGGTCCACTCGCTAGTGCTGAAGGTATTATAAAAATGATAACTCTTTTGATAGCAGATGTACATACATACATACATACATAAGCCCTAAAGACATTAATTTTCTAAAAGAAAACAAATATGGCGGAAAATGTTCATTGTGGCGAATACAAATTCGGAGAATACAAATTTACAAATTATTAAAATATTAAAATGCAGAATAAGTAATTTTGTTTATCGAGGTATGTTATGGTTAGAAATCTTTTATTAATATGCAACGTATTTATTTACATATGTATTTATGTAAGCATGTGTTTCGGAGAGGTTTTAAAGCACATACATACATACATATGTACGTACAAAGAAAGTTAAAACTCTATTAGGCTTGATCAATTTTATTACTCAAAACTTTTTAAAAGAAAGAAAAAAATAGGGGGAAAAAAAGAGTTAAAGCTAAGCCTCATTTCTTGGCTTGACTGCAGATTGGAATGCTTAAAGTTCTTTGGGTAGTTATAGAATTTTTATTTTGGTTTACCTAGAATGATCTCGATAAATCCATCTAAACAGAATTAATATAAACATTTTTTCTGCAATTTTTTTTAGATATTTATGTAAGTTTGAAGTAAAATTGTCGTTGCGCATTTCCTTTATGTTTCCCATTTCAGAGAAATTAGTTATACATATTCTTTATGAGCAGTGCATGAAACAATTATAGCACAAACACATACATTTTGGCTACATATTTTTCTTTTACATTTTACTTTTCTATTAAGTATAATTAAATTCATAATCATACAAAACCATGCACAACTTTTTGTAAACAAAAAAAAAAAAACCTTTAGACACTTGAAACCTGCACTTTGTAGGTAGTGCTGAAATGAAACTGGCTACAAATCTGCATATCAAAATTTTTAATATAAAAAAAAAATTGAAATTATGATTGAAAGTTTTCTTGTTTTACTTCTTCTTCTTTCATTGGCTTGATAACCGCCTATGCGATTATGGCCGAGACTAACTGGCGCCAGTAGGAAATACCAGGGGCACCCAAGTCCTTTACCGTTTGGTCTTTCCAACGCAGAGGAGGCCTCGCTTTTCCTCCATTCGAACGACATGACCTAGCCAGCGTAGCCGCTGGATCTTAATTCACTGCACTATGTCTATTTCGTTATAAAGCTCGTACAGCTCACCGTTCCATCTTCTACAGTGTTCACCATCACAAAGGCGTAAAGGCCCATAAATCTTTCGGAGAATCTTTCTCTCGAACACTCCAGAGCCCTCTCATCAGATATCTTCGTCGTCCATGCTTCTGCGCCATACAATCGGAAGGGCATAATGAGAGACTTATAGAGCGTGATTTTTGTCCGTCGAGAGGACTTTACTGCTCAGTTGCCTACTAAGTCCGAAGTAGCACTTGTTGGCAAGAGTGATCCTCCTTTGGATTTCGAGGCTGACATTATTATTGATGTTAATGCTGGTTCCTAAGTAAACGAAGTCGTCTACTTTTTCAAAGTTATCACTGTCAACTGTGATGTTTGATCCCAGTCGTGAATGTGCCGACTGTCTATTTGATGACAGGAGATATTTCGTCTTGCTCTGGTTCACCACCATACCCATTCGCTTTGATTCTCTATTCAGTTTGGAGAAGGCAGAACTAACTGCGTGGTTGTTAAGGCTGATGATGTCAATGTCATCGGCATACGCCAGCAGTTGCACACTCTTATAAAAGATAGTGCCTGACCGATTTAGTTCTGCGGCTCGAATTATCTTCTCCAGCATAAGGTTAAAAAAGTCACACGAAAAAGAGTCACCCTGTCTGAAACCTCGTTTGGTATCAAACGGCTCTGAGTGGTCCTTCCCAATCCTGACGGAGCTGGTGCTGTTGCTCAACGTCATTTTACATAGCCGTATAAGTTTTGCGAGGATACCACACTCAGACATTGCGGCATAAAGGCAAATTCTTCTAGTGCTGTCGAAAACGGCGTTGAAGTCGACAAAAAGGTGGTGCGTGTCAATTATTCTTTCATGGGTTTTTTCCAAGATCTGGCGCACTGTGAATATCTGGGCGATAGTAAACTTACAAGGTCTAAAGCCACGCAGATAAGGTCCCATCAGTTCATTGACGGTGAGCTTAAGCCTCTCACATAATACGCTCGACAGAACCTTATATGCGATTTTAAGAAGGCTGATACTGCGATAGTTGGCGCGAATTGCAGTATCACCCTTCTTGTGGATTGGGCAAAGTACACTTAGATTCCAATCAGTAGTTATGCATTCGTCCGACCATACTCTGCAGATAAGCTGGTTCATGCGCTTTACCAACTCTTCTCCACCGTATTTGAATAACTCAGCTGGCACCCCATCAGCTCCAGGCGCTTTCTTGTTCTTTAGCCGTACTATTGCTATACGGATTTCGTCGCAGTCGGGTAACGGAACATGAATGCCGTCGTCATTGATTGATGTTTCGGGATCATCATCTTCTCCAAGATGGTCTCTGTCACTACCACTAAGTAGTGTGGAGAAGTGCTCCCTCCATAAACTAAGTATATTCTGAACCTCAGTCACCAGGTCGCTGTTGTCGTTCTTACAGGAATCCGCCACGGTCTTGAAACCTTCTGTTTCTTGTTTCACTATATTGCGTTTAACTACTAATATTTTTGATTATTTTCAATTAACGAAACCATGGAATTTTATATTCTTCCTGACAAGAGATGACGGAAATCGTTTCAACAAACCCCATAAATTTTATTTATTTAGTTTAACGAAATTTCGAGTAGAGTATGAACTGGAATTTAATTGAAAAACAATTGAAATTAATTCAAAGGAAAATTAATTTTCCAGATGTATTAAAATGTGATTGTGCTATAAATGTTAAACGCAATGTATACTTATATAAGGTTTGAAACTTTGGTTTAAGATTTTTTTTTCTTGAAGAAAATAAAATCGATTTTAATGGAAAGTAAGGGCAAATAAAATAAAAGAGAATTAAATTTTTTAAAGTGTGCAACATAAACATAGGTCAATGGGTTCGCTTCAATGCATGGTGGCTTTTTTGGAACTATTTATATAATTTGGTTATTTTTTTTTCACTAACATTTTAATGGATAAAATCTAATGCGATAACCCCTCGCAGTAAGATAAAATTTTGACAGTGAAATATTTTTTAAATAATTTGTTAATGCGAAATTTTTTGAGAGGTTTGAATAAATAAGTTAACTTGGTGAAAAGGATATTTACATTACTCTTTCAATTCCATATACTAATCTTTTTTATGTGCATTAACTCGACGTATTTTGTATTGAAACGTGCAGCCGTCGCGTTAAAACACCTTGAATGTCAGCTCCTTAAATGCTGATGATTTTATAAATTTTATTTCCCTAATGGAAGAATTTAATTGAAGCTTGGTTGTATTTTATAAACTATATGAACGAAAGATACTTTTCGATCACATTTAAATTCTATTAAACAGATAAAAAAAAAAACTTTCCGAACCCACCCTAATTGGCATAGATGTATGTACATATGTATGTAGATATTATTCATTAACGCCATGAGATTTTGTGTCGCTGCGCCGAAATGAAGCCATAACTTTAATTTTATGAAGAATAATAATTTCATAATCATAAAATGAATTTTACGAGCAAACTTTTTAACGGCGTTCATGTGAAGAATGCTTACATTCGTGTGTGTGTGTGTGTGGATTTGAGTGAAGCTGCGTACGTGTAGCATTTTCGAGGAATGAAAGCTATAAAATGAACGAATCGCGCGGCTGATCTACTCCGCGCACATAAGCACTGCTACTGCCGCAAATCGACACGAACATAGAGTTCTAGCTTTAAATCTGGCTGAAATTGAATCTGATTCGAAATCCGATTTAAGCGCCGCCGTAACAAAAGTAAAGCCGATTGTAAGCGTTAAGCCGGCGCGCCGCGGCCTAAGAAGAAAAATGTAAGCATGTAAGCATGAAGTTAAAATATTGAACATCAAATGTGCGTACATAAATAAAATTATGAGCCGAAAGCAATATAAGCAACGGTAAGAAAACAAAGCGCAGCAAATCACGTTAAAATTCAATTCAACAATAACAATCAAGCGACCGCTGTGATTGCCAGTGTTACTGCTGTTGCTTGTTTTTTTTTTTTTTTTTTTTTTGTTCTTTATTATACAGACATCGTCAACAACGAAGGTGGCGCCAGAGAGTTTTTGGTTACGCCCACTTAAAAAATACTGGCGGTGAACGATAAACACCGGCGAAGCAGCAGCGCGCGCGTTGAACGTATAGGGTTACCAACAGCTGGTAATAACGTTGAAATGGTGAGCGGTGAACGGTAAATGCTGAGCGCTAAGGGTTGAGCTTAACGCTATTGAAAGTATTTGTTGGTTTTGCTCCGCTCGAGTTGAAAGCAAAAAAGTATCAATAAAACGAATGTTAACGAAGCACAGCAGCGCTGAAAGGCGCGCAATGGAGCAAACCAGCAAAGAGTTTACGAGCGCGCGCGCTCGCGCAAAGGCAAGGCCAGAATGTGCATTTATGTACCTAGCATGCACTGGATATGCGCGCGGGCGCGCTATCGCCACCGCATTCTAGCTCGAGGAATGCGGAGCGATTAGAAAAGCATAGTGCGCTTTTGGCTTGAAGCATATGCATACATACATACATACAGATAAAAGTAAGTAAGTTTGAAGCGGTTTCATCGCGGCATTTCTTTCCCGCTTACGAAAGTAGCTCAGAGCGAATAAGCGCAAACATCTTATCAACGCGCCATGATTTATTAATAAGCATAGCCGCGAGCGCAATCAAGCGCCAACCAAACGAAGCAAAAAGCACAATTCGTTGTATATGTCAGTTTGTTAGTAAGTAAAATTTAAGCGCGGCATTGGCACCTAAGTGTTTAGCTGCTCTTGAGTGCCGCGGATAGCTAGAGTATCTAGTCGACGATGAAAGCGGGAATCGCTTATGAGTTTTAATTTAAACACACGCTGCCATCAACAGCGCACGAACAAAAACACTTGCTGCAGATAGCATTCGACGCCTTTAACGTTTGTCGAACGATGAATGCTGAGCGCTGATTGCCGCTAGCCAAGCGCCGTCCGCCGACCGCCGACCACCTGCTGGCAATAAGGCGGATGCTTGTCGCGTCTATAACCGCAAGGTGTTATTGCTAAGAAATTGCTGCTGATGTTGCGTCAAGTTTAACTTCCAACTATTGGCATGAAATTAATTCACACACACGCACACACGTACACACATGAGTTTGTATAAAGCATACATAGCAAAACTGATAATCATGTGCATGTGCGTATGTGCGTGCTAAGGACGGCGCCAAGTGTGCCAAACGATCGCCAACGTCATGGTTTTAATAATTATTGTCACAAAAAACTAGTTTGACGACCTTGACGTCGTAAAAATCGAATTTTTATCTAACTCGGCTAAAAGAGCAAGAATGTGCGAGAAAGAGCGAGAGCGAAAGGAAAGGCGAGTAAGAGCCGCTCAGCGCTGCGGGTAAAAAAAGTCATAGCACAATTTAGCAACAAATAAAAATTAAAAGTTTAAGATTCAACAAGCAGCTGAAAACAAAAACAATTTTTTGCGATTAATTTTGCGAATAAATAAATAAAAAATTGATGAATTAATTAGAAAGAAGAAAAAAAAAACGAATAACCATATACATACATACATACATAAATGTTAGGAGCAAATGAAAATTCCAACAATTTGTCGCTGTAAATGGAATGTGACTTTCATTATTGACGCATTTGTATGTTTTATAGCTGGCGTGCTAGCTGGCAGTTCAGCCATCTAGACAATTTCGTCGCTCATTTTACTTACTAATTTTTCTAGATATGGTTTTAGTGCAGTGAGGTGTTTGCATTCAAACTTTTCAATGGTTTTTCAATTAGGTTTGGCTTTCATAAAGCTAAATTATTGGGCACAATTTACGACCCAAGACCCAGAGAAGCTAACAAAAGGTCGATCTAAGGCGTTTATCAACGATTGAAGACAACAATTTTGATAACAAGAAGTTGCTTACTTTGCAATTTTTGTTCAAGTTGAAAGTATGAATTTGTTCACATTGAACTGTGGGAAAACTCACAAACTTTCTAAAGATAAGGCTATGTGATCGACTACATTGGAAACTATGTAAGTAAGAAAAAGATAGGTTGAAAAAATTGTAGGGACTTCTTTTTTTTATTTATCATCAACAATGAAGATTGAACCAAAATTCTGAAAAATCAGAGAGTTCAATGACATTTGAGAGTTTTCATTTTTTAAGACCAAGTTTATTCTTTATACAGATGCACACCCTTCCGTCAGATTGAACGAAATGTAAAATTAAAACGCATGGACAACGAAATATTACACGAGTATGGTACATATACTACACCTTTTTCAGTTTAAGTTCAGAAAGTTGCAATTCAAATTCAGAAAGTTACAATTCAAATTCAGAAAGTTACAATTCAAGTTCAGAATTTCCATTTCAAATTCAGAATTCCCATTTTAAATTCAGAAAATTACAATTCAAATTCAGAAAGTTGCAATTCAAGTTCAGAAAGTTGCAATTCAAATTCAGAAATTTACAATTCAAGTTCAGAATTTCCATTTCAAATTCAGAAATTTTCATTTCTAATTCAGTAAGTTACAATTAAAATCAGAAATTTATAATTCAAGTTCAGAAATTTGGATATAAACTGTACGATTTGTTTTCAATTATTTATATATATGTACATAGAAGAAAATAAAAAAATGTAATGCAGCTTACAGATAATTGTGTTTATGTCTAACGACAATGTTTTGCAAAGACTTTGCCGCACAATACCATGCAAACATATGTATATACCACAAAAGATGTGTTGAAAGTTTGTTGTCAACTGTACCGACTCTTTGCGCAATTTGCCGAACGGAGATAAATTGTAAGTTTTACGTTAAGTAATAAAAATTAGCAATAATAAAAACACTTGCGCTATTGCAAAAAAAAGAACACCGGTGGCACTTGTTTGAGCCATTAATACATTGTATACAAGTATAATAATTTCTTCTATTTTCATCAGCTACCGAAGACATAGAAAGAGTTAAATATACGAAGTACTCTTCTCAAGATCGGGAGAGAATATTAAATGTGGCAAGTCGGGTAGAGGATTGGCCAGCTTTAGCTTCGCCTCTTGGAATAACATACAAAATTGCATACACTTATACTTATTCCCTCAATGCAAACTACATACTGCACAAATTTTGCGTATAAAAAAAGAAAAAAAAGTTTTCTTAACATAATTTGAAAATTTCTGAATTTGAATTGAAATTTTCTGAACTTGAATTGTAAATTTCTGAATTTGAATTGTAACTTTCTGAATTTGAAATGAAAATTTCTGAATTTGAAATGGAAGTTCTGAACTTGAATTGTAAATTTCTGAATTTGAATTGCAACTTTCTGAATTTAAATTGAAAATTCTGAACTTGAATTGCAACTTTCTGAATTTGAAATGGAAATTCGGAATTTAAATTGTAATTTTCTGAATTTGAAATGAAAATTTCTGGATTTAAATTGAAAATTCTGAACTTGAATTGCAATTTTCTGAATTTGAAATAGAAATTCTGAATTTAAATTGTAATTTTCTGAATTTGAAATGGGAATTCTGAATTTGAAATGGAAATTCTTAACTTGAATTGTAACTTTCTGAATTTGAATTGTAACTTTCTGAATTTGAAATGAAAATTTCTGGATTTAAATTGAAAATTCTGAACTTAAATTGCAACTTTCTGAATTTAAAATGGAAATTCTTAATTAAAATTGTAATTTTCTGAATTTGAAATGGAAATTCTGAATTTGAAATGGAATTTCTGAACTTGAATTGTAATTTTCTGAATTTCAATTGCAACATTCTGCACTTAAACTGAAAAAGGTGTAGAATGAGCAATTCATTTTAGGTTAATTAAATTTTCATTATTTTTCTTTAAAACTACAAT
Organism: Philophylla caesio; assembly: GCA_963971545.1. NCBI lineage: Eukaryota > Metazoa > Arthropoda > Insecta > Diptera > Tephritidae > Philophylla > Philophylla caesio. The sequence continues at coordinate 117,061,277 of OZ020606.1, read as the reverse complement.
TCTTATTATTATTAAATGAGGAAATACAGTTCATTCTCTAACAAAAACTATTTATTCATTAGTTTTATTTTTTTGTCACTCATTAATTTGGGCCGAACTTCTCCTAGCATTTGTGATGTGCGTCTTGAAGTTGGACCACAAATGGACTCCGAAAAAAACTTTTCTATGATTAAGATTTAACTCCAGGCCGGAGATTCGAACCTCGAACTAAGCGGCATATCGATTTATTGCACGTATCACTGCCGCTACCACCGCGGCTTAAATACTATATAAATCTTAATTCCAAACTTAATAGTTAATTAAAAAATAATCAACTAGATTAAAAGAATAATCAAACTAGTTTAAAAAAATAATATAAATTTGTCAAGGTTAAGTTGCTTAAAATAACTGTTAAATTTTCTGAATTTTTTTAGTCAAGGTTACACAAAACTCGGAGTTTACCATAAACAGTTACCTTTATTTTCAAATAGAGAAATATTTATGTAAATAATCTACTTCTACTCACTCTAAATGAAACATTTTGTATAGAGCTGCAAAGAAAAATGCAATTTTTACATTAGGATCGGATCAAATTGATAAAAAAATTGCAAATCATAAACAAGGCTTGAAAGCAAATTGAAAAATAAAATGTTCTCGATCGTTTGAGAAGTTTAAGCTCCTCTTTTATTTAAATTTATAGTAATGTAATAATTATCCGCTGTGGTCGAGTGGATTTTACTCGAGATTCGAATCTCAGCCAGGGCAAGTAAAATCTAAGTAAAAGAAAATACCTCCGAGGGTATTTCTGTCTTGAAAGAGCTTCTCATTAAATACAACAGCCGTTCGGAGTCTGCACAAAACTATGGGTCCCTCCATTTGTGGTGGAATATAAAGACGCACACTACAAATGGTAGGATAAGCTTGGCCAAACACTGGGCTACGAGTATATAGTGTAAGCGCCAAATTATTATTATTATTATTATTATTATTATTATTATTACTGTAATTTTCGGAATCGATATTACCATTTATAAGAGTATAGTTATCAAAAGAGGTTTATCATGGTTGGAATTAACATCGCTTTCTCGGTTTTTAGTTTCGTTCTCATTATGAATTTATTAAGCTTCCCGTGTGTGTGTATTGTCATCGCATTTTGAATTGTGATTATTACCAATATTCTTAATTGTATTCATGATAAAATTTGACAGAAAAAACATATTTTTTCTCAATTCGCCATGATTTGGTTAAGTGCATTAGAGGGTTAAATAAATGGCATCCTTGCCCCATTTATGCAAGCAAATTTAAACATATAGTCGTGTGTAGTATGTATGTAACTACATACTTCAAATATACATACATATATGTATGTATGTATGTAATTGTATGTGCTACACATGAATGTATTCATGCATGACTTCACAATTCTTCGACTTGCGTCAATTGCCAAAAATTTAAGCAATAAAGAAGAAATCCCAGCGACTGTCATTCTGATGATAGTTAGTTTTCGCCAGACTTCACTATACTAAACACATAAACGTATGTACGAGGGTGGTCTGAAAAGTGTCCGACCTCAAGATAGATGAAGATAGCAGCACTCATTAAAGGCTCAGTTAGTCAAGACTTAGCTTAAGTAGTTAATTTTTGTTGATTAATTTTGGTTGCATATTGATCTTTGAATATATCCGTTGACACAAAGTTGAAAATAAAAGCACTTGTGTGATTATTTTTGAATCGCATTTTGCTTGTAAAAATGTCAAAATTAAATTGTGTCAAATGTTTTTAAGTTTAGCACAAATATACAAAATATGCAAGAAGCAGTCATTTGGTCAGAGGAAAAGGTGGTGGCAAATCTAACCGATAAATAGAGACTTTTTGTTGTGCCAATTTTCATCCAGGCAGAATTTATCGTACAGTTCTTTATTGGAGGATACGATCAACTTTTCGCCATTCATTTTTATGTTTAAATTTTCTTTTTGTCTTTAATTTTATTTTCAGCTATTTGACGGTTCGCCGCCTATGTTACCACATCAAATAAATACGCTTTAAATGTAAGTTTTGCATACATTTATTTTAAAAAATTATAAATGTCAAGATCTGGTAAGTCTGATTCTCTCACCGCTCTCACGGCCCTCAATTTATGTACGGCCGAAACTTAAGAATATAAAATCAACAGATTCTTAAGTTTCTTAGGGTAAGTTAAGTGTTGACTAATCGCGTACACGGCATTCCATATAACAGGTTGGCTAAATCTTAAATTAAGTTAAGTTAAGTTAAGTCTTGACTAACTGAAAGGCAATACGCTTACGCAAAACAAAGATGAGTTGGACTCTGTGTATGAAGACTCGGCACCATCATTTTTAACAATGAAATTTTTGGCAGCTAAATTTAAACATGACCGTTAGAACTTGGGAGATGATGAACGTTCGGGACGTTAAGTTTAAACACGTGTTCGAATGAGCAATCGCCAATAGCGGTTTGAACTGCTTGATCATCCGCCTTACTTACCCGATCTAGTGCCAGGCTACAACGAAGGACAGAGACTTTGGTTAAATGAGTTGGCAATCACATTAGTGAAGAAATATTTTGCAGAGAAATCTGCCGAGTACTATTTGGACGGGTTAGAGCGATGGGAGCATCGCTAGAAGAAGAGTGTACAGTAACAAGGAGACTATGAAGAAAAAAAAAATTAAGAAATAATGTCATTGTTCGGTCGGAAACTTTTCAGATCACCCTCGTATATAAGTACATACAAATTTATGTACAAATATTCGCACCGCATAGAGTCAGACCCAGTCAGCTTTCGCAAGATATTTGAAAATAGTCGTAAATCGCATAGAAGTGCGTTAGTGGTGAATTCGGTTCTGAAAAGGTCAAATAATAGCAGATTAAATAAGTGAAAAAGAAATTTTCTTCTGAAAAATTTCTTAAATCAGTCTGAAGCTCTCAAAAATTATATATTCATGAAAATTTAAAGCAAAGTGCTTTTCAAGTAACAGAAATAAAGAAAAATATTTCTTGTGATTTTACTTGAGAGCTGTTTTCTAAGCTTAAAGCTTAAATTTTGCTTGTATTGTATGTTTGTATTATAAAAAAAATAAAAAACAAAAATTTTTCGCACATTGCACCACAACAAGCGTTCCTCCACTTTTATGCAAAACCTAGAACTTGTTTTTTCTTCTTTCATACTCCAACTTTCTATTCAAATCAACTCTTTCAGCTTGTCTTTTAACGCTTGAAATCGAAACAAAGGAAAGTGCTAGTGTTCTAATTATCCTCAAATTCTTAACTAACTTCAATGTCCGCTGGGTTTGCGCAATATTTGGCTCATATTTCTGAGTACTTAGACTTGCCAAACATCTGCCTACGGAACATTTCCTCTTGCTGGAGCATAAATCACATTATTTGTAAAATGGAAAAAAATAGTCTACATAGGAAAAATAACGATGTATAGAAAAAAAAGCGACAAAATGCGAACCGAAGGATATGAATGGCGGAAATAAATATGTATACACATAAATATATATAAACGAGTATTTATGGCGTGTGTGTATTTGTATAAATCTGCACTGCACTTTGGCCCTGGCCTGCGCTGGCCCATGTCCACTTCTACACATTTAGTGCAACATATTTGTATCGAAATGAGATCAAGAACCGAGGAAATTGTGGCCACTGGCCAGTTCAAGCTGTTTGTGCTTTATGCGCTTTCATTTGCTTCCTCCTTAGCAGTATTTCCTTTATTTTTGGTGTCTCCGTTGCTGTCCAACGCGGAGTTAGCTTGCAGCCACTGCATACCAACACCCATAGTCAATGCGAACAATCCTACGTATGGCAAGCAAAAATTATTACACTTGCGTTTCGAGCGAATATTGGCTGCAGAACGCAGTCGCCAGCTCACGCAACGCCATTTACGCATTAGTCTGAAGGGGCGCATGCATCATTTCCCCTCGGCGGAGTGAGTGAGTTGTACTATGTACTTGACTGTATGGCAACAATGGTTTTTGAGCGCCAATGCGGGATTCCATGACAGCAGCAGCAGCAGGAGTAGGATGCAGTGCGCGCTTTCAACAGATTTTCGCATATAAATCATTCATTGCTTGAACACACGCGCACCAAATGTACCAAAAATTCTCCACTTTAATTTCCCCCTGGCAGTTTGTAGTGGAAAAACTCGAGATCTCTGCGAATGCGAGTGTGTCGTTGACTGCCGTCACTTGTGATTATGAATTTCAACAATGACAAATATTTGGGTCAATAACTTCCCTGCTTAACGGATACGGCAAAGGCGGTTATCGTAAAACAACAACAACAACCATATAATAATAATATGTAATGTAAAAACTAACAACATAAATACGCTGAAGTATAAGTAGTTGGCAATAAGTTGTGTCTCTTTTGGGGTATAAATTATAATCAACAGAGTCGATTGGGTGATACGAGCGAGTGCTTTATGATAATACAAATTCATGAGCATTACTTTACTTATGTATGTACATATGTGTATATCGTAGGGTTGCCAATATCGTGGCAGTGGATTACATGATCCTAAAATTCTGGCAATAAAAATCATAGAAAAATTGTTTTTCTAAGTGGAAGTGTCAAGAGTTTAGAGCAAAATTAAAGAAACAAACAAGTCTCAAAATAACGCTTTTAGCCTCAAAATTAGTTCTCTAAATTGAAACAAGATGATTAACAGGTCACAAATTATGAAAACAAAAACAATACAGAGAAACTTGAAAGGAAATAAAGGTAATCTCTGACTTACAAAGTTGAGAATTCAGATTAAACCAAATTACAGAATTATATAAAAGGTAAGACTTTCAGACGAATTCCGTAAGCAGTCTCAGTCTCTAATAAAGAAAAAGTCACGTGGAAAAGCAATAATCTCTAGCTCGTTTTGAGACTTGAGATGAGACTGTGTTACTGAATTCGGGTATTACAGACTTTGCTTAGAGTCTTTATTTTGAGACTAATGAATGCAATTTCCATTGTCATCAAGTAACAAAAAAATTAAAATAAAAAATTAAATCAGGAAAATAGGAAAAATAAAATCGTGAAGCGAAGACTGATTTGTTAAATTTCAAGATATGAGATTATACCAAATTGCGGCTAGAGCAGTGTACGTACAATGATATTTTTCAATATTCAAATATTTTTTCATACATTTTAACTACAATTATTTGAAAATTTTCAAGTATGTAGTTTTGCAGGCCATTCAATTTAGTATGTAAAATGTTTCGAGTAGCTGAAAATACCTTTGATTTTTGCTAAGTCCCTGCACATTTTCTTTCGAGATATCACAGATATTATATCGAAAATAATGCTCAAGAGTATTGTAAAAAAATTATCAATTATTAAATTAAAATAATTGTGCTACAAAACTTCAAGTTTTTCTCAAAAATCTCATTAAAAAGTTTGAAATTTCAAGATTATTTTCATTTTGAAAAAATTTATTGTAAATAAAGAAAAATAAAAATGCCTTAAAATTTCCACTGGTAAGATGTGCTTGGCTACAAGTGTGTTTATTAATAAGTGCGCGATACAAAACGTTTTAGTTCCCATCATTCAAAAAAAATAAGTCAGCAAGATAAATATTTTTAAGTCCTCAAAGCCTTAAACTTTCAGACTCATGCATTTTATAAAAGTCTTGTAAAAATAATTATCAACGAAAAAAAAATTTTAAGTTCGGGACTAATTTGAAACCCTTTCGGTGTCACTTCTGGATTATTTCAGAATTCAACGATTTTAGTTTTTACGTAAAACCGTGACTGTGTCAAATTTAAAGTTCGAAATATAAGAAAGAACTCGAATTAGTCCTGAAATGATGCAAAAAAAAAAGCTCCGAACTAGTCCCGAGCTGATCCCGAAATAGTTCTGAGCTAATCCCGAAATGGTGTTGCATAAGTCCCGTTCTCCAAGAATTAAAAATTTGTTTCTAACATAAATATCTTACAAAAATTTGTATGACTTTTTTAAAACTCCACCATGAAATACTAGTTATTATTTTAGGTCTTAGAATTATGTAAAACATAAAAAAAATATTCTAGAATCGCGGCGTTGGCAATTGTGGAAAACATGAACATCACTAATGCATTCGTACTCATACTCGTACATCCACACATAATCACATAAAAAATACGAACACACATATAATTTTATTTCCGTTTGCAATTTCCTTTTATCACATATTTCTATTTTTAGTTTAGGTCATGTCCTTAGAATGTCTACTTGTATGTGTGCATGCATAGCAGCATGATTTGTTGATGTCGTTGCTTTGTTATTAACATGACCAATATACATACATTCTCTGCACTAATTTATTATCATTTTCAGTACATTGCAATTTACTTAAGAAAATGTACGGAAACTTGGCTGCATAAAGTTTCCAATTTAAAAATTATTTATTAAGAGCCCACATACTCGTAACGTACAGGATATTAAGTCGTAATTTGATTTTTTGATTTCAAATTATTTAAACAAAAATAATAAAAAAATTGTATGAGAGAGGTAATTACGGAAAAAAAAAATATTTTCCTAATAAACCCAATTTTTGCAGTTTTGGAGGTATTTTACCTGAACAAATTTTTTCGTTACTAATATTTAAATTATTTTTTTTAAATTAAATTTAATGCGTTAAAAAACACATAGAGGTTATGTAACTATTTAGTTCCAGCTAGATTAATTTGATGTTTTTTTTTTTAATTTATTTTGAAGAAATTGCGAAAGAGCGTCAGTAAAAAAATTATCAAATATCAACGGAAATTTGTGGCCACTTTAAATCTGCATTGTATAAGACTAAAAGTTAACAAACTTAAACTACATACTCCAAAAAAAATCTGTAAATTATTTTGCAAAAAGTTCGAAATTTTTATTAAAGGTTTTCTAACTTATTGTAAATTTTTTACAAATTTTAAAAAATCGCGTTTTAGGCCTTTGGTTAGGAAATGAACAATATTTTAATTGAAAAATTATTTCAAATAATAAGAAGAAAAAAAGTTCGACAAATGTTTAATATGTAGTTGTGTTATAATTTTTAAACGCAGTGTATCTACTGTATATAATTGCATGTAAAATACTTTTTGCTAAAATTCATATTGCTCGGACTCACCTTGCAGGCACATTTAAAGCACTTTGAATTCCATTTTATTAATTCTTGAATTTGGACTTCTTCGCCTTCATTAGAGCAGGATTGTAAATTACCTGGAAAAACATAAAAAAAAACAAAAATTAAAAAATATTAGTTTTAAGTAGAGAATGAAAAGTTTTTATTTTATGTGAAAAATTAAAGCGTTTTAATACAAACGAGTTAGATATAAGATGTTAGGTCTGGGGAAATAAAAGTACGCGCTTAGGAGTCTGAAAACCATTAGGTCGGTTCCCATTGGAGTCCCAAACGTGCATGACATTAAAAATGGTACGAGTGATGCAGAGTTACATTGTCTTAATAGGGAATTTCCGCAAAACTAATACGGAAATGTAGCTTGTTCCAAGTTGGGAAGAACCTCTTCGAGCCGTTCGAGACCAAACAAGGTTTTAGACAAAAGCGACTCACTTTCATGGAGATTCATCAAACTGTTGCTGGAAAGTGTTATGGGAGCTGTCAATCTGAATCGCAATTGCACCATTTATAACAAAAACACTACGCGACTGGCGTTGGCAGATGATATTGACATTGCTGGCCTTTATAACAGAGCCGACGACAGTGCAGCTTTTACCAGTCTAGAAGAGGAAGCAAAAGAGAACAAAATAAACTACCTTCTGGGAACTAACAAAAAATTCCACGTCACTGTTGGCATTTACAAATTTGAAGTAGTGAAGGAATTTGGTTACCAAGGGCACAGCGTAAATACCGACAGCTGGGAGATCAAGCGAATATTCTTGCCATTATGTCCTAGTTTTTTGCTCGGAATTCAATTGAAAAATGTAGCCCTTTCCTGACTAACAAAATTCTTGTTCTCAAATATCTCATTATGCCCGTCTCCTTAAATGACGCAGAAACAAAGACGATATTGGTCAGCGATGAGAAAGAGCGAAGAAAAGTTCTACGTAAGATATGTGGGCCTACTCCTACGGATACCGAAGCAAATCGAATGCTGATCTGTGTGAGTTGTGTAATGATATCGACATAATCAAGCGCATACAAATTCTACGACTGCGTTGGCTCGAAAATGTAAGTACGTGCGTTGGATGACACATCGCTGAAAGTAGCCTTCCGTTTAGAAACCAACTGTAGCCAAAAATTAGTCCAGCACTGTCTCTAGTTCGAGGATAATCGGGTTCGATGGGCCGCTGCTGCTCAAGTGCAGAATAAGGCTATTAAATACTGTAATCATCTCCATCTAAACTGGCCTAAAATACTAGATTGCGGTTTAAATTACATAAATGCTTGATTTTAATTAAAAGCATTACTGCGAAAAAAATACCTTATATATAATACCGTATATTTTAAAAAAAAATTACAAAAGCAATATAAATTTGGTGTGAAATTTTTCAATTTTCATAAAATTTCGACATTTTACTTATTATCTTGACTTATGATAGAGTCAAAAAAGTAAATAATGTTTTTCATTTTTAAACACTGTACCGAAAAACATCGAGTTTTTGTATGGCGATTTTTTTTAGCTAAACATTACAGTGGCCCCCTCAGGCATGTTTTTAGTTCCACTTACATAATTTACATTCGAAAGCTGTTTTTATTCTCACATAATTTATGATCACCCACTACTTCGTTTCAAAATATTATTAATTATTGAAATTATAAAACTCATAAAATATGATTCGCACACACTAATGAAATTTGTTGAAGAAACCAAACAAAAATTTTACCCTTTTGCTTACACCAGCTAAATGCAAACGAAAACTCATAACCAGCAATTAGAAAATTTTTCCGGCGCGTTATTTTCACATCAACAAAATGTTCAGCAAACACGAAAGAAAAATTTATGGGAAAATCGACAATTAGTTGATTAGTATTTTTATTGTTTAATTTTCGGCGTTTACATAATTTACATGCATATACATACATATGTACATATGTACATATATAAGTTTGTGTAGTTGGAAACTTAAACACATTGACACTACACCGAACCACCGAATTATTTATGAGGTATCAAGAACGCGCGTCCATTAGATATTCCTACCTGTAGCAAATTGATCGGACAAGTCTTTCGACACAACACCGCCGAGAAGAAGACAAAAAAAAAACAAGAAGAAGAATGCTGCTTATCAACACACTTCAAGACGCCAGTGGCTAAGTAAAAGCGGAAATGCTTCATCATCAAAGTAGAAGGTATGTATGTATGTACAACAAATAAATTCCAATGAGATCCTGCACAGCAGCAGCCAAAAAAAAAAACAAATGAAATTAAACAAGAATTACTACATAAAGGAACAACAACAACGACAACAACTACATACATGGTACGAGCACAACATGAATCAATATATTGTCGAGCAAGTTGTTTTTCGGTCATTTCGGTTATTCGAGCCTCATTACGTTGTTGTTGTTGTGCATTGTTTGTTGTACAAAGATTTTGTTGATTGTTCTTTAAGTGCTGCAAATACGATATACTTAGCCGCATTGTTTTGTTGTAAATGGCGCTAACATATTTAGTGTGGCGCATAAAATATGCAGACAACACGAAAAAACAAACACACGCACACACACAAACACGAATGTATAAATGTTCTTTAAAACAGTTGACTGGCTCAATGGTCTACTTGCAGCAACTCGGTGACTTGGTGGTTAGCCTTTGTTTTTTTTGTTTTTTTTTTTTTTGACTGGCCATTCTTAAAATGCACCAACCAAATCGCAGCGAAAAAGTAACAATGCCTTCGCGAACCAAGAAGACAAAGAAAAACAACAAAAACAGTAGAATTCAAAGGTATGTATGTATGTATGTATGTAGTATAGAAATACTATGTGAGCGAAAAGGAGGCGGTGTAGGAGGCAGCAGAGCAAAAGATCAGAGCACCGCTAGGCGAGACCACCTGCATGGCAGTGGCCGTCATCCTCTTGCGCCGCTTACAAGGGCCCCAGCATGGTCGGCATGCGCAGTGGCGTTGCGTGTACGAAACGCTTTTGTGTGCTTGCAGCACAGTTGTGAGTGGTACAATAGCAGCGTGCCGAAGAAAAAGTTTGCTGCTTTGGCAGGCACGAGCACTTTTAAGCACTGTTGCTTTAACTAATTTTTTTTTATACATTTCTTATATTGCAATGGTGATAGATTTAGACGTATTTTAGTCGTACATACATACATACATATGTACATATGTACAACTGGAAAAATTGATCACTTGCTGAATTTTTTGCAGTAGCGGATATGTTTTTTTTATTTAATTGTTTTTCCTTTTTTATAATAAATTTAATTTATAATTCAACAAAGCGTAGCTTTAAACTGTCAACAAAATTTATAGTAAATCGACAAATTCTTTTGAAGTTTTGAATTTTCTATTTTGAAAATTACAAAAAAAATCTATTTTAATAAAATATACTTTTTAAGTAGTTCAAACTTGGCTATAATTTTTAACAACTTAGTTTTTTTAAATTTGGTCTTGTAATCTATTTTAATCAAAATTTTTAATAACAATTCAAAAAACTTGGCTATAATTTTTGAGAATTTTTTTTTAAATTTAGTCTTGTAAACTATTTTAACCAAAATTTTCAAAAATTATTGCAAAGTTGAAGCCACATTAAACTCCCACTTTATTATACACATATACATATATATTTTCGATACATTTTGAAAATACATTTTTGAGATTGTAACCTTTCTTCGTATTGATGCTTTTTTTTTATTTAATTTTTTTTATATTTTTTTTCTTGTTTTGACCGTAAATACTTCATTTTAATATTAAATAATGCCAACTGGAGAGAGTGATTGCTTACTGAATTCAAAAAGTATGGTATCTTGAAAATTTATAAAATTGTAAAGAAGAAAGTTCGTTATGAAAAACATGTTCTGTAATTGTTTAGCTACATATATAACTATTTTATTTTAAATTACCAATGACCTTTAAGGTCGATTGGTTTTTTTTGAATAATTATAATGAAAAACAAAAATACTCAAAACAATAGAAATTATAGTACTATTTCGGAGATCAGCACATTTCCTCATCAGACTTCTTTCTTCAAGGCTTCCGTGGGAGTCGAACCTACGATAACAGGCATGCTATCATTTTCGTTTATGCAAAAAAAAATACCATTTAGCCAAATATTAGGATAACAGTATATCAAAATACTCAAAAATAAGCATTTTAAATTGCACACGAAAATTTCAGTAAAATGAAAACATACGAATCAATTACAGAAAATTTGATATTTCATTTATGTATATGGAAGCTTTAAAAAAAAAACTCACTAATAATGAGCGTCCAATGTGGTGCCACTGTTTTTCCTTGGAACGATAAATACAGGTTCTTTTTGGTTGTTGGTGTTTCCGACAGGGTTGAAATGTGACAAACCGGTTTGTCTGCAAACCAAACTTGAAAAGGGATGACGGAAAATCGTTCCAAAATACATCAAATAATCACAGGTAGTCAGTCATCTATGTAGTTTCAACGATAATGCTTACTACTCACTCTAAAGTTCCACAGGCAGCAAAAACGTTACAGTATAAATCAAGCACGAGTTAAGATATTTGAACCTACACTTTTCGGGGAACAGAGCAATAGAAGAAATTATTCTGAAATGGTTTCAACTCCGCTCCCACCATTGGCAAACGTAACTTTCTATCGGGTCTGAGATAATCTTCAGTCGTTCAGCGTAAATTATGTTTGGGCTGTGATCGGTCAGCAACTGCCATTTGAGCCATCGCTGAGCCGACTATAAGCCTGATTGTTTTGGAGCATCCCCCCGGTATGATGTCTTCAGCGGAATTTGGGTAAATTTGAATAAAAAAAACTTTGAAAATTTGGTACTCTCTCAGCATCTGACCTCATGAAGACCGATTTCGAAAGTAACGGATATCGGGTTTAAGTTGCTTCTACCTCATTAAAGTCAGTAATTTATAAAACTCTAAAAATTCAATATTTTAATGGTAAATGTTTCAACATCGAACATCAGCGCGAACAGAAGTATTGAATTTCAAAACAATCTTACAATTAACTTACTCGTATACTAGGCATGTCAATCCCGAGATCCCGGCCCTTTTTAACTCCCGAACATACCGGGATAAGTATATTCAAATCTCTTTCAAGGGCAAAACAAAGCCTTTTAAGAGTTCACAATCGACAAATAACACACCTTGTTAACACCCTTAAGGCTTTATTTTGTCCTTGCTATTATAAATTATATGGGGAATATCCCACTCGAGTAGAAAATGAGCCTCACTATGAAAGCGATGTTATTAGAACTAACGACGAGGTGCCTGAAGTAGATAAGGCAGAAAGTCTCAAATATAATTGCATCAAGTTTTAACGAGCAACTCGCAAGTGTTCAATAGTCGAAAGACATAAAATTTATCAGAAGGTTTGGTAATAGAAATTGATAGCTTTTGTAATGAGGGCGATAAGGGCAATTTCCTACAGGAGCATTTAACTTTTTTGTCGACAATTCAACCAACAAGTGTTGAGTCGAAGATTGGAGAAGCAATGCAGATTTTAAATGCAACAAATTTATGTTCAGGTTGGAGAATAACACACACGGTCATTTGACATAAAACCACTTGTAAGAGGGTCACGCAAAGTCCATTACTAGACTTGTAAAAATTAAAAAAGTAAACTTTATTAAAATTAAATTAAATTAAAAACCAATTAAAAATTGTTTGAGTGCAGCTTGTATGAGAAATACTTTTCGCATGCATTATTGACGTTTCTCTTAAACGCGTTTCGACACATTCTGCGCCTTCCTTAGTCAGTTTTGACAAATATTTATAATGTTGCTATAAATCTTAGCACAACTGTATTTTTCTTTTTGCGTCAGGAGACTCACTCTACCATTTAAACGCACCGGCAAAGATATGCAGCAGTCCACACAAATGAAAATATCAGAAAAAGCGCCAGCGCCAGCTAAGAAGCGCCGTAATTACCGAATGATGTTGGCAAAATAAAAACAACAAAGCGAAGGAAAAAAAAGTCAGAAACACAAGAAAACTAAGAACAATAAGAATTTGAGTTTATTTAACAGCGGCAGAGGTAAAAGGTAAAAAGCAATCGTCGTCGACATGGCAATGCCAATGGCGGAAAGTAAGAACTCGACACGCTACATAACGCGATGCAGAAGATGCAGTGGCATAAGAAGTAAAAGACGCAGTAAGTAGAGGTAGAATGCAACGCCCGACATTTTTGGCTGCATGCTATGCTAGCCGTCGACTGCACGCTTGAGATGCTTATCGCTGTGTCGTCCAGACGGCAGGTCCAACAAAACGTTCAGACACACATAAAAACCTAAATGCATACATACATACATACTCGTACATATGTATGTTTGTATGTATGTATGTACAAGTAATGGCAAGCAAACAAGTGTAGGGGATGAGAAGGAGAAGTGATAAAGTGACTAGGTATGCTTAGTAGCGGCAGTGATTGTGGCAACGGATGCAATGCAGTCCAACATAATGAAGCCGTGCAACGGTTCACAATTGGTTACTTGGTTACTTGAATCCTTGGCTACGTTGGCTGCTTTTGTTCTCGGAAAAAGGCCAAGTGCGTGATTTAGGACTTTGCCGAGACGCAGCATGACACAGCGGTGTGTGGCAACGATAATGAAATAAAGGAAGGAGCACAAAAATTGCAACGATAATTCAGCAGCAGCAACAACAATAAGAAATAGCAAACTTTGTCATTCATTTGTAAGCAATGTTAATTTTTTCCTTTGCCCTTTTATGATTCGTTTTTTTTTTTTTTTTTTTTATGGTTTTTTCTGTTCATTTTTGTAGCGGAATTTAGTTGGTAACTGCGTACTCAATATTGCAGGAATTAATGAATGAGATTGTTCTAAATTGTTGTGCTTCACTTGTAGACCAATTAAATTGATGCTATTTGTTAGCAATAATGTGTTGAAGATGCGGATATTGAAAGCCAGTAAGGTTTGCGAAGTAAGAGTAAATGACGAATGCAGTTTCACTGGCGTTAAATCGGAATTAAAATTGTTTGACTTGATACTACGTTGGAACGTTATTCCACCAATTCCTGTCAAATTTGGTTTTTTCATTCTGTGTGTCGAATGTTATGAATAAATATCTATATGAGGAATGTCCTGTAGATGCTGTAGAATCCCAAGAAAATTTCAAAAATATTATTATATCACTCCACTATCGTGTTACGGTTACAACCGAGACTGAAAAACTTCGCCAATTCACTTTCTCTTTTGCTAGGAATTTTTTTGCGCTTAACTATCTTGACTCCAAATTATTATACAGCTTATACAGATACCCGTCGCTCACGCGCACAGGGCCATACATCTTGCGAAGAATATTTCTCTCGAAAGCCTCCGCAGCCTACTCATCGCTGTTCATGTTTCTGCGCCATATAAAGGACGGGCATGACGAAGAACTCTCTGAATTAATAAACTTTTTAAAAAGTGTCTCAACTTTCCCCCAAGTGCCGCCAGCAAGTTATTTGAAAGCTATGTTGCGACACTGTACGTCGAGGATTGTCAGCTGGCTAACCATAGAAACAATCAACGCTGTTGTTGAGGTCCAGCTTGCCTGCTTTCTTTCTTGTGGTTAGCCAGATCGCCATGGATTTTCTTACAGATCAAGTCATGCCACGTCCAGTGTAGGATGGAGCAAGTTTAAGCAAATAGCAAATAATTTTTGAATAGTCTATGAAGACTCACTCACTAAGTACGAGCGCTATTAATTTGCATATCCGGAGTAAAGTATGTCGGCGACTCGAGATCTAAATAAAAAAAAAGACAGGTCGTTGGTCAAATATAAGTGTCGAACCTTTTAGTATTATTTTATTTAAAAATTTGCAGAATGCACAACTTAAATTGACTTAAATTTTATTTTCAAAATTTGTGCACTACCGTCCAAAATTGAACGATGCTTACTCTTCAAGCGGTGCTGTGAAATGTGAAAATAGCTAATAAACATACAAAATGACAGTTGAAAGGAAGCGAGAGTTCGCTTACCGCGAAATACGGGAGAGGAAGCGCACTTGATACTTTAAGCTTGATTTATCAAGATGCTAGAAATGCAAGCAAGAGAAGACCGCCGTTAAAGCTTTTAAATCGGCCTGGTTTGACTGGCGACAAGCTTCGATACATTGGAATAAAACTTCACGGTGTCTTACGCACTCATCACTTTAAGGAATATAAGTGGCAAATGAGTCACCTTGAGCCAGTCTAGAAACACAATGATAGGAGAAACTTCCAAGTGCACTTGAGTGTGCAGACCCTGAGCCAGATAAGCAGCTGGCGTGCCTGAGCTTGATTGCAGCAGGTTTTGGCCACAAAAAAAATGGTGTTCGTATTTGGATACACAATTTAAGAAATGTTTATAATTCTAAGTTTTTTTTTCATTATCTGAAACTTGAGGAATTCAGAAAGTGTCTTTACACAAGGACAATAAAACTTATGTCAAGCCATTTTTTTTTTATTTATTGTCAGAAAGACTTTTCCAAATTTGGTAATTGGTAAACTTTGGAAAACTAAGTACATATGTTTAAAAAAATTTGTTGATATTACTAAGAATATTTATTTATATGTGTGCATGACGGAGGTCCCTTGACGAATTTATTATGTTTGTTGTAGCGCCACAACGGCTGCAGCAAACACATCTTAATGAACTTTTTTCTTTGTGAAGCCACTATGTGCTTATGTAATTAAGAAGACAGTTGACTTTATGAAAAGTGACATTTGTTTATCTTTATGTTTAGCATTCTGACAGGTGTGACATGTAGTTCCGCGAAGCTGCTAATACTAGATTAAATGAGATTAGCACTCTCATCTGTCGCTGCTGCACTAAAAGTGAGAGTGAATAAGAGGCGAACTTTGTTTACTGATAAATGTACTATGTACATACATAAATAAATTTAACTAAATAAATATGTATCAACATATTGTAAATATAATAGTAATTTACATATTAAATAAACATATGTATTTACATAAAAAAATGTTATGCTAGCAAATAATCATAAGTCATAATGTTAGATATTTGATTTCGTAACCATATTTATGTGCTTGTATGTAGGCGAGCAAGTAATTTAACGTACATTCATTTATTTGTAGATAAATATGTATGCAGCTACATTCAGGTTCAAAATAATAACTACACGATAAAGTGTTGACCATTTTTGATATATTTTTTTCCAAATTTTAATTTAACTAATTAATATAAAAATATCGTTTATTCCAGTTATTAATGAATTCTCCTAAAAGCCAGTCTTTCTATATTTTTGTAAAGCTCGGAAAAACTCAACCAATGTACTGAAATATGACCACTCGCGTTTAAAAAAAATATCGGAAAACTATACTTTTTTTTATCATTAAAAGCGTTTAGTTTGCTTAACTTCACTCCAGAAACAAAAGCTTTCACTTAAATTAAAGTGGCTAAAAAACATTTTTTCGAACGTTTTTTTTAAATACTTATTTAAGATTTTTTTTGGTTTTAGTCCAAACTGCAAAATTTTGTTAATAATGCAGTTATACTAAACTAATTAAGATGTTTTAAATGGCGTTATCCGTTTTAAGATTTCTCTTTTAGTTTCCGAGATATTAAGTAAAATTTTATCGTATCATATATTTAAATGAAATTAAAAATTATTGTTGTACGTATGCACAAATTTTAAAAACTGTAAAATTTTGTCGTAAAATCTGTCAAATTTGTTCCTATTGTCGCACGGATAATTAAATGTTGTATGTGAAAATTTTGCAAATAAAGTTAATCATGCAGCTATTGCCATCTATCAAGCAATTTCAAATGAGGTTATTCGTTTTTTGATATCGTATTTTAGTTTCCGATATATTGATAGTTTACGATATATTGAGTATAATGTGTATCACATTTTGTCGTACGTCATACACATTCTGGCAAAACTGTTGCTAAATGTAACAGAAGACAAAATTTTATTGAAGAAAATCTTTCATAAATTCAAGAGCATTTACTAACAAACAAAAAAAAAATTTATAATTTAAGGTTTTCGTGTGCAAAACGTGCGTTGAGTTTCTACGTTTGTGAACAAAAAAGAAAAGGAATAGTTGCAGATACGAAACCGCAAAGAACTGGAAAGAACCCGTAAACCACCAAGATGACCATTATTTTTATTTAGCGAATACAACTGGAGTTAATCGAAAACATCGAGTCAGATTGGAATATGCTCACATACGATCGACACATAGACTAATAGCGCAGTTACCCACCGACGTAGAACGGCCGTAGGTGTCAGCTGACACGACCTATCTTATGAGAGCGCCTTGTTAATGAAAACTCACCACCGTAAAATTTTCGTGTTGACGGAGAACTTACGTAGGAAATCCAATCGAATTTGATTTTTTAAGTAGAAACGTATCAGCTAATTGTTCTCTCTCTCATCATTCTCATACAAGGTTGCCACCGCGTACTTTTTGAAATCATTAAAATGTTAGTTTCCAAATAATTGAAATATTCTTAAATTATTAGAAAAATACTACCGAATATAGCAGATTATAGCATAATATATTATTTAAATAGGTCAGCACTTCGATTCGATCATTTACATTATAAAAATGCTAACTAAAATTGTAAATTTTATGCAAAAACCTATGTATATATAAATCAATGGCAACATTGTATAAAAGTGAGCGAACTAAACAAAAAGAAGCGAGTTGTATGCAATGAGAGAACAGCTGATTTCTACGCTAAGGCTACGGTAATGAGTTTTAGTAAAAATGAGATTCTACCGCCGTCTACGCTATGCTACGTACACGTTCGTGGGTAACTGCGCTATAAGTCCTAAGACTACAAGTCCTATACCTCAACTCGATACTTCAGAAAAGCCAATTGATTTTGAGGCGAAATTTAACAGTAATTATAGTGACTTTGTATGATCTAATAAGAGATCTGGTGATGTCAAAGTCCGCTTCACAAATTTTAGCTGCTCGGTTGAAGGAAATAATCTTTGTAACAAATATTTCACTGAAGAAGGTGATGAACCTGGTTTAATGACGGCACTGAGATTACGCAATTGTATTTCTAGTGAGTGACGTTTATTCTTTGGTTTTCTTACTTGTGTGTTAGTATCATCAACACTGGGTTTAAAAATAGTTCCCAAAATTGAGTGCAGAAAATATGAAGGTGGGCTAGTGCAATCAGAACAGCTCTCTGGCTTCAACTTCAGCAAGGAAGTTGTATAAAAGACATTTTTTCTAAATTAAGAACCTTAAAAAATAAAATTAATTTAAAACTTGTTGCGTTAAATTGTAAAATCGATGTGTCATATTTTCTAAACTAGAGCTGATACAGATATACCAATCACATACTCGTATTTGTCCATATGCCGAATTTAGTCTATAGTAGCCGAATTAGCTTGCTAAAAATTTGCCAACAATAAATAAGGTAAATAAATGCAAGCTGTTTGCGTTAAATTGCGTTTTTTATGCGAGCATTTTTCAAATCGCATAACTTCATTGGAAGTAAAAAAAAAACCAAAAAATTCGCAAACAAATGGTAATGAACCAATACGAATATTTTGCAGTTGCGATATACTAACTATAAATCGATGCGAAAAATTACGTGCGAATATCTGCGACTTAATCAACATGTTTGCGCATTTATTTGTCAACGACAACAACACCGCCAAGCGGATAGCAACCCAATAAACATCGGTAAAAATAACTACCTTTGAAAAATGTTGTAGTTATCAAGTTGATTTCCAACATCGTTCTCCAATCAATCTCTAAGTTTAGAGAAAATCGGTTAAATTGGAAGTGCACTGACTTTTGTCGAACATATTGCTAACTTAGGTATCACGTTGAAGTGTAGGTGAGAATGAGACATTTTTTTCAAGATGGCAACTCCAATGCCAACAGAAGTAAAAAAGTTTCGTTCCAGATGCAATTATATTTTACGAGCTTTACTCCGAAATTACAGGAAAGCGTTCCAAATGTAAGTGAGAGCATTTTCGTAAGTATAACTTGCACTATCTCTAAGTCAGAATTTGTAGGTTTTACTCCGAAGATTTACTTTCTTTAAGTGAGAGTAATTTTTACTCCCGCTCAGTCGGATGTTGTAAGTTGAAGAACAAAGTATTTATTCCTATAAATTCATGAAAGTTCTTTGATCTGCACTTCCTTGTACGACAGGGTGGAATGTTGGTGTATATTGCAAATTGACACGGAAAATGGTTGCAAGTATCGTTGATAACTTTCGACACTTTTTTTTTGTTGCCTTCATATCTCTCGGTTGCCTAAGTTCTGGGCAGTTTGGTGTATTGGCCTACCGCGCCACAAAATGCTCGCTATTGTTTGTGTACCACTCAATTACCACTTTGCTGTAATGACAGGAAGTTAGATCAGGCCAAAAAGCTTGGACTCTTCGTGCGCTGTCGTCGTTAATCGTACCCCTGATCGAAAAAGGCTTTCCTCTTTACCACCGCTAGTACATAAAGTTTACCATAACTTATGTGGAAATTTCGAGTTTTTTTATTGCGAAACTTTTCGTCCAGAAGTTGTGGGAAGTCAGCTAAAACTTAAGCTTCGTTATTCATTACAAAGCAACCGGTTCTTTTTTTAATCGCGTGATATTTTTTCGTTCTTATGTTGGACTTTTTCAATTTTAAAGTCTTAAGGACCTTTTTCTATATGCATACGAACGAACGACTACGAACAGTTTAAGTTTTGAATAGGATTCTGCGTAAATTTGGTAATTTGTTTGCTTGCTTCCACTGTGCCTCCTCCGGAACAGCGCTTTACGAGTGTATATCTCCCGCCAGTATCTCGGGTCAACTATGAAGGTTTCAGCAAAGTACCTTGGTACTCTATTAAGCTCAATCTTAATTCAATGCTAAATGTTTATTGGGAATAGACAGTCTCCAGCCAGCGAAAACAAGCCAAGAGCTGAGCGCGTACGTTTATCGCTTCAGTCACTTGTATACGTAAATCAATGCACAGCGCTTGTCGGTGTTTTGATTTTACGAGCACTAGTTGGTCTACATTGATTTCTTTTCTAACTATTTGCCGGCAAATTTTAGTTGCAAAAAAGGAGATGTGAGAAACTAAAACAACTTGGGAAACTAAAAGGTAAAGGAATTTAATTCCTAGTAAAATAGAAAATAAAAAAGCAACAGCAACTCACCAAACAAACTGTCCGTCTGCGCACCCTGCACAAGGCAAATGGCAACGATGAACACAGTTGTCAGCAGCCAGGCGCTGAACTTTGACCGCTGTCCTGGCCATGGCCGTAGATGTCGTAGCACACGTTGTTCGCCTAGTTGTTGCTCCTGTTGTTTTTGTTGTTTCCGCTGCTGTTGTTGTCGTTGTGTTCGCTGTTGCAGCTGCGCCGTTTGTGAGGGCCATAGTCGTTGTCGTTGTCGTTGTCGCCTTTGCCTTTGCCAGTGACTGGCGGTGCATTTCACGCTTGCGCAACAACATTCAACCTTCTTGTCATCATCAGCAACAACAACAACAACAACATCATTGCTATCAGCAACAACTGCCATTGCGCGCACGAATTCGTTGTCCACTGTCAGCGGTGTTGCTGCTGTTGCTGCCACTGTTGTTGTTTTTGCTCTTATTGCCGCTGGTTGCGTTGCAAGCTCTACCCCTGTTGTTGTTTTAAGTACATGTTGTTGGTGTGGTTGCCGTCGTTGGCGCTTTTGCGCGCTTTGCTTTTCCTCGTACATTTTTGCAAGTGATTTTCTCATCGAATTGCTTTGCGCCAATTTTATTTTTAATTCTCCTTTTTCAATTTTATTTTAACAGAATTACACGATTTACAGCAATACCTCGGAGCGTCTTTTCATTTTAATGAACTGAATTTTGTTGTTGCTGATTTAAATTCCCATTATGGACTAGAAAGACAAAAGGGTAGTTGTTGATTATTAAAATTAAACTTTCGTTTATTTTCTGTATAAATTAAATACATATAAATACTCATACTTTTACTAATACAATTAGTTTATGGAATTCAGAATCGGTTCATAAATATAATTTTGGTCAAGCGGCAAAAACTTTCAAAAATCAACTAGCACATAAAATCTTCTAAAAAGATTAAAATTTATGAAATGATACAAAATTTCTATGAAACTCAGATTCTTTTGTTACTAAAACCTGAAGTAACATGTTTTAATATTTGTTCCGACAGTAGTTTGAGCTAACTGCGACCAGTCGATTATTATCGATAACCACGAAGCACGATAAGAAAATATCTTAACCAGAGACGCATAATAATTATTTCATGTTGGTGATTTAAAAACGTCATCCACATTTTCGTAAGATTTATAAAAGTATTTTGATAATAATTATTAGTGGGACAATTTTTTGAAGTCGTCAAAGAGTATTATTTTGAAACATTCTAACTACATATGTATACTCGTATTATAAAAGTCGTTTCATAATAATTATCAGCGATATAAACATTTTTAAATCTTTAAAGACTTTTATTTTGAGACTTAGATATATTTTAAAAGTCTTCTCATAATTATTATGAGTGAGAAAAAGTGTTTATATCTTGAAGGACGGGACTTATTCAAGACCATTTCTGGTTGAGTTCGGGACTAGTTCGGAACTCGTTCGGGGCTAGTTGAAGACCTTTTCGGGAACGTTTTTAGATCGGTTGGGGCTTAGTTCAAGACCAGTTCGGGACTAGTTCGAAATCATTTCGGGATCACTCTTTGAACAGTTCGGGACTAGCTCAAGACTTCACAAACTAAGTTTTTTTTCATTTATTTTTGAAGTGACTTGTCCTGAACTGAGCCCCATTTGATGCCGAAGTAGTCCCGAACCGTTTTTGAACTAGTCCTAAATCAATGCCAAAAATGTACCAAACAAGTTCCGAAATGGGCCTAAATAAGTTCTGTCCTTAAACGAATTTTTCTGAGTCTTAATTATTTTGAGAGGACTTTTATGACGAAAAGTCTTAAAAAATTTGTATCTCGCTAATAATTGTTATGAGAAGACTTGAATAATACAATACAAGTCTTTGAATAAAAGTTTTATATCCTTTCTTTCACACTTGCATAAAGCTTTAGTATCGGGTTCATTTATTTAAGATAAGGCTAAGTAGGATTTCAAGAAGTTAGAAAGGTGATGCACGCCCCAATTTGATATCGAATTGCTTTGCTTGCACTTAAAACTTCAAAGGAAATATTTAAATTTATTTCTTCTAAAGAAAATTATTTTTAATTAAGAAAAAAGACGCAGCCGATTATAGGTATTTTCCATTAATTCCGATTCCGAAGACTTTGGTCGAAATCGAAATGTATAAATTTCCTTTCCCTCGATTTTGCATACATTTTTCAGTTACGTGTAGATCAATATTTAATATTTCGACTTTGGAAATTTGGTCAAATATACTGAAACAATTTGGCGGACAATTACTTATCTTCTATACTTTATAAGAAGGCCACAGAAATTTTATACACATTATTTGTTTTCAAAAACTCTACAATTGCGCGCGCGCCCCTTTTTATTTGATTGCATGGTAAACGTTATAAATTAGTCTCGTCGCTGAGATTTAACACCAAAAGTATTTATCAATTGAAATTGCACTTTTGAGACTAAAATATCAAATCGCTAAGCGCCATAATTGTTGTGATTAATTTCAATTTTTGCGCGCAAACTATTCAGTCGCATAAAAGTAAAGTGATTGGGCTAGACGCGAATGAAAATGTGCTTGCAGTAATAGAAGCCAGCAATAAATATAAGCTTGTTACGCGTTCGCAACCGCCTCTTCATCCACATCAACCCCCTCTTCACATCTGTCAACACGGAAACTGTAACTGTGAGCGCATTTTAATGCGAATACATTCAGTCAATATTTGGAGCGAAATTTATGTAATTTATAATGCAATTGTCTAGGAAGTCTGTCTGGGCGGCTCATTAGCAAGCCGACTGGCAGCTGACGGCCGCTGAGAAAGTTGAGAACGGGAAGAGATACATATCTATGCACCTATGTAAATATGTGATACTGCGTACATACATACATACTTATTTAGACAGCTGGGTGGGTGTGCATTGGAAGTAATACGTAGCCGGTAAGTTCGAAAGGCAGGCCATCAGACAGATAGACAGACAGATGCAGCAGCTACTTTTTTATGATTTAATACAGCAGCCAATTTGTGATCGGCTACGCGTGGGTGAGTAATTTCCATAAAGTCTAACTGTAATTGGATACTCGTCATGAATCTTATGCGAACGTGCGTTGGAGACCCACTTGCGGCCAAAGTCAGTAGTAGCCACTGGCATTTTAATGCACTTTCTGCACAGTTAGTTACTGAACTAAATTGAGTTACCAGCATGCTTGTTATTATGTATAAGTGTAAGTGTGCGTGTGTGTGTGTGTTTCGGTGCGCTTAAAGAGTTTACCGATTCACAGGGGCTATATGCAGTGTTTTCCCGCTGACGGAACTATTGCCACAACTACGACTACTACCAACAGTTCGCACAGAAATGGACATTGACTTTTGCGTTTTAGCAACGCCCTTTGCTTTCGTGTCTAAGCCATGCGCTGTAGAGTAATATATACGTACGTATATATTTAATAAAAACATGAATAACAAACACAGAAGTTAACAAAAACTCTTGAGTAATTTTGTTAAAAACACGGTTTTTCCTTCGACTTTTGAAGCGACTGAAGTAGAAGTAGGAGATTTGTTAAATCTCGTCGAAATGCGAGTGGTCAGTCCTCAGCTGGTATAGAATTACAAAAGTGGCGCCAGTCAAAAAGCATTAACATTTTATAGTTGAAAAGTGTAAAATGGCTTAACAAAAAACAACAATAAACCACATATAAGAATTAAATAAACAACACAAGATAAACTAAAGAAAAAAAAGAAAAGGCGCATAAAAATGAAATAAACTTAACATAAATAGTGGACAACCGAAATGACGAAAATCGTTAAAACACATAAATTTTATTATGCAAAGGCAAAAGACGTGGAAAAAAACCAAGTATTAAACACCCTTTATTAGAGAAAAATGTGTCCATCTCCAAAAAAAAACAAAACTTTAAAACAGAAAGGTGGAAAAAGCGAGGTGGCTATAAAATGCCTAAGTAAATTTTGGTAGACAAAGTCGTGGAAAATAATAAAAGTAAGGCGCCTGCAGGCTTGGTATGTATGCATCGGCTGTCGTCTATAAAATCAAATCCAGGCGCTGAATAATTAATGTAATATTATTTTTATAAACACTCGTTGCTTTGCAATTCGCTTTTGAGCGGCAAGTACTGGCAGATGATTTTTGAACGAAAGTTTGCTATTTTTTACCGCGCGCAAAAAACTATTGCCGTCTGGAAGCCAAAACTTGGTATTGATGGGAAACTCTTAGCAGAAGACCGCTACGCCAGACCCATTCGCCCATATTCGATGCATCTGTGAAACAGTTTATCACACCTTCCTCAGGTAGCTACACCCAATCATTCTTTGAACGCAAGTGAGCAGAGAAGAAGCTGTCGTCCACAACTTACAATTTTTAATGATGTTTTATAAGATTCGGGTTTATTACCTAGCTGTCACTTAAACGTCTAATAGAGCGTTCACACAACTTTATCTCAATTCTGCTACTTAAATGACTTTTATAATATCAGTCAGCACATAAGAGAAATTGTATGTTTCTTTCAGAATTCAATAGCGAGAGAACGACGGAAGACTTGGTGTCGTCAGAGAAAAAATTTTTGTCTCAATTCTCTCAATTGGTATTTTTCTGCGTATTCGAAAGGACGACCTCAGAATAAGCTTAGCTTGAACTCAAAGAGAATCAATTATCGAGTGATATAAGAGCGGTATAACAGTGGATTGCCTGTACCATACGCGTTTTATAATTATACAATGCATTTCAGCTTTTTGAGCATGAAATATGCTTAGTCGATTTGCAGGGAACTCTTCTTCAGAGCCAAATAATTTACTTCGATGAAATGATGAAATTTTACAAATTTTTTTTATAAGATTATGATTTGGAAATGCAGAACCAGACTTTGTATCAAACCATTCCTGGAATGATGTTTAAAATCGAATCTCTCTGTGAGTAATTATAACGCAGAGAACTTTTTGGAAACGAATTTGAGACAAACATTGTTTGAGCGAATTGTTAACCTCCATTTATGCGATTTCTACAAAAAGTACCCACATTTCAAATGAAGAATTCACACAGCTGAGTGGACAGCTAGATCAGAGCATTTAGGCCAACCAAATAGGCAATTAACTAATTTTCTGTCGCTGCAGTTGTTCAGCGCGTCTACTTTGCCAGGCAGCGTCTATGGCTTGAGTGTTCAATATTAAATTTGTATGAGTATTGCAATTTACGCGCGGCGTTGAAGTCATAAAGCTCCACAAAAACGCTAATGAACGCTAACTCCATTAGTTGTGACGAGAGCAACTCGCGTCAGATAGTCAGTCATTCAGTCCGTCAGGTAGTCGGTTAGTCACACTGTCGCCTGAGCACTGTCTTAATGTCAGTGTCTGATAGATTGCGTTTTAAGAGCCCCAACTACGGCGATACGATACAAGTACATGCTTGAAAATTAGCTAAGTAAATGCCATTCAAGCTTCTCAAGCAAATCAAGCAATTCGCAGTGCATGTGCCAAGCGTGAGATTAAGTGTCCGCCAATTCGAATGGACGACAACGACGGTGGCGGCAAAAACAACCGACGTCCGTGGTGAAGCACTTGAGTGCATGCGTCACCTTTATTTACGCTTTTTACGCTTTCCTATCCTTAGCCACTGTCACCTTCATAGTTGTTAATAGTTTCAAGCGCATACGCTTTTTATGATTATGACTATTTAACCTCAATTATGTTATGTTTGTGAAGCAGTGGGCCTACGGGCGATGAAAAATCGGTGCCTATACTAATAGAATTATTATGTATAGTTTTTATTTGTATTGCTACACAGCATAAGTTTAAGACACAAGGCGTTGATCGCTCTTCAGTTTCGAGTACTACTCGTGTACCTCCTTGGGAAATTTGCAATAGTAAATATTGCCTTCATTGGTTTAGCGATGACTAATGATCATTTACGGGTGATGCTCGCTTAAGAAAAATCACAGAAAACTTTATCCCTGTTAATAATTCAGAGCTTGAACCTGTTAAATGGCAGTCTAACGCCTCAAATTATCGCCTACTGCGACAGGGATATTGAAAACCTTTAAAAAATAAATGTTAAGCAAACAAGATTTCATCTGCTTAGTTTAGAATTAGTTAAAGGGATGCAGTAAGGTACAAGTAAATTTTTTTAAAACATCACTTCTAGACTTGTAGAAGCATTACAAATAGTATAACGCGTCTCCAGAAGTACTCCTAAATCTCATTAGAAACCAAATATTACTCACTTGTACGTAAATGGACAAAGCAAAGGTTGAAATGCATTTTTCTACAGGGTACAAGTGCATAGCTTCATACGACTGCATACATAGACATACGAGTATGCATAAATATGAATGTATGTATGTGTGTTTGTTTATATGTATATCGGCGTTTTTCGTTACGTATTCTTTACTTATAGGTATTCTATACAAAAATAAATATATTTTAATTGATGTTCGTTTAGTTACGTAAATTAAGATTTATGACCATGCAATTCATTGTCATTTGCGAGGTAAATTTATTCTTAATTCAAAAATGGGTTAATATGTGAAGTGTGATTTTCTTTTTAATCTAATAGAATTATCAGAACACAATTGTAGTTATGAGTGTAAATATGCAAAATGACTTTATATTTTGAATTATGAGCAGTGCAACTGAAATATTAAGTTAATAATTATTGTATTAGCAATTTAGATGGAAGGTGATGAAGCAGAGCGAAGACAACTCTTAGCAGAGAAAATGAATATTCATGAAATTGTTTAAGAATAAAAGCAGAATTATTGAGCGCAAATGCAAGTGAAACCGTCATTGCCTTCCAGTGTGACAAATTTTGAATGTCTCTGTCACAATAATAATAAATAACCTTTGGATATGTAGACATAAATACATATATATGTACATACATACATACATACGAGTACATATCTATATCATGCTTGTTTTTTGAATCCAATTTCAAAGCGAGTCAAAGAACTCAAAGAGCTTGTAAGATGATAGACTGAATCATCGTCGAGTTGTAGCTACGGGAACCAAAGGCTAATAAATATCAGTCAATTTTTGAACAGTGTTGCCACCCATTTAAGAATATAATTTGTTTTACTTATACACAAATTATATGAAATATTAAAATAAGGCTGTCAAACGGTTTGTACCGGCAGGGATAAGTTTTCAACAATTTTATGAAAAGGGTTGCCATCTGTAGGAATTGTCGAATTTAATGTTATTTTACTTGAATTAAATTAAATATTTTATTATTGCTTACAGCCAATCGTGTCGCCGAAAAAAAGCATAGTTTCATTTTCAGCAGAGTTGCCACCTGTTTTAAATTCAATTTGAATTACATTATAAATAAGATAAGAAAACAAGGAAAAATTTGGCTGTGAAACGGTTCGTCTTGACGAGGCTATATTTTGATTAGGGTTGCCACCTTTTTGAAAAGTCTAACGTCGTTAAATTATGAAAATGCTATTTAAAAATTAAAGTGTGGATGTTAAACTGCTCGGTGGAGAGAAACTTCATAGCTACTTTTTAAACGGGGTTGCCAGATGTTTGAGAAATCCAAGCTTTCTGTAATAGATAAATAACGGCAAGACAACGCCTGCTGGGGTTTTCTACCTGTTTTTAAAACAAGTGCACATCGGCGACGCTTCATAAATAATTATACCTATGTACCTAATTTGATATAAGATAAAATAGAACGCATACCTTACAATTAATCAAATCTCAATTTAAGAAATAT
The DNA here is from genome assembly GCA_963971545.1 of Philophylla caesio. Lineage (NCBI taxonomy): Eukaryota > Metazoa > Arthropoda > Insecta > Diptera > Tephritidae > Philophylla > Philophylla caesio. The sequence continues at coordinate 117,033,397 of OZ020606.1, read as the reverse complement.
ATTTTATTCAAATGTAAATGATTTGCTTCAATCCGGTGTGAAAAGTTGAGGTAAAATAAGATGAAGTGAATTAATATGAGATATGATGAGGTGATGTGATGTGAAGTCATGTCAGATCAAGAGACGTGAAGAGGAGGATAAGAGAGCTGGCGTGTAGTGGTGTCAGGTTAGGTGTAATGAAGAGAAATTTAGTGAGGTGATTAAAAAAATATCTTATTTTTGTTCTAATTCTTTCCTACCCCTCGAAATTGCTTTCAGTAGCTAAGTCAACATCCCAACGAAGGGCCACAACAATCGCTCTTAACAAAAATGTGACCAGTCCCCAGACTTATGCTGAAAAAATGTATTTATGATTTTAATGCTCTACGTAATAATTAATTAAATAACAAAAATATCCTCGAAAATGCTCTCTGTCAATGCTGAACGTTCAACTATTGTTAAATGCTAAGCCAGAAATTAAAATATGAAGGCGAACAAATTAAAATTGCTGTCTACTCATTACTTCGTTCATAGTTAACAAAAACTATTCAATGCAATTTTTTGTTTTTGATCACACCTCGTTGCAACACTTGTTAGTGTTTATGTATGTATGTATGTATGTATGAACATTTAACCAAAGCCTTTGTGCATGCATGGCCCCATTACATTTTGACAACAAATCATTCAAAAAATTGTATTACATTATTTATTAAGGCGAACCACTTAAAATTCTGTAAGTAGTCAGTCTATCACGCCCAAAGACGCTGAAAAGCGAAAATTACAACAATGATTTATTTAGACTGTTCGCAAAAATGTCTACACTCGTGTTGTAATATTACCCTGTAGGGAAATGCAGTAGTAAAGCACCATTTCAATAGGAGGGCAAATAGCACCAGAAGCTTTTCGAAATTCCTAATTCATATTTATGCGTAATAAATAATTAAACCGGCGAATGTGATAACACAAGTTAGTCACACTTCAAGAAACTCTAGATTCGAGTATCGGCTACGAAAACATCCCTCTGACTGTTTGTCATTTTGAACGCAAACTATTTCTTCAAATGTTAGTACTGTCTTATTGAAATTTTACAAGTTATATGTACCTATATTGAGAGTAAAAATCACCATACAAGTGTATTATTAAGGTTTTAACTTTTTCACTCGGGCAGCCAAAAACTCGCAATTCTTTTCATTCAAAAAAGGCATAAAGCCTGTAGAATCACCGAAAACAGCTGTTTACACTTGTTTAACTTTGTTATTATAGTTTTCAGCAATTCATATTTTTGTTATTATTTTCTAAATTGCGTTATGTATAGATACTTAATTTCCTTTGAAATTAAAAACATTAAAGCAATTAAGAATCCTGTTTTTCTTCTGCTATTTTACAGTTTTCCTACAGAGTCATATGAACATACATACATTCGTGCATACACACATGTACGTAAAAGTATTTGATTTAGTGCGCTGCTGTGCAAAGGTCGGAATTCCCCCCAGTAGACAAGGCAGACTATTTGACAACACATGTGTTCATACATATGTATGTATGTAGAAATGTATCTCACATCTCGTGGTTTGACCAGCTGATTGACTCGCTGATTGTCTGACTGCTAGCCGGGGGAGGCGAGTGCTATTTAACTAGTTGGCAAGTTGTGCAGATCATGCACCCGCTGACCGGCATAAACGTTTGTTGCAAAACTTAATGCTTACATACTAACATACATACATACATATGCATGCGCATATGTACAGCTAATGCTAAAGCTACAGCTAGACCCGAGTATATGTAAATTTACATACATTTGTGTATGTAGAAACGATTGTACATACATTGGCTAACTGTGAACAATTTAATCTTTCTTATTTTGGCTGTGAGCGTAGTAAATAAATATATCATCTAATGCAATCGTGTAACAATACAATATACATATATATATATGTATGTTTGGCGGATAATTGTCGGGTGGGTTGGTTGAAAAAGTTTTCAAAAATTGAATATCTAATTAAATTTTTCTGGTGAAGGTAATACACTGAAAAATTAGGATCGCGACCCGCACGCCTCAAGTGAACACACCTAAACTCACCACACCTAAACTCACCACACCTGAACTCACCAAATTTAAACTCGCCACATTGAAATACTTCACACCTTAATTCCGCACACCGAAACCCACCACACCTTAAATCTTTATTTTAGCTCAGCGTACCTAAACTTCCTATACGTAACCACTAGTCACCTAAATCCACAACAGCGAACGTCCCAAAGCTCAAAAACACCTGAGTTAACCACACCTTAACTTACTTACCTCACTACACCCACATACATATACGTACAACGCACGTCAACTCACCACACCTCAACTCACTTATCTAAACAAGGAATATGTAAATCAAGTTGTGGCCAGTTACCACATTGAATCTGTATTTAGACCAAAAAAAAATATTTTTTTTTTAAATTGTTATATAATTATGACACTATATATTAGTAAATACAACTTCAAAAAGAAATAAAACCGAACTTCGATTTATTTTTCATTTGAGTCGATATATGAAATCGTATAAAATCGGTTCCATCCATCCATGCTGAAAGTAAAAATTTACAGAGCATCACTTTACTAAGATGGATTTAGTTCCATCGTCGCCGTCGCAGAATAGCCTTAAATCGATAGAGAGAACGATAAAATGATAAGTTTTTATACAATTTTTTTTATTTAAAAATTTTGCATTAATCTATTTTGTATCAGCTCTTTTTTTTAATAAAAGAAATATGAAGGAAAGTGTTTTGCGAAATTCGCTAACAGAGTAAGTATATTCTGTTCAAGCATTCGAAAGTATAGTTTGTTAAATGAGCATACATTTTGAAATTTGAAGTGAAAATATTTCGCTTAATTGCTTAATATTTTTTTTTTGATTCTTATATATTTGACAAGTAGATTGAAATTTTTATTGGACTTTCAAAGCGATTAAATAAAAATGTTGCGTTTTGAAGTACTTTGAACGGCCATTGTACATTTTCTTTTAAATTAATTTTTATCTTCTGTCTCGCATTATCTTGTTGAATATTATTATTTAAAAATATCTAATTATGTGGTTTTAGTGATTGAACTGATTTCTAAGAAATTCCTTCAACCTTCATGAACAAGTATAGGCCACATGGATTCCGTTTTTTAACTTCTAGTTTTGTAGTTGATTGTATTTTTTTTTTGTATATGCCGAATTCTCCATATCGTTTATGCTATTTATGATATACAGTGATTCGCAGGTGGCTACACTATTTTCTCAAACCATTCGCGTCACTCTGCTTCTCAAAAACGACTCCATCATCAAACTCATTTTCCTATCTCAGTCAATTTCATAGCCTACTATTCACATTTGGCTTCTCTGAGCTTACTGAGTTTTATTATTTAGCAAGTGTTTTTCCTAACAAGTGTTTATTTTAAATATCAGTGTACCACCATTGCTTCACTCAAGCAATACATTATTGCTTGGCATATCTACCATAGCTCCGACATATATTTAAATTTTTTTTTTTTATTTTAAGTTGCTTAATTTTTTTTGTTATTATTTTCATAGAAAAGCGCGCAATGATTTTGAGATTCCGAGAGAGAGTTTTGAGGTTACAGAAGAGAGAGAGAGAGGGAGTGCTGATTGAAGACTTTAAAAATGTCTGCTGGTCCATATTTTCAGCAGTTAGTCGAAAATTTGTTTCTATGTTGGACATTTCAAAATGCTTTAATACAGAACTTTGTCTTTCCAATTGGCAACATCTAACAATATCAGCACAAGTTGCACGTAAGTTTGAACTTACTTAACTCCAATTATGGAACAATTAAAAGCATCATAAGCAATCAACTTAGAGCGTGAAAAGAAAATGTAAACCAAAATGGTTTGTAATGAAGAATAAATACGAATTTTCCTTTGAAATTGTATCACTGATTTAATACAAAAATTTCATGCAATGCTGTGGTGTAAAAAAATAATGTCAATCGCTTGTCTTTGTTTTCAAAAATAGATGTATGTATGTTAAAATAACCGGCAACGTCAAAAAGAATGACCGAATTTGTACTAAAACTAATTAGGGGGTTCGAACCCTGACACATCCTTCTAATGGACGCCACCGCGCATGATCCTATGCACGTATGTATGTATGTACGCATACATATGTATTTACATTTTCAGTATGTGCAACAATTCACTATGCAGTGCGAAGATTGATTAAGTGCCGAATGATTTCATTTTCACGTTCACGACTATTTGGGTCAATGTGAATTGGCAATTGTTCGAGTATTGCTGCTCAGTTACATACAATGTGCATTGGCTAATTTTCGTGAATTTTACATACAAATGTTTATATGTTAAACTACTTCTAGTGGCATTTGACAAACGAAAACAAAAAACGCAAACAAAATAGAATAGAACACTAGCTAACTGAACACTAACATACGAGTACGTATGTATTTATATGTACATATGTATGTGTATGTGTATGCATGAGTGTGAAAATAGAAATGTATCGATCATTTGGTGAACTTTGATCGAAAGTTGGCAGTCGATAGAAAAACTATTTACTCATCATTGCAAAAGCACACTGCCGTCCGTCCGTCCATTCGTTCATTCATTTGTCCGCCCAAGCGCATCTGTTGCAACAGCAACAGCAAGAGCAAGAGCAAGAGCAACAACAGCAATATGCTTAATTAACAGCTGTCACTATTGGTGTTATTGGCACAACAATTTGCTTTGCTCATTTGTCCATCTGTCCATCCGTCCAACTGTCCACCCAAACACCCAGCCCGCCACTCTGAGCCACCCATCATGTATGTATGTATGTATGTGCGTTCATGTGTATGTAGCCAGCAGAGCCACTCATTCATGCAACCATGCAACTAATCATTCATCCATTAAGCTGCTGATGAATGTTGAGCTAAGTGTGAGTCTGCCAATCTAAGGAATTTTTGAATGTTTATGCGAGTATGCCAACAAGCAGGCCATTTCTTCAAATTTATGATGTGGGCGATCGCTTATAATTCGATAAAAAATGCAATTTCGGCACAATCTGTACATCGTCCAGACAGCAATAAGGAATTCCATGATCAAATCGCGTTTCTTTTGAAAATAGCTATGGCTAGAATTTGAAACGTTTTATTTTCAAGCAGTGCAATAAGTCAAGCCACACTTTGCAGCCATTGCAAGGGGAAGGAAAATTTGTATCGTAAGCAATAGTTTATTATTTGTCAGCCTTCCACAAAAATTGGCAAGTGAAGTTAAAGGGTGGAGTTAGGTTGTGGAAATTTATTCTTAATTATATTTTTGGTATTGGTTTTTTTTTTTTTTAAGTTTAAAGTATTTTTGCATTTAATAATTTTTATTGCGATCCAAGTAAGTACCGAAAAAGGTACTCTTTTCAAAAACTCGTACATACAACTACATATATAAAATGTGCATAGAATCCACCTTTCAACTATCCTCCATTTTTCGTAAGTCGGTTGAAAATGTATTCTTTGTTCTTTGAAATCAATAACTTAGAAAAATATTCAAAAAATGTTGTTTTTCAGCCAATCTCTGTGATATATTTCATATGTCCTGTACAAACATAACAAAACAAGTTAGGTTTATTCTTTCTGTATCGTGACGCCATTTTGTTTATGCCACGATAAACCAAATATAAATCCAAAAAATCACAATTGTAAGAAATTTTTGAAATTTTAATCGAAATTTATGTACACATAAATTAAAAAAGGAGAACTCTTGAAATACCAAGATAAAAGACGAAATGCCCTATATCGAAAATTAACCGTAACCAAGGCACATGAAATAGGTGGCAACAACACATTTTATATTTTTTTTAAAATTTTTTTTTATTTTTTACAGTTTCTTCAAAACAAGAGTTAAGTGAATGAAAAGAGTATGATTTCTGATTTGCTTAATAGAAGCAGATGTTACACCAGAAATTTTCCTCCTTATCGACACTATCTTGTATTTCATCATTCTTGAGTCTGTGTCATTTTTTTATGGTGACAAAAAAATGCACTAGATATGGCCCGAAATTGAACAAGGTGTAGTGGTGGATCCACGAGAGGAGAGGAGTTTTCGGGCCCGAACCCCCAACCCTACATTCCCCCTTCGGAAGCTCAATTAATATGCAAACATAAATTATTTTTCTGCTTCCTTAATATAATAATATAACGAAATCGATTCACGGTTCGTATATACTTATATATAATTCGCTATAGAATTATTTTATTAAGTCTTGTTTATTTACAGGAACAATTTTTTAATTAAAAATTCGTCCATCATCTGCCATCAACGAACTCAACTAACGAGTGGTCAAGAAAACGAGCGCTTTCGATGGGTTCGGACCAAATGCAGAGCGGTATTAGAGGGGTGTCGTGGGGGAAGTATTTATATGCCAGACATAGGTGTGGGATATCAGGGATCATTCTGTATGAGAAAGACTCGAACATTCTACAGTACACAGAACTTAATATAGCTAGAGTTAAGCGAGGCTCACGAAGCAGCAGGAACTCAGAACTTGTCTGCATCCCTTCAGATCCAGAGGTTGAAAAAACCAGAAATTTCGTTTGTCACTCGTAAAAAAATGCTATCTGATCTGCCTGGCAGGCGGCTCTTACTCTAGCAGTTGTCAGTACGGGTATCCCGAGCAGTGGTAAACTAGCAACTGATCACTGTAAGAAGTGCAAAGTTCAGAGTGGATTTCAATCTCGTTCACTAAACCTTACAAGTTTCAAGCGACCAAATTGCTCTGTAAGTTTGAAAGCAATGTTCTTTTGCCTTTGCCGCAAGTGCTGCTGGCAGGCGACTTGACAATATGGTTGTGTATGTTAAGAATGAGAATAGGCTGTCAAAGTTGCCGTAGAACCTTTGGTGGTCAAATCAAACTCCGTCGTCGCAAGATCATCTGGGACTTCTTAAGGGATAATGTCAGACTTCGACCAGTGAAAAAACTAAAAGTAGTCATTCATGCTAGAGAATGTCAAACTGTCGCATAGAACTGTCAAAATTCAGCTGACAACGGCTACCATATCCTAGTGGCAAACGTTTAAAAAACAGCTCTCGTATTTTTTTTTAAACGAATTTTGACGCCTTCTCATTCATTTTCGAAATGGCCAAAAATTAGCATATGGCCCACTGTACTTGTACTATGCGTACATACATATGTTCTACAGAAATTATGCGCCGCAGCTCACCACTCCACTTCCAAAGGCACACTTATGTATAAACACTTTTAATCGCTTTGCCAAAAATTCTGAACGACAAATCAGCTACCCAACCAATCTCATATTTCAAGCACTTTCGAGAAGTACACAAGCACACAACACACCAAACAGCAGCGTAAGTCTCGCCATTACATTTCATTGATTTATAAACAAAGTCTAGTTGGGTACTCTGACCGTTCGCCCGCCGCAAAACTTATGGATTAATGTGATCAAAATAAAAAAAAAAAAAATAAAAAAATTATAAACAAAAATAAAATACTTACTTACCATAAACGCAAACAAATCTCAAGGAGGAAAAATAAGAGCGTGTGGCATATGAAAATGAAGTCAACGGACTTGTCGGTCGGCAGCAGTGATTGTTCATAAAAAATTCATAAAGCGTAAAATTTACTTCTCAACATTTGTCGATTATTTAAATTATAACGCAAACGCCCAGAGACAAAGACGGACACTAGCTAACTCAAGCAGCAGCAGCAGCAGCAGCAGCAGCCATACAGCCAACAATAAGGCGAGTCACTCAAGCGAATGGCCAGTTGGCCGGCCGGCTGGCAAGCAGTTAAACGCCGCAGTGGCAGCAGGCGGTAAAGCCTGGGCAATCAGCCCACCAGGCAGTCAAGCAGCCAAGCAGCCAAGCACTTTGTGGCGATCGATCGTTTGGCCAAAAAAGCGAGAAATCTCCAAAAAAAAAAAAAGCGAATATGATTAATGCTCGTCATTTCATCACTTGCCACTTTTGGTTGATTTACGCGCGCGCAGACATGCTGTCAATTTCGGTGTGTGCACTTCATATGTTTGTATGTACATATGTATGTATGTATGTATGTATGCTTGTCACATATGCACAGCATGCAGCACAAGTGGCCATTAGTCGCTGACAACCAATTGACTTTGTACTGTGCGCTTTGCACGAACTTGACTACTTGGCGAGCATCTGTATGAGCGTCTACTTAAATTTTTTTTTCCCAAAAAAAAAAAAACAAAAAAGAACTTAATAAACACATCGACTTTATCGACAAACATACACTCAAACATACAGATGTTTTATGGATTTATGAATCTCTTATAAACCGTCACACAATCGTGTCGTCTGTCCACTGCATTTAGTCATGTACATATGTATGACATACATGCAACCATACATACAACCATACTTACATACATACATACATACAAAAATTTATATTTATTCAGCTCCTTTGCCCATAAATGGTTGGCTCTTATGCCAAGTCAATGGCTCTAATACGAGTTCTTGCGATTACGAGTACGCGCAATGCGAGTATCCTCCGTCTGTGGCGGCTGCTGTGAATCATCGAATTCATCGGTCAATTTATTGCCTTCCAATATGTACAAACATGTCTTTGTATGTACATACATACATACATACCTACAAATTTTTGTGTTTGCGCATAAAGTAATGCATTAAGTGTTTATGGTGACGAGATATCAAATTACTTATGTAAAATTGCTTTTTTTTCTGCCTTTCTTTCTTTCTTTCTTTTTTTCTACTCGCAAAGTGGTGAGTGCGCATCTCTGATTCACTAAGTGCTTTTTGTGTGAAAAGCGTTTTATCCATTTAATCCTGTCGAAGGACAGCTGGTTTTTACAGCAGCTTATGTAAGCGCAGGGTTATTCATTTAGCGTTTGACATTATTTCATAATATATGATGTGTCAATAGCAGAGTTGTTAACCCAGTTACTCATACCAAGTAAAGACAGATCCTTCTGCACTTGGTACTGCCATTGTGTTTGTTCGTGTCGTTGCCTTCCATGGGCCTACCAATTGGTGCTGCGTCGAAGTATCTTTTGATCGGAACGTTATCCTGCACAAGCAATTCATCGGTCCACCTTTTTCGGCATCCGCTGCCCATGCAAACCGGGCTTGACAATCCTCAAAGCCTTCTATTCAAAGTCGTCAATTTCGCTGCTCCATATACATGAAAGGATAAACATGATGATAGATTTGAAGAGCAATACTTATACTGATATTTCTTGAAACGATTTTCCGTCATCCCTTGTCAAGTTTGACTTGGCGACAAACCGGTTTCAATTTTCGTTCTGTTCAGTTTATGTCTGTTGCTCCGTATTTATTTCGTTTTTTGATCAAAAAGTTATTGGTGCATAATCGTAAATGTTAACAAATGTTAAGTGTCCTGGGTATAGGTACCTAAAGTCTCGCGCGGTTTAAGTCCAAAAGGGTATATTTTATCTTGAATCTGCCTTTGCGGTAAGAGCAGGTAGATAGTCAGTAATTTTAGTCCGTTTAGGTATTGCAGGTTTGTTTTGTATGTTGGTATCTGTCGTTTTACCTACGTTTTTTACACGCCTTGTTTGTTCAATGGGTCTTCTTCATTCGTGTTGCTTTTAAGTATCCTTCCCGATTGTCTCCAGTTTTGAACGCCGTGTGGATATTTTACTTTCTGAAAAAATTTGCAAGTTTGTATGTCATTTTTCTTGTATAAGTCATTACTGTCCAAGTTTTTTTCGTCTAGATCTCTGTCGCTTCTTTTTTGAATTGCATATATTTTTCTGATTTTATTCACGAGCTCCTTTTTATATCCGTTGTTTGTTGCTATGTTGTATATTGTGTTTAGTTCCTTTCCGTATGCCTCTCGCGATAGAGGTATTCGTTCAAGTCTGTTTGTTAGTTGCCTTATAGCGGCGTATTTGTGTTCTTGAGGATGATTTGATGTGTTATGTATTATATGTGTCTGTAGCTGTCGGTTTTCTGTAAATTTCGTAGTCAAGTTTTTTAGCAATTTTGTCTATCTTAATCGTCAGATTCAGGTAATTTATTGTTCCCTTCTTTTCCATTTCCATCGTAAACATTATACATCCATGTTGTTTGTTCAGGTATTCCAGTATCTGCCCTTCATTGTTCTTGGTGATCACGCGGATAATGTCATCCACGTACCTTGCATAGAATACTACGCCTAACTCGGCTTTTAGTTCATCCATATACTGTCTCTCCATTTCTTGCATAAATACCTCCATGAGGATGGCCGAGGTTGGGTTTCCCATTCTGAGTCCGTTTCTTTGTCGGTATTAAAATATTAAACTTAATATAATTTTGTCGTAGTGTAGTTCGTAGTGGTCCTTCGTTTTTACGAGTAATGTTTTCCGGACCATATCTTTTGTGTTTGTTTGTGGGATCGATGGGTATAAGTCCTTAATATCAAATAATACTAGCCTGCTTTGCTGTGTAATTTTCACGATTGCCAGTTTATGGTTGAGTTCCGTCGTGTTTGCTACAATGTGCTCGTTACGCAGTGTGCTCGAAAAAACGAGGGACCATATAAAAACAACTCAAATCACAAACACATTACGAACTATACTGCGACAAATTTATTTTAAGTTTTGATAGTTAAAATTGTTCAAAGACGATACGCTTCTAACGCTCAGCGACAAAAGTTTTTCTTAAGTGTAAAAAAGACAAAGCTTATGACAACATAAGGTTGACTCTAGAAATAATAGATAAAAATTTCCATTCAACAGGCTGCTATCTAATCCCTGAAAAACAATGGCTATAAGATACCTGTAGAAAGGTGCGACGCATGGAAATTAGTCTTTTCAAACCGTTTCAAGAGTTTGACTCTCATTCTCGTTCGTTCGAACCGCCTGTCCGTAAGGAAATTCTTGGCAGAGTACGCGCTTTGGAAACTGGTTCTTTCTAGATTTCTTTCGGATCACTTGTCCAGAACACCTGCTAATGGCAGTAGAATCTACATATGCCAAGGCCTGAAGCTACATTTATAAGATCCGACCACTTGCATTGGGTTACAGTGGTTCTAAGTGGTTCTGGGTATGTATTTACAGTACAATTTCACAACTGTGTGCAATTCCGACTCTTACAATTAATTTCGTTCTCTATGGGCAACGTGAACATTAATGGAAAAGGACCTTAAGTGGAGCCACTACGAGAAAATACTTGTATGAAAAAACCATCATTTGATGGCGTTGCTTTAATTTTACTCTTCACCTTAAACTACTTCCAAAGGTTACAGCGATCTTCTGTGCTACTCGTACGCTCTACGCTCAAGAGCGACATCTCAGCGAAAGACTGCCGCTGTCTTCCGAATAGCAAATTCCCTGCAAAGCTCATCGCTAGGGTGTGAGGTGACGATTTTACAGAAAACTCATAATTCAATACCTATTTTCAAAAACCAGATGCAATGTTTGTCAGGCCAGCTAATTTTCCGAAAATAAATGTCTTTGCATTTTAAGCTATTAAAGTCTAGCTCTAAACTCTTTCAGAATTCTATTAAGCAACTTGTACTTGTACTTGCACGATTTTCTCAGAAGATGAATACGAAGAAGCTTAAACGTAGAACCCTGGTTACAGAGACCTTGCAAACTTAGTCTGGATAAGATAGTAACGATTATGAAATGTGTATTACCTAAGAAGGACATACATATATGAGTACGGAAAGCGATAACAGAAAATTATTCCAAGACAACTCAAGAAATCAGATTTTAAGATTTTAAACATGAATAAGAAATGTTAAACAGCGGGTATGCAAACGATAAATGCGCGAATTTTCCCACACAAGCCGAGGCTGTATCTGCCATGTAAAGTAACAAAAAAAAAAAAAAAAAAAAACACACAACACCACAAGTTAACAAACAAATAAGTCATTAAAAATCTCTTATGAAAATGACAAATTAAATAATTTCAAAAACCTATTTTATGCTTAACAAATTTTATTATATCATTATATAATTACAAAGATATTTATTATCTATGTATGCATGAAATAAAAATCATTAACTCCGAAATTGTACGTAAAAAAATAAAAAAAAGTTAAATGGCGCCAACCAAAAAAGTCAAGTCACTGTACTCAATTCATTATTATTTTAATTTTTGTATTTCTTGTTTTTTTGCGTTTACTCAATTTCTGCTCCATGTACATTTGTTATGTATGTACACATGTTTGTTTGTATGTAGCTAAATAAGATATTGCATTGGAAACTATCTACCGCCTCCTTCAGGTGAACATTGATGTGAAACATGAACGTAAGCGCATAACAATAAATACAAAAAGTACACAACAGAATAACAACAACAATGAAAATCACAATAATTTGAATCGAAATCAAAATCAAAAATGAAAAAGAAAAACAACAAACAAAAGCTTTTCATATAGACGAAGAAAGACAGAATCGCTCGACCTATGTGGTCCACCGACATGACAACTTGAATGAGCAGCCATGAACACATTTACATACAAATGTACGTACTATACGATTGAACAAGCAATTTAACTATGAGTACCAGTACAAATGTATGTACATACGTAAATAAATAAGTCGAATGTAAGAAGCATTGAAACACTGGAACCGACTGACTGACTGACTGACTGACAATCAGCAGGATTGAGCGAATGAAAGAAACGAACGAGTGAACGAATGATTGAACAAATAAACGTTCGAATGCACATTCGACAGATTTACAGATTTCCAAAGACCACAAAGATCGCAAATGCCGCCGCAACAAAGCCAAAGGTAACCAACCAACCAACCAACCAACGATCAACGATCAAGTCACAACCAAGTCAAAGCTAAAGCAGCAAAAAAAAAAGAAAATGTAGCATAGCGATGAACTGGCTACAAATGCGAAACAAATCAACTTTGTTGCTGTTGTAAGTACCTACCTTGTACGCGATATTCGCACAGCTCAATTGTGCTTGCCACCAATTCTGATGCCAACAAATGGCAATGGATGGGATGCTAGAGATACGCAAAACACACAACATCATTGATACATATTTACATATTGACTTATGTAATACGAGTATGTACATGCGAGGACACACACACACACACAGACACAGCACACGCAGGCAAATATAGGAAATTTCGCATTGCATTTTAATGCATATCCGTCGCAGATGCTTAACGAAATTTGTGTGTTTTTTCATGGCATACAATAGCAATCAAAACAATAGCAGAAGGATAAAACCCGGTTTAAAGTTTTGATATCTTAGAAGGAATAGCATATCGTTCGGCTTTATAACAAAAAGCCTAAAAAAGTTAATTAAAATTACTTGAAGTCTTGATTAATGGCACAATATTACCATTATCATTATCATTACCATCATTATTATTATCAATACCATTATTATTATCATTACCACCTTCATTATGATTACCATATCATAATCATTATTATTATCATTATTGTTATCATTATCACTATCATTATCATTATCATTTTCGTTATCATTATCATTATCATTTTTATTATCATTATCATTATCATCATCATTAACATTAACATTATCATTATCATTATCATTATCACTATCATTATCATTATCATTTTCGTTATCATTATCATTATCATTTTTATTATCATTATCATTATCATCATCATTAACATTAACATTATCATTATCATTATCATTATCAATCCCATTATCAGTATCATTATCGATACCATTATCATTATGATTACCATTATCAATACCACTACCATCATTATCGTTATCATTACGAGTTTCATTATCATTATCATTATTATAATCATTATCATTATCAAAATCATTATCGCAATAATTAGCATAATTTTCATTATCATTATCAATACAACTATTATTTTCATCTCGCACAATTCGATTGGTTTCCCTTGATACGCAAATACTCGTATCAACAACGTGGTAATAAGAGTTAGGAAAACGATGAAAGACTTAAGTACTGCATGTGCGGCTGTCATGCCAAACTTAAGAGATAAAAGCGCAATGAATACAGTATATTGGAGAACGGAAGAAAAAGCTTAGGGTAGACACGGTGTCTACAAATAATAAGAGTACCCACAAGGGCACGACTCACGGGAGACGTCATAACTGAAAGCGAAGCATACCATAACACAAACTAAATACTTAGAAAAGACAATTAAATGCAGTATGCGGGAAAAGTGGGAAGAGCTTTCGAGCCAACATAACTACTTACCCCTGGGGAATAGGATAAGAAGTTGTTATAAAAAAGCTTTGCGTGAAGCCCACAACCCTTGCCATAAATATCGAACTAATCGATAACATAGTCAGCACTATCTTGTCCACATACGAGAAACGAGAAGATCCTGAAATGACTACGTCAAATGCGCCTCAGCTGTTCAATTTAGAGCAGCTATCTATCGCCGCAGAATAGATGAAAAACAAACAAGACACCAGGTACGGGCTGCATCCCAGTCGAGGCAATTAAGATCATTGCCAACGAAAGGTCACATTTACTTCTTTAAATGTATAACTCGTGTCTGCAAGGAGTTTTTCTCAGCAAAAGTAAGGGATGCTCCGTAACAGCATCAGGATACCTTACTTTGCGCATGCTAGACACAGCAGGAAATTTTTTTGAAAAACTTCTTAAGCCCTGACTGATGGTAGCAGTTAACGCAGCATATATAATTATTAGAAGCATTTAGCAAAGGTGGAAGCCTAACCGAGAGACAATAGGGATTCCGAACAAGAAAAATGTGTGTTAGGTGCGATAGAAGATGTAATCAAAAGAGTAGCACACGTGCAAAGTGGCTTGGCTCTAGCGAACTTAAGCTTGCTGTCGAAACCCCCGAGCTTTTGTTGTTGAGAAGACATTGACGTTCCTTTATAGTTTCCAACATGCAGCATCGAAAGTTTCTGAAGCTGTAGCTTTACTTAGCCGGCTCATGGCCAAGTGGTTCCAAAAATTACTTCAATCCGTGCAACGTAACGTACATAACAAAAAAATTGGATGGCGTATCCTTCCCTGTGACAGGTAATATCGGTTAAATCCACTACACCGAAATCCAATTGGATCGAATTAGTTTCTAATAAAAAAACAACGAAAGTCGAACTCGTTCCGGTATGGTGAAATAGGGCGAGATCTTTTGCTAGCGGAACGAAACGGAACTTCCTACTTCATTGTAATACACGTTCTTTGGTATTAGGCTCCGGACATATCAATGCCGTGACGACGACTGATGCATTAAGCATTTTAACCACTTCGCACGAAATAAACAAAACAAAATCACGATCATTATCTTCAACATCATCATTAGATTTCATTTGTTTTTCAATAAATATAAATGCTTATATAACTATCTGGAAAATGCGTTTATTCTCTTATATTTGACAAGTTTTCAATTGTAGTGTTGCTTTTGTTTTGACCGCAGTTTATGTATATGCATATTTATGCTTACATAAACTACGCGATATTGTGGTTTGTGGAGCATTGTTTGTGGCAAAGGCGATCTCGTCTCGCTCACTTGTATTTGTCATAATATTTACAACATACATAGACGAGTTTGCGGCTTAAGTTGACAATCGATGACGTTGTTATTGTTATTGTTATTTTTATTTGTATTACTTTTATTATTATTATTATTGTTATTGTTGTTGTGATTGTTGTTGCGGTTGCGGTTGCCGATGTCGACGATAATGTTGAAGTCAAAGTCGAATCGAAATAGAAGTCGACAGTAAAGACGTTTCAGTGCATTGTGGGAAGTATTCAATCAAGTAATATATTCGCGCTTTACTACTAAAGTTTAAAGAACAATGAGAGTTTTATTTTTGGTTGTCATAAGGCCACATTTTTGACGCCAAAGTATGGCTCAAACTGTAACGGAATCGAAACGATGAAACCCAGATACTAGAGAAATATTTCGAATTTCAACTCGCCATTTTTTTTTTAACTTTTATTTAAATGCTCTCTAAACATAACGATCATCATCGTTAAAATATTAAGCAAAATGATATAAGGGAAAGCAGGCATTATTTTAAAAAAATATCGATCGACAGACGAACTATCGGATTTCATTCAAACGAAAAGTCGGTAAAATGTGACCTTAATATCATCGAGACTCCAAGCATTAAGTTTTCCATTTTTATTTAAAAGAAATTCTTCACAGAAATAAGCTGAAAATTATTCAACTTGCCTGCGCTAACTTAACTCTAGCTGAACAGCGATATTTTAAAAACGAAAACAAATATTATCTGGTGCGCCAGCACTCAAAAATTTCCGTATACGAGTATTAAAAAAAACTCTTATGCTAATTATTTTTGAGCACACTTTTCTATTTTTAAGTCCATTGTACTGCAGTTATAGATTTGTGTGGCGATGACGTAGAAAATGTTATTGGTTACACTATGTTGGCCATGTTTTGAGCAACATGACAGTAAAGTAGAAAATATTAAACCTAAACAATGGCTTAAGCAGCGATTATGCATGCGCGCGCAGTCAAACCAATGGATGGTTGTACGTAGATAACTATGAAACTACGCAAGCAAAAAGGTTTCATGTTAACTCGGATGTATGTACATATGTATGTATGGTTGTGTGTTTATGTAACACATTACACATACATACAAACGTATAAATGTTTTTGTTTGCAAGACAAGCAAAGGTCACTTGGGCAACAAACTTTATAGACAATATGGGATACAAGTTAATTAATGAGCAAATACATACATAATAAATGCACAAGAAATGAGGAGACGTCGAAAACTAAGAGACTACAAAAGCTATTGAAAAGGCCTTGCGAATGAATCAGCCTAAAAGTTAGTTTCATTTATATGACATTCGCAAATTAAATTGTTTTTTTTTTAAATGTTATTTGTTGTAATACTTAGACATGAGCGCTATGAAATGAAACAGTAAACACAACCACAATCTCACCAATACGCGTCGCCGGGTTGTTTAGGGATTCTCTGTGCATTTCCAAGGTGTACACTTCCAGTGTTTGGTAAGTTTTATTCACTGTCTTTATAGTAAATTGGAACAAAGGCTCAGGATGATTACTCAGCGATTACTTCTTAAACGATTCTGAACTTACTATTTACATTTGCATTATTTTGTCAGATAACCAGAAAGCCTTTGGGTTGTCTTTTTCTTCTTAACTTGCACAAGTGGAAACGATCTAAACGATCTCTTCAGTCGATAGATATTTAACAGAAAGTGTTTGGATCATGTTTATATTATTCGGTTACTCAGAAGCTTGAATTTGCGAGTCCAACAGGTGTTTGTTGTTTGTCTTCTAACTTATCATGCGGCGAAACAGTCTGATCTGTTTTACCGAAACGAACCGCCACTTCAGCACAACCTTTTTGAGTGTTTTTTTATGCTGCTATAACCAACAAAAATAATCACTTCACAGAAAGACTAATGCGACCACAATGAACATCATGTCGTACAGAGTTACAGTGATCAGAGCACTCAACGCTGTCAAAGCTGGTAGACAATTAAAAAATGTCACTGGAGAAACAAGGAACTAATAACAGAGTTAGATTATCGTAAGGGGGCTTTGATTACAACAAACGAGCTGACTCTCTCGCGTGACCCAATCGAGACTGCATGGATCTCAGCCTTTCTGCGATCCGTCGAGGAAATATATGTCAGAGCTTCTAATAAGGTAGGAGGACTCGAATATTGTAACTTAATGGCGCTCGCCAAAGAAACACCTGAAAGATCACTGCCTCAGATATTCACAAAATGCTACGTCCGCTCGTTTAGTGTGATAGACGAGGAAACCACTGAGAACATATTATGCCGATGTCTGGTCTCAGAATTATTAGTTTTGGGGGAAGAATTTCATCGTCATGCAGAATGTGGAATATGACGCTCTCCACACTGCCTAATTTCAGAAATAGCTTAAGATTGGAATGATAATTTTAAGGGTTAACACATTAGATCTTATTAGTTCGCTGCGCATGTATGCCTTCATAAAAATTTAAAAATAATAATAATAGTAACCATACATCTATATATGGGTAGTGTAAATCCCTTTGATACCTCATTTTATGAATCGTACCTCTTTCGATCAACGAGTATACAACGGACTTCAATTTATTTATACTTATATTTAGAGATTTGCAGCGCTGGGCTAATAAAGCTTCGCAAAGAATTATGATTTTAAAAAAATGTATAATAGAACTTGAAAAAAAAATATCATAAGCAAAAAGGAAATATTTACTACATTTCTTCTATTTCTATTTATAGGAATCTATTTAAATGGATATTAAAAAAAATTATTACTCTTGCATTTCCTTCAATTAATCACAAATGATAGCTGTCATACTGAGTTGCTCTATAAGTATTTTAAACAAATTAGCGCAATGAGAAAACTTATTTAAATAAAATATTTAATTACACATATACATACATACATACATACATATCGTATATTATCTTAGTATTTAAAAACTGCAACAAATGCAATATAAAATCCGTATTAAGTACACTCATGTATTTCAATTTAAAATTAAATAAATTCATGCATACGAGTAGGTTTATTTATAATACTTTTTGATTCTATTTTTGTCGAGTATGAATACTCGTAGTACGGCCAGCAAACTAGCCAGGCCAGCCCAGCCCAGCCCGTCAATGCCATTATTAATTTTACTTGCATTACAATTGGCTAAAAATAGTGCAAAATGAAATCGAAACGGCCCAGTTACAATGGGAGCACAATTACACTCTTACATACACGTATGTATTTACTTGCAATGTGTTTATGTAAGTTTGTATGTAAATATGGCGAATGTATCTAATTAATTATGAGTTCTAGTAATTAGAATTGACACACGCGACTCAGTTGTGCATTCGTAATTTATATTCCACGTAAAATACAGAAGAAGAAAAAATGTTGCACATTTAACTACAAATCTATTCATAAAACCAACGTAAGTGCACATTATAAGCATGAATATTTTTTTTAAAATACCAGATTAAATTTTACAAAACGAATGCCAATTAGAAATATTTTTCAAACAATACAACAATACAAATGCATGTACATATTTAAGAATGTGTTGATATAATGCTTAAAAATTTTGGAGTAGTACTGTGAAACTTTTAATTTTTTTTTTTGTTGATTATTCCGTTTACAGCAGCATTTGATTATGCGTTACAGTTTTGGTTTTGTGCTTCACGAGAACAAAATACAGTATCAAAAACATTCTTCAATAATAACCAAATAGGAACAAAAGTATTGGGAATAGTTTGAATGTGAAAAAAAACTAGAAACAAAACGTTCGAGAACATTTCATTGAAAACAAAAATAAAAACTTATCGGGAACATTCTCAAAGCGAACAAAACTTTCGCACATGTTCTCAAAAAGAATAAAACGCCAACAAAACATTTAAAAACGTACTCATGTAAAGCAAATTAAAAGCGAAACTTTCGGGCACGTTTCCAATGAGAACGAAAATATCGGAAACCTTTCCAGGAAAGACCAAATAAGAACCAAAGTCCAGAGAATGCTCTGTCGGTGAAAAAAAGCAAAAGCAAAAGTTTTGGGAACTTTGAAGAACGTGAGGAAATGGTTCGAATTGAAAAGCAATTGGTGTCCCTGTTGTGTGTATTAAAGATAAAAAAAAAATGTTGTGAAGTGTTTGGTGGGACGCGGGAAAATTCTCAGTTTTCACTACAAAGGATTCCTAGTGGCGTTTGCGAACCTTTTATAATAATGAAGCGATCAAATAAAATCTCAACCAAACTTATTTATTTATTGAAAGCTTTTACAATACGACAAATGGCAGAATTATGTGATATCGGTATAAATAGTAATTTTGTTGTCGGAGTACTTTAATTTCTGAATTGAAAAGTTCAGACACATTTAAATTTTTTGTTCTAAATAACTGTTTACGCTAAAATTCGCGCAAGTCTTCTCACTATAAAGAGTTGAGCTGGTAAAAGGTCACGTACGAGTATACGCCAAGGTTTATATATTAGGGGTTACGCATTGCGTGACGCCATGCGCAGAGAGAGGTAATTTTTGTATCGCTCTTTGTATACGCTATACTTACCATAATAGTTTTCACTTCTGATTTTCATGAATAGTTCCGAGAAAATGCGTTTACGTTTCTTTCTCTGTCAGAACTTCCCCCAAACTTTAATTCTCAATTTTGTCTTCGAGCGAAAGTTTTAGATCATCGATCCTGATTTTTTTATTACTATATTTTCTCAGAAAGTTGTTCTCTTTGAGAACGCCATGTGTTCTTTTTGGGAACGTTCTACATCGTTTTGTTCTTATAAAATTCTTCAAATTTATACCAGAAGTTAGAGCGTCTGTCGATCTTGATAAACTTACCGTCAACCTTTCTTTTTTCTCAATTAAAATCAGATTAGCTAAGCATTGCGAAAAAAGTGGTCGGAGCAACACTGCATTTGATTAACTTAAACATATGGAAATAACTTTCAATCTCTGAAAAAAAAAAATCAAGGGAAACAGAACGTCTGCAACGCAAATGCAATATTTTTTAGGGTTTTTTTTTCTACAAGATCTATTGCTTAAAACCAATAATAAATCGCGAATATTGTGGCGTATGAAAAAACAAATACTTTAAAAAACTCTCCTCAAAACCGGTCAACAAAGTCAAATCTTCATACAAACAAGTTTACTCTAAAAAGTTTCAGTCGCAGCACGATTAAATAACAGTAAATAATTTAGGCATCTATGGGGGAATTCCATTTGCAGAAAAAAATTAGACATTTTCGTTTGTTCGTAGCCACATTTTTCAAATGACAAAGCAAATAATCGGCAAGCACAAGTAATTTACGTATAAGGAATAAACAAACGAACATAAAATTGAAATTTAGTAAAAAGATATTAAAATCACAAGCGAACGGAAGTGTTTCCAAATAAAATTCGACTGGTGCCACAGCGAACGGGGCGGCAAAGCGACACGCTCCACAAGCAGCGAATATATCTATTAAAATTTGTGAAATTTCAGTTGAGCGGCAGGGAAAAAAGAACAGAAAAAAAATTCAAATGCCGACTTAAGAAAAATGTTAACCAAATATGCAACTCCATCAGCAGGCGTCAAAAGAAACCAGACGAATTACAGGTTCACTCCTTTTAATTGAGTTTGAGTTGATTAAACATCGAATCTATAAAAAAAAAAAATATTTCACATAACCGATTAAATGCCATGAAATAAAAAAAAACTTATTTACGAGTAAGGCACATAAATATAAAATATTAGCCAGTTTTATTGTCTCGCTCGTTACTTGACGTTGAATATTTAATCGATTTTTTTCTGTGGTCTTGGGAAGCCCGCAAATAAATATTTCGATCTTGTATGGCTGACAATAAATTTGCCAAGAGCTATGAGCGTAAGTACATCTGTATGTATGTATGCATGTAAATTTTCGTTTTTTTCTTTTTTTTTTTTTTTGTTATATACACTTGGCGTTACAGACATCAAGCCATACAACGCAAATACCAAATATTTATGTGCATAAGTACATTAGAGTGAATCGAAAAAGGCATGTTTAATTATGTCAGGATTAAGCTGCGACCGAAAATTTTTATTAATAAAACATAAGTATTTACATATGTATGTACATATATAATCAATCAAGGGAAAGGCAACATAGTCTTCTTCACGTAAAAAAGTGAATGCGTTATACCAAAAGTACGGCAAGTTAATACCAGAGCAAAATTTAAGGAATAACAGATATTGTTTAGTACTAAAGATGTTTAAATTATTTGAATTTGGTTTCTTGATTTCCAAAGTATAATATTTTTAAAAACTGTTCAATATACTTACAGTCCGTACTCCATTCCAGCCAAAATGTTAGGTATAATTTACAATTTGATAAATTGTGATGCAGCTCCAGCTTTGAGATTTTTAACAATAATACTGGCAAATCGCAGAGAAACATTTTTCAATAAACTAAAATTAAAAAAATATAAAAAGTAAATTTGTTTAGAAAATATAGAATTAATAAGGAATTTTTTCAAATTCAAATTCAAATTTCTAGAGATCGTTCTACGATTTTTATTGACCCGTCCTAATGCACGAATTAATTCATATCCGCATAAGTGTGAATTCTTTTCGCTTTTATTTTTGGTTAACCAAAAGTATTTTTTTTTTCACTTCAGTTAGTTAAAAAAAAAAAGAGTGAACTAAGTAATAAATACGAAATTGTACCGGTATTTTGACGTAAATGGTCAACAAATAAAATAAAAAAAATAATTCGTTTGAGAAAGTCAGGAATGTTGACTAGTAACTTTTGCACAATAAACGCTCGAAGCGTAACTTGAAAATAACTTGAATCGTAAAACAATACCTAAGGAGGAGGCTAAGCAAAAAATGTATGAATACAAAAAAAAATAAGGTTTAAAGCAAAATAATAGAATACGTAGAGCAGGGATGTTAATGTAGGGCGTAATGTATATTTAGCAAATCAATTAGTGCAAAACAAAATTTAGCAATATTTTAAAGTTTTGTCGCATTGAACAAGACCTTTTTTTGTTTAGAATTTCGTAAAGCAGGTAGATTAGAAACCATTGTGAAGAAAACGCAAAAAAAAATTAAATGATTTTTAAATGACTTTAACATTGAAATCTGAGCATACAAACGCCCTAAAACACAAACAAATGGTAGAGCGTATCAATGTTGAGTTTCCGTTGAACAGAATGGAGGTGTAACTCAAAGCTGCTATGTATGTCATCCAATAATAGTGAAATTTTTAAAATCCTTAAAATTTATTTATGAGGCTCAATTTATCAGCAATGGATTTATTATGTCAAGATCAAAAGAACGCAAGAGATCTATTAAACAGTTGGAGAAAACTTGGATGAAATGTAACGTTGAAGTCCTTTCCGATGTACCAATCTAGAAAAATATGACGTTTTGAGCAGCACTCGCGCACTAATCCTACACGGACAAAACAAAAGGGAGCGCTTTCCAAATGATCCCAAAAAACAAAAAGGTACCGCTCTCCAAATGATCCTCAAAAACAAAAAGGGGTCCGCAAATGATCCCAAAATACAAGAAGGGAGCGCTCCACAAATGATCCAAAAACACAAAAAGGAAGCGCTCCCCAAATGATCCCAAAAAAACAAAAAGGGAGCTCTACCCAAATGATCCCAAAGTACAAGAAGGGCGCGCTCCACAAATAATCCTAAAAGACAAAACGGGAGCGCTACCCAAATGATCCCAAAATAAGAGGGCGCGCTCTACAAATGATCCCAAAAGACAAAACGGGAGCGCTCCCCAAATGATCCCAAAACACAACAAGGGAGCGCTCCCCAAATGATCCCAGACGACAAAAAGGGAGCTAAATCAGCTGTCATTACGGATCGTAAATGAACTTTGGAGGGAAAGCCAAGATTTAATTGGCATATCAACAACCAAATACAGGCGGCCGCTGTGGTCGAGTGTGTAGCGGTGCGTGCTACTTATAATTAAATAACCCGCTGAGTTCTAGGATCGAATCTTAGCCAGGGCAAGTAAAAATCATAAAAAATGTCCTTTTCTAATAGCACTCACCCTTCGCAGGCAATGACAAACCTCCGAGGGTATTTCTACCATGAAAAAGGAACAAAATTGTAGGTCCCTTCATTTGTGGTAAAATATAAAAGACGCACCCTACAAATGGTAGGAGAAGCTTGGCAATACACTGAGGTACATAGTGTAAGCGCCAAAGTATTATATTATTACTATCAACAAGCAAACACACACAGTGAGAGTTTATTGAATCCTGAGTATAACGAAGATCTTTTAAACTACGATTTAGTATTACGATCAGATTGCTTTGATAAGAAATAAATATATTTTATACAAAATCGTGTGCTCATTTGTTCGGTTGTTTTAAAACAAAGCAACTTCGTTATAAAAAAGAACGCAAATGGTCAGCCACAAAAACATAAGGTGAAAATATTCAAATTAAGAACAAGCCACTGTCAGTCACCTTGTTTGCTTGCCGCCAATCGCCACTAGTCACCAGCAGCCACTAGCCACTCGGCACGGCTGCCGATGCGATTTGTGACTTGTGACTTGCGACTTGCTACTTGTGTCCGTCCAGCGACTGGTCAAAAGCAAAGATGTTTCTTCACTATCGAACAGCTACCGGTTTACACGGTCGTTACGCTTCATTATGCCATCGATCGTCAGCTAAATGTTATACTACACACATACATAGTACATATATACGCAAAAGAAGCCCTGCAGAGAAAATTTGAACTAGTTAGTGAACATGGTATGATTTGTTTTGAACAACTTTGTTTCCAACCAACTTCGACAGCAGAAGGTTTTCAAATGCGAAAAGGAAGATATAAGGGCCATCGTTAAATACGACTCTGTAGACTTCGATTTGAAATTTCTCTGCGGGTAATACAAATTTTTTTAAATTGAATAATTTATAAGTAGTAGAAGAGTAGAGTAGAAAAATCCTGACAGATTTTCGAATTTAAACTTTCTTCGCTATTGTCGAAAAGTGTTGTCGCATAAGTGAATTTCGTCGGCTCAAATTCACCAGCAGTTAGCGTGTACTCGTTCTGGTTCCTAATGCACTAGAACCGAACCAGTTCAATGGCTATGGATTCCTTTTTAGGCAGTTGTATGTGAAACGACAGATTATATCAAGGTGCATATACATGTTTGTATACATCTTCTAGTCGCGTGTTCGTTTCTCTCTACTCAATTTTTTTTTTCTATTTTGGTTTTTTTTTTTTTGGCTGATGGCTGCTGGCCATAATCGCTCTTTACCATCAGCGGATATCGGCGGCGCGACAAAAACACCTGTTTATCTGCATGTAATTTTCATATGTTTACATACATACCTACATGTACATATATGTAGTTACATATCTAGTTGTATGACCGTGCATGTGTGTGTACATAAATCTATGCATGCTGGTGCATTTAACCAACATTGCTACACATTTTATTGCCGTACGATTTAAATCGGTTTCGTATTGACGCAACTACTTTGGGTAGCCGAATGAAAATATCAAAAGTGCGTATTATTTCCCCTCTTATAGTTAGCAGGAAATATAATTTTTTTGACGACAGTTGTTTATGAGTACGACTTTAGTTGAATGCCATAACAGAAGTGCGAAAAATAGTTATGAAAATGGTAAAATTGTAATGACAACAACAATTTCTTTTTTGTTTTGCACTAAAACTTTCAAATAAAACGGTCGATTTTTGATATCTAAATTAAGTAAATTGCACATTTTTCGCATTGTAATTGATTTATTAGATAACTGATATTTTGCCTACAAATAAATATCTATAAATAATAATCTATTTTTGTAATTAAATTGTAAAATTCATCTAAAATTTTTTCATTCGTCCGGACTGCGAGTTTCGCAATTTTGCTTCGACGACTACAATTTGCTTTGCCGTCAGTTGGGAAGCTTAGCGCGTGCCTGCAAATTTTCGCTGAAGGTGGATACTATAAAGGTGTAGATAACAGTTTTGAAATTGGGCTGGCTTGAGTTAGATCCTGTAAGAAATTGTCAAAATTAACGAGTCCTTCTTATAAGCCGCAATGGGTAAAACGGCCTACGCTGAAAGACATACCGCTTTTGGCCAGTCCGTAAAAAAATTTTATTTCTACGCACACTTAAGTACTCGTATAAATGGTTTGCCCCTTTCCATTTGGACTTATTTTTAATTGAAGGCTCCAACAATTCAGCGTCATTCTTAGCTGTTGTCATAACTCAGCTATATTTTTCTTGTTTTCTTTGGCAAATCCTCTTGCAATATCCGGCTTTTCCTGCATTCTACCTAATTACATCTCTCTTTGACCATTGTTTACCATTATTTTGCTAGAATTGGTGATCTTTTGTAAAAAAAAAATTTAATTAAATTACTTACATTTTGCACCCGCGTAATTTTTAGTTTCTCAAAAATTTTTGAAGAAATTCAATAAATTCGCCAACAATTTTCGCCCGAAATTAGTGTTGCCGATAAGGGGGAACAATGTTCGAAAGTGGAAAATTTCCGCCCGAAATGTGTACATACATATATACTGCAGGTGGCAACTCTATACAGAGAAATTTTTTTACGAGAGGTGTCGTTTTATCGCAAAATCCTAAAAATTTAAAAATTTTAAGTTATGTTATTTCAAAACCAAAAATAAGTTCTAAGCTAGTGAACAATTTCATGATTATATAATTTTACTAAGGTGTTCGATTATTAGACTTTTTTTGTAATCGGTTTTCGAAATATTCGAATAAGGCAACTTGAAAAAACCCGGTTCTTAATTTTTAAATCAAGAAAAAACCGAGTAACCCGATTCTTGTTCCAAGTAAAAAAAAAATATTTTATGAAAAAACCGGTTTGAAAAACCGAGTCAAACACCCTAAATTTTACGATATTATATGACATCTCAAGAGCCTCATAATTAAATTACTTACATTGTTGAATTCAAAGAGGACGCTTTAAATTAATGCTTACAATATAAGTGTTTTTCCACATCTTCTTCATATAAATTTATTAAGGAGAAAAAATAAAATGATTCATTTACCTCAAAACATCGAAGATATGATACTAGGGTCCACAGTAAAACATTTTTTTTTCAAACTTGCCTTGCAAAATTACATCCGATTGATAGATTATTTTTATTATTTTTTTTTTTTTTTGATACAGTCTACGGCGTGCAAACGCTTATGCATTTTTGCTTTACTCTATTTCGAAAGATGCGCATAAACTAGACAACGTAAAAACTACAAATTGAATTAATTAATAAACAAACTTCACACAAATTCATTGTGCATATCAATATTATAATTGCAATCGTGTAAACACAGTCTGCCATCGCTGATTAATGCCTAGCATTGGCCATTCGAAAGCTATAAATTCAATTAACGAAACAATTCAATTTACTTGTCGTCCGTCGATTTCTTTGTTTTCGCTTTGTTTTTGTATTTGTTTAATTTTATTTAATATTTTTTTTTTTGCATTTATTTCACTTAAAATTTCCACTCCGTAAAACAATTACTATATTCATTCGAGCATGAAATAAAAACAAATTGAATTACATGTTTCCATTTGGCATGTAAGTGCTCGTAATTTATGTGAAATGTGAACAACATAAACAAAGGAGAGCTTATCGCTAACGAATGCAGCGGACACGGAGACACATATGTACATATGTATGTACATATTTACTATATCGACAAAATTCAGACGTAAAAATTTACATGAGTACATACTTACTCGTATATATGTATGTATGTATGTGCTATGTAGAAATTAAACTAAAAACATTTTAAAATGTAATTTAAAAAAAAAAAAGGATTAGTGAAAAATTCTTAAATTTTTTATTTTGCAAAAGTAATTAAAAATTAACGACTTTTAATAGTATATGAAATTTTCTTAATTATTTTTTTTAATTTTTTTTAAGTAATTAAAAATTAACGACTTTTAATAGTCTATGAAATTTTCTTAATTACTTTTTTAAATTTTTTTTAATTACCATGTAACAAATATTTCCATTATTTTTTGTTTTGCTTGTAAATTTTATAAGAGGAAAAATCTATTTATAGGGAGTTGACGTAAGTGACATAAGAGTAAAGTACGTGCCACCCAACCTAAAAAAAAAAGTGTTAAAAATTTTATCCAATCTTGGAGAAATTTATTGTTCTCAAGTTGATATCCAACATTTTTATCCAATTCGTCGCTAACCTCGAATAAGAAGTTGAAGATGAACGTGAGAAAACCAGTTTCCTCACAACATGGCAGCCCTGTTTTTAATAAGAAAGCACTCATATAAACGTTCGAATATATTCGAGGGGCTGGTGCAAAAAAAAAAAAATTCAGCAGAAACGAATTTAAATAGCAAGTAAAGGACTGTTATAAACTATATAAAGAATAAGTGAAAAGTTTTTAAAGCAAATAATATTTGCTTAAAAAAAGTTTATCGTAAAGATATATTTGAGGCCATTAGGAGAATCACGCAGAAGAAAAAGTTAGTTTTCAAATTTGGGAAATATGTACATATGTACATACATATGTATTTCTTATCAGACAAAGAAAACTTCATTTTTTTTTTTGTTAAGAACATCGATTTCAGGTGCTGTTGAGAAACCACGTTGGAAGTTTGGGAAGTACCATATTTCTCAACCATACCTCAAGTAGAGCACAAAACTAATTGTTGACTCTTTCAAAAATTTGTGAGCCACAGCAACAAAAAATTCAAGCAACACTTTGCATTCCAAAATTGGTATAACTCATCTGTTACAACTATGAACTTGTCTGCCATCAAACCACTTGATAACCCGATCAGTAAATGAAGTAACAACAAATCATTGTTGAGAAAATTTCTTGAGTAATCATTTAACGACTGGCGTTAAAAACGTACTCTTTCTACGGGTTCAGAGAAAAGAAAGAGGCTTTATTCTGCAGACAATGAAAATAAGCATATTACAATATCAAATACTGACTGACACGCAGGAATGTTGAAGCAAAGAACGCGATTTCATAAAGATACCATTTGTCTTTACACTCTCGGGTCGAAAAGTTGTTCAAAATATGACGAGATGTGAGAGGGGATGCGTGGTGGGAGGCTTGGCCCCGGCCAAGTGTCTAAGGAACTGTTTAGTGAGCAAAACGGGTTTTTCTTTTCCTAATATCTAGTTATGCGAGTTCATTTCCTCAACCTTGAGACCGGAGACTATCTCCGCTAGAAGGAGTTCAAAAACAAAAGCATAATCGTATTCTGAAGCTTCTCTTTGCCTTGAATATTCTGAAGCTAGGTAACTGTATATATTTTAAGACATTCATTAGAGTCCTAGTGGCTCTAAATAAGGCAAGAACTCATTTGAAGACGACCCACAGCCAGAACGACCACTCGACATGACCACACCGGAATTTATTAAAAAGGTTGTAAAATTAATATCGAAAGAAGCTCGCTGAAATGATAGGATACAACCAATTAAAATTTTCCACGATCACCTTGTCATGCCTAAGGTTTGCGAAAGATGGGCAAATGCTAACGACACTCGACAATTCGTCCGTATACAAGAGTCATGCTCGGTTTGGCTGTTTTTCATAAGGTGTACTTCTTTATTATATATTCCTATAGCCCAAACGTAGCTCCTTGACATTAAAGTTTATTTCCGAAGACCAAAAGAAAACTTCGTCAGTAGAAATATTTTCGCGATGAAAATCGTGAGAAAAAAGAAATTGCTCGCATGTCTTGTAAGCCGCTTTTGCATTCGCTTCGATTGACGATATGACGCCGATTCATATTCCATTTCCGTTTTATATTCTTCCGTTGCAACGGCAATGTGTTACCATCACTAACGTACTTATAAAACATTTGAAATTGTTTGACTGATTAGCCAACGGTGTAAGACTGCATAGCGCAACAAAGGGACGTTCTCGTGAAGCCATACTCTTAGAAATTATTGCATCCAATCAATCAGTGCCTTCTTAACTTAGCTGTTTTGTTTTTCATCAAAAAAGAAATGATCTCTTACACTCTTTGTCAAATTACTTTTATTCTTTGCGTAACAAATAAATAAATTCAATACACCTTTCGTTTTCATACTGAAACTATAATATACACTAACTTGTATAGCACACTGTTCACAGGAAAAACATATGCTAACGAGTATACGACACGCACATCTCTATGCCTATTTTGTTGATATGTAATTAATATGTAAATATATTAGCAAAGCGCAAATAAATAGATACGACTTGCCGTTTAATATGCAATGCGTCGCCTGAGAATCTATTGTGTTTGAAATAATTACACGCGACACATGCTTCGACACTTTCATATATGTAAATACTTATGTACATATGTATGCACATAATATAGATATTTATTCATATATGTACAAATACAAACAGGAGTACCAATCTATGTAGGTATACGAGTATATGGGAGATTGTTCGTGTCAACAATATCCACGTACAAATAAATTAGCAATGCCTTATAAATCGAACAAAAAATAATATGTTTGTGTAAACAGTGATGGCAATATTAATTTAAATTGAAATTCAAAACTACATTTTCAAATAAATTAGAGGTTATTCTCTAACCGAAAGCGTAGAGAGACCAGTTTCAAACTTTATAGAAAACTAAAAAAAAAAACCAATAAATTTTCAATCAAACGTCAAACTTTTTAATCAGAAGTTATTGAATTTTTTTAAGTTTGTGGTAAATATTAGCTCCGATTTATAACAATATTTTTTTTTTTTATAATATACTTCCATATAAGGAGTAAACAGTATTTCTTGTTTATTTGTATAAAAGAAAACCGCAACACCCTGGGAAAAAATTGCAATACAATTTTTAGCACGTGAAATTTGCCCTTTCTTGTGCCAAAATTTAATAGGCTACGAAACTGCATACTCGAAAATATGCCATCACTTCAGAGTAAAAGTACTTAGATATTAAAATATGAATGAAAATTTACATTTTTTTTTAATTTTCTATTAAATTTGAAAGTGTTGTTTACATATATAGGTTTTGCTAGAGCATTAACTGTTTTTTGGTTGAAAATTTTCAAAAATAAAACATGTGTATATGTAAATATGTATGTACATATATATGTAATTGGTCAACAATAATATTTGTAATTTTATTTTTCAAATGATATGACGCCAACAGTAATGCAAATTATATTGTTTTTCAAATGAGTTCATTTAAATTTTTTTATTAAAGTGCAGTTTGTTTTCTAAAAAAAATCATATTTGAAAGGTCAAAAAATTCTAACAAATTTGCATCCAAATTTCAAATATTTTGTTTAGAAGTGCTAGAATTTTTTATGTTTTCAATTTATGCAATTTCAGTATAGCAAAGTGCTGGTTTCAAGTAGCTAAAACTTGCCACATATTTTTGAGATTTTTTTTTTTTTAAGAAGTTGCGGTTGGCCTCCATACAAAAATAAATATTTGTGTATCTTCATACCTCACATGGCAAGAACTGCGTAGAAAATTTTTTTTAATTGTAACATTTCTGAAAAATGATTGTAATATAGGAGAAAACTAATTAATTTTTTATTTGTTTGTATGATTTTTGTTATAGACTAAACTGCATTTTAATTGAAAATTCATAAAAATAAATAAATAAACATAAATCGCAA
Source organism: Philophylla caesio (assembly GCA_963971545.1). Taxonomy (NCBI): domain Eukaryota; kingdom Metazoa; phylum Arthropoda; class Insecta; order Diptera; family Tephritidae; genus Philophylla; species Philophylla caesio. The sequence continues at coordinate 117,002,383 of OZ020606.1, read as the reverse complement.
GCAATATGATTTTGAATTTGGTTGCATTTAATTTGGCGAGCACTGTTTGTAAGAAAGTTTGTATGTGTGTTGTAAGTAATAATAAATTTTGAAATGCAAGAAAAAGTGGCAACAGTAGCGGAAAACGCTGATAAATCAAAGCTTGAAAAGTTCCGACAACGTGGCGATTTACTACTGCTACTATTCATAGATTTTGTAGAATCGTTTTGTTAAATAAACATTAAATAAAGGCAAATAACGCGGCTATCGCGTAGTAAAAGCTCAAGTACTTAGTAAGTAATGAATGAGCAGAGCAAAATGCATATGCACACATACATTTAAACACGCATACACATAAAATTAAATCATATGTATTTATATTTCTTTGTATGATGCACTCGAAGGGGAAATAGAATTTTATAAACTATTAAATTATTTATAATTTCAAGCAGCGTTTAACTATGCAATTGATTATAGAACAAAAGAATTACGTTCACACAATTAATTCACTTTTAAGTGAGGAGTAAGCGCCAGTGATTGAAATCCAAATTAAACTGAGCTACTTAATTACTAGAAATGTTACTAATGGAATTATGTATTTTTGTATTGTGTAATATAAGCATTTTCACTTAGTACCATTTCACACGTTTCGAACGCTTGCTGGCCTAGCAATCGATTGACTGGCTGGCTTTGCTATGGCTTTTGTGCTCAGTTCAGCTGGAATCCTTGAAACATGTACGAAAATATACAATGATATATTCGAGTAAGAAAGGGTTGAAACTTTAATTTAAATTCTATGACTTCAGCTCACTAGTCTGCGCTTACTTTTTAAGCGGATGGCCATAAAGGGCACTTTAAATTCCCATTAGGCGCTTAGCCCGATGTTGAGCAACCGGCCCATACTAAACTATAAATACTTGAAAAAATAATTACGAGTACGCGACTTACGAGTATTCTTTCGAAAAATAAATTAGGAAAATGTTTATATCCCATTATCTACTAAAATGTATGTAGTAACCTAAATCGTATCAATTTCGACCCAGTAAAGCGTCGCTCCGGTTCACGACTGAATACCGACTGTACGTGATCAAGAGTCACAACCTGCGAAGGTTCGCCAATTTAGTTACGGGCTTAAATGCCATTGATGCCCAGTTGGCACAGCCGGAGAAGGCAAAGGCTAATCATAACTACTTATGTTCGAATTTTTATTAAAATTTAAAAAAAAAGTTTGGATTTCATTTGAGAAGGCGTTCCAGTTTTTATTAAGTTTTGCCTAAAAACAAATGTTACATAAGAACGTTCTCGTAAAAGAACCAAACGGGAACAAAAATATTGAGAACAGTTTGAATGAGCATGAACTGCAAACAAAACAAAAACAAAGGTTCGGCAACGTATTCTATAAAAAAAGCCAATGAGAACAAAACTCTCGGGAATGTTTTCAAGAACAAAATGAGAACAAAACTTTCGAGAGCGAAAATGTAAGTAAAAAAAAATTTAAGGAACTGAAAACGAATTTAACGCGAACTTTTTAAGGAAGTTGAAATGAGAACAAAATGGGGAAAAAATATTCAGAACTTAACGTAAAGAATCAAAGGTGTGCCAAAAAGAACTTCAGGTAATGGTTCTGATAAACACTGTGTGTTATATAACGCTAGACGATACAACGATGTTTTTGAATTTATTTTAACAATCAATGTTATTTTTATTACTCGATATTTTTCTTTATTACCACCAGCATAGGTAAGTGGAAATCTTCAAGCAAAACTTTAAGGAATAAAGCGTATTAAAAAAAAGGTTTAGTTTTTCAAGTTAAAGGCACTGGCAAAGCTTAAATTGGAAAGAGTTTTGCATCCGTTTGAATACTGAAAGTCAAATTTAATAGGCTATCAATAATATTGTTGTGTTTTTCTTTACAATTCTCAAATGACAAAGCATTTAAAAGGTCGCTTGCCTTCCAGCAACGTTCACTCAAAGCGAACGAGTGTTCAGCAAACTGGGGCTAGTAGTTAGTCATAAAAGGAGATCGCTAAAATTTAAGCATGTATACAAGGCTTTTTTTTATAAATCGCAATGAACTAATTTCAACTTAATTATAAGTAGTTTATCTTATTTTCGAATTTTTTTATATATAAAAATTAATATATTAAAATTATTTACACGCTGAATCTGCTATACAAGTTATCACTTTCCTTAGTTTAAAAAATATATTGTCATTTCAATGTCCGCACATTTCTAAGACTTTGGTTCAAAATGTATTCTTTGAAAAAAAAGTGTTTGTTTCTTGCGAGAACATTTCTGAAACGTTTGCTCACATATTGTCTCAAAAAGTTCCGGAGACTTTTGTTTTAATTTTTTACATTTAAATAACGTTTTAGAAGTATTGTTCGCATTATGTTCTCAGCGGGAACGCTACCCAACGTTTTGTACTTAACAAATTCTCATTGCGAACGTTTTCGACTGTTATGTTCTCAAATTCGTTTTTGTGGAACTTTTCCAAAAACTTTTGTTCCGATTTCAATTTAGATTTTTAAGCATTCCGGGGAATAAAATTGCGAGAACAACGTACATGTAGTTTAAATCATATCTTTAGTTCAACAATAAATTTCATCCATTCTTAAATGCATTAGTATAATTTCTCTGCGTCCCTTGTAAAAAAAAAAATATATAGGAAATTGAAAACCTCCTTTGCTTCGCTGAATTCAAAAAAAATATTGTAGCTACGCGTGCACTTAAATACTTGCCAGATTCTCGTGCTGTGTTACGGACATATATATGTACATATGTATGTATGTGCATATATACTTATGTATGTACACATGTAGTATATTTATTGTAAATTTTGTGTTATTATGTACTCACTTATAATCAGCATGGTAATGTAAGCAAAGCAATAAAATGTAGCAATTCATGGCATGCTATCACGGCGCTGGATACCAATTTGCTGCGAATAAACGCAGAAGGAAGCAGGCCTGCTGGTAGACAGTGTGTACTATGTATATGCAAAAACAAAAACACGAGTGCTAAGCCTAAAAATTTCGCTACCAAAGCAAGCAAATTGCCAAAGTGTCATTTGTACGCCATTTGTTGACATGTATGTATGTAGTATATTGCTCTAACGATATGCCTACACATATGTACATACACATACACATGCATGCATATAAATTATAAAATTTCATTCAACATTTATTTCTTTGCCTACAATAAGAATTAAGAAAAAAAAAAAACGAAAAAAAAACAATCTTATCATAGCACTTGTGGGTAAGCTAAAGCGCCTAGCACGCGCTTTATTTATGCATTCGTACATATGTATGTGTGTAAGTATGTATGCTTGTGCATGTGTGCGCGTTTGTTTATAAGTTAATTTAGCCACAATTTTTTTCTTCTTTTTTCTTTTTTTTTTTTAGGTATTTATTGCTAGTGTGATAAGTGAGCGCACGACAAAAGCTTGTTGTAGACTTGTCGTCACCGCCTTTTAACAGTGCAAGTACTTGGAAAAATGTACAATAAAGTATTTAGGCGTCTTCGGCGAATACGCGCATCTGCTCAACACAAACATGCATATACATAGTATATACACATAAGTACATACATACATACATATATACATATATGTTGTGTATTCAAGTAAGCAAATACCGCAAATTCACATTAAAAGCGGCTGAGTTCTGAAGCGACAACGAATTGCGCGCCAATATTATTGCCAAGCAATCAAATAAACACTCGGGCGTATGAGTGCTCATAAATACTAGTAATATGTACAGTAAGCCGCATTCAGCTTAAGCGGGGAAAAGGTGTGAGCCTTTTTTCTTTCTTAGCCAGAAACTCTTTTTTTCAATTAATTGCCGAATCATTGCAGAGGGTTTCTCGGCTAATAATTTAAAATGCGGTAGTTATTGTAGGAAAGTGTATATTAAAATATAACAAGTTTGAGATGTGTACCTAGTTTATCCACTCTATTTGGCAACGCAAGTATTTTCTCTATATCCACTTCCTTGAAAGTTTTCGTCGAAATCTTAAGCAGAATCAACAATCAGTTTATTGAGTTTATGTATTTCTTAGTTTCTAAGCTAAGCAGATGGCTGCCTTGTTCAGGATTAAGGACGTATATCAAAGAATAAACTGAGTAGTTCTTAAAGGGTGTATCCTTACAGAGTCTGAGATATCAATTTTTCTGTAAAGCATTGTCTAATAAAATGAAGTGTTTCGCTGAGCACATGCATGTATTATTGATATATGTTCTATCCCATACATTTAAAAAAAAAATTAAAAATCGTTCAAACATGATTTTTTAGAAAGAACAAAGAAATTTTTATAAACCACTTACTCATTGTCTATAAAAAAGTACTAGATATTATTTTTGATATACATAACTAGGGACTGGAATTTGATGAATTTACATGTTTTTTTTGGAACCTTAGAAAAGTTTTGATCAAACTTACATATTACGAATCATAAATTTTTCTTTAACATGGCATTGATTTGTTTTTGCATATTTTTGCATATTTTGTCTGAAATGAATATTTTTGCACATTTTTTTCATTTCTCTGTAGTCCCAATCTTTTTTTTTTTTTGTTACATTTATTTTTAGTTTCACACAACAAACATAGTTACATATGCCGCAATCGTCACTCGCGTTAATGAGCGGAAAAATAAAAATTGTTTTGCAAGGTGCTGGTGTTAAAGAACATTTGGCATTCATAAGTTGCAATTATGGATTTTTGAGTGAAACTATCACAAAACTAGAAGGGCGGATATCATTAAAGCAACATATTATTTTAATCGATGAAGCGCAACAAAAAATCAACGATGTGGATGGAGCATTTGCTGAAGAAATAAAAGAAAATTTAAAAGCAGTGTTAAAAAAAATTTAGGGTTTGAAAAAATTTAAGAAATTTGCAAAATTAATAATTTGGCCAGGAAAATTGTTCAGTAAAAAATTACACTCCAAATGAACTTGCCGCTTTCAAAAATGCACCATTGTCTTCGGTCGACGTGGAAAGATCGTTTTCACTATACAAAAATTTTTTTAGATCAAACCGTACGAATTTTACATTCGCTAATTTAAAAAAACAATTTATTTTATATAAAAATAAAGCTTTGAATTCTGAATAAATAAAATATTTAATATGAAATTTGTAATAAACAAATGAATAAATGAAATTTTTTAAAAAATATTTTTGTTTTTTTTCAATGCATATTTTTTTATTTTCACAGCATGTTTTTAGCACATATTTTCAAATTTTAAATGCATAAAACTCCAGTCCCTATACATAACTAACATTTTGCGAGCAATGGTGTGATAAATAATGGCTTAAGTCGAGACACCAAAATTTTTAAAGTTGCATAACTTTTGAAAGACATTTTTTGTTTGCTCTACATTGCGTTTACAGACATTTTAGGACCTTCTTTGCAACATATCCAAAATTCGCGCAAAAGTAGTTTTTGATCAATTCAAATAGTGTAGAATGCCTCATATACAACCTTCGCCAATTGAAATTGGCATCAGCATTTGTGGCAAAACTTGTTAACAATAATCACATACTTTCACACGATCATACTTTTCGTCAAGCCAAAAATGATTACATGCAAATGCGATCGTATAACGGCCGCTATAGGCAAATTAAACTTAGTGTTGCATTTAATTATCTTAAAAATGTGTAAATATATTTATGAAAATCCTAATAAGTTTGCGTCATTGCCGCATATGTTAACATATTTTAAATATATAAAACACTTTTTTAAACAATTCAAATGTTAGAGTAGGCAAATTTGGGTTGACGTCAGAATATCATTTTAAATAAAGATTTTGTTAAGTGAAACTTCTTAACTTCTTAAATTGAAAAATCAACTACATTTTAATTTACCACACTTAAAATCCCTTTAATTCACTTATTCAACCTAAACTTCCATAACTTAAACCCACCATATATCTATTAACCCACCATACCTTAACTCTCCACACCTAAAATCAGCATATGTACATATGTACATATATAAACTCGGCAATTTAAACTATATTAAACTATACTCACCATACCTTCTCTACAAACTATATCGAAATACACCACAACTATACTTACCACATCTAAACACAGCACACTTTCACTCAGTTCGCCTAGACTCACAATACCTAAACATGCAAGACATAAATTTACCAATTGCCAAATCTCTATGGGAATATTTCTCTGAGTCCTTTAAGCGTTCCCGCGACTGAATATCTGCTGAGATTAGGCTTAACTAGCTCAGCGCTTATTTCTCGTCCACCCAGCATATGTTCGAAGCGCGAGATCTGCGGGTTATTCACTCCAAGGTTGACCAGTGATGAGTTGATCGCCACAGGGGTATATGTATTAGTAAAAGCATCCTCGGTGTCTAGCAAAACAACCAGGGTGTATTATTGTAAGTAATGCAGAGTGATCTCAATAGTGTCAACTAGGGAGTGAAGCGCTGTTTTAACGGATCTACCTTTTGCCCAAGTGACTTGATTAAGAAGAACGATAGAGTAATTGGTCTAAAACTCCTTGGTCTCGTGTGTGTTGGTAGCCCTTCTTTAGGAATAAAGACTATATACTTTGAAGGGGATTAAAATGAAAAGTGTCCCTACTTTTTGAACATAGCTCGTATACGTTAGTTTGTTTTTTTTTCTATTAACTTTTCCTCGTACCTTTAATAAGCATTTATAAAGATTTAATTTCACAAGTTGTACAACACGTTTTAGAAAAATGGTTAAAAAAATATAAAACGAAAGCTAAGCCAAAAGCAAGATACTTCAAAATGCCTAGCGGGCTACATTATTTTAAGTCTTATAATAAAATCCATGCATAATCTACTTTTTACTGCATTTTTCTTTCGTTTTGACTTTTTTTATTATATTTTTGGTGAAAATGCCTTTTGGGCTTGTCTTGACATACTTATATTTTTTTAATTTTGTTTACATTTTTACTTTCATCAGCATTAACACATGACCATGCCTATAGAATATACATACATGCATGTATGTATATGTGTATCTAACTATGTATATATGCATACGTATTTAGTTACGCTTAAACGCGTTAAAAATTGTAGCTTGTCTTCGGTATACATTTAATAGGTTCCATAAAAATCGTATAATTGTGCCACAAAAACCCGAAGAAAAAACAAAAAAAAAAAAAAAAGACTGCCACTCGCTCCATACAAAAACAAAACCTTTTGAACATCAGCTACCATACAGAAGCTCCAAATTTCTTTGCATGATTATTTTAATATACGAAATTCGAAATGAAGTTTATTATTCGTTGTTGGCCACTACATTCGCAACGAAATTTATTACTTGCAAACAGTCTTTTGACAGTTTTTTACTCACTAAGCCTGTCATTAAAATATTGGCTATTTCTTTACTGCATTTGAGTTGGAGTTTTTATGCAGATGCTAATGCCCACACACACACACACACACACATACATTCGACTATATACGATTTGTGTTGCATTTGGGTGTGGAAATCCAGTTTTGGACAAGCTATAAAAGCTAATGATGTTTGATTTAAAGGTTTAAATTAAGTGTTAATAAGAAGTGTTTTTTAATGTTTCTTTTTTTTCCAGATTATGCGTGTTTGAATTTAATTGTGTATACTTAAATATGTGTACAATATTTTGCAATGATTTTTGTATGCAAAAGGAAACAATTAATGAGTATGCTCGTTCTAGCCTAATTCGACTTCAGATGAAAGATGTTTTCATATTATTTGCTGATTAAAAAATTTCGGAAAAAAAATTGCAGTGTTGTCAAAAATTTTTTTTTTAATTATCTACTTATACAAATTTTAACATTTTACATGTAAGAAATATGAAAAACATTAAAGTTTTAAACTCTTTCAGAGCTTAGAAAAATTCCCGAATATCTAACGAAATTTCTAGTTTAAAAATATTTCAGAACATACTTTTTTAAAATAATTTACATTAAATAACAAATTTCATTTAAATTAAAGTTTGCATTTTTTTGCAATACTTAAAAACTTTCATGCAATTTAAAAACAAATTTAGTTTTTGTTTAAAAATTTTTAAACATACATATTTCGAGCGCATAAAACTTTTGAAATTTTTTTAACAGAATTTTAGAATGTTTTGATTTATCCAATTTTCTAGTACAATTAATTTTGAAATTTTTAAAAATTTCATGCCATTTAAAAAAAATGTAGTTTTTGTTTAAATTTTTTTTAACATATTTCGAGCGCATAAAACTTTTGCAATTTTTTAATCATAATTTTTAAAATTTTTAGAGGTATCCAATTTTCTAGCACATACAATTTTTAAATTTTCACAAATATTCAAAATTTTTCCGTTGCTCAGTTTTAAATTCCACAAAGTTTTTTAAATTTAGTAACCACAATTTTTGAGCTCTTTCAGCTTAAGAGACTATCAAATCTTTAGAAATTTTAAAATTTAATAAAAAATATATATTTAATTAATTTTTTTTGAAATTCACTATCATAAAAATATTTGTTTTTCAGTTTAATACTAAATACTTATCATTTTTAGAAATTTCTTTACAAAAGGTATTTTTATAAGTTTGCTCAAATCATTTCATATGAATAAATTTAAATAGTATTTTAGTAATACAGTAGATGCTCATCATTGGGAAATCTCAAAAATTCGAATCATTCAGAAATCTGAAATCTGCAAAACATTAAACGATCTAAAATTAAATTTAAAAATTTCTGAGCTTGTTTTTTGTTTTGATTTGACCAAAGCATCTGTAGTAAGCTTTAAAAGTGAATCACCAATATATGTACATACATACATACATATGTATGTATCTATGCCATTCGTTACTTCGAGCAAAGTAGAACTAAAAAAAATTAAAGTAATAAAAAAAAGTTCTATTGCTGTTTTTTGAAGTAAATCTACTCTATTTTTTTATTAATATTCGAATGGAAAACGTCTGAAAATTTCAAAATTTTGGAAATTAGCATTACATAAAAACAAAGTGATTGTAATTTGCGAGCGTCTACTGTAATTTACTTTTGCAACCCATAAAAGACTAACATTTGTTTTTTTAAATTTTGAGAAACTTTGCTGGTGTTCATACTTCCTTCACACATAAAAGTTAAAGTTTTTAAACAGGCCCTTAACAGTATTCAATTTTACATTCCACACAATCTTAAAACAGCATTTTTGGTACCCAGAATTTAAAATTTTTTTTCTGTATTCAGTTTTAAAGCCATTTACTTCTTTAAACAAGATTAATTCAAATTTAAAATAATTTTTCAAGATTTCAGTTTTATATACCTCAAAATGCATTTTTCTAGCTGATTAAATTATATTATCCATAACAAATTGTGGTAATTTTTATATGTATATTTTTTCTTGATGGCGGTGGGGTATTTATTTATTTTACAAATAAAAAAGTTTCAATCATGCTTTTATGAAATGAAAGGAAATACATAGTATACAAATTCAAAGGCAGTTTGCATATATTTTTTAACGCAAAACTTGAATTATGTTTTTTAAAAGTTTAATGAAAATTGTATTTAATTTCTTACAAAGTTTATAAACCAAATTGTTAGCGTATCAAAAAAATAACAATTTTTTAAACTCCTCATTATGAATATATATTTGTACGAGGATATAAGTGTATTCGTATGCATATGTGAAGGTGTATTTGATTTAACAATTCAAATATTATTTAGCACTTTTTATACCCCTAGCTGATGTCAATGGCCTCAAAAAAGGAAATACACAATTCCGGTACGTAAATACTGATAAAAAAAAATTAACACTCGAGCAAATTTTGGCAGCACGTTGCAGAGATTACATAAATAATATAATTATAAACGTAAATATAAACGCGAATTTTGATAAGCTTTTCAGCGCGGTGGACTTTGAGATTTAAGGCAAAGCACTTGAGGAAACGTTCTCACGACGGCACTGAGGATAGTGAAACTAAACGAAATCATACTTTCTTGCCTACTCACATACATACATACGTGCATATGTACATATATTTGTGCATAAAGAAGCACACAATTAAATAAACAAAAACATTTACTTCATTGTGTTTTAAACAAAGCATAAGATTGTAAAATTTCACGTTACAAAGTAGAGACGCATTCGCTAAATAATTTTAAGTGACTCGTTTTGTGCACAAGTTGAGTAAGTAGATCAGACTCTTAAATTGCTTGTCATCGTATAAATATTCGTACATACTCGTATATATGTATATATATTTGTAGATAGGAGTACCCAGCCACCTACTATTTATTTATTATCTTAGCGCTTTGTAAAATACATAAGAACAAACCTTCATACATACATATGTGTATACCTGCAAGTAAATGACGCATAATGAAGACATTTATTGCGCTTGTACAATATGACAACAACAAGCAATACTGTCACTTGAACCAAAAAATTATTTAATAAATTGATAAGTCATTGTGCGACGATGACACATCCCTGCAAAAAATGCGACTAGTCAAGGATGAGTCTGGGCATAGTCGCAAAGGAACATGCGACTGACTAATACAACTTCTGATCTCTTTATATGGAATGAACTGCTCCCTTTTGTTCGAGCATGTCCTATGAAGAGACTAATTGTCCCATTCTATACCAGAGTGGATATAAATGACGATCAGTCCGTTTATCGAACCGGCTTCCCTGCTAACGGCGCGGGTAAAATTGTGTTGCCTAAGCGCGTGCATAGATCAATTCATCGTTTATTATACCCGAAAATTATACCCGTTTGAGACTTATTTGCGACTAATTAATACCCAATGATACCCGTTTGAGACTAATCCCGGAATTCCTCTTTACATATTAGTCGCAAATGGGATACTCCATACAGCCATGACTTGTGCATCGGTGGGGTGTCTTGCAGTGCAATATAAATATCTATACATACATGCGTACATACTAGGGTGTTCGATTATTCGACTCTTTTGTAAAACCGGTTTTCGAATTATTCGAAAAATGGCAATTTGAAAAAACCGATTCTTAATTTTTAAATCAAGAAAAAACCGAGTAAACCGGTTATTGTTCCAAGTAAAAAAAAAGCTAAATGTAGTCACCTTTTTTAGCCCAGTTGACATTAATTGGTCTCAAATTAAAATGTCTAGTCTCATAATAAAGTCTCTCAATTATGACCAGGTGCTAAGCAGGTCACAAAAATTAGGTTAAAACATAGAAAATAAAAACGAAAAAGCGAGGAGAGGCATTGAGTAAATTGAGCGAGCTAGAAAGAATTGTTCTCAAAAAGGCGTTGTACAATTTTTCAAGGTTATTCCGTCGTCTTGTGACATTTGTAATAATTTATCGTATATAACATTAGTCGATTTTGTTTAAATTTTAAAATCTTGTTCTATAGATTCCTACGTATGTCTAAATATGTACTTGTTCTCAAAATTTAAGCGCCACGGCATTACTATGTGCCAAGTTTTGATCATAAACTTTTATTTTATTAAAAATTTATTATGTTTCACAAATACAGTTCATTTGTCAACCCAAATCGTATAAACTCAAGTTTCAAACTTTGGGTAAAATAAAAAATTTATTAGTTGTCCTTTAAAATAATACAATAATTTTTGAGTTTTGTAATTTATTTAATTTTATTGCAACGTCAAAGTTTCAAATGCCTTTAAGTTACCTTTTTTTTTTTAATTAACGCTCTTCCGCAATTTTTTCCTCGGGCATTTTTTTATATGGAAAAAGTTGACCAAAGCCTCTGCAAAAAAAAGTTTGGAACAAAAAAATATATATAAAATTTAGACGTGCTAACTCAAAAAACATCAAAATTTTTAGAAAGTCTTAAAAATTATTATTTCGGTTACCGGAAGTCATTCACATCAACAGTCGATTGTGATTAAAGACTAAAGACATTCTTTCTATAATAATTATTAGAGAAATAAATATTTTTAAGTCTTTAAAAACATTTATATTGAGATTTATTTTATAATAGTAATTACTTCTTAATTATAAGTTAGATTCCTAGTTACGAGCCCTTATAAGTGAAACCTGCTCTGAATCATTTCGAGATTAGTTCTGTATAATTCGGTACTTTTCACTACATTTAAGACACTTTTCCGACACCGTTTTGTTGATGTTTTCGTACAATTACTAAACTTTTTCAGAACAATTTAAAATTTTTGACACTGCATTTCAAATACCTTTTCGTTATAGGTAGGTTTATAAGTATTTCGGGACACTTTCGAACATTATGGTACCAATTTTCGAGCATTTAAGATACTATTGTACAATTTTCTTACTTTTTCGATACATTTTTGTTATTCCTTCAGTACGTTTTGGTACATTTTAAATACTTTTCCGTAACATTTTTGTTACTTCTTAAATATATTTAAGGTACTTTTTCGTTAAAATTTCTTTACTTTTCAGTACGACTTAGTTACTTTTTCAATACATTTCTGTTACCTTTTCGGTACATTTCAGGTAGTTTTTCTGTACAATTTTACTTTTTAGTTAATGTTTCGGTTTACTTAGCAAACAAATAACTTTGGTAATAACTCTCCCAAATGCTGGCTAAATATCATCACATTTTAACAAATTTTGGCAATTTTATTTTCTTTTATTAAATTATTTTTCTAAATTATAGTTTCAAACTTTATACAAAATTAAAAAAAAAAAATCAATTTCAAATATGTTTTTAGAATTTTTAAAAAGTTATTTTAATTTTTATTTAAATTCCTGAGTTTTTCATTAAAAAAAATTATTAACTTTCCAAAAATATTTTCTGAATTATACCTTCAAACTGTATAAAAAATTTTAAAAAATTTTTATTTCAAAAAACATTTTTAGAATTTTTAGAAGTTGTTGCGTTGCGACCTTCTGTAATGTAAAAATTAAAATTTATCTGAATTTCCCAATTTGAAAATTTATAAAAAATTCCATACCCAAAATTTTTATAAAATTTTTGATTGAAAACTGCGAAATTTTGTTTGAAAATTTGTTGAACTTTTTTCAGTTTTCTACAGTTTTAACTTGTGCTTAGAAGGTTTTTATGAGGAAAAGCTTTTTATTTTGATTGCAAAATTAACGAAAATTTAAAACATATGTACATATATTTGCTAATAAAGTTGAATATTGTATAATTATTAATTTTAATATTATAATCATAAAACTTAAATTGTCTTTTGCAATTCCTTATAGCGAACTTGGCGAACCTCATCAGTGTTGGCGATGTGAAGAGTACACAACTTATTAACAAGTGACAAGAAGCAGTGTCAAAATGCGGCGTAGGTGTTTTTGCACTTTATTCACACAGCTAAATAAACACAAGCACATACATACATACATACATACATACATTCACACAATACAAGCGCCTACCATTGACGTGCTACGCATCCATTAGTTGCCAAGTGTCCCACTTGCCGCTTGCTTGCCTTTTGTGTGTCATAAAGTTCGAGGAATTCTAAACAGAGAATACTTGCGCAATCACACACGCCAGCACATACATACATACATACAAATGTATATACATAAATACATACATTCAAAAAAAAAAGCACTCACTGATAAGCAGCACTACGCGATAGAACTATGAACTATGACGTAGTGCGAATTTCGCACCGCTTTCGCTTCCGCTTTGGCTTTTCACGGGCACCATCGTCACCGCAGCCACCGTCGCCATTACCAACAACGTAAAAACCAACCATCAACCACCAACCGAGCCAGCTGGCTTCGTCATTGGCCTTGTATCAAAGGCTGTTTGATTGCTCGCTTGTCTATGCAAGTCTATGCCGCAATGTATGTATGTACGTATGTATGTATGTGTGTATGCAGTAGCCTAGTTGTTAGCGTCCATTGTACAAAAAGGAAATAGTGATTACTAAAAAAGTAAAAATACAAAAAAAAAAAATAAAAATAATAAAACAAAAGTGAAATCAAGTCGCGTAAACACACACACGCACACACACACACACACACCCGTCATATATGTATGTATGTAGTTATCAATCGATAGCAAGCGCCACCAGTTCACGTTTGGCGCTAGTCAACTACATTCTTACAGACATACATACATATGCGAGCATGCTCGTCTTTATTATTATCTTATCTAGTTACTATCTGGTTAAATAAGAATTTATATGCATGACTCGCTGCCGGTGACGTACATATGTTTGTGCATACAACTTCAGGTGCTAATACGCCTACGTAGAGAATATACTCGTAGGTACATACATACATATTTAGGTATTAAGGTATTTAGAGGAAGTGATAAATTGTTGTTGTTATAATAGTGTAGATTAGTTGAAGAATGAATTGGCATTTATTAGAACAGTTTGCTTTAATAAAAAAAACGTCAAACAAATATAAATCAATAATTATGAATTACAGGGTTACATTGAAGGGTTATCTTTTAGATATACTCACATACTGTATATACCTAAGTTTTATAAATACATAAACATATGTTTGTATGCGAAAGTATGCGAATACACTTAATAAAATATACAAACGTATGTACATACTTACATGCTGTGTGCCTTTAAATGCGTCATTGCTTTCTACACCGTAGCATTTTATTATATTACTCATTCAACAAACAGCGTTCATATTTCATCAGTTATCGTAATTTCGGTATATACGAGTATGTAAGCGAAAGAGGTGTATAGATATAAATATGTCTGTGGTACAAAGTTCGAAATTTGCCTGACTCCGAACATCAGTTTTTAGAATTTGTGGTTTAAATTTCGCCATTAGCTTCTCCATGTAGAGCAGTGACTAACAGGTTAGCATTCAAGCAGAAATTCATGAAGTCCCAAAAAATTACACTCGCATTTACATATGTATACATATGTTTTTTTTTTCTTTTCTAGAGGTGTCACAAAGCATTGAAAGCCGAAGAGTTGGAACATGCTTTCGGCACACCGCACTAAAAACCCACCCCTACTCCGTTTCCCTCATTCCGTGGAACTACCGTTAGGTATTACTTCGCGAAGGGGATGCGGCCTATTGACTTTCTATGAATTTCTGCGGAGTTGCTCTGCTTGCCGCAGTTTAATTAGGATTTTGTTCGCCATATTGCAAACAACGGAATAATTTTGTTTAGACTCGAGCATAGTATCTACAAGGTTTTTAAGCGAAAACGATCTCCCCAACTTCGTGTTCGAGTCATCCCTTGCAATTGCTAACCGCGGACAGACGAATAAACAGTGTTCGCCGTCTTCAACCATCTGATTTGCACAGTAGGTGCAGTAAGGCTCATCGTCGTGTTTGAACCTGTGCAAATAAGAATTAAAACAACCATGTCCCGTAAGAATTTGGGTTAGGTGGAAATCAACTTCGCCATGTTGCCTATCTAGCCATTTCTCCAAACTGGGAATCAACCTAAATGTCCAGCGTCTCTTAGCCGCTGCACTCCACCGCCCCTGCCAACTCCACATGCAACTCTGTCTCGCCGCTTCACGTCTCACTTTATTTGTCGCCAAAATCTCTATTGGACAGAGCCCAGCCACCGCCAGTGCTGCTTCTTGCAACGTTGTTCTGAACGCGCTACACACCCTGATCGCGCAGAGGCGATATATGATCTTATCTCTTGTGCGTACGAAGTCTTTTCGAGCTCAGCCAACCAAATTGGTGCACCGTACAGAAGTACAGACCGTTTTACGCTTGCATATAGCTGTCTGATTTGTTGCCTAGGTCCTCCTTTATTCATCATAAGCAGTGATAGCGCCGCTGCAACTTTTTCTGCTATCTCAACTTCATATTCTAAATTAGGCTTAAATATTAACCAAGCGTCGAAAATTATGCCTAAATATTTGAGGGTAGGTTTCGAGACAATTTCATGTTCCCCAACTTTGATTTTGAAGCTACCACAAACCGCGTGCTCAAAACAAGCCTCTCAAGAGCCCAGCGAAGGTGATGCTCGGAACCCTGTCCCTTCCGACATTGCTCAAAATGTGAAGCCCACTATCAGGCTGCGCCTCCAGATAACCCAGGGAAGGTGCTGCTCGGAACCTCGTCCTTTCCGACAGCCTTCAAAAATACGAGTTTCCTACTGCAAAACAATTTATAGACTTGAGACCAGATATTTATAACAGTCAACTAGTGCACTTCGGCTAGCGATACAATATTTTAAATATTAATTCAACAGAAAAGTTTATGGAAAAATTTGTGTTCTTACGGACTGCAGCAGGACAGTAATGAACATAGAACCTGGTGTTCAAAACACATCACGACGAAATACTAAACGGTAGTATCGGTAGGGAAACGGTACAGGACACAGTAGGAGGTTTAGTGCTGGTTAAAGTCTCACACTAACGGGTGTAGGCTTTTGATGCTTACTCCTCGAATAACAAAAAATAAAAACTGCGTATTACATCTCTCTAACTATGACAAACCTTTCGTGCATCTTATCTGAAAACTAGAAGCCGCAGCGCTTAAGGCAAAGAATTTTTCCTTAATTTAATTTCCAAATAACTTTCAATTACAAATTATTATATTTTTCAAATATAATACAAACACAAACACACTGACACATTTAAATTATTTATTTAACCTCCAATTATCTAAAATTATTTTCCAATTAAAATACTATTCACATTTTTTTTTTTAATTTTATAAGAAATGTAGAAAACATTTATCAAAATTTCGTACTTTTAAAAATCCAATTTTTAGAATTTTTTCGGGTATGCAGATATGTAGTTCGATTAATTTTAGTATAAAAAAGTGCAAATTTCTAGTGGCTACGAATTGCCGCTGATTTGTAACATTATCTTTTATACTAACTCTCCTTCGCAATTCCTTCTATATAAAAAATAATCGCGGAACTGCGTTTCCAAGAAAAAACTTGTCAAAAACCAGTGGTAACTTAAAACTTGTACTTAAATTTGCACTTTCTCGCACTCAAATTGAATGAGTGAAAAAACTGCATACTCCAAAGAATTCTTAATTTTCATTTTTTTTAATTTCATTTTTTTTTTAAATGGGTGGTACGATTTTTCTTATCTATTGAACCATATTTTACATAAAAAATAATTTCAGTTATTTACAAAAAAAAAACTAAACTGTTGAAACGTGTCAATTTGTGGTTGTGCTATAATTTGTGAACAGAGCTCATACAGTTCATCATTCCACTTCTTCAATACCACTCGCCCATGCGGACATTCTTCACGCAAAGCACAGTTCTCTCAAAATCGCTCAAAACCTTCTCATCGACGATCAAAATCATCCGTTCTACGGTGCCTTATAAGAGGACGGTCATGTTCAGGGATTTTTATTAAAATCAAAATTTTTCTTTATTGTCTAGAAAGGGCTATGCGTTTCAATTTTTGCGTCCGTGTATCCCAATACTCAACGACTTTTAATTTGTTGCCTAGTATAAGTACTTTCTTTGTTTTGTCCTCGTTCGGTGCGGGACCAAACAACTTTTTCTGGGTTTAACGCTAACGGTGTTAATAGCATCTGCAGACGTCAGCATTTTCAGGTTATTAATTAATAAAACTTAGGTTGAATATTAAAATAAAACCATTTGAATTAATTTTGTACAGACATTGTAACGATTTTTTTTAATTGAAGCAACTTTTCATCAGAATTTAAATATTTTTAATCTCAGTTTTTAGAAGAATTCTGGCTATGCAGTGTCCATAGCTCAGAGCAAAGGACAAATAGAGAATGGGGCTCGCACAATATGC
The DNA here is from genome assembly GCA_963971545.1 of Philophylla caesio. Classification (NCBI taxonomy): domain Eukaryota; kingdom Metazoa; phylum Arthropoda; class Insecta; order Diptera; family Tephritidae; genus Philophylla; species Philophylla caesio. The sequence continues at coordinate 116,984,772 of OZ020606.1, read as the reverse complement.
CGGGACAACACCAGGCGAACGCTTTATTAGGAGGGTATCATTTCAAAAGGTAATATTTTTATAAATTTCTCTTAAGTGGTTTGTCAAACAAAAAAGTATGCTGAAAAGTTACTGAAAACACTTAACCTTTTTTATTGGTGCAGCGACGATTGGTATGTACAAGAACGAATTCTGTCGTGGGATGGCATGTCGTATACGTAACATTTGAAGGTTTTTTATAACGGCCTTTTTATTTATAATTATTATTTACATAATTATGTAAATTTTTCTTTCTTTTTGTACCTTCCATTTGTATATGGCGTTACACTCTCGGCTATAACATAATTTCAAAATTCAATGATAATTTTTGACTATCTGAAACTTTAACTTTATTATACAAAAATTTACTAAGCTACAAATTGCACGAAAATTTACAAATATTAAAATTCTAGTAAAACATTATTAAAATTGTGTGACAAGGTTTAGGAAGTTAAAAAAAAAATTCATGAAATGTACACAAAAACCTTTTGAAAATTGTAAAGCGTGATAAAATGAACATAAACTTAATTTACGTCACAAACTCAACACTGAGAAAATGAAATCCAAAGAAGGCAATTAGAAAAAAAACAAGGTGTGGATATTCTTTTATGACAGAAACTGACACTTACTTTTGACAGCAAAATTTTTTTTTTCACACAAGGGGTTGCTTTCTCGTCAAATCTTCGGAACTTCGGAAAATTGGAACTTCTTCATAGAAAAATATCGAAGTACCACGCAACGAATATAAGTATCAAAGGTATGAGAAAAAAATTAAAAAGTCCAAGTAAAAAATCCTTAAATTTTTAGCACAAAGTTAACTATCGAACTTAAGCTCAATATCGATACAAAGTAGTCAATATTGCGATTCTCAAAAGTACTCGCTACTTCTCACCACCATTTTCAAGCATGTAATATTATTTTAAGAAAGGAAAAAAAAAATTACAAAGAAAGTTGTTTGCTACGCATTTCAACGTGACACCCACATTCACCCCACACACAGCGCCATGATCTAGTTAGGAAGGGTGACAACACACCACCCGCACGCATAACAGCAGGACATGTACAATAAATCTTAAAAACGGCGAAAAATCCACTTTCACATGTTGAGTGAACAAAGTTTTGGCACAGCATTTACTCATTGAATGTCCAGTTGGCTGTCAAACTTTCAAAAGAGTCAAAAAAATAAAATAAAATAAAAAAAATTTTAACATACGAGTATAAAAATAATAAAGCAGATTTAAGTGCAGCTGTCAAATATTTTCACTTAAGCCAAATTGTTTTGCTAAAACTAAGTTTTGCTCCAAATATCCGCATACTCAACAAAAGAAAAAAAAAATAGAATAAAATAGAATGAAATAGAAATGTGAAACTGAAAGATTAAATGGTCAAACACTAGAAATGTGAAACTGAAAGATTAAATGGTCAAACACTAATTCCTTTGAAAGTTGTAAGGTCACTTCCTAAAAAAGTTTTTGTATTTTTTTTTTTTTATTACACCTCGCAAGCTTAAGAACCTTTGCTATGCGGGATTCACCAATTGCAATTGTGTGTGTGTGTGTGTGTGTGTGTGTGTCTCTGACAACCTCTGCGCAATAAATATTCGCCAGTCAATATGTTGAAAAGTCCATAAATCATTTGTACTTGTACACTTTTACATACGTACAATTATTTATATACATACATACATATGTACATAGATACATACATATATTTGTACATACATACATACAAGTACACACAATAATATGCAATTTCTTTATCGAAGTCTCATCGAGTGTGCGTGGTGCGAGCAATGTTTGACCATTAAGACGATCGCATTTTAATCAATGAATTATTGGCGTTTTGATCAGCGCAGTTAAATTGATAATTCCAACAGCCGGACTTGCATACATATATACATACATACATACATACATACATATCTATTTAGTTGTGTTGCATAGACAGTTACGAAATGTTGCAAATGTTATTTGTATTTTACTTAATTTATTTGTTGTGTTTGTTATTTATGTACGCTTGCATTTTTTTCTTTTTACAATTTATTCCTGTTTATACATTTTCGCATCATTTATTATGTTGTGTTTATTTTTACTTCTACGCATTTTTTTCTGACTTTTGTGGCACAAGGCAACAAGGCACAACACGTGTGCGGACCAAAACAACGCCTTTAACACCGGTTATTCCCAGCAGCTGTCCATACTACGAGTATTTATGTGGATGCCACTTTGTGGGTCTATGCAGCAAGTGTTCTGCCACCACCCAAATTCCCAACCGCCACCACAAGTAAACGGTTCAATCTTCTAGCAACTACTCGATGAGCGCATTATAAAAATTCTTACTATGAATTTATAAAATCGACAGCATTAAGTTTGGAGACTTCGACCAACGAATCTGTATCGTTGTGATGGAAGCGGGATGCGGTAGCCCGACGAGGTATAGTTTTGTTGTAAACCTACTAGGCCATATGACTACTAATATGTTTTTTATAGGTGGGCGTGGTAACACCCATTTTTTCAAAATTTCATAAAAATCAAGTTTCTATGTTAACTATATCTCTAAATAACAAATTTTAATTATTATGCTCTAATAGAAAAAGAAAAAATGAAAATTTTGCATTTTTCTAAATTTTCGTTACATGGGAGGTGGGCGAGGTTATGGTACGATTTCAAAAATTTTTAACGATGATAACAGCGATATTGAGGAAAAGTTGTTCACCAATTTTGTGATGATACCTCACACCGTTATTAAGATACAGACATTTTTTTCTAAGTGGGCGTGGCAACGTCCATTTTTCAAAATTACATAAATAAATAATTTCTTAGTTCAAAATCGATCCAAATATCGAATTTCACTTAATTCGTTTTAATAGATACCGAAAAAATGAAGTTTTTGCATTTTCCAAAAACTTCCGTTATATGGAAGGTGGGCGTGGTTATGATCCGATTTCAAAAATTTTCTACGATATCAAGGAAAATATGTCCACTAAATTTTGTGATGATAACTAATACTTGTATTGAGATACAGACAATTTTTCAAAACTTCGTAAATACCTAACTTCTTAGTTCAAAATCTCTCCAAATACCAAATTTCACTCAATTTGCTTTAATGGATACCGAAATAACGGAGTTTATGCATTTTTCAAAAACTTCCGTTATATGGGAGGTGGGCGTGGTTATTGACCGATCTTAACCATTTTCAGACAGACAGACAGACATCTTTAAATCGACTTCTCTTTTCATTCTGTCTATTTTGGTATACATAAGTCTATATCTATCTTGATTCCGTTATGCTGTTACAAGCAACCGTTATGTGAACAAAGTTATAATAACATTGTGTACAAGTACGCTCGGGTATAAAAATAGAGCTAATAAAGTAGAAAAAAGATGGAAATCTCGATTCATAGAAGCACCCTTAGGCGATCAAGTTAGCCAATCAGGTTAGGTAAGCCAATCATAAACATAATTGGAGAGTCGGACCGAAGTCCGAACAATCCAAAGCCAGCTTCTAAGAAGAAAAGATTACAGATCTCGACAGAAAATGCTCAAACGCATGGAAACTAAAATGTGCTTAATAGTTTAAAGGAGTCTAACAAATTATATACAGACGCTGAAAGTAAAATATCATGAATTAATTGGTAGGAATGTTTACACTATTTCCTAAGGTGCAGTCTTTTTTGAATAACATCAAGGAGACCTTGTAACTCGAACGGCGCTATAAGATTGCCGACTTTTTAAGACTGCAGTAGCCTTGAGAGGAAAACGTTTGGAAGCGAGATAATTAGGGATTGCGACAAAATGGATCTGTCACAGCTTTCATCTGCTCGTGCTTAGTTTGGAGAAGTCATTCCCGTACTGTGGACACGACTGCTGTGAAAACCTCTGAGGAAACAAATCGTCACAAAATGATATTTTTTTATATGGACTCCCTTGTATCACTCGCTTATGGTAAAGGTATCATGAAATAGGGCTTCTTTCCAAAGGTACCGTCTATCGCTTTTACCAGAGAGTACAGCGTACAAGCCCCAGCGAAAGGTCGGAAAAAGTCGAAACCCCGCATAAGCATGGAAATGGGCTCCATAGTACCGAATGATGCTGGTGGTGAACTCTCGATTTCGGCTTCGGCGATTATTATGGCAAACATGTTCGCTGCTACAGAGGATAGCTGGCTTTGTATTTTGGCTTGGACAAAGAACCAGAGGATCGACTCGGGTGGAATGTCGGAACTACTGGCGCAGTCGGCCGAAGATAAAGTGTAAACTTCCAAGAAAGCGAAAGTAAACTCTGCCGTATCGGACTACTGGCATATATTTTATTGCATAATTAATCGAGGGTTGTCCTTTTTTACTTGTGAAAACTTAGTTAAAAGTGGGTAAGATGGAATAATACATCACGGTAACATTCCTGGTAATAATTAATAGAAATTATTCGACCAAATGAAGCTATCGTTTTTTTCGGTTTTCGTTGTTAAGGTAAATGACACGATCAAACTTCCAAATGTTTGACACTTCCAGTACCGGAAAATATTAGACCGAATACTACTAAACATGCGCATGTCAGATGCAGTTCAATGATCCAGGCAGACAGTTAAACAGTTAAGAGAGACCAAGCAACGGGAGCAGCACAACGAATAAATCGATTGGTCTGTTTTGAGAGTATAAAGGGAACAGTCGGTTGGTTTATTAGTTAGTTGGAACGTTGACCGACCGCTGCATTATTAAGGCGGCAAAATGTACCAAACAACCGCATCAAGTAAATACGCACTGGCATACATACATATAATACCAACAATGATAACAACAAAAGTCGGCTATAACGTCAACATTGTACAAAATAATAAAAAGCAATACAGTCGACTCGACGCAATGCAGACCTCACCACCGCTCGTACGACAGGTGCGTGCGTGTAAATAAAGTCAAAGCCAACCAGCCATCAATTCCAAATGGCCAGCTGCTGACCAGGTGAGCGGCAAGTCGGTCTCAGTCTGCCAACCAAGCAGCCAGCAAGCCTGCCAGCCTGCCTGCCAACCGGCCAGCCGGTCAAGAAGCCAAGCGCACAATTTAATACAAGCTACTAAAGGTATGCGGCTAGCAATCTGCTGCGAATATAACACATAACAAATGAATAAATAACAACGACAAAAACAACAACAAGCGTAGACAAAATAACAACTAAAGAAACCATATGAGCAAGCAAAAGAAAAAATTAGAGAGTGAGAAAAAAACGAATTGGAAAAAAAATTAATAGTAATCGAAATAAACAGTGCCAACAAATCAGAAGAAATAAGGGAAATCTGCGCAGACAGCAGTGGATTGGTAGTAAGAAGACGAACAAGAAGAAGAAAAATGAAGTGGAAGTGGAGGGAAAGCAAATAGATTGGTGCGCTGTTGCTGTTGTTGCGGATGCTGTTGCCGATGGTGTTGTTGCCGCTGTCGCTGTTTGCGATGGTGACGGTGACGGTGACAGGCGTAAAAAAACTGGTATGGTTGCATTTTTGTGTATACACGTTATTATTTATTTGCCCACAATAAGTTATTAAATATCTCGAATTGTTCAGTAGTAATCGGCACACAGGCAAACAACATACATACAAACACATACATACATACAGACACAAAAAATTGTTCGAAAAATGTTATTCCAATTGGCATTTAAGAACTCTGTGACTTAAAATTAATTATAGTAGACATTTCAATATTTTATTTATTAACGCATGATGGAATAATAAAAGGTGTTGTACGTTGTGACAGCGCCGGTTTGAACGCCCTTAGCTCAATGTTGTATTTAGGAGGTATTAGAGAAACGGGCATAAAAGAAGGCCGTTCTTAGGAAAAAGTACAAATTAGTGAAGATATTTAAAAAAAATTTAACTTAAATGATTTGAATATTAAGAATTTTTTATGAGAACTGACAAAAAATAATAACTTGTATTTACATATGTAAATAGCTGATGAAACCTGCGCATAGTACGACTTTTTAGTGTTTTAGGATGCCAAAATTAAAAGAGACAAATTTATTCGTAAATGATTATGAAAAGTAGAACCTCACATGGTTTGCCACATTAATTAGGTTTAGTACCAATCAATGGTTTATGAAGAAACTGAAAGTAAATCACAATGCTTAAGAGCATAAAAGCACTGAAGGCGGCTTTTTTTTTTTTAAATACTAACTGATTGCTGAAAAAGCATAAATATACTGGTCGATGGTGTTCCTTTAGCGACTATTTTTATTGCAATACAACATCCATAGGTCATATTGAATATAAAATTAAAATGATTGCAGAATCAAACAATATCTAAACCTTAAGCTTTAAGTTTGTAAATAAGATAACTATTACTTTTAAATCCTACAACATTAAAACTTAAAACTAAGTAAAAACTAGAAATTAAAGATATGAATTTAGGGAATAAAACTTAGGGAACGGGATAAAAATGAACAATGCATAAATAATGCCATATTAAAAACATCTGACAAAGGTAAACGGTAATATGTTTAATATTCACTCGGTGTATAGTTTAATTAATGTGCGATGTAACCCTGCTCCAGAATTTAGCAGGTAGCTTGTTTCAAAGGCGAACCGAGAAAGCGAAAAATTGACGTTTAGATATCATAAGAGTTGTAATTTAAATGAAAGAGCTGTAGCCCGTTTCTGTAACTCATTTCGATCGATGTTTTCGATTGAAATTCTCGATTTGACGTCACACTCACTTATTGTGTTTCTGTAATAAAATTATTCGAATTGATCGACAACCCTGTATAGTCAGCTGATTTGTTCCATTCCATTTCAGTAGGAACAATCGATTGAAAGGGTTTCTATAATCAAATGAAATGAAATATTGCCGATTGTTGTTCTCACTTGCTGTTGAGGTGGTGAGAATTGCTTATTTAAGTGACTTTCATGTGTTTGTGTAAACAGTTCGTTTAATTCAAAATGGAAGCTGGTGGAATAAAAGACAAGTGTAAGCATATTATGGTTAATATATTTTATATGGATAATTAAAAATGCTTTTATGTATTTTTATTACAAAGAAATACGTCGGGTCGGATTACCAATTACCAATAAACTCATAAGTTTAATAGCAACAATCTTTATTTATCAATATTAAATGTTTTGTTTACATATTTTGTTCAAAATGCTCACTTTTCACAATAAGATTTTCTTAAATATGTAATTGCTAATCCGATGTCATGAATTTCCTGTCGATTGGCATTCCATTTCTCTCACTGTTCCATATTTTTTCGATTAATTCTTACGGAAACACTCTTTCTCGATCAATCGACTAATTTGGATCGAATCGATGTGACGTCACCACAATCGACAATTTTGTCGATTTCTTACAGAAACGGGCTACTGATGTGATCCTGAAGATCGAGACGATTAAAGGGGGCTTTTAAGAAATTGGTGTTCTTCTGTGATGATGTTTTTATGGCGCAGCGTCAAACACTTAACTTTGAGCGGATTGGCAAACGATGTAGAGGATATCTTCAGAGCCCATAGAGAAATATAAACTATTTTTGATACTTTATCTAAAAACGGATATTTTTTTCTTGCCAATAAAATATTGTATTGAAAATACCACTAAAATTGTTGGAAAATATTCCAAAATGCCAAAACAATCAATAATATAAGTTTCGCATGAAAAACTTAATTTTCTGCTACAAATCAAAATTTTGTTTTTCACAACTGGTACCAAAATTCGGCCGTTCAAGATGGCCGATTTAGAGCGAGAAGTTGCCAATATACAACACCTTTCATTATTGCATCATGCTATTTACGAAAATGTATTTGTTGTCGATTTTTATGGAAAATGAAATTGTTAAAACTCGTGCCTGCAAATAGGCGAATGCAAACTACTTATGTACATATGCATGTACATATGTATTTATTGAATTTGTAATCGAAATTCGATAACTTAGAGCGTCACGTAAATTGCAATCAAAGCTGAAAGTGCAAAAAAGAAAGACACTTTATTTTCAGCGTTCGAAAAAATCACGACTTCATGAAAAAATGTCAGCCCACGAAGTGAAGTTGAATAACCTCGATAAATCGTGATATGTACAACAGGTAAATGCTGAAAAAATAATAATAATTTTCATGTTTGTCTGCCAACAGTTGTTAAGCTTTTAAATATTTTCTTCTATCTTCCAAAAATCCAAAAGGTTTTCAACCATTACCAACGCAACTTCTAAGATGTTTGCTTACCTTATAATTCGCCCATGAGCTAAACACCAGTCGGTTTGATGGAACGCAAAGTTCGACGACACGGAAATTCTTTAACAAGACTAAAAGTAGCCAACGTAGAGGGGATTGGAATGAATACAGAACCGCCTTTAAAACGTACAAAAGTAGAATTATAGCTGAAAAGAAGGAATCCTGGCAAGTGTTCTGCGGTAGACTGGAGACCACGAATCAGTAATCAAAGCTACGTAGAATATTGACTTGGTTGAACGTTACTCTGAACAGTAACTTGAGGTTAGACGATTCAGGGACGGTTTCTAGTCTGTTTTCTCTTAATTCAAATCTAATTTCCCGCCAGCAAAAAACCAAATTTATGCTAATCCAGCCGGACTCATGCTACAGAAGTGAACGTCTCTGATAATGTGGATAGTGAGAAGTTTGCAAAGTTTGAGAATCTGATACCACAAATGCATTTGATAGGTGCTTCGAAAGTAAGTATTTATCGATGAAAATTAGGGATACACTCTGGCGGCCTTTCGGGACATAAGAAGAGTTTTTAATAATATCCGTACGGAATTCATAGTCTCATACAGTGGCATTGTATGGCTCTATGTTTCAGATCAGAGGAATCAACGCAGCCAGAGGCATACCACAAGTAGCCGTACTATCTCATCTACGCTGACCGTTGGCGGTGAACGAAACTCTAGAGATAATCAGAGAAAGTATTTAATAAGAGTTGTCGTCTACGCCGATAAATTAGTGATACTCATCACAGGCAAATTCTTGTCAACGATAAGTGAACTAATGGACCGGCCACTCGGCGACATGTCTAGGTTTGCAAGCTAGAATAGTCTGGAGGTTAATCCCTTCAAGACGGAATTCGTACTGATCACTAAGAAAACATAAGTTTCGATTTTCTTCTTGAGCGATATTTGTAGCGATATCGATATTGATAAATGATATGACAAGGATGACGATAACTCTAAAATGTCGGTTATACGATTACCACAAAGAAAGCCTCTGTAATGTAAAATTTATAAGAAGTAAAACTATGGAATTTTAGCCATTGCTTAAGCGCTAACCGATTGCGCAAAATACGATTATTAGGAATTTTTAAATAGTTTAGCTTAACGATAAACACAACGGTCGTACTAGAGTTTTGTAAACAGAATCCCCATCTATTTAGATTTAAAATTATTAGCCGCTTTCAAGTAAGATTTTTGGGTTTATTTGCTTATAACAAAAGAAAAAAATCATTGTTTTCAGATAAAATTCGCAACTTAAATAAGTTTCGCACGCGTGGCTGATTTCCATAAAAAGCAACACATCACTTTGAAAATTCCTGCGAAAAATAATTCAAATAAATTCTACGAATCGTGTAGTTTGTTTAGAAAGTTTACAAACTAATTCGATAGTTTAAATTGTTTGCAATCATTTCTCCTTCAACAAAATTTTCACCGAAATTAATTTAGGTGTGTACATATGTACGAGTATATACTCGTATGCATGTGCATATGTAAATAAACCGAAAAATGTGATTGCCCACATTATTGGATTTTAAATTACCTGCTGAAGTAAACAATTCGCAGCAATAATTATTGAATGTTGTTTAATTTTTAAGTGCCTCAGATGATTATTTGTACGATTAATACAATATTTATGAAAATTTCCCATTGATATAAGCGATTATATTTTTGCTTACAAGAATAAGCGGGTGTGTGTGTGTGCATATACATATTTATAAATTTGGAGTTAAGGGAGAATTTTAACTTTGAATATTATTAGCTTTAATTTATATATTAAACACATAGCTTGGTAGTTTTGCAAATGAAGCGAAAAAATGTGTTACATATATTTGTATATACTAGTACACATAATTTTAAAAAAATACATATTTAAAATTTTTAATGTAAAAGAAATGCAAAAAAGATTGCTAAGATGATGCGCATCATAAAAATTACTTGTACTTGATATCTATACAAAAATTACCAAGCACCAAAATTTGCTTGGTCATCTTCAATTTCACTGTTTGCGTTCACAACGAAAAAAAAAATTGAAATTTTTCCTCACATTCTTTAGCAGATTTTTTTTTTTTTGATCTTACTTAATATTATTTAACATTCACAAATTGTGTTCGGTTTATTAACTCGCTATGCGCCGTTACTCGCTCAATAAACAAATTGCTTCGACAAAAGATTAGCTTTTTGGTGGATTTCATATATTTACATACATACATATGTGTACATTGTTTTTAAGCTTTTATGTGTTTATTATGATAAAAACTGAATTTTTGCATATTTGCTTCGCGGAATAGTAGTTGGTAGCAATAAATCTCCAGCATACAAGAATATCAATTGTGTTCGGTTGTAAATCCGGCTGGAATTCGTTAATCGAACAAAACTTCTGAATTTTACAATTAATTGTTGGCATTTTGTTTATAATTAAAAAAATTAAGTTAGAAAATTTCATAATTTCTCCGTTTAACACATGTTTGATTTTTTTGTTTTTATAAGAGAAATTTTCAAAAAGTAACGCTAATATGTACATACATATGTATGTACTTATTTGAAACTTGCGCTTTATTCTATTAAAATTAAAAAAATAGAAAAAATCTATATAATTATAAAACAAGTCGTCGAATATAATAAAAGTGCGTATTTCTTATTTCTTCCTATAAGATTTTCTTTGATCATATCAAACTTTCAGTAAGAATGTATTTATTGTAAAAAATATATCTTTTTTTAAAGCTGTTGTCATGTTTTCCAAAACGAGATATCAAACTCTTAAATCGGTTATGTAGTTCCGAAGATATTTACAAAAAAACCTATGTTAATAATGATCGAATATCAAAATTTTAAAACTTTCGAAATGTTGCATTCAAAAATCCGAGTTTTCGGTTTATTTACAAAATATTCTATATAGGTATTAGTAAGAGGAAGAAAAATGTCTCTGCGAAAAATTTATCAAATAGGCGGCGCTGGAGTCGAGTTATTTATAAAAGTCGTGGTTCTGAACCGATTTTGATGGAATTCACGTTTTATTCTACTTGCATGCTAAAAAAATAGGATTTCATTTGTTTGCAATTATTTGCTTCGTAGCGCTGGAGTCGAGATATACAGAAAAATATACATCTTAACTGGGACGACGAAATATTTAACTTGGAAAATCTGCTATAACTATAAAGAAAAGTAGGAACCTACGAAAACGAGTGCGAAATTTAGGTGTCCGTTTCATTCTCAACATTAAATACGTGTACAACAGAGTTCAAAAAGTATTTCATATACTACTAATAAATTTTGGGCGGGACGTAGTTCGCCAGGTCTTCTAGTAAATAAATATAATTTGAAGATATGCGTATCAGTCAAAAGTATAATATTGGCAAAATTTTAGTATATACTTCTGCCTAAAATTTCTGCAAAAATTGTGATAAATTTTATTTGAAAGTATCTACAATAAACATCTGCAATCGCATTAAAAGAGAAAAACTTCAAATAGGTTTCTTCAATTTTTAGGCCAAGATATTGATGGAAAAAAGGAATTTTTTTTAATTTTCCTGCTGCTCTGCTTTCATTCAATGCCCACACCCCTGTGTAAGTCATATACCTTAATCGTTTTTAATTACAGGTCTTAATTGAGTGCAAAACTAAAAACGTAGAATGAGATTTATACATACATACATATGTAAGTATTTCTTTTTTTGATTTGAAAATAAAATTTTGAATTTTCTTATTTTTATAATTTATTAAAGTTTTCACAAATATTGGTCAAAATACATAAAATCCGGTAATTGAGTTTCGCATTTTGGCATTTGAAACGTCGAAACTGCTTTATTGAATGATGTGAATGATGCAGAAAAGGTTGACAGATCAAACGCAACATAATCAAAAGTATGTAAGTGGAAACCAGCAAGGAAAGCAAAATTCGGGCGAAACCGAATTTTATATACACTCGCGATGTATGTACATATTTTTATATGGGCTGTGCCACGGTCATTTTTCAATATTTCATATAAACCCCCTTTCTTTGTTTCAAATCGCTGCTACTATTAAATTTTATTTAATATGTTCCAGTGTATAAACATATAACGAAAAAATGAAATTTTAGAACTTTTCAAAACTTCTATTATATGGAAGGTGGACGTGGTTATGGTGTGATTTTAAAAATGTTTGACGATGATAACAGCAATATCGAGGATAATACGAGTATGTCCATCAAATTCTGTGACGGTGCCTAACGCTGTTATTGAGATACGGAATTTTGTTTTAAGTGGGCGTGGCAACGCTTATTTTTCAAAATTTCGTAAATATACAGTTTCTTTGTTTAAAATCGCTGCAAATATCAAATTTCACTCAATTTGTTCTAATAGATACCGAAAAAAAAAAGTTTTTGAATTTTTCAAAATTTTTCTTATATGGGAGTTGGTCGTGGTTTTTGACCGATCCCGACCATTTTCAATAACAACCTACGCTTGCCAAATTCGTAGATCAAGTTTGGATAATAATAGTTTTATGTCGAAATGAACTCACTTAAATATAGTAAGATGAGAAATGTTCTTTTCATAGTTCCTTGAACAGCTGTCGCATTTTCAGAAATCAATGCCGAGTTTTACTATGAAACTGTAACGCGTTAGTGCTTAGAAGACATCCGACGTATCCACTCTCTCTAAATCGTCTTGAATCTATGCAGCTTCTTAAAGATTCCACAACACCGAAACCGATTTGTCTCTAAACCAAACTCGACAAGGGATTGTACGTACATCAATATTCCACCCTAACGAAAAAGCAATGGTAGATGAAATACTCAAAGTAAGGTTTTGTTTTGACAAATATTATTTAGGGAAAATCCCATGTATTTTGTTGTTGCCTGAGACCACTAATGTGTCAACCTATGAAATATCAAGTTTGCAGTAATATCAGTTTGTAAACAAAGTAAAAGGCTAAGCACATTAAATCAATATGTCACAGGTAAATTGTAAACATAGTTTGGCAGTTTAGGGGTCACATAAAATAACAAACAAACAAACCAAATCAGCTGCTCTGCGGATACTACCTGTTCAATATGCCTTAATATTGTGTGTACAAGTAAATATGGTATTGTTTATTCGAGCGGTTTGAGTACGAGTATGTACAATTTATTTGCTAGAAACCAAAAAACAATAAACAGTAACAACTACAACTTACATATACATGTACCTAAATATACATATGTATGTATGTACATATGGATAAAAGTTATAAGTGGCATTGGCAATTTGTGGAGCTATTAATTCTTTTGTGGATTTTGGCTTTATAATATTCTCACTTCAATTTATCCAAAAGACACACACACACATATATGTACATAAGTACTATGTGCGTATGAAGCACTCGCAATGAAGTCAAGTAGCTAAGCGCAAAACAAAGTGATACAAACGAATGTACGTGAGCGCCTTTTCGTTGGGCATGCAATTTATGTGCAAATCTTGTATATGTTTTCATAAGTGTGTGTGAGCACACAAGCTAAACATGGAGAAACAAATAAAGTATTTCACTTTTTTATAGACTATAAACAACTAATAGAAAATACCAATAGACTACATCGCTGTGAGGCCCAATAGCTGATAGATGGCTAGCACAAAAACTAAGGCTAAATAAAATACAGAAATAATAAAAATTGGTTAAGGAATAGATATCTAAGAATTGGAATAACGAAAACTACAACAAAAACAACAACAACAAGTAGTATCGTAGCACCAAGCTACACCACAAATAACAATCATAACATATCAAAAACAACGAAGCTGTTTATAGTGGAACAGTAGCAACAAAAACGACTGCAATAGCAACATCAACAAAATATCAACAAAAAAAAAAAAAAACCAGTGACATTGTTCTATAGTTAGTGTGTATAAATAGTTGTCGATGTGCAGGCAGGGGCGGTGGGTGGTTGGCAATGCATACCTATGGAGTCTAAATACAAATGTGTATGTGCATATTTGCATTAGAATGTCTTTTTAAAAAGAGTATATGACTCTGTACGCGATTCATAATTATAATAAATATAATAATAATTTGTGGTGTGCGTCTTTATCATTGCTTGCCGAGGGGTGACCGCTATTAAATTTTACTTGTCCTAGCTAAGATTCGAATCTCGAATCTAGCGGCATATCGACCACATCGGCCACAAGCGCGATTCATAATTTTTGTTAAATTTCTTGGCAATGTCGACGCCAAATAAGATTATTTTCCTTTCTAAATATGCACCGCAAAATCTTGATTTTCTTACAGTCTCCAATACAGAAGACATAATAACTAAGGCGCTCTCAGTCTTAGCTGTCTCCAAAAACAGTTTTTAGAGAAATTTGGCATTCGATTGGGTCGATTTATTAAAAAAAAAAGAGAACAATAATAAAATTATCGTCGTTTAATTGAAATTTTTTCCGAAGCATTAACGGTTTTCTTACATATAAAATTAAATTGTGTTTCTTCGTTATATGACAGCAAATGTGACAGAAAAATATAATATAATAATTTTGGCGCGTACACTATATAGCTCGGTGTTTGGCCGAGCTTCTCCTACCATTTGTGGTGTGCGTCGTTATATTCTACCACAAAATGGAGGGACCTACAGTTTTGTGCCGACTCCGAACGGCAGATGTATTTAATGAGAAGCTTTTTCATGGCAGAAATACCCGCGGAGGTTTGCCATTGCCTGCCGAGGGGTGACCGCTATTAGAAAAAACTTTTTCTATTATAAAGATTTTGCTTGCCCTGACTGAGATTCGAACCTCGAACTCACCGGCATTTCAAGTTATAGCACGCACCGCTACCAACTCGACCACAGCGGCCACCGTGACAGAAAAATAGTGATGAATAAATGCAAACTTGCACTTTATTAAACTAAAATATGTACAAAATTGAGAACTTGAAAAATTACAACACTTGTGTGGAAAAGATTTTTGTTTCAAACGATAACAACAGATTTACTGGCAGAAGTTATAGCTGCTATCAACATATCTCAGCAGCAGGCTTCTCATTTTCCATATTTTAACCAAGAAAACTCGAGTTTTATTTGTGCTTAAAAATAAAAATGTAAACCAAAATATAAGAGGCACAACAACTTATTTACACATTTTTCACAATTTATTTTTCTTGTATATATTTAACAATACTTTTTTTTAAATACATTTTATTCTTCAAAAAAAACCACAATAATCTATTTTTTAAACTTAATACAAAATGTAAAATAATTTAACAAAATTTTATCAAAAAAAATTTTTTAATTTTTTGAATATGCAGTTTTGTAGCACATAAAATTTTAGCAAAATAAAGTACAAGTTGCATGTGCCTTCAAATTACAACAAATTTTTGACAATTTTTTTTTAACTGACGATGCCCGCCATAAAACGCAAGCCTGCGATTATTTTTTATATGGAAGAAATCGTGAAAGAGCGGCAGTTAAAAAATTGTTAAAAATCAATGGTAATTGGTAGCCAGTTGAAACTTGCGCTAAAATTGAACAAGTTACAAAAGAGTTAACTCAAAAATATTCAAAATTTTCGTTTCTAAATTGTGATGAAATTATTTTACATGGCCGATGTGGTCAAGTGGGTGCTATAACTCGATATGCCGCTGAGTTCGAGGTTCGAACCTCAGACAGGGCAAGCATAGAAAAATCGGTTTTTATAGTTTTTGTTAGAAAATGAACAGTATTTTAGTTGAAAAATATTTTTTTTTTAAATTCAGAGAAAATAAATTGTTCAAATGTGTCAATATGTGGTTGTGGTATAATATGTAAAGAGTGTATACAATTTTTAAACTTGGTTGCAAGTGTTATGACCAGCACCAAGGGCGGATCCAGAAAAATATTTCGGAGGGTTTGGTTTTTTTAATGTATGTTTATTATACGTATTGATAAGTTCTACTTTTATTTAACGATTATTCAGCGTCTATACAGTACAAATGGACCTATCATAATTTTTTGTTGGATAATTCAGTTTATAAAAGAATATCCATTCTCTTTGGCACCTTCGAAATAATATAAATTACATACTCATTTGTAACTTCCATGTCTCGATGCACGTTCAACAACACTAACCCATTTAATCAGTTTTGACTTGTTTTGTTTCGTAAATACGGTTCTAATCTACGCAGAGATGAAAAAGAGCATTTGCTCGAAGCCACGGGGTTGAACAACCATTCAGTTCTGACTTCTGAATCAATAACTGAATCCATCAATCGCTATAATCGTTGTCGTTGTCGACGAGACGCAACTTTAGAAGCTTTTTTTATAACGAATTAAACTTTTTACTTAGAAGCAGGATTTCGTAACAAACCCGAATTTTGTATAGGCTCTTTGAGATTTACATTTGTTCCTCTTATCCGAGACTTGACGAAGAACGCCACTTCAGCTCTTTTATATTATTTGCAAGAATTTATGAGTTTTCTAAGCATCTAAAAACATTATAGCAACTAGTTTTCTTATTTATTTATTTTAAACAGTCCAAAGCCCCCTTCTGGAACCGCACCTGACCACCACTGTATCTATGATTGCAGGGTAGTAAATACACAACATTTTCTTATATTTTGCAAAACAAAGGAAATCCAAATACATACATATGTATGTAAACTCGACGCAAATATTAACTGATAATTACATATGCAGCAAAGTCATATATCGGGCGGTACATATAAAGTATACAAAATAAATATGTACATATCTACCATAAATACATACATACATACCAACATAATCATATCGTATTTAGCAGTTGTTGCGAGTATAGTTGGTAGCATTGCGAGGTGGAGCAGATTGTTATTGCTGCTTGTTGTTGCTATTATTGTTAATTGTATTTTCCTTTTGTCGCGCATATAATACTTATTTGTTGAATTTTGTTGTACAACATCGATTGCTGCGCACGTATGTACAACATACACGCAATTACATACACATAAACGAATATATTGGCATTATTAAGAGCAAGCGCGTGTGCATATCTATGATCCAAAAAGTACTTAGTTACGCGTTTCAGTAGCGACCGACCCACCGTTCGACTGCTGCGATCAACAATCAACTTTCCTCTGTACATACATACATACATATGTACATATGTATGCGTATGTGCCGTAGGTACCTGCTAGCAACGTGCCGGCAGGATGGTGGATTTGGCTGTGGGGTCGCGCACTACTTACTTACTTACTTACTTACAGACTTGAATGCCCGTCGCAAATGGCGTACGGCGAATTAATTATGCTCAGCATGTGGATTGATATCTGTTATATGTAGTTTGAATCGTTTGTAATCGCCTTCGTCGTCGCAAATACGCGGGCTATCCCAAACTGTATGCGTCGCGCCGCCGATCGACAACACGTTTCGCCTGGCCGCGTGGACGGCTCACTGGCTAGCTGGTTGACTGGCCGATTGGCTAGATCCAGCTGGTTGCTTGCCGATCTGTGTTCTTGCTCTTGTTGTTGTTGTCGTCGTTGTCGATCCGTTTGCAAATCGCTATTAAATGCAACTTGACACTATTTTTTTTGCGGGCGCACACACTTTTGTTTACGTTGCGTTATTATTTTTTTTTGTGGCATGAATGCGTAGATAAATATCGGATATAGTATGTAGATACATAGATATGGGAAACTGAAACAAATATAAAAAAGATTTTTACTAAAGTTAATAATTTTTTTAATTTGATTTTTAATATGAAATATTTCTAATATAACGTACGGTCATTCAGGACAAATCGTTACTTCTGAGCTTTTGCTCCAATTTTGTTAATTATTTTAAATCTAACCTTAATACAAGTATATGCAAACGAATACTTAAAAGAAGTAAATACTCTTAAATGTAAGTAACTATTGTGAGTACATTTACGATATGTTCTGAATTAAATTTTACAACTTCTGAATTACATGTGACTATTCTGAAGTACATTTCACTATTTCCGAAGTGCAATTTTCAGTTTCAAAAATACATTTAACTGCTTCTGAAGTGAAATTAACTATTTCGAAGTAAAAATACAATTTACAGTTTTTGAAATAGATTCTACGGTTTCTGAATTATGTATAACTGACTATTCCAAAATACAGTTTATAGTTTCCGAAGTACAATTGAGTATTTTCAATTACATTTCATGGATTCGGAAGCACATTGAGTAGTCTTAAGCACATTCGACGCTTTTTGAAGTACTATTGCAAAAAATTTAGTTTCGCTTGCACTGTAGTGCCGACGTCAGGTGTGAGGCGATTTTTGATGTCAGTCATTTTGTCCTCAAGGCAACCAAGCATTAACCACCACAGACAATCAACGTGCATACCAAAAAATTCCACTACGTTTCGTGATCTGCGGCTAGAATTATGCTGATAGATTATGTAATTAATTTACGAGTGTATTTTAAAGAAATTAACTTTTACTTCCCTTATTTGACTTCACCAGTGCTTTGTTCTAAAATTAATTGCGAGTGAATTTGCCGGTTTTGGTAAACGAATTCACAAGAAAAATGTCGGCCAACATTCACATTCATTCAACTTGTATGGGGGTTTAACAAAATAATAAATAAACATATGTTTGAATTGTTATAAATGCAAGTGCATTTGCCTTCAATACTTTGAGTTGACGTTATTTGTATAAATAAAAAATGCTTATTTAAAAATAATAATTAATATATATGTACAATTTCTTAATTAAATTAAGTTCTATTTAATTCGGCAAGAGATTCGCCCTGAAGAATTGTTTCGTTTATAATTCTCAGAAGGAG
This sequence comes from Philophylla caesio, assembly GCA_963971545.1. Taxonomy (NCBI): domain Eukaryota; kingdom Metazoa; phylum Arthropoda; class Insecta; order Diptera; family Tephritidae; genus Philophylla; species Philophylla caesio. The sequence continues at coordinate 116,965,844 of OZ020606.1, read as the reverse complement.
TTACACCACTACCGATGTTATTAAATAAGCGAATTGTATTTGTACCAGAATGGACTCTTCTCCTAATATTTTTTTTAACAAACGTCGAGGATCTTTAAGTTAGGTCACACTTCGGCAAGTTTTTTATTTGCTATTAAAAATATCTGCAAACAAAGCTTGTTTACACTTTTTCGGTTTTTGCGCAAAAATTTAATATCTTTTTTCGATAAATTGACAGCTCCGAGTATTAACTATGAATTTGTTTTCTGTAATGAAAGAATGATGAGTTCAAGAATAAATAACTAATGCGGTTTTCGTTACTTCAAAACTTAATTCATTCATGTAACACTAATACTAATCCAAAATATTCAGATATAAACGAAGGTAAGGGAAAAAAGCTGAGATATTTTGTTAGCGGAACAGAAGGAGAATTGCAACTTCTTTCTAACCTTTATACATACATACGACAATTGTTTGGAGATTCTAAGACAGCTTTGATTTCATGAGGCCACCCACTTTCATCTGATCATTTGATCTTTTTGGTCTAACAGCTACGTCTGCCACATCAATGAATACGATTGTGTAATGAATGTTATTCAAATTTATATGTTAAAAAATAATAAATTTATAAAATAAAAAATAATAATGAACCAAAATAATGTATATGCGCTTACTGTGAATAGAGTCAACAATGTTTGTAAAGTTCGGAAAATTTTCTTAACTTCACCATTTTTAATGAATGTGTATACGGTGATTGAAAAAGCCAATAATATACGTAAGTTTTTTTCTTATCGTTTTTTAAAGATTTTTTTCTCTCAATATCCTTGAGTTAGCTCCTCTTTACGACCGCTTTTGTTTTTCCTTCCACATATTTCAATTAAACAATATTGTCCACAGTTCTTATTTGGTTTAAAAGAGTTTCACAAACTAAATATTCAAGCTAATAATATCTGGGTTTTGGGGTGAACTTGTCGAGGGATCCTGCAGATTTTAACAAAAAATATTTGACAACAGAACTTTTAGAATCTCTAAAAATTACCAAAAAGAATTACTATAAATTACCAAAATTACCAAAATCTTAAATCAACAAAAAAAAAAATGGTGTCGCAATAATATTTTAGAATACAGATTTTGTTTGTGCGGGCATTTAATTGTGTTAAATTTATTGGTAGTGGCTCTCACTTCATTTTCATAGAGTTCATTCCCCAAAAAAAAAGTTTCTATCTTCTTATAAAATTTATAATAATTTAACAAATCTTTATCAAAGTTATAAACTTGTTTTTAACAAGTTAAATTGCATTTCAGTGTATTCGAATTTTGTAGCCTATACAATTTGAATTATAATAATGTGGGCTAAAGATTACCGTTGATTGAGTTTTTTTTTTATTTTTTTGTCGAAAGTGTTTCGTTTGGAAGATAGGTGCGACAAAAAAAATTAAAAATCAGCGGAAATGATAGCTACTTAACAATTGCACATTATTATACTATAATTGAATAGGCTACACAACTGCCGACCTAACATTTTTTTCTAAAGCTTCTGAGAAGAATGTTGAAATTTCTATTAAAATTAATGTTCAATTTGTATTAAGAGTCTAACTGCGGTTTATATGGTTTTTGTTAGAGAAGGAACTATATTTCAACTGAAAATAACTAATTTAAAATAAATAGGAGACAAATAAATGGATCATTAAATTTAACTTGGTTTGATTTTTCCACTCTCTTCACCTTTTGATTTTTAATTATTTAAAACTGACCGTTTTATTGTAAATTATTTAACGTATTTTTCTATTTTAATATTTTTTGCCTTATTTTAAATTTAAGCGCGTATATTTTATATTTTGGTTATAATTTGAAACTTTGAAGTTATTACCTTACTTTCACTTTTTTTGTTTTTCAAAATTGCAATATTGTTAAGTTATCTTTTTATCTTATTTAATTTGTTTTATTTTATTTTTTTATTATTTTTTATATTATTTTTTCATTATTTTGGTTTTGATACGTTTTTCTTCAGTTTTTTATTATTTTTTCACTTCTATTCTTCACTTCTATTCTTGTACTCTTTACACTCATTTATTTAATTTTTGGTTCTTTTTTTTAATTTTTTTTATTAGCTTTTTATTATTCTAGTTTTATAACTCTTTTATAATGAATGCATTTTTATTTCATTAAATTTAGGTATTTAGGTCTCGTAAACTTTAAAAGTGTATTTAATCTTTCAACAATTAATAATTAAAGTTAATCATATTTTGTGTTATTTAAATTTACTTTCCTTTATTTTTTTTATTTTATTTTCATATTATTAATTTTTGTTATTTAAAGCGATTTATTTTAGTTTGTTTAGTTAAACTTTATTTTTGTAACGACAAAGTTTATTATTTTTTTTAAACTAACATATATATTTTATTTTTAAAGTTCATTATTTTTAATAATCTTATTTAATTTTTTAATTTTTTTTCAAATGATTTTCATTTTTGTTTAATCTTTAGTGAATAAAATTATTGTATATGTTCATGTATATGAGTTATTTCAATTTTTTAATTGATTCAGTTTGTTATTTTTTTTATATTTTTTGTTAAATTTGTTTAAATTATTTTTTACTGTTTATTTTACTTATTGCTCTCATTTTCTTTAACCCTATACTTTTATTTTATGTTATTTTCTTGATTAAGTTTATTTTATTAAATTTTTTTGATTTTTATTATTTATTAATTTTTTTACATAATTTACATAAAATAAGTTTGTATTAAGCTTATTTTACTTAATTGTATTTCATTTCAATTTGTTTCAAGTGACAAAATAATAATACGAATACATAATCGTGCATATAAAGTGTTTAACTCACCTTTTAAAACCTTTTCTCGCTGTGTATTCTCGCATTTGTTACTTTTATTGCCGATTGTAAAGCCATTATTAGACGCTCATGCACATTTCATCAATTTTATAAACGTTAATTGCTGCGCGCGGTGAATATATTTAGACAAGGAAAATTACGATTAGCTTATTTGTATTAATATGTACGTAAGTAAGTAGGTATGTATGTATGAGTACATAACGACACATATTTGTAGCTATTTACATATTAAGATTCTGCGTTTTATTAATATTTTTTATGATTAAATTGTTTGCATTTTATTTCAACGTAACATGCAATTGTTGTTGTGTATGCACTTTTTCATGTTTAATTTTATTATTTATTATTATTTTTTTTTTTTTTTAATTTCCACACAATCACTTATTGCAATCTACATTCACTTCGAGTGGCGACGGACCGTACCGCGCGTCTCGTGCATGAGTTGCGACTTTTACGATTTGAAATTTAACATCCGAACGACAGCCAAGACAACAATAGCGCTCGGCGGTTGATTTGTGAATGAATGAAAAGCTCGCACGGAAGCGTCTTAAATGACTGCTGGACACAGGACTGCCTGCTGTAGTTGGCTGCAGTAAATAGCGATAAGAAAACTATCGATTCGCTCACAATGGACGCGGTTGCAATGATTGCGAGCGCGGTGAATGTTTGGAAGAAACTTGAGCGCCTGACATTGCCGTTATCATACTCAATAGCAGATATGTATGTATTTGCTCAATTAACTTTGTGGCTATCAACTACATGTATTTCGCGCCAAAAATCCTAAGCGCATCTAAAAATTTTGTGAATACATTTTTGTTTGCAGAAAATCGTCTTTCGTCGGCCTATGAACGCGCGTGGCGGTAAACCTTAAATGATTAAAGTGTTAATTACATGCGCGCGCTACTCTTAAATACATGCACGCACGCACGCGCACCGCCAATGGCCATAACTTAAGTGGAAATATTTCGTTGCCACCGTGCTCGGGCAACTTACTTGTTTGGTAGCGCAGCAAATCGTTGTAACTTTTTTTGGCTTAAGCGCAAACAGTTTCCTTTTTATTAAAATCGCCGTTACACAGTTGTATTATATTCTTGTAATTGTAGATAATTATAATTATTATATCGTGGCGCCACTCAATTTGTGGTCTCCAATAAATCGCAGCCGCCACGCCGCACTGCGCACCAACGATTCAGCTAAAGTTGTTGAGTATAAGCGCCAGCGCTTTAGTTTTTGCTTGATGCCGCGCGCTCCGTTCACACGCTTTTAATTGCACTACCGCTTGTTAAAGGTACTTAATGTGTACTGTTATTATTATTATCTTTTAAATAAAAACTTTTTCTTTGTTCAACTGCGCGCGCGAAAATTACTATATATTTTTTTAATTTAGTAATTTTTTTTTATTAAATGCACACAAAATGTCACAAGAATTTTCCGCGTTTGAATTTAGCCTCTACGCCGCGTCACTTTACACTTTTGCACGTATTTTCACACAACAAAGAAAACAACAAATTGTAGCACAATAAGCAATAGGCTTTTACTAAGCAAAGGAAATGTTCATAACTCGTTTTTATTAGTCGCCGCGCACACAGAACTCGAATTGCAAGACAAGGCGCGTGTGCTTATTTCTTATATTTTTATGTATTTTGTTGATTGCCGGTCGTGATGATGAGTTTTTGTTAAAAACAACCGCGCTCGAAAGTTGGTAAGTAAGATGGAAAAATATGTACTAAATGCGCGCACACATGGTTACTGTCCGCCGCCGCCGGTGAACTGTTGTGTTCTGACTAAGCGACTGTGACCGTACGCTTGGGTTAGCTAGCTTATAGACTGGCATTTCGTTTACTTGGCTGCTGTTGGCCGCTTTGCTGGCGCTCCGCTTCGTTGCTCATTTCAACAAAACCAATACACAGATAGTTGCAACGCCTGCGGCTGCCAATGCAGCACTTTACATGTGATAACAAGCGCAGAGAGCGCGCGAACAGCGTGTTACTCTCTTGCATATGTTTACAATTTTTACACGCTCTGTGCGCGTTATTGTTAAACGTTTCCACTGCCACGCTCCCGACTTGTTACCACTCAAGCAATAAATTTGTCTTTCTTTAACGATTCGCAATCGGTTGCGACGCGTTCGCACAATTCCACTGCTGACGTCGCTGCTGATTTTCTCAGCCAGCATCGTTTTAGCAGCGCGTTAGTTTAATGTCACCCGTGGATATCTTTTTCTTCTATAGGATAGTTAACATTTCGTTGTAATAAAGTAAGTTAAATGCGTTAAAAATGCTTTTTATAAAATGTATTTGCCACTTCTAATCGGTATAACACTATAGGTCTCTCCATTTGTGTTACAATCTACAGACGTACACCACAAATAGCAGCAGAAGTTCGGCCTAAAACTGAGCTCTATGATGTAAGCGCCAAATCATTTGTATTGTTAATAATGTGTTAACAGATTGTTGTCAAAGTTGTGAGAGCAAAATTGTGAAAGAGCATAGAAGAAAAAAAAAATGAGAGACTTCATTATTGATAGCAGCAATATGTTAGTAAGCGGTTTGCCTGTTGTTTGTGCGAAAACTTTTAGTCGCCACGGTTATGTTGTTGCTAGTGGTTCTGCATAGGCAGCAAAGTCGACGGCGCCGTTTATAATAGCGCTATGTTGTTCTTTTTTTTCGCAAAAACATGTGTTGCTACAGTAAATGTATAGCAGGTGCGGGGGAGGACGAGCCCGGGCGGTACTGTTAGATGGTGTGCATACGAGGGGCTTACAAAAGTTCGCTTAGTTGGTGACTCTAAAATCTGTTTTTAAAAAACGAAAAACACCAAATCCTTTGCAGTTGTTTTACGAGACTTCATTCTAAATTTCAGAACAATCGGTTAAAATATAGACTATAAATTTCTGACAATAGATCAGAGGAAATTCCAATGTGCGATTCCCTTTGTTTTTCGCTGTAAGCTAAAGCCAAAGTGCAGATGGAGCAAACGCACCGTTTCTATAGATTATTTCCAAGTGGTTTCGAAGATTCCAGACGGGATATTTTTCTGTAGAGGACATCTATATGGCTCTGGTGAAATCTAAATTTGACGAAGATCCACGATTGACACAATAAATGATTTGATTCCTTATGAATTGGGCTTTAATGCCATGACTGTACTGCGTATATTAAGCAATAATCTGGGATACACGAAGAAATCTGCGCGATGGTCCAACGAATTTTAAATGAGGCATAAAAAATGGCTAGCTAGTCTAGCAACTTTAGTAAAGTTGTTACAGGTGGGGAATCTTGTTTATAGCAAGAAATGCATTGAAATTAATGGCGATTATGTAGAGAAAAAAAAATATTATTGGGTTTATTTTTTTCTGGTCAATTTTTTTAGCCCCTCGTGCTTATTGATAAAATAAAAATTAACTATTAACTTCTCGCAGAAATCAAACCAAAGGAAAGACGTACTTTTTGTAGGGGGTCGCTGCCGAGATATCTTACCACAGGGAACGAAATGCTGTTCAACATCTTTATGGGCCTTCTTTGGTTGGAATGGCTTGAGGTAAGTTGACGTGTGGTTGGTTTAAGTGCGGTGAGCTTAGGTATGGTGAGTTTATGTAAAGTGAGTTTGGGTGTGGTGAGTTTAGTTCTGGCGACTTTTGCTGTGCAAAGTTTAGGTATGATGAATTCAGGTTTGGTCAGCGAAGATTTGGAGAACTTAGGTGTGTTCGGATATGTGGAACAGAAGAAGCGCATGCTGCCGACATCAATCATTATCGTGTGCACTATTCTCGTCTCATTTGTCATGTTTTTTTATTTTTGTATTTTATTTTCTATATAACTAAATTTTTCCAAATCCAAAATTATCAATAAAATAAAGTAAAATCCAAACAAAAAATCTTCATTATTATTTAATAAAAGTTAAAATAACTTAAAAATGCGTTCATGGTATTATGTAAGTTTGCAGTTATTAACTACGATAGTTTTTTTATCCTGCTCCGCAATATGACGAACAATACCTTTCATGTATGTACTATAAAAACACGATACCAATGCAGGGTTAAACACATTTTTTTGTTGTTCATCAGTGTAAGAAAATTGTTATTGTATAAAAAAAAATATTGCCACAAAATAGACTCACCACAAAGCGCGGTGCTTGTGGCTGCTATGCCGGTAGCGTTGTCGTTGTTGTCGTTGTTGCGGGTGTTGTCGCCGCAAACATTGACTGTCAGCGTCAACGCTAACGTCAACGTGATTGCGTTCGTTATGCCTTATGAGTAATACTACTGATTCTTAGGAAAAATTTAAATATTTTTAATTTGCAATATTTTTTTATTTTTTATTATTATTTGCAATTACCACACTTCAATTGACTCAAGTCATTCCAAGCCAAATTGTCGGTACCTAGCCACATACATACATACATACATACACATACACGCGCATGAATGTGTGTACATACATACGTACAAATTTATATTTATTAAAGTATCTATGTATGTATCTACTTGTATCTATCTGCACTAAGCGCACTGATGCCAGTAGACATTAGTGCCAGTAATGAAGTTGTACAGATAATTAACATGTGCATTGATGATTCAAATTTGTTAATGTTTACATTATCAATCACAGTGCCTATACGTAGATATGTATGTACATATGTATGTATGTATGTTTGTATGAACGTATTCAAATTATTAAGTAGGTAAATATAATCATACATACTGAGGTACATACAAATAAGTATACATACATACATACATACATATCTATGTATGTAAATTTCAACAGGCATTCCGATGGTTATTGGCGCTGGCAGTTTGCTGTTACTTTTATTATTATTTTATTATTTTCAAAATTAGCTTATATCAGTTTGAAATTAGATCGTAAATGGTAAAACGCAAAATTTCGTATGACAACAAAGTGTCAAAGGACAAACATTCTCAGTATTTGGGGAATAAATTAGAAATAGACTCACACTGGCGGTCATACAAAATTTACCAGCTAAAGAAGCTACGGAATTGAAAAATGGATTTAAATGTGTACATATGTATGTAAGTATATGTACATCACCAGTCAATCACCAGCCAATCACCACAAATCTCAAACCAGATTGTGAAGATTATGAGTATGACCTCTTAACCTTAGTTCTTTTAGTAAAAGTCATTTAATATAACTCCACTACCTATTCTGATTTTTGTGACGGCAACTGTGTACTCAAAAGCGACGGTGAACTTTGTTTGATGGGGAAATCGCAAAGCAAAACGTGTATGTAATCAAGTTACATGTACATACGTAGGTATGTATTAGGCATGTCAATCCCGGGATTCCGGCCTTTTTCAACTCCCAAATATCCCGGGATCAGTCTATTTAAATCTCGCAATTGCAGAAAACAATGAATTTAATAGTAATTTTTTTTTTAAATTTTGAATTTATAATTTACATTTTTTTCAAACAAAAATAAACCTCAAATGATTTAAAACAAAAATAGCCGATTGAATTAACAACAACGATAAATTGCATGCAATTTTTACGAGCAGCTCACAATGTCCAATAACAGAAAAACACACAATTTATCAGAAGGTTTGGTGAAAGAAATATTTGCTAATTCATACAGAGAGCATTTAACTTTTTTGTCGACAATCCAACCAACAAGTGTTGAGTCGATGCTTTTCCACTGTAGATTTTAAATGCAACAAATTTAGGTTCAGATTGGAGGATAACAAACTTAAGGCTTTTATTTCTTTGAGATAGCATTTTGATCAAAATAAGTAATAATTCTGCCTCGCTCAAAATGGAATGGGTGATGTATTTAATTTTTACTTGACGTACTTTTTTTTTTTACTGAATCGTAATACATTAATATTTATTATTGGTCTCAGACAGTAATTAAAAATAATTTTACTTTATGTATGTAGGTACAATTGCTTCTGTATCAAATATTTATATTTGTACTTGATGTTTAAATTATTTGGTGTGTTTCAAATTTTACGTTTATTGAATAATTCTATAATTCTATAACGATTACAAACATGTTAAATTTTTTGACAAATTTTGTTTTCAGATCTCGAAAATTCCGGGATCAATAATATCACCAAAATTTACATTCCTAGACATGAACAAATGTATGATTTTTAAAGGTTCTCTGAAACTACCAAAACAAAAACAAACAAGTACCTGTGTACATCAGGCATCTATCAAGTTTTCAATGGAATGCGCAAACTTGTTAAACTTTTATTAACATTTTCTCGCAATTTTGGCTGGTAGAAAAAATGAGGCGGGCGAAATGTAAGGAAAGTAGCACACTTTTCAGCCATTCAAAAAAAAAAAAAAAATAAAACAAAAACTAAAGCAAAGTTTTTGCATGAATTCGCAGGAAGGCAAAATCAAAAAAATTTTTGCGACATGTATCCAGACTATCAAATGTCGTGTGAATGCGATTGCGGCAAAGTCAAATAATATTTTGGTAACAAAAATGCTACAAGTCGCTTAGAAATTTACACGAGCAGACATCTAAAAAAAATACATTTGCACATTCTGTTGGTATTTGTTATATGCTTTATCAAGAAAACCAAAAGTTTCACGAATTTCATCGTTACAACTGCATCAAATGTGACTATTTAAATACGTAATATTATAAAAATTTTTATTTAGATTATTTTTCCAATTAAAACACAAGCGTTTTTTTTTTTTAATTTAAAGCTTTAAGAACGCAAGTTTCAATTATAACAATTTTTTTCAAACATTCTTTAGGATTTTTTTATTTTAGTATTATTATTTTATGTACTATTAATTTGGCGCTCACACTATTTAGCTGACTGTTTGGCCGAGCTTCTCCTAACATTTGTGGTGTGAGACTTTTATTTTGTACCACAAATGGAGGCACCTACCGTTTTATGCGATTTATTTAGGTATACTAAAGTGCAAATTTTAATTAGCTACAAATTACGGTTGGTTTTTGACAATTTTTTATTGACGCTCTTACGCTATTTCTTTCAAATAACACAAGCTCGAAAGAAATAAGTAACACCCCCAATAAAAAAAAAATTTGAAGTTACTAAAATTTAATGGGCTACAAAATTGCATACTTAAAATTAGTTATAAAATTTTTACGAAAAAATTGTGATATTTTAAATAAACTTTTTTTTAAATGTTTTTAACTTAAATAAGCTTAGTCGTATTTTAAATGAAAAATTATGAAAATTGTATAGCAGAAAAGTAATCTAAAATTACCAGTATTGCTTGCGGTTAATATTTTGATATAAGATATACATACATACGTAATGAAAGTAGTTATTTCGATTTCAAAAAAGTAGTAGTAAGTAAATATACAACTCTTCAAGGTACATAAGGACACCTAAATCAAAGATATATTATAAGCAGAATGCGGAGTGCTAATGCATGTACGATACAAGGCGAATATAACCTATCTTAAAATTCTCTTCCAAATTTGGGCTCATCCAAAATATATTAGTTTATATGTTTGGCAATTTTTTTCGAAGATCTTGAGGGGAGATAATCCTTGACTAGAGAGCAAAAGACATAGATATTTTAGGTCGCAAGTGTTATACATGCCTTCGAAATTATTCTAATCATCGATAAACTGCCATGTTTTCACTATTCATTTTATCTTACTCAAGTTTTCGTACAATGGAAAATATGTCTGAGCGATTGAAAAATTAATTTCAACTCAAAAGTCTAAAGGTCCGTATCTAGCTGCAAAGAAAGTTTATGAAAACTTTTCCTTTTTTTTTAAATCTGAAATAACAGTAGGCAAATATTCTTGACGTGGAATTATGTATTGTGAATAGTATATAATAAAAGAAGAAGAATATCAGTTTGTCTTCAAAAGTCCATTCCGCAGCTCTTCGCGTTTCGCAAGAGCTTGCATGATTTTCCCCGAACAATTTTCGTTGGCAAAATCTGACAAAACATTTGTTGTGTTGCCCTTTTTTTCTTATAAAAACTTCGGAAAAAAACCTAATAATTGAAGTAAATTTTTTAAGATTTGTCTTAGAGAAATCAACAGTTAATCTAAAAACAACTTCTAACCTCAAATATCAAACGACGACTTGAAAAATATGTATTCGTGAAGTGGAAGAAAGTCTGTTCGAACGCGCAATACCCTCTTAAACAGATAACTATCTACAAAAAAAAATAGTACACGAAAGCAAAGTTTACCGAAATTTACAAGTTTTACGAACACCCGATTAAAATATGGTTCTTATCCAAAAGTGTAAAATACAAAACATAGCGTATTTAGGGCAATATAATTTAAAATACTTACGTCCGCTCCTTTTGGCATAGAGTTTAAAAATCTTTAAAAATCTCCAACTCAAATTTCTGATTGCAAAAATGTTTCCAGCAGAAACTAGCAACTTCCTTTCCAGCTCAATTGTTACTTTGCGCTCTAAATTTCCGCTATTTTGCTAGATTTTTGCATAAGCGAACGCCAAAACCTGATAATTTATGATTAGTATCAACAATTATCACTTCTCAAACAATCTAACATTCACAACAAAAAAAAAAAAGTGGTAAAATTCTCAACCCGAGTAAATAATCCGTAATCGAATTTGAATGTGCGTTTAAATATTGACTGTATAGAATCAAATACCAATGCAGCTCTTTGAAATCGCACTCGACTCGCGATCGATTGGAAGATAATATTCACTCTTAATTTGGATAACGTCGCAATTAAATATTTTTTCAGCCCAGCACTACTAATTGTATGGTTTCAAGACTTAAATAACAGATATTCAAAAGAGTGTTAACATCATGGCAGATGAAGAATCTGAATGTCCTAGTCGTGAACGACGAATCACAAACAGCTACTTACATATGTTGTGCTCCAATTCTAAAGAATAGACGCTTTGCTCTTTAAATGATTAACAAGCAAGCCATTGGCTACAAAACAGGAGTAGCATCTTTACATTCAAATGTTCATATGTGTACATATACATACACACAGACAAATAGATTAGTATAACGATAAATATACCTATTGCTAGGCAAATGCATGTGGGTGATGGTATATTGGCATGAGTTGTGCATACAAAGGTATAACTTTACATTTAAGTACATTAGACCAGCACCAATTTGTTTTAGAATTTAAAATAAAATTTAGAAACTCGATAAGTGGAAAACTTAGACAGCACCCATTTAACTTAAACAAGTAGGCAAATATTTTGGAGTATTTATAAATTGTGGTAAGTAATTTTATTTTCTAAATTAAATTGGAGTTTAGAGATATTGTAGATACTTTTTGATATCTTTTTGCAGTTCCATTTCTATAAGAAACTTCGGGTTACTTAAAGGTTCTCCTTGACTTGACGCGTTTAAAAGCAGACTAAGAGAAAAAGAGGGAGTTCTAATGCTTGCTTGCACGTATAAGCTCCCTTGGTACACAAGGGAACTGAAATTGCTAAAAAATAAAAGAAAGAAGTTTAAGAAAACTAATGATCAATGTTATTTTTCAAAAACGCTTCAATTGTTTGGAAAAATTTCTTTATAAAAACTATATATTTAGAATTGAATCGAATATCAAGTTAAATCCCAAGAGTTTTTGGCATTATATTAAATCAAAAAAGTCTTGTTCTGAGGTACCATCCGCTGTCTGCTTAGGGGATGAACTTGTCAGTATACCGAGTGAGGTAGCTAATCTCTTTGCTAAGTTTTTTAAAACTAATTTCGTTCTGGACCAAGATTTGTGTGTTGAGCCCAACAACAATAGTTCATTAAATTTTCCCTCTTCAAATAACTTTGGTAATTTGAATCTCACTTTAGACGATGTATCAGAAGGAATTTTAGGTCTTAAGCCTTCGAGTCAAACTGATATTGATGGTTTCTCAGTACATTTTTTTGAAAAACTGTCCAGCGGTTATTACCCCTATTAAACTGTTATTTAATTAGGTACTTTTCTAGATGATTGGAAATTGACAACCATTACCCCGACTTTTAAAGCTGGCAAAAAGAATGATGTCTGTAATTATCGTCCTATTTCTAAGCTTTCATCTGTCTCCAAGCTGTTTGAGAGTATAGTAAAAAATAAGATGATAAGATTTTGCGACTAAGAGTTTAATGTCACCTAAACAGCATGGTTTCGTTCCTGGTCGTTCCACGGTTACTAACCTAGCAGAGTTCTTTTTCACTGGGATCCCAAGCTAATTGCATTTATACTGATCTTTCAAAAGCATTCAATAAAGTTCCACACAATACTTTTGTGTCTAAACTTGCTAGCTTAGGTTTTCATTCTGTGTTCCTGTGCTGGTTAAAATCGTACCTAAGCAATAGACGTTGCGTCGTAACAGTCGATGATGTTTCCTCTCTACCTTTCATTGCCACGTCAGGTGTACCACAAGGAAGTATCTTAGGGCCGTTGCTCTTCGTGTTTTTCATTTAGCAGATATCTGTTATATACAGATGACTTGAAAATATTTTCAGTAATAAATAGTGCAACCGATGTGACAAACCTCCAAGCTGATTTGGATAATTTGTCTCTTTGGTGTCAACAGTCACATCTCTCTCTTAATATTAAAAAATCTTTTCATATGACTCTTGCTAAAGCTCGTTACATCAGGCACACATCTTACTCTATTTCGAATACAATACTCAAGACTGTTGACGAAATCAAAGATCTAGAAGTTATATTTGATTCCAATTTCTCTTTTAATAATCACATCAAATCACATCTAATGCTTACTCAGTTTTAGTCTTTGTACGCTGGCACAGCACACATTTTACTGACCTACTACTTTTTTCGTCTTATGTTAGATCTCGACTGGAATATGCAGCGTTTTTTTGGAGACCTTATCCACAGTTTTTGATAGATAGACTTGAACGTGTGCAAAAGGTTTTTTTTTTAATTTGCTCTACGTTCTTTGAAATTTTCGCGTTTGCTTCTTATAAGTCTTAAATCGCTCGAGAAGAGAAGGACAGTTCTTTCACTTTCTTTTGTGTATGGTATAATTAATGGCACTGTTGATTGTCCGTCTTTCCTCCAAAGTATTAATTTCCTTGTGCCATTTAGGACTTGACGTAATTTCAATCCATTCTATCCGGATAAACTCAAAACCAATTATGCAAGAAATGCCCCTTTGTCGCGTGCACTTTGCGAATTCAACGAGATCTCGAATTCTGTCTTCCTCGATTTTTCTTTATGTAAAGTTGAGTTTCTCTCATTATTATATTCTGCCTTGTGAAATTTGTTATTGTAAATTTATTTTCTGGCATCGTTAAGTTGTAGCTCTAAGTAGTCAGTAAGAACTTTGTTCATTGACATATGAAATAAATAAATAAATTAGCTCAAAAATATGGTAAGCGCAATAGAAAATTGACTCAGGGGGACAAATGGGCTTTTCGAGTTTTAAAATTTTACAAATATTGACTAAAAACAACACATAAAAAAATACATATATACATAAAAATATATAAAATCAATATCGGATATCAATGTGATTCTAAGCTAGTAACTTTCGAAAAAAAATCTTGTCTCGTATTTATCAGAACTTTTTACGCTATATACGTAGATATTAATGAAAACAATAAAGATTTGAATTTCACTTAATTAGAAAATTAACGTCTTCGTACATAAAATGCCATACATCGAAGTTTCATCGAACATCTGAGTGCTTCCACTACTCTTAATGCAAAACTCTTTGGCAGCAGTGAATTTTAAACTACGTAATTGCTATTTCAGAGAAACGCTGAAAATAAAATCACATTTTAATTTTTTTGGTACAGATCTAATGTAAATACATATATATATGTAAGTACTTCTTCTAAAAAACAAAGCTATTATAATCGATTTGAAAAATGTCACACAATTTATTTGTGATCGTTTATTTTGTTGCTGCACTTAAAAAGAGTACCTTGAGTGAGAAGATTTAACTAAGTTTGTCTTTTCAGTTGCCTCCGCCCGTCGTATTACTTCATTGAAGCCTTGAATCATCATTTCTTCCCATTTTGATCTTTTGGGAAAAAGCCGAAAACTGTATGACACGATCACGACATTTTCAACTACTTTTTTTCTGCAACATGCATACATACATTTGTATATAATATATCACTGGCATTTTGACTTCGAGTAAACTTCCTGCTGCCATTTATTTAAGACCGCGAAATTAGCTGCATACATATTTAAAACTATGTGTGTAGAGATGTATGTATAAACATACATTTTGTCATGACATGTTTTTATAACTTTACAATGAATGTGTACCTATTAGGGTGACTGACTGGTTTTTTTCAAACCGTTCTCCTCCGGTTTTTCATAAACTTTTGTACGGTTTTTTTTTTAAATCCTGATTTTTCGAATATCGAATAAATCGGTTTTTTTTAAGATTTTTAAGGTTTTATGCAAAGATATAACATTTGAGAAATAATAGAAATACGACAGCAATTCGATAAATTTAACATCAATTATATTGTTTTGAAACGGCAACCCTAAAGTGCTTATCAATTAGATACATTCGAAATCCAAATGATTTGTAGAAAAAATGCAAAAAAACTAGTTTAGAAGATTTTATATATATAAACAAATGTCACAAGAGGACGGAAAGTACTTGAAAAATTGTGTAACGCCTTATTAAATATAACGACCAAATTCAGTAAGCAGTCTCAGTCTCTAATAGAGACAAAAGTCACAATTTTAGACCAGTTGGCATTCATTAGTACCATGAGGTGAGAAAGTCATAAAAAATTAAAATAAAACCAAAACACCTGCGAGAGGGAAGAAAGGCAATAAAATAAACTCCAATTCATAGTCTCAAATTTTGAGACTTGAGATTATACCAAATTACAGAATACGTGCAGGAGACTGCTTTTGAGAATGATTTATTTCATAGAAATAATTGCATTTCGTTACATATACACTGCTGTAGATTTTTTCTTGATTTAAAAAATAGTAACCGGTGTTTTTCAAATTTCCACTTTTCAAAAAATTCGAAAACCGGTTTTACAAAAAAGTCAAATAATCAAGTAATTACCCGTATAAATATTGTATATACGAAATGCAGTTGGGCACGATAGAAAGTTGTAGAGAAACGCCAGTAATATTCAATGGAACTCAATAGCTTAGTAAAAAAAAACTTGAAATGAAGAACGTCTCAAAACTTTTAACACGCAAGACTAGGGATCTGCGGTAAGTTCTCGAACCCCTTAGCTCCTACCTTAATTGGTCTTTTTGGCCCATCATTTGACCGTGAATACTTTTTTTTTACTATTTATCTGCGTCAAATTTAATTTAAGTGCATTCAATTTTAATTTAAGTGTTTCAAACTCAAATAAATAGCAGGGCTGCCTATTAAATTGATGGGATAAATGAATGGATAAATTTTAAGGTTAACAACAAAATTGGTTTGAGAAAATGTCGGTACACTTGACAATTATTTATTTTCATTATTTTATTGTTGTTAATATTTATATAAATTATTTTTTTTTCATTCAGTTTTGTTTTTTAAATATACAGTAAATAATTTTAAAACATAAAATGCTTTCTTTGAAATAAAATATCAAACAAAATGATCTGACCTGGCCAGGAATCGAACCAACGACCAATCAAGTTCATACATGCAAAGAAAAAAGATTTCAATTCCTGTTCGCTGCTAGATAAGCAAGGCCACTGGGAAACATACGAGAATGCCGTCAATGCCAATAAAATTATGCAGATAAAATATCGAATAAAAGAATATTTATTAGTATTTTGACCAGTTTTGACTAACGTCTTTACTTGATTTTTAACAGATGTATATCAATAAAAATTCCGTTAATTTTTTTTGAAGGTATTGTGTGGTGTTTTCCATATAAAAAAAAATGTTTCGAACAACTAATGTTACATTTTTAGTGACTTGAATTTTACAATTTTATGATCTACAAAAATGGTAATTATATTTAAAAAAAAGTTTGAAATTGGAATGAAATATGTATACAATCCTGGTTACTGGGCTTTTAATAGATTTCTCTTATTTTGATTGCTAAAATTGATATTGAATTAAAGAAAAAGTATAATTAAAATTTTTCCAAATGTGATAGTTCTATTTTCTGCATGTAAAAACTTCAAATTGTTTTTGTTAACAAAATGTGTAAAAAATATTTGCTTCTAAATCACTCTTGCGTTTTTTGTTTATATAGTTTGTTGTATTAAGGTGCTATGTATATACATACATACATCTGTGGTTGAATATTCGGTTATATTATAATAAATTGAAATATCGAATTTCTTCAAATATGTTTCATTCTATGTTCAAACCGCATTTCGCTACTAGTTACCTGTTTTTCTACTACCTTTGCGCGAAAAATATTTTTCCCCTTATCAGATCTTCCTAAATGCAACCTTACAAGGCAGTCGGAACACTTAAACGTCAATAAGTATCCAACCTATAATAATTGAATCATGGTGTAAAACATATTTCTAAATATTTTTTAGATTCATTTTATTTATCAATCAGCTTTTGTCACATAGAAGTGATTTTGATTTTTTTTTTTAATATTAATTTTTTTCTCAAGAATTCGTCTAAAAAAATTGCTGAATATTTTTTAGATTTTTTAGTGACCGATAATTTCCTAGAACGGCCACAACATTTAATTCCTTTCGAATTGATGGAAAAATCTATGATATGCTATTCGGCAGTGCGATTCAAGCCCTTCGCAAGTACACGTGCACGTACACATGTACATAAATGCAGGTGGCATTTGCCACGTGAAAAATTCCAAAAAAAAAGAAAACGCGCAAAATATAATTATTAAAAGATATTATTTATTATTATGATTATTATTAACACAATGTACCTCCAAGTGTGCGTATGATGATCGCTCTATTGGTTTGGCATATAATTGATTAATTGCTTACAAATATGGCAGCCGATCGAATGCCAATTGGCTATAACAAAACGTGGGAAATCGCGCAAATATTCGCGTGAAAAATCGCACAGCTACAAATGCACACACACACACACACCCACACGCACACATATGCATACATACATATAGCAGGCACTTTATTGCATGCACGCGCTCAAACTTCCCACACAAATTCATAAAATTATTGTTTGAAACACACAAACACACACAGACACACACATTCGCGCGCATTAAACAACTCTTTGATTACAATTATTATAGGATTATTATAGTGTGTATTGTTGTTTTTGTTGTTTTCTTTAAAAGTTGCTCTTTGAGATCTATCACACAGATTGCAATGCTATGGCTATGAAGTTTTACAGTCGACTTGACATTGGCATAAGTTAGCATTCAAATATCATTTTGACCCACTTTTAAGTGAATTATTTAAAAAAAAAAAACCAAAATAAAATTTGCTACACGAGTAATAAGGAAAAAATATTGTGGAAATATGTAAGCATATTCAAATAAATACATAGTTACTTATACGTAGACTACCTACTTATGAACATGTCCATGTATGTATATATGTATGCAAGCATGTATGTATATACTACACACGATTTCATAATTATAACCGCACTAAATACGACAGTTTGCACATAATTTTTTTATTTTTCATTTATTTTTTTTCGTATAATTTTTACCTGAAAATGTGTGCATTCTCTAACAAAAGCCATAAGAAACCGAAACTCAAGCTTTGTACAAAATTTAAACAACTTTCTTTAACAAACTTTCATAAAAATTATTTACACTTTTTTTTAAAAAAATCTAATTTTTTTGAGTATGCAGCTTTAAAGAAGACGCAATTTATATTATAAAAAAGTGCAAGTTACAAGTAGCCACAAATTTCACAAATTTCTTTCAAATAACGCATCATGGATATTTTTTATGAAAAAACTGCGTAACACTGTCAATAAAAAAAGTGTCTGAAAATCAACCAAGCCACTTATAAATTTGTGTAATTTTAATGAAAGTTTGATGCGTTGTTTTTTTATTTATTTGAAAATTTCCTGCCAAAGTGAATTTACGTACTGACTTGTAAATGTTAAATTGGGAGTACGGACTGTATTTTTTTTTTTGTGTCTTCAGCGCACATGAAAATTTTAAACTTTTTTCTTTAATGTTATTTGCGGAAGATGGAATAAAGAACAGTCCACTCGGCTAGCATAGCACAACAGGTAGCGTATTGGCTCTGCAACTCCGAGCTCCCGGGTTCAAAGCCTGGGAGAAGTGGTTATGAAAAATAAATTTAATTAATTTAATAAAAAGAAGTCTGATGAGGAAATGTGGTGATTTCCGAAATAGTACTGTAATTTCTACCATTTAAAAACTGTTGTTGTTTTGCCAAATAAAATCTTCATTAAACTGGCCTCGAGCTCAATAAATTTGTTAATTATTATTTGCGGAATTTAGTTAAAATAATGTTATTTGTCACACATTGAGGGCAAAATTTGCATCAAAAATTTAAAAAAAAATTATAAGGGGATTCACAACGCATCGTCAAGTCATAAAATCAATACAACATTTTTTTTTGCAAGAAACTGAGATTCGACAACTTTGAATTTTTGAAATTGTATTATATTAATGTAATGATAATGTACTGACGAATTTTCACATTTCATTTTATTTGCACTCTTTTCAGTTAAAAACAAATCTATCTCAAACAAATTGTGGAGTACTCCAGAAAACTCCCTGTAATATGGAAATCTTCAAAAAGTTCCAATCAAAAAAATTTAGAATGATAACACTGGTAAACAAAAGTTCAACTTTGTCGTGCCACATGGACTCTTGACTTATTTTTTATTTACTAGGTGGTTGTTAGATGTGGCCGCTGTGGTCGAGTTGATAGCGGTGCGTGCTATAACTCGATACGTTCGAATCTCAGTCAGGGCAGACAAAATCTTAATCATAGAAAAAGTTTTTTCTAATAGCGGTCACCCCTCGGCAGGCAATGGCAAACCTCCGAGGGTATTTCTGCCATGAAAAAGCTTCTCATTAAATACATCTGCCGTTCGGAGTCGGCACAAAACTGTAGGTCCCTCCATTTGTTGGAAAATATAAAGACGCACGCCACAAATGGTAGGAGAAGCTCGGTCAAACACTGAGCTATATAGTGTAAGCGCCAAAATTATATTATATATATGTAGGTGGTTGTTAGTAATAAAAGAGTCTTATAAAATAGGAATTTTATTTTATTTAGTAATTTTTTTTTTCCAAAAAAACTAGCGAACATTTGAACCAAATATTTAAAATAAAAATAGTAGTAGATTTTCTAGCAAATTTGACTTCCGGTTGATCACTTTTGATTGTCCAGCGGTTATCTGCCAACATATTTGGGTTCCATTTGTCCATGTAACCCATTTTCAGCTTTGAAATGTCCTGATGGAACCTTTCTCCGTGCTCATCGCTTACAGCTCCCAAATTCTCAGAAAAAAAAAATCCAGATGTAAGTCTAAAAGGAAAATTTTGAGTCACATGTTTAAGCCCAGTTCTTTAAACGAGTATGTCAACAATCGCACGCTTGCTTACCACCTCTGACAGCTACTCTTATCGATACACTAAAAATTTGCAAAAAAAAATTCTTAAATTATTTCTACGCTGGTTTTTCTTACACAGACAATTTTTTCTTCGAATATCGGATGTTTAATTAACTCTCTGATTTGATGTCCGACGAAAATACCCTTTTTTATCTTTGCATCACTTGCTTACAATTGCGATCCATTGCCATTGAAAAAAATTTATTAGGCCTAATTTGGAATGCAATGGTGGAAGAAGTTCTTTCGATGGATTTACTTGGGGTAAATACTTAACATTTTTTTTTGAAAAGAATTAATAATGCAAGGGCAGGCCATATTTTTTTATGAAAACAGACGTCCAAATTATAGGCACAGCAAACAACAAATGACGAGAGCCGTTTCTCTAATCTGGTAAATTCTTTACACACGGAGATCACCACATCTTCTCATCAGAAAGTAGGTTCGACTCCTGCATAAGTCTTAAAGAAAGAAGTCGGATAAGGATCATCGTTAGTAATCTCCGATATAGCAGCTACAGAGCTTTTATCGATTTAAGTATTGTTGTTATTTTCTTATATATTTTCCCAAAAAACAATCGGTCATGACACAAGAAAAATAAAGATTAAAGTAATCGGGAGGCCCATACACGCCAGATTCTCTTTTCAAATCACTTGGTTTTTTTAGCTTAAATTTTTTCGTACGGTATAATTTTCATACGATTTAAAAGAAAGTCAATGGAAAAGTCTTTAACTAGATCAATTGGCTTAGGCTTATGAAAACCAACCCTCTCGCACTATTAAAAATCACTTGGGGTATTTTTTTTTTGTAATTTACATTAGGAGCGAAATACATCATGCAAGCGGATTTACAAACCTATTTATTCAAACTCAATTTTTCTTTTCGCCCAAAAATTATTTATAAAAAAAATTGGTCTTCCATTTCTTCTCTCTTAAATATTTGGTGAAAGTTTTGGTGCGAACAAGCCGGTTTTGGCTTAAGCAATGCAAGCAGCTTCATCAAACATCATACTCCCGGCCGATAAATCAAAAACTTGTGGTTTTGTTCAATTTTCACTCAAGCTGTTTGTCAAGCCATCAAAAACAAAAAATTAAAGAAAGAAATTTAATAGAAAACTATTGGAAATTTAATAAAAACAAAATATAATTTAAAAAAATCAAATAATCAAGAATGTATGTATATGAAAAGAAACGACGACTAAGCTCCCTTTGCCAAATATATAAAAAATCGAGTCGACAATTTGGGAAATACTCTTTAAAATCCAAAAGGTAGGAGGGTCTGAAAATATAAATTTTGTAATAACAATCAAATAAAAAAATTGTATCACATCTAGCTTAGCTTAAATTTATTCGCTTGCTTGTTGTTGTTTATATTATGGATTTGATAACGAATGTTTACATTAATACATATTTACAAATATACATACATACATACATACATACACGTACACGTAAAACAGAAAATAGCGAAAATTTTCCACATCTGAATTCGCAAAAACACCTGGCACAAGTGTGCAAAAAAGTTAAAAAAAAAAACAAAAAACAATAAATTATTAATGGATGCACATACGAGTACATTCGTATTGAAAAAAAAAATTCTAGGTAATTTGCAATGTACACACCAAATAAATACGCGTAGGTATTTGCACAACTATGTGATTTCGTGTATTTACAAACACTCAAACACACAGCAATATTGGCAACAACAAAAAAGGGGCTCATTGCCGATAAAAATGGGCAATACAAAAAAATTCTTGGTAGATATCGGTAGACGCTAGATAAAAATTGTGTCGCACACGATGATGCCGGTGTAAATGTGGAAGAGTTATTTAAGGAGCACAGTGGGTAAAAAATGCAATTTTAAACAAAAGAACTATAAAAATAAAAATAAATCAATTTAAAAATAATATACGTTACGTACATAAATGTTTATTATGAACATAATAGTATTAAATTAAAACAAAATATAATGTTATTGTTTGGCCGTATAACTATATATTTAATTTTTAATTTGAATTTAAGGCTCATAAACAATAAAAAAGAAAATATAATGACATTGAAAGCTACATATTTAATTTATGAATGTAAAATAAAATATGTATAACAAAAAAATACATAATAATAAAATTAAAAAGAATTAAGATAAATATAGTCATAAAATAAATTAATTATAAACAATTTTATAAGTATCATAAAATAAAAAATTTTAAGTAGAAATTAAATAATTCAAAAAATATATAAAAAAAAGTTCAATTGAACTTTAAAACTGTTTATTTTGTACATCAATTTAAATAAAATTAAATAAAATTTGTAAAATTATGTAAAACAAAATAGAAAACAAAAATCAGTAACAAAAAAAATCAGTCAAATTAAAATATTTAAACTGAAATACTTATAAAAAAAATTAGTTTATAATACAAAAACCTAAATGTACAAAATAAAAAAAAACACAAACGAAAAACAGAAACTAAGTTAAAAAATAAAACTTAAGCGAATTAAATTAAATGCGTAGAATAAAAAAAAAATATATATGTATATACATACATATGCATGTACATATGTATATAACTAAGATGTGAAATAATAAACAGACGAAGTAAAATATTTAAAAAAATTTGGTAGCACAATAAATATGAATATGTAGGTACATATGTATGTACATACATAAATGTAAGTAAAATTAAAAAAAATTAAATGTGTTATATAAAATATTATTAAAAAATATGAAATAAGTAAAATAAATAAATGACAGATAAAAAAAAATGTATGGAAAATATAAAATTTTATTAAAATAAAATAATTAAATTAATTAAAATAAAAAAAAATTTATGGAAAATAAAAAATTTAATTAATATAAAATTATTAAGAGTTTAATACATAAAATTTAAAGAAAAAATACTAAGTAAATTGAATTAAACATAACTTATATTAAAAATATGTCCCAAATAAAACATCTGAAATAAATTAATATAAGTATAAAACTAATATTTAACAAATAAAAAATTAATAAAATATATAGAATTTTAAATAGTTTTTTATCTATTAATATAGAAAAATTTAATTTAAATATAAAATAAAATAAAAATATATAAATTACATAAGTAGTAATAAAAGATGTGTATGTAGAAAAATTAAATAAAAAAATAAAATTCCTTGGTAAAATAAAACAAATTAAACCAATTAAAAGTATAAAAATATGCTCTAAAAGACAAATACAATAAAAAATAATATAAATAAAAATATGAATAGTTTCATCTACTGCAAAGCAATACAAATTAAATATTAAAATAAAAAATATAAAGTTGCATGTAAAAAAAATTAAATGTCTTAAATTGTCTATAAAAAACTAAGTAAAGAAAGAAATGTAAATAAAATGAAACTAAAAAATTAAAGAAGAATACAAAAACATTTATTAAAAAATCTATAACACATCGAGCATTGCTTTCCTTTGGCTTCTCAAAGAATATCGCTAGATGTTACAGTGAATAATTGTTGTGCGCTTGCGTAATTAACTCTTAAGCTTTTCTAATCCATGTAAATAACGGTAAACCTGATGATAACTTCGTTTCAAAACTTTTTTAGACTTTTAAGAAATTACGCAAAATCCTGAATAGCTGAATTTTGGTTTAATTAAAATTTGTAACTCGATTATTGTTAATCGAAGCAATCAGACGTGCTCTTGTTAAAAGAAAAATTAAAATATTTTGTTTTTATTAATTCAATTACTAAACAAAGTCGAATTATATCAAAAATGATGTTATCATATCCACCCTGTCGTTGTGCATTCGATTCAATTATTATTCATTACCATACAAATGTATTGCCATTGGATGTTGGTGTTTATTTACAAAACATTTTACCATCATCGTATTATCAAAAGAACAAATATTACTGGGGACAGCATTGCAGATGTGTAGTGTCTGCGATAGCACCTTTAGGTTTAAGCCACGTCAAGTGTGCACAAGAAATTTTCACCAAATTTTAAATTTGCGTGAAAAGTACTTTTTCGTAAAGGTGCCATGACACTTTTATGTCACCCTGTGTAAAGTTCGTGAAAATTTCTTTATTTGTTTAAGGTTTCGCTTAATAAACTTTTGAGCTCAATAAAATTAAATAATTAATAATTCTTGTACGAAAAAAGATATTCTCATGAAATTTTAAACACGCACAAAAAATGCACAATTGAATTCGGTCCTTTTCTCTTCCAAATTGTTTAAAAAAATAACTTTTGCAATAGTTTTTAATAAACAATTGGAAATTTGTATGTGTTCTTCACGATGTAATTAAATTAGAATCATATCAAATTATCCGGAAAACGCTCAGCTTTTAGAATCTGTTTTTGCATTGTGCTTAGTTGACGTCACGAGCGCGACGGTGCGCGTCTGATGCGTGCAAGGCACGAAAAAAATTCAATATCTTTTGAACGGTAAAAGATGACAAACATTTTTCAAATCGATTCAAATCGCATTACCGATTTTAAAACACTTTTTAATAACTTTTACTTTTAAAATACAAATAAATGAAGCATCAATATGCAATCTTATTTTATTTATAAAGTTTTTATTTTGAATAAAACTCTGCCAAAAATCTTTAATGAATAATACGTAGTTCTTTTTTAGCAGATATTTATTAATGAATATTCATATAACACTTCGCTGCTATATACATATCTTCCAATAAATAAACAAACTCGGCACTTTTTCTGCAAATTTTTTGTTAAGCCCTGACTGATATTGTTTTTTCATTCTCATAAATTTTGTTGTTTGTTTTGAAAGTTTTAATCATTACTCCGTTATTATAAAAAATTAAATATTTGCAATACATCGAAGGCAATTGAATAAAGCGATTTTTTCTTTTCAGTCTTATGATAAGCAAATCTTAGTTGAATATTTATAAATTAACCAAGTGAAAACAATTAAAAGTAATGCTATACGGCACCCTCATATTGACCATACATAAATACATTTTTTTATATTTTTTTATTAAAATTTAAAAGTGAGTACAATTTGTTATTAAAGAATTGGTCATTTTGATGTTTTTAAACACTTATACAATGTTTTCTTTATATTTGTGGAAAGGTGTGTGTATTTTTGGCGAAACAAAAGCAAACACTAGGTTGAATTCGTTGCCGTGGAACTTTTGGAAATTTTATAGCCCGAAAGCGTAGGGCTACGCATAATGTTTTAAGGGCGGTAGTGATGCCTTTGCCTAATTTGTTTTTTTAAGATTTCACCAAATAAACCACTCGCCAAAAAAAACAAGTTTGAAGAGTTTGAAAGCGCTAAGGGTTCTTTCATATAAACTAATGTAATCCTAAAATTATCTTTAGCGTCAATAAATAAAATTTGAACAAATTTCTATTGATTTACTTTAAGGAAGCTGGCTTCTTTAACAAAAACTGAAAATTTCATTAAATACACTCCATTTATGGCTTAATAAAAGACAAAGACAAGTCAAATTTGCCATTGTTTTCAGCTAATAAATACATTTTCTTTGAAGTAAACAACCTTAAATCAAATATCAAATTTCTATATGTATGTATGTATGTATGTACATATGTACAAATATATGAACTTGTTCAAAGCTTTTGCGATACCACGATGTACATACATATACAATAAAGTATTCAGTATTGTTCTGAGAACGACACCTGTCAGTCGAGGTGAAAACAAAAGCAGGATTACAAAGACTTTAGTAAATGATTGAGCTAATCAAAGTACGCTAATTAATAATAAGGCAGTCATATAACATTTTACGGTGACCATTCTTTTTCTACTTTAAAGGACAGTCAATGTTTCTTAGATCCGGCATCGGTTTCAGTATATCCCCGCACGGTTTTCTTGAAGTTTTCCCAACGATGAAGCCAGTGTTGGGGGCAATAGTAGTCCATAACTAGATGAACAGCTTACTAAGGCAGACACGTGAAAGCTAAACTTACGTACAGATTATGGTCCCTCAAAGGCGGTTCGGGAGAGGCAGTACCCGGCCACACAGAAGAGAGATGCGGGGAAGGTCAACAGCTCCCTGGAAGATACCGGAAAAGCTTCCAAAAATGGATATTTACTGAGCTATCATCTAATGCAGCTACTGCAGGACCACGTCGTGAATACAACGGGGTTGCTAGAAGACCGTCTGGCCGAGTGGCACTTGTATACGCTCTTTCATAGAAAGATAACCCGGTGCTGTAGAAGTAAAGGAATATATGGAAAGATAGACGCGCTTATCTCAATTCGTTATCGACGAGGTCAATGCTGATTTGGAAGGTCCTCTCACCAGCTTTGATTCTATGGAGATTGTATGAGGATATAGGGTGGTTACGTAGGATGACCAACTATCAAAGGTATTCCTGAAGAAAAGCATGGCTAGCATCGGCGAGGATTGGGAGGGTTTAAGTATCAAGCGATATCCCCATTCATGGATGGAGTATTCATTATAAACTTTATGTCACGAATATACAAAGCGATGATTTCGTCTATTATTGTATTTGTTTTGTTGGTTTGGTGACAAACCGTGACCCAGAGATCATGGCCAACGGAAGGCCTTAATGTCATTTGCGACTTGCCACCGATTGATAATTTTATAAATTTATAAAGCAAAGCGCTTCATATGGTGACCTGCGGCTAAAGAAGTTGTCGCTGTGGATCGATCTTTAGTATGACCACGGGTGTATTTTGCCTTTTTTAGTAATCCAAGAATTCGATTAATATCTATCCTACGATACAAGAAAATGATGCTAGAATGCTTCTTTGTCTAAATGGTTTGAAGTATCCATATTAATAGGCGGCTCAAAAATGACTAGCCGATTCGACAAGTGTTTTATAGGTTGAAGTCTTGTTCTATCCTCGGAACGATAGTCAGGACCCCTTTAAGTCTTTGAGCTCTCTTTACATCAATTCTATTCTCATAAGAAAGTGCAGATAATGCTTTATGGCTATGCACAACGAACTTGATTTTAAAGTAACCACTGCTATTCCGCTATCATCTGGTTTTTTTTTCAGGTTTGACTGCGAGTTGTGGTTTTGAAACGGCACGTAATGGTGGTACTTAAAGCTATTAATATCGCTACATCAGCTAACCAACCAACCATAGTGGAATTTTCTTAATGCCTTCTTGGTTCAAACACACCAACTGAAAAAGTTGTCTCTCTTAATTTTTTAACAAGAATTTTGTGTGAATATTTTTATACCGTCGTGTTTATCTTTTTTGAATTTAATTTAAAATATATTCATGAAAGTTTTTCATTATTTACACTTCACACATGTGGTCACCATGAGTATGAACATTTTTTAAATAATTAAAAAATATTAAATAAAATTAACGCATAATAATAAAGGTCTCCTAAGATTTATTAGTTAAATATAATTATTTATTTCTTTTTACACTACAAATCTTTCTAGATACATTTCAAGACTTGTAAAGTCTTGTTTTACTTTGGCGACTTTTCATGCGCACCCATAAATTGGGCAACAAGCAACGCGTCGCCGCTGTGCCAATGATTTTGCCCATCAATTAGTAATGTTCTCTCACGCATTGAAGTATTCCAAGAACTGGATAAATTGCATTACCACACATTAACACACTACAGTGGAACATAGAGCATGTGAGTAAATATCTAGTACTCCTAGAAAACATGCATACATACATACGTACATATGTATAGGGTGTTTTTTTTTACGCATAAAATTTATTGCTATGGTCAAGAATTTAGTTTTTCTTTGTAAAGATAAGGGTTTGCCATTATGTTTTAAAAATGATTTCGGGCAAGTAACCGTCGCAGTTCGCTCGAATAAACTGCAGTCGAGACCCAATTTTCGACCACTTTTTGCAGCAATTGGGGTCGTATGTCAGCAATAACGCGCCGAATATTTTATTCCAAAGACCAACTCCGAAAAAAGTATTGCCCCATAGAAAGCCACACGTCTAAAACAAACACCCTATACATATTGTACATACATACATACTCGTACATATGTATGTATATCTCGTTAATACAAATGTGGGGGATGCATGAAATTCATAAAAGTATACTCGTAAAAGTAATTGTTTTCGTAGTCCATCTTTGTCGTCGACTGTCGCCAGACAAGGTGACCATATCGATTTCGCTAATTGCATACACCAGAAGCGTACGAATAAAAGTATGTACGAGTATGTGCAAATATACATACATATGTATGTAAGTATGTAAGTACACGCGCCGGAAAACAAAAATGATAAACTACTATGACACTTTCCTATGTACAAACATCGTCTCGGAGATGTCTTTTGAATTCTAACGAAGCTGGTGTAGTGTTTTGCTCTAACTCATTTTACGGGGATTCCAAATTTTAACATTGTAGCATAATGGCATCTTAAATACGACTTAAAAATCGGTAAAAAGTGGTGGTATGAGAACTATTTGTTCCTAGGCCATTGGTACATCAAAATCGGGTATCGGTTGCACCTCTTCACACGGCGTCCACGTTTTCTGTTGACAAGCCACCAATCATTTCGCGCTCCCTTCGCTTTTGAGGGGCAGGATATTTTTTTTGCTCTTATGCTTTCTAGTTCGCTGAAAGCCAATGACCTAACCGGTGGCGGTGCGTAGGCTTCAAGAAATATGTTCTTCCACAACCGTGTGTTCCTTCTCACCTACGCTTGGTTACAACAATTAAGCACTTGGTCCTTCTAGGATGTTCGTGGGCACCCTTGTCTTCGTCGCACACTCATGGGTGCCGAATCAAGAGATTTTTTCAAAGGTGCATCATCATCCATAGGAACGACATTTCTGATCAACATTGGTCATTTTTTACGCCATATCAAAGGATATGTAAATTAAGGAATTTAAAGTGCGAGATTTTTGTTCGTTGCGAAAGGACACTGCTTTTAAATTGTTTGGCGAGCCCGAAGTAGCACCCCTGTTGGCAAGTTGGCTTACATTTGTGATGACGTTAATGCTGGATTCTCAGTATACAAAATTCTTGTTCACTTCAAAGTTACAATTGCCAACAGTGCCGTGGGTCCCAATATGCGAGGAGTGTTTACTCTCTGTTGCGAACGCAGCTTTATTTAATTCAATAGAAGCGTTTGTTTTACAATTGAAGCTTCTTTGGCAGTTAATTGAAAAATTTTATAATGTGACGAAAATGATGCGAAGGGAATCCTGGCGAATGGAATTGTGCAAACGGAATCGCTTACAAAAATTCTTCTACTCACCACACCTAAACTCACCACATCTAAGCACGGCAAACCATACCTGAACTCCGCACATCTAAACGGTGTAATATGTTAAATTAGGTGTGAACTTTTTTTTTTTTTAAATTTTTTTTTTTAATAAAACTCCTTTTGCAGTGAAAGTAATTTGAAAAACAACATAAAGAAAGAGATGACAATGAGAGCGACGGAAGTGAAACGACGAGAATGGTGTACTATTAAATCGTTGGAAACAAGTGCTTCTTTTCACCGTACCTGAAATAATCAAACCTAGCCTCAACACACTTAATTTCCCCTCCCATTAACTTTTCGTTCTTAAACTCACCACACCTAAACTCATCATCTAAAAAGTGTGCAAGACCTTAACTCCACACGTTAACTCTTCATGCTCAAACTCACCACAACTGAATTCACCACACCTAAACACCCCATGCCTAAACCCACCACCTCTAAACCACCACATTGAATTCCTTTGCACTTTCACACACATCTATGAAAATTAATTTCCAATAACAATCTTCTGATTTCTTAAAAAAAAAATGCATAAATCATATTTTTCATGACTACGATTCGTCATTCAATAATCAAATTTTAGTCAACAGAGAACTATTAAATACAAAGAGTTATCGCCGATTGAATGTACATACACATACAATGTATGCTCGCCAATAAATCCAAATTGAATGTAGCAAATACATATGTATGTATGTACGTGTGTACATACAAACTCAACGGACACTGATTAAATTATCGTTAAATGGCAAGCAAAGTCAAATACAGAATTTTTTTTTTTTAACAATAAGCGTCTCTAATGGAGTCTGCTACTTGTACGCGTAACTTAATTAATTCTTAAAAATTAATCAAAACTCATAAGGATTGACAAGGGTATTTAAACGAAAAAAAAAATAATATTTAAAAATGAATGCATATAATAAGAATGGTTTTTTTTCGTCGTGAAACGTTACCAATAGGCAAGTTAAAATTGTTAAGGTGAGAACTGGTGTTCGGCACTGGTATGTGCAATAAAATGAATTTAAATCTACTACTTGGATGCATTTGTACTAGGCATGTCATGGCTAGGATTTTGGGATCCCGGCCTTTTTTATCTCCTGAATATCCCGAGATCAGTCCATTCAAATCCCGGAATTACAGAAAACAGTGAATTTAATAGCCATTTATTTTTTTAATTTTTAATTAACATTTTTTCAAACAAAAATAAACCTCAAATGATTTTAAACAGAAAGAACTGATCGAATAAAACAAACAAATAACACACTAAACTCACCTTTCAGAGTTGTATTGAAATAATAAAATTTAACATGAGAAACAAAACAAAACAACAAATTTACAACTGTTGTTTAACGATAACACAATACGACAAATAACACGGTTTGTTAACTCTCTGATCGTACTCGAAAACATGGAGATCTATAAGCAACGAACCTTTGATGGAAGAGTAATAAACGAGCAAACAAATACCAATTCCGAAGCAATATTCGAACCGCTTAAGTTGGTATACAAAGGACAGAACAATAGCATAGGTAAAAAGACAGACAACAACACACAGAACCAAAACAAAATGTTGCACAAAACTAAAATTACCGACTTCTAACTGTATAAAGGAAAGCCGAAGAGAACCGAAGAATAAAAAACTCATTGAAGAGAATTTTATACAGACGAAAATTCAGGTACCAAAAAGCATAAAACTCCAAAATTGCAAACATTTCGCAAAACTGAATCCAATACCTAAAAATTAATGGACACCAATAACTAATTACTCAGAACGAAGACGACACTGAAGATGGCACAACGCCGGAACCAAATTTGACAAGGGATGACGGCAAATCGTTCCAATATACATCTCTAAAGGCTTTGTTTTTCCCTTGCCATTATAAATGAGCTGGAGAATATCCTCCTCGAGTAGAAAATGAGCTATGAAAGCGATGTTAATAGAACTAACGACGTGTTGCTTGAAGTGAATAAGAAATTGATGGTTTTTGTAATGAGACGATAAATGCTATGTCCTACACAGAGCATTTAACTTTTTGTCGACAATCTAACCAACAAGTGTTGGAGGATAACACACTTAAGGCTTTAAATTCTTTAAGGAATAATTATTCCTCGCTCAAAATGGAATGGGTGATGTATTCAATTTTTTATTAGGAAAAAATAACAATATTCAAAGCGGTAGAAGTTATAGTACTATTTCGGAAATCACCACATTTCCTCATCAGACTTATTTTTTCTTGGCTTCGGTAGGATTCGTACCCGCAACAACATGCGCAATACTTAAGGGGTTCCATCTAGTTAGAATTTTCAAAAAATCGATTTTATTTTTTGAAGTTATACGCATAATTGTAACGACGCGTCGGAGCATTGAAGCATGCTTTTAAAACTTTAACCTTGTTTTTCTCAAAACTGTGTTTTGAAAGTCGGTGACTAAGATTTCTCGAAAACGGATGAACCGATTAGTCTCAAAGATTTACACAGGCTTCTGAACTATATTTTCTAGTACTCAATCGAAGCTTTTTATTACCGATAAAATTTTTATTTTTTATACACAGTTTAAGGCCAAAATTATGGCAAAAAATAGATTTTTTTTTGTCAAATTTTTTTTTTGCTTATTCCTTTGATTAGTTTCAAGATTATACATTATTATTAACGAAATTCGTTTGGTTTTTTCATTTCAAATGATCCACTTCAGAGATATAGTGGTCATCGCAAAACGCCTTTTTTGGGAAGGGTTCCTGGAGATCTGCTGTAGCAGCTTTAAAAACCGTTATTTTTACAAATAAAAAATTATTAAATACTCTTCAAAGTTACGATAAAATGTGTACAAAAGCTTAAAATAATAAGTTTAGAAGTTTTTTCAGGAAAAATGTTTAAAAAACCTAATTTTTTAGGGCTTCTAACTAGATGTAACCCCTTAGGCCGGCAACTAAACGCATTCAGCTAAGCTTACGCTGTGTGAACTGTTGTTATTTTTCCTGCTTACCCTTCACAACTTACTACAATGAAGTGCGGCTGTGATGCCGCTATTTCTACTTGACTGTGTAGTTGTTGTTTGTACAATTTTTATTTTGTTAGAATTTATTTGTATAAGGCTAGCTTATCCTTTTATACATTTTCTTTGTTATTGTTTGGCCATATAACTTATTATTATAAATTTTTTTGAGCTTAAGGCCGATCGGTTTATTGGGAAAATTTTTAGGGAAAACAACAA
The DNA here is from genome assembly GCA_963971545.1 of Philophylla caesio. Lineage (NCBI taxonomy): Eukaryota > Metazoa > Arthropoda > Insecta > Diptera > Tephritidae > Philophylla > Philophylla caesio. The sequence continues at coordinate 116,933,193 of OZ020606.1, read as the reverse complement.
TACTCAAAACGGTGGAAGTTATAGTACTACGAATATTTCGGAAATCACCACATTTCCTCATCAGACTTCTTTCCTCTTGGCTTCTGCGTTTGAAACTTTGTAAAAAACTTCAAAACAATTCAACAAACTTTCAATTAAATTTTTAACTGTTTTCTCAGTAGTGTTAGAAGGGTGTCAAGAGTGTTGTGACTTACCTCCATATAAACATAAATTTCGCTTATTATGTAGCTATATGAAAGCAAACGGGACCAAGCAAATTCTAAAAAAATTCAACGGTAATTCTTAAAACTGCATACATAAAAAATTTAACATATGTGTTAAAAAAATTCAAAATCTGTATAAAATGTGGTTGAATTTTTTTAAAAGTTTTTAAGACAATTTTTTTTTTTAAGTTTTCTACAAAGTTTTTAAGTTGATTTTATATACATATGTACATAGTTTATGGTAGAGAATGAACTAAATTTTAATTGCAAAATTCTTAAAATTAAGTAAATTAATATAAGTGGCAAATGAAATGAAATTTTAATTATATTTATTTTTAATTTGGTTATACCATTAGCATCTTATTTGTTCTAATAAGTTTTTTTGTGCGGCTAAAAAAAACTTATTTATATACACACTGTATGTTTGTATTGCAAACCTAAATTGCAAGGGTGTATCTCGTTTTATCACTTGTGGAAGACTGCGAGTCTAACCAACCGTAGCTTACTTCGCGCTTTGTTATCGAGACGCTTTTTATCGAACTGCATCAGGGAAAAGTAGTGAAGAAAAATATTTAAGAAGTCAGGAAGCAACTTCCGCTGGAGATATTAAAACAATAAATAGCATGCACACATAAACTACTTGTGTTTATATATTAGGGTGATCCTAAAATGTATTGAGAAATAAGTAAAGTCCGAATTTGAATACTCTTAAAACCTTCAAAGTTTCGCATAGAATTTTTATTATTATTTGACGCGTACACTATATAGCTCAGTGTTTGGCCGAGCTTCTCCTACCATTTGTGGCGTGCGTCTTTATATTTTCCAACAAATGGAGGGACCTACAGTTTTGTGCCGACTCCGAACGGCAGATGTATTTTATGAGAAGCTTTTTCATAGCAGAAATACCCTCGGAGGTTTGCTATTGCCTGGCGAGGGGTGACCGTTATTAGAAAAACACTTTTCCTATGATTTAGATTTTACTTGCCCTGGCTGAGATTCGAACCTCGAAAACCAGCGGCATATCGAGTAATAGCACGCACCGCTATATACTCGACCACAGCGGCCACAATTAATATGGGAAAAATGATGAGCAATATGTTTTATTCGAAAAATTCTATTTCTTTTTCGGAGACTTAAAAAATCATAAACAATGGTTTTTGAACCTTATTCTCTGAAGTCTTCTGAAGAGAATTAAAGTTTGTCGTATGAAAATATTGATTATCTTTACCATTTCTACCAAAATATTTCGCTAACTGTAAATAAGATAACTTTTATCTAACTTCTATTCTGCTAACTTTAAGTTAGTTGTAAAGTCATGCAGAGTCGAACAATTTACTACTGCCTAGGGCATCGCCATGTTAAAAAGTCAGTTGTCTGAAATATTCATTGAAAATAATCCAAGTATCAACTACAACTAGTTGGGAAAAAGTTAGTTTTAAATTAATTAAAATTTAGCTGAGTTGCCGGCAGGGTACATAAATACATACTTACATGCTCGTACATATGTACTTACATATGTATGTGCGCACGAAAATGTATTCACATATGCATACATATACAGGAAATGTTGCTCGGCAGCATCTGAGGTGTTTGAAATTGGAAATAATTTTGTTTTTATTGTTGTTAGAACATCTAGTAATGACTAATCTTTCATTTGTTGCAGTGAAATTAAATAAATTATGGGCAGGTGGCACCAACTTTGAAGAATACTCATGAACGCCTATTTATGTATGTAAGAAAATCAAAAAAATTATTGGATTGATACTTTATGAAGCGGCTTTTAATTACATACAAACAAATTTCGAAATACGAAAATAGGCTACATACAAGGCACATCAAATAGGCAGCCGCAGCAAATTTATTTTTTTTTTGAACTTTTTTCATATATTATTTTAATTTGAATTGTCAAATTTGGAATTTCGTTGTGATAAGAATGCTTTCAGTCAAGGCGAATTCAATAAGGTGGCGTTGAGGCGCCAGCTGGCAAACTGCTTTGTTCTGATTGGCTGCCAATATAAATGTCTTATGGTATTTGACATAATGCTCACCAAAAAGCAAAAACAAAATACATGTAGGTTGTTTACTTATATGCGGTTACAGCCACCTTATTGAATCCACCTTGCTTTCAGTACAATTCAAGGTAGTTGATCAAATTTTTTTGAAATTTTAGCTTCTAAAAGCAAAAACAAAATATACAGAGCTCAAATTTTTTTTTTAAATTTTACTACTGCTGCAACATATGTATGTACATATCTTAAATCACTTACGCTTCATATCTTATATTACTTAAGCAATTGACAAGGGAAAACGTAAATTCTTGGTTAGTCATAGTTCACGGCCTGTCTACGTAGGTACAACGATTAGTAGTTATTTATAGATAATCATATTGGTTAATATAAGATATGATTGAGTATACTTACTATCTAAATGACCAAACATACTCAGTCAATTTATATTACAGATTTCTATGGGGAAGTGGCGGTCGGGGAAACCCAAAAATTAGAGAAATAGTAATTTAAAAAATAATTTCTGATATAACAATAGATTGCAAGCACCAATGAATTGGTTTATTTTCAAGGTACATACTTTAAAATCATTATTTTTTTTTTAACAAAAATTTATTTTGGAATATATTGCTTGCTAGCGTCTTTTACACTTCATGTGAGGAGATGTAAAATATCAAAAACCCATATTCCATTTAAATTTGGTTTTTACACCATTCAGTAAAATCAAGCATCATACTCTTCCCCGCATTTACGTGAATTATTTAAATTACGTTGACGCTCTTGCTAGAGCGATTGTTTGTTTTCCTTTCACCAGTCATCACGCGGCAATCGATATGTTGAGTTGTTACTACGCACAATTTTTACGCCTGCTCCATAGTACGGTATTACGTATGCCGAACCATCTGCCGGACCCACAACCTGTGTAGCTATGAGCACTATGTCAACTAGCTGACCAAGAAACATCCCACCAAGTGTACAGAATTTTATCAAGCCAATACCAGGATAGCCCAAGTAGAATCGATCGACACCAAACATGCCCAAGAAGACGGAAAGCAGCAAAGTGGTGTCAAGATGATAGCCATTGCTAGAAAGAACATATATTACATATAGTACATATATCACTTTTTTTCATTGTACAACTTACGTCCACTTGCATGGCATTTCGCGCGTGAAGGTATTGTTACCAGTTTCCGTGCAATTGATGCCATCGACAGCTAGGCACCAAACTGTCAAAGCAATTTTTATTTAATACTGAAAATTTTATATTTATAAGATTTTACGCTCACCCCATGCCTTGTTTTCTTTTGTACAGCCGTAAAACTGTTGCGTTTTAGAATCGATCTGTTTTTTTGTTGGATCCGGGCACAGGTACTGGCCCATTAACAAATCATTACAATCATAGTCAACTTGTTGTGTTATTTGGGCGCCAAATATAACTAGAATTAGTATAATCCACTCCATTCTTACTGCACAAATTATTTGTATTGTCTTTTTATAATAAAATTTACTAAATTTACTACGTTATAAAATTTCGTTCAACTTTTAAGATTTCAGCAAAGTTACAAAAATTGTAGAAAACAGCTGAGCAGTCTATTTGTTTACAGTGGCCGTCAAACCGACTGAAGTTTGTTTAATAGAAAACTGTAGTTCGTAGCACATATTAAACACAGCACGAACGGGAAACTACAAAGAACGTACAGTTGCTATACGTTCTCTGGTCACTTCCTGTTTTTATTTTTTAATTTTAGCCGAAGTCAAGTTAGTAAAACATATAATTTTAAAATGTTTTGAAAGCTTGATGTCAGACGAAATTAATATTAAACAAAATTTTCGGGCTTAAATTCTCGCGAACCGATCGCTGTCAGTTTACTTGTTAGAAACAAGATTTCATTCTGGCGTTTGCGGATGGTCAATCTCTGTAACTCATGTACCTGTTAATTCATGTTTCAATAATAAAAGGTTATATCAATATTGAGTTTTGACACTCCCTTACAAAAGGTTGCATATACGAAGCACGGAAAAAGGGTAAACAATGCGTTCCCTTTTTGTGGATCTAGGAATAGCATAGTATGGAAAGTTTGCAAATAGTGGTAGAATAAAATATGTTCATTTTAAGAGATTTGAAAGACATTTTGTGCTTAAATGGAAATAAAAAATATTCTTACTTTAATTAATTAATTTAACTGCTTTTAGTAAGAATATTAAAAATGCAAGCTAAAATTATGTTAAGCTCTAAACATTTTTTTAATCACAAAGTGGTTATGAGTCTTAGTTTTAAAATAAAGAAGATTTGTCACATCATTGCTGGTGCTTATGTGTTGGGTACATGCAATGAGGGTTTCTATAGAACATGGGCACTATTTTTTTTTCTGCGCCATTAAAATTCTCAAAATACCAGTTCCAGGCTTTTGATTATGACCAAAAACTCGCTAGATGGCTAGGTCAAGGTGCTCCCGGGCACTTCGTTAACCCAAGTCAACGAATCCTCATTTGCATTATTTTGCGACAAGTATAGCTTTCTTACTTCGAAGAAGTTATTTATTCGGTTTATTCCTTTTATTTATTTACCATCGGTATCAGGGTTATTCTTAATATTGTGATGAACCCCTGGAGGGTGAAAGGACCAAACATTTTAATTCCGATAAATAGTAAGTGACTTTATGGAGTTAAAGGAGTTGTAAGAAAACCACAATAATTCGAAATTTTAGAAATAAATCTTTATATGTACATATGTATATTAAAAGAAAAATAAATCAAACTTCATAACTCAAGAATTTAGTTCTTACAAATTCTTGTTTTTGGAATTTGGATGATTATTATGTCACATTATTTTTAATTTATTTAAACCCATTCCTTTTATAAATAACAAAACTTTCCACTTTGTCACATCAAATTTATATGCGCGTGAAAAGCGTTCAAAGAAAAAGCGCGTCATTTATACACATTTACTTGAAATATTTACAAGACGGGGTCAATCTTGTAATCAAAAAAAATGCTGTATTAAGAAACATTAGAAAAAAAGTGTTGCCTGTTAGTTTTTAGTATTAAAAAGTTTTGAGGTAACTACTATTATTATTTTTAAGAAGCAACACGGTTTTGATGCTAAGGGAGCCGTTTGACAAAAAGTGAGCGAGCTAGCTGCTTATCGAGCTAACCTTTTATAATTGAATCATGCCTGTTAATTTGCTACAAAATTTGTGAGAAAATAGTTTAAACAGCTCAAAAAATGTTGTTGTTAATTGTATCACTGAAAGTACAAGTAATCAAATTGATAGTAAACAAATGCAATAAAAAAATGTTACAAATAATAAATCCACTTTTTTTTAAAACTCCATTATCCTCTTTATTGCACCAAAGACAGTTGTTTATTGAAAATATACCTTTTAAACTTAAGTAATACTTTTATATTACTAATGCGTCCACTATTCAGTTCAGTCAGCGTTTCCGTTTTCAGGCCATTCGGGAAAAACACTTTCACTTTTGACTTTTGTCCAAAAGTGCATTCAATAACGCCGATTTCACCTGTCGACAATTCCACTTTTTTCCCTACATATATATCGCGATTGCCCTGTTTACTGAAAAGATTTTCAACAATTATCTCATTTTCATTTACGAGCCGCTGTATGTAACCCTGTTTTGATTTTTGTTTAAACACTTTGAATTTAGGAAGTTCATCTAAAACGTAGCTGTTGGAGTGCGTATACCAAATCATGTGTCCCCAAAAAGCCAAGCGACCACAATTGCTTTGGGCATCCAAATCAAGCTTGGCAGCAATCAATGTGGCATTGGCAGCGGCCAGTATTGGAGTTTGAAATTCAAGCAAAGCCAAAATCATATCCGCTGACTGTACATTGGTTTCTGGTTCTAATTCTTCAATAAATTCATATTCATTTGCCAAGTCAAATACATTATTGGGATCGTTTTCAGCACACTTAAAAAGTGTTATATTTGCCATGACGGTATCATGTCCAATTGTTATATGAAGTTTGCTTTTGGAACGTATAACGAATTTATAGAAACGTATTCGATTTATACGAATGCATGCAGCATGAATATTATGTAAATATCCTGGTTGCGCCAATATACTGCGCTCCATTGATTTCGCATTGAATTGTGGCACGCAAATGCCTACTCGATCACCCATCGCTGCCATTTGCACTGGTCGGTGGAACATCTGTATTGATTTTACCTTGCGTTGCTCCTTTATTGCCGGAATTTCTACTATATCATTTATGGCAATCGTGCCTTGTATTATAGTGCCCGTACAGATAGTGCCTTGCCCTTTAGTAGAAAAGCAGTGATCCGAGTACAAGACCAATGGTGCTTCTTTGTTGCGATTAGGTATTTCAATATGGGAAACAATATTTTCCAAAAGTTCCTACAGACAATAGAAAGTTTTTGTGTGTGATTCTGCCTTTTTCATATTTTGCATATTTTTAAGATCCAACCTTGACATTGAAACTTTCCAAAGCAGATACATTAATAATACTACTTCCAGGATCAAAAGTAGTATGTTCCAGTGTTTTACGAAGTTTTGCATTTAATTTTTGCAATTGTGCTGAGCGTGTTGTTGCTGGTAATAAATCTATTTTATTCACCACTATTATTATTTTACGCTTTAGCAATTCTCCAATAACTATACACTCCGCAGTTTGTGTTTGTATGCCTTTTTGAGCATCGATAACCAGAAGCATCAGATCGACAATTTGCGCACCTTCAAAATGAGAACATATAAGTGAACAAAGCAATAAAATATGTTACATGGTTACCTACCGCCTATTATGGTGCGTATGAGGCTTGCATGTCCAGGGCAGTCGACAAATGTAAATTGCACTTGCTCTAATTCAGGTGTAACTGATTTCAGATGTGCGGGTGGTTCAACCATTACAGCGCTGAATCCCAAATCGAGTGTGATGCCGCGCTCCTTTGATTGCGGATTTTTATCAAAGGCAGCCGTACTGGCGATGGTACTCAGGGCACGGGCTAATGTAGTCTTACCGGAATCTACGTGACCAAGGAGGCCAATATTAATATTAACAATCATTTTAACCAGTTTAAATGAATTTCACTACAGTAAAGAATTGCGATTTGCAAAATGTTACAACAGTGGTGCTCAAACTACGTTCTAGAGTTGTCGAAGTTAAATTTAGACGTAGTAGAATATACAGGGTCATATGAAAATGTTATATATCTAGCATACATAACTTTAATTCAAAGCCGAAGTAATTCGAGTTAGGAAGTAAATTATAAATATTGAATAAAATGTCTAATGACACTAAAATCAAAATTTCTAACATCTCGAAAATAATTAGAAGTATTCAAATAACAGGTTACTTATAAGCACAATGCAGATGAAAAACAGTGCAAACAAACACTTTGTACTTCCTCGTTTAACAGCAGAAGACGTCAGCATATTTAAAAATTTAGAAATAAAAAAAAACTAACGAATGACATCAATCAATATTTAACCTTTGTATTTTTATCTTTGTACTAAATGTTTTAATTGGCAAGCATTGGCAACAGTATTCAACACATCTGTTCGCAATTGTCAAAAAAGCAATGCAATTCGCCGCCTGGCGCCCTTCAAATAACTAAATTTTTTCGAGTTCAGATTTATTGTATATTTTGGTTAATTTCCTACAGTTTATCTAAAAACATCATAAACTTGAAGTAATAAAGCTACCACTTCGGAATCTATAACTATTTCCGATCCAAATGACAAGGTTTGTTCACCTTTAAAACATTGTCATACAATAACCTAAAAATAATTCGCAAATAAATTCATTACTGTGCTTATACAGATCGAATATCGAATTGGGCGATGTAACGCCACACAATATCAAGCAACTAAAAAAACTCAACACCGTTGTGTTCCCAGTCTCGTACAACGAAAAATTCTATATTGATGTCCTGGAAGCTGGTGAATTGGCTAAACTGGTGTACTACAATGACATCGTTGTGGGCGCGGTATGCTGCCGCATTGACACCTCAGAAAATCAGCGGCGCCTCTACATTATGACTTTGGGCTGTTTATCGTCGTATCGTCGTCTTGGCATCGGGACTGTGATGTTTCAACATATTCTTAACTATGCTGAAAGGGATGGCAACTTTGACAGCATTTTCCTGTAAATGCTTTCAATTAAGTTTGTTTAGTTCAAAAATTATTGTATTTTCCTTATTTACATTGGCAGGCATGTGCAAATTAATAATGAGGGTGCTATAGCGTTCTACAAGAAATTTGGTTTCGAAATTGTTGAAACCAAGGAACACTATTACAAACGAATTGAACCAGCGGACGCGTATGTACTGCAAAAATCGTTACGAAATACAAATAGTAATGCCAGCGGTGGAAATTGTAATCACAATCACAATCCTGCACAAAGTAACGGGCATTTGGATAAAAAGGAGAAAAAAGGATAAGCAGTTTTGAAGATCTAAAATTTACGTTCGCCAATAATGTTTGTTTGTGAGCAGTTTTAGTTACATATATTAAAATACAATACGAGAAAATATAACAAATTATCTAAACGATGTACAAAAATTTATTTTAATCAAACAATATATTTTAACGCCCGTCGATTTAGCTTAAAATGTTGCGAGAAGTTTAGTGAAAACTCTTGGTTATGAACATTAAAGCAGCTCACAAAAAATCCTATTTTTCGGCGCGAATTAGAAACTTAGTCATATGTATGTATGTATGTATTATTTTATACCTTCCAACAAAATATTTTGTTTTGATTCAGATTAATCCCTGAAATGAGCTCAAATGTATCAAAACATTGATTTTATTTAGGAGCACAATTTTTTTTTATTAAAAAATGCAATTTATACTATAACGGTGGCATACAAATTTGTGACAATGATAATCAACTCAATTGCGAATTCTACAGTACTATACAAAATCAAAAGAGTTCAGCTAGAATTCGAAAAAGGGCTGAATTTAATTGACCCTCTTTTCTATGTAAAAGCTTTGTGTGAATAGATACGTTGTTTTTATATAATTAATAACAAATACCGCGTATTTTTTTTTTTTTTTTGTAATGCAATTACATTTTTTCGTATGACCCAAACACAAGTTTTTAAAAGAAGGATATATGTATGTATGTATGTACATACTTAATAATTATTGTGATAAAATCGCATACCGTCGAACAGGTACTCCATTTGTCTGGCAATTTGTGGCACTTGGTTGCTGTTAATAACGCGTTTATCTATGATATAATTAAATTGTAATTAAATACCACATCTGATGGCTCAAATTATCACAGTAAAGCGGAACCAATTTGTCTTTTGCTTATTCCCAGACAATTATATATCGTTTGTCTTCAGTTGAATTTTGTTCAGTGAAAAGATGGGAATTTTCTCGAAAAAGCCACCAAAGAGTAAAAACTCTATTTATCTCTGTTTTAAATGGATTTATATTATTTTGTACTATATGGGTTGCCTCTGCTTCCAATCACACGGAAGAGTTTTTCAATTAACGAAAATCAATATCTTCTACACTCACTACATACGTTTAATTTTATTAGTGTGTTTTTTGGGTAGTTCGGCAATGAAATGTTCAGACAGTGAGGGTTCCAGGGCAATGCTGGAACGTTTGTCGCCTCTGCGGAAATTCGTACTCGCATCGGAGTGCTTCAACAGCGCTTTAACCTACATTGTAGTCAGTGTCTCAATGGAAAAGAATAAACACAAGCATATAAAATTAATACAAAATTTCCAAGATTTGGATCAACGCATGCGGTGCGATTTTCCTAACATTAATTGGAATTATCACAAGACAGTACGCAAGTATAGCTCATTTATGTTTGTTGTGATCGCTTACTACTATTTGATTGCCATATTATACATCTTCAAATTATCGAATTGCAATTGTGAATATGTACTAACACTTGTGCTTACACTGAGCTATGCCACTATCACAGCTGCGCCTGGTTATGTAACTTTTTTACATTTGGGAATGATGGATTTGCAGCGCATACGATATCGTCTCATACAACGTCTGCTTCAACAACATTATTCGTCAAAAGCTAGTAGGAAATCGGACGCAAAACATGAATTGCGACTACAGCGCATAATTCACTACTGCAAGAACTATATCCAAATGATTTTACATGTGAACGATGTTTTTGGTTTGGCGTGTGGCATAGGTTTATTTCATGATTTCACGGTGTTGGCAAAACTAACTTTCCTGATGTGCCAGAAAGCGATTGAATCATATAGCCACACTGACGAATATATATATATATTTTTATTTATGATACCACGACTCTATAAGGTAGCAATTTATGCGATCTATGGATATGCGACGCAAAGGGAAGTGAGTGTTGGCATTCGTACGAACATATGTACATATATGTATATATGTATGTGCATATGTACGTATGCATGTTTCTTTTGGGTCAATTTTTAATTACGAAGTCCAATAATATAATAAATATAAACAATTTCCACATATTTTTATACCTTTTTGCAGCAACGAAATTGTACTGCTAAAGTAAGGTTGTGTGAAAAAATGTGTAATCGATCCAAAGCAGTTCGTCTCAATTTGGAATTCTTCCTTCACTGGAAAATGCAAAATTCATATGAGCATTTAATTGGGAAAGTGAATCCGTGCAATCTTGTGCTTCTTTACTCGGTATGTCGATTTTTTTATTTTAATTTATATGTATGTACATACACATCTGTGGAAAGTTGAGAGCGTTAGGAAGATACCTGCATAAAAATCGATTTACAATATCTATTTATATAACTTATGAATGCATCCAAAGTAGTCGAAAGATGTGTATGTTTTTTGAATATCAGAGCGGATATCATTCTAGGGCTGAAATAAGGTAGAAATATTAATAGCTTTATTTTTTTGAAATATCACATACACATACGGCATATAAACTTTGAAGATCGTTCAGTTATTAATGAACGAATTTAAAATTTTTCAACTTTTTATTCAACAGACCGTTAATAGTATTGTAAGCAGCGTGGTTATTTTAATACAACTGCAACTTCAGCAGAATAACATTACTAAACGAATGAGGAACATGGAATGATATCGGATCAGGAGCTCGTTTATCGGAAGTGAAGTACTTTTTAGTAGCAACAAAAGTTATACAAGTTTTTTTTTTATTAATTTTATACATACATAAACATACGTATTGAGAGTAATAAGCTTTCATATTTAAAAAAAAAAATAATAATTTGAATTTTATGATTTTACTAAATTTAAACGAAAAAGTAAAATACTATTGATAAGAATAAAACATACACATTCAATATACATAGTTAAAAAATTTAAATAGTAGGTAAGCGAAGTTCTTCAAGAAGGTTTGTTAAAACATTTGTAAATTCCCAAATCGTCCACATTATATATATGTGAATTTAACTGCACACCTAAAAAAAAAACGTTATTTGGATTATAATTGAATTTACCTAAATTAAAATTATTTTACCAAAAAAGCTTTCAACCTCCTCGCAGGTTATTTCTTTGCTTCGTTGCATGCTGCGTATGTGATTCAATATTTCACGCAAACGTTTGCCAGTAAATAGTTTATCAGCTTTATTTTTGAATAGAAGCAGCAGATTTTCTTTAGTGTTCCAATAGAATGGGAACCAATTCTTGTTGACATACTCTATTATGCGTTGCAAAACCTTAATAAAATAATACATACATACATATATATATTGTATAATGTACGTATTAAAGTTTTGTTCTTATACATACATATGTATGTACAACATACATAAATGTATCTACAGTCTCGGACATATTAAATTAGACATATTTGAAAAATATATTGTTTGCCACTTAAGGCCATATGTACATACATAAATTTAACTTTATTAATAAAGTATAAAATTTATAAAAATTGCTTTGTAAATCATTTAATTTTAGTTCAATACGATTAAAGTTTCAAGATTATTACCGTTGATATTTGAGAACAAAAAAAATAATTAATTTAATTTCTACTTCTAATGTATACACATGTCTGCAACTGTATGTATGTGTAGGTACTTACTGCAATTATAACTTCGATCACAGTGTTATTCAATTTCGGCACTCCTTTTATCGACCTTGTATAAATCAATTCATAGCTTACTGATTCAATATGAACTTTTTTTAATGTGTATAGCTTGTTGCGTTCTATAAGTGAAAATAATAAACGCATAGCAATCAAATTTGTTGGATATGATACTAATCGTCGTTCACTTAATGGCGCAAGCAATGAAAAGTACTCCAAATAACGAACATCGGCTACAGCTAACCAAACCACTTTCAGATTATGTGTTGGATAAGGCATTATATCGTTAGGTTCTTCGTTGTTACAAAACTTTACTACAACACGCAAACGTATTTTGATTGTAATTTTTTCGGTGGAAGCGTTGAGTAGAATATAGTTGCTTTGCCATTCAGCGTCACATTCTGCCTGTAGGTGATCTAAGCTTTTGGTATCGTCTGCCATTTCCAATTCGTAAATGTCACCCAAGTGACCACGTACAAAATAGCCACTAAAATCTAAGCCTTGTGCTATTAAACCTTTTACAATATTGGTTAAAATACCACCAGCAATATTCTCGCCGTTACTAAAAAAAGGCAGGTCCTGCATGCCAATAATTTTAGCACGACCACGCTGTGCAATTTTTATAAACGAAGGATATTGCGTTCGCATTACGCCAAGTGCTATGAAGCGTGTAATATCCAATATTATTGAGCAATTAAAATTGCTGACTGAAATTTCCAAATATGTTTATAAGGGCATATATAGCATTTTCTTAAATGCATAAATACTCACCTTGATACTTTGAATCTATGAGTAGAGGTCCCATTATTGGATCGCTTCGCAATATTTCGAATATATAAACTCGTATTAAATGAAAATCTTTTTCTAAAAAACTTCTAGCCTCATCCTCAGCCGAAATTGCGTGCGCAATGTTTTCTATATATCTATCAAACGGTCCCATTTGTTTCGAAGTTATGGATTATTATTCACGAATACTATACTTAAAACCAATGTTAGATTTCAGTACAAAAAATCGTATACTTATGTAGGTATTTACATTTGAAAGTAAATTTTAAATGACAGCGACGAGAAACGGTAAACTTCTTTTAGAACAAACGCAGAGCTGCCGAGTCAAAGAAAAATTTCTGTATGTGGTATCATTCTAAAACTACTGACAGACGGTCGTACTTATGCAGATAAACGGGGACATAAATCGGCATCAAGAACGATAGAATATAAGATTGCGACTTCCCGACGAAAAATTATGTGAAGCAAAATGCATTCAACGTCACGAATATGAATTGACTGAGAATCGGAAGAAATTGGCACAAACGTGTGGTTACACTTCTCGACATTAGAGAAAGGAAGTTGTGCAAATACATACATACATATGTAAGAATATTTTATTTGCGGTAACGATATCAATAATTTATGAACATATATACTATTCCATGAATGATCGCTATAGCTACTTTTGGGAACCAGACGAGTCTTCAAATGGCGAATATCGTTTCAAAGAAAATTTTCATGTCAAGAGAAATGCATTTCGCAGAATTTATAGAAAAGATGTGGGCATTGAAAAGGTGAACAGCAATATTAGGGGATGTATTCCACTTCATAAAAGAGTAGCTACATATATCATTATTAGCTTTTGAATATAGAAATTTTGCAAGTCTATAGGACGCAGTACTGGGTGAAATTGTTGTGAATTTTTGAGAAAATATTTCGGACTGCATAAATTCCTATCCTATAAAGCCAAAAAAAAGTCTAAAAAATCGCATTTTAATTTATAAATTTGGTTTAATTTGCTAATATTTGTTTTCTGTCAAAAGTGGCAGCCATATTGAATTCTCAATATTTTCTACTTAAGGCTCAGTTAGTCAAGACTTAACTTAACCTAACTTTACCCAAGAATTGGCGACAATTACTCAACATGACAACTTAATTTTTGATGATTAATTTTTAAGGCATATTGTTCTTTGGATATCTCCGTTGAGTACTTGTGTGATTATTTTTGAATCGCATATTGCTTGTAAAAATAACAAGGATAATTAAATTGTGTCAAATGTTTTAGGTTTAGTAGCACAAATGTACAAAATGTGCAAAAAGCAGTCACTTGGTCAGAGGAAAAGGCGGTGCAAATCCACCCAAAAAATAGAGACTTTTTGTTGTGCCAATTTACATCCAGGGCAGAATTTATCGTACAGATCTTTATTGGAGGATACGATCAACTTTTAGTCATTAATTTTTAGGTTTAAATATTCTTTTGTCTATAATTTTATTTTCAGCTATTTGACGGTTCGCCGCCTATGTTACCACATTAAATAAACTCGTTTTAAATGTAATTTTTGAATACATTTATTTTCAAAAATTGTGAATGTCAAGATCTGGTAAGCCGTATTCTCTCACCGCTCTCAATTTACGTAACTTGCGGTCTTCACCTGCTTTCAACGCTCGCTTACTTCTGAAAGCAAGCGACATGTCGCACGTGAAGACCGCAAAAAGTTGAAAGTATGCTTCGTCTAGCAAACCGATCGGTAACGGGCGGTCTTCACCTGCTTTCAATGCTAGGTTGCTTTCTGCTTCTTGTCGTCGCAAGCGAGAGAGAGATTTGTTCACTGGGCATTTTGAAAGCATACTTTTTCATTTGCAACATGTCGTAGAGCAAGAAGGTTAGTGCCCTGCGTGCTATTCAAACTCCAAACCCACTCATATTGTCGGTATAAATTAATTAATTTACAAAGATCAGTAACGCGACACTCGATTTTATCAATATATCTTATTAAAAGGCTTTTTTGTGCTCGAAGAGCCTATGATAAACGATGTTGCCACAATGAAAGATGCTACGAAATGCGAAAATGGGTGTCAAACTACAAAAATGACAGTTGAAAGCAAGCGACCGCTCGCTTACCGATCGGTTTGCTAGACGAAGCATACTTTCAACTTTTTGCGGTCTTCACGTGCGACAAGTCGCTTGCTTTCAGAAGTAAGCGAGCGTTGAAAGCAGGTGAAGACCGCAAGTAAGCGAGCGGTCGCTTGCTTTCAACTGTCATTTTTGTAGTTTGACAGCCATTTTCGCATTTTGTAGCATCTTTTATAGTGGCAACATCGTTTATCATAGGCTCTTCGAGCACATAAAAGCCTTTTAATAAGATACATATATTGATAAAATCGAGTGTCGCGTTACTGATCTTTGTAAATTAATTTATTTATACCGACAATATGAGTGGGTTTGGAGTTTGAATAGCACGCAGGACACGGCCTTCTTGCTCTACGACATGTTGCAAATGAAAAAGTATGCTTTCAAAATGCCCAGTGAACAATTCTCTCTCGCTTGCGACGACAAGAAGCAGAAAGCAAGCGACAATTGGAAGCAGGTGAAGACCGCCCGTTAAGAATCTAAAATCAACAGATTCTAAAGTTTCTTACGATAAGTTGACTAATCGCTTGCACGGCTTTCAATATAACAGGTTGCTTAAGTTAAGTTAAGTTAAGTCTTGACTAACTGAGCCTTTAAGAATATAAAATCAACAGATTCTTACGTTTCTTACGGTAAGTTAAGTTTTGACTAATCGCATGCACGGCTTTCCATATAACAGGTTGACCAAATCTTAAATTAAGTTAAGTCTTGACTAACTGAGCCTTTATGCACATAATTTTCGTTAATATCGACGAGTGCTTATGCGTTATTGGAAAAGGATTATGCATGAGTTAATGCAGATCAATACCCGAATTCTGTAAAAGGGCTGACAGACGGGCAATGTTATCTAGATAAGTAGCCTTGATTTGAATTAACTTATGCACTCGTATAAATGCACGAAAATTATGTGCATAAGTACTGAATATTGTGATTTCAATATGGCTATGCTGCCACTTTTGACAAAAAAAATACTATTGTAAACTAGAAAAATGTCTATAGCTGCTGTCAAAAGATTTTATTATATAAAAATAGCTGCAAATATAAGCAAATCAAGCCAAATTATAAATTAAAATGCGATTTCTTGTGGGTTTGGAGGATAGGAATCCATGCAATCCGAAAGATTTTTGCAAACTGCTGAGCAAAAATTCACAACAATTTCACCAACAGTACAGCATCCTAAAGACTTGCAAAAGTTCTATATTCCAAAGCGAACAATGAGATAGCCACTATTTTATGAAGTGGAATACATTTTCTCATATTGCTGTTCACCTTTTCAATTCGTAAAGATTTTTTGCATTTAATTAGCTGCCAATCTTATTTTCCTTACTTTCCTTTTTCAGCTCAATTTCATTTGTCAAATCAGCTGATGTCGAAATGCAGATAAGTGTCGTCGGTCAGGCCTAAAATATTATGCAAATATATGAGATCGTTTATTTGCATAAGTGCCCCGTCTGTCAGCCCTTTAAGCCTGCGTTTGCACAAGACAGTTGTAAATTTTTTTTAAGCATCCGCCATTGATTAGTAATGTAGAAATTTTTCCCAACTTTGTTGTCTTTTCCGATATTTTATCGTAACTTAAAACGAAATATCAATGGATTTAACATTTACATTTTTCTCATTTGCACAAATTTCAAATAGCTCTCCGTTATAAGCTCTTTTCTTGTTTGCATCATGATGGAATTTATATACAGGTAATAGGTAAGTTCGGGTACGGATAATTATTGAAAGTTTTCGAAAACTATCAGCTTTTAGCATTCGCGTACGCCAAAAACTAACAAATTAGGGGAAATTGAGAGAGCAAAGTGACATTTCAATTTGCGGGGAAGCTGTTGGTTTCTGCTGGAAAAATTTTTGCCAACAGAAAAACAGCTGATCAAAAACAGATGATTGCAATTCGCATAATTACGAAATTATTGTTTAAGAATTTTAAAGGTGAAAATTATAAAATATTAGTGTTAAACATGCTAGTAGCAAGTAAATGTTAGTTTGGTTAAGTTTCCTTAGTAGAATGTTACAAGAAAACACTAATGCAATGTTTTCCATTTTGCATATTTGGATGCGGACAAGAATTCAATCAGCTGTTCGTTGAATTTGCAAGTTTCTGCAAATTTTGCGTTCCCGTACTGTTTTGGATATTTTTCTTTTGTGAAAGAAGAGAAGACAATTCCACTGAATTTTGCTGTTGGATATTTTCTGTTGGAGATTGTAAACGAACGTACCTAATGTCAGTAAACCGAATAGCTGTAAATTTTGACATTGCTCGCTGGCTTATTTCCAGTGTTACCCACTCTCCTACCCTCATTTACAAAAGTAAACTAAAATAGTATTGAAATTATTCCCTTTTTGATAAATGCGCATCAAAAAGGGAATAATTTCAATTGTTTTGCCTCGAGGCGAATTTAGTAACCCTGCGTCTGTACAGCAAATATTAAGATGATGTTGCTTATTTACGTTTCTTTATTCACAGCCTGATTTCTGATTATCGTAAATTTCTACTAGTATTATGATCACGTGTTACCACGTGTTTCCATAAAATGTGAAAATATTCCCGGTATATGTTTTTGTCGTCAATAAATTATACTTATGTATATGTCGGCCGCTAAGTTCCTAAAAGAAATTACTTAAAAATCTATACGGCATACAGACAATTTTAATAGCCGATGTGCAAGTTTTAGTTATAACTTTTACATAGTTATTAAAGATTTATTTAATTACAACGTAGAAATTCAAGAAAGTAATTGTTGGAAATGAGATAACATATTCCTTTGATATTTCCAAATAGTTTTAATATATCTATTTCTCAAAAATCTGCGGCAACCGGTTCTTAAATTTTAATGTCATTTGAGTCAGACATTCCATTGATACTCGAAAAGAAAAGCACCCATGATTCAATTACAGGGAGGCCTTTTACTTATGTATATACGCTTACCACCCCCTTGATAAATTCGCCTTGTGAAAAGCGTTCAATGAAAAAGCGCGTCATTTATACACATTTACATGAAATATTTACGGAACGGGGTCAATCTTGTAATCAGAAAAAATGCTGTCATTAAAATCCGAACTTAAACTTACTGCGTTACCTGTTAGCTTTTGGTATTAAAATATTTTGAGGTAACTGCTTAGTTACCAAACCTTTAATAATTGAATCATGAATAACACCAAACAAAGCACGCACCTTGAGCCTGTCAAATTCACATATACAGCCTGTGGGCAAATTGTCAAGAGAAGATTTGCGTTGCTTTTGAAACTCATTGTTTCTGATTTTGAATTACAAATATTTAAGTGGAGAAAGTTTTATATCTCCCAAATCGTTTCTTAGAGACTATGTATTTTTTTTTACTAAGCAAAATAAGTAGGTAGATGCATAAGTATGTACATACTCACATATCACCAGAGTATGTACTAATTCGATTATATTATCATTACTATGTATATATTTTCCATTAACAGATTGCTTCGATGTATGTATGTATAAAAATATAAATACGCAAATCTAATCCAATCCAATTACATTTTTAATCCTAAACTTCTTTTGTCCCCTTTTTACTACTTTTAATATACATGCCACAATTAAGACAGTCTGTCATTATATAATTATATGTATGTATATAATTCCACCGTGGTTTGCATGTTCTTAATGGCAAATACTCCTTAAAATTAAATGCCATTTTGCTCTCTCATTTTCCCAAGTTTTTGTGGTACGAGAATGGAAAGATTACAGCTAATAATGCTTTTAACAACTTGTAATACAGGAATATTACCTTTACAGAGGCGGGCGCAACGTCTTGAGGGCGGAAAAACGATCTCCGCTGTTCTTTGAAATTTAGAAAAATAATTTTAATAAATTTTTTTTTTACAAAATTTGTTATAGAACAAGGAGTTGTACACTCACATTGTCATAATGTGAATAACAACGAAAAATATTAATTTAACTCGTAATACTCTTTGAATTTGGCAAACTTTACATCATTTTTTAAAATAGTAAAAGAACTTAAATTCAAAGTTGAAGCTGTTTCACTTTCTATTGAAAGAATTGCAAGATTTGACAGTCTACTCTGACTCATGGTCGATCTCAATTTCATCAATCTAAGTTTTTCTACATAGTTTCATCAATCTAAGTTTTTCTACATAGTTACTAGATTTAAGTCTGAATATCAAACAAATCTTGTCAACATCCACTTTCGCTCGAACAACCTCAAGAAACATGTATGTATGTAGGTATATGGAGGGGGTGTGGAAGCGAACGGCGGAATATGCTTTGACTGCGCGCCCGAAGTTGTAGCTACGCCACTGTTCCTTTAGAAACTAAGACGTAAGCGCTATTATTTGATGTTTGTTTTTTATGAAAACCCATTCTTTATTATTATACGCATCATCTCTCAAAATTTCTTAGTTGTAAAGTGTAATGTTGCGAATTTAGAGCAAAATAAATTTTTATGTACAAAAATACTTGGTTACATTTTGAGTGATGAACTTTCAATACGAATTATTTTTTTATTAATGTAACAAAATTTCCACCATTATACTGCAATATATAAAACGTGTGGATTAAAAAAAGACACACAAAATCACTACCGAGCTATACTGGCTACCTTATTATATTTTCTTGAAAATTACAATTTTATTAAAAGTATAAGAATTACCTATTACCTGATCGGTATACAATAACATATATCGCGATAACTTATCCAGTCAGATATGAGTGATTTATAATGCATCATTTGCATATGAAAAATTGGAAAACATACTTCCAAGCATTTT
The DNA here is from genome assembly GCA_963971545.1 of Philophylla caesio. NCBI lineage: Eukaryota > Metazoa > Arthropoda > Insecta > Diptera > Tephritidae > Philophylla > Philophylla caesio. Next base: position 116,913,308 of record OZ020606.1, on the reverse strand, counting down.
TTTTTCCCAATTTGTTAAAAAAATTGTTTCCAACTTTACGCTCAGCAACATTTGAAAAAAATAAGAATTTAATGTTTATAGTTTTATTTTCACATTTGAACCCTTTCGGTTATTCTATGGCATACGACATACATAGTCGTACGTTTAATTACAAAAATTTGGTTATTCGCTATGTTTGTCTAACTAATTTGGTCGATATTTCTTATATCAATAAATAAAAATGTCTCTTAATATTCATATTTGTTTTATTTTTTTCCCTTTAAGTGCATTCTATGTCTAAAAACTACTTTCGCAAAAGGTATATTTTTTTTTTAATTTTTCATTACGTATACCTTAATTTTAAGAAAATGTAAAATAATGGTTTTTGTAGTCAAAAACAAATAAGAAGTTCCAAAAGAGTTAGGTTCATTTTTTTTTATTTGTGAAAACCAATTAGGTTAATGTTAAACAAGTAAGGTGTTCCTTAGCTTAAAAGCTTTTAAGTATTTTTCTTATTATTCGTTTAATACTTATTTATGAATTAAATATGGTGTTCGAGGCAATTATTTAAATTATTATGTTTTATATTTGCGACAGCTCTTTTTGGTGGACTCAAAAGCTGTCAACCTCTGTTTCTCTCGGCCGTGTATAGCACGTACAATGCACACATCCCTAACAACTTACAATTTGCTCTTCACGAGTGTTACTAATGACCGCCAATCCAACTCGTATCATAAAATAGTATTAATAATAATAGTAGTTAAAATTTAGTTATTTTTCAACTGATTTAGCTAAAAGTATTTAAAAAAAAACTAGTTTTAAGTAAACCATAAAGAAATTTTAAAAAATAAAGTGAACAGTGGCGAATTGTAATAGCGATACAATGAAAATACTATTGCATTTTCACTATTTTTTAGCATCTTGAATTTCATGTAGGGTTATATACGCTCGCAGTGTAGAATCGTGTCCTTAAGAACTGCCCAATATTCAATTGACTTGTACAATATAAATTTAGTAAATAAATAAATGTACGTATGTAGTTCCCAAAATTTTGAAGTAACCTCTTACTTTTTTGAATACCGTACTCGTATATATGTATATATGTACGTACATACATACATATAAACATTCATCTCACATACATGCCGTATTTTCAAAAATTTTAAACACTTAAGAAAATGTTAACTTACTGTTGTGCGAATGAAAATGTCCATTTGTTTTATTAAAATCAGTTCAAACGTTTATTTTTATGTGTAAAGTTACGCACATGCATAGGTACATAAATACATATGTATGTACATATGTATATATGTATGAAACTATCTACTAAGGTAAAAAATATTTTAAATAATTGATTTGTATTAATAGCAGTAGAAAATCCGTACTGAATTCATAAAACTTTTGGAAGCTAAAATAAAAAAATAAAAAAGAAATATGTTTACTAACATACAAACATACATATATGTACATATGTATTTTCTACGATAAATACAAATTTTGGTTGGTAGAATAATTCCTTGCACATAAAAAATTAATAATTCGAGAAATACATTTAAAAAGTGTTACTTTTGCATTACATAAAAATATTGTCTTTTTATGATTTTAAGATTATTTAATCAAGAAAAAGTCGACTTAAAGTTAGAAGCATTTTACGGAAATCCAGTAGAAAAAAATGCCAAACAGCTGTTTATAACTTAAGAGTTGACGTTTAAATTTTACGTAACTGAATTTTATTCAGGTTTATGGATAACTAAAATGCATTTAAAAAGTCAACGCAAGTCATATTAGTGTGAGTTACTTAAGCGAGTAAAGCACTTAAGAGGGTTTCATAAACCAATATACGGTAAAAAAATCATAAATGTATGTATGCATGTATAAAATTTTGAAAACCATTCATTCCACGTACAAACATATGTATGTATGTATGTACATACATATGTATTTGGGTGTGAAATAAATTGAGAACTCAATTAGGCCCATAGAGCTCTGGAAATTTCAAAGATATTCAAAATCGCTTCTTCATTATGAAATTGAGATTAGAAAGGCTCGGTAGTAACAAATTTGAATGAATTGTATCAAACTAGAGGAAAACTATGCACACACATACATATGTTTATTGCGAGTTTAAATTTGCAGGGACTTGTTAATCTATTTTCAACTATGTATAATTTTACAAACCTCGAAATGACTTTTGCACCGCATATATGAAAGGTTGGGCTCCGTTTTATATTGTCTTATTGTTAGGTAAGAACTTTCTAGTATGTCCGCATATTCCTCAATTTCTTCGTCGTCAAGGATGTCCAATAGATTATTTTCACGATCCCAATAAAAGCGTAGGCAACCCTCAGAGAAATCCTCGGCCAACGACTTCAGCATCTGAGTATAAATATGTATGTATAAACAATTTGTTAATGATAAAGATGGATGTATGTATATACTTAATTATACAATATCTGCGAGGCGAGCGTTCGCGTACGCCAAAAACTAACAAAGAAGGGGAAATAGGGAGAGCAAAGTGACATTTCAATTTGAGGGTTTCTGCTGGAAAAATTTTTGCCTGCAGCAATTTGCCAACAGCAAAACAGCTGATCAAAAACAGATTATTGCAATTTGCATAATTACGAAATTTTTGTTTAAGAATTTTAAAGGTAAAAATAATAAAAGTATATTTTAGTTTCGTTAAGTTTCCTTAGTAGAATTTCTTAATAAAACACTAATGCAATGCTTTCCATTTTGTATATTTGGATGCGGACAAGAATTTAATCAGCTGTTCGTTGAATTAGCAAGTTTCTGCAAATTTTACGTTCGCGTACTGTTTCGGATATTTTTCTTTTATGAGAGCAGAGAAGACAATTCCACTGAATTTTGCTGTTGGACATTTTCTGTAGGAGATTGTAAATGAACGTAACTATTAATAGCAAGAGAAAATTTACAAACAAGAAATACCCGTCAATTGCAAGAAAATTAAAGACGATTGCAATTTTGTTAATGTTTTATTATATACATATCTAGGATACATATTTTTCAATTGAATAACAGTATGGAAATATTATTCTAAGCGTAAGTTTCGAGCTAAATGACTTCTTAAAGTTACTGAACATTTTCAAAAACTACTGTTACATAGGTTTGGTTTTGTCGCACTTAAAAATTTTGCTAAGACCACACCTATTATAAAAATATATACACATATATTATAAACTTTTTTTTACTGACGCATTTTCCCAATTTTTCCATATAAAAAATAAAAGGCTGTATGGAGGAAACGGCCAGTAAAAATAATTGTCAAAAATCAGTGATAACTTGTAGACACTTGAAACTTACAACTTTCTCACACTAAAATTTAATACGCCAAAAAATTGCATACTCAAAAAATTCCAAAAAGTTTTTTTTAATTAGTTCGAAATTTGCAAATATTAAAAAAAAAAAAATGCCTGTTTGTGGTTTTTCGTAGAAAATTAACGATTACATGAAATTACATGAAAAATAATTTTAATAAGTTAGAAAAAAAATGAAGTTCCAAAATCTGCCAATATGTGTTTGTGCTATAATTGGTGAACAGAGTATACCCACCATTTTTTAAAATGTGGTACTAATTGTTAATTTTCATATATGTTTCTTCAAAAGACGCTGAAATACGATACATATCGTGTTTCCGTAAATAATTCTGAGGTTAATAAATTTACTTTAAATACATTTTATGTGATTGATTTACCAATTATAAATGTGTAATAGTTTTGTTAATCGAAAATTATATGTTTAACATAATTTAATTTTTTTGTATTTATGTACGTCCGTTTGTCCGTGTACGTATCCTATTCCTCATAGGCGCCACAGAACCTAAGATATGCTTTGCAATTCTGTTTCAAACACTAATTTTTTGTTTTTTGTTTTGTTTTTGTGTTTTCTAATGTAATAATTTTATTTGCTCCTGTTTCTGTTCACCGTGCTTATTTAAGATAATTTAAAAACATTCATACGCGGATTCAGCCTGTATTTTTAATTGATAGATTTATTGACCAAAAATACAATATAATAAAACCGAAAAAAATATTCGTTTGTATGGCAAATTTATACTTACATGCTCCAGCAAAAGATGTACGGGTCTATTCCAAAATGCTTTATTCTGTTTTTCAATTTCCCAAAGAAAGCTAGTGGTTATGAAATAACTTTTCAGGCGTTTCATGCCCTTTGCATTGCGTAAGGATTTCAGTAGCCGAAAAACTACCTTAAGATTCTGTTTTCCCAACAGAAGTTTACGTTCCACTCTTGGATTGCAAACCATAAATGCGCATCGATTTGATTCTAGTTTATCACCTGGCGGCTTTGGTACGGCGTACCACTGATTGCAGTCTCTTTTAAATTTTCGAGAACGTACGATTTTCATCCAATCAGCTGGTCCAAAACAGATGCCCGGAATAAAATCAATTGAAAGTGAACGACGTTTGCACTTTGCATATATTGTATGTGCCAAGCCACGCTTGGAATAAATTAAGGTATATAAATCGCCCAAGCTACCACGAACTTGATATCCGTATGTTTCTAAACAAGTTTCCATGATATCCTTAAGCCAATTTTGTAAATTTGTACGTCGCAAATAACCATTGGAATCAATTAATTCATCTAACTGATTATGAATCTGTGTATAGCCGTTAATTTCGGATAAAGTATCCATTACTTCGTCTAAATTCAAATTTACATATCCAGGACGAATAGGGTCCCTCTCTACAACGGTTTGGCTTGAGTAAGGAATACTCAAAATAAATATGACATCAAATTCACCAGGATATTGGATGCGTACATTATTTGCATAGCTTCCTGCGTGGGTTAAGGTTATACATATCTGTATGTTAGTATTTTCATATATACAGTTTTTAATTATCTACATTATTTCGGCACATAAAAAAACTATATTTACAGGCCTGTTCTGAATTTCGATTTGGTTGGAATCGGTTTGCTACACATCGAAAACGAACATATATTTTTGATTTTAAAGTATAGTCTTTGATTCTCCGAAACGAAAAGAAAAAGTCCACATCCCCACAGAACTGAAAAAAATACAACGGATTGAGGAGAAAGGGTTTAAACATTCCGATTCCAACCAAATTTGTGGGAATCGAAATGCAGAGCAGGCCTGATCAACTTTTTAGCACTTTAACAAAAAATATAAGGGATTTTCGATTTTATGAGTATACATTAAACCCAGGTCCACGAAATCAAAGTATGTAAGCATTCGTATTTTTTTTTTTTTAGTGAAATCTCATGCGTTGCATTAATATAAAAACTTCTCTGGAATTTTTCCGCGTGTTATAAAATAGTAGATCATTTTTTTATGCGATGGCATGCAATGTGAACTATTCTAAATTTATTCGTCCCGATTTCCGGTCTAGTCTGTTATTTCGAGAACAAAACTAAGTGATTCTCTCATATGCAAGTGTCAGAAATCTTTCATAATTGATCTGTCGAAGCAGCATCTTACAGGAGAGTAACGCACGATTCCCTCTCAAATGAGAAAATATTCAAAATAGTATGGGAATGCAAAATTAGCAGAAACTTGCAAATTTTACGAACGGCTGATTGAATTCTTGTTCGTAGCCAAATTGGTTTTCCTGTAACTTTTCACTGGGGAAACTTAACCAAACGAGCACTTGTTGGCTTATTGCATTTACAAATTTCACCTTAAATTTCTCTGGCTGCTGGCAAACATTTTTCCAGCAGCAACTAACAACTTGCTTGCCAAGTCAACTATCAATTCGCACTCTCAATTTTCCCTACTTTGCTGGATATTTGCGTATACTCGTTCGCCAAAAGATAATAATTTGCAATCATAATCAATTAATATCAGCCCTTTTTAGAGAGTCTGAAAAAACCACTTTATGTGGTGTAGGTAATTATCGGATTCGCCAATATAGTCTAGAAATCAATCCCGTAGTATAGAAAAGGGGCAATAGAGAGCGCATGCGTTCGCATTTTTCCTCCGAAAAATCCATTTTGCATTTTATCAAAAAAAAAAATGCATTAATTTTTTTTAATTTCGATTTTAAAACTTTAGAATACTCAACATATGGTTCCATTCATTTGAAATTTGGTCGCTTCCACTAGCGTCGGCAATAGAAATAAATCAAGGCGAATTCAGTAAAAAAATTTATTGTCATCAGTGAAAATTTAATTTCAAAGCTGAAATTTAAAATAATTTCATTCATTCGCTATTAAAGCGTGTAGCGAACATTTTTTTTTTGTTTTATAAAAATTAGTAAATAGAGTGATTGTAAATTTCTTTCTCCAGACTTATTCCGGACATAAATGCGGTTTTTTACTTTTCTCACCCTAACGCCACTTTTGACACATTTTGACAGTTTTTTCACACTTGAGAGAGGGTAAAATTTTTTGCGCCCTTCCAATTATCTAATCAGTCCGGCAATCGTTTGGAACAAAGCTAAGCGTTTGATTGAAATTTTTTTTATTTTTTACGTAACCACCGAGGTAAGTAAAAAAAAACTCAAAAAATCCTCAAATATCGTTTATGTTATTTTATTTAAAAAAATACACGACTATGGCTGTGTGTTAAATAACATATTTTATGTAATAACCAAACTAAGATCCTTACCAAAGAGACTTGTCCCTTGAAAAATCCGTTTAAATGTTTTATCAACGCTTTTCATCCCATTCAGCACATAATCCCGTATTATATCAAAATCCGTCGTACACACGAGCCTATCTTCGTCACGTATTGTTATAATATTCGCAATTTTTGGTAAGTATTTGACCACGTAGGGAGTTTCAGCCATGGTACCGTCGCGATGTCTTTACTGAAATGGTAAAAACCCAAAATATTAATCCAATGACTTTGATAATGTATTTAATATAATTTAAAAAAATTAAAAAATTTGCGGTTATACAGCACTAGCTTAGGGCCGATTGCACCATCTCTGGTTACAATTACCGGCGGTTAGCAGCAATTCAGCTTACTATTAAGCGCTTGCTTAATTGACGGATGGTCTTAACCGGCGCTTTGAGTTCCGATTAAGCGCTTAACCGGAGATGGTGCAAACGGCCCTAAGTGTTTGGCCGAATTCTCCTACTATTTTTGGGATGCGGCTAAAGCATCCTAAAATACTCTTTTATGAATAGACAACTTTCTTATATCGGAGCTTTTCCGTCATAAATGAGCACTTTTAAGAACCCAAAATGAACGCCGGCACGCCGAGAGATCTTTAAGAGCAATATTTGAACGTTTCTAGGAGTTTTTTTGGAGTCTTACGCGAGAAGTTCTATATATTTCTTAAAGTTTTTAAATCCCTTTTTAAGGAATAAAAATACTTTTTTATAATTTTGAATTTTGTTGTTTTTTATTAACATATATTGATTTATAATTAAGAAATTTGAAGTGACATATTTGACGAAGTACCTCTCCAACAAAATGACACCCGCTTCCAGCACTCACATAAAAATATGACTATTTTTATGCCTATTTCGCACAGAAAATATATTTTTGTAAAGCTTTTGAATGGCAGAAATACCCTCGGAGGATTGCATTAAGAGTGTTCGCGATGCAGATAACTGTTACGAATTGTTACGAAATATCACGATTTTTGTCAAAACGCGTTTGCGGTGTCCAAAAAACTTGCTAGGGGATATTGAGAGAGTAAAATGACATTTCATTTTGAGGGGAAGTTGCAAATTCTTGCTGGACAAATTTTACCCAGCACAAATTTGCAAGCAAGAAAACAGCTGATCAAAAGCAGCTGATTGCAATTTGGATAAGTACGAAATTTTTGTTTACGATCTTTACAGGCGAAAATTTCAAAATATGGGTATTAAACATGCAAGAAGCGTAAAAATTTGCAAGCATCTCTCTTTGAGAGAGAATACTGGATAATTCTTGCTGGACTTTTACACGAACAGACTTATAGACTTGCCATTTTTGAGATAAAAATTAGACTCACATGCATACATACATACATATGTACATATGATACCTGATAAGTATTGATCTTTATGCTGTTAACCTTGACACGACAATAAGTGATATATCTGTGATGTTACTTTACATATGTCCCGCTCAAGGCTACGATAGTGTCTGCTATATGTTCCGATCTCCTTTGACTTTGGCCGTAAAGTTAAACTGTTTAATGTTGACGATAGGTGCAATAGCGATATTGCCGCTTCTGGGTTCACATATGTTTTGAAGTATTCTTGAAAGACCACCACAAGTCGTCGAAGACTTTTGTGCCACATACATATGTATGTATGTATGTTTGTTTTGTAGTCCATAATTAGGTTTATTTGTACATGTACTGTATATGTATACTCAATTCTAGGTACTTTTGAACTGTCCCCAGAAAATGTATGTATATAGTATAGTACATACCCGCATACACTTGCCGTCCAGAGGCGACCAATCTGCCGCCCACAATCCGAGCGAAAAATTAAAGTTCACACGCGTGTATGTATGTATTTATGTATGTTTAAGTAAAAACATACATCCATATGTCCATACATACATATGTACATACATATATTTAGAAAGCTTTGTAAACGCTTGGCGCCAACAACACCATCGACGGTAAAAGCCAGTTGCCATATCTGCGCGCTCTTCGCTCTTCGCCATTCACTGTACATCATCATTTTCGTCAGCGGCAGCGGCAACGTCAACGCCAACACCCAACGCCCCACAGCAAAGCGAGTCGTTACCGGTGCCATTGCTTTTGCCGTCGTTTTCGTACCTCCGCCGAGTCACCCCATCTACATATGTACACATGTATGTATGTATGTATGTATATACATAACGCACCACAGCACCACGGCACTCCAGCGACGGTTCACTTTTATCGATTGGTGGCAAAAACAAAACCCAACAAAAATGAAGAAGAAACACGCAGAAGCGCTGCAAGCGAACGAACGTGCGAGCAACCGTTCGCCGTTTCGACAAAAACAATAGAAACAAAGACGGTGACCTTAGCTGCAGCGAAGAACAACAACAACGTAAGTGTGGGCGATGTCAGTGGCGGCGGCGGTGTTGGGAGTTTATGCTGGTTGAAAGTGTGAGCGACGACAGGGGCGGTGTTGTGGGTGGCGGCGACAGTAGTGTCGCTCGTAGAATCGAATACTGTGTGCGACGCGCTTTGGGGCAGCGACATCAGAAGTCCGCTTAGCATGCAAACAACAACAAAAGTAACTGGAGCAACAACAGCGAAAGCAATAACAATGCCATATACAAACCAACAGCCGACCGACCGAACGACAAAGCGACCGACCGACCGACCATACGGCCGAGTTACTGGTAGGCAGGCTAAAATCATCATTGCCGCGCCATGCCAGCGCACAGCTAACCATTTCTACGATGACGATGACGACGACCACGACGACGAGAACGGCGGCAAAACAAAAACATCATTACATAGAGCGACGAAGGCGCGAACGATGGTTTGTGACGACTGGCGACTGACGACCGACAAGTAGCAACGCCGCAACGTCAGTTGATTCGGCGTAACATGCAGACTCAGCTTAGGTATACATACATATTTATGTATGTATGTATGTATGTATGGATGGATTTATTTTTATATGAATACACAAATATATACACTATTCGCGCATGTATGTTTGTATATACATACATATGTATGTACATACATATATACAGGTTTGAGCTTAGTTGTTGCTGTTGCCTTTTCCTGGCGTTTTTGCGCTGAATTGTTGGTATTGTTGTAAGTAGATGTTTTTTTTTTTTGCGGTCGCTGCGTCAACGCTCCCGCACACCCCTCCAAAATAATAGTTTCCTCATTGTTTTTGCTGTAATCCATGTGGTTCTTGCTGTTTTTATAAAAGCACTGTGTGGTTTTTCTTTGATTTTTTTTCTTCCATACATATTTACATAAGTACGTATGTATGTACATAGCAAATACTGCAGCAGCAATGAAAGCAGCGGCGTTCGGTGTTGGTATCTAGGAGTATGAGGATGATGACGCTACAGCCGCAGTGTGACATGCCATGATACAGAGCTGATTGGTGGGGTCGGTGCGAGACGAATATACATACATACACACATACATGCATACATACAAATACACGCGCTTGTGTAGGCGCAATGGTGGGACGTGCGGCAACCAATGCACAAAAACAGTGAAAAGCAGCACAATCAGGCCACTGCGCACACACGCGCTCATACACACAAGCACACAGGCGGCGGAGATTGGCGACTGCCAAAACAACGCCATCCTATCAACCAAGCAACGGCACGGCAGCGCAAAATACGACGACACAGCTCAGTATAGCATAATGTGGAGCCATTGACTGACAGTACAGCTACAGCGAAGTACAGGCACCGCCAACAGTAAACGTCACGCGGAGAGGTGAAGTGTGCGCACAAGCGTGAGCGCTGGCCTGCGCGCAACGTTGATGGTATGCTGTGCCGTACTGAGTTTACAATATATGGGGACTGCGGTGAAGTGAGTGCAAATCGGTTGGCTGGCGAAACGAACGTGGTTTGTGTGTGCGTACGTATGTATGTATGTATGTATGTTGATGTGTTCGCCATTGTACATCGAATAGCATGAGAGGCAACGGCGTACATACATACATACATACATACATACAAATGTGTGTATGTATAGAGATTGAAATAAGAAGAGCCTTGGATGGATGGGGCAGGAGATTTGCGATTGTAGTACGGCGGCGGATGGCGACAAGAACAACGCACGGATCGATGGATGGATGAATGGATGTACGGCGGCGGTGGTGAAGGCAATGAGCAGGCGGTAGCGCCGGCAATTGCTATGGCGTTGGCTGCAGCCACCAACACAGTAAATCCAAAAACAAAACAAACAACAAGACACCGAATCGAACAAATAGCGAACGGCAAGGTACCTAAAAGAGGGCGCTATGAGCGGAACATAGGGACGTTCGGACGACGATGCCAACGACGACGAGTTTTTGTGTTTAGAGCACACTGGTTCGATGAAGGCGGAAAGGGAAGGAAGAAGACAACGGCGGCAACGATACGAAATCGTTGAGCTGGACAGAACACACAGCACGGAAGGTATTCGTTGGCGCTGTGAAAGAGGGTAAAAGCGAAGAATAAAAAAAAATAAATAAAGAGAAAAAAAAATAAATAAAAGTAGCAAAACCAAAAAAACAAAAAAGGGCAAAAGCAGTAACAGCGACTAAAAATATCACGCATATAACGCAACGCAACGCAAAAGATAGTCGTCGCACTATGGCGCACAGCCAGGCGGTGGTGGTGGTCTCAAGGTCCAACAGCTCAATGACAAAGTTACAAATGGGCGCAATGGTTGCAGGTGAATGGTGGCCAGCCTTGGTATCAAACGAAAGAAGCTGAGCGCACGTCGATGCGATTGGCAAAAAAGGACATTTGTATAAAATATTATAATGAGAAGGCATCAATGTGCGCTTGCGCGTGCTAGATCTAACCCATATACATATGTACATATGTATGTATGTACTTCTACATACATATACAACCAGCAGAAAAAAATGGCGCTCCTGTTTCTGGAAAAATGATGAAAACTTCATAATTTTCAGACCTCCTCTCTAACAATAGTAGCAACAACGAAAACCGATATCGAAAAAAAGGGGGGAAAAAGTTCATTTAGAAAACAAAAGGCGCTCTTGGTCCGTAAGCTTATATGTAAGTAGGTAGACAACTAAACCAGGTTCGCATACATAAGTTTATATGGACCGGTCGGTTTAAATAAACAATCCATAATTTCTTATTTTCTTAGTTGTCTCTCTCCTTTTCGAGGTAGCTTCAGAGTCATCTTCTTGCACGATAGCATGTGTATACAAATGCTTCGACTGTGTTCATGGGCACCATTATTTTCTTCCCTAAATTTTTCGACCGACAATAGATGATTTTTACAAAAAAAAAAAAAAATAACACTGGAGAAATTGTCTCCAGTAGACGACGTCAATTTGGAAAAAAATCTATTCAATGATTTAATGATCCTTGCGTCGTTCGAATTTTTGAGCCTGCGCACTCTGAATGAGCACTTGTCGAACATGGCTGCACACATGCCTATGCGAGCCACTTGCGCTTGTGTGAGTACCAACTGATAAAATATATGATCAATACGGAGAGAAAGAGAGCAAATAGAGGTACCACTGTCCTAAGCTGGACGAACTTCTCAAAATATTGATGAATACGTCATGTAGTCATACGCGCAGAAGCGGTAGCAAATCCAGCTTTACGGTTTGTATGCTATTTGACCTGTTTGAACATACAATAAAGCAAGTGAGCTGGTCGTGATGACGTTATGGCGTTCAATACCGCGCGAATCGGGTAACCAACCGCAATGTTGTGGCATTTGCTGATGGGGACGATGGACTACTACTGCTCGCCGTTGGCATTGCTAGCGAGTGCAGACAATAACAAAGACGAAACAGTGTAAAACTCCAGTGCTTAGTTGTGCGCCCGTGAATCCGCGCACTGACCGACGTGCTTGACCAAACTTATATACATACATACATACATACGAGTACGTATGCATGTACATACCTTGTTTGTACGTATGTACGTCGGTGGCAACAACAGCTGCAGTAGCAACCGTCGCAGCAGTACAAGCTGCCTAGCCTCCTGGCTCGCCTGCTTGGCTGACGGTTTTCACGACGATGACGAGTCCACACTTAGTGTAATCAGCAGTCGTTTGGTCGGTCGGTTGGAGGGTCGCTTCGTTGGTCGGTTGGCCGGCCGGACTGCTGTTGCCTGCTTGGCCAGTTGGTTGGTCGGCAGTAGGAAGCGAAAGGCGCGCGCATACAGCAACAGCACAAAACTATATAGCGCGTCTGTAAGTTAATATGCGTGTGTGGATGTGTGAGTGTATACACTCTCATACCCATGGTAAGTGCACAAATGTAGCCCGGCGCGGCGGTTCACGCTACATGAAGGGATGCGATGTGCTGAAGTGCACAAACAATGGTGCGAGGTGGTTGTGGGATGGCGTGACGTGTTCAGGCGAAGAGTGGAGTGTTGGTAAGTGAAGAACCCAATGAGTAGAAAAGTGTGGCGCTGCCGTAGATACTGGGTGATGGGGGACGTTTTGACGACGACGACGACGACAACTACGAAAACAAAAACAACAACAACGAAAACGACAACAGCTACGAAGCGAAGTTTGCGCGGATAAACGGTATACACACATGTATGTACATACATACGTGCAAACATACCCAACCACATATGTACGTACATTAATATACATACAAACATATATACCTATGTACGTTTGAATGTCAGTTCGCTACGCGGCGTACATTTTATACTACTACATACATACATACATATATGTATACAACGTCAGCCTGCGGCCAACAGCGGGCGGCTCGTGGGGAAACTGTACATGCTGGCTGGTCTGGCTTACTGCTTGCTTGCCTGCCTGCCTGCTTGCTATACTTTACCTTGCCTTGATACGCCGCGCCTCGCCGTGCCGTGCTTTGTCCGCCATGATTGTGACTATAGCTGGGCTGCCTTTAGATGGCGCAGAACCAACAGCTACGCATTGAAGGGAGCACACGGTGGCGCAATGGCGGAAGGGGTGGTAAGGCGCACGCTGGCTTCGGTCGTCCGACGATTTGTTAGTTTAGTTTAATGCTTGCTGTATGGGTCGTCGTCGTTCGCTTTGGCTTGGCGGTCGATCGAAAAAAAAAATGGTTAGCTGCGCGGCGTCACGGCAATCGCTTTTGCTGCTGCTGTGTCCGTTGTTAAATGTCGTTGATGAGCGCGAGCGAGCAAACGACCGACCGACCGAACGAACTAGTATATGATGATTAGCGGCGGTTGGATGTGTTAACTGCGCTTTATTTGTGTTATGTTGTGTACTGTTGGAGGCGGTCGCATTGTGTGGCGCACAGCAAAGCGTGGGCTATTGAAGCGAACGCAGTAGAGTTGCTGTTACTGTTTGCAGTTCGCAGCATTGTAAAATGCATTCGAGTTTGTGTGTTCGATAACGTGCACCACTTAAATGCATTTATAGAAACGAAATATTACCGCTTGCCCAAAAGTTGATGCTGGCGCGAGGCAAAGTATGTACGCGCCAAATATTACTATGTATTATCTCTCTTAACAGTTCGTCGAGCTTCATTTTATTTTACTAGCACTGCTACTTTATCTACCACAGTCACTAGCTCCTGTTGTTTACCTCTAAGAAGGAGCGCTTAAAATGGACTACACTGAAGCGCCTACGCTAGTGAATTGCAATAGCGCAGCATCGTATCCTCAACAGCAAGCCACCTTAGTCACCTGTACTATTGAGCCAAGGCTATTGATGTTGCTAGTTTCGCTATCATCATCATCAACGTCATCATCGTCTTCTCCGTCGTCATCATCAACCGTATAACCAACATTGGCGCTGATGTCTTTGACTGCCACAGCCTTAGCCACGGCATATTCATTTCTGTTGTTGTTGCTTTTTTTAGGAATGCGCCGCTTTTATTTCAATCGGTAGTGCCTGCTGCCTGCTGCCTGCCTGCCCGCCCGCCAACCTCTTCCACAAACATTCTGCCGCACGCTTTTGTTGCCGCTTCTCATGGTGGTGGTGGTGGTGGTGGTAGTGCTTGTGCTGCAGCTGCGGCTGCCTACCGTTGGTTATGGTAATGGTGTGGATGTGGCTGTTAGTGTTGCTGGCGGCCGCCTTTTTGTCGTCACTAGCATCGTTGCTAGCTGCTGCACTGCTGTTGTTGCTCTGGCTGCCTGCCTGACTTCTGCTGTCACTGCCGCAGTCGCTGTCGCCGCCGCTGCTGTTTTTGTTTGTTATGTTGTTTGTTTTGTTTTGCGTTTTGTGTTCACTGCTGTGCCGTCTGTCTCTACTCTGCTCGTGTCTGTCGAACCGTTGCGCGGTGGTTGTACGTGCGCTCAGCTCATTCAAGTGTCCAACTTTTGTCGGAGCGGTCGCATCGGTACGGATAAATTCACACAACGTTCAGTCCGCTGGCAGCCAAGTGCGGTACAATAAACGGGAGCGCCTAGTTATACTATATACATACATACATACATACATATATGTATGTATGTATGTGCGTGCTTAGTGTGTGTATACAGACATTATGTGTATAGTTATGTACATATACAGAAGTGTGTACAATAGTATATATACATACGTATATATATGTGGATGCTAATATACATACATACATATGTTTATGACAGTGATTTAAAAAACAGATATATGTACATACATACTCGACAGAGCGTTTGGAGTTAATCTGGAACTACATATTTATATACATATGTATGTATGTACCTACATACAAATATACAAATATTTGTGTGCACTAAAGTGTACACCGCTGAAAGCGCTTCAACTATTCTTGCATACAATACAAACAAACAAACATATACGCCGTTGTTGCTATTCTTTTTTATTGGTTTTGTGGTGCTACAGCTGCCATCGTCACAGAGATTGCCTTTACTGCAGTTGGTCATAATCAGCGCTGTTGTGGCCGTTGCTCAGTGTGTGTTGCCGTCTCCCATTGTCCACCAACCAACCAGTCAGCAGGCAGTTCTAGTATTGTTATTGCCACTGTGCTTGCACTGTCTTTCTTGCCACCGTCGAGCAATCGATACTTGCTGGCTGTGGTCTGCGTGCGCTGAAGACCATCAAATCCAACTATAAGCAGTGTACATACAAATTTACATGTAGTTGCATGATTATGTACATATAGTGTGTATGAATATGCGTATATACATAATTGCGAACGCTCGCCAATAAAAAGAAGTATGTAGGTATCTGTGTCTATGCCACTTGTTCACTCCGCTGATCGGATGTTCGCGCATCAAAACAATTAATAAACAAAATTAAAGAAAAAAAAAAAAAACTAAAAACAATAACATTAATTGACCACACTCGCAATAGCGTTGAACTTTTCGATAAACAAACACAAAGAATAACCGAAAAGCACATAGTAAGGCGAAGACTGAATGGTAATCAAAACAAAAACGCTGCAAAAACTTGTGAATAACGCAGAAATTAGAGAATTATAAACTATTGTGTTAAATATTGGTTACAATTTTGCACGCAAATATGAAAACTCCGCGCGGCGCTAGTGAATCGTCGACGACATCCGACAACACAACCGAATTCATCGATATTGTCAAGAAGTATGATGTTGTTTATAATACACATAATCCCGATTACAAGAATGTCGAAGTGAAAATGAAGGTTTGGTCGCAGATTGCAGAGGAGATTGGTCTATCTGTTGGTAGGTGTATATTGCGTTGCTATGTATGTATGTATGCATGTTTAAACACACAACACTGTTCATAATAATAGGATCATACTTGGTATACGTGTATATACATCAAGATTGATATAGAAGAGATTGCCAGCTAACAAAAATAGTTTACGATCTGCGCATGTATGTATGTACGTCACACCATCAATAACGTATTGTCATTTTGATTGGATAATTGTAAAGTTCAAATAATACATATAATAAAATCGCGCTGCACTTCTTAAAAAACTTTAAGTAAGCCTTTAAAATAATAGAACACCAAATATACACTTCACTCGTGTTGCAATTTAAAGAATATTTGATGATGTGACGTCATCGGACAACCAATATGGTAAAGTAAAAAGTAACGGACCTGCGCAAGGCGCAATCTCTTATTCATCAATCTCGTATTATATATGTACATATGTTAGAGACGTTTTAAACTGAAATTTATTAACATGTTAAAGACAAAAGCATGCGACGAACAGTTAATGATTTTTTATATTAAAATTTTAATTTAATTTTTTTCGATCAGTAGTCAACAAAACTTTTTAATTTCGTTTTATGTGTTTGCTGTGTTTAATGTTGGAAAAAGGTTGGTATTATGCGCAGACAACCTTTTTATTGACAAACAAATTGAAGGATCTGTTTGGTCCAGTGCAAGCAGCCAAATTCTGATGTATGTATGTACATGTACCATCGATGTTTGATGTATGTACATATATAGGGCAATACTGCAAAAACAGCCCTTGTCACCTAGGAGCAGAGCTCGCGGAGTCGAATTTTTTTATATTTTAACAATGTAAATACATAAACGTTGACGTTTATCAGGACAAAACACCAACTTCGGGATAGCAGCAATTGAAGAACTTTTGTACTCATGTGTCCATTATTTTGGTCATATGTGTATGTACTTTTACTTGCATTAACATTTTGTAGTCATACATACATATGTACATACATACATACATACATAAACAGTACATGTAGTAGGAAGACGAATAGGTACAAAAGCAAATTAAACGTGAAAACACAAAATGAAAGGAGGGCTGAAAGTGAAGAAACCTAAAAAAGGTTTTGCTGAATTCAAGTGAACACATATTCAGAAACTCCTTTGCCCAAGTCTTCCTTCATACATACATATGTATGTACTTATATATGTACATTCATATAACCATACATACGTTTGTACGACTTTTATCAACATGCATGTGCAAATGTATGTATGTATGTATGTATTTCAGCAATTCTTCCCACTTTTCCCCTATCCACATGTGTAAATATATACATATGTACATACAACAAATTGGTTTTCACTGCGCACATATAACTTCGTATACTATACCCTGTATAGTATGTACATATGTATGTATGTATTTATATATTTATACATCGATGTGTATGTAATAAAAGTGGTGTGTTTGTGCTAATATACGTCAACGACACATCCTCTGGCGAGCGCCATAACATACTAAGGTTGAAGAGAGCAAGATAAAGAGTTGGGGACGAAAGCAAGCAAGCAACGCACATCATAACGAACGAAAGACTATTAAAACAAGAACAAAGCATAGGCGCTGACGCTCTTCCCGAGCATTCGCAGCGCTTATAAAGTGAGCGGACGGTTGTCCGCTTGGGTGCAGCAGGGTGGGTGGCTGGCTAAGCGCGAGAGCATAAGTAAAAGTTTACTTTTAACTAGAATAGCGAGAGCAAAGTTAATCAGAAAGCGCTAAGAGAAAGAGAGATATACATATGTATGCATATGCATATGTATGTACATATGTATGTATGTATGTATGTATATGAATTTATGTACTTAGTCAACCGCACGATGGATGGGAGTGCGAGCGCAAGGGTGCTCAAAGCAACGGCGTTTGACCGCTGGCCGCTGACCGCTGGTGGACGTATACATACTATGTATTGTATGTATGCATATATGTATGTAAATATATATCCACATACATACATACATATGTACATATGTACATAAATACATACATGTATATGATGCTTAATAGACTTCGCCGACGAGCGCTTAAGATACTAACCGCCCATCGCAAGCCTATCAATTATTGATTAGAAATGTACTTATGTATATTTATATGTACATATATGTATGTATGTACTTATGTACATATATATGTATATGTATGTATGTATGTATGAACATACTACACTTTGCTGTTGTTTTTACCTTAAGCTTTTTATACATTTTAGTTAGTTTGTTCTTGTTGTAGTAGGTGAACTGATTTTAATTTTGATATTAACGCCTACAAATCGCCCGCTGGAAACGAGTTGCGCCGTCGCAGTAATATTTAACTAAAATTTTGACCACCGCGCGACTGCAGCCCACTCAGACACCCTGTAAACAAGTGCATATTAATAGTGTATAGCGTTGCTCACGATTTTGCGCACATTCTACTTGATAAATATTAGTTGCTTCGCTCTCACGTTCTTTTGTGCTACCACCACCGCAAGCGTTCGTTCTTTGTATGTCCAAGGGATTCATGGGGTGTGATGGGCTTACTTTTATACGTACAAATACACGAACACATTAAATGCACATACTTACTTTCATATGTATACATACATACATATATGTACATATGTATATGTATGTATGTAAAGATGAACGTGTTTGAGCACATTAATGTGAGTCAGTGTCAGTTGATAAAATAAAAGCATAAACAAAATATACAGAGCTATTTAAATATTTCGTCTTTTCTAAATTTATCTACTACTTATCTGCTACCTACTTAAAATGCCTTGCTTAATAAAAAATCCAATTATATTTTTAATTTAAATTAACATGTTTTCAAATTCAAACTGAATGTTGCAGAAATTCCCGCTTCTACATTTCTCAATATCATTATGGACCACCCTAGTGTGGTATCTACATACATATGTATGTATCTTGGCACTTTCCTACCTACACAGATGGATTTTTATGCCGAATATGTACATACATCCATACATTATTACATACGCTCACTTCGAACATATCTATGTGTATAATGCAAAATAAATTGTATGTACATACATACATATGTATGTATGTACAATATGCATACACTTTTCCCAAGCAAATATTCAAGATTTAAAACATTTGCGTATGTACAAGTAGTAATGCAAGTCGCCGCGAAAACTCTTTATTTATGTAGTTAGATTGTAAATATTTGCATAAATTCAGAGAAGCAACGAATAAATTCTTAATGGGTAAAACAGCGTAAATAGAGTGATAAGAAACATCTGATTACGTACACATATGTATGTCCGTTGTACATACAAGCGTGAATATCTAAGCGGAACATTTTATCAATTTATGGAACTACAAAATCGGTGCAACTTGATAGTAACCACAACAAGAGATGAGGTGAATATTGTGAAATACCGGAAAATCTATAATAAATAAGACAAATTCGGATAATAAGAGTTTCCTGTTGTAAGAGTCGATTGTGAAATTTACATACTACATATATAAAATATAATTTCAAGCAGCTTGAGCAGGTTGCTTCTCAAAGCTTTCTTATTAGGTACATACATAATATGTATGTATGTAGGTATCATCTACCACCAAACACTCGGATAGGAATATTATAGAACTCGAAGATTTCTTATAAAATTATAGAATATCGACAGATCAAGTCTCTAAATTCAAGACTATTAGCTAAAAGATTATTGGCTGGTCGAAAATTGCGACTTCTGTCTATATAAAAGACTGAGGGCCAGTTTTTCAGTGCTGGTTTAAACTCAGTTTAAACTAAGTTTAGTTAAACTCAGTTTAAATTTAAACTTAGTTTCCTTGCACTCAAATAAATTTATTGCAACCAAAACGAAGTAGTCAGCAAACAGCTGAAAAGTTAAACTAAGTTTAACCGAGCACAATCGGCCGTTTAAACTTAGTTTAAACTCCGTTTAAAGTTGACTGAAAAACTGCATTCTGAGTTTAAACTTAGTTTAAACGACAAACAGAGTTCAACTTGCACTGAAAAACTGGCCCTGAGACTTCCTACTAAATTCAGACATAAATTGTGACCGGGTGATAAGCAGATCACAAAAAATTAAAATAAAAACAAAAAAGAAAATGCTGATAACTAGTTGAAGTGAAAAATCAATACTAATGCCAATTTTCGTGCTGAAAAGTGTATGAAAAAATATATGTACATATATTCTTAAATAGCATTCGCTTTTTTGGAATGTTTTATGGCAATTAAAAACAATACTTTCTTTCGTATAAAACTTTGTATAGGTGTATGGAAACAAAATCTAAAAACAAAACCAACGATAATTTTAAGACGAAAAACTTGCACTTTATAACTTTTTATTTACATACATAAATACATACGGCAATTGCTTGCACTTAAAACTTGTGCTTTATTATATTATATTAATTGAAAGCGCCATAAACCGGTGTACTCGAAAATCTTCAAAAATCCGTGATATGCAAAACTGTAACACATTAAATGCTAATGGTATGCCTGACAAGCTTACCTCTACGTGCTGATTTAAAAAAAAAAAAAAACCGAAATACGATATAGTTATGTATTATGTTTTCCAGTTTCTTCCAATACTCCGGAACGCAATTTATCAAATGTTTAAAAAAAAATGCACTATGTTTATTTGTACATTTTTATTTAAATCATTATTACAGAATGTACTCGTAGTCTTTAATAAATTTTACTTCTACATGACAAGTAAATCGAGGAACGACTGACGCGATGAGACAAACTCGCCCCGATCAGAGCGTAGTCGTGAAATTCATATACTTACATATTTATGAACATACCTACTACATATGTACATATGTAGTTTGATGATCGGGAAAAGCTTTAGTGAGACAGTTTTTTATATGTTTAAATAAGTAACTTTGTTTATTCGGTTAGGTATGTATGTATGAACATACAAATGTACATACATATACGATGTACATATTCCATACGAAATTTATGGAACGAATACGTCACAACCCCATCGGAACCGGTTTGTATCCAAAACAAATATGACAAGGGATAACGAATTTCATCCGAAATATCCATTAATTACTAATATTATGATTGATGTATTTAAAAAGATTCAAATACCAAAAACCTATCTTAAGCTACTCTCACTTTTTAAAGTTGTACCTACATTACTTAATGTAAATAATAACATGTGTATTTCTACAGATGCATCCAAACGAAAATGGAAAAATCTACGCGACAGCTACACCAAATATTTGCGTTCTTTTCGCATCGGCACGAAAACATCGAAGAAATATCAGTATTGGGCCCATGCCGATCATATGGATTTTCTAAAACCTTATCAGGGACCCGGCAGGTATGTGTTTTCTTTTCATACTCCCGCCTCAATATGTTAACAACATGTTTAGCATTTCTGCACTTGGCCTACCTTACAGACATTCGAACGGTAACTCGAACAGCAGCAACAGTCACAAAGCTAATGAAGATACCGAGGATACAGAGTGTGATTTTGGTTTTCAAGTCTTAACTAAGGCGGCTACAAATTCTTCTTCGGATGACGATTTAAAATTTACTGCAGCATCTACAATGCCAACAAGCACAGCAGCTCCACCAGTAGCAGCACCAATATCTACAGCCGTGTCTACCATACCATCGGCAGCATGTACTACGATCACAAATTCTACGGCAGTTGCCTTTCCATCAACTACCAATCAAATCCCCGCTCATTTCCAACCTTCAACTCTTGTGTCAGTACCTACAGCACCTGCTGCTTTTTCGCCCAACAATTCGGCAGCTGTTAGTTGCATTGCACCCAGCAATAGCATTACATCCACCGCTGCCTCCGTTGCTACGCTCACAAATTGCGGTGTTGCGTCACCAGCAGTGAATACAACAGGCGGCGCACATGTTTTGCCAGTGCCA
The DNA here is from genome assembly GCA_963971545.1 of Philophylla caesio. Classification (NCBI taxonomy): domain Eukaryota; kingdom Metazoa; phylum Arthropoda; class Insecta; order Diptera; family Tephritidae; genus Philophylla; species Philophylla caesio. The sequence continues at coordinate 116,891,226 of OZ020606.1, read as the reverse complement.
TCATTACCAACTGTACAACTGCCGCCAGTACAACCCTTGAGCAAACCACTTTTGGGTCCCATCTCAACTATGGGACCGACTAATATGCCACCGGCACAGATATTTCCTTTGCCACCATTGGCGAATGTACCAAAAACCACCGCACTTATGCCGGCGAGTAGCGCAGCCAGTAGCGTGGGCTGCCTTATCATTGAGCCACAATTATTTGCCTCGGCAGACACATTCAAGAAGGAACTAAGCGCTCCAACTATCGGTCTATTTCATAATATAACATCACCGGCAACAACTACCGCCACTTCAACACGTATCAATCCGCCGTTGATATCGAAAATTCGTCGAGTGCAGCCATCACCGCAAACAGCAGCCATTAATCTGAGCTTCAGCGCAATGCAGTCCTCTGCTGCAAACAACAGCATTACCAATACTAATTCTATCAATAATAATTGCAGTCAGCCGCCTCCAGCGAAGATACGCAAAACAAGCGATCGAGCAGAAGTTGATATCGCAGCGATATTGCAGGCTAATCGGGATTTAGATGCCAATACTTTGTTTTTTCTTAGCCTGGCACGGATGGTGCGCGCCATGCCAACCAAATTTCAATCGCTCGCGAAAATGAGATGTATGCGAATTGTCAGCGACATCGAATTGGAGCTAGAGAATGTTAATGAATGCGGCGGTATGCCGCAAAACGACGATTCGAATGCCGGTAAATTTTGTAGCATTGATTCTTCGCCTTCCCCACCGGATGGTGCAACCATTATACCCAGTAATCCGGTCGCTGATACAGGACCAACAGAACACTTTGTTTATGTGATGTCGCCATCACGTGTGGAGAGCATGATTGATATTTCATCCGATGAAGATGGTACCATGAATGGTAATTAATTCGGTAAAAAATTATGCAACCTCTCTCAAAAATAATGTAGTGAAATGTAAATATTTATAGAAAGATACTCAGAATAAATTTTAAGGTAAATAATTTTAAAACTATCCAAATGGTTTCTTAAAAAAACAAGATGTTTAATTAAAAAAAATATAAATTCACAAAGCTCTCACATCCGAGTTTTTAATTTCATAGAAAAAAAAAAGATCTAACAAAATACCGAAATCTTTAGAAAGGACTCCTTAATAACACTGCATAACTCCGCTGTTTAGTTTTCACTTAAAATATTTTGGTAAAGAGGAGTTTTAATATAAAAAGTGTAGAACCTTAAGGGGAACATTTACGATGCACATTTATCAAGATTGCTAAAATCAGAACATAAACAACGAAGATTATAAATCGAAAAAGTGGTGTATGACTAAGCTATAAAATGAACAAGTGGTGAAAGAGAATAATTTAGACTTACAATTTCAAGAAGTTGGGCCCTCATCGTTGTCAATTTTAGTTTGCTACAAAGTGAATATACATACATACATATGTATTAAATGAAGCAAAGAAAATTTTGGAAAATAGGTTGCGATTGAATACAACTTGGTCTAGCGATCTTTCTTTCTGAAGTTACTGTCTTACATACAAAGGCATTCATAGCTAACAAAATTGCATTCATTTTAATACCCTTTTTCGCTATCAAAATGGAGTCGGATTATTTTTTAATCGAGTTTTATTAATATAAAAAGAACACCACCGTTAATTTATTTCATTAATTTATTCATTCTTTCTTATCGTATGAATTTTAACTGCATATTACACGACATATGAAAATAAGAGAAAAAGCTATACGTTGGTATAAAAAAAAAAGTATTCACAGCTAATCTCTAGGTCGGAAGTTTTTGAAAGAAGTTAAATGAATTTCATTCAAGTAGACAAATCTCACTAAGGGAGATGTAATTACCTATGCCGCTTTATTTAACCCTGCACTTTGCTCTTGGTAGTGAAGGCGAAGTAAGCAATACCTCCTACAGCCAACGCAGCTACCAACTCAGCTTTAACCCAGGGACCTTTGTAGGCTCCTTTGGTGGCTACATTAATATCAACAAGTGATTGTACATTAGCCACTTTATCGCCGTCGCGTTGCGCTTTGCGCACATTGGAATATCCCTCCTCATCGAATAAGCGAACGACAACATTGCCTCCTCCACTCTTTTTGATATCCTGTGTCCAGCTTACCTGGAATAGCATATGAAAAACGCCACATCACAACTCACACTTAACTGAAACTTTAATATTAAATAGTTCACATACTTGGTATTTGTCGGATCCAATCTTTGCAACGGGCACAATTTTGCCACAAGGGAATTCAGCAAAAAGATTGGGTTGCGCATTGTTCCCGCAAGTCATTGAGAATTCTCCAATATGTGCAACTTGAGTGAGAATTGTGGCATCCTGGGTGCTGAATGCCGTTACACTAACTTTGGGGCTTGTGCAGGTGGTGGCAAAAGCAGCACCAGTGTAAAGACACACAACGAAAAGCGCAATTAGATTATTAGACATTTTAATTGTTTTGTTAAAGTAGATACTAATTTATTTAAGAATAAATATTGAACTAAAACACTGCTTTCACTAGGAAACAAATTTGACAATTGTATATCAGAAACGTCATGCCACGTCGTGCCGCGAGACCAAACTTCGACGAAGACATCGTCGATTTTTCGAATATACATAATTACGAAACAGTGCAGCCAAGTCAATCCAAATTTCCCTATGTATCGAATAATTTTCTTGCAATTTAATTTAAAAATCCTTTTCAAATAATTTTTTAGCAAAACACTTAATAAAACGCTACTTTGGAAAAACAGGCAAACAAAAACCTAAATTTGCGCGACAGTTGGCGCGTTTGACTTTTAGACATAAGTACATACATTTTAAGGAGTAATTATGTACATACTTGCTTACGAAGGAAAAATTGGATTTAATTATTTAGAACCTCGGGTTGGCTTTCCAATAAGGAACCATTCGCGATTTCAGCGAACCTCTTCTACAAAGTCGGTTAATATAATTTTACACTCACTTTCATACCAAACATCACAATTAAAATTTTAAATATAGTTTTTGTATTAAAACTCACCACGCTTAACAAAATATTTGTATAAATTCTGCCGTCCAACGTAAATGTATTCAATTTGCCTTGGTCTTAGCGATGTGTTAAACTGTCGTGGCAAAATCCATCTCACTTGGTAGTCAATAATTCCATATCGGTACTCGATAGCAGTTCAATACATTATGGTGTGTAAACTTAAATTGCATATGTAAATGGTTGATAAATGCCATTTTTTGTTGTAAACATTGTTTCAAAGATGACTTTGAAAAAAAAAAATGAGAGTTGTACTCTATATTTGCATTCTCTTTGAGAAACCGTTATTTGTTTCTATATCCATAAGTCACATCCTAAGGCTCTTCTTCATACGATTTTTGCGTTGATTAATAACACCAACGTGAAAGCAGAGCATAAGTCTGACAGTTTCGTCCAGTTGCTTTCTTTGACAGTTAGCATAAGTAAACAAAGATAATTATGCAAATAAACGCTAAATTTTTACGATTAAACATGTATGAAATTAAATTGGTCAATTCATGTATAAAATGAAAGTCGAAAAAGTTACTATTAAACGCCGAATGCGTTTGTCAGGAAGTCCTCTGCCCACATTGTTGTTAAGGCGATGCCAAGGCCAGAGCAATGCAAAAGTTGTATGTGGACGAGCCTTTAATCATCTAAAGCTCTAGAAATTTTCTTCGGGTATTACACAAATTTCAATGTTGCGAATCGCAAGTTTTGTATACATTTGTAATGGGTACCAAGTATCGATCAGCATTTTAAAGCATCAATTTAACACACTCTTATCCGTTTGAATTTTAAATGATAGGTAATATTTATCGATAAGCTAGCTAAAATAATCGTACAGTTGCATAAAACGGTGTTTCCAAACAAGTGAATCACGTGTTTTGCTATTTCAATTACTATTTCTGTTGAATTTTTGTTACTGATTTATAGAAATTGGTTTGTTAAAGTTTGTTACAGTTTTAAACATTTTAAAAATGGGCTGACTCCTTCACATTTACTGAGAAAATCTAACTTATTAGTTCCAAAAATGCATTTATTAGTACGTTCAATATTTAAATTATGTTTCTTAAGTCCTTCGCATACATATTTTAAATACTCTATTTGTTGAATTTCGTTATCACTTGCAACTAGTATATTGTCGATATAGACAAACACAAGTTCTAAATCGGAGAATACCTCAATTAAAATATTTACAGGCCTATCATGAATTCCGTCGGAAAAATGCTATCATCAATTCCGACTTGATCACGAAATTCTTACGAAATTTCGAAACTCGGGAGATTGCCATCACGCATTCTGAGTGAAACGCAATTTTGACAATTATTCGTGAGAATAATCTACGAATGCTTTCCTTTATCGGGAGAAGTGAAAATAATAATTAAAATGAAAAAAAAATACAAGTGAACTAGAAACTAAGTGGATATTTTTCACCAAAGTAATTAAAAATGTAAGAAGTGTTTATTAAAGGCTGTGGGGCATAAATTTGTATTTATTTTTCAACAGGTCAAGACCATCCACTAACCGAAGTTAGTATGAGACTAGTTTTCCAAAAACCCCGTGCAAGTATAAAGTGCCAATGTAAATTCAACTATAATATAACATAAAACTTCAACAGCAACCACCTGGAAAAATGGTAAATAGGCATAATTTGTTTCTGTTATTCTCTTTGTTTTAGAGGTTTGGTTGGACCATAAAAGCTATGTACAACAGATGCCATATCTAAACAAAATTGAACCCAGAGCAACGAGACAAGAAAGCAACCACGTATACACATTCAATCATTTAGAGAAAACGATAAAAAGGATTTGCCGCTTGAAAACGTCTATTTCAGGATTCGCAATTGCTCTTTTAATAAAACAGCTTACACAATGAAACTCATTTAATTAATTTTTGTATTTAAATAACTATTGTAAACATTGCCTGTGAAAATATATGCATTTTCTTTCGACTGCTGTCAAAAATGTAAACAAATAACCGCTGAATTTCGTGTATAGAGTTTGTAACACTCATTCGAACTTAGCGTAACAGTTGGCAACGCAAACTACGAAAACGTCGGAATTGCTGATAGCATTTTTCCCGAATTCGTGACGGGAGTTTATTCGGAATCAGTGATTCGGCTGTCAATTATTGTCCTTTGAAATTATTTTAGTTTACAAATGAAAATTTTTGATTATTGAAATTGAATATATTGAATAATAAACAATTAAGTAAATTATCAAGCCCTATGATTTCTTATTCAAGTTCTTGTCTTATTGTTTGTAAGTGAAAGTTTCGCCATTTAAATCGTATTACAACAATCTAAATAAACACTGATCTGATTTTTATAGCAAAACTAACTATTATTTGTTTTAAAATCATTATGAACCTAGATTAAGTGGATGCTCCAATTAACGCAACAAGAAATGTAAATTAGTTTATCGATTACATGCTTTTAATTAAAATTTTCCTTTTTTTGTAAATACATACAATATATGCACATATGTATGTACATATGCGCATACATAAATATTTGCAAACATGTTTATTAAAAGCAATATATTCTCTTTCAGCAAGACGCCTTAAATTTAATTTGAAGGTGTTACGCATACGCCATGCCCAACAACATACAAATACACCCAAGTCATGTCCCAATTCTACCTTAGACTCGTATCTACAATTTTGTCGTTTTTTTAGATATTGAAATAAAAAGTTTATATTTCTTAAATATGGTCATACGCATGAAGATCCAAGAAAGAAGAATTACACTAAAAACAAAATCATTGCTTTTTCTTTAACAAATAATCACATCTCCCATTGAATTAAAGCTTGTAAGTATTACAACGGATGTTTCCGTATGTTTACAAAAACATAAAAATAAAATTTATTGTTTTCCTTGCAATTAATAAATTATTTTTTGGGTTTAATTCTTTTTATCAAAAACAAAGAGTACTTTTTGAGTTTTTTTTAATGTTTTCTTTTGAACGAAAACTAAGTGAGAATCAATTTATCACTCAGATTAAGATTGAATATTGATTATTGTTGATCACAAAAATCAGTTCAAATATTTTTGAGCGATTGCTGAAAATTGAAATGAAACTATTTTTATTATCAGAGTTCGAAAATAACTCTCTCCACTTAGAAAATGTTCCAAAATAACTTTTATTACTTGAGAGAAAAAATAACGCACAAAACAGAATAAGTGTTTTATTTTTTGTAGGTTCTTTTGCTCAGTGAGAAACATTTTCTTTCTGGTATTGTTGATTTTGGACACTATTCGCAGTGAGAAAAAAAAAATAAGTGCTGTTTGGTAACAGAAAAAAATTTTGATATTTGTTACAGACATAATGTTTTTGCTTTATTGCTTGTTATTATTGTTAGCTATTAAAGAAGACGATCTCCGAAAAACTTGGAAAAATATACACAGATGTTGAAAATTTCAATGTGATCTATGGTCGCTTAACTGTAAATAGCAAGTTATATGATTTTTTTGAAAATTTAAAATATAAAACTCCACATTTATATGGAATAGCCAACGACTCAGGTGTCTGTAGAAAGAGCCTTTTAAGCACTTAACTTTATTTTAAGTGAGAGACGGTGCAAATTAAATAAGGAAACAATAAATTGATTATTGGTAATTAAACTCGTAAATTCTTAAAATTAGTAAATTATATAATTAACTCTGCAGTCAAGTGATTTTTAATTTTGCAAAAAAGTGAATATTTGTAATTCTCCCACAACTTATGTTCAATTTCTATAAAAAATATTTAGTTTGTTTTTTAAGTCATTACACATAATCGTATATTTGTATGTAGATACATACATACATATGTATGTACTTATATGTAACCATAAAGATAATTTATTTTTTTTTTGACTCAAACTAACTAAATATAATAACACCCATTTCACAATTCAAATTTCTTATAATAATTTATACATAAAAATGTCAAATATAGGAAAATAAATACTTATTTTCAGTATAAATGTATACGCTATATTCTGTTTATCATAAATGTTCGCACCAATTCATTATAAATATATGTATGAATGTTGTCTAAATAAATACCTAACGCTTAATTTTTCCACTTATGTATATCCACTGATATTTTTCTATTTTTTAATAGCCCGCAAACGAAGACACTGAAAAATAAAAGTTTATGCCAAAGTGTCTTTTCCTAATAGAAATTTCAGTAGTTGGAAAATAACTCACAGTAGAAAACACAAAATGAACGTATACGTACATATCTAGGCACATTCAATAGGTAGCAGCAGTAGAAAAATTGAAAAAAAAAAATTTGAGCTCTGTATATTTTGTTTTTGCTTTTAAAAGCTAAACTTTCAAAAATATTTTATCAACTACCTTGAATTGTACTGAAAGCATTCTTATCACAACGAAATTCAAAATTTGGCAATTCAAATTAAAATATAATATAAAAAAAGTTCAAAAAAAAAATTTGCTGCGGCTACCTATTTGATGTGCCTTGGTACATATAGATTTTGTACGGTGAGAAATTCGTTTTGCTTGATAGTTCTGTGTTCTGTGTATTCGTGGAACTGGCTTACTCATACTTTTTCCGCAAAATAACTAAAAGGAGAAATTCTACTATAATTTTACATTTCTTTTGCTTATAGATGTAATACTATGTAGGCATTAACTCTATATTGACTCCACTGTTTTTCATATTGCATCTCGAATAAAGCAATAATAAAAAATAAAATTTGTGGCGACATCACTTAGCAATCAAATGTGCACTTGAGCATTTGTCACGAAATATGACATACTTTCGTGGTATTCAAACAACTTTTTTGCTTTAAAATTGCGTATTCTGTAACAAGAATAGGTTATCTATCGCAAATTTAGCGAACAGGCGAAGGACAAAAGAATTGGTAGTTTTAACACACAAGCACGTTCATATGTATTTGTACAATCGAATATACAAAAGGTATTTGATTGAAAATGAATTTCTGCTAATTGCATGAATTTTGTTGTTATATTCATATGTACATACATATCTATGTACATAGGTACATAAGTATATACATGCATTCATTCATACATACATATATCGTGCACATATCGTATACAGGCAGCTATGTACATACATTAGATCGTACCAAAGGCTATAAAATTGATAACAAATGTAAAAGGGCGCACGCTAGATTGGCCAAAAATAGTTTTATAGATTGTCGAAAGTAATTGTCACCGTTTTATTTTTTTTTGTCAAATTCATGCTACCTGATTGACTAATTTTATTTAATTTTTCTTGTGATATTATAAAAATCCATATATGTGTATAAAACGTTTAATCAAAATATTGAAAATAAATTTAATAAAGAAAAATGATCTGCAATAATTTTGAATGTCTTTCTATGCTGTTAAAAATCGTGCATGCGTATAATGGATTTTCAGCAATTTATTTTAATATTCGAATGTGAAGTCGCCAAGTGAAGTTATCTTGAAATTTGATGAAGCCGTTCTCTGTGAAAAAATATTCGAACCTTTTAGAGCGATTGAAATATTCGCGGAAGAAGAATTCTAGCTAAAATCTTTTTAATACATTTTTAATAAATTTAATATATTTATTTTTTAGAAATTTAGACATAAATTTGTTATATATAAAACGATTTTATTTGGGAAGAACATACTTTGGAATAATATTTTTACATCATAAAATAAAAGAAAACAAAATTGTTTACAGAAATAAGAAAATAAAAAAACCACGACATAATTTTCACGAGATTTGTATTTAAAGTAAAAGACCAAATACAATGAAGTCTGCCAATCACTTAAGCAAGAAAAAATATCTATAACGATAATTAATTTAGACTTGAAATTTTATTGTTATTAATACGAAGATAATTATCACAATTTATGAAACTTCAAAATATTTTACTATACGTATTTTGTATAATTTTTCTTCTCAAGGCGAAGTGCCTAAAGCATGCCAACCTCTAGGCTGAACACAGAACATTTTTTTTATATGAAATCGCCTTGCAAAATTACTTTCGACTGGGATGTGAGGCTAACTTTTATTTGTCTGTGAGGTGGTATGGTCTAATGTACATTTTTAGGTATACAGAAAGGTACGTACCGAAAATTCGGCAGCTCCTGTGACAGCTGGAATTTAGCAGCCGTGATAGACATGCCTAGTTGTCGTGCATGGCAGCCATCAAAGTGAACAAAGCACAAAAAGTATATAAAACCACCGAAATGAAGTATTGTACATACATACATACATAAATAGTAGTCAATTTCAGGGTCACACTACTTTCTGTAACGCTAGAGCATAAGACAACAAACGCACACACCAAACAAAAAGTCAAATTTATTCAAATGCCAAATTATGATACTCGTACTAACCAAGGAATAGACAAAACGGGTATTCTTTGATTTACAATTAACCTTTTATTATTGTATTTTTGTGTGCCCAAATACATACAAATGTGTTTGTAGATAGTACGAATACTAATAAATATTCATAGATTTTATTTTTATATTGTTATGTAACGAAATATTAAAAGACGTGAAAGAGAACTACTTGTTCTAATTATACATAAGCGTTCATCTTATGCCTAGTTTGGTATGGTAATGAATAAATAAATATGCACCATATTAAGTAATCGCTGTTAAAAATTAGAGTACTTAATGTGAAGGATAAGGTTGGGGGAGTAGCAGAAATAGCAAAAAAACATCATCAAAATGTGAACGTTTTTGTCACAATATTAAAAAAAAATTTTGTTTACAATTTTTTTATCATATCAACAAAATATTTACTCCCTGAAATACCATATGCTATATTCAGGTACGCATCCAGAAATTATGTTTGGAGGGGTCCATTTATTTAAAATTTTTTACGATATTTTACATATTCAATTATAAATATGGATATAATAATATTGGGTAAAATGTTGAATGTAGTTTTATAAAGCCATCGTTAGGCTATGATTATATAATTTAAATCAGTAGAATTATAAAACGTTAGGAATTTTAAGTGCTTTATCGATTCGCCTCTTTTTCTTTGCCAAAATATCGAGTATTTGGTCACTAGTAACCTCAATATCTCGATGAATATTTTGCAGCGCAGATACGTCCTTAATCACCGTAGATTACAAAAGGACCGTTCACTCAAAATCACCGTGACTGAGAACGTGGCACTGATTTGAAAAATCGGTAAATGTTTTGTAAAATTGTATATTACGATTTTCGCCATGGGGACAACACACGTGTACATTCGCGCTTTTATCGAGTGTATGCAATCACCCATCGCACGGATAGCTTTTTCATATTCCAAATATTCGTGTAAAATGTGTTATGGCTGCTCAGTTGAGATGACTACAACCTCACTCACCTAACGCACTTTCATTCTCCGGTCATCAAATATCATTCCATGGATTTTATCGACGACTTATTGTATAACGACTGAAATTGACGCCAGGTAAGGGCATTATAATAGAGATATTTATATTTTATTTAATTCATTTATATGCACCACCAATTTGAATAAGGCAATTCTATTTATATTCCAGTTACTGGGTAATAATTTCTAATGTTTCTGTCAATAGTGAGTTTTTGTATGTGCTATGAATTTGACAACACGCTTGAAATTTTCTGAGACCACTGATATTTTAAGGGGGATCTAGACACCCAGGACCCCTCGCCTGTATCCGTCCCTGGCTATATTGACAATATACTTATGACATCACAATCTGTCAAACTAAAAATATATGCAAATATTGGGTAAATTGTCAGTAATCAAGCTTCTTGGCACAAAATTAAAATTATTAAAGTTTTGTATAAATTTGGAAAAATCGTTTTTAGTTTATAAAACATATGTATTTATAGTCCATTTGTCTGCTTGGCTAAGTTAAGTTATGTTATGTTAATGAGAACTATATTATGTTGTGTTGTGGAAAGTTATGTTATGTTATGTTTGCCATGGTATTTAATGTTAGCTTTTTATTTTATGTCATGTCAAATTATGCTATGTTTATCATGTTATGCTATTTAATATTATGTTATATAATGTAATGTTAATACATATGTTTGTTTTCTTACGTTATGTTATTTTATGTTATGCGATTTGATGTGTTTGTGCTATGTTTGATGTGGTTTGAGGTTATTTAATGTGATATAATTTGATTTGTTGATATGATGCGATCTAATTTGATGATGTGACGTGATGCCTTAATGTGCTACGATGTGTTATGATGTGTTGTGTGAAGTGATGCAAATTTGATGTGAGGTGACAAAGCAACGGTGATTAACGTCAAAATGTTTCCTTGGAATAAATTATATGTAACAATGAATAAAAATCGGAAACAATGAACAACCAGATCAGACAAAACAATAAATGCAATTTTCATATAATTTTAAAAAACTTACAATCACTAGTTTTTTGTATCCTATTTTAAATTTAAGACCAAAAAATAATTTTTTAGAAGGTCAATAAACAGTGTTCGAGTTTACAAAGAGTGTGCAAAAGGGAGTAAAAATATTTTAAAAATGTTTCAAAACTTTTTTTTGAAAAAAATTTAACCACAGTATAGAAAACTATTTGTAACAAATGCCAAAATTGATTTTTAATCATTCAATAGAAATTTAAAAATTTAATATTTGTTATTTTCCCCAGATAATAATACTTTATGTACAATTACAGACAGTTGATAAAATGGAGCTATTTGTTATTGCTCTGCTGCTGCTATCTTTTTAATGTGTATCCATTTTTGTCTCTATTTTTAAATCTGACGTTGTGCGTAGCTAAAGTACCTTAATTTGGTCACTCATACGCAGTGGTGACACAAATTTCTAGTGAGTATTTAAGGTTCCGTTAATATCCAAGTTCAAAGGTGTTCAATGATAGTGAGCATAATAGTTTTTTGTCTTTTAAAAGCTTAAAAAACTTAACTGTGAAATAAATTTCAAGATGAGTGAATGTTGAAACGTAGTAGGTATCATTTTAGGAAATTCTCTTATTTCAAAATAAATTGATATTTGATTTCGCATCAGGGCATTTTAAAGATATTTAGAAAGTGTTTAAATTGCTTTTAGAGAAATTAACCGTTAGTCAAACGGTCAACTCTCAAACTAAATATTATATGACAACAATATTTTCGCTTCAAACAAGTACTCTTTGACCACTAAGTATTGTCATTTTTAAGGTACATAAAATTATTTAATTAAATATTTTGTAATCGCGCCAACTACTCTCTGTCTTTCTCTTAAGTTTCTATAAAAGCACGTGTTGGGTTTATAGGTTTTGGTTGCTCCCAAACTTAGTAGCTGATTTATTAAATGTTTGCTAATTTATTTTACTACATTAGCCTATTCTTTTTCTAAGTCACTTGTAATCGCCTTTGAAGCTTCAAAAAAAGTTTTCGTGTTGCTTATAAACAACAACATAGGGAATTCTATTAGTATTAGAAGAGAATGGCGAAACTTTTCACGAGGTGGTTGTTTGCAAACGTTAGCACGAATCCACGAGGTGGTGTGCACACCGGTAAAGGTATTTAAGGGGCTCATTGACTCGAAATTTCAGAAAAACAATGCAATGCACATGTATGTATATGTATATGTATGTACTATATATATGTGCATAAATACACACTTAAATATATTTAGGGTTAATATAACAAAAACGAAGTCAGCGAGAGAGTGCTGTAGTGAAATGAAAACAAAAGTTTGCCATTCATGTCTTCAATATGAATTAGAAGAATGGCGGTGGGTGCGGTACCAAAGATTGCCGGCACGCGCAGTAAGTACGAGAATGTATGTATGTCTGTACATTTGGGCGGTCCGAAAAAATGGAAGTTCGCATTTTAATGCTCTCATCTGCCTAGGATTGTTTTATTTCGAAAAAAAAAATACGATTTTCTGTAATTTAGTACTTTTCTTTGAAGTATACTTAACCGGCTGAACAGAATGGTGTGGCTGTAGGAAGTAGTAAGAGCTGTCAAAAGTGAAAATATTCTAAATGCTCTCAACTGCGCACAATATGGGCCTGTAGCTGTGGCATACTATTGTGGCTTTGGTAAATTAGAAAATAGCACAAATTCACGACTGCCGATACAAAAATGCGACTTCTTCGTCCTCATTAATTGAAAAATTTGTTGGCATGTTTTTTTCTTTGACATGAGCTACACCATTGTGTTCATATATTTTAGCCATGCCACAAAATCAGCCATGTAGCATACGAAATAGCTGAAAATAGTGTGCCATAGTAACAAGGTTCATAAAATAGAAGGTTTCGACACTGTGAGTTATGATTTGATTGCCTAAGAGTTTAAAGAAAAAGCTGAATAGAAAAGCAGAAAACAAAAAGGCTGGTAATTTACTTGGAACTGAATTTACATAAGAAGATTTATACTATAGTGAAAAATTAAATTCGAATCAATTATTTGGAACACATTTTTTTTTTACTCGTAAACAAAAGTGTTCCTCTCTCAGCTCAGCTCAGTCAAAGTTTTTGCTCAAATTGTGATAATAATAGTGAAGTTAAAAATGTCTCTAAATAAATAAAGGACTCTTTTAATATTACCGCTGTGGTCAAGTCTGTAGCGCTGCTTGCTATAACTCGATATGCCAGCGTAAATCATAGCAAAAGTGTTTTTCTAATAGCGGTCATCCCTCGGCAGGCAATGACAAACCTTCGAGGGTATTTTTGCAATGAAAAAGCTTTTCATAAATATAGGTGCCGTTCGAAATCGGCACAAAACTATAGGTACCTCCATTTTTAGTACGAGAGGAACTACTTATGTATTTAGTATTGCCAGATGCAAACCGACATGACATTCGAAAAGTTAGACATTTTTTAGCATAAGTCTCTTCAGTCAACTTCTGTCAAAAGCTTTTTCCACATCAACAGTTACCTAATAAAAATTGTTTTCATACAAAAGACCTTCGACACAGTTTTTTTTGGCAGATATGTTTGTAAATACATAGTATGTATGTATGTACATTTAGGTCATTGGCCACTTTATCCCATAGTATTTTTTGCAGGTGTGGATCCTGTGGATATCTGTCGCTTGAGCCATCTGTCATTAATTTACATTTGTTTACGTTATTGTCAAAATGTGAGGTGTTGCCACTGTTTATTGAAACTTTCTAACCATTGCTCTACACCTTTTCCAACAGTATTTCAGAAAAACACAAATGTATTTCAGAAAAACGGCATTTGTAATTTTCTGAAATACATTTGTAATTTTCTGAAATACATTTGTGTTTTTCTGAAATTCAATTGATCTTTTCTGATATACATTTGCGTTTTTCTAAAATACTGTTGGAAAAGGTGTAGAATACCAAATTAAATTTTGGGTGTAATAAATATGTTACAAACTTTACTTTAAAAATAAACGAAATTCAAATTTACCTGCTCCAATCCTCTAATCAGTGATTGATTAAAATTAAAATTATATTAATACGTTTCGCCCTCTTCACACTCTTGGCGCACCCTAATGTACGATTAAATACATACATATGTACATATATATGTATATAGGTGAATGTTAGTAAAATGTGGGTATGTGTTTGTGTGTGTGATTGTTTATGTTTATATTTGCGCGGGAGTAACAAAATGATTGCACGGCTTATTGGCAACTCGTTTGAGTAACAAATATTTCCAACAAATACACATACATAGATATCTATATACATGTCATACTGTATGATTTGCATGTATACTATGTACTGTGTGTATATATGTACATACACATGTATGTAAGCATGTACGTTAATGTTTGTATGTATGTACATATGCTATTGCTAAAAAAAAAGAAAAAATCACATCAAATCGAAAAAAGTATTGAAGGTGTCTGAGGCGGAAATGTACGAAGCAAAAAAAGAAACATTAACAAAAAATGAAAAGACACGAAAAAATGTTGCCTGCCACACGAAATCAGCCAATGAACCAACCACACACACATAGCCTGCGAGGGAGTGCAAGTGTTTCTTGTCGTGTCAGCCGCGCGGCAAGGCGATGGCGGCACACATTAACGATATCGTTGGCAACGAATTGCTTGTAAATATGTGCCACTGCACATTTCGAGTACACTTTACTCCAACTTGAGCCGCCGCAATGGCAGCAGTATAGACGCGCTCTTGAAACAGTCAGCGCGCGGCCACCGACTCTACCGAACCAGCAGCTGGCATAATAGCCGGGATATCGGTATCAGCGAAATAATTGGCATTTGTATTGAGTACTTATTGCCTAAATTACAAATAGACAAAAAAAAAAAAAAAGAGACAAAACTATACATAAAAATAACCGAAATCGTCTAAGCTTTCCAAATAACTACATACTTTTGTGTGCATTTCAATTACTTTAGCTGATCAATAAATACAAATTTTTATTGCATGCCATTTGCATTAATTGCGGCGAGCAAAAAATATAACAGTTCTAACAAATAGTGTGAGTACTTTCGCGCGTGCTGACTGAAATTGATGGTGCTGCGCATGCAATTCAGACGACAGTTCAATAAAGTGTACGCAAAAAATTTACATTAAATTCGCATCGTATCGGCGGCAGCGCCTAAAAACAGACTCTCAACTGACGTCACTGCCTCCACAACGACGTTGCGTTAATGGCTTTGTCGTTGAGCGTGCGCCAAACGGGACAACAAATGCCGACGACAGCTTGGACGAGACAGCCGCAGCGTTCGTTGCAGGCAACACCGGCGGCCGCCACTCCACACACCCAGCCGCGAACGACAATGGATGCACGCTTGCAGAAACAGCATTCGTTCACAGTGGCGAATAGAGCATCACAGCATATCGGCGGCGGCAGTGGCCATTTATTAGCATCTCGTCGAAATAGCGGTGGTTACCTGACGCGCGGTCTTTCGGTGGATCGCTCGTTGGAGAGCATACGCCAAAAATTGGTTACAAAAAAATCTTCGCCAACGCATGAAACACAGAACAAGCGTTTGGGCAAACCTCCAAATAATGGTGCTGAAAAGTTGAAGGGCATAAAAAGCACAAGCTTTGCGCGCGCTGGTTCCACTTCATCATTGTTAAAATCACTGGATCATGAGTTGAAGCAAGTGAATGGCCAATTGAGCCAGCGATTCAATTGTAAAAGTGTGTGTCAGCCAGCAAATGTTAATGCGAAAACGGGGTAAGTGATGTTCGTCCTAAGAAAAAATCTGTAGATCACGCGTTTGCTGAAAGAAAGTTTAAACAAAAAATAGAAAAATCGAGAAAACGTGTTAAAATCTTCAATTCATTTATCCTACTTGGTGAAAATGAAGAAAAAAAATAGTTTCTATACATATTATACAAGGAAAGGTGAAAGGTGGTGATTTGAATACTTCTGTTACAAAATTTATTCGTTTGCACGATCTGCATAAATGTAACTATAGTTAATGTGAATATGTGAAAATCAGTGGTAGATTTACACAACCGGCAGCCAAGGAGATATACATAGCTGTGTGTTTCTCCAGCTGAAAAACCAGCACCCTTTCTAGTATCGAATTAAGGACGAAAGCAGTAGCCAAATTTTTCTTAGAAATTACTAGTTGTTGCACCATGTATGAATATATGTAGCCAGAACTCCGTTATAGAGTTCTGTTTGTAGCAAATATTCTTTAAAAAAAAAAAGGTATTAAGCCAAAATATAATGTAAATTTTTGATGTACCAAAATTTCAATTCAATTTTCACTTTTCCTTCAATTTTCTATTTTTAATGTT
Organism: Philophylla caesio; assembly: GCA_963971545.1. NCBI lineage: Eukaryota > Metazoa > Arthropoda > Insecta > Diptera > Tephritidae > Philophylla > Philophylla caesio. The sequence goes on along the minus strand of OZ020606.1, from coordinate 116,874,567 downwards.
ATACTAATAATTCTTTGAAGTTAACATAAGTGTTATTTTCGTCAAAGAATTACGGTAGTTTGCTTTGAAATATTTAAATTCTTTTTTATTCTTCGGGGTTTTGATGTAATAAATAGTACCTGTATTATCGAAATATGAAAAACCCATTTCAGGGTGTATGCATTAAAAAGGGGTTTTCAGTGGGAATGATTTGCAAACCGTACATCGAGGTTTTGCTAGGCTTCGAGAGTACATCTACTTTTTTTTGTTGATGATGTCGGAAACAACAACAACCAAAAAGAAAAAACTCAGCGTGAACGCGACATTTACTTCTTGTATTGAAAAAAAATCGTATGGCTTTATTTCTCAAATGTATAATTTTCTAGTTTCATTTTATTTTTTAATCTAAATCTCACAAAGGGTTAAATACAAAAAAGAAATATATATCGTAACAAATTTTCTCGCATATAAGTAATCAAATTTATTTTGTTGAGAAACTTATACTTAACGCTTAGAATGCAGCTCTTAAGGAAAGTCACAAGAAATGTTTTTCATTATTTCCGTTGCTTGAAAAAGTCCATTGAATTCGCCTTGTCTGGTGCGAAACATTTATAAAAGTAACACGATACATAGTCGTACATATTTCGTGAAGCTAAAGCGAGAGAATTGCGGAAAGAAGTTAAGGAGATAAGTATATAAAAATGTATTGATCCAGGTTAGGTTAGGTTAGCGCGGTTGTCTCTAAAGAACACTTAGGCACAGGGCTCATTGTGATAGGGGATCTTTGGTTTCACATCTCTGAGTTGCTCCGGGTCGTCGTAAAACTCTCTGCGCAGGGTGGAGAGTCTTTGCCTGCATAGAGCAGGACACTGGCACAGAAGCTGCAAAATAGTTTCTTCCTCGTCTTCGTCTTGATCTAGCGTCTAAGCTCAACTTTATTAAGTCTTTAAAGTGAACATCCAGAATTTTGAATTGGCTATTTATAATACCGGAGATATTTGTGCTTCTGTAAGGTATAAAATTATTGTCTTATCGTTACTTTGCCTCATGAATTAGATGATTTTTAAAAAAAAAATTGTGTTGTGATAAATACTGCTCAACTTCAATTGCAAAAAACAGCACTAATTAGAAGACTTTAAAAATGGAAGTATGCGCATTTTTGGAAATATTTAGTAGCAAATTTTGAAAAATAAATATTACAAGAGAAATTGTTTTAGCCATGTCCGGTATGTTGATCTGCCGCCTGAATACTTAACCGTTAAAAATGGAAATACTAATGTATTTCGATCGAGGGTTTTTGTATGGGAGCTGTGAAAATCGATTTTAAGCGAGATTCCAGAAAGAATATTATTTTGTGATGTCGAAATAACCTTATTCTTCGATCACTCACTTTATTGGCAAGCTATTGTGTATATTCGTCTCTATTTTCCCACACCTAAATGACGGCATTTCAATTCAACGGATTCACAGTAAAGTTCTTTCCACGTAAACCTAAAATGCAATTATAAATATTTCATTATGTCGCATAAGGATATGTAAGGGCACAATTGATGACAACTTCGTATAAAACGGCTATTGAGAAATATTCGGGAAAAGATTCATGGAGCTTTACGCTTTAACGGTGGTGAAAATAAATGTCAATTGCTTCATTTAGATTAGCTGGCGATAAACATAAATGTCTACGAAATTTGACAAGAATTAACTTTGGCCATTGGATAATGGTCTACTAGTCTACTAGTTCTTTCAGTAAAGATCGCACAGTGGCTCTGTTGACTAGCTCTTACCGTACAAATGAACACAAGCAATCACGCCCTTAAGGTAGTCGATAGATACGATAGGTACTTGATGGTAAAAGTACGTATAGAAAGGACTAATCTACTCTATCATCATTTTATTGTTTGTCATTTAAATTGCCGTCAACTTTTATAATATATACATATGTATGAATGTACATTCTAAATTTAAAATCCAAGCTCCACAACCACTAGTAACTTTTAATATTCATATTCAATTAAGCGGTAAATAGGCCAAACATATCTACATACGGACTAGTGTGTGTAAGCATGTGTAAGTGGTTGATGTTATAATACTCGTAGTTTTGAGCTCAATTACATTTAATAGTAAGTTACTATGAATATCTAGTGTCTGGAATCACGATATCGTTCGTTGAACTACATTTTTACATTTTTCAGTTTCTAGTGAGCTCTTGCCAATTATTGCTTTATTTTTAGATTACAATACGAACATCTCAGCATGTAGCCCATGTAGAGTGTAAGGGGTGAATATGGTGGTACGTTCTACGATTTTTGCGTACCATCAAAGCAACAATAATAGATTATTTATATGTTCGAATGTAAGTAGGTATGTACATAGATATGTACAGCTGCTAGCATTGAAATAGTAGTGGCAATACATTATATTATGAAATGGTTTTGTGCAAATTCAAAACGCCTTGTAGCACAAGGATTTTTTCTTAAATTGCGGAACTGTACGTGGGCTCGCTTAATCCCCTTCTTATCGTAATTATTACCTTATTAACACCGCAAGGTTAATTTTATTCATCCCAGCTCTGAAGAGTAGACATTGTTGGTCGAGTTTCCGTTCATCTAAAACTCTAAAAGGATCTGCTTGCCACTTCCTTTTTGGTTCGTTTTTTTTATAGATTATTGCATTGAGAATCATTATGGCTAAACAAACGAACATATTTTCATACAACTAGAAAATCTTTTTTTTACCGTTTTACCGTTTTTTACAAGGTTTTGAATCAATTTTCGCTTTTCATCACTGCAATTTTTCCCGCGACCCACTAGGAAATACACTTTGAATGTATGTATATGCCAATCTTTATTAGCTTAAATAACGAAAAATAACCCTGAAACTTACTGTTTTGTATAAATAAAGCAGTTATTTTTACGTTTGAACAATTTTTTTACACAATTTTATTGTTGAGTACTACTTCATGTCAAGTGAATCTAACCTCTTGGTGAAGTGTTTATTCAATAAACTTAATTATTGTTAACTTTTTTAGCAAAATTACTGTTTAATGTAATTTTCCAAAAAAAAAAAAAAATACTTCTGTGAGCTTGAGAAATCCAATGCAACCGAAACAATCAGTGGCAATAAATTACCAACTCACAAGCAAATACTAAAATTGTTATTACATCAAACAAGAGAAGCCAGAAAAAACAACACCTTCACGAAGTTGCCAATTTGTTATAGAAGTTGTTAAATTCTAAGATAGATCTGGAATTGAAGTACAAATTGTTTCAAGATGTGTGAAAAAAGTAGAATAACTGTATAATAATTATAGAAGTGTACAAAAAAATCCAAATCCAGCAACTGAATGCGAGTTTTCTGAGTTTCTTGAAAAATTATTTGACTTGACGGCGTTTAGCTTTTTGCTCAATTGCATTAAATTCAAAAATTTTATAGAAGAAAATTATTTTAACACTCAAATTTATGTAGAAGTACGCTAATATACAGTTACTGCATAATTTTATTGCAAACAAAAAATAGGAAAACGACGAATTTAACTATAAATACAACTTAATCGTTGAATAACCTCTTAACGGTAGAGTTTATCGAGAAAAGGGCTTAAGTCTTTTTTGTAGAGTGTTAAATATCCTACAAGGAAAAACTGTTTATGTATTTTTAGCTACATTTGTTTCAGTGGAAAAAATTCTGTGACAAAAAGGGCAAAAATTCCATGTTATTTAAATGGTAATTGCATTAAGATTAGGGCACAGGTTAATATGAATATTAAGGGCTGGTTTGGGTCTGTTATGTTTTTTAGTCATAACCTAAAAAATTTGGGGGCGTTTGCAGAACAAAACCCAACTTGGGAAATAACAGACACCTCTATATGTTTTATCAGGTGCGAAATATAAAGCAAAATTCATCTAAGAAAGCGCACTACTATTTTCATGCACGCAGCTGTACATGCATATACATATGTATGTATATACTAAATAGTACGTACGAGTATGTGATATGCCATTTTCATCAACACCGACAAATGAGATATTTGCATAAGGGTTCCCCTCTGCGTGCATATTTTTAGCAAAGAAATTATATTTGTTTTAATATATGTTTGTATATGTGTGTGTGTACACCAAAACAATTGACACACTTTCTTTTTTCAAATCCCTTTTTTAACGCCGCCACTTGCGCCAATCAATCATTTGTGATGGCTCAAGCTTAATAACTTTTATTTTATTAATTTTCTTTTTTGCTGCAGAAGAATACCGATATTCAGATTTGTTATTTATGACATACTCATACGTATGTAATTTATGATACGAGTAAGTAAAGCGAAAAGGCGTTACCGAGTCGTCATGCAAAAATTACTTTTGATACTCATTCACAAATACTTCATATGTAAAAAATTGTGTGCAATATTTAACTACAATTGCTCGAGATTGAGGCATTAAATGTATGTACATACATACGCACATACAAAGATATTTATTTATATTTAGTTATGGTCTTTATCTTCAAAAGTAGATTTGTCTAGGCTATACGTGTTTGCATAAAATAGCTGTCAGTTGTCATTTCTTCATCCACTTCTTAATATGTATGTACATACACACATACATACATATGTACTGATTTGCATTTATAGGGCAGCGAATCTCAAAAGCGATTCAAATTCGACGTTACCATCGTCCGAGCAGCAGGACAAAATTGCTAATACCACACCAGGTCTTAAAAGCGATAACAGCAAAGTAAATTTGAACATTGTGCTGTCGCACGCAATTAATTACAGACCAACTAACAGCAACGATTCCAACAATAGCGATATCGATAGTTGTTCCGAAAGCGCAGAGCCTAGCGTAAGTGAAGTAAAATATATATAGTCTTAGCGCATAAGTTTTAAATGTTACCGCTTCTCTTCACTAATTTCCCTCATAGTGTAAAATAACAGTGTCATCGCGCCCCTTGCGAAGTGATTTGCCCAATAGAGCTGATGTGCCAGTGATTGCAACCTCTGCCATCAACACCATCGCCGCGAATTCATCTGCAACTTTAACTGCCAATGACAGTGTCCAACAACGACGTGCACAATTTCGTTTTAGTCGCAATCTCAGCATAAATACCAGCACAACTACAGCAACTGTGCAATCGGCAGCTACTAATAACATTTTGCAAAATAATCTAAACGACTCAGGCGTCGCACAAACTTCCAATAATAGTGCTGGCGCTTTAAATACGACACCAGCTCCAATTGTACAACGTCGGCCGCCTTTGGTGCGTGCTATGTCCGCGCCTGTACGCTCACGTACGCTCGACGAGAACACCAAAGGTGCAATTGCGTTTCAGAAGCGGAAATTGCGACGCCGTAAGTTGATTTCACGCAACGCAAGTGTTTGCGAAAAGTCCGAATCGCCTGTTGGGGTGTCGCAGAAGAATGATATACTCTTCGATTTGAATGCGGTTAGTAGTAAGAAACAACCAATATCACGCACACGTTCGACGCTTGCGGTCGATGTAATCACATTGGTGTCATTGGTCAGCTCTGAGGGTAGCGATTCGGAAAAGGAAGATTCTACACCGGAAACCGGACGTAGCAATGTGGAACGTTCACGTAGCACTGGCATGCCATCACTGCGAAAGACAGGCAAATCAGGTGTGTAGTAATGTTGGAGTTTATTCTGCTTATTTTGCTATTTAGTTAGTTTTGTATAATTAATACTAAACATAAAAAAAATTTAACACAACTTAATTATTTGCCTATAACCATCACATACAACCAAATTATCGATCATACTTCGACCTCAAATTTTAACAAGTAATAAAGCTTTATTTGGGCAAAACCGAATTTAATATACCCTCGCTTATGTATTTTATTATAAGAAGGCGTCTCCAATAGATACCGAAAGAAACGAAGTTTTTGCATTTTTCAGAATTTCCGTAATATGGGAGGTAGGCGTGGCTACTGACTCGATCATTTTAAATACCAACCTAAGAGCAATATTTGTTTCATTAAAAAATCTAAATTTTTACTTAAGTTATCGTGTCCAGGGACGGGCGGACGGACAGACAGTCAGGGCTAATCGCTGAATAGTTATGATTATTTTTTGATTATTTCTAATGGTTATCGATTACTAAGCATGGCAATCATTTCAGAATACCTTTAAATGATCTCTTAAATCATTTGAATTAATGAATAAACATTACTTTTCCAGTATCCTTCCAAGAAAACTACCCTCCAAACTTTCAATTGGCTACAAAGGAATATTCGCATATGATACGACGTGGCTCGATCGCTCCTTTGGCTGCACGTTTACGTTCCAATCGACCACCAACAGCTCCGCCAGTTTCAATTTTCATGACCGAAACGAATGCTAGCTATGCAATGAATACATCATTGAATGAAACTTTGGAAAGCAACAAGAGTGGTGACTCAAATGCTAATATTGTTTCCGGTAGCCTCAATAATGCCACCGACCCTACATGTGATGATGGCAAGCAAAAAAATACCGAAGAATATACATATCCAGAGTATGTGCGCAGCTTAAAGGAACGTGAATGTTGGAAATTATATCGCAAAATGTCGGTAAAGGGCGTTAGTGTGACATATGAGACGGTGCTGCGTGGCATGTTGACACCGACTGAATTTCGGCAAATACAAAAACAACGTGAAATTGAAGAAGCCAAAGCTCGCGCATTGGAGGAGGAGAAGGATGCTGCTTTAGAGCAAACGGCTCCCACTTCGGCAGTAGATCGTTTAACGCAGAAATTGTTGAAAAAGTAATTTAAAATATAGCAAATTAGAAAGAAAGAAGAGAGAACTTTGGAAGCATTCAATCAATTTTTTTGTGAGTGTTCATGGGAGAGTTACTGCAGCAGCATTTCTTAATTTCCAAAGTTCGTATTAGCTGGTTAACTGTTAAGAGTGTGTAAACAGATGCTGGATATTGTACACCAAAAGTAGTTATAGTGCCACCATATATGTAGTTAAATTGTTTCACAGTTTAGGCTAAATAAAGCTTTTGTTATAGCGTGCATTTTTTAATAAACTTCACCGAAGAGCGCTTTCTTAGACCACTTAATTTATGGCGTACTTCTTTCTTGTTCTATGGGAATTAGAATTAGGGTAAGTAAACAGTAACATTTTTTTAAATTATCTTTTAAAAGAAAACTCATCACAGTGACAATAGAAATGTTAATGAAATATTTCGTACTTATATTTTATTGGGTTTATTATAGTTTTTTTTTTTGATAACTTATAATGAAACATTTATAACGACATATGTATGGATGTGCATCTTCATTTAACGCGAATTTTTTAGCGCGGAGTGTTCTACAATCCAACATTGTCTCTTTTTATACGGTTTTACTTTTTTACCGCGGATTTTTGAACACGAATTATTTCGCAATCCCCCGTTGCTTTTTTCAAAGCGGTTCAGAATTCATTCCGATTTTGTCGTTTTTTTATATGCAACGCGTTTTGCAAGCGGCAATGATGAACGTTTGGCGAAATTTCGTCGAGATTTTAAAAATACTTTGGAGTGCTACCGGGATTTGTATAAAGACACGCAGAAAGAAAAACCTCAGCGCTTATTAACTGATTATTTTAAGAACTGAAATATTGATTTATTCGTCATTTAATATAATTTAAGTTATAGTTGATCTCATTATTATTTTTTGTTGATATCCTGTAAAACAGAGGGTTTTTTATATGTATCAAAACATAGAGAATATGTATGTACATATGCATGTAATATTTAAATTTGTTTACTTCCCCAAATTTGGGTTTCGGATGGCAACTTGTTTATTTTAACGCAAAAATTTTTTTTTGCACGGATTTTTCACAAAATAGGAACGAATAAACAAATTTGAACTGAAATTATTTTTACGCGAAGAAATTTCTGTCCCAGTGAACCGCGTTAAAAAGAGATCGACTGTACTAACTTCCAATACCCCATCACAAATATTTAAAGAGATATGCGGGATCGAAAACTTAATGTGAATGGAAGGTGCGACGCCCAATTTAGATACAAACTACAGTTTTCAACATAAGCATATAATTTCCTTTACACCCGCATAAAACTACAGTACTCCATCGTACATACTTTCCGACATATGCGGTATCAAAAATTCACAATGTACCACGGTAGCTTGTCACATAAACTCTAGGTCCCTACGGAATAAAATTTTTATTTTGTTTCAATCCAGGTTATTAGCTATATTGATCAGTTTCATTTATATCCATTGAGTCGTTTTTGCGTGTTTGAGTAACAAGCATCCGAACTTTTACATTTATTATATATTGTTTCAATCCAGGTTATTAGCTATATTGTTCAGTTTCATTTATATCCATTGAGTCGTTTTTGCGTGTTTGAGTAACAAGCTTCTGAACTTTCACATTTATTATACATGTAAGTATTTTTTACAGAGTAGCTAAATTTAAACTACGAATAATGTATGAAACGATTTCGACATTTTATAAAAAAAAAATATATTAGTGAATTATTTAATGATATACGTACATGGCGTTTTTTTTTCAAATACCGAAATACAGATGATTTTTGAAATTTAGTGAAAATATATTAACAAGTAAATAAAAGCATAATAAACAGTAAATATTTTGACTGAATGAAATTAATTTTAATAGAAAAATATTAGAAAGTAAATAAAAGGTCAAAATTTGCCAAAGAATCCGAGTGCTATTTTTTTTGTCGTAATTTATAAATTGTCGGATAACTTTGAACCTCGTAAGTCGACATCTGTAATTCTTACCTTAGTGGAAGGAAACACGACGAAAGGTTACTAACTTTTTCAAAATACTTGCTGTCATATGTAAGCGAATAATAATAAAAAATTATTTTTTTTTTATTTTTTTTTAAATTGAATTTGGAAAAATTGTTAGTATTGTAACTTCTACCGCTTATTTTTTTCTGTTTTTTCTGATTAAATAAATAAATAAATTTTAAATGTTTGCAACTTTGTTTAACAAATATTAATATCTGAGGGCATTTATAAACAATCAGTGTACAAAATCTGACACAAAACCCAAATAATTCTTTACCGGAAGCTCTGCACTATCATATAGAAGCCCATATCCGTTTCATAACTATCGTAAATGCAACTATGCGTAAAATCGATTTTCGATTACAAAAAGCAGTCAGCTGTTGTTTGTTGCTTCTTGCTGAAATAAACAAATAAAATCGATCCGGTTTCAGAATATTTCTTTGCTGTAAAAACAAGAATTGTCTAAATAACAAGTGATAAATGACATTGCGTAAGATTGTCAATTTCCAATGTGCAACAAAGCAGTGCTGTTTATAGTCAACATATTCGCAAACTTCAGGCAAACAAAATCCATTCGTTAATATGAAAATATTTAATTAATCTTTTACCCAACAGATTCAAATCTTACCCAAAATGTGGATAATCAATGCTATTATAGTTCACTTACTACTTCTTGGCTCCATATTTGTGATATATTTCCGTTCACCCATCATCACTGGTTTGCAACCACAACAACCGATAGCACTGGAGTCGCCTGCAAAGCGACTGGTTTTGATTGTCACCGATGGCTTGCGGGCGGAATCATTTTTCCGCAATAGCTGTGAGGATATACCACATTTGAGTAAATTAATGTTAGAAACAAATGGTTTGGTTGGTGTTTCACACACGAGAGTGCCAACTGAATCACGGCCGGGTCATATTGCACTTATCGCCGGTCTTTACGAAGATCCATCGGCGGTAACACGCGGTTGGAAGCGTAATCCTGTCGATTTCGACACCGTCTTCAATCGCAGCGTTCACACATATGCATGGGGTGCCGCTGATGTACTGCATATTTTTTCAAGCATGGGTGGCATTGAAAGTGAACAACGATTACTAATTGACGCATACGATCATGAGCTTGACTTTTCCGGTCGCGACAAAACATATAAACTAGATGACTGGGTATTTAAACGTGTGCGACAACTACTTGCACGAAAGAGTGCAGAGCTACGCGAAAAAGAAAAGATTATTTTCTTTTTGCATTTGCTGGGGTTGGACACAGCAGGACATGTGCATAAGCCAGGCACAGCCAATTTTCTAGAAAATTTGCATAGCACACAACGTAGTATAGTGGATTTTTATGAAGAATTTGAGCGCACATTTCCGGATGGTCGTACGGCTTACGTGCTAACTTCGGATCATGGCATGACAAATGCGGGTAAATTAAATAATTTAAAAATAGGTATAAATAAATCTGTTTAATACAATCACAACACTTATAGGATCTCATGGCTCAGGCGACGCTTACGAAACTGAAACACCTTTCTTCCTTTGGGGAGCAGGCATTTCCAACAATGCAAGTTCCTCTAAAGAGTTTAAAATCGGAGCAGATACTACGCGGCCATTATATGATATGCAGCAGGCGCAAATAGCGCCATTAATAACCGTTTTGATTGGAGTAGCACCTCCCATGAATAACATGGGCACTTTGCCACTACATTTCCTGAATGCCTCAACTGCATATAAAGCATACGCGGCACATAACAATGCGCTACAGCTTTTGGCACAATTTCAAGCATTGCTGGGCGCACACCAGCGAGGCTTCTTCTCACGCTACCTACTTGGATATGGTAAACTTACAACGGAAATAGTAACACAATATCTAGAAAGCACCGAGCAGAAGTTACAATTAAGCAAATACGATGAAGCTATACTCAGCAGTTTTGATGTAATGCAGCGGGCTCTAGAAGGTATTGCGTATTATCAGGGATATTATCGCGTGCCATTACAACTAAGCACCACCGCTACGTTCATTTGTTGGATAATCTATTGCTTGCAATTGCTGCTGGTACAGCGATCAGCAGTGAAACGTTTTCATTGGCGCACAACGCTAACGTTTGGTCAAAAACTATTACTGCTAGCATACTGTGTGTTTCTGCTGCTTCAACGTGTGCCACTCGTCATTGCTTTCTATTTAGTGCTGCCCTTATTAGTTTGGCTTTTGCTGGTGCAGAAACAAGGTGTCTCATTGCTACCGCTAATGCATGCTATGCCTTGTATTCAGTTGTTAGCGCTCGTCTTATGCGCCGAACTGTTTGTGTACAGCTTCTTTGAACGCAAATTCATTTCGTTAAGTTTTCTCATTTACACATTAGTTATGAGTTATCGTGCATTTCGTACTAATACTGCGAAATTTTATATTTGGCTACCATTGAGCATAATTCTAGCTATATTTCCGCTACTACCACCTTCAGTGGGCTATGCAAACACCTGGCTGCTACTCTTGGGCATATTGATGACTTTGTTGAGGCCATTGGCTGTCAAGTCTCACCTATATTGGCATATCAAATTACCCTCCATCGTGTGTCTCGTCAATGCACTCTTAGCTAGTTATTCGCATGCCCAACAACGCGGCGTGCCCTGGATATTGCAGATGCTCTCGTGGGTAATTCTTATTTACTCATTTGTTGTAGTTAGTTTTTATAAAATACCTATCCTGAAGCAACGCATTGAGCTTATATTTTTCTTACTTACTTCGCTTTATGCGCTGCTCAGCACATCGTATGAGTTGCTATTCGTTGTGATGCTTGCATCAGAACTAATGCTCACACTATCGGTGCAGCCAATGCAGTTGCCTGTTGCGCACAAACCAAATCAATACTTAACTAAAGATAGAAAAGAATATCCAATGGCCGCTAGATCGCCACAACAATTGCAAGCAGCGCTGAAACTGTCTTCTGCCATACTTTTATACACGCTGTTCTCCTTTTTTGGCACCGGCAATATTGCGTCTATAAGTTCCTTCGATCCGAACATTGCGCGTTGTTTTTTAAGTACTTTTTCGCCATTCATTATTATGGCAATGGTCATTTTGAAACTAGTCATACCAGTAGTGTTGAATATTGCGATAATTTTCGGCATGTCGCCATTTGCGCGCGCCAATGAGCAAACAATATTCATTTGTTTAATGCTAATCTGTGATGTGATGGGCTTGAACTTCTTATTTTTGGTACGAAATGAAGGCTCGTGGCTGGAAATCGGTACTTCGATTTCACATTTCGTCATTATGGAGGTGACGACAGTAGTGCTTGTGATTTTCACTTACTTCGCCAAGTTGCTGCTGCATTTGAATGAGAAAACGCTGAATGTGGCGTAAAAAATATTTTTTTTTTTCTTTATTTCTTACCTAAACTTAGAGCAAATAAACCAAAAAAGAAAAACGAGTCAAACGAATGCTGTGCATAATATTTATTCCACAATACAAATAAATGTTTGATACTTTTAAAACTTAAAATAAATTAGCTGTTACAAATAGTACGTACATAGTATAAATATAAAAGTAGTTCAGTACTAACACTAAGTGATAAATATTTATGTACAAAATTTTTTGTGTAAAATACATACATACATCAAACTGCCTGCGTGTAAAACTACTAAAGTTTATTTTTTTTTTGTTTTTACTTACTTACAATTAAGTTCATCATTAACATTAATATTTTTTAGGTTTCATTTTAATACATGAATATAACGCATATACATACATACATATGTATATATGGGTAAGTCCTGGGTTGCGGACGCGACATTCGCACGTGTTTAATTCTTGTTAAAAGGCAGGAAAAAGAAGCGAACTGAATCCATATTATAATAATTGCAAAGCACTGCCGGGGTGCTTCGCTTCATATATTTTTTGGGGACTTTAAGGATTTAAGTCCTTATATATATCAATATATAATGTGGTTCGGACGCGACAGGAAACGGAAGAATTTTTTTAATGCTTGCGAAAGTATGTAAAACTCAGCGAAAGTTAGAAGATAATATATGTTTTTTAAATGAGTGATGTAAGGTCAAATAAGGCCCCCCGTTTGTAGATTTACGAAAGTTAAAATATCTTTATTAAAAGTTGGGTACGAGCTAAAGTATGGTTGCGGACGCGACAAATTTTTACCAATGAATAATAGTAATAATAATACATAATAAATTGTATAAAGTATATCATTTCCTAGGAGATGCATGCCGAGTTTTTTCTCAAATTTGTAGTCTGATACTTTTTTAAATGGCGAACCTACTATAAGCTTCATGCCGATAAGCCAAATGAATCTTTGTTTACCAGCTTTCAAAAATGCACTAAAAAGGGTTTGGCAAAAAACTGCCGAGTAGCGAATCCCTTCAGAAAAGTTTTCTTAGTAATTTTGATATTATTTCTGCCGTGACTTGAACCAGCACTCTACATACTATATAACATGGGGACCACCTCAATGAGTAATATACAGTAAATAGGTCTGCTTCAGTTTTTTAATGAAATTCTCATAAGAATAAACAAAAATTACATTTCAAGTGCAACAAAGTAATAAAGAGACTTAAAAGTAATGTACATCTTTTCCCGCCACTTCTTAATTTTTTCTGTTCTTTATGGTTGTTTCCATCTATAAACAAAAATGTTAATATACACATATGTATGTATTATTGTTTAAGTGAATTTTTGTACTCACGGTTGCGGACGCCACAAATTTTAATCACCCATAAAATATTTTATTCAACAGTTCGGTAAAAAATTATTTAATTTTTTGGAAGATGTACATACATATGCCTACTTAACTGCAAAAAATTTTTTTTTGGTTGGAGGACATGTTTGCTTATAGGAACAACTTGTGTAGTTTTTTGGTAACGGACGCGACACAAGGATAAGGGTAAGATCGAATCAGAAAATCTTCATTTTCCAAAGTTTCTAAGAGTTTTTTTCAATGTTATATAAGAGGCTACAAATATCGGAATTACAGCAATTATATGGATCCAGTTAAAACAGGCTCAATACAAAAAGAAAATATGTTATATTTTGCTTGCAAAAGGGGCAAATGAAAAAGCCGAAAAAGCCTTTTTTTGAAGTCCTATTTATCGGTCTATAATTAGAGAAAACTATAAAATATTTTATATCCATATCATATACATATTTAACTTATGCTGAAATATAATAAAAACATACTCTGACCACTTTGAATTTTCCGTTCGCGGTAGACCTTATTTGGGACTTACCCATATGTATGTATGTATACGTTTGTATATACATACATACATGTGTATATGTTTGTATGTATGTGTATCTTTAGTAGTAACAATATCTCATCAATATCACGAAAAATGCAATATTCAAATAAAGCAAAACACCAGCTCATGAAAAATGTTTAAATAAAAACTAAAATTAGGATGTAAATTTAAAAATAAAATAAAAAGAACGAAAAACGAAAAACGGAAAACGAAAACGCAACACGAATTCCTCTATTCGTATCACATAAGTCGTTGGAGCGGCAACGTTGACAGCAGCTTTATTCCTTAAGATAGTGCTCAAGCGGATTGGAGCCAGTTAGTTTTAATGGCTTCGACGTTATGGATTCGTCTGTAAGAGAAATTCGAAAGAACACTTAGTTCACCATAAATACATTTCCTGTTATCTCATTGCCATCTCTGATAAGTGTGAAATCGCTCACTGTCATATTAAATGCATTAAAATAATGTGACTTTAAATCATTTTTGAAAAAAATGAAAAATTAAAAAATGTATCAAAATTTGCAAAAAAATTTAAATTTACACACAAAGATTTATGTTCCAGGACTGGACTGTACTGGACTGGATGTCAAATAAATAAAGATTTCTGTGTAATTTGTTTTCGCTTTTAAAATATCAAAAATATATAAACTAAGTACATTTCAGTACAGTTTCATTTTTATCGTATCAAGGTGTATCCAACAGGTAGCAGCAACATTTTTTTTTTTAATTTCCGTATTTCAATATGAATTGTTTTACATTTTTTTTATTCTCTAATGCGTCTACCTATTAAATATGCATTGATTCTTATCTAATTCAAAATAAGATTAAAAAAATTAAAAAAAAAAATTTTAATAAAAAAATTTTTTTTTTAATTTTTTTTTGCTACCTATTTAATGTGCCTCAATCACTACTAATTTTTTGTTATAAATCAGATTTTCGACATTTATCCAGATGTACTAATTATTAAGCATAACCATGCAGCATTGGAATGTTTTGTGAAGGGCGCTTTTTTACAAAATATTTAAGATAAGAGTAAAATTTGCAAATAAAAATTTAAAAATTTATTTTATTGATACACAATTAAAAAAAAAATTGCATGCGCTTAAAATATTATTTGCAGATCATCGATGAGCAGATATGGAGAAATAAAATAAAATCAAGTTTTGACACCTTTATTTATTTTATTAGAAAAAAAGGGTGTTAATAATAAATGATATGGTTTACTAGATAATCTTATGTTAAAGAAAAGAAATGAATTTACATATATTACAAAACCATAAATCGATAAAACAAGTTTCCAAAGTAATCCTGCCGGTGCAAACTCGGAGAGAGAGTTTGGTGACACAGTACATACAATTTGTTGGGCAAATGGACCCACCATCTTGGTTGTCTGCATAATACCGACCTTAACCGCAGAACCCATGGAACATGTTACTTATGTGGTCGCTCTAGGCATCTTCCTTCTCTCCGAGTTTGCTGCAACAAGAATGGCATGCCATTCGCCAAGTAAAATTTCTGCATAACACCGATCTTATGAGCAGCTTAAATTTTTTTTCGGCACAACGCTTCGGCTAAGCCTTGCGACTTTCTGTGTAGACAAAATCATTACTCATTCTTATTATCAGTTGCACAAAAGCTAAGGCAATACATCCTACCTCAGTCCACATGCCTTTAGCCATTCTTCGTGAATATAAGGTATTGCAGGAAATTGAAAAAAAATGTCACATTAGTCCTCTTGCAAATGTGTTTCGTCTTGTTTAATTGTCAGGTTGTTAATATGGCGCCCGAAAAGTGACAACGAACATTGTTTTATCATGGCAGTAATCTAATTGTAAGCTATCTGAAAGACTTTGTATACATAGATCTGGATTCGAAATGAAAATAAATTACGACCTTTATATATAAAGGTAACATTCACTGAAAACAACGCCCCAATATCAATGCATGATTTGAAAATAAAATCGACAAAAATTTTGAAAAGCGAAGAAAATCAAAAAATTCATACACAATCATGATCCAATAATAAAAGGTGTTGTACGCCTTGAACGCCCTTAGACACTGTGTTGTGCCTTTATTCGGCAAAGGTTTGTTACCAGTTTTGTAAAAAAGAAATTTGAATTGTCGCAGAAAATTATGTTTTTCATGTGGAACTTATATTTTTATTGAATTATTTGTTGATAATTAGTTTTCTGAAAGCGAGAATTTGAAAAAGTTGTTGTAAAAATTATTAAGTATTTGTGTAATGAAACATTATTTGTTAAATTATTAAGTTCATTATCAGAGGTTCATTGCGGAAGATAGGATCAACAATTTTATTTGCATTTTCTATTAAATTTTTTTTTTTTTTTTTAAATATCCGTATCAAAAATAGTTAATATTTCTCTATCGGCTCTGAAGATATCCTCCATATCGTTTGATAATCTGCTCAACCTTAAGTTTTTGACGCTGCTGCATAAAAACATCGAAGAACACCCATTTCTCAAAAACCAACTCGATCACATCAGCTCTTACATTTAAATTACAACTCATGGCTGAAGGCCTCAAAGCCACGATTCTTGTATTTATATAATACATTTTTATTGTATAAATTTTTAAAATAAAAAAATAAATTATAATAAATTACAACTCAATGATATCTGAACGTCAATTGTTCGTTTTCTTGGTTCGCCTTTGGTACAAGCTACCTGCTAAATTCTGGAGCAGCGTCACATCGCCCTTCAACAGACCATTTCATAAACTATACTGCAAGTGAATATAAAACATATTGCCGTTTACCCTTGTCAGATGTTTAAAATATGTCAGTCTTTATGCATTGTTCATTTTTATCCCCTTCCCTAATTTTTAATCTTTTAAATCAAACCTCTACTTTAAAATTTTTGCTGTCTTTTAGGTTTCAATGTTGTATGATTTTAAAGTAATAGTAATAAGATGTATAAACTTTTTCGCTTTAAGGTTTAAATATTGTTTGATTTTGTAATCATTTTAATTTAATATTCAATTTAACTTATGGATGTTGTTTTGTAATAACAATAAAGGCTAAAGAACCTATATGGACCTGTATATTTATGATATTTCAGTAATAAATTGGTATTTCTTTCCAAACCAAAAACCCGCCTTCAGTGCTTTTATGCTCATAATAATTGAGGATTGCCATTAGTTTCTTCATGAATAAATGATTGGAACTAAACTAAATTAATTTTTTTCCGAAAAAAAATTAATCGCTGGACTGGATCATTTGAACATTCTACATTACTTGCTAAATAAGAATTATTTTTGAAGAGATTTATCTATTTTAATTTTGACATCCTAAAACTGTGCGCAGATTTCACCAGCTATTTAAATAAAAAATATTATTCTTTCGTCAGTTTTCATATAAAACTCTTAATATTCAAATCATTGTGGTTACATTTTATGTAAATATCTTCACTAAATTGTACTTTTTCCTAAGAACGGCCTTCTTTTATGCCCGTTTCTCTAATACCTCCTAAATACAACACTGAGCTAAGGGCGTTTAAACTGGCGCCGTTACAACGTACAACACCTTTCATTATTCCATCATGTACACACTCAAGAATTGAAAAAGAAAGTTTCTTTTTTTAAGAATTGCTAAAATCAGTTTGAAACTCTCAAGAAAATATGCTCGTATATTTATTTCTTTAAGAAAAATTACTGCAAAGTATTTTTTTTGCAAGCAACCGAAATAATGAAAAATATTTCTTGTGATTTTTCTTGAGAACTGTAACTGTAACTGTAACTTAGAGCGTTAAAATGATAATATTTAGTAAAAAATTAATAATTATGGTAATTGCCTAGAAATTATAATTAGATAAAAATATTTTCATCGAGCGATCGAAAATAAATATAGTTTAAAACTGATTTGGGGTTATCTTCTTCAAATCAAGCCCTTATTTCAGTTTAAGTAAAAGTATCCAAACTTAAATTTTATAAGTCTTTTATTCCAATCCACAGAAAAAAGTACGTTTATCAAGTTCATCCCACATCTTCTTTAACTTACTGGCTTCTGTCGAACTCTGTGAAATAGACTGCTCTGCCTCAATACGTTGGGCTTGTAGACAATTTAACCATTCGGTTAGCGTTATACGCTTATCACTGTTTACATCACAGTAACGTGGCATCTTTTTGCCGCACTTTCGTAACGTTCTAGAAATTAGAAATAAAATATTACTAGATATGTTCTATAAATATGTATGTGTTTGCTAAAATACGAAAAAATATACACTTTTTTTTTTTGTATTTTAAAACTTACTTCGTCTTAGTAACCAATTCTCTAAATGTCTTCCACTCTTTGCGCTCCCAAGCTTTGTTCTTATTCTTATCAAGCAAGACAAAACTTAGTGTCGCAATACGTTCGTCCTCAGAGCCCCATTTGGTAGTGTTGCCGCTATGAGTTAAAGAATTTCTTTAATTAATACAATAAGTGTATATATTTACATATTCTCGTATGAGAATTATAACTATAAGTAAAACATCCTACACTTAGAAAGTGGTCGATGAGACAATCAACGAACGCATAGTCCTTTTTACGTATGACCTGAGCCTTTCATTTTCCTTTACTTAAACGCGGTCAGTCACAACTACAAATTATTATCTCCGGGGAAAAAGCAAATGCAAGAGTTGGACTAATATTTTACCTGCAAATGGATAATTTTCGGTAGAAATCTAGTTTAGGAGAAGTGCCCAGTACTTCATATGAAGTTCCGCAAACGGCCAGTGTCCTCCACAAAGAGCTTCTCGGGACATAGAGTCTAGTTCAATAAAAAACTTTCGTTAAACCGAACATTTATGTGATCGATCTCAGCCAAACGAACGATCGGTCGATTGAAAATTCGTCACTCTTTTGTGATGAGGCAACAATTAATGACATACCAGATCGTCATAATCGTAACATCGGCGTTTTCAGACAGAAATATTTGCTAAAGACAAAGTTTTTTTCCTAATAATTTTCCATTAACCAATCGGCCTTAAAGCTCCAAAATATTTAAAATAAATAGTTAAATGGCCAAACAATAACAAATAAAATGTATAAAAGGAAGAGCCAGCCTTATACAAACAAATTCTAACAAAAATAGAAATTGTACAAACAACAACTACACAGTCAAGTAGAAATAGCGGCAATACAGCCGCACTTGATTGAAGTAAGTTGTGAAGGGAAAGCAGGAAAAATAACAACAGCTCACACTGCGTAAGCTTAGCTGAATGCGTTTAGTTGCCGGCTTAAGTATTGCGCATGTTGTTGCGGGTTCGACTCCCGCAGAAGCCAAGAAGAAAGAAGTCTGATGAGGAAATGTGGTGATTTCCGAAATAGTACTATAACTTCTACCGCTTTGAGTATTGTTGTTTTTTTCCTAATAATTTTCCAATTAACCAATCGGTCTTAAAGCTCCAAAATATTTAAAACAAAGCAGCCAATTTCTTCTTAAGGTGAGCAAAGCCAAGTTCGAGAACGAAACTATCAGCGTGCGATTAAGATCGAAAAATGTTAAATCAAAAATGGTGGAATGAAATGTTAAATGTCACTGGTGAAATTTAACCATGCGAAAGTAACTTTCTGCTGAGCTACAGGATATAGTAATATCGGGGTGACAGAAAGTACACAAGCATCTCAGGCGAATGCCTCTATAACTATACGTACCGATATGTAAGGAAACTTGACGATTACATCACGTTCTTACAAATAAGCTAATCAATCAGACGACAAGACTGTGCGTTCGTTAGGCCTCTATACAATGCTTTAATTATGTCGATTTGTGGTAGTTGTCAGATTGGGAAAGGGTTCGGGTGCGAGTTCATCTGGGATAGTAGATATTTTTCAAGCAAATAATTTGGCATTAAAATTAGATTTATTTAATTGCATTTTCGGAGCGCTCTAATACAAGATGAATAACTCGAGTGAATATACCGTGTTACGTATAAAAAATAACCTTAATAACTGACAAAAGAAACCCCGTACGCTACTACAGAGCAAACTCTCTTTGCTTACCCCGAAATAGTATTTGCTATAATGTGTGTCTTCAAGAACTCCTTGAGATCATTCAAAAATACAGCTTTCCTTGCCTCCGGACAGCCTTTCATGGGACGTGGCGCTGCATAGATGGTGTCACATTGTGGCCGCTTATCCTTCACCGAAGTGCCGGGTATATTCTTGCCCGTGTCCTCATGCACACACCAACAATACGGTGTGGAGCGATAACATTGCACGCGCTGATAACGTCCATCCGCGGTGCATTCTGGCACATAGAAAAGCGTACCACCGTGCTGAAAAAATAAAATAAAATAAAAGGAATAAGCATTCAAATTGTAATATGTAAATTGAATTCAATAAAACTTACTCGTTGCTCCTCGAGCGCTGCCTTCTGATCGGCCAAACAATCAGATTCGCTATCGGATTCATTCGATGGAATATCGGGCTTCGTTTGTAAGTCTATAAAAATTTGAGGCCCTATGTTGGAATTTTTCGAAATGATTTTTTAGTTTTTTTGCTGACAAGGAATAACAACTTAAGCCGAGTTAGAATTAGGTGTAAAGAAGGGAAACATTTTTTTTAAATATATTCGCGCTTAAAATGATTTTGATTTTTAATTGTATGTTTTACTTTCAATTTTACCCTTGAAAATTGTTTAGTTATAAAATGTTCAATTAAATTTTGTAATTCAAAATGCATGAAAACAAATTTAGCTTTTATTCCTTATTGCAATAGTGTTATAGATAATTATTGGCAAGACGAAATCAATCGAGGTAGTGTTGATTAATCAGCCGATTGGTGGGTTGGTTGTCAAAATCAATTTTTTGTTACAAGTAAATAATAGCCCACCAAAGTGTTGCATTTGTCGAATCGCTACCATCGTACATGAAATCGCCTTGCTTATTGGATATTTTTGGTTAGGCGAAAATTTTTGTTGGACATGCAATAGCGAGATTTTTTTTATTCCAACCACACAAAGCGGCGAAATGTGCTTGTACTCGGCTGACTACATATTCCGTTGAAGCTTGATAAAACGACTAATCTTAACTTAGCACTTTTTATCAATAAAACTTAAAACTTGCATTTTTCTGCTACAAAATGTAGCAGATCCAGTTATCTTATAACTGTAAATTAAGATGTCATCTTTTTTCTTAAGTCTTAAAGATTTCTATGACCGCTCAATAGTTTGTAAGCTAAACAGCTTAAGTCAAATTAGTTATTTTATCAAAACCACACAAACATTTAAGTAGATGAATGTATGAAAATAGTGAAAGGTTAGTATTTAATGAATGCTATGTAAATCCGTGTAAGATTCGTAAATTTTAAAGCGAGTCGCACAGATTACTTATGAATTGAGAATAAAAGTGTTAAAAGCAGTTTATAAGCTTTAATGTGGAGATCAACATTTTCATATGCCTGCCGATATGAACTGTACGTACAATGGATAGTTGATGAGTTTCGCATGCTAATCGTATCGCTGTCATCGGAGTCGTCCACATCATAATCCTCCTCTTCATAGTCCAAATGTTGACTACTCTCATCGTCATCGCTCGCACTTTCGCTCTCTAATACGTCCAATGTGCTCGATGGATTATGATGTATATTATTGAGCCTATCGTTACTATTCATATTATAGTTGTTGTTGTTGTTGTTGTTGTTGTTGTTATTATTACTATATGTATTTTGATTTGGTTGATGATTATTCGAATGAATCTGTTGTGGATGATGATTAAAAGGTGGTGATATTATATGACGATTATTGTTGTTGTAGTTGTTGCTATTGTTGTTATTGTTGTTTCTATTATTCTGCTGCTGCTGCTGCTGCTGTGCTAAATATCCATGATAGTTGTTGCCGATGATACTATTAACGGCATAATTCTTATTTTCAACAGCCGAATGACCTGCATACAAATACGAGTCGGAATTGTATTGGAATTGTATGTATGTATGTATGTATAATGGTATTAAGACGTACACACAAACATACAAACATATGTACTATGTATGTGCAAAATATAATAAATAACTCATTTTAAAATAATGATATTTATGCAGCTATGAATGTGTGTTAGTGCAAAGAAGGTTGATGATTAGTATGCACCTAAAATGATTGTGTTACTTTCTATTAATACAAATTCCAATGCCAATTCCAATCCATAGCTTAATGTTTAAATGAGAGGAAGTATAACTTACTTATACGCCATATTAATAAATATTTTGAAGCTAGTAGTCAAAACAAAAATAACGGTAGAACTGTTTACAAGTCAGCAATTGGTTTGTTCGAAAAGATCTCAAGTGGAAAACATCCAGCAGCATCTTTCAAGAGATTAACGGATAATTCTTTGTCAAACATAAAAATATTTGAAAGAGTACGAGTTTGCAAAATTTGCAGAAACTAGCAATTCTTACGAACAGCTAATTAAATTCTGGTTCGCAAAGAACGTGAAAAATTGAAAGCATTGCATAAGTGTCTTCCTGTAACATTCTACTAAGGAAATGAATTTTAACTTGTTTTTTACATTTTTAATATTTAACTCGTATTTTATATTTTTCACTTTTAAAATTCTCAAACAAAAATGTCGTATTCGTCTAAATTAGAAGCAGCTGCTTGTGGTCTGTTGCAAAAATGTTTTCCAACAGAAACTAGCAACTTCCCCTCCAAGTCAACTGTCAATTCGAGCCCTCAATTTCCCCTACTCTGCTGAATATTTGCGGACTCGAAAGCTAAAAACCGATAATTCGTGATAATTATCAATAATTATCAGTAATCGAACAGAGCAAATAATATGCAACGACATGACCTGTAAATGTGCAATAAGTATTTTTTTTTTTTAAACCATCGCCACCTTTGTAAAACTTAAATTCAAGCCACATAATAATGTAAATGCATTGTTATAATATAGTTGTCAGTCGAAATGGCTTTGCAAAGAAACGTGTGGTTTAAGAAAATATTAATTGAAAAATATTTGCAAGAGTGTTGCCACCTGTATTAAAAGTCGCAGTTAATTGCTTATAATTTTATATACGTTATATAGAAAAATATATATTTAAAGAATGTTGTATCACATACTTAAATTTTACGACCAGAAATATGGTTTAAAACCGTTTGCTTACGTTTCATTTTTTTATGCAAAAATTTAATTATAATTCATAGTAAGTAATGAATAAAAAAAAAAACAAAAAAAAAAACAACTCAATATAGTTAAATTTAGTTATCCTACTAATCGAAACTATAAAAATTACGCATTAATACTTTTTAATGTGAGACAACTAAGACAGAATTTTCAGTACTATTTAAAAAAAAAATCCATCGAAAATCCCAAATTGCTGGCAAACTAAAAAATACGACTTTATTTTGAGACTAGAGGCTTTATTGTGAAGCTAATGAATGCCAGCTGGTCTAAAATTGTGACTTTTGTCTCTACTAGAGACTTTATTTTGAAGCTAATGAATGCCAACTGGTCTAATATTGTGACTTTTGTCTCTACTAAAGACTGAGACTGCTTACTGAATTCGGGCATTATTCGAATTTACATACAAATGCCATATGATTACTAATTTCGAGTACCAAGCGGTTTTTTGTTATAAATATATTAAAAAATAAACTCGTAATGATGATGTTTAAAAGACATGCGAAAAATTATTTCAAGCGATTTCATTTTTTTTTTAAATTAATTTATGATATCTATGGTATATGTACATACATAAGTAGTACATCTAAATACTCGTATAAACATGTATGGTGTAGAAAGAGGTTATGCAAGTGCATAAGTGTGAAAGAAAAACCGCCATGTTAGTTTAAAATCCCCTAAATAATGACCAAACAAATGCACTTACGATTTAGTCCATCTTTGGAAAAGCAATTATTCCATTCGGTCAGTGTCAGTCGGTCGTCATCATCCAAATCGCAGAATTTGCCAAAAGCGCGTCCACAACGTCTCGGTTTCACCGCCTGTGCAGAGAATTTATAATTTTATTATACAAACATATCGACACGTACATACAAATGTTGCACACAATTTCAAAATTGCTATGTAACACTCACTCACCCGTTTCACTAGCTTCTTCAGTTCACGGAATTCAATTTTGTCCAGCATTTGATTTGCATTCACATCCAAGTAAGTGAATTTCCAATCGAGGACCGACCTATCGTTTGGCGTTGCAAAGCCCACCTCCGCGCCCCCAGCAGCACCAACACCCGCGCCAGCTCGTGTGTACTCACTTTGGAAGACTTTGATGAGATTGGCATTGAAGGCAGCTCGATCGATGGCAGTGCACGTGCGTCGACCGCGACTGGGACTCAAGTGACGCGCCGGTGAGCGACGTATGTTCGCCTTGGAGTATTCGCGACATTTGGGCTTGCCATTACGTACTGAGGTATTCTCTATGGGTTTGCCACTGATATCACTGCACCAGCAGCCAGTATCGACTAAACATTGAACCAATGCATAGGTGCCATCACTTTTACAGCGTGGTATGAATTTTGGTGGATTATGATACTTGTGCTTGAGAGCGTAGTCGCGTGCTTCCTTGCAGGCTTTAAAGTATACAAATGACACGCAATATTTTTATATTTCATATTTTCGTAAGATAAGTTAATAAATGTAGACTCACCTTTGCATGGTCCTCGATATTTAAGACTAACTTGATGACCACTGCATTGCACGCGCAATAAATGACAGCGCGTGGGATAGGTTTGATCGTCAGTGCCACAAACTGGACGGCCCTTGGTCTCATCGCATTCACCGCCTCGGGCAGCACATTCAGATATCTGTTGAAAAAGAAAAGTTCATAATTTCCTGGGCTTGCACATATGTATGTATGTATGTATTAATGTGGTACGGTTCAAAACAGATATTTTTTTTCAAGCGAAACTTTTGTATGCGAGTGTTTTAGAATCTGTTTATGTAAATTTGTATTTAAATCAGTGACCGAAAATAATCGTTATTTTAAAATCATTTAGAAATAATAAATTTTTTATTTATTAGTTTACGACCATATTAGAAAATTTTTCATCGTTAATTATTGTTTTTTTTTGTCGATTAATTTTAATTGTTTTTTTCATGATTTTTATTTTTTCGAAAATAATCTTTATACATATACATACATATGCTTCATAAATATTTATTTTTAAATAATTTAAAAATCGTAAAATTTTATTTATATTTTTACGATAATTTTTATTTATTTTTTCTATTATAACTTTTAAATGTAAACCAAAATTTTAAGATTTTATTTTTTCGATCAAACATTTTTTTTTTAATTTTTAGAAGAAAAACTAAGTTCTAGTAAACTTTCAAATAAGCTTTATAAAGCAATAAAGTAGTCAAATTTGCATTGATGACATGGATCGAAAAGCAAACAGCAATAATTTATGTATATAGCTTTGATTAATTTCAAGAAGATGAAATAATTCTATACACAATTAAGTTAAAACGAAGTAAATTAAATCCCATAAAATTTAACGACTTTCGTTACGTAATGAATCATGAATAACAAATGTCGTATATTTCTCTTTTTACATTATTTCAGGATAACCTAAAAAAATCGTTGGGCTTCTCGGCATTAAAAAAAAAATAATTGATTTATTTATTGAAAAATTAAAAATTACCTAAAAGGGAATAATTTAAAGATAACCACTATTTAGAGACGGTCTCGCAACATCTCATTAGTCAACGCTTACTTATCTGTCGAATTTTCTTAACCGACACTTTTAATTCCGATTAGCACCTAATCTTTAGTCACGGCGTAGCTTCGTAGAAAGATATCGAACAATATGTTTAGTCCTATCGCAAGAGTATATGACCTTTCGCAGTCTATTCCAAAAGTAAGATTTGTCGCTTTGCAAGCTTGAGATGCTTCTTTGACCGCCTCTAATCCATGCAAGGCCGAAGGGTTCTCGCTTAGCTGGGACATACCCAATTAAAAATCGTTTCCGATCAGCACTTACGACCACTGTCGAAAATTGAATCAGAGTGTATATTTGCTCACCTTCCTAATTGGCGTTCTACTGCTGAGCATCTTCAGCTGAACAGAAAAGCCTACACCAACTTCGTCCTTCGGTATAAGGTGGTTATTGTTCGATGTCACCCAATTTTAATACCGCCAGTTTCGGTAGGAAAGTAACATATATATGTACATACCAAATGTGGTTAAGTTATCTAAATTCGTGCGTATGATTGGTTAAAAAAAAGCGAAAATTACGTTTTTCTACCGATTGCTTCCCAAATTCGATTGGAGCTAAGCATTATGTCAATTATATTCGCTGAGCTTAGCGGGTTTGCTGACATTGTACTTTTATTTTGTTTTATTGCCGAGAACCGTTGGCAAATAAAAAATAAGACATAGCTCGCGTCTTCCTCGTTCGAGACAGAGCACACTCATCCACCACAAAGCGGTGTAGGTATTTTCGGAAGTAGCCAAGGTTTGTGCGATACTGTGTTAGATGATAGTTAACTTCACCGTGTTTCCGGTTCACCTACTTTTCAATGTTAGGAATGAGCGTATACGTTCATCTACCTTCTCCGGAATTATCTCAGCGCATCTGTCATTTTTTTTTAAGGATGCCGCCTTTTCTTCAACCCCCCTGTCCCTGTGTTGTCGTTCTGCCTTTATCGCTGAAAGATTCTCTCCCTTTCTTTATAGCCAGTATGTCGATGGGTGTCATACCTGCAACGACCATTGCCGCACCGTCCGATGTGGTTTTATACGCATTCGTCACTCACAGAGCGCATAGCCTGGTCTCTAGTGACTTATAGCGCAGTTACCCACCGACGTAGAGCGGCCGTAGGTGTCAGCTGACACGACCTATCTTATGAGAGCGCCTTGTTAATGAAAACTCACCACCGTAGAATTTTCGTGTTGACGGAGAACTTACGTAGGAAATCCAAACGAATTTGATTTTTTCCGTAGAAACGTATCAGCTGATTGTTCTCTCTCTCATCATTCTCGTACAAGGTTGCCACCGCGTACTTTTTGAAATCATTAAAAAGTTAGTTTCCAAATATTTGAAATATTCTTAAATTATTAGAAAAATACTACCGAATATAGCAGATTATAGCATAATATATTATTTAAATAGGTCAGCACTTCGATTCGATCATTTACATTATAAAAATGTTAACTAAAATTGTAAATTTTATGCAAAAACATATGTATATATGTATAAATTAATGGCAACATTGTATAAAAGTGAGCGAACTAAACAAAAAGAAGCGAGTTGTATGCATTGAGAGAACAGCTGATTTCTACGCTAAGGCTACGGTAATGAGTTTTTGTAAAAATGAGATTCTACCGCCGTCTACGCTATGCTACGTACACGTTCGTGGGTAACTGCGCTATTAGCCCAGACTAGTGCTGTGAGTGTTCCCGTTTGCTGCTTCTAGGTGCGCCAATATTTGGTAGCATTCCTGATAGGGCAGCGTATGTGCTCGACGCCTTATGAGTTACATATTCTGCGTGAATATTGTAAATTATCACTGCTAGGTACTTTAACTGACGCGATCATTGAATAGTGTGGTTATTTATTTTAAATACCGGAGTATGGATTTAATATATCGCACCCTAAACCAAACACAGTCACAACTCAAAAAAAATTCAAATGTTCAGGAGAGGCAAAACAAGCAGTCTCTACAATAATGATGATAATTTTATAATCATACTTTTCCAGTAAAAAAAGATAGTAACTACGAAAAAATTTCTGGAGCAGTTGGGGAAGTATTCCGTGAACTAGTTTATGTGGAAAAAGGATTTAACATTTTTTTTTTTAATATCCAAGAGAAGTTAAAAATTTTACATATGTAAAAATGGTTGTAATATTTTGAACGTACTTTTCCAGTAAATAAGATAGTTGCGACGAAGAAATTTTCGGAACATGTTGGGAAGTATTCTGGGAATAGGTTTATGAGATAAAAGCGATTTTAAAAAATTTTGAGTTGTGATGGTTTTTGGTTTAGGGTGCGATATGTATTTACATATACGAGTATGTATGCCTATAAATGCAACTATGACTTTAAGTTTGCCTACACGGTCACTTCTTGTAGATTATTAGTAATTGTTTGCTAGCAGTAAAATGGTAAATAAATAAAGTTTTAATTTTATTTTTTTTTGTAAATTATATATGTATAAGTATGTAGATGGAATGATTGCTGAAAATACCACAAATATAGCATTAGTCATACATTTTACTTCATTGCCCAGATACTGATATCTGACTCCCGAAGTGCCAATCCTAAAACAAGGTAAATTGACAAGCTCCTACAAAAAACGCATTGCAACAATTTAAGAAATGTACAAAAAAAAACCCGTAAAACAACAGGGCTGTTGGTGTCATGTTATTATGCTGATACATATGTATGTATGTATGTCTGTAGGTAAGCATGTATGCTTATAATAACGTATGTATGTATGTATGTACATAAGTGCATTATGTATGCGATATGCGTTAGTAATGTGTGGAGCTGTTACTCATATTGTTTACACTGAGCACGCGTCTGAAATATTGACACGCTGCAAATGCGAAGCTTGTTGGTGTTGTTGGTCACATATACATATACATATATGTACATATGTATATATTTATATACAAACTATAAACACATTCATCGAACGCATGCGATTAAGCACAAACAAAAAATTTGAATTGACTACTAGATACTACACTATAGCCAGGGCCACCAAGAGAAAATCTGCCCCCCTCCCCCCTCAAAATCTTTTATTTAAAATATTTCCTAATTTGTCCTCTTATCTATCTCCTTACGCCTTCTATCTTCAGAAAGATTTAGATCGCCTTTTGAGATGGTGTGACTATAATAGATTATCTTTGAATGTTAAAAAGTGCTTTAAGATGACCTTATCTAAATCCCAAAATATATTCGTTTCGAATTATTATCTTTTAAATCATCAGCTAACTCCTGTCTATGAATTTGTTGACCTTGGTGTAGTGTTCGATTCGAATTTTACATTTGTTAACCATATTTGCCATGTTCTTCCAAAAGACTATAGCAACCTAGCCTTCGTACGAAGTTATGCCAAAGATTTCAAAGATCCTTATACCCGAAAAGCTTTATATAATTCGTTAGTCCGATCTTAACTTGACTATGCCTCGGTTGGTTGGAGCCCTATTTATAACTTGCATACTTCTAGGATTGTGCGGGTGCAAAAGGTTTTTCTCCGATTTGCCCTTGCTTCTCTCAATTTCTCAGAACCGATTCCGTCAAATTTCTCTCGGTGTAAACTTATAAACCTGCCATCGTTGGAAAATAGAAGACGTACTCTTTTACTATTATTTGTATTTGATCTTATTTCTGGCTCCATTGACTGTCCATCCCTTCTTGAGCATGTTACTTTCAATGTACCTAGCAGAGTTCTTCGTTACCATAGGCCCTTTCATGTTCCATCCGCTAAAACAAATTACTCATTTTTCAAAGAGGTTAGATGTCGATTTTTCGTTTCCTAGAAGTCTTATCAAGTTATCTCTCGAAACTTATTATTCTTAATTTGTATCTATTATTAAGATTGTATATCATAAACGGAATAAAGATATATAATTATAATAATAGTTTCGAATTTTAAATATAATGTATAAAAATTCAAATATGTAAACCTTTAATTTTTCAATAGTATTTATTAAGTCTGTAATTCTCTTAACTTAAATCTAGTCTGTAAGATTGTAAATCATAGACTGAATAAAGATGAATAATAATATTGAGTAAATTTTTTTGTCCGTACAAATTTAAAATAAAAAAATAAAAAATTCTATAAAATTAAGACAAAACGAAAATGCGGGCCACTACCGACCAACCCCCCCCTCTCGCCGGGCCTGACTATAGCATTACATCTCTAAATCTTTGTTGAATGTGTCAAACTAAATCAGTTAAATTTTTTTTATTGTTTAATTAATTTAAATTCTGCATATTTACTGAGCAATGCAAATATACAAATATACATACATATGTGCATACTTGCGATTAAATGCTCCTCATAAATGCATAAGCAGGGAGGCAAGCATGCACTCAGGCATGCAAATGTGTAGGTGTCGTAATTCAATGCTCTGTGCATCTCAATCTACGAGTAACAATTCACTTAATCTGCGAATTATACTTGCAAGTGCATACACACATACATATATATATGTATGTATGTATGTTACATGTCTCAATAACCCAAGAGGCATTAGCAGCAGGCGGCGCTTCGGACGGCAGCTAAACGCCACGCAGACGGACAAGCATTCATTGCAACATTCTTTCCTAAATGCATAATTCAATGTGACAGCGGCTAATGAAAGTAATGAAATTCTATTCTACGCATGCCTTAGAATTCAAATCAACTAATTCCGACTGTTGCATGCTCAGACGATGAAAAATTAAGGTGTCAGCACATTTGCGATTAACGTCATCACCATCAATTAACTCATTGCCGAGCCGTTAAAGCGTAGAAATGGTTAGTTATGCAAGTTATGTGCGCTCGAAAGTAGAAACCAATAAGATACTGCATTTTGTTAGAGAAAACTGAAAATCTCCTAAGAAAACATGTTACATGATAACATAACATAATGCAATAATAAGATGTGTTGCACGTAGGGAGCGCTTGTTTTAACGCTTCCTTAGCTCAATTTCATATTTTGGAGACGCGAGAAAAAGAGGCAAAGAACTGTTTTGGGATTTGGTAGTGAATATAATGCAATTTTGTGTTCATACAGTAGATATTAAGAAGTTCGTATATTCATCGCCAGTTCCTTTACGCCAATTACTCATACCAATTAAAAACATGTCCTTCTGCATTTGGTCCTTCCAGTATAATTGCAGTATATTTATGGGCGTCTTTGCCTTCGCGGCAGACCCATGGGTGCTCAGTGAAGAGATTTTTCACCGGAGCATCATCATCCATACGAACGATATTTATGATCAACATCTTCCGTTTTTCTACGCCATATGAAAGGACCGGCATGATAAGGGATTTTACCAAGACTAAGATTTTTGTTCGTCGAGAAAGGGCTCTGCTTTTCAATTGCCTACCGAGCCCAAAGTAGCACCAAGGCTGACATTATTGGTGTTTTTTATGCCGGATCCTGAGTGTAAAAAGTTCTTAACATCTTCAAAATTGTAATGGCCAACATTGACGTAGGCGAGAAATTTTTTTCTTGAAACTGTAATTCAAATTGTTTAGAAGTGGCGCGAAAAAAACCTCGATCGGTTTCAAACGTCTCGGATACTCTTTGCGATTCAAGATTGTCCTAAGTAGATATTTGAAGTGAAACTTCTTCTCTCTCGTTGATAGTAATTCCCTTTAAAGGAAATGAAAATTGGAATGTTTGTAACTTATTATAAAAATCATGTTTATTGTCCGGTTTGTTTCTTGAAGTTAAAGTTATTAAATGTTAAGCCTTGCTAGCCACGAAGGAAATAGTTAAGAATTATGGAATTTTAAGTGATTTTTTTCTCATTTTTAATACCCAAAGTTTTATCGTCTTCAGTATTTATTCGATATTGTTGAAATGATAAATTAATATCTAGCATCTTTTTTTAGAAGAACATACGCTGAAAGCTTTCTCATAAAAAAAATGGAAAGATTTCAGACAGTCTATTCAAGGGGCTCACGAAAATCCAAAGAAGAAAATAGAATCTCGAGAATAGCTTCAAACGCCTCGTTGGCTAAGTTATATTTCCAATTGTTTTCGAAAATGAACTTTCTAAATGTTTCCTTAAAAATGTATAGCGAAAGAATAATTAAGTAGGGTTGATTCACGAGATTATCTGCTTTTAACAACTTTCAGAAACCAACTAAATGACACAAAGAGAAAATGGGCTATATTTTTATAAAAAAGAAAGAAAAAAAAATATTAAGTCCCAACATGAAAAAATTGCAGTAAAAATAAAAAAAGAATCTCGAACAAAAATCAATGACACGGAAAGGTTCTAAACTAATGATTACACGCAAAAATATTTCAATTGAGCTCCTCACGACGTAATGTCGACGAATATAGGTGAGTAGGGATACTAGCTAACTATTTGATTCCAACATATTTACATTCATACATATGTACATCCATACACATTCGCAAAGTAAAGTTAACTACTGTGTTATTAAATTTGCAAGCTTGTATTTTCCCTACAGGAAAATTCATTGGTGCCGTAGCGGATAGTGTTTTATGGGTCAAAATTCGATCAAATCTCTTATGCATTCAGTTATTTCAAAATAGGTACGTTCGTTTAAATTCTGCAGTAAAAATATTCAGCAGAAAATTTCAGGTGAAATATCATCTGTTCTCTCACAATAGAAAAATATCCAGACAAGTAAACGCACATAAATTTTCCAGAAATTTGCAAGTCAGACGAACAACTGATATAAATTTTGTTAACATTCTGAAGTGTACGATTTAAAATGCAAGAAAACTGATTACTAAACGAATAACCCCGAAATTCTTTCAAATTTAATTAGTCATTTTCATTTAAAGTCTCATAGCCAAAACAAATTTCCAGCAGAAGCTAGCGAGTTCATTTCCAAGTCAACTGTCGCTCTTTATTCGCACTCTTACTTGGATATTTGCGGACTCAAAGGAAAACAACTGAAAATTTGTGAAAATTATCAGTTCTCGAACAAATCAGTTGATAACAGATAAACTCCAGCTGTTGTTTGCTGAACATTAAAATTTATTTCTTGGCTTTTTAAAATCCAATCGCTTAAACAACAATACCTTTTTTTAACTGGCAACCAGATTTTCCTTGCGGGACTTACGCATGCACATTTATGTGTGTGTGTGTAATTTTTTATTTGTACAGGGCTTAGCATTATTGAACTACTGTCATGAGTAAATCATTTTAGACTCAACCCAGGCGGACACTTCAGAAGAATATAATATCGAAAAATCAAAGAGCAAAAGAGGAGCCAAGCCAAGCCCATAACAAGAAGACAAGGGTCGGTCGCTGATTATCAACCTTTTTATGTCCTTCTCTTTGCACTGATTTTCTTGGTGTTGTTGTTGTTGCTTTTTACGACCAATCTACCAAATCTGGCAGACTGCCTGTCGCTGCTACTGCCACTGACATTATCGCTTAGCTTGCTCTCTTGGAAAGTACAAGTAAACAGTTCATTCTTTTTTTTCTTTTTTTTTTCATCAACCGATCAGAAACGTCATACAGCTGCTGCTGAGATCGCTGCGACAGAGAACTAAATGGTGAGAAAGTTATCCTAAATATTATAGTTTGTGGTCACACCGATTAAAGGTATTTTGTGTGTAGTTCTTTTTTTGTCTCCTTTTGTAAGGTGAAGTGGTTGCATTGTCTGCCGACAGCTAGGTAATTGGATGTCAATGTGATTGTGGGTATTACGTTTATAACCGTTGGTCTCTGCATGCCCTGCAGGAAAGTGGAAATCTCGTGAGACAGGTTTTTTGCTTCAAATGAAATTAAAATTTGATCTCATCTTTTGTAAGCGACTTGCAAAAGAACACTAGGTAGCTTATTGTATAGCGTGGAAAGCAACAACAAAAATAAGCGAGTTGAGTTGAAATAAGCGGGTTGAAATAAACTCGCTTAAAAAGTAGCCGACCTCATTGAATGTGTTGGGAATCGAGAATGTGGTGCTATTGTAAATAATCATTTTAAAATACCAAGAGAAATTGGAAAATTTTTGGCTAAACATTAAAAAAAAAGTTAAAAACCAAGATAGAGCTGACGTACATATGTAAGTAAAATCGCCTTTTATAAGAAGTACACATTTTGTTGTGTTTCGCTAGCAAATTTTACAAACGTCCATTAATTTTGACAGACTAGTGTTGTAAAGTGTATTCAAAATACAAGAGATTTGATTAAAAGCGAGTTGGACGTTCTTTTGCTAGTCGCTTACAAAAGATGACGGCTTTTATATATCGTAGCCAAAGGACTACCCGCCTGGGTTTTAATATTAAAATTTATATACATTTGTACAAAGGTATTTTTTTTACAGTAAACATTTTATCATCTTTCAAATTGTCGCAGTATTTTCGCTGAGTATTTTAAAAGTCATATGTTTAAAGCATCAACAAAGTTCGGTACGGTTTCAGTCTTTTGTAGTTAAAAAGGCTTGAAGAGAATCAATTAAAAAAATTCGTATTTTAGTTAACTAGCCAGCTGGTGGAATCATAAGTATATTTTTCTAAATTAATCACCGCATTCGCCATGCTCAAATGCATCAACGAAAAATGGTACATCCGGATGGATTCATTTTAGATGCAGTTGCGATCTATCAACAAGGCCCATCGTCCACATTTTCGAAGAGGTGATCTTCCTCAAAGCGCATGCATCATCTTCGTGCGATATGAATTCTGCGATTCGTCATATCTACAGCTCCAACAGAAAGATTTCAACTTGTTAGCTTTTTTTTGTGTGCTTTCTTCTTATATTTATATTTTGTGTGCATCTTCCAAATTTTGTGAATACATAACGACTTAGTCGCGGGTCTTGATGTCTTGATGTCTTTATAAAACGAAATTGGTCGGCGAATTGTTGGCTGTCAACAATGAGAGCTATCAAAGGAGTACATAAAACGCTGAACTTGTCCAACAAAACTAAGCTCGGGAAAAGCATTTCGCTTGAGATATCAAAAGCAAGAGAGCTGGTTTCGAACTTATTACACATCGGCATTGTATTAATCGAATTTCCTGCAGGGTGTTTAATTTTATTTATGTATAATCGTATACATATGCATGGCAGCAGTTAGCGATTGACAGCGAAAATTACTGTCCCTGCAACTTTACAATACTTGCTATACATATGTATATGTACATACATTCATTTACTTGTATGCATACACACATATGTATGTATGTATGTATGTATGTTTCTTTGGACTGCCACCTGAACTGCAACGCTTTAAGAATATGAATTTTTCTACTTCATAAGAAACAGCCGACCAATAAATAAAATTGAAAAGAAGCATAAAAAATAGTCTAAAGAAACAAAAATACACACATTCATGCATATGTACGTATGTACATATGTATGTACATATGTGCAAAGGTAAAACTCGCGCACTTCAGCAGTGGAGCAACACTCCACGTTGAGCCGCAATGCCGGCATTCATTCTGCGAGATCGCTTAATGGTCGAAATATGTACATATGTCCGACTTAATTCTGCTTATGCTCGCAGCGTAGCGGAATGACGTCGACTTAGCAGCTGAATACCATGTGCCGACGGAGGTTGGTGGAGATTCTTTTGTCGGTGAGTTGGTCGTTCGGACAGGCGTTCGGTCAGGCGTTCGACCGGCTGGATTGTCCATTGGAGCGAGTGGCTGACTTGTGAAGAGCATTCAGGTGTTCCAAACTATTGTGGCAGACAATTTGTAGCCGTCACCAAAAGAGCTCAACCTCATCGAACGCGAATACATGCATACATGCAAACAAACAAATAAATACGAATCAAATTTTCTGGGTATACTTGGAATATTAAAGTGCTTTCTCGGGACTTACACCATTCCATTTCAAACATCTACATATATACTTACATGCAGATTTGTGCATACGTATGTATGTATGTATTTTCATATATGTATATGTATGTATGTATGTTCTCGCTTAATGATCGTAACGAGTTTTCTATGCTTGCATGGGCGTGCATATGAAATTTTTTGAATTATCTTTTCTGTTTTTACTTTTATTTTTTTATTTAATTAAATATTTTTTTTTGCATTTTCATATTTGTACATATGTATGGTTATACCATTTAATAAAGCTAACGCAGGACGGCAACAGAAAAATCATTCTGTCATGGACCGTTCGTAGTCCTGTAAACACTTAAAGATGATCAGCTTTTTTTGTTCTATATTTTGTTCAACAATGGCTACGTGAGCAGTAACTCACGAAATTAAAGTGGGTTCCTGACTTCTACGCAGCATAAACACAAATATTTTTGGATGCAGTTTTCATTTAGAAGAGCTTCTCTTAAGCTAGCTTATGATAGTCTCTGACTCAGTTCTATAATTCAGCGATCTGATTAAACTAAACACTACAGTGTTCGCGTATCTACATGGCCTCAAGCTTATCCCATTTTCCAACGAAATACCACTTCTACTAACATTTGTAGTAAACAAACTTCCGAAGATATATCTTAGTGTTTCCGTCACTTTTCGTCGAATATCAAATCCGAGTTCTTAAGTATAGCAAAGACCACCGATTGGAAAACTTGTATTATAGCCAAGGCAGATAAGTATTTGAAGCTGATGCCCAGATGCCAGTCGGACTTGGTTCCATTGTCTCTCTTGCAATTGTTGGTAAATAATTTTATCACCGAGCCTCCCAAGAAAAAAGGGAATTGTAATTGAAAGGTAAACTTGCTTTTGCTTTGTTTACAATTCGCTTTGTCAAATAGACTACAACTGGTCCTTAGGTCTTAGGTCCTTTTATTTATTTTTATGACCCGCTCTCTAAAAATCAAAAATTATTGATGACAAAATGTGCCCTCTATTTCGATGAATATGTCGATAAACTATAGTAAAAACACCGTTAAGAATGAATGGAGCTTGCGTTTTCAGATAGCTGTCAGTGAAAGCTGTTTTGCGTATTATAAATTTTATATACTAGAAACAAATGTTTGAGAACGAAATCACGTTTTAGCAGCGAAAAATACTTTTTATATCGGCCCAACACGAATAATTTAAAATATGGTTGCGTCATGGCATGTGTATGTAATTCTTTAAAATCCAAAGTTAAAACGCGAACCTGTTCGATATCTTTTCATTACCCATTTTTGGTCCTTAAATTTTTTTTTTAAGAAAGTTGTTCGAATTTCGAAAGATCTTTTTTCTTTAACACGTTGTTGCTTAAAAAATCGTCCGTGGTTAACAAGCCTTCGAGTAAGTTTATGAAATATATGTACATAAACCGACAAATTTGGCAAATGCGAAAAAATCTCAAATATCTGTGGTAAATTTTAGCGACAAAACTGCATATTTAATTTTTAAAAAATTTTGAGGAAAATTTGTTAAATTGAAATAAATCTTGTATGAAGTTTAAGACTTGATCTTAAATGTTTTTTGTTTGAGAATTTTCTGTATTTTATTTGAAAAACAAAATTGAAATCAAATGTCCGAATTTTGTAAATATACATTTAGCACTTTTCGCTGAAAGTCAAATATTTAAATAGTATTTTTTTTTTATTATTATTAAACTCTCTTTCAACTGGGAATATTTTGTTTAATTTTAATAATATTTCTGGGACACTTGGAACTTGCTTTACATTTTTTCTCGAAACACTCCATTGTTTCTGAAGGAGGTTAGAGGCATATACATATACTTATAATACTTATATATTGGCAGTAATCCATCTGCGCAATGTGTAAAAATTCAGCAATCAAAAAGAGATAGTTCCAGTACAAATGTACGTTGTGCGCATGCGCAGGTTTTACACGTATTAGTATCTGTGAATATTTGTGACAAACACATACAATTAAGTTTAACATAAGTACATATATGTACGCAGGGGCACCTAGAAATAATCTTGAAGAGGATTATTTTACTCTGGAGGCTTATACCCTTTTTAGCGATGTTTCCTTATACAAACTAAAGGGTGCTGATAAAGTAATACAATTTTATTTCATAGCTCCTTAGAAAGCAAACGAAAACGATTTGATTTGTGTTGATAACTAAGCAAGTTTTAATATGTGAATATTTAATTCATATGCATACTCATAAATTTCCATTTTCAGTGAGTAAAAATTTAATCATTGACGATTCAATTTAAGAGAAAAAAAATTAATTTTATAATATTCTTAATGTCGTTGATGAATATTTCAAATTTTTGCATATAGTATACATATCGCACCATAAACCAAAAACAGTCACAACTCAAAAATCTCAAATGTTCAGGAGAGGCAAAATTCAAAGGATTTAAATTTTTTTTTTTATCCAAGAGAAGTAAAAAATTGTATGTAAAAATGGTTGTAATATTTTAAACGTACTTTTCGAGTAAATAAGATAGTTACGATGAAGAAATTTTCGGAGCATGTTGGGAAGTACTCTGGGATTAGGTTTATGAGATAAAAGCGATTTTAAAAAAATTTGAGTTGTGACGGTTTTTGGTTTAGGGTGCGATATATGTAATTTAAAAGTATATGGGTTTTGTCAAATGATCTTTAATTTTAAAAATCAACGAAAAATATTTTGAAACGATATTACATATGTATGTACATACATACATATGTATATGCTTAGAGGCCACAAAAACAGAAAAATATTTAAAGAGTTTATTTTGTTTGGTTAAGACAATTAATAGTCGTATCGATTTAATATATATTTTATGTATATAGGGACTCGTATTCAAGAAAATAATACAGTTATAAAACTGTTTTTAAATTCTACCTGTGCAACGGAAATCTGACTTTGGAATTATGGCCACTCAAATGGAAGAATTTTAGATTTGAATTTTATATTAGCTATTGGACATATGTTTATATGTACATACATATGTACATGAATTATATAACTTGACAGATTCACAACGCTGTAAGATGTCAGTTGACTTTTCAAGATTTCTTCATTTGGATATCACAATTTAATGAAATGTCAATACACTTCACGCCTTTTCTATCACCAACATATGTATGTATGTACATGTTAGAGATGTGTGTTGGACTAAATATTCAGTCGATATCCCGACACTCAAATCTTAAGTCCCGAACTTTTTAAAATTTGTCCCACGAGTCCCGATTTCTAGTAATAAATAAAATTCACATGAATTTCAATGACGAATATGCACTCGGTGGTTTTTCACTGTTTGCACACTCTAGTGTATTTAGTGCTGATTTTTTTAATACAAACATCAAGGCGTTTTCAATAAAGTGGAATCGGTACAGCGAAAAATTCCTTTTTACTTTTACTTTTCAACTTCTTATTAAAAATTATGTTTTCGAAGTTGTTTTCTAGTTAACGTGTTCTTCCTTCTTCTACAATTTTATAATAAGTGGAAAATAATCGCTCGCTCGTAACAGAAGAGAATTTGCTTTGCAAGTTGCCGGAGAAGCTTTGGAGTATATTTAGTGAATTTTTTCTAAAAATAAAGGGTTTTCCAATAGGGATGATTCTAAAAAGTCGTTTCGGCCATTTTTAATATGACATGTTCTGTCTTTTTTTTTTTCATTGTATTCAGTAATGTTTACTATTCCATCATGGAAAAATATACGCAAGAGCAACGTTTACAAATTATTCAATTTTATTATCAAAATAATCGTTCTCCATTTGCAACTTTTTTTACGAAAATCATCTTCTCCGATGAGGCTCACTTTTATCTGAGAGATGCGATAAATAAACAAAACTGTCGATTCTGGTGCGAAGAAAATCCACAAATTATTCATGAACAACCAAAACATTCAAATAAATTGACAGTTTGGTGTAGGTTATGGTCTGGTGGAATCATCGGTCCGTACTTCTTTCCAAATAAAATTGGTGACACCGTTACTGTCAATGGAGAGCGGTATAGATCGATCAATTTTTTTTTTTTTTAAAGAAATCATATCACTCTTATTGGAATACACTTAACATTAGTTATTTATTTGTCCTTATCTATGTAAGACAACTCGTCAATTAACTCAACAAACATCATAGGCAAATAAGTGTTATTGTAGACGGCTGAATTTTCGCCTGGATGTAAAAATAGTAACAAAAAGTTTGATTTCGTACGAAATTACTTAGTAAGATTTTTTTGAAATTTTCCGTACGAAATTTTTGACAAAGATTTTCTGAATCTTTAGAAGTGGCCGACTTTATCACGGGTGTCAGAAGAGTATTTTTTGTTTTTTAAGTTTACCCGGAATCCGTTTTTCACGGTCCTTTTGAAAATATGGATCCCGATGTACCCATACGCCCATCTCTAACACTTATGTACATATACATACTTACATACATATAGTATGCCATCTGTACATGTGTACGAAAATGAATATAAATTCCTATACATAAATAATATGCGAGGTGTCGCGGAAGATTAAATATCCATTTATGCACGCACAAATTTATCTAGATACGTAAGTATGTACATATGTATGTATGTATGTGCAGATACGCACTATCATAAATTTGTATTTGAATAATGTGTTTCACTTACCGTCAGTTCATGTCGTTCACGCCTGGCAGGTACATTTGCGGCAGCTAATCCCAACTCCGCAGCCACACACAAGCACACAACTATAAAACGGCTAATGTACATAATTTACGGACTTGTCGCGATCGCGAGGCACAATTAAAAAACACACACGCACTCACAAGAATCCAAAGCTTTTCAAATTAACTGACGGCAAAGAAAAGCGACAACAGAAAATAGCGTGCACAAAAAAAAATTAAAAAAAAAACACAAATATACTCGTAAATAAAAAAAAGAATGGAGTGCAGTAAAAAAAAATCACAGTTAAAACAAGTTCGTATCGGCACTGCAACGCGAATGCAGCAAAAAGGCCAAAATACCGAAACCGAATTTGTAGTCTGCCTCTGCTGTCAATACGTGGAGCATACCCAAATCTGTATTTGTGTATGAGTAGTATGCGCGTGAGTGTGTGTGCTTATGCACTTTTAAGCTGTCAAACGCGCGTAGAACGGCCAAATGTTTTTACTGCCTATTTAACATACACAGACATACATACGTGCATATGGACATACATATATACATACATACATACATACACATATGTAAGTATATGGGTAATGTTGACTGAATCGTCGATTGGTCGGTCGGCCGATCTTGCGACTTGTCAATGTTCACTTTTGCCTGAAACAAGAAAAAAAGATAAGAGAAAAAGAAAAAGTATTTAACAAATTGTTAATTTTCTTATTGCATTGCATGGTTGTTGTAATATGTATATACATATAAATATGTTGTATGCTAATAATATTTTCACAAGTATCGTTGGTATTGAAAAAAAAACAAAAAACAAATTATAAAAGGTTTATGTGTGAAACTTTTTCTAAGGTTCGTAAGTGCATTTGTGACATTTTTTCTTATATTATTTTGAGAAAGGAAGAGGTTTATTCAAACCACAAGCATGGTCCTTAAGTGCTCCTTCCACATTGTTCCCATTTACAGCGTTGAGTTTTAAAACATAGGAGGTTACCGTATTTGGGAAACGCCGACGAAATGCTTGCCCAGAAACGTACAGGGCTCTTGCACAGAATATTCTCTAACGCTTCTACTTCAACTTGCGAATTAAAGTAATGGCAGTTTATTGATTTATTGAATGTAATGCCACAGTCCTAGTCATATGAGTGCGCAAGATCTAGTGTCCTGGGATGATCTCTTCAAAGCAGATCGATCCAAATAACTACGTATAATGTGAAATGGATTTACTTTTCTCTTGGAGAATATCCTTCGGTCTTTTAGGCTGAGGTATTTGCAATCCTCAAGTAAATGTTCTACTACGTCCTTTAAACTAAGTGAAGGGGGAAGAGTTAACGTTTCTGCAGTGACATCCAAGCTATCCTCAAGACATTGACGACCCCTTTAACTATGTACTTCCAAACTAGTTCGCCAATACAAGTCTCGACTATATAACTGATATAACTATATGGCCGGCATGGGCTCAGACTATTCCTCGGTCCGCAACCGGTTCCCTTGGCATAAGCACCTGACTATGGTAGGCATACTAGACAGTTCCATCTGCCCATCTTGCTTTGGGGAGGATGAGAAGGCAAAACACTTTTTGCGCGTTTGCCCCGCCTTAGTAACAACTAGGTACGAGGCACTTGGCAGCAAAGTTTTCTGAGATAAATATCTGAACTCTTTGATACTCAACAATATGCGTAGATTTTTTCGTAAATTGTGAAGATCAGTTCAAAATTGTTAAAAATTCTGGCCAGTAGCAACATCATATTTGAAATCGGCGGCCTCAATGCCTTCTAGAACCTATATTCATAATTATTTAGGGTATTCACAAGGCGTCGTAAAGTGTCGTATTGTCGTAAAAACATGAAATTTGAAAAATACCAAGTATTGTTAATTTACTTCTACTTTCTGTGCAATGCAACAAAAACACCAAAAAAAATTAAGTTACCAAAAATTTGTATAAACTTACAACTTTAGCGTCACCTTGTGAATTCCGTAATCATTAAAACTCGAAATTTTGTTTAAAGAAATTTATCAGAGATAAAAAAATTTTACCAAATATTTATTTTTTTTTCAAAATTAAAAAAACAACATTGTGATACAAAATTAATATTTATACAAGTGATTTATTGAAAAAAACACATAAAGCATTTTAAGACAGTTTTACTAAAATTTATGGTTTTTCTTGTTAGAATATTTTTACAAAAATTACCAAAAATTTAACAAATATTGCAAAAAATTCGCCGACAAATTTTATCGATTTTTGAAAACATATTCGTGGAATTTTGATAAAACAACTCGTTTATATTTAGCTGATTTAACTTTAAACTCATTGACGCGTCATAGTCAAGCTAAAGTTGACTAATTTTTATATTTTATGAGCAAATTAAATGTTTCCAATTATTTTTAATGAGAATGTTTTTTAAAAACTTCGCAAGAAACATTCAATTTATTGCTGGATGGGAAATAAACACCTAGTCGTCATAAGTTGTTTTGTCGAAATTCCATATACATACATACATACATATATACATATATTGTTGACTTAAAACGAAAAAGCTGTTAAGTCCACTTTTTAGTAAGCGATATGCACATACATAAATACATATTTTTAATTACATATGTATCTACTTGGGTAGATTTAATTTTTGTTAATTATAAAGCGCTATTGAAACTTAGAAATTAAGTATGTATGTATGTATGTATGTGCATAAATTATTTTTATATGAACTTCGCGAGGCCTTGTTTTATTTTTTTTTTTTGAGTGTACGTTTCTTTTTAGTAAAAATTATTACATATTCTTTACGTTTTAATATACAATTTTCATTTACCTATTTATTTCACAGCACATATGTATCTACTATATACATGCATACACATTCATGCAGTAGGTAACACTTTCGATTACACGAATTCTATTTATAAACTTATTGAATTTTAATTAAAAAAATTTCCGTTTTTATATTGCGATAACATGCACGCGTTCGCCGTCAAGTTTAAATCACAACTAAATAAGAGAGTCACCTAACCAATCCACCAATCCGGCAGTAGTTAGGGGCCAACCTTGGCTGACGGACGACCGAAGTGCTGCAGCAAAACAGCGGCGGCGCGACCAGCTACGACCACAAACTCAGGTGAGGTTGGTTGGTAGTCTGTTAGGTATGCGCACATCTATTTACATACGTATGTACATACATATATGTACATATGTATACATGCATACATGCCTAAACACCTACATACATACATACATACATACATAAATCTGTACATACAATCATGCATATGCATTGTTTCACATAATGCAACATACATACATACATACATACAACAACTACCAAAAGCCGGCATCGGCAGCATGCAGATGCGTTTGTTTGTACACACATGTGTACATACATATTTTCAAAAATATACAAATGCTGCCTCCACATACGAGTGTGTGCTGCCACTTACCTTACACCCATACATCCATATACATAAATATATTTACTTACCTACAAATGTATGAACAATAAAGAAGTCGGTTGAGCAGCGCAACAGCGCAGCAGCGACAGACACAGCGACTCCGCCAGACAAAGAGGCAGACAGGCATGTCGCCACACTGTCTGCCAGGTTCGCCATATCTTATCTTAGGCGCAACAACAACGACCCCAGTTACCAGCATAGAATACATGC
This sequence comes from Philophylla caesio, assembly GCA_963971545.1. NCBI lineage: Eukaryota > Metazoa > Arthropoda > Insecta > Diptera > Tephritidae > Philophylla > Philophylla caesio. The sequence continues at coordinate 116,830,868 of OZ020606.1, read as the reverse complement.
GATCATCAACGAGGCAGGCAAGCAGGCAGGCAGGCAGCCAGCCAGTCGGCAGACACCACACGAATTTAACACAACACAACAGCAACAATAACAAAAAATAAAAAAAAGAGCGAAAAAAAATACAACAACAAAGACACCATCACCTAGCAATAATAAAACAGTCAACGAGCGAACCGCCCTGCCGCCCAGCCACCATCCACCATCCACCTAGCCAAGCAACCATCCAGCTATCCAGTCATCCAGCCTTATGTTCGACCACTCGTACTCGAACTGAACGATCAGTGGTAATCGTACCATGCCACATCATAAAGCATACAGCGCAACAACAACAACAACAACAACATGTTGATATAATAATACATATAACGTAGAAAATAATGGCTTGCTCGATCGCTAGCAACGCAACAGGAACAGAAGCAGCCAGCGGGGGCATGTAACTCTACCAATTCCACCAGCTGCCTTATGGCCTGTTGTCGGCCTGATGGCCCGATGGCTCGATGACTCGATGACTCGATGGCTTGTTGGCGGCAACCTGCGGTGTGGAACAAAACCCAGCCAAGTACTTCGAAATTTATCTTTTTGTATCTTTGAAGTGGGTCCCCATTCAAACTGAAATGCACAATGATCGTCGCAATGACTTCGGCTGTCCGATCGAGCGAGCAATCGCGACCAATACACAAAAACGACAAATTCAAAATCAAAATAAAACAAATCACCGAAAAGGTAGAACATTGAAAAAAAAAAAAACAAAGAACAACAATAAAAGAACAAATGAAATAGTGCTCTAGCTTGGTTACACGCATACATTTGTACATGCACACAAACATACATATATGCACATATGTATACCATGGAGCAAAAATGCATTGGCGATGAATTTTTGTTTTTAAATATTGTCAACGTTTTTTTATGTAAAATCCCATGATGCAAGAATTAAAGGTGTTGTACGTTGGCAACTTCTCGCTCTAAATCGGCCATATTACACGCCCTTAGAAACAATGTTTACTTATTGTTAAAATTTTGTTTCGAAATTTGATAAAAATCTTTAAATAGTAATAAAAAGTTAAGGTTTTTAGACGAAACAATAGGTAGTCATCATTGTTGGTTTTGGCATTTTGTGACAAATCGTATTTGTTGACAATTATTTTGCTTATCACGAGAATTTGGGTAAGTTTTTGTAAAAAAATTCTATATTTTAAAAAAATAAGCAACATTTTTCCATATAATAAGGAGACAGTACTCGGACTTGCAAAACATAAGTCAGCAGTTGAAGTAACTCATATTTTGCGACCCAGATCTCGTCCAGGTAAGTGGTATTCAACTATTTCTTACCAATAAGTTTTAAAAAACTAGTATTTTTAGATTTCAATAGGTCTTTCTTGCTTTCCTGCACAACTGCTGTTCGACCTTTGTGTTTTTTTTTAGATAACTTTACCAAAGTGCCGCGTTGTCCAATCTACCTTTAAAAGTAAGTTCACTTTTGCATAACATTTATGGTGTGGCATTAATAAACCTAATATATTTTATTTCAGATTTTTACTCGGTACGTATGTACATAAATTATTGGTCCAAAGACGAGGGCATAGTCAGCGAAGATCATTTATTTGAAACAAATGTGGCAGATTTGGGAGATTTGCACGAAGACGCTTTGGAGTATTTCGCGGGTTACATGATACGTAAGCTTGGCCTAAAAGAGCACGTTAACCAAGCTCCATCTTTTACCTGGGTGGACCAAATATCGCGAGGTGCACTTTTCAAACCCTCAAGAGAATTTTTAAACAAAATTAAGGAGTTGGAGAATATTTTTTATAAATTTAATGGCACATTGCTTCAGACTAGAACAAGCTTTCTTACTAGCTTATTAAGGATGAGTGAAGCCAGCGATCTCGGTAGTGATATAAAAAATCTTTTTTTCAAGGCCAGAATGCATTTTCGCATTAAGACACTAAACAAAAAATTAAGACATTAACGTAACGTATCGCTCCATCTTTTTAACATACTTTCACTTTCTCATACTTATACATACTTCTAATATAAATACTTTTTATTATGACCGTTACACTCTCACAACGTGGGTTCATCGCCCCTCGGCGCTTCCTAAAATCGCAACAACATTTACGATCATATCTTCCGCAATTATCTCTCTAATTATTTTTATGAAGTAGATAATTATTTCTCTCATATAACTATTTATACTTTTTTTATTCTTTTTCATGCATAATTACTTTTAATCTTAAAATCGTTACATATTAAACTTATGTAAAAACTGAATACAAAAATATTGTTAAGAAAATATATTAATATATTTGCACTGTAGCGATATATATTTATTTATGTTTTAGCATGTTTATAACATATCTTTTTTGTAAAACACTTACTTATGTCATAATTACAAACCGTTAAATTAACAAAAAAAAAACATTGAAATATAAAGCAACATGTTATTTTCACTTAACTTATGAGTTTTAATTCTTTTATTCTTCAATACTTGGAAAACTTTGGGATAACAGTTTTCAATTGTAATTTTAAAATTTAAAATGCTTACTAAATTATATATTTGACTACAATTTCATTGAGTTAAACTGCCTTCTGCATGGTATCCATGTTATTTACTACTACTGATTTCGAAACTTTAAAAAGGATTTCCCTTAAACCAATTAAATTAAAATCATTGTAGGTATAGTTTGCATTAATACGAGTATATCCCCTAATTTCCCAAGAATGGCCTCCTTTTCTTCCCGTTTTTCTAATACTTCATAAATACAACATTGAGCTAAGGGCGTTCAAACGGGCGCTGTCACAACGTACATCACCTTTCATTATTGCATCATGGTAAAATCCAAGGCACATTCAATAGGTAGCAGCAGTAGAAAATTTGAAAAAAAAAATTTGAGCTCTGTATATTTTGTTTTTGCTTTTAAAATCTAAAATTTCAAAAATATTTTATCAACTACCTTGAATTGTACTGAAAGCATTCTTATCACAACGAAATTCAAAATTTGACAATTCAAATTAAAATAAAATATGAAAAAAGTTCAAAAAAAAAAGTTTGCTGCGGCTACCTATTTGATGTGCCTTGGTAAAATCTGATAATTTTATATTATTTTTTTATAGAAACACATTTCGTGCTATAACTCAAACTTGTTTAATAAGAGTTTCAAACTTTGTAGAAATGTTAAGACTTTTATCCAAATTTAGTTAGAACCTTTAAAAAGATTTTTAATAGAAAATTTTAGCCCATTTAAATATGTATGTATGTATAATAAATTAAATGACCGCTGTGACCGAGTGCAGATGGGAATCTCCGTCGGTGCAAGTAAAATTTAAAATCAAAGAAAGCGAGCGATTTGTAAAGCGATTGCCTCTTCGTCTGTTTGTTTAATACAAAAAAAATATTTTCCCAATTTGATTTGGTATTGCCTGTAAACGGTTTTAAATGTAAAAAATGGAAAGTTGCTAAGTGTTTGAAAAACTTCGATAAATGAAATTGGTAAAATAAATTGAATATTAAAATGTATGCTTCAAACTGATGAGTTTTAAGGTAGCCTGATTTAGAAAATGTTTCAATAGAGTTACCATATGTTTCAAAAATTTAATTCAAGCAAATTTATACTATTAAAAATATATTATTTGAAAGAGATTGCCAACGTATTAAAAAAATCAAATGTATAAGGAATATAAAATGTAATTTAGCAGGTGTCAACACATAGTCGTGTAAGAAAGCTTAATTTCTAAGCGTTTTTCGAAGAGGGATGCCACCTGTTTGAAAAATTTATTTCAACTAAATTGAAACGATAATAATATTGTCGTCAAATGAAAGGTATTTCAGAAATCTTTGAATAACACAAATTTTTCAAAAATTCCAATCAGATAAAATACAGTAAGATGGGTACCAAACGAAAGGTGTTTGAAAACGCTTTACATGAATAAAGATATTTATTTTAAAGGGTTGCCACTGATATAAAATTTAATATGCCGACGGTTTATTGAAAGAGTAAATATTTTAAAGTAAGAAATAATGAAAACGTAAAATAAACACTAAAATATCCGATGCAATCTTTTCAAAAACTCCTTGATGGAAATTTTACAAATACAGAAAATTTCCGAGAAGTGGAATTGGGTTTTTCTGACTATAATAGATATTGTATGTTGTGCTTTTCTAGGCACTTCAAAATTGTATTTTTATAAAGGAAAAAGGAAAGGAAATTTTTTGTGTAAAAATTCGAGTTAGGCTCAGCAAATAATTGAGTTAGATTTAAAACATTTTTTCCCTTCATTTAATTAATTTTGTCGTGACTTATTTTAACACAACCACTTCGGGAATAGTTCGGAACTATTTCAGAACCGATTCGCGCCAGGTTTTGAATTAGTACCGCGAAATTTTCCCGAACAAGGTCCAACAGATCCACTAAAAAAGTCGTGAACTTGTACCGAAATAATCCCTAACAAGTCTTGAAACTGTGCCGAAATGGTAAAAGACCAAACAGATCCCAAAACTAATCTCGGAATTTAGCTCGAATACCCCTAAACAGGTACCGAAACAGTCCCATCGAAATATAATTTCAATTAAATTTGAGAAATTAATAAAACTGCATAATGTAAATTATGGAGTTATGATTTTTATACTTGAGACCACAGATGTGTACATACGTATGCTAGTGTTGTTGATGTAGTAGTTGCAAACTCTAGGTGCACCTCTGAACGCGTGCATAACATCACAGATTGTACATTAGAGTGGTCTTAAAATATATGGAGCAAAAAAAGTCTTAAATTTAATCTTCTAAAATTAATCTTTATTGAAAATTAAAAAAATATTTAGAGGTCCCTCGGCCTTATAGCTCATAAATAATTTAAATTAAATTGTTACATATATGGTCAAATAATAACAAAAGCTCTTTTTTAAATGAAAAATAATGGGAAGCAAATAAAAGAAAAATAAATGAATGCTCTTAACTGTTACAGGAAATTAAATAAGTTATTTCAGCAAAAGTAATATGTTTTTGGCGTAGAATACGTCTTACCTTACGGTATGGGCACCCATGTCAGGTTTTTATTGTTGTAATCTCTATTTCATTAATTATAAGGAAACGGCACGGTAACTTTTTTTAAAATTTTTTTTGTAGTCAAATGAAGATGTTAGCTTTCGTTTGACATACATTTCATGTTGGTTGAAATCTTCCTAATATTTAAATTTCTCAAATGAAAATTGTATAAACACATGCACACAAATATGTGTGTGGTGTTTGGTTGAGTGTGTAGTAGTAGTTTGTAGCGTGAATTAACTTTTATTTTATTGCATAATTTTAGGCGGGAAAATTTAAGTAGAGTAAAGGCAGAGAAAGCGCTGCCAACTACTGCTTATTGGTGGTGATTTTAACACAGAAATCACTTCAAATACTAGATTGGCGAAATTTATGAGCGATACGTTTAATTTGGATTATATTCAAAATGGTGCTCCCACAACTATTGATAACACAACCATTGACTTAGTTTTTGCGAGAAATTTAAATGTTAATTTTAAAACATATTTATCCTATTTTTCCCATCATAAGCTTATATTCTCAAAAGTAACTTTCAAATAATCAAATAGATTTGGGTCTGTTATTTATCATTTATCTTTACTATTGATAACTACCATTGACTTCGTTTTTGCGAGAAATTTAATTGATAATTTAAAAACATTTTTATCCTATTTTCCTATCATAAGCTTATGTATATCATCAAAAGTAACTATCAAATAAAGAAATTGCATTATTTATCATTATAAATTATCATTATACATATGTTTTCTGTCTTATCGGATGGCGTATTCTACGTTAAACTTAATGGCCGTGTCTCTGACACAGCCTCCTTCTTTTGTTCTTTTTTTATATAATAGACGCTTAATAAGATACACGTACATACATATGTATTAGGGTGGGTTAAATTTTTGGTCGATGTTTGGTACCCCCTCGTTGTGTTTTATAAATTATTTTAAGCAACTTTTCCAATGGAAGTATGGTTTTATTTTGAATTCCGGGCCCCCAATTTTTAAAAATAGGTATTTTTTTTTTCCTTTTCTTAGATCTTCCTCTATCTACTCGCTAAATGAACAAAGCCTATTTTTCTCATTTCAAATTTATTATTCTTTACAATTCCAACCTTAAAGATAAAAACTTATATAAAATATAAATGAAAAAAATTCAATTGAATATTGACGGTAGAAGAGTGGCCAGTGGTGAGGATAAAACTTTTCGAGAAGTTTCTAGAACATTTTATTCAATTTATTCAGAAATTTCTAGAACATGCTATTCGATTTCTCTGCAAACTCCTAAAATATTTTATTTGATTCTTCTATAAACTTCTTGAACATTATATGCGATTTTGTTAGAAATCGCTAGAACATTCTATTCGATTTTTCTATAAATTTCTAAAACATTCTATTCGATAGATTTAGAAATTCCTAGAACCTTCATTACGATTCAGGACGTCGATGAACTGCACTGCCACGTTTTTTTTAAAAAGACGTTATTTTTATGTATTTAGAAATTGAAATATTAGAGAATGCTTTATTGCTTCTTGTTTTTTTAACATATGTTTCCATCTTTAGAGTTGAATTTCTGAAGAAAAAAAACTTTGATAAAAAAATGTTCTGTTCATTTAGCGAGTAGATAGAGGAAGATATAAATTTCTGTCTTCCAGAGGGTTCCATTTTCTATCTGAAATCTATATGCAACATCATAACGAGAACTCTTGAATCTCTCTTTTTAACTGAACTTTACAATCTCAGCAAGTTCCAAGTCATTCCGATAGAAAATAAACATATGTACATATTTTCCATACAAATTTTTCAATTTTTGCCCAGAAAAAGGCTAAAAATCGAAAATCTTGTATGTGAAGTACCCTTAATTTTTATTGTATTGTACTGTAAGTTTCATTATCTTTTTTTTTTGTAAAAAAAAAACTTTGTGCAAAATTTTAAGTCATCACGATGAAAAATGAGGGTACTCTCCATACAAATATTCCGATTTTTGTGCCATTTTCGTCCATCTTAAGCCTTTTTTGTTCAAATTGAGTATCAAAACATAATTTTATCGCCGAGCCAATGTCAAATTCGGTTTTTTCGTACCAAAAAACCCCTTTACACATACATAGCAAAATATTGTAATCCTTTTTTCAATGCTGTGTCCAAGTCGAATCTTGAAAAGGACGAAAAAATACCTATTTTAAAAATTGGGGGGGCTCGGAATTCAAAATAAAACCATACTTCCATTGGAAAAGTTGCTTAAAATGATTTATAAAACACAACTAGGGGTACCAAACATCGACTTTTTTTGACCCATACAATTTGACCCACCCTAATATGTATGTATGTAAATATAAAAACTTAAAGAGTTTCCTCAGAAGTTCTTGAAAATTTTCGAAATCTCACTGCATGGGTAACACATTCAATTTTAATATAGTATAATAAAGTTCAAGTTTGCTGATTTTTGAGAATTTTTTTTGCATTATTTACTTCCACATCCAAATTTTGTTATATGGAAAAAATGGTGCCCACTCGATAAAAAAATTCTAATAAATCAACGATATTTGCTTGCAATTCGCACATTATTGCACCAAAGCCGAATGGCTACAAAACTGCTTTCTGGAAAAATTTGTAAAACTGCTGCGTAAAAAAATTTAAAATTTGTTAAATTATTAGACTTTTTTATTATAGCGCAGTTAGAGACCAACGTAGAACGGCCGTATGTAGCAGATGACACGACCTATGTATCTTATGAGAGCGCCGTGTAAATAAAAATCACCACCACAGAATTTCCGTGCTGACGTAAAATTTACGTAGGAAATCCGAGTGCGTTTGATATGTGCTGCTATAGACGTTTACGCTCTACGGTTACGTACACGTACGTGGGTAACTGCAATAAAACTCGCTTTCTCTATATGAACCAATTTTATTTAACTGGAAAAAATTTGCATATTTAAATACGAAAAATGCAGACAAAAATGGCTTACGCATTTATAACAAACAAAAAAAAAAGAACAAAAGAAGGAGGCTGTGTCAGAGACACGGCCATTAAGTTTAACGTAGAATACGCCATCCGATAAGACAGAAAACATATGTATAATGATAATTTATAATGATAAATAATGCAAGCAAATGAATTTCTTTATTTGATAGTTACTTTTGATGATATACATAAGCTTATGATAGGAAAATAGGATAAAAATGTTTTTAAATTATCAATTAAATTTCTCGCAAAAACGAAGTCAATGGTAGTTATCAATAGTAAAGATAAATGATAAATAACAGACCCAAATCTATTTGATTATTTGAAAGTTACTTTTGAGAATATAAGCTTATGATGGGAAAAATAGGATAAATATGTTTTTAAATTATCAATTAAATTTCTCGCAAAAACTAAGTCAATGGTTGTGTTATCAATAGTTGTGGGAGCATCATTTCGAATATAATCCAAATTAAACGTATCGCTCATAAATTTCGCCAAATTTCGCTTTCTCTGCCTTTACTCTACTTTAACTTGCCCGCCTAAAATTATGCAATACAAAGAAAGGGCTGCACGAGTACATTTAAATCGCCCAACAGCAAACATTCAACCAAACACCACACACATATTTGTGTGCATGTGTTTAAACAATTTTCATTTGAGAAATTTAAATATTAGGAAGATATCAACCAACATGAAATGTATGTCAAACGAAAGCTAACATCTTCATTTGACTACAAAAAAATTTTTAAAAAAAGTTACCGTGCCGTTTCCTTATAATTAAAGAAATAGAGATTACAACAATAAAAACCTGACATGGGTGCCCATACCGTAAGGTAAGACGTATTCTACGCCAAAAATTATAATGGAAATAAAAATAAACAAAGAAAAAACCCACTTTGTACAAATATAGAGACGAGCGGTTATCAAAATGCATTTTGAAATGTTTATTTTTAATCAATTAATTGGGAATTTATATATATTTGGGAATTTTTAATGGTTCTTGGTTCATATTTAAAATAATTTAAACAAAAAAATAAAGCTTAAGGTCGTGACTTCATTTGCAACAATCAGTGTTGAACAGTTTATAAGTGAATATGTATACGAGAAAACTCTGTTTACAAATTATATAAATAACCACATGTTGACACATTTGGACAATTTATTTTTCCACTAATTTTTTTTAAATTATTTTTCAATTCAAATACTATTTATTCAATAACAAAAACCATAAAAGCACACTTTTTAAGGTTTATAGAAAATGTAAAATGATTAAATAATTTGTAACAAAATTTCGATTTTTAAAAACAAAAGTTTAGAATTTTTTAGTGGCCGTTTTGTAGCTTATTGAATTTTAGTATAACAAAGTGCAAGTTTCATGTGTCTACAAATTACGATTGATTTTGATAAATTTTTCAAATTGAAATAATAATTGATTATTTAAAAAAATGTATTACTGTATAAAGAAGAACCCAGTACGCTCATTGTGATAAAGAGTCAAACTAGCTAAATATATATCTTTCAATGTACACGAGCTTAAATTAAATAAACTCATGTAACCTACCGCCTTAAATAAGAAAAAGTTATATTTATCTTACATTCGTTGGTCAAAAGTAAAAAAGCCCCTTACTGTTATTTTTCATTTTTAAGGGATCAGCAAAAACCAAATTTCGAACACACACACATGGCTTTTTAAATTCAAATTAACCAATTACCTTCTCATTTGTATTGCAGCCATTTTTGACTAGAAACCTTCTTTGAGATTCTGCTGTTTTTTTTTTTTTTGAAATCTTGATTTTTCAAATATCGAATACATCGGGTTTTTACCTAGTTGTAAAGATATAACCTTTGCATTTACAATTGCATTACTTTTATTTACATCCATTATTTTTGTATCAAAACAGCTATCACCAAGTGCTTATCAAAAATCCAAATAATTTGCAGAAAAAACAGAACAACGATTTTTTATAGGATTTATGCCCGAGTTCAGTAACTTGGTATCATCTCAAGTCTCAAAAAAAGCTAGAGATTATTGCTTTTTCTCGCATTCAATTTTTTTTTCTTTTGTTTTTATTTTGAGAGTGGAGGCCTTGCTAATTGCATTTATTTACATACATGTGCATTGATATATTTACTTATGTAGCTATATTCTCACTTGGATCAAGAACCGGTTTAACCGTTTTTTTCTTGATTTAAAAATTAGGAACCGTTTTTTTTTCAAATTGTCCTTATTCAATGCACATTAAACAGGCATTAAAGCATTGAAGAAAATGCAACCCTGCGATTTGTTGTGGTCCATCACCCTTCAAAATAGATTTATCAAATTTGAGGAGTTTAATAATTCTAAATGTAAACAAAACGTAAGCGTTTCTACATTTTGCATGAAAAATACATTTGTTTTCAAGACGCATCATACTACAACGGATCCTTAGGAAGCATTGCTCCTGGTCACAAGACTATGGAAAGACTCACTGGAATGCCTTCAAAAATGCAAAAAATGATCGGAACGTACACAACTGTTTGCATAAAGCGGCATACCGAAGCTATGTTCTGGATATTAAAAACAAGATCCGACCTTTTCCCGTATTTTATAACACAATGTCCCATTTCTAAGAATGTATGTTTCCAAATCACGTTAACGCAAAATTTGTAAAAATTACAAATTATAATTATACAAAATGTAGACAAATTTTTTTTTGTTTTAAAAAAAAAAATTTGTTTTGTAAACAAAGTTTGACTTGTTATGGATTTGTTAAGAAAAAACGCCAATCAGCTGCTAAAATTATACTACATGTTTATTGTACCATGCCCTTATTTAAATAATTCGAATTCCGGTTTAACAAAAAGTCGAATAATCGAACACCCTAATACATATATACATACAGTACATATTCATTGTACTCCAATTGGCAGTTTAGACTTATGAAAATATAAAGAAGTAGGGAATATATGAAAACGGGCTGAATATTTAAAAGGTGCTAGCGCGATAGTTTTTATATTTTAATTTTAAGCAAAATATAATATAACATAATATTAAGTACAAAAAAAAAAAATGCAAAAAATTCGTCCAACCGACACGAGCGGCGCCTCCGCATGACGTACGGATATTTTTTTTCTTGGAACGCCGAGTCATAGAGCCAGGAATTTATTACATACATACGTATGTACATTCATGTCGAGATCTAAACAAAAACTGGTTTGCTACAGAACAATTCATAATTAATATTTTTTTTAATAATTAAGCTAACTAGTATGTAATCCCCGATAAACAGTTGTGCTTGACTCAACGATTATACTCTTTTCTTAAGAACAATTATTATCTTTCTTTTCAAATATAAAAAAAAATAACAATATGAAACTTTGTATATCTTTCCACGCAAATATCTGAGGAACTAACATATCGATTTTGAATTTGATAATTTTGTGCAAATGTACACATCAAAACCTTTCATTTACTATATATTTTATATCTCTGTAGCTATTGTTATTTAGTCAAGCTAAGCGCTCAGTTGTTGAGATACATATGATATTTAGTAGTTTTATTTACCATAAAACGCAAGTCCGATGAATCGAAAGTGTTGGAATGAAAGTAAAAGTAAAAGAATTTCAATTAACAAGGCTTTTAAAATAGAGCTCGAAAAAAACTTTATACACGAGAGAGGATGTGAAAATTTACTTCATCCAAAAGAGGCGCTCTGGAAATTGACCCTATCAGTAATTTAAACAGGAATATTACGCCTAACATATCTTTAAGACTAGAAAGTGTAGGGAGATGTATAAGCTTTAAACGACAAGTATGTATAAGAGGGCAGGTTATACTGCAAATCCCAGCTAAAAGTCTTTAAAGCAAATAGAAGAAAATACTTTTTCTTGTTTGAATAAACTAAATTACTACGACCATTAAAATTGAGTTTGGAATCTATTGTGTTTTTTCTAAACTCCAATAAATGAGTAATAGTCGATTTTTCTCTAAAAAATTTTAATTGAAGAAGAAATTGAAAAGGGTAAAGTGAGTATAACAAAGGCCTCAAATAATTTAGGATTCGCTGAAAGTTAAGCTATATATTTCATACCCGAGATATGTATAAGAGCAATATGTTAGATATGTCTGCAGTACATATATTCGTACATCGCAAATTGCAAAAAAAAGTTCAATTTTTGCCAAAACTAACATTGATTTTCTCGTTTGTATTGCTACCGCTAGATACGAGTATCTGCGAGGCGTACATAAATTTATATAAAAATGATGTATTTGATGCTGTCAAATCATGGCGCCTGCTTAACAAAACACGCATACTATACGAGTATATACATATATGTATGTATGTACATATGTACATACAGTGCACGTACACAGCCACACACACACACAATTAAAACAATTGGAATAAACTTAAGCGCTGATTATGCATACTTCGCACAACTTTCGCATAACGTTTTAGAGTTTCGCACAAACATACGTATTTAATGTTGATTATGCTTCGCACAACCAAACTTATCAGCCCTGCCAACCGTCAAACAATAATAAATGGCTATTAACGTAGTAGGGTCATTCACGTTATGCGCACAAAAACAGCTGATCTTTGTGAAGAATATGTAAACGCATTTTGACGTAAAATTTTAAAGCAGGCTTAATTATTTTTTACAAGGAATTAGCAAATAAAATATCCCCTCAAATCCAAGGCGAAATAGTCCATGAACACCACATTGTTATCGTAAACGTGATGCCACAAGCTCTCTTTTGTTAGCAATCCTTCGGTGTGGCTCTGGCGACACTTTAAAGAACGAAACACCGCCTTTTACGAGCTGATAACGCACAAAATACATAACACAACTATATGTACAACATATTCATTCATTTCATGAGCAAACTGCACAAAATGTTTTTTTCACTAAAAATCACAAATCAAATGTAAACAAATATTTTTGTTTTTATCAAATGAAAATAAAGTATAACAATTAAGATAAATGAATAAAATCAAATTATAAACTTTAACGAGGTTACCTGTTAAATCTGCCTTGCTCAAAACCAAATATATGTATATGTATTTTCAAATCCGAATTTAGAATTCGTTAACGTTATCGGACTTAAAAGAAAATTGTGTGATTGTACATTAAATTAAAAACCAACGACAACCGGCGGCATAGCAAAAAAACCTCATAAATAAAACTTCATTTCAACTCCAGCAAAAACTTCTTACAATAACTTAAAACAATATTTTATACTCATTTGGTGAACTCTTTCTCTACACTCCTTTCCATATTCAAAAATATTTCGTACTTTCGACGAAAATACAAATGGTCAACCTTAGATTTTTAGTAATTGTATTTCAGCTATTTTTATTCGGTTTTTTGAAGAAAATAAAACAAATAATATAAGAATTCACATGTTTACAATAAGAAAGTTGTGAATATCCCTAAAAACCTTTACATACAACTCTGTTAAAGCAGTATTGGTAGCACTGCAATTGAAATGTCACTTAAGGAAAACGCTAGCAAATCAAAATTCAACAGACTTCAAATTTTTATTAAGTTGTGCTAATTTCTGGGTAATCGGATACAGATAAAATGCATTGAACAGATTTTATTTGACACTTCAAAAGTTATGCGAAAGTTGTGCGAAGTATGCATAATCAGCGCTTTAGGCAAAAAAAAAATTGCTCGTAAATTTAATGTGAGTATTCAATTGAAAGCTCGAAATAAATCATTCTACTGTGTGATTATTAACATATTTACGTGCATACACACGTACGTACATATATACGAATACAAGGGGAAGGGGTACATATGTACATTAGGTCGGATCGATTACCATACAACAAAAACAGACTTGAAACTTTCAGTAAGATGGATTAATAAGTCCGCTTAGTGTCGCAAATGTCAAAATATTTAGAAACTTTTATTTTTCATAAGATTTCGTTAACGGCTGTACATATGTACGTATGAATTGACCACGTGAGAAACAAAACTTTACTACAAAGATATACCCGTAAGGTGGCGCTAAAGTTGAGCTATTCACGAAATTTGCTCTTATTTGGCGACTATCAGCTCAGTGTAAGCCTTCCACCAAGGAGTGGGAATTTTAAGAATTTTTTTTTCGAACCAACCTATTTTACATACTACATATGTACATAAATATATACTAATGTATCTATACATATGTATTTTCCATGCGTCCATTTAAATATGTACAGTGCGGAGCAATAAATAATCAAATTGTTTCGTTAAAGTAATGGAATCATGTCGTTTCTCCTGAGCTACTGTACTTGTAGCAGTACTAACGTTAGTTTCTTTTTAAGTCGTTTTTTTTATGTCTCTCTTCAAAGAGACCAAAAAGTCCCTGCAATTTTACTTGATAATTTATAATGCTAGCTGTGCAAAGTTGGGAAGGACTTCTCCGAGCCGAGCCAAGGCGTATACGAGCTGCCCATCAGCATCGTAGTGGAGCCCTATACAAAAGGGCTCGATGCAGCTAGTTTATGTGGAAGATATTGAAATCATTGAGCTTAACAAAAGGGCCGTCCTTGCAGCATTTTCCATTCTGGAGAAGGAAGCAAAAGGGGCTGGTCTAGCAGTGAACGAGGACGAAAGCAGTGAATGAGGCAACAAAAAAAAGGTCCTCGCGTATTGAGACCCATGCCTCCTCAGCTTGGGCAGTAACAGTAGTAAAGTGTTTTTTATACTCAGGTTCCAGCGTAAACATCAGCAATTACGTCAAATCAAGTAAAAAGTAAGACTTGCCAGCAGGTTCCACTTTGAGCTCGGTAGGTAATTAAAATGCAGAGCCGTTTCTCGACGAACAAAAATTTCGCACTACAAATTCCTCATAATGGCAGTACTTTTATATATCGCAAAAATGGTGACGATATTCATCAGCGATAAGAAGGCTTTAGGTAATTACGAGAGAAATATTCTTGGCAAGATTTATAGCCTAGTTCCTGTGGGCGACGGGTATCGAAGAAAATTAAACGAAGAACTTTATATGGATATATTTAATCAAGCGAATTAAAATTCAACGATTGCGATAGCTAGAATTTTTCGTTTGTTTAGATGATAATAGTCCGGTGAAAAAATCACTTGACTTGCCATCGATGGGTCGACACACGTTTGTAGTGCCATATAAGATGAAGAAGTAAAATCTTAAGAGTTGCATGTTTCTTGCTCACAGCTGTATACATGTATATGCACATTCCGTGAAGTTTAAATAAATTCAGCAGATCACTTGAGATTAAAGCTTGAAAAGTAAAGAAAGGCAAAAAAAAAAATATATATTAAAAAAAAACACAATAAAATGAAATTAAAAACAAAACTAAAGGAAATGTGTGTAAACAAATTCGCGTGCTTATTACTTATTGTATACTTGTACATATAATCGTAAAAATGAGTGTTTATCTGGTTGGCTTTGCTGTGGCGAATGTTGAAACTGCCAAATTTAAAGCAAACCGGGTGCGCACTTAATCACTAGATTAGGCAGCGAAATGAGTGAAAGCAGATTGAATTTTCAAAATTAAATATACAAATATACATTTGCATATATGTACTTATGAGTACATACATATGTATGTATGTACTGCAAATAAATACATACACATTAGATCACATCACTCGCCACCAAAAATTAATAAATGAATCAATCTTAAGGCAATCGAATACACTTGAAATATCTGAAGAGTGCAATCGTAAGATGGTACATCGCGCGCTCATCAGTTCCACTTACATATAAGAAAGTTCCACTGTACCGGCTGATTTTTTATTTTACGAATGCCCATCTAAACAAAAATGTCGTAGCCGCGGTCCCCCTGAAGAATATTTACTTGTATATGAAATGTTTTTCTTAACTCTTCTCATACTATTTCGTCATTAGACACATATGAAAAATACATATGGGAGCATCATGGACTATGTTGAAAACATGAAATTTCTCTCGGAAAGTACATTTAAAATCGTTTGCAAGATTAGACCTAAACAAACATGCATTTCAATTTAAATATGCTCATTTGTATTTGTGTAGAAATTGTAAAAACAATTTTGGAAATCCAAAGTTTCCATATATATAATAATAATATAATATTGGCGCGTCTACTATATAGCTCAGTGTTTGGCCGAGCTTCTCCTACCATTTGTGGTGTGCGTCTTTATATTATACCACAAATGGAGGGACCTACAGTTTTGTGCCGACTCCGAACGGCAGATGTTTTTAATGAGAAGCTTTTTCATGGCAGATATACCCTCGGAGGTTTGCCATTGCCTGCCGAGGGGTGACCGCTATTAGAAAAAACTTTTTCTATTATAAAGATTTTGCTTGCCCTGACTGAGATTCGAACCTCGAACTCACCGGCATATCAAGTTATAGCACGCACCGCTACCAAAGTTTCATAGTCGTTAAAATATACTTGTCTCTTTCACAAAGAAAGATAATTTGGCAGATGCCGGCCAATGTAAAATCCTATTAAATATATATCGAAATGATCCATTCAACGCAAGGTATGCAAGTGTCTCAAATCGATCAGCTGATCTGGTCAAACATTTATTTTGCAATAATACTTCCTATGAGTTGATTTTTTTACTATTTCGAAAGATGCGTGTATTTTTTTAATTTATGTAATGAGTTTATATATAAATATTCTGGCTGACAGCGCCCCCTACCGCGTATTCTGCTTCGAGCTGTAAACGAATTCTAGGTATGCAATTTTATAACCCATTAAATTTTAGTACAATAAATTCTAGTAAGGAACAGTTGCGGTGGCCTTTTGAGAATTGTTTACGACGAAGACGTATGAAACAATTCGAATAAAAGGTTGCTTGGGTGAAATTGTTAAATCCGCTTATGTACAGATGAAGAGAAAATTTAATTTTTTTATATCGCCACTACAGTGACGAAAATGCCGCATTTACGTTTCAGCATATTTGATCGTTAATTGTAAACTCTAGTTATTTAATCAGCATTTTAAGATTTTTTTTTTAATTTCCAGTTATAATTAATCGATTCTGTTTTTTTGTTTAAGTCCGAAAATAATTTCGTATTAGCCCAGCAGTCCCGGCAGAACTTGGCAAAGCGGTCATTAAAACTAAGGGCCAGTTTTTCAGTGCTGGTTTAAACTCTGTATAAACAAAGGTTTAAATTTATACTTAGTTTCCTTGCGCTCAGTTTAATGTGTTGCAACCAAAACACAGTAGTCAGCCGATAAGTTAAACTGAGTTTAACCCTGTCAGATCAACCGCAGATCAACCGTTTAGACTTAGTTTAAACCACGATTTAAGTTGACGGAAAAACTGCATACTTCGCTTAAACAGAGTTAAACTTGCACCGAAAAACTAGTCCCTAGTCATTGGACGTAAATAATTATGAAATATATGAAAATGAAGCACTGAAAATTATTTTTTTACCTTAGCGTACTCAATTATGAATACTAACGAAACCATTTGATTTTCAAGCCGGATTTTATTTGTTGTAAATTATATTATATGGCGGTCCCAAAATTAATTATTTTATTTGTTTAATAGTTTTCATCAAGTAAATTAAATACGGTTAATTACAAATATTACAGAATTTAAAATTTGTGTCGTTTCCCTCTTTTAAATTTTTTTCTGATCGGATCAAAAATTTTATTATGAACGCAATAAAAATATAAATTTTTAGATTTAAATAGTGATTTACTATTACTATTTTTTTCATTTTGAGAAAAACCAAAAATTCAATACAATTGCCTCGATTGAAAAAAATCTATTTTTTAGTAAATACATGCATACTCGTATGTACATACAATAAATAAATTAAAAGAATTCCATGTAAGATAAAATATTTATATAAAATAGTGTCAATTGAAACCCACCAGTAAATTAGAGATCAGCCTTGAAGGATTCGTTTAATAACTCGAATAGACGTTATATTTTATTAGCTGCAAACATTCCATGCATTAATTTCACTTTCATGCCATTTTCATTATATTTGTTTGATTTGTCTTAATATTCATATGCTTCACATATGTATGTACAGCACTACAAACGGACATAGAAATGTATAAACATATAGCATAAGTACATGATATACTACCCTATCGCAAATTAAGCGCATAAATATGCCTTAAAAAAGTGATGAGAAAAAGCTTCCTTTTCACTTTCTTAAATGCACTTCTTTTGATAAACAATTTTTAGTTTACCTTAATTCACTCAACTCACTTATTTGAACCGTATAAATACATATGTATATGTATGTATGAATGTATATAAATTCGGTTTCTAAGATCGCTTTTAAATTACTCGGTACGATATCAGATCAACATTTATGGGTGTTTGGTAAATTAATTTTTAATTAGCGCAGAGCGTAATCGTTTCGAAAAAACCAAAATACCGAGGAAAAAATGTCACTCCGATGAAATATCGAGTAGTACACTGAAATATCTTTAAGTGCATACAAATTTCCGATTGGGTATTTACAATAAAAATTTATAATTGTTTGCTGTTTTATTAATAAAACTGCGCGATCTGTCTTATCAAAATACACAAAGGCAGACGACACAAAAAGCTGAAGAGGTCGACGCTGGAGATGTTGAATAGAATTGAACACGGCTACTGCACAAAGATCATCACCGCAAGACGTCGACAACCGCACAGAAACACTCAATTAGCACCAATTATGCATGATCTTTAATAAAGTTTTAATTACACTACAACGGTATTTAACTTAATGCAGCATAGCGGCGTGTGTTTAAATTAAGCTTCTTTATTATTATTCTGATTATTGAATTATTTTATTGGTAGAGTTTTTTTTTGGGTTTTTATATTTATTTTTCTATTGCTAAGACTCTGCGAATTGCATTTTTTGTTAATTTTTCTTTTTTACGAACGACGATTTATAATGATATCTATTATGAAAATCGTACCATTCATGACAACGTCTTTACATGGACTGATTCCATTGATGGTATGCTATTCGCCAAATGAATGAAGCTTTAATAATCTGCAAGTCGTCCCATTTTGACAAGAAGAGAGTTTGCTCGTGATAAAGTTCTTATACATTTACGTTCTCTGGTTAAACAAACCGATTTTCGTGTTCGTTTCAGAGCGTAATTTCCAAAGAGTTTTAAATAAAAGAGTACTCATACACTAACTCTTTTGATGAGTGTTGAAAATGTTTTTCAAATAAAAACGCCGGTCTCTTAATAGTGACGAGCGTAGTTCATTATTTTTGATTGGGATCCGTAAGGGTTGTAATTTTTTAAAATTAAATGTGTTTTTCTTGAATGTTGTATGTCAACGAAATATGATCAATTCAGATATAAATATCTCAATAGAGTGGAAAAAATAGATATCATTTTCGTCCTAAGAAGCGTTAAAGTTAAGGAAAACAAAAAATGTAGCTAAAAAAAAATTGTTTTTAAGGTGGTTGCCAATTAATTAGCAACAGCATACAAAATGCTATAATTTCCCCCTAATGTTCGTTTATTTAGAATTTCACTATCATTTAAAATCAATATGTTTGATATTTTGACAAAGCTCACCAAATACATATATTGGTGTAGGGCTCAAATCAGACATTACTCGTTATACTCGTAATAGCAGATCAACACTCTTTATCTCCCGGTATATTCACAAATTCTTAAAAAATTAATTCAAATCTGCTCTCAACAAATTATACATAATTACCGAATAACAAAAATACATCTAACTAAACCCTCAACCTGAGTTACTCTGTATAAGTCGTTTTTAAAATAATTTTTTATATTTATTTTTCTTCTAAATAAATAAATAAATAAAAATAAGATATGCTCCAAATGTTGCTGAATACAAAGTTTCAACAGTCCACTTATTAACCTGTGCGATCATTTGTCTTATATCTGAGACTGAAAGTCAAACTGTTGATTACTAATTTACAGGCTGGGCTTTTAATCGTTTCATATTATTTAATATTTTCACAATCCTAAATTCCATGATACAAACACTATAAAGTAAAACCAAAGGCATATTTAATAAATAGGCGCAGTAGAAAAAATTAGAAAAACAAAATATTATGTGCTCTGTGTATTTTGTTTCGCTTTTAAAAGTTAAAGTTTTATAATTTATAATTTTCTCAACAAAATACCAAATTTGACAATTCAAACTAACATGAAAAAATCTAAAAAGTTTGTTGCTGCTAAATTTTTGATGTACCTTGGTAAAGCCGTTCGCTTTAATTCATTGGCTATGATTTATATTTTTGAAATTTTCAATTTTGTTTTGAAATTTTGAGAGCAACGCAAATGGCAAATAAAAGTTTAACAAAAAAATTAACATATGCTGTATTAAAATTTGTGTTTTTTTGAGATTGGATGTGAGCATGTATGTGTGAGTGGGAAATTTTGCGTTTTTACCTTATGAGTTTTTGTATGATGCTAAGTTTTTTTAGGTGAAAAAAATAAAAATAAAATGTTATAGTAATCGGTAGTTTTTAAAGA
This sequence comes from Philophylla caesio, assembly GCA_963971545.1. Taxonomy (NCBI): domain Eukaryota; kingdom Metazoa; phylum Arthropoda; class Insecta; order Diptera; family Tephritidae; genus Philophylla; species Philophylla caesio. The sequence goes on along the minus strand of OZ020606.1, from coordinate 116,810,449 downwards.
AGAGTGTATCTATCTATATAAATTAAAAATGGTCTACTGGAAAAACCCATTCTAACTTAAATACCTTTTCATTTACTATTTACGTAAAAACCCATAACTTTTACATTATTTTGCAAAACAATTTCATTGAATAATTCTGTGTTAATTTGCGCTATTGATTTTTTTTAAATTTATGTTGTGGTTTTCACGTAAAGTGCACAATTTGTACTAAGGATTTATTGTCGTTAAAATTACTTCGTCGTTACTTTCTTTATGTCTATCCGTTATTTTGTATTTACTAAATAAAAAGAATATTTGATATGCACAGCCAAAGAAACTGGCGCCGTTGTATTAGTTTCTTCGGCTTTACTCTCTGTAAATCATTTTAACTTGGCAGCACTGCTGTGGGAGCTCAGCTCACTGCTTTGCCCAATCCCCATTCGCTTTCAGTTGTCGCATAATTATCTTTGGTCGCATATTTGTTAAGAATAACTTTTGTTATTTATAAAAAATTAGGCGTAAGTGGGAGGTGAAACGAAATAATTTTATTATAAATTAAAACGGCTACAGTATTTTAAGTAATTCTCCTTGGGAAAATACGTATAGTTCCAATCGCTAACAGCTGTATGACCAACAATAGAAATACAAACCCAACAGCAGTCAGCAGACGTAAAAAACCACTGTGATAGCCCTTGAACAAAGTTGGTGGCAGTTGTATTTATATATAGTCCGTTTACTAAACAAGTCTCTCACAGTCAAACAAGTTTCCTCGCATTAATACTGCTTTGTTCAAAAGTCAATATTTGTGATCTAACAACTGCCACAGCGGCAGCAATGAGTTCGCCCAGTTGCGTCGCATGTGGAACTTTAGCTCTAATTTTGACGATATTGGGGCTTTTTCTACTTACATCTGGTAATGTCATACCAGCTGTCCCCACTTCACCCGAACAAGGTCTATATGATTCCAAGGATAAGGTGGCTATTTTAACAGTGAATAATTTCAATGATACTGTGCTGCGTCAAAATCGTTCCTTGCTGGTGGAATTCTATAACACATTTTGCGGTCATTGTCAACGCTACGCCCCACACTACAAAGCGTTATCGGAACGCTTGTATCCGTGGCGTGAAAGTTTGCTCGTTGCGGCTATCGACTGTAACTCGTTCGAAAACACTGGAATATGTCGTGATTATGAAATATTTGCATATCCTACATTACGTTACTTTTCACCTGGTTTTATGTGTAAAGAAGGAAACTATGGACAAAATGTTAACGCACATGTCGAGCTAAATGAGCTAGCATCAAATATGGCCCAACGATTGGTAGCAGAAAACGGCACCGATGGCTTGCCAAATTTTCCAAACCTACGAAGTGTAACAGAAAATGAAGAGAAAACACTTTTTGACAAATTAGATAATACTAAGAAATATGTGATATTAGCATACGAACCGGAAAACACTACATTAGGAATAGAGAGTGCTCTACAATTCCACTTGTGGCCAGATGTGCAAGTTAGACGTGTCACCGATTTTTACATTGCAAACAAATTCCAAATTGATGGTGTACATTATAAGATAGCCATAGTCGATAGGCAAGGCAATGTGGTACCATATGGAACGAAGGAGGACACGGCGGAGGCATACGCGAATACAATTGAAAGTTTTCTAAAAGCTCAGCACTTTAAGCCGCGCTCCGTAAAAGCAACAAAAGGTGAAACTAACATAGTTGATCAAAGTCATGTAGATGAAAGCGGGCGTGCAGCCATTATTTCTGAAGTGCTTCAGAATAAACATTTCGTTTATCAGGTATAGTAGTGCTACAAAATGTATATACTTACACATGTATGTATGTGCATAAGTACATATATGTACATACTTACATATATATATCAGTACATGTACTTATTAAGTTATTATTTGATGTTGTATTGGATGTTAAGGAATCTACAAATGTATGTCATCTTTGTTATTTGCTTTCATTCAACTTCTCATTACTTCTTATTATGCAAAACTTAAAACAGCTGTTCCTTTATTTACATCATGCACTTTGTTCAGCTGAACCATATTGCATAAACGGTAAAATACAAACACGGTATCGTCAAACTATATCGGGTATGATATGTCCAAGTTTTAAAAATGATCATCCAGAAACACCCCCGTGACACTTCAAACTTGTGACCATAAATCTGGCGATGTCAAGGAACAAAAACTTTTGAAATTTTTGGCGAAATTCGCGCACACAATTGCTCCGATAGTATTCTCTCAAAACATGGTATTTAAGGAAAACCAGAAAACTTCAGATAGAGGGAAAAAGTTTGGACCTTCCCCCGAATTCAGTAAGCAGTTTCAGTCCCTAATAAAGACAAAAATCACATTGGCATTCATTAGTTTCAAAATATCGCCCCTAGTCTCAAAATAAAGTCTCTAAATAGTGACCTAGTGATGAGCAGGTCACAAAAAATTAATATAAAAACAAAAGAAAAAACGTGAAAGCGAGGAAAAGCAATTATCTCTAGCTCATTTTGAGACTTGAGATTAGACTGAGTTAGTGAATTCGGGTATATTACTAATTATGGTTGTGTGCGCATTTTAGCGATAATGGTTTGCCTTAAAAAACACTAAACCAAATGTCAATAATTGAGTATAAAAAAATTCGTGCCGTAAAAACATGATTTTAATAGGCAATTAGTCAATTAATGTTCTATACGTAGATACACAAATAAGTACATATGTACATATGTATGTACACGAACTTGCTGGAACCGAGATTTTTTTTAATTCCACTCTTGCAGAAAACGCCCGATATGTATATTTGTAGATTAATAATAAATAAAATTGAAAGCATTTTAAGTAGACAATTTCACATAAATTGTTATTATATTTTATTGAATTAGTTGCGTTTCATACAAATATATTTATTTTCATATACAAAGGTGAATCAACTTGTTCGAAAGCTACCCATTGCGAGGAATTTAGTAAATATGTATGCATGTGAGTAGGAGTGAACGCTGACAAGTTGTAGACTTGTTGAAAAACTATTAAATACATGACTATTGCCTTCTAAGTGACGGAAATTTTATTGCCTATAGTAGCTCATAAGCGTAATAGCTAGAAAATGTAAAACAATTAACTCCCCTCTTTCGAATAACGTTTAAACATGTAATGTTTTGCACACAAAAATGCAATAAATAAATGGAAATGCAAATTAGCAGTATGACACTTTGTACCGTAAACATTTTTACTAACTAGTGCAATATTGTTAAAGATACTGCTTTATTGTTATGCGTTATAAGGATGAGTGCTCCTGATTTTTTTTTATTAATCTCGCTTTGATAAAAATTAGCCAAATAAGTTATTTAAAGTTCCTTGATGTCTTATTCTCAAATTCACGTAAATTGAACATGTGCATTAATTTAAAACTATTTCAACGCAAATACAAACTAACTTAATCTAAAGTTTTTACTATAAATACTATGTATGTATATTGACGAAAATGGGCAGATTAAGGAGTTATCAATAGCAGTGTTATCAATTTGTAACTATATACATACATTTGTACATATGTATATACATACGCGTACATACATCCATATACATAAACAGTGCTGTTCGTATCATAAGCAACAAAGTTCAAAATAATATAGTTTGCCCCTTATGTTCATTTATTTATTTAATTCAAATTCGGTTCTAACATAAACTATTAGGCGATTCGCAAGGTGTCGTAAAGTGTATATCTATATAAATCCAGTTTTAAAACTTTGTTGAAACCTAAAAAAAATTTAACAAATTTTTTTGAACTTTTTTCGCAGATATGTACGTTAGAATTTTTTTGAGAATGCAGTTTTAAAGCCCTTTAATATTTGGTCCTACAATGTGAAAGTTTCAAAAAGCTAGGAGTTTCCGTTGATTTATTAGAATTGTTTTGCCAAGAGTGTTACGAACATCTGCCATATAAAAAAAATGTTGCCTATTCTTTAAAAATTCTAAAAAATTTTAATTCTACTATGTCAAAATTTGTCAATTTTTTTGTTTGTTTCTACAACGTTTTAAAATTTATATAGGTTATGTTTGAGAATGTACTGAATTTTAATTAAAAATTCTTAAAAATAAATAAATGAGAGAAACCTTAAATTTTTTTTTTTTGAAGACTATTAAATTTCTTGATTTGGCTAGCTTTAAAGTCTTTTCAAACCTTTTTCGAAGTCTTATATTGTGCATCACTCTGCTCCTCTGGTGTTTGATATAATTTCTTATATACCAAAGAAAGTATTTTTTGTGCCTTCAAAATTCTTTAAAGAACTTCGTCATCGTAATTTATTTCCACTATCACCGGGTTGATTTTTTAATCGTTACAGTTATGCGCCAAACAACGTCCTAAAATGTCCCGGACTATGCACACTACTTTATTGCACTCCATACCTATATAATATATAATTTTGGCGCGTACACTATATAGCTCAGTGTTTGGCCGAGCTTCTCCTACCATTTGTGGTGTGCGTCTTTATATTCTAACACAAATGGAGGGACCTACAGTTTTGTACCGACTCCGAACGGCAGATGTATTTTATGAGAAGCTTTTTCATGGCAGAAATACCCTCGGAGGTTTGCCATTGCTTGCCGAGGGGTGACCGCTATTAGAAAAAACTTTTTCTATTATTAAGATTTTGCTTGCCCTGACTGAGATTCGAACCTCGAACTCACCGGCATATCAAGTTATAGCACGCACCGCTACCAACTCGACCACAGCGGCCACGCACTCCAGACCTAACGCGATTAAAATTGAAACTTTACAGCTGCAGTGGAACAAAAATGAAACAAAATTTTTATTTACGTATTTAATTTTATCATTTTTTTGATTCCCAAGTAAATATGCGGTTTGTTATGTTAATGTTTCTTTTTTTGTTTTAACGGAAAAAGTATTGCAAATATGTTTCTGTTCAATTCAATAGATTCATATATCATTGGAAGCGTGAATATCTGATCAGGTGTGTTATTTTTTTTTTGTTTTTTCTGGAACTCTGTACTTCCAAATTTTGAGTCTTACGAAATTTCCTTGTGGGTTCGTTCATACATTCTTCTTTTCTTTCATTGGCTCGATAATACCAAGGGTACCCAAGTCCCTTACCCCTAGGTCTTTCATACATACATCTTTCGAATAATCTTTCTCTCGAACACTCTTAGAGCCTTCTCATCAGATATCTTTATCGTCCATGCTTCTGCGCCATACAATCGGAAGGGCAGAATGGGAGAATTATAGAGCGTGGTTTTTGTCCGTCGAGAGAGGAATTTACTGTGCAAATGTCTACTCAGTCCGAAGTAGCACTTGTTGGCAAGAGTGATCCTCCTTTGGATTTATAGGCTGACATTATTATTGATGTTAATGCTGGTTCCTAAGTAAACGAAGTCCCCTACTTTTTCAAAGTTATAATTGTCAACAGTGATGTTTGATCCCAGTCGTGATTATGCCGACTGTCTTTTTGATGACAGGATATACTTCGTATTGCTCTCGCTTTGCTTCTCTATCTAGTTTGGAGAAGGCAGATCTAACTGCGCTCATACATAGGAAAATTCATACATACTTATATGTTCATATGTATCACATACATGCATATATATTTTCTTAGTATCGTTGCTTGATAAGCCTTGAAGTGTAAATATTTATCTGTTTTTAACGAGTACTTAAAATAATAGCAAAGCAAAAATTGCAGAAAGTAAACAAAAAATCGATTTCCTCTTTAACATTGAAGTAGCGCCTTTAATTAACCTTATTTACGCACTACTTACAATGTATGTAGGTATTTCACTAAAGAAAAGTTAAAGTTTATGCAAATTTTTATAATTTTTAAAATAATATTCTTCCTTGATACTAAAAATATGTATTGCATTTTAATTATTTTAATTATAATTTACGGCAATTACCCTTATATTCTATGTAGGCGTGATTTTGTCTATTCAAAATATTTAGTTGTTTTTTTTAATATACTTTTAATATGTTAAAAGGAAAGATATGTATATTTATAAATTCAATATTTTTTATTTTGTGAATTAGACTAATTAAATTGGACGACGGCTGTATCTCAAGCAGCTGCCTGTTCGAGTTTGTTGTGAGTTTTGCGGGTAGTAACCGAAAATTTCGATTCCGTGATCAACCAAAATAAGTAAGATCTAGGACGTTTGGATGACATATAGACACTACCGTCCTAAAAACGGGGAAAAAATTGATGGAACGGTACATCATTTAAGAAAAATAGGTAGTGAAAATTATTTTATTTGAATGGAAACTTGAATAAGCAAATTTTTTAAATTAATTTGTTCGTAGTTTTCGGTGTATGCATACAATCCTAGTTCACCGAGTTTGCGCGACTTTTTATTTTAAAGTATTCACCATCCATAAGTAATGGCCCGGCAGTGTATCCGGCCTAGAAAAATGGTTAGCAATGTACTTTTCAACACACAGTCTACATAAACAAGCATTTAATTGGCTTGCGAGCTAACCAAGTGGATAATTTCCGAAAGCAAAAGTAATTTCAAAAGACCTGCCCTTATGTTGAGAGCCCTTCATTTCTTTTTTGTATGGATTGGCCTAAACCGATTGCCTTCTACTTTCACTTTCCATATAAGAGCTTTTCATAAGCGCTTCTGTAGCTGATTTATAAATTTTGTTGAACACGATCGCTTGAAAAATTCATTTAAATCATCAGCTGAAAATCACGTTAGCGGAGTGGTTGTTCAGAGTAATAGAGTTATGTAAGTGAATTCAGGACTGTAATTGCATAAATTAAAAAAAGAAAATCCATTGTAAGAAGCACACACGCAAACACTTTATTCAACACTTCATGGGGAAAGTCGTCTAAAATGGCTTATCGTAAGAAGGCCTCCGTAAATTATCTACTAGGTACATATGTTTGTGTGTACAACCTTTGATAAGTATTATTGTTCTTATTATTATGTATTATTCTGCTTTTGCTCAAACAGGTGTTTAACCATTATTTGTTAATTATTGTATTTTTTTTTTCTTTAAGGCCGATCTAGAAATGGCCATACGTCAAATGTTATTCAATGAAATTCCAAAGACACTTGCAATACGCGGTGAACAATTGTCGGCGTTACAGCGTATGCTTGGCGTATTACAACGCCATCATCCACTTGGACCACAGGGCAATGAAGTCATCCGACGTATACACGAATATGTGCTGAATGCAAATGAATCGCTGAATGGTGGTGATTTCCAGACTGAGTTAGATCACTTGAATAAAACTTTAGGTCCAATATTCTCATCGCATCGCTTTGTTGGCTGTGTAGCTTCGGAGCAGAACAAACGTGGCTACACATGTTCACTGTGGACACTCTTCCATTACCTTACGGTGCAAGCGGCGCGTCAAGATGATAGTAATAATCCGCTAGAAGTGCTAACAGCGATACACGGTTATGTGAAATATTTCTTCGGTTGCACTCATTGTTCAGAACATTTTCAGGTAAGTACATGATGGGAGGTTGAAACAAAAAAAAAACAAACAACAATATCACTTAGTATGTATATATGTGCGTGGTTAGCAAAAAAAACGTTAATAAATTATGTATAATTCGTTGTAAAGGTTGGCATGCTCCTTGAGAACATCAGCCAATTTAAACTGATAAGCATGTTATTATTGATTTTATTTTAACCTGGTAATTTTTTTTGTACAACATCAGGCGTCCTCTGTGCGCGATTTTTTTAAAATTACCTTTACTGTTAGATACATACATACTAGTACATACATAGTTAAAAACAAAGTCAGCAAAAAAATTGTATAGGAACTTGCTAACAATTACGAATTTTGAAAAAAATAAAACCGCAATATACATACAATTTAGACTAAACGTCCATTAGTTAAAGCGCGCTTTCAAATTTGGTTTCATTATCTTTCGGTAATTTATGCTTTTTTGTACGCTTTCTCTGGCACTTGTGAAGCAGTCTGTGCGTAGGTCGTTGGGGTGAAACGCTGGTCATTACAAATCTAAATATGTACATACATATATATACTTGCTAACTTTAACAATACATATATGTATATGTATGTATATGTACATTAGCATGTGCACACATGGAGGTAAATATCTGCGGCATTTTATCAAAACGCTTATCTTGAGTGAAGCCATTTTTTTATTTAAAGCAATGTTTCATTGGGTTTCCAACAGTATTTTAACAATAAATTAGCTGTAGGTGTAGTGTCAGATTTCTTTTGCATAGAAACTTAATACAAGTATACAATTTTTTATGATGAACGGGCACGAGCACATATGTACATACATACATACATATGCTTAACTTTTTTTACTTTATTATATATTATTCTGTGAACGTACATATGTATGTATGTATATACATACATACATAATTAAGTTTATTGACCCAAAAATTTGCATAGGCCTATTTTTTTTAAATTTTTATAAGAGAAGCAAAATGCATAAAACTGAAACAAAAGCTATTGAGTTTGCTGTTTTTTAATCACTATAGAATTATTTTATGTACTTAGCACTCGTTAACTGTTTTATGGACTTTCATTTTACCGTAGGCTACCGCAATATGCAAAAACAAAAATATATTTCGTCAAAAGTCATTATCTGCCAATTATTTGGGTTTCTGAATATTGTGCAAAAAGTATTTACTTAAAAGTTGGAAACAGTATTTTTTTTTTGTAATACTTCAGAATTACCACAATGCTTTGCGGCGCCTCCAAATACTTTGTATGCATTAATGTGAATCAACATAAGAGTGCGTCCACGTGAAAAGGGCCCACTTCGGGGGTATTGGAGTTATGCATATATGTAGGCGTCTTCCTAGTTGATTTCCGAACATTTTGAGACAAATTAGACCATCCTAACTGAAGAATTGAGGAAAATATAGAACTTTGAAGGTGAATATCCGAAAAATGACTAATTGAGAAAAATCAATTTGAAGTTGAAAGTTCCATTTTTTTTTTATTTCTACTCGGACGTTAAATGGGTGTTCGTTTGAATCGAATGAGAAAAAATACTATTAGATCATTTTTCAATCATTATTATATGTGAAACATTTAATTAACAGCAACTCGACAAAGTTGGCCCTTTCTAAATATTTGCTTTTTCAACTAATTCAACCGATGATCCCAGAAAATTATGAATGAGTTAACGTTTGACCAATGAATCAGGAAGATGGAGAAGTAAAAAAATTGAAATAGACTCAACAGTGAATATTATATTATAATTAAAGATGAAACAAAGACAACAAATTATCAGTAATTCATTCATTACAGTCATTGACAGTAATCAATTCACAGATTTTATCACATCTCATCGCGTTTGCGCTTTGGACAAAGTGGTATACCATTCCGTACTGAATTTCGGTGGCCCCTTCTTCATCACAATGAATCCACAACGTGGTCTTTTTCTTTTTTTTTCTTTTCGTTCAAAAAAAAGTCCTTAGAACACGGAAATGCTTCATAGTATTTCTCCAATGCGACAAAGTGGGCCCTTTTCTTTTTTTTTTCAAAAAATAAAATTAATTACTTCTATTATACCTAGGAAGCTAAATTTGGTGTCGTTCGACGCGTAAATGTATATAGTTTTATAATAAACCATAATAAAATATTACGAAATTCGATCCATATATCGAAAAATCTATATATCTCGGAAATTAGATGCGACAAAGTGGGCTCTTTTCACAAATGGAATATTTTTTTATAAACGAAACAATCGTAACAATTTTGCGCTCTTCTCATCAGAGAGAATCTATCTCAAAGTTATTTTTATCTTGTAGTTAATATACATAAGTTGTAAAAATGAAATGAACTTTCCGAAAATATTAAATAATAAAAATTAATGTACAGGTTAACAAGTATGGAAAGAATCAGATATTAGGTACGTTCGCGTAGCTGATAGTTTATGAAAACTTTAAATAATCAAAAACAGCTGATTGCAATTTGGATAAAGAATTAATTTTTGTTTAAATATTTTAAAGGTGAAAATTATAAAATATAAGCATTAAACATGCTAGAAGTAGGGTTATGTTAGTTTCATTAAGTTTCCTTAGTAGGTAGAATGTTTCAAGAAAACAATAATTTCGTTTTACATATTTGGATGTGGACAAGAATTCAAACAGCTGTTCGTTAAACTTGCAAGGTCCTGAACATTTTTTGCGTTCGTGTACTATTTTTTTCTCTTGTGAGAGAAAAGAAGACATTTCGCCAGAAGTTTGCTGTTGTATATAAGTAGTGTTCTCGATGTCAATAGTTTGTAACAATTGTTACAAACTATCACGTTTTGGCGTTCTTGTACGCAAAAACTTGCAAGAAACTTGCAAAGTAGGGGAAATCGAGAGAGCGAATCGACATTTCATTTTGAGGGGAAGTTGATAATTTTTACTGGACAAATTTTTGCCAGTAAAAACTTGCAAGTGGAAAAACAGCTGATCAAAAGCTGCTGATTGCAATTTGGATAAATACGAAATTTTTGTTTAAGTGTTTTAAAGGCGAAAATTATAAAATGTGGGTATCAGACTTGCAAGAAGCAAGTACAAGTTCCTTTGGTTAAGCTTCGTTAGTGGAATGTTTCAGGAAAACACTAATGCAACGTTTTTCAATTTGTATATTTGGATGCGGACAAAAATTCAATCAGCTGTTCGTCAAACTTGCAAGTTTTTACTGGTTTTCCGTTCTTGTACTTTTTGGTATATTTTTCACTCTGAGAGCGAACGTTGTCAAATTCTAAGAAATTTCTTTACTGGATAATTCTTACTGGAGAAGTACGAGTACAAACCTATATTCTGCTAGAGATTTTAAACCAACGTACCTATTTTGTGACGTTGAAACGTTGAGATTACATGTTTATCTATTCTCGCACTTTCTGGACATGCTTAATCGATTATTTAATCTTTCTCTCCACATATTAAGCCTTTGACGAATGTGACTTCTTATTTTGACAGTCAAATCCTTCTTGTAAATTAGTTAAAAGGCAACAGAAAGGTCCTCCTGGCGAGACTTATGCATTTGACATCGAGCGCATCGCCGATACTGTCAGATTAAAAAAAACATTTTCGGATCACCAAACCCGATCGGGTCTAAATATTTAGAAACTGGATGGCTCCTGGAATGTAACGGAAAAAGAAACAATCAAACGGCTTCTGAACACTTATTTTCCAAGAAGCTCACAGAGAGGAGGCCTGACACGTCCACCAGTGGGTGTGAAGTCAAAGCTTTAAGCAATATAAAGCTTCAGAACCAGACCCAGTTCATACCCGCGCATCTCAGACCACTAGTATCTCATAATTTGCAATTAAATCCCTAGAGAGTATTAATAGCAACAACTCTCTAGCTATAGACAGTCGACTACATAGTTTCTGGATTTACTTTTCAAAATTTTGATGAAATTCAAGGCGGCTATGTTAATAGGAATCGTATATTTTTTTTTTCTATGGTTACATAGTAGATTTCGATCCTACATATATAATTTTATAATTATTTAATTAAAGTTATAATTATTTAATTATTTTTGAATCTCATATTTGTAATTTTTTGCAGGAGATGTCAACGCGCCGAAAAATTTGGAATGTATCCAACAAAGATGAGGCTGTACTCTGGCTATGGACCGCACACAATGAAGTAAACAACCGCCTTGCAGGTGATGAAACCGAAGATCCCAAATTCCCCAAAATACAATTTCCCAGCGAATCAAGTTGTCAACAATGCCACAAATCGGCTACAGCGGTTTCTGCAAGTAATACCGATATTAACTGGGATAAAGATGCCGTATTGAGTTTCCTCAAAAATATACACAATCCCGGCTACATAAGTCGCTACGGCGTAGATAATGAAGCTGTGCTGCAGCCATCTCTGGATAAGTTGCGTCAAAAACGTATGGTCGGTAATGTGTTCTCTGAAATGGACATACGCATGGGTATGTTGTTGTATGGATTTTGCATCGTCATGATGGTTGTTGCATTCAAACTTTTCGCCATTAAAGGTTATCGCCGAAGGCCATATATGCATGATGTGCTCGGAAAAGTGTGAATAAGTTAAAGAACAATTAAAATAGTTTAAAGAGTAAACAACGATTACACCGAGTATGGAAATGATTCACAATTGTATGTGTGAAATAAAGCTAAGTGAGTTGAGAGCTGAAGCTTTGAGAAGTAAGACGGTAAATTCCATTTTTTTTTTATAAAGACAAGGGATCTCAATTTCGATTCCATTTATAGTGAAATGTGTATGTCTGTAAATATTAGTAAAGTGGGCATTGAATAAAAATGTGAAATTGGCATGTATGTACATATGTGTAAGTATTGTTAAAGAAATTGATAGTAACTATTTTTAAAAAGCTAAAACGATTATTAATCTACGATTTAAGTACATAAATTCTCAGAAAGTAATTCCGATGCAAGTTAAATAAATTTTATAACTACACATTTACACTCGCACGATTTATATGAATATAAAAAAATTTGTTTGCATATATGTATATTTAAGAAATAAGATATTATTGTAACGAACCCACAGAAATAACGTACATATGTATGTATGTGTATATGTACATATATACATATTTACATAAATCCGTATTTTATAAGCAACTACTACAACATGTTTTATTACCTTTTTTACAACGTCAATCAAGTCTTTCCAAAGACCACTTACTTACAATCTCCGCTTAAAAATAAATACTATATGAAAGAGTATTTTACATGCAAGCACATACATACATACAATGTATTAAATCGTATTTTGTTTACGTCAATTTGTGACCCGCAATTTATTACTACATATAAAGTAAAAAAAAAAACTACAGACATCTGGTAATTTGCTATTCTTATCCGCGTCGGACTCATTATAAAAAAAATCATATACATGCATACATACATATATTTGTAAATAAATAGTATCAAAACAAATTTTCAATATATCTTTAATTCCGCATCCTCAGATGAGCAGCGACTACAAATTATTAAAGATAGAGACTTTGTTGACTTTTTCTTCTGTGTACTGTTTTCGTGTAAGCGTGTAGAACATGCACTAGGACATAAGCACAAAGTAGCGCCAAGATAATGGACGAGCAACTGAGATGTAAAAGGTAGCCAAAGAACAAATACAGGCAATCGTTAAGAGATAGCATTGCTAAATATAAAGTATGTTTGTACATATGTATGTACATATGTACGCATGTAGAAAAAACCTGCAAGCATGTCTATATTAAGAAATTGTTCAGCTTCTAATGTCATTGTTGTTGTAGCATGGTTCCAGCATTCATTAATATGTAACGCCAGCAAACAAAAAGTGAATTTCTACGGGGTTTTCAAGTGAAGAAGAATGGTGTGTTATGAGTTAATTAAAAAATATTATCTTTGTTGCCTACGTAAATAGTATTTCAATTCAAAAAAGTATGATGAATTTTCGAGCACAATGTGGTGATATTTAAGCTTTGTCTATCTCGTTGTAATCATCCCAATTTTGTAGAAGGAAGATAACTGATAAAAGAACATCATGCATTTGATGAAAAGCTTTTTCAGGGCAGATATGTACTCGAGGGTGTCCCAAATGAGACTCGAACCTGGCATCTCTGCGGCATACCGAGTTATGACATGCACCGCTATATGCTCGACTAAAGCCGCTAGCGCTCGGTGGCTTGCGCAATTTGTCGTTTTTCTTTTTTGTCACTTTTATGTTTGGTCATGAGTAGTAAAATGTGTTCATTTTATGAAAATAGAAAAATTTCACACCAAAATTAGGTTGAGTCGGGAGATACAAATATCCATTTTGGCAGCGATTAGAATGGGTTCAGACTTTGAAAAAGTAGAGGACTTCATTTACTTAGCAACGGGCATAAACACCAATAATGCCCGTCACATTGTACGGCGCGAAGCATGGATGATGAAGACATCAGATGAGAGGAATCTTGGATGGGCAAACGATGAAACGATGACCTGTATGAGCTTTTACGAAGATATACGATGTGTGTTCCAAAAATATGCTGAGCTAAGTCAAAATCACCTAGGCGGTTATAGAGTCAATTAAGTAAGTGAGTTTCGTTACATTACTACGAACAACAGCAATGTCAAGAAAATGTTATACTTGAGTTTCAAGTGTGCTCGCATAAAGGTATATTTGTATTATATACTCGTATATATGTACATACATTATTATAAATATAATTTAAATTTATATCTTTAATTATGACTTACCGGACTTTTCCTTGTTTTTAGTAAATAATAGTTTTTCTATGCAAAAAGTACAACTATGTATCTTTGTTAATTTAATATGGTCATTTAAAGCTAGCTTACAACTGAAATATGTAGGAGCGATTAATGAAATTTAAAAATAGTATTCAGATTGTGGTTGTTGTAGTGGCTATCCATACCATTAATCAATTAAGGACGTCTGCTCCATCAATCGTTGTTATTAAGCTCAACTAAGGAGAGGTCCATAAAACGGTTTTAACAGTGTTAGACCATAAGGAGAGTGGTGCTAGTTTAGTGTGTTTGGCGGAGCATCCAAGTAGGGTAAGTAGGTGTTTTCCCAACTACAATATCCAGATCTTCATTTGGGCCAAAGCAACGAGGGGTCACAAGTCAGCTGTAGCCCTTCTGCTGCGGCTTCAGTGCGAGCAGGTTTCTGTTTGGAGAGCATTAAGTTCTGCTCTTAGCGGAAGCACGCTAGGCTTCATGGTGCAAGTGCTCCTCAGATGGCATCAAAGATGCTGCGTTCTGACATGTCTGTTGTCTTGTCCACCGGGTTCTGCTTGTGCCGGCCATCAACTTGGCGCTGAAAAGTTTAAAACCGACTGGCAAATCGCCCTATATGTTGCCAACAATGGGTTTTTGTCTTTGCCAAAAGTGCTGCATAAGTGTGTTATTAGTAATATTCTGTGATGTTAATACTTTCGATATGCACTTTATTAAGTATGTTTTTAAAAAGCATCACCGACGTCTTAGAATTAAAAATTAATTAAGCAAAATATAATCACGCTTACAAAAAAAAAAAACCTATAAACACGTAAAATTTTTTTCTAGTCCAATAACTTTTTCTTTGACTTGGGTGTGGATATCGTTTTGAGCGCAACTCTTCTTGGTGTCTTATTGTTCGTCATGGTCGTTTTTGATGTTGGCGTCTTCGTACAATCTGGCGTTGAGGATGATGTATCAGCAACTACGTGCTCCTCCGGATTTATATCGCAGCTAATCTCTTTTTCAACCGAAGTTTTAGCAGCACCTGGCCCCGCCGCCGAAATGTCTACTGAATCCTCATATACCAAACGTATATCCTCCGTGCACTCAAATGTCGTTTCGTTGTTAACGGACGGATTTGGTGGGACAGCAGATTTTGATGTAACATTTTGTTCAACTTTAACTGTTTTAGGCGATGTTTGCTTTGCAAGCACCTCATCGTCCACTTCCATTGGTGTTGGCCAGGCATCAAGCGCTACTTCTTCTGCAGTTGAGGTGGTTGTGGGTGCTGGAGTCGTAATAATGGCGCGTGGCGTTCTTCGTACTGATATGGGCGTCGCACCCTTTGACTGACGTGTTGTACCAACGTTCAGCTTTGCAGCCGATGCTGGTGATTGAACACCTTGAGCTTGTATTTTTGTAACTATCATTGATTTGGGTGTAGTTTGAATTGTTGTTGGTGTATTAGGAGGCTTAATTGCATTTGGCAAGGGTACGCCTCGTGGTGTACGTCTAATTGTAATTGGTGTGACCGGACGACTCTTCTTCTCTGGCGATTCAAAACGTTCATCGGTGCTAAGAATTTCCTTGTCTATAATGATTGTGGTGCCAAGTGTTTTTGTGATTGCTAAGGCTGCGGCAGTGTTATTTAAATTATTTCCTTCACTTTCTATAACGTTCGCATTAATATTTAAGGGCAGTATCGAATTTTGTTCATCGCTTGAATTTTTTAAATTTTTAACGAATTTTTGCTGAACTTTTTCCATTTCTATCTGTTTATCAATTTTTTGCTCCTCCACTATTTCAGCTAGAGTATCACGCTTTGTTGTACTTATTTCTTTTTTTTCATCTGTAGAGGGTTTTCGTTCCTTTCCACTTTGTCCATCATTTTCCTTCTGCTTCTTTACTTTCTTGACCACCGTGCTTGTGTCGTTCATACTCAGCACTTGTGCCGCATTTTCATATTCCTCACCCAATTCACCCGCTTCAAATGTGATTAGCGAACAGAAACCATCAGTGCTTGATACGACAACAATTCGGCCATCACTTGACCATGTCACATCAGTCAATCGGGTGTAATGTATATTAGAGATTACAGCAAATGGTTGACGTTGTTGAGTATCATAGAAATAAACTGAACTACGTGTAGCTACCGCGAAAATCATTCGATATGGTAGTGGCACAACTGGTGGATTTACATCAGGCTTATGTGACCGCAAGCGATATAGAATGGGACAGCAACGCACCGCTACAGTATACTGTCCTGGGCAAGGCAATACAATAGCAGGCTGCCGGAAAGAATGTCGGCTAAAAATGTACGTGGTATGCAACGACTGTGGGATTTCATCATTTTCGGCTACGCCAGCAGGCGTCAATAGCAACTTGCCGTCTGGCGTGAAACAAAGTCGACGGAAGAATGTCTGCAATGTGTCGTCGTGGAATAAACGCATTCGATGACCATGTAGTTCATGACCTTCACCGACCGGCAGCGGAGATTTGTTAATTCTGTGTAGAACCTTCTTCGTCTGTATATCGAATATACGCAGATATCTGTAAATAAAAGCATATTGAATATACAGGCATTTAATATAACATCATTGTTAATGCTTCACTTTTAATAAAAATAAAAATATATATAATAAATACTTATGTATGATTATTTTAAAATTTAACTTTTTTGATTTATTTTACCTATCTGAGCTGAGAGTTGCTATATACATATTCTTAGGATCCCATGCAACGCCTTGTACAAACGATTTATGATCCCGCAGCATTCCCATCGATTTGCCTTTATGCACATCCCAAACTATTGCCGTGTTATCCACTGAACCACTTACGAGAAACTGCGAGTTTGGAGCCCAGCTCAAATCATAAATATCTTCCATATGGCCTCGCAAAACCTTCAAAACAATCCATACTTCTTTATCTTGTTCATTGGTGTTATCCAATATGTTCAACGGTTCCTGATCGCCTTTTTGCTTCCAAATAAATACCACACTTTCATCGTCACCTGAAGCTAACAACTCACCATTCGGTGACCATTTCACTGCGTTCACAGCACGCTGATGTCGGGTTAAATCTGCAGCCAAGTCTAACTCTATGTCATTTCCATCCTCCGTGTAGTTCATATACCAGATAAGTACATGTGCATCCGTGCCGCCGGAAGCAAGGCGATGCTTGACGACGCAATTTTCTGTCGGTACTAGTGGTTTGGGTTGAATATCAACACTAAGCACGGGGTCACGATTGTGCCATGATATTTCGGGTATTTTACACTTCATGCTTCAATCAGTTGATCTATAATATTGCTTAATTTTGATAATTTTAGCATAACAACTTTTTCCCAACCACAGGTCAGTCAACACGCAAAAATTGTATTTACGCGCCAAAAACTTCTGCATTTAAATGTCAAAAGTCACTAAAAATAAGGTTGCCGCATCACAGTTAAAACTTTTAAAAAATCTTCAAAGGAAATTTATGATGAAAACTCAATGAGAACGACTGGCTACTAGAGCTGTAAAAGTAACGAAAAGTTTGGTACCCCTTTGTTTTCGTTGCTGGAACACTCAGCACCCGTTACTTTCGTATCGTTACTCGTTACTTTTGATACAATCAAGCACTGGTATGTTTCACGAGATGTAGAATCATCGATGTTTGCGTACATTTACGGCCTTGATAATTCCAAAGGATATTATCGTTTATCGTTGCCTTGCAAGGTGTAAGATGATACTGCTGTGTTGAAAAGGAGTATACTCATAACTATTTCATTCCGCACAATATAAACAATCAAATTGACAACTACATATACGGAATATGCGAGTACCGAGTTTATTTTGTAAGTAACGGTTCGGTACTTCGAGTCAGGCCTTGTACTCCTTACTCGGTAACGAATACATACGATTTGCTACAGCTCTACTGGCTACAGGCAACAGCTTTCCATGTTTACTTATGTAGGAAACTATTTGGACGACGACAGGGCTACGCGACAGAATAGAAAAAAATGTACGCTCCCGATTCAAAAGATTCGTGTCACCATCAACAAGGCGTAAGATAATGGAGATACAAAAAAAATGTAACAGGGGTTGTTTGCCCGTCGTGTCCGATGTGTTAATAGCATTAATATGGCCGTGGCAGATTAAATGCGTCATGACCAAATTCTTGTTTTTTTTTTTTGTTTTGAGTGACTCCTAACTTTAATAAGTCATGTTTTGGGAAATAAATAGTGTTAAATATGATATTACAAACATTCTTTCAAATAAAAAAGCTCGCAAAATGATATTAGACCACTTTTTCGCTTGGCGCTGAAGCTAAAAACTTCTATATATGCTTCATGCTATTTCATACGCTTTATCTTTTCTGTCAAAGCGAATCTGTTACATAATCGAATTGAATATTGTATGAAGCATGGAGGATGGCCTTTAGGAAACTTGACAGATAGATTTTAAAGGTAGCGACACAACAGTACTGGACAATTACTTATTATACTTCAATTACCCAGATGCCTTCAAAAAATGAATTAAGGTTTAGCTTTCGATATAGTCCAAATGATTAATATTAATTTCCTAAATGGAGATGCAGTTTGTGAGCGAAAAAATGAAACACTGATGATGACATTAAATCGGAAGGAAAAGATGCATACTTTTAATTATAAGGGTATGGAAGTTATTGAAGCGTTGTGAGAAGTGAAAATAGATGGAGATTATCACCCCTATGCTGGAATCCGTCGTACGTTCGATTACGCTACGAATCGTAAAATCGGTATGCTCAAATCCGCTTTTCGTAATCGTAAATTCGAAATTCGTAGACTGTTTTCGCAATTCGTAATATCGGTATGCCAGAATCCGTCGGAGCTGTCAATTGCGGAATTTTTGTACGAACAGCCACTGGTGTCGGAGCGATATAAATTTTAGAAAGATAAACGTTTATAAACCCAAAAATAAGCAAATATGCATGTATGTATGTATATTCATGTGTACATTTGTATTTATGTACATATGTATGTAATATAAACTATGCAAGAAAAACTAGAATTATTACGTGTGTATATATTTGCGATGATCACAAATAAATCGTACGCAGTATGTTTCTTGTATGAATGCTTCTTTGTTGAGGCGAAAACTTGTCACAAATCTTTAAACTATTTAACATTAATATATCTGAGCATTGAATTCGACAATATTACACACTTCATAATTTAAGAAATTTGTATTTAGATCATCTCTTAACAATGTATGTACATACATTCGATGCATATTTATGAAATTCTGCCTTTAATTAACGTAAACTTCTTATCAAATGGCTTATAAATGTTGATATTAAACTTCATTCCTTACTAGCAATAATATCGGTACATGTACATACATACATACATATATTTCTGCCAATATGGCTAATTACAAACTTCGAAATTCCTGTTTTTGGTTGGCAACGCGGTTGATAGTTACGATCGGATTTCAGCATACCAAATTTCGAACATTCGGAACGGAGCTACGAATTCGTAACTACGAACATTCGGATTACAGCATAGGGGTGTATGTAACTATTATGAATGTTAATACCAACTATTCCAAATTAACCTTTCATTTCATAGCTCAGGCCGGATATTTCTGGATCATACAAGTGCGTATACATACATACATGTATGTATAATTGGTAAGTTTCGTTTCTATTGCAGATCGTTTTGGAGTATACACAGCAAAAGATAACTAGTAAAATAAATTAACGCCCCTATGCTGTAATCCGAATGTTCGTAGTTACGAATTCGTAGCTCCGTTCCGAAAGTCCGAAATTTGGTATGCTGAAATCCGATCGTAACTATCAACCGCGTTGCCAACTAAAAACAGGAATTTCGAAGTTCGTAATTAGGCATATTGTCAGAAATATACATGTACCGATATTATTGCAAGTAAAGAATGAAGTTTAATATCAACATTCATAAGCCATTTGAAAAGAAGTTTTCGTTAATTAAAGGCAGAATTACATAAATATGCATCGAATGTATGGACATTGTTAAGAGATGATCTAAATACAAATTTCTTAAATTATGGAGTGTGTAATATTGTTGAATTCAATGTTCAGATAAATTAATGTTTAATGGTTTAAAGATTTGTGACAAGTTTCGCCTCAACAAAGAAGCATTCATACAAGAAACATTCTGCGTACGATTTGTTTGTGATCTTCGCAAATACATATATACACACGTAATAATTCTACACCCCTATGCTGTAATCCGAATGTTCGTAGTTACGAATTCGTAGCTCCGTTCCGAAAGTTCGAAATTTGGTATGCTGAAATCCGATCGTAACTATCAACCGCGTTGCCAACCAAAAACAGGAATTTCGAAGTTCGTAGTTACCCATAATGGCAGAAATATACATGTACCGATATTATTGCTAGTAAAGAATGAAGTTTAATATCAACATTTATAAGCCATTTGATAAGAAGTTGTACGTTAATTAAAGGCAGAATTGCATAAATATGTATCGAATGTATGTACATTGTTAAGAAATGATCTAAATACAAATTTCTTAAATTATGAAGTGTGTAATATTGTTGAATTCAATGTTCAGATAAATTAATGTTTAATGGTTTAAAGATTTGTGACAAGTTTCGCCTCAACAAAGAAGCATTCATACAAGAAACATTCTGCGTACGATTTGTTTGTGATCTTCGCAAATATATACACACGTAATAATTCTAGTTTTTCTTGCATAGTTTATATTACATATGTACATAAATACAAATGTACACATGTATATACATACATACATACATGCATATTTGCTTATTTTTGGGTTTATAAACGTTTATTTTTCTAAAATTTATTTCGCTCCGACACCAGTGGCTGTTCGTACAAAAATTCCGCAATTGACAGCTCCGACGGATTCTGGCATACCAATATTACGAATTGCGAAAACAGTCTACGAATTTCGAATTTACGATTACGAAAAGCGGATTTGAGCATGCCGATTTTACGATTCGTAGCGTATTCGAACGTACGACGGATTCCAGCATAGGGGTGTAAATATAAATTTATTCACTTAAAAGGTTCAATTGAAATAAAAAGTGAAGAATAAAAAACCAAATAACTCGGAAAACTATTTTTGGATTTGAATTTTATTGCTATGTTTTCTGAATAGGAATGAAACAGTATATTTTCACATTCTCCAAAATTATGTTTTTTCTTACAAAAATTGTGAACGCTCCTGAAGGAGAGGAGGTATAATGGCAATATCGCTTAAATTTTTAGAGTAATAAGAACAAATTCTTTAACATTTTATTTTAATGAAGTTCATGCCTTTTCAAGGGAACTTCAATTAAATTTTGTTAGATTAAACTTTGGCGGTTACAGCAACTTAAGCAAAACAAAACCAAAGGTGTCACAAATTTATATTCCTTCAATGATTAGAGGAACTGCTTTCAGTAAAATAAGGATGTTGCATTGCCTGTTCAGCACTGATGCGTTGATTTGGCCTACATACTAATAACTTTTGTAATAAATCGCGCCCCTTGGAATTGAGTCGCGGTACTATTTGGCTCCACGATGTAATTGGCGGAAATGCTAGGAAAAAAGGTGTATAAATATAAATTTACAGAGTGGTTGCACTCGTTCTTACATGGAAGCGCCACATAGTCGGCCAAATGCGTCACTCCTGGCCAGGACTCTTCTGTAGGAGTACCCAGTACTCGGAAGATTTTCATTAATTGATCCAAGACATCGGAGCCTGGGAAAAGTGGACGACCAGCATCAGCGAGCTCTGCGAAGATGCAACCAGCTGACCACATATCAATACTAGTTGTATATAACTTTGCACCAAATAGCACATCTGGCGGTCTATACCACAATGTAACCACTTCTGCGGAATAACACTTTACCGGAATGCCAAAGGCACGCGCAAGTCCTTTTATAAATAAGCAATGAAATTAATTCAACTTTTCTGCTTTTTCGTAATATCTTACCAAAATCAGCTAATTTCAGCTCGCCATTTTTATTGATTAATAAATTCTGAGGTTTCAAGTCCCGATGGAGTACATTGTGACTGTGACAGAAAGCGAGGCCACGCAGCAGTTGTAACATAAAGCTGCGGCAAACGGCCATATCGATTTCTCCATTCAAGCTATCAAAATACTTCTTCAAATCCTGATCACAATGCTCAAAAACGAGTGTTAGCTTTTTGTCCGAGTGCAATACGTCGTAGAGTCGCACAATGTTTTTATGTTTCAGTTCCTGTATTTGGTAAATGCAATAACGCCGACAGTACTATTATTTCATTCCGACATACCTTTAACAGACAAATTTCCCTGAGGGCTGAGCTTGGTACTCCCTCGTCATCTTCATCCAAACGGACACGTTTCAATGCCACGATTTCCATGGTCTCACGATTGCGACCTTTAAAAACAGTACCATAGGTGCCCTCACCAATTTTCTCCAGTTTTTCATATTTTTGCATTTTAAGTGAGCAACTCATACAAAAAGACCGCCTACAAATTTAATTTATAGCAAGCAATTTTGTCAAAAAATTTTGCAAAAGTTTTAGAACATAATACTAGTGTTGGCGAAACATAAAAGTTTCAAATGTGCTAAAGCCGATAAGAGATGATGTTAAGCAAATTAATATAGTACTAAGCGATTTTTAAAAACAAAAACGATTTTTTTTAAATTGTTGCTTTTTAATTAATAAAATTATTTTCTAGACCATTATTATTTTAAATATTTGAGAAATGCATTGAAGAAAAGAGTAAGTGGCAGTACATTTCTTATTATTATATTTGCGGAACATTTTCGCTTTGGCGGAAAAAGAACAGTGTTGCAAAACAACAGCTGTGTGTTTTTGCGTTTGCCTTACCCAACATCTCCACAGAAAATAGCTGATGTCGTACAATAGATGTCAGAAAATATATTGTCACAATGGAGACGGCTTATTTCTTTATGTCAGCCATTTATGTCTTGGCATCTATTGTATGAAATAAGCTGTGACTTTATTTCTTTGACAGCTAATTTCTCATTTGGCTGTACATTTCGTGGGGTCAACATCGAAGATATTTTCATTCAGAAGCAAAAACTGAGTTGTTTACTATTGCATTTATTAATGTTTATGTATTTGGGAGGAAAGAAAACGTATTTCTTGTATTATTTCCAGCATATTTGCGCTTTATTTAACGAACTTACTTGTTTGACGCCATTTTACAAATGTTTATGTCAAGACATCAAACTGCCCACACATAAAAATTGACAAAAGCTTTTTAATTTTTTCCTAACGGGTTATTTAACGTATTCGCTCAGTGCTGCCAGATATACGGATTTGTCCGTTTTTTACGGATTTTCAGCTACCTGAGGAACAATACGGATTTGTTTACGGATTTAAAAAAATATACGGATTGTATACGGATTTTCGTATTTGTTCGTTCTCTCACCTTTTTTTCTTAAAAAAAAAAATGAAAAAAATTAATATATTTTGAAAGAACTATCGTCATATTAAATTTTTATCGACTATCGAAATTGTATAAGTAAATAACTCTTCGATATACATACATATATATTAGAAAGTATATAACTTTTCGATGGACAAATGTGTGAATATCAAATTTTGGTATTCAATGAGTAATGTTCTCTGGATATTTTCTTATGCTGTTTTAACAATTTTTTGTAACATATGCTTATATGAGATAGTGAAACTCAGGGTTTCGTATAAATTTATAGGCTTTCTTTTTGCAGAAAAATGAAATTTTCAGCATATAGAAATAATTTTTAAAGCCTTAACAATCCAAACTACAGTATAAATACAATTTTATTACGGTATAAAAACAATTTTATTACAAACAAGTGTACACTCTTAATAGGAGTTTTTAGTAATTAGATTTTCGCGTGTTATCTTGCGATTCCATTCTTTCAAGTCTTCAAAAAATTAATATATTTCGTTTGACGTAATAAGACATTTTAAATTCATTTAAAAAAAAAATGTGGTAAACATGGAAACCGCATATCAGATGAAACGGATTTATACGGATTTTCAACGCGGAAGATCTGGCAACACTGATTCGCCCTATCATCTCAAATGTCATTTGGAATTAATTAAGAAAATTCTGTTGTGACTAGAGGAGTTACTTCGCAAAAAAAAATCCAATCAGATGTACATTAATTATAAACTATTTATCGGAAAAACACTTATAAATAGATAGATCAATTTAGAAGAAAAGAGTGGAGATGTGTTAACGTGGCGAAAAAGTAAATGTAAAAGGTGTAAATCGAAGCAATTAACAGCTATGTGAGGCGCTGTTGCATACATTGCGCTTTGCCATTTGCAATGGTAGTCGTAGTCTGTACGGTGGGTTGGTGGCTGATTGGCCACGGTGTAATGCTCCAAAGTTAGCTGGCTTTATTGAGATCAACCCGCCCCTCTTAGGAATCAGAATATGCTGTTAATTGCTATGGCCTCTACTTGCTGCTCTAAAGATAACTTATAATTAGAGCCGTTTACATTTGTCCATTGAAAATTTGTAAAGCTTTCTACATTAGTCACCACTGATAAAAACAAAGCTTATAAGAGCAAAATAATCACAGAGTTCGAATGTGGCATAATTTTTTTATGTCGTTTCAGAGGGTCATATTTAATTATCATCTTGAAACACTGATACAAACGCTGGACAAACATATTCATCCTCATTCTTGCCTCTGAACAGTGCTCTACTGAGCTGATTAGAGTTTCAACAGTTCCATGATGGTGCCGCCAAAAGACAATGTGGACCTTGAATGCTTTATGGTAACAAAGCATTCTTGGAAGGGAAAATATAAGCGTATATTGGCAATTGGTACCGCGGGAATCTCCACATACAATCCGGATAAATTCGATTTGACGAATCGTTGGACATATTCGGATATTATTTCGGCGGCACCAAACAAAACTTCAAACGTAAGTGCATTGCCATGGCTTTTGCTAAAACCTTTAAATGTGTTATCTACATCATTTGCATTGCAGATACCAAATGAATTTGTATTAACTATAAAAAAAGAGAAACGCGCCGATTCAATGAGATTTTCATCTGAATATCGCAATGACATACTCTCCTCGATATTAAAATACTACAAGGAATTCGCTGATAAGCCTAAAAATTCACAAGTAAGTTGATTGCAATGAATTTGTTGCGTGGCACTAAGCAAACACGCCCATTCGTTTTGTTTATATCAAACTTAATCACTTATGTTTGTATGTACATAGATATACATGTAATTATTATCATAGTATTTGTGTTTTGTTTATTTCTATATGAATATTTATTTACACAATGCTTTGCAGCGTTTCCCTGCTTATAAATATCATTGGTCCGGCATCAGTTTACCCACAATGCTTGAAGTCACACCGTGCTCATTGGATCAGTTGGATCCAACCACTAATGAAGTACTCACAAGCTATATGTACAAGGACATAGAGGGCATAATAGGTATTCATAGTGCTATTGTTATAATAATCAGAAATTTGCTGCATGAAGTTTTCGACACGATAGAGTGCAAGTTTTAAATAAATCATATTGGATAAAGCATAATATACTAATGTCTTAGTTGTTGCCATAAAAATAAAGAACTTTTGAATGTCAATTTAATGAAATTAATATGTAGTCTATGCATACTAACAACTCAAACTTGTTCCTTTTTAAATTTTTCATTGTCAATTTATTCTAAAACAACTTTCTTTTACACAACTTAATTTGAATTACTTGTCTGCCTTCTCTACGTTATAAGTAGGCATTTCCGACTATGAAGGCGGTATTGTTATGGCACATGGTGGCTTCAGTCGTTTACATCTCTTTAGAGCATTGAATCATCATGAAATCGTACAAAATATTGCTCAAAGATCTGTACAGTTTTTGGGCATTGAAACTAAGATACTCAAAAGTCAAATAACACTTGAACAATTTGAACGCCAACGATTTGGTGAATATAGGTAAATGGTATTAAGTTCATTTTATACGAACAGCACATATCTAACTGTATACTTACATACATACATATTTCATTAAACAGCAATGATCAGCATCAAACGTCTATGACCGAGTTCACAGTGCAAAAAATTACTCCACGTCATCCGGATGCAGTGAAGCGTATACTATGTCTCACGGAAGCAACATTACTCGAACGCGACCCGCAAACATATAGCGTGTGCACGCTACGTCTATTATCGGATGTATTTGCGCTGGTGCGCGATAAGGACAATTTGCAACGCTTTTATATTGAATATAAAAATGGTATATTGCGTCAGTATTTGACAAATGATCGTGATTCATTACTGGCAACGCTATTGGATGCAGTCCGTTCGAGTGGTAATAAGGATGTGCATGTACGTATAAGCAATACGCCGCGCGGTAAACGTTACGTGCCGTTTAATTGTTCCGTTGATGAGGAAACAGAGGCGAATTTGCTGCGCTTGATAATCAATAATGTACAAAATCCAACAAAACGATTCGAAATATTGGAACGCTTTAATGCAAATATACCACATAGTGGTCTCAATTACAGTGTAACACAAGATGTTAGTGAAATGAAAAAAAAAACCCTTGCTTAACATAAAAAAAAAATAAAAAATTTTCTTTGCAGAGTCTCTTTGCCGAGAACAAAGAGAAACTTATCTTGGGGGCTTTACAAGCATTAGCACAGAAAGAACTCGACAATCCAACAGCACAATTGAATAATCTAGAAATTGAAGCAATTTTTCACGCACTCACACGTTTACTCGCCAGCAAAGTAGGCTATGGGGCATTTACAAATTTACAAGGGTAAGTTTATGTCCACTAAACAATGCAATTAAAATTTTTAAGCTACATAATTTCATTTTATTTAAGTTTTCGGGAAATTATTGGCACCAAAATCGTTGCTGCACTACGCCGCAAGGATTTAGCAGTTACTTATTCTGCCATTGATATGATCAACTCACTAATGCATTCAGTGAATGCCGATCATGATCTAAAGCAAGAACAATTCAATAAATCATCGATACTATCGTCGAAAACTTTCTTAGAAACATTGCTTAACATGTGGACAACGCATGTGGTATGCAGATAGATACTATACATTTTATTTAAATTTACATTTACATTTTTTTTTTATTTATCAACTTTTAGAGTCACGGCAGCGGTGCTCTGGTACTTTCCGCTATGTTAGATTTCCTCACATTCGCTCTCTGTGTGCCTTACAGTGAAACGACAGATGGTAAACAATTCGATATACTACTCGAATTGGTGGCCGAACGTGGTCGTTATTTATATAAACTATTTCAACATCCCTCATTGGCAATTGTTAAAGGAGCTGGTCTTGTTTTGCGCGCCATCATCGAAGAGGGCGAGCTGCATGTGGCACAACAGATGCAATCACTTGCCTTGGATGAGGCGGCGCTGTGTCGTCACCTACTTGTAGCCCTGTATACACCTTCTAATGATCCAACGTTGGCGACGCACCGCCAGCTGTCGCGCCACTTAATTGGACTCTGGATAACGGATAACGAAGAAGCGATAGAATTGTTTAAACGCATATTTGTAAGTGTTCTAACTATTTAAGAAAGCGTAAATTAAAAATTGTTATTGCCTTTGATTTTAGCCTGCTGGCTTGCTCATGTTTCTGGAGAGTGAGGAGAGTGTACCAAAGACTGATGTGGAGGATGATAAGTTAAATTTTCGCGATAATTTAAAACTTGCAATACAACATTCCAATAGAAATAGAAAGAATAAAATAGAGAAGCACTTGCAGGTATGAAAGGCGCCGAAAAGCAATGTTAAGGCAAATTTTTATTTGACACTAATTACCGAAAACATGGCAAATATTTTATTGTAACATTTATGCTATTCTCCATTCCCTCATTCACTTTTTGAAAGCTCAATAATAATTTCTAAAATTTTTGTTTTTTGTCTACAGGACATTAAGCATTGGGGCATGAACTTATTGGAACAACAAGATCCCACTGCCCAGGCCATTAAAAATCGTCCAGTTGTGCTGCGTAATCGTCGTCAGCGTAAGAATAAAGACGATGCAATTTTAAATTTACCATATTTCTTCTACAACTTCACCAAAGATCACAGTTTGCCGAATTTAATATGGAATCATAAGGTTAGTAAGCATATGCATGTACATACATATAAATAAATAATATCCGTGTAGAATGATTTGGTTCTTATAACAAAAGGTTACACAATTATCTCACCACTTTTTCAGTGGAAATTTAACTCTGTTTGTCGTTTAAACGCAGTTTGTACTTTTTTTTCTCCTGTGTAAGACCCAGTTTGATGGCAGGGCTATTTAGTCCATTAAGCCAGGGTATATCTCTTAATCAGAAGTGATTTTTGACGTGTGAACGTTTTTTTTTTGTTTAACTCAAGGCACATTCAATAGGTAGCAGCAGTAGAAATTTTGAAAAAAAAAAAAAAATTGAGCCCTGTATACATATTTTGTTTTTGCTTTTAAAAGCTAAAATTTCAAAAATATTTTATCATATTTTATTTTAATTTGAATTGTCAAATTTTGAATTTCGTTGTGTTAAGAATGCTTTTAGTACAATTCATGGTGGATGATAAAATATTTTTAAAATTTTAGCTTTTAAAAGCAAAAACAAAAAATACAGAGCTAAATTTTTTTTTTTCAATTTTTCTACTGCTGCTACCTATTGAATGTGCCTTGCAACCATGATTCAATTATAAAAGGTTATGTACTTACTGACCGCTAAATTCTGACACTCCTTAATCTATAGTTGTATTTTAGAAGTACGCAGAAAGGGGGAACAATGTGATCCCTTTTTGCGAAAAAGTATTAGAAAAATACTTAGTAAAATACTATTAAAATAGTATTTTTTAAGTAATTATTTCATTTTTGTACTAAGTATCTTATGTCTGCGGAATTTTACCCTTCGATTTTATACAAATAAATATGTGGAGATTTAACTCTTTTTTAATTGGCAAATTATAAAAATAAAAGGTCGAACCAAGAGCCAGCAAAAGAACAAAGTTTAAAATGGAAAGGTCGCCAATATTATCAATAAATATTTTAATTAAAAAAACTCAATCGTCGTGGTTGTGTATAAAAACATAATTCCAGTTCTCTATCGCACATAATGTATATTTTCCGAGAAATGTGATATTAAAAATTCAGAGGTGGTACGGCCACTCTTCCAATAATTTATAGTTTTCTCCATGACGATGCAACTGATTATATACAGATCCCTCAGTCTATCTCATCCCCATTTATCGCTATTTTTTTTTAAATTCCTATCTTTTAATGCAGGCTATAAGCTGTATTCCTGCCAAATCTCATTCCAACTCATTGATCCCTTTTTACATGATTGAATTACCAACATAAAAACTTTCCAATTTAAAATATTTGGATTATACAAGCCTATTCTGTATTTAGATATTGGAAATTTGGTCGGAATCGGAATGAATAGCATCGCTACGTGTATCAAAGCGACCATTTTAATTTTGCTTTTAAAGTCTTGTCTCTAATTCTCTGAAAAGAAAAAGAATTAAATTCTGATCCTCTTAGAACTGAAGAAACTAATAACATATTGAGTGGAAATGATTTATATATTCCGATTTGCACAACGGGCCTGTACATTTTTGAAATGAAAATAAAACCAGATGATTATTGTAGAAACTGTTATGATATACCCCATTTTTATTTTCATTTACTCAAAAACGAAATCTTAAATAATTTGGTATCGTCTTCGGGAAAGTTCGTTAATGGGCAAGGAAATACCAAGTGTTAGAAGGAACCTGTAAACAAAGTGGTTAAATTTTTATAATATCTCCTAAGTTGCTATATTAGAGCACAGTTACCAACCGACGTGTACGTACCGTTCTGCGGTGATTAATTTCAATAACAAGGTTCATAAAATAGGCCGGTCGTTTCTACACCGGTGGACAACTGCGATCTTACATTTAACTTACGTGTGAGTGTGTGCGTCTAACGCAGGAAAAAAGTTAGAAGACGGTGGTTTTGCACTTGGGCATGTCGGTCGAAGAAACCTTTAAATGAAAAGGTCTAATTATAAGAATTTCCCTTAATAAATGCAGTTGGTATACCATTTAACTTACGTGTGCGTGCCTTCAAAAAGTGCTATAGATCGGCAGCAGGAAGACGCTCCAGTCGATCGACGATGGATACTGTTGTGAGTTATGTATGTGAGTTAGATGTATCATTGATGTAAACAAAACTGCTTTTTACTCACTAGCTTCTCGGCCACCAATGTGCAAATAATATCCCACTGAAGGGATCGCATTCTAAGTATTGTGGTTAATTACACTGTAAATAAGATATATAAGATGTTTTAATTGAAAAATGGTTATATTGTTATGAAATAACATTAATTTTTGCAAAACTTACCTAAATTCTTGCAATCACAAAATCAAATGTCAACAGTGAAAAAATTAAAAATTAGACAAACGAGTCAGTATTGCCAACGCTTTATTTAGTATGAAGATGTTTTCAATATACTACTATTACAAGTGAAAACTGTAGAATATGCAACATTCTTCATGAGTTAAGGAGCCGATTTGTCATGCGGGAAAGAGTGAGCTGCTTTATTACAGAACCTTTTATTATTGATTCATGCCTTGCAACTACCTTGAATTGTACTGAAAGCATTCTTAACACAACGAAATTCAAAATTTGACAATTCAAATTAAAATAAAATATGAAAAAAGTTCCAAAAAAAAGTTTGCTGCGGCTACATATTTGATATGCCTAGGTTTAACTGCAGTTCCACTTTGCTGGGTTATTCAAAGTGGCCTTTGTTTACGAGGATTTTTGAGGTATTCTTCTTCAGTCAAAGTCAGCTTTTGTGATTAGACCGGATGTTGTGAACCGTATCACGCTGCTGAATATTCTTCCATTTGACCAACTGAGAGTTCTTCGAATGCCTTTAATACAGAATACTGTATTTGTTGTTTGAGCTTCATTTTTAAAATTGTATAGCTCTGTCAGAGCTGCTTAAAAATACCTTTAAAATCTTATTGGCTTTTCACTGGATTATACTTCAGTCTTATGGTTGAGTATATAGTACAGTTAAATATCGCATGGTTGTAGTTGTCCATGGTTTGACAAGCCTCACACTGATTTGTAAGTACTTATAATTTTAATTCTATGCAGATATTGCCTATAATATGTATGACCTGTTAGGAGCCTATTTATTGTCTTGATTTCTCTAGCATTTCGAGGTGGTTACAGTACCAGCAGTTTTCAGTCAACTCCTAAC
This sequence comes from Philophylla caesio, assembly GCA_963971545.1. Classification (NCBI taxonomy): domain Eukaryota; kingdom Metazoa; phylum Arthropoda; class Insecta; order Diptera; family Tephritidae; genus Philophylla; species Philophylla caesio. Next base: position 116,779,072 of record OZ020606.1, on the reverse strand, counting down.
TTAGTTAAAACTAAGTTTTTTTGCATTAAGGATCTTAATGCCGAAGCAACTCTGCAATGTTGTTCGAATCGAACAAAAAGTGTACTACTGACTGTGCTACATTGCCTACTTTTAGGCTTTGTGGATTTTAGCAAATTGACGAACGGAACCATTTGGCAGACTTGCGCGTAGATCTAATAAATGCGGCAACACGATCGCTCTTCGAAAAAACTGTTCGAAACTGCTATAGGTACATTTTATTGGATAAAAAGCATCGTGATTTACTCGCTATCGATAAAAATGTATGATCAGTAGTGGAATTCATAAAGTTGTAACAATATGACAATTGTTTCGAGAGGTTTAAGATACATTGTATGTATCAATAACTAAATATGTCCCAAATTGGGTAAACAATTCGATTATCGTTATAATTGAGGAAGTCAATTCTGCTATAATACGAAAAGGTAAATCTCATGAAATCAATTACTACAGATCACGTATTCAGGCAACCGTGTATTTGTAATTGATTTTGAGAAAAAAATTAGTGACGTAGTGCTTTTGAAGTTTTTCGTTTAGCTTACACTTCATATTTTTTTTTTAACTTATTCGTGTTGATTTTCTAGCATTTTAGATTTTCGTGAAAACTTTGTTATTTATTTTTAAAAAAATGAAGGTTTTGTGATTGGGTGCAATAACAAATACGAGCAAGACAAGTCGCTGCACTTGTTCGGTCTACCGAAAGACCTTAATTTGCGCAAAAAGTGGGTGGACTTTTGCGGCCAGTACGTTAAAAAAAATTCAAAAATTTGCAGTGAGCTTTACATTTAGAGGATTCGCTTTATTTATGCTCCAACCCAATTGTTTTGCGCCGGCGTATTTACTACTTGATGGAAGCGTTATACGATGTGTATGGAATTACTGCCAATAGTGTTGGTGCTCGAGATGATGATAAAATTGACGCCTATGATTTGCCGTATCAATATAAAAACTTTTAACAAATTTCCAATACAATTTTCTTAATAAACATTTCAAAAATATAAATTATTCACAGCTGTCAATCACAGTATTCTTGTTTTGTTCTCCACTTTATTACAATTTCGTTTCATTTGACAGCAAACAAACATGGTCTGTAAAAGTACTATGTCACTGCCAGAAAATTATATTTTTCTCTCACTTCGCATGATCTGGTATAGTTGGTTCATGGGTAAATTTATGAAGCCATGTCCGCCTGCTTGTGATAGCGGTTTTAAAAATAAAGATCTGAGTAAAGAATGATAATACGTAGTATTCATTCATTAAAATACGTAAAACCCTAAACTTAAGAGCAAACCTATTTATGTCATTTTGTTCAGTGTCGTGAACAATTCTGATTTTTTGTCAATATGAACATTACAAATGGCGAATGAAGAAATATGAAAACAATTTAATTTTTTTATATTAAACAATTTTTTTTTGTTTTCTTTTATAGACACGTGAAGAGTTGCGCATTTGTTTGGAAAATGAACTACGTCAATTTATGAACGACCGTGACCTAGCTGGCAACATGATTGTGGCGTGGAACTATCAAGAGTTCGAAGTGACTTATCAGGTATATTTGCGTGTGAAAAAAAAAAATCAAAAACGAGATAACTGTTGATATATTTTCATCTCTAGTGCTTGGCAGACGAAATACAAATTGGTGATTATTATATTCGCTTAATTTTGGAGAAGGACGATTGGCCACAAAATCTCGTAAAAGACCCGTAAGCAGTTTTAAAGTTCTAACGCAGAGTTCTTAATTGATTAATTGCGTTTGTTTGTTTTTTGTTTTTTTTTTGCAATTTTAGAATCGAACTTTTTAATGCACTTTATCGACGTGTTCTATGTCGCCAGCGTGTCAATGATGACCAACTAACGGTGGTGTCACTGCAAGCTCTTGCTAAAGTTTATCGTCGTTATCACAAAGAAATCGGTCGTTTTAGTGATATGTCATATATATTGCAATTAACCGATCGTGTACGTATAAATTCTTGAAGCGTTAATTGTATATAAAAAAAAAATTGAAATTCAATTTAATTGTAGTGCCTTTCTCCCTCTCTGCGCGATGCATTAATTAATCTAATATCCTGCCTGGTACTAGAAAAATCCAATTGCCGTCCACTTGTTGATCACGTGCAATGCCTTGTCGATCTGATCACCTTAGCACACCTGCATAAGGGGCGTGCGCAGCCCAATACGAAAACGAATGTCATCGAGGCTGGACCGAATATGGAAGCATATGAGGAGAAAGATTGGTATTATAATATTGAAAAAGACGGTCAGAAACCGGAACGTCAAGGACCGATTACCTATTCAGAATTAAAGGAGCTATGGCAAAAGGGTGTGATTACACCAAAAACTCGTTGTTGGGCTATCGGCATGGATGGTTGGCGTTCGCTCCAACAAATTCCGCAACTTAAATGGTGCCTTATCGCCAAGGGCACGCCGATATATAATGAGACCGAATTGTCCTCCAAATTGCTGGATATACTCATAAAATGCACGAGTTTCTTTCCAAGTCGCACACAAAACGGCACTGCCGTACTTATACCCGGACCCAAGCTGTCACGCAAACTATCTGAATTTGTTTGCCTACCACATGTTGTGCAAGTGTGTCTAACGCACGATCCTGGCTTATTGGAACGCGTCGCTACTCTGCTGTGCCATATTATGGAAGACAATCCCGAAATGCCGAAAGTGTACTTGACGGGTGTATTCTATTTTATGCTCATGTACACTGGTAGCAATATATTGCCGATAACAAAGTTCCTAAAAATGACACATATGAAACAGGGCTTTCGCAGTGATGAGGTGAGTTTTAAAGAGTTAAGTTAAATATGTATGTACAATATGTAGCAGTGTAGCTCTAAATCTAGTGGCTATAATACAATTCCAATTCCAATTCAGTGACCGCTGTGGTCGAGTGTGCAGCGGAGTGTGTGGTAACTCGATAAACCGCTAAATTCGAGGATCCAATCTCAGCCAGGACATGTAAAATCTAAATCATAGAAGACGTTTTTTTTTTGTTTAATAGCAGACATCTCTCGGCAGGCAATGGCAAAGGGTATTTCTACCATTAAAATGCTTGTCACGTCGGCACACAAACTACCCTCCATTTGTGGTAGAATTTAAAGGTGCACGCCACAAATGGTAGAAGAAGCCCGGCCAAACACTGCGCACTGAGTTGTGAAAGCGTCTTGCTAAGCCATTTCAAACAATGCATAATATAAATATGTTAGTAAATGAAGGAAAATTGGCTTAAATTATTTAAATTATCTATGAAAGATCAAAAATAAAATAATATCGAGTTCTTTGTACCAATGCAATTGATTTGATTTTTCTTTATAAAACACATAAATTTATACTTTTAAATTAGTGGGAGTATTACAGGTATATAAATCATATTACTGTATGCTTTTAAATGTAAATCTTCAAAATTTCAAGAAAAAAAAAAATTAAGTTCATTCTGTAATTACAGTTTTAAACTTTGTAGAAAACAAAAAAAAACCTACTTAAAAAATGTTGACTTTTTGTTAGAATTGCAGGAAATTTTTTTTAATACACAATTTAATAATGTGCAAATTTTCAAGTGACTAAATATTATCGTTTTTTGTAGATTGTTTTTTTTTGCTGTATTTGCTTTAATGTTTGCAGAAGAAAAATGCAACACCCACGCAAAAATTTAGAAATCTACAAAAATTATCATTTGTAGTTACTTGTTACTTGCACATAAGATTTATACTAGAATTTAATTGACCATAAAAAGTGTAAATGTATATTGTGCTGAACTAATTAATTAAAAATTATATTGACAAAGTATTGTTGCTTACTCAATAATTTATTGTTACTTCTTTTAAGACATCGCAATCCGGCATAATGCATCGCAGTATTTTAGGACAATTGCTGCCGGAGGCAATGGTATGCTTCTTGGAGAATTACAGTGCTGAAAAATTCGCGGAAATATTTCTAGGCGAATTCGATACGCCTGAAGTGATTTGGAGTTCAGAAATGCGACGTTTACTAATCGAAAAAATATCTGCACATATAGCAGATTTCACGCCACGTTTAAAGGGGCACACGATGGCGCGGTGAGTTTCACAGCTGGCGTTTATAACCTTTAATTTGCTAAGTACTTTTTAAAACAAACCTAAATTCATGCGTACATTCATTGGCAGGTATCCCTACCTTGCCATACCGGCCATCAGTTATCCGCAATTGGAGAATGAGCTCTTTTGTCACATCTATTATTTGCGTCACCTTTGCGATACACAAAAATTCCCCAATTGGCCCATTGCTGATCCGGTGCAACTGCTAAAACATACTTTGGATGCTTGGCGCAAAGAGGTTGAAAAGAAGCCACCACAAATGACTTTGCAACAGGCGTATCAAGATCTTGGCATCGATTTGACGAAAACACCCAAGCCCGATGAATCGATGATACGCAAGAGTTACTATCGTTTAGCGCAAATGTACCATCCAGATAAAAATCCGAATGGCCGTGAGATATTCGAAAAAGTCAATCAAGCTTATGAGTTCTTGTGTTCGCGCTCAGTATGGTCTTCGGGTGGCCCAGATCCCAAAAACATAGTGCTCGTGCTACGCACACAAAGTATACTTTTCGAACGTTATACTGATGGTGAGTTGAACTTTATTATTGTAATTTTGAAGCAATTGAATTGAACAAAATTTTTCCTTTTTAAGTGCTACGCCCCTACAAGTATGCTGGGTATCCTCAGCTAATCAAGACTATCCGTCTTGAGACACGTGATGATGAACTCTTTTCGAAAGAGGTGCAATTGTTATCAGCCGCCTCAGAGCTTTGCTATCACACTGTCCATTGTTCTGCATTAAATGCAGAAGAGTTGCGACGCGAAGAGGGTATTGAGGCTCTACTAGAGGCCTACACTCGTTGCGTCTCCATTTTGGGTGCCGATTCTAAGCCCGATTCGCTACACTATCAAGTAATTTCGAATGTGACACGTTGCTTCGAGGTAGCCTGCAACTTTGAGAAGTGCAAAGAAAAGATTATTACATTGCCACAACTGCTCTCGGATGTGTGTCGCGTTGTATATTTTAAGGTAAAAACCGAAATTGGAACTCAGTCACATTCAATTACATCGCACAGTTCTTCTATTTCAACTTTAGCATACACTCTCGGTTAGCTTGGTGACCAGCATGGCGGCCAACAATTATGATCTACAAATTAATTTAGTGCGTAATGGCGTAATGTGGTCGTTGCTGCTATTCTGGTTCGATTACGATTACACGTTGGATGAGAGCGGCGTACAGGCGAGCGATAAAACTAATCAACAACAGGTGTCCAACAATCTTGCAAAAATGGCTATGCTCGCCTGCATCGCGCTTGCTGGTTATGGCCTAGATTTACATAAGGCTACGAATGGCACGGACAATGGCAGTGGTGATGGCAATGGATCGCCAACCGCAACAGCACAGCTAACAAAACCAAATGCCGCTATCGCTGCGCCGGGATCATCGATGTCTGCATCGGCCTCGGCCTCGGCATATATGAAAAATGCACATAATCCATTGCAAAACGCGAACAAACAATTGGCTTTAAAGAGTAGCGGTGGAAGTGACTCAGAATCAAAGGCCGCCGTTGCTAAGCAGGACTCGAATGCCAGTAACAAATCGGATCTTGTATCTGATGCATCGTCCACTGAGAAGGAGAGTAATAGTGAGACGAGTGGCGATGTAATAGCGAAGACAAACGACTCGAACCTACCGAAGTATACAATAGTTTCCGAAGCGAAAAATACAATCGTGAAGCAGGTGCTGGATCGCTTGCTCACACCGTACATAGCGAACAAATTGCCCAAGGAGCGCGCAGGCGATGTTAGTCGAAATGTTGAATTTGCATATTTTTTCCCATTTTTTTTTTTACTTATTTTTTACTTATAATTTCGTCAGGTTTTGAAAGTACTTACATCGAATACGCGTAATCCCTACTTGATATGGGATAATGGCACTCGTGCGCAATTAATTGACTTTTTGGAGGCGCAGCGTACAACAGCTGTTAAGGAAACATTCGAAGACGTAGCTGAGATGTGGAATTTAGTGTCAGAATTCCAATATGATGCAAACAAGTAAGCACAATAATGTGAACTAAAAGAAAAAAAAACATAATTTAATATATCTCATTAACTTTCCCACCCCATTTCTTTCTCCCCTACAGGGATGAACTACAAATTGGCGGCGTCTACATACGCATTTATAATGAAATGCCAACATTCCCAATAACGAAGCCTAAGCAATTTATTATTGATCTGCTGGAGTATCTCAAGCAAGTATATCATTACTTGACGACCACCACCAGCAGCATCGCTTCACCTACACCACTTGCACCCACCAAAATTGGCCAAGATGGCATTTTAACACCCACACTCGCACCGAATCATCCGAAACTGAAGCAACAGCCGGTAAAAACTGGTAAAACATTCGACGATGTATTGAACGCTTACAATCGCTCAAAGATACGTAGTAAACTTGAAGCTGGTGCTTTACTCGAACAACAACAAATGCAACAGGAATATAGATACGATTTTGCCAATGATACAGCTTTACAAGCACATGTGATAATGGTGCTGCAGGCCCTAATGGCTGTGATCAAATGCAATGCCGAGGTGGAGATACAATGCATTGGCAGTTTCAATATGATTTTCGGCTTCTTGGCGCATAACCTGTTCAACGATGTGAGTGTGACTTTGTACTTATTTACATACGTACATACATACGTACATATATATGCAAATAAAGAATGTTTTTGTTTTTTGTGTCTATTTGCAGAACACCGCCGTTAAAGCGATAGCACTCGAAGTGGTCGCCTTAGTTTCGCGCAATAAGGATTGTGTTTCTGAGATAGCTGCCTGCGAATTACTTGGCCAATTTTTGGTAGCACTTAAAGATCCCGATTTGCGTAACAGTCAAGTAAAAGTGCTCGAAACTATGTCTGGTCTCGTGAATGTACAAGAAATGATTAAGGAGGCGCAAAACAAGGGTGCCGTCATTTATTTGCTGGATATGTTTTGCAATTCACGCAATCCACAGTTACGTGAAATGTGCGCCGAAATAATGGCCAAGATGACGGCGGATCGATTGAGTGGGCCGAAGGTAAGAATTGTGAATTTTTCTTTTGGATGGGACTTGGTGCAGTATTTTTCTTATTTATAATTTCAAAATGGTACTATTTGGGCGAAACGGCCGGCAAAGAGATACATAACCTCAAAACTAAAGTAGGGCCAAATACTAACAATCTTATGGTCAGCTTTTCAGTGAGATTAGTAGGAGACTAGTAGCCGCTAGGCAACTATATTAGAATTTTCATTACACAAGGCAACCCGCTACTGGCTGTCGGCTTCTTAAAGTATGTAAACGTTTCCCTTTTAAAACGATCGTTATATTTTTTCACTATTTCTTAAAATGCACTTCTCAATCAATTAAAATCAGGGATGTTGTCTGAGTAGACCGACAACTATACACAAGTCTCCATACATAATAGGGGCATAGGTTTAGTTAAACTCAGTTCAAATTTAAACTTAGTTTCCTTGTGCTCAATTAAACTTGTTGCAACCAAATCGAAGTGCGAACGTCCGTTTAAAGTTGACTGAAAAATTGCATACCGAATTTAATGTCTGTTTAAACGACAAACAGAGTTCAACTTGCACTGAAATGTACCTACATTTAGCCATAAAAAATTCTCTACATAAATGTTAAAAAAAGAATAAGCAGTAAAGATCTTAATGCCGATGCAACCCTGCAGCTTATTCAAATAGCACAAAAACTGTACTACTTTGAGCGAATCAAACAAAAACTGTACGACTTGCATACTTTTAGGCTTTGTATTAGTTCCCTATTCACAAATTGTTGCAAATCCCTTGAGAACTGTACAAATACGCGTGCACCTACACGAACGCAATATTGATAAATAAGAGATTGCGCCTTGCGCAGGTCCGTTACCTTTTTGCTTTACGATATTGGCATTCAACTGCTCAAAATGGCGTCACATCGGCAAAGTTTCTTTAAAATTCCAACACGAGTGAAGTGAATATTTGGAGTTCTATAATTTTAAAGGTTTAATTAAAGTTTTATATTATTCGAACTTATAAAGCAATTCTCCAATCAAAATGAGAATACGTTATTGCAGGTGGGACGTACATGCGCAGATCGTAAATTATTTTTGTTAGCTGTCGGCGCAATCTTTTCTATATCAATTTTAAACACGAACGTAATCACTCGCAGATAGGCTTAAATAATAACATGCATTGCACGTTAATATAAATTTACTAAGAGCCAGTTTTTCAGTGCTGGTTTAAACTCAGTTTAAACTAAGTTTAGTTAAACTTAGTTTCCTTGCGCTCAAAAAAATTTGTTGCAACCAAAACGAAGTAGTCAGCACACAGCTGATTAGTTAAACTAAGTTTAACCGAGCACAATCGGTCGTTTAAACTTAGTTTAAACTCCGTTTAAAGTTGACTGAAAAACTGCATACTGAGTTTAATCTTAGTGTAAACGACAAACACGAGTTCAACTTGCACTGAAAAACTGGCCCTTAATGCGGCAGCATGAACGCACTTTGAAGAAAAAAACCTTAATGTGCATTTTAAGTGCAGTACAATGATGAAAAGTGAAGGTCTTACGAGTTCTTATCGTCCTAATACGATATTTCCACGCACATGACTCATTCTCCATTTTGTAATTCGCTCTCTCATAAGTAATTGGCACCACAATACAAATTTATCTGAGCTTATCGCCTCATTTGTAGTTGATCCAATCTGAATCACCATGCAAATCACGAAAAAATCGATGCCGTCTCTAATTTTAATCGGGCAAATTATCAAGAATAGCTGCCAACACACATACAGCTATAGTAACAAAACAAAAATTAAACAAACATGAAACAATTAAATGCTAAAGCATATTCAAATGTCCAAGTTTGTGAAGAAAATAATAATATCGAAGAGGTTGTTGGCTACAACCATGATTCAATTATAAAAGGTTAGCTCGATAAACAGCTAGCTCGCTCACTTTTCCTCAAACGGCTCCCTTAGCATCAAAACCGTGTTGCTTCTTAAAAATAATAATAGTAGTAACCTCAAAACTTTTTAATACCAAAAACTAACAGGCAACACTTTTTGTTTCTAATGTGCGCGTAAACAGTAAGTTTAAATACGGATTTTAATGACAGCATTTTTTCTGATTACAAGACTGACCCCGTCTAGTAAATATTTTATGTAAATGTGTATAAATGACGACGCACTTTTGCATTGAACGCTTTTCACGCGCATATAAATTCGATGTGACAGAGTGGAAAGTTTTGTAATTTTTAGAAGGAATGGGTTTAAATAAATTAAAAATAATGTGACATAATAATCATCCAAATTCCAAAAACAAGAATTTGTAAGAACTAAATTCTTGAGTTATGAAGTTTGATTTATTTTTCTTTTAATATACATATAAAGATTTATTTCTTAAATTTCGAATTATTGTGGTTTTCTTACAACTCCTTTAACTCCATAAAGTCACTTACTATTTATCGGAATTAAAATGTTTGGTCCTTTCACCCTCTAGGGGTTCATCACAATATTAAGAATAACCCTGATACCGATGGTAAATAAATAAAAGGAATAAACCGAATAAATAACTTCTTCGTAGTAAGAAAGCTATACTTGTCGCAAAATAATGCAAATGAGGCTTCGTTGACTTGGGTTAACGAAGTGTCCGGGAGCACCTTGACCTAACCAACTTGCGAGTTTTTGGCTATAATTAAAAGCCTGGAGCTGGTTTTTGAAAATTTTAATGGCGCAGAAATAAAATCGTGCCCATGTTCTATAAAAACCCTCATTGCATGTTCCCAACACATAAGCACCAGCAATGATGTGAAAAAGCTTCTTTATTTTAAAACTCGGACTCAGAACCACTTTGAGATAAAAAAAATTTAGAGCTTAACATAATTTTAGCTTGCAGTTTTAATATTCTTACTAAACAACAGTTAAATTAATTAATTGAGGTAAGAATATTTTTTATTGCCATTTAAGCACAAAATTTCTTCCAAATATTTGCAAACTTTCCGTACTATGCTACTCCTAATTTCACAAAAAGGGAACGCATTATTTACCCTTTTCCGTACTTCGTATATGCAACCTTTTGTAAGGGAGTGTCAAAAATCCCTTGTCAATATTGATCTAACAATTTATTATTGAATCATGGGCTACAACTACATAGAGTGAATAAAGAGGCAAGAGTATGTTATGCTGTATTACAACAGTAACAGAAATGTCAAATGAGTCACGAATGTAATTCAAATAGCGAAATACGTGATTCACTTGTTGTGGAAACACCGTATTAAACTTGATCCTCGGCATTGCTAGTAGTGTTTTGCTGATCAATATATGTATGTATTTATCGAAATTTTAATCGATACTTTTACATAATTTAAGAACCTCCATAAATCGTAAAATCATATTCCTATTGTTAAAAGTATCAATACATAATTGATATCACTGATGTATCAACAATTTAGTTATCGTTACAACGTTCGAAATATTAAACTAATATATCTCTATAGAGAATGAAATTTATCGATAATTTGATAGAGATATGTATGATTTTAATTTGAAAAATTTTGAACTCAATTATAATTCCATTGCAGGGCCGTGCGATCGGAGGGTTTTGGTGGTTGCAAACCAGGGCATATTATCGTACATATCGAGCCTTTACCGCCATTTTAGCGTAAGCGACAAAACCCAAATTTTACAGAAGGTTTTTTTTTAATATTTTTTTTTTTTTTAAGAGTGAATGTCGCTTACGATAAAATGTAAAGTCGTACATCTCCATAACTATAACGATTAGCGAAACAATATTTAGCCAGATGACGTATTATCAGTTTTAGAACAGTTCTGCATCAAAAAGTTAATTTTGGAAAAAATGTCGCTTACGTTATTTTCGCGGTTAGGGCTCGATATATGAAAAGAAATGAATCGTATTCAACAAATTTTTTTTTTTTTTCATAAATGAAATGTCAATTCAGAACCCCGAACCCCCCGTGGGCAGAGTCCTGCACACGGCCCTATTCCATTGCAATATTTATTTTTGTTTATGCTTATTACATTTTTTTTTTTTTTTTTGACTTACAGGTGCGTATTACAATCTCTAAGTTCCTGCCAACACTTTTTGTCGACGCTATGGTGGAATCTCCGCAGACTTCAGTGCAATTATTTGAATCAATACACGAGCATCCTGAACTGATATGGAACGATAAGACGAGAGAGACTGTCTGTGAAGCTGTAGTGGATACATGTGAGAGGTATGCTTTCCACCTTTGAAGCATCAAACAAACTAAATATATCAAAAACAAAATAACAAAAAAAAAACACGTTTATCCCATCTTTTTGCAGCTTCTATAGAGCGCAAAAAATCAATGACAAACATCTGTGGAAAGATCCCGAAATGCTTAAGGATATCGTCTCCAATGAAATTGTTGTGGCCGGCGTATATTTGCGCTTATTCGTCAGCAATCCTGCATGGACGTTACGGAAACCAAAGCAATTCTTATCAGCTCTGCTCGACTTTGTGGTGGAGCAAACAAGCAAGAGTTCTTCCGAGGCAAGTGTTTATGAGTAGAGTTAGGGTTATTGATTTTATTGATATTTATAAATTGCATTTCCTTTCCCCACCATTAGCAGAAAGATGTCTTGGAATTATCAACAACTGCATTGGTGGAGTTATTGCGTTCACAGCCGAATCTAGCCGATGATATACCCGTCTTGGGGCACATACCCAAGCTATTCAATTTGCTGACCGTACAGCCTAAAAGTACATTATCTGTATTACACCAACTCTCACTATCCGAGGTAATTAACTACTTAAATATGTGAAGCTACAAACTATAGTTTTTCGACATCTCTAATTTTATCTACCGCTATACTTCTTATACTGCAGTTTTGTGTAAGCGCTGTTTCGCAAACCGAATGCATATTACCGCTCAAGAAATGTATGGAACATCATCGTGATTGCATTGAAAAGTCCTGTGAGACACTAAGCAGAATATTTAAATACCAACACGTAAGCACTTTCTAGTACGTCACAATTATTTGCATTGCTTTATTGTACATCATTTGTAGGATGCGCTCATTTGCCAATCGCTTGAGGTGAATTTGGTGCCATTTTTATTGGGCCTACTCGATAGTCGATTGGAATATGTGGACAATGCGTCGGCGGTGAAGGCGCAAATTGTCAACGCACTTAAGGCCATGACACACAATCTCAATTATGGTGAGCGTGTTACACAAATTTTGCTGAAACACCCCATATGGGCGGAGTACAAAGATCAACGACACGATCTCTTCATAACAGACACTAATATAAGAGGTTATCTGACAGGTAGTGTGTTGCTAGCTTGACTACACCAAAACAGTACTTTAAAAAACGTACCGATGTCTTTTTTTAGGTTTAAATCCCACTGCTGGCTACTTGACGCAGGGACCAGCACAAAGTGTGGACGTACTCACATCGCCGCCGCCCATCGATCGCGACGATCCGTCAGCGCGACCGGCCATAGATTAGTTAACATGCAGTGCAGTGCGTGCATCAACAGTAACAATTTGCCGATTGTAGCTTTTCTGGCGCTACGGCAACAGCATATCTGGTAATGCGGCGTATTGTCGAGGCTTTAATTGCGATAACGATGTGTGGCAAAACAAGTGAACTCGGTGTGTTATTTATTATTGGTGCATAGCAGAGAGTAGAAGGCACTTCAAATAGATAACACCGCACTAAAAGAATACATAGAAAGCATTCAAGGCGTCGAAGCATGATTTATTATAACTTATTTAAACATGTTTTTTTGTATTTTGTATTATTATGTTAATATTACTTTTTTGTGCTTGATATACAAAAGCTAAACGATGATGATAGTATTTTTTTTTTCAAAATTACGAATATTTAATGTTTCCCTAAATTGTGTATACATATTTAATATTTACTAATTGCATTCAATACTTTAAATGCATCTAAAATGGCGTTAATATGTGTGTGTTTATTTATCGAGAATACCAATGTTTTTTGTTTTTTATTTAAAAGTTCGAAAGGACACAGCAGCTTGCACACAAATCAAAACAAACACGCAAGCAATATTATAAATTCGCCAATAACTTCTAACAATTTCCAAGCACACTCACACAAACACACAGAAATACACACTTACATGCGTGGAATTTGTATATTTGTAGATTATAAAGTTTACAAAATGGATGCTTACACATGTACATATGTAGGTGCAAGCAATCAAAATGCATGCGCCACACATGTGCAGCATATAGTAGATAATTACATACATACATACATACGTACATATAAAAAATGCATATACATAAATACATATATACAAACATACATACACACATAATATACACAAATAAAAACTGGTATCTATCCTAAGTGATGCAGAAAAAACAATCTTAATAAAAAAATTCAGATTCATTTTGAATGAATGTGCTAAAGATTTCGTGTTTTTTTTTTTTTTGAATTGTAACAACTTTAACGCATTCGTTTTTGTCACCCATTTTATGAGAAGATGTACATAAGTTTTTGTGTATTCTTCCCTTTGCCAACGCTCAATTATTGAATAGTAAGCACAACGCCAATCTAACGTAATCAATTGTTGAAGCAATTGCTGTGCCCACTATGCGCCATCGTTCCAAATACAGCACCAAAAAGAGATTGTACTTTTCATTGACGATGCGAAACGAGTAGAGACGCTGTAGATAGCCCAGTACGTCGAGTCTCTCCGGAAATGCTATGTTGTAATGACTGAAAAGGGATAGGAGTCATAGGTACATACATAAAATATTTTTAGGGGATTCACAAGGTGTCGTAAAGTTGTAAGGTCATACAATTTTTCGGTAGCTCAAAATTTTGTTTTATTTTTGCATTGCACAGAAAAAGGATGTAAAATAACACAACTTGACATTTTTCAATTTGTATGACTTTACGATAATACGACATTTAACGACACTTTTTGAATCCCCTACATGTAAAATTAATTGGTGTATATAGTACAAATTGATATGATAAAATGTTATGCATAACCATGATTCAATTATACAAAGTTGAATAATTAGGCAGTTGTCACACTCTTGCATGCTGCCTTAAGGTATCCTGTAGAAATTAGTACTTTTCTTGTGAAATGGCCTGGCAGGCAACACTGTTGCCTTTTTATAGTTTTTTAATTATTTCAGCATGCTCTACAATTAATAATCGAATTGACGGCATTCCCGTATGTTTTCCCGTAGCCTTGCTTATCTAGCAGCGAACAGGAATTGAAATTTTTTTTCTTTGCATGTATGAAATTGATTGGTCGTTGGTTCGATTCCCGGCCAGGTCAGATCATTTTGTTTGATATTTTTTTTCCAAGAAAGCATTTATTGTTTTTAAATTTTTTACTGTATATATTTTATATAAAATAACATAAATTAAAAAAAAAGAATTTATATAAATATTAACAACCATAAAATTATACAGTCAAAATATCGAATAGAAGAACATTTATTAGTATTTTGACCAGTTTTGACTAACGTCTTTACTTGATTTCCAACAGATGTATGTATATCAATAAAAATTCCGTTAATTTTTTGACGAAGGTATTGTGTGCTGTTTTCCATATAAAATAGAAATTTTTTCGAACAACTAATGTTACATTTTTAGTGACTTGAATCTTACAATTTTATGATCTACAAAAATTATAATTATATTTAAAAAAAAAAATGGAAATTGTAATGAAATATGTACACAATCCTGGTTACTGGGCTTTTAATATAATAATAATACTTTTGGCGCTTACACTATATAGCTCAGTGTTTAGCGGAGCTTCGCCTATCATTTGGCTGCTAAAACTGATATTGAATTGAAGAAAAAATTTATTATTAAATTTTTTCCAAATGCGATAGTTCTATTTTCTGCATGTTAAAACTTAAAAAAGTTTGAAATCACATTGTTGTTGTTAACAAAATATGTAAAAAATATTTGCTTCTAAATCACACTTGCGTTTTTTGTTTATATACTTTTTTGTATTAAGGTGCTATTTATATATGTACATACATGTGTGGTTAAATATTCGGTTATATTATATTAAATTGAACTATCAAATTTCTGCAAATATGTTTCATTCTATATACAAACCGCATTTCGCTACTAGTTACCTACATTTCTACTACCTTTGCGCGAAAAGGGATAAAATATTTTCCCCTTTATCAGACCTTCTTAAATGCAACCTTGCAAGGCAGTTGGAAAACTTAAACGTCAATAAGTATCCAACCTTTTATAATTGAATCATGATGCATAACCAGAATAGGGAAAGTGCCAGGTTTGTAACCTTAGAAACAAATTTGCATATTTATTTTGATTTTAAAATTAATGAATAATGCGTTGTATAACAGCATTTGGGTACATTTTTCGCTAACAAAAGATTAGGTAACGCGGCTTAAAAATTAAATATCGACATTTTGACGCACTTGTTTCAGCTTTAACCTAAGAAATACACGCTATTTGAGGTTAGGTGCGTGATTTGCGGTTATTATTAATTATGTATTATTATAAATGTTTTTTTTTATAAATAGTTATATATGTAATGCTTATACTTAGTTAACAAGTATCTGGTTTTGTTCAAAAATAAGGTATATACATAATTAGAAATTTCGTTGATTTAAATGGGAAACGGTTTTAACCAATTTACTTGGGGCATTGTAAGTTCGCCAATTTGGAAATTTGCAAACAAAATTTTCACATAATACATACACACATATGCATATACATATGTACATACATCATTCTAAATTTATATCAGCGATTTAAAGGGTGTAACCTTTTCTGATGGAAATTTATCTGCGGTCACAAACCATAACTCCAAAAATGGAGTTATTCTGGCCTCGTATGCTAGTACATACATATGTACATTATTCATGTCAATCGCAGGATCCCGAAATCCCGGCCTTTTTTTAACTCCCAAATATCCCGGGATAAGTCTATTTAAATCCCGAAATTGTAAACCGCAATGTGTTTAGTAAACATTTAGTTTTTAAATTTTGTATCATTCTTAAAAATCCCGTTTTTAAGGGCGAAACAAAGCCTTTAGAAAGTTCACAATCGACAAATAACACAACTTGTTAAATGCCCTTTGTTTTGTCCTTGTCATTGAAAAATGAGAACATCTTTCTTGATGTAAAAAATGGACCTTTCTATGAAAGCGATGTTAATAATACTTTTGTCCAACAATAAAACTTTTTCGAAGGCTTGGTAAAAGAAATTGATAGCTTTTGTAATGAGGCGATAAAAAGGCCATGCCATACAGAGAGCATTTAAGTTTTTGTCGACAATCCAACCAACAAGTGTTGAGGCGCAGCAGTGCTTCTCCATTGCAGATTTTAGATGCAACAAATTTAAGTCTAGATTGGAGGATAACACACTTAAGGCTTTTTTTTACTTCGTCAAGATTGCCTCGGTCAAAATGGAATGGGTGATGTATTTAATTTTTACTTGATGTATTTCGTTTTTTACTGAATGGCAATATATTAATATTTAATATTGGTATCAAACAGTGATTAAAAATAATTTTGTTATTCAAAATTTATTTGTTATTATATATTATGTAAATGAATAAAAATTTAAATGTTTTTCAAAATTAGTTGAACGCTGAAAAATAATGTATGTGCATACGTATTTAAAATGCTTTTTCTATATTTAACAGATACATAACAGCATCAGATCAGTTATTGTTTTTTTAGTGTTCTGAAAACGCTGATGGGTCTAAATTTATTGCCTCGTTAAAATGTAAAAATATATCTACCAATAAGTACATAATTAAATTTTTTTTAAACACTGTTGTAATATTTGTTATTTAAAATTAAATGTCTACTAATTGAACTACCAGAGACCGAGACTATCAGTCTCGTAATGGACAAAAGTTACAATTTTAGACGAGTTGGCATTAATTGGTCTTAAGTCCTATACTCTCAAAACAAAGTCTCTCAATTGTCATCAGGTAAGAAGCAGGTCAGAAAAAATAAAAACTTAAAAACGAGGAAAGGCAATAATCTTCAACTTATACATTTGCCCGAATTAACCCCCGAATTCAGTAAGCAATCTCAGTCTCTAATAGAGACAAAAATCACAATTTTAGACCAGTTTCAAAATAAAGCCTTTACAGCCCTATTCTAATACCCTCACAAAACTCAACTAACTGACTGTTGTGCGGTTACCCTTATGCTGGCGTAAATTCAAAAGCTCAAATGCTCTTAACTGTCAGGAAAGTTGTGATGTGCGAACGACAGCCTCACAATACGAAAGCAGCTGATTTTTATTGAGCGATTATTACAATATTTTGTTAATTTTCGTTCGCAATCCGTGTCGTGTGTTGATTTTTTTTTTAAATAAAAAAATATTCAGGAATGGCGGAGTTATTGCTTGTTTGTGCAGCAGTATTGAAGGAGCAAGAGGAGGTAGTGAAGATAATGCAAGAGAGGGTGTAAGAGTTAGGGGACGTAATATAACGTCCCCTTAGAATCAATAGCTTTTAAATACTAAAAAATATGGTATTTTTAATTTCATTACATTTAATGTATTTTAATAAAAAAAATTCCTTTTATTTCTTAAATAATAATCGTATATGACGCATATCGTTGAACCCTTTGAACCAAACAGTCTCTAAAATGTGACCTGGTAAAGTGAAACGTGAAAGTGAGCAAAAGCATTTGAGCTCATTTTGAGACTTGAGATGAGACTGAGTTACAAATTTTAAAACTTGAGATTATACCAAATTACTTTATTCCACATTGAACCCATTGAGCGAGCTAGAAGAACTTATGTATGTCCGAATTCAGTAAGCTGTATCATACAAAATTCACAGTTTTAGACCAGTTGGCATTATTAAGGCTCAAATAAAAGCCTCTGGTCTCAAAATAAAGATACTAACTTGTGATCTGGTGATGAACAGGTCACAAAAAATCAAATAAAAACAAAAGAGAAGAACGTAAAAGCGAGGAAAGGCATTAATCTCTAGATCATAGTCTCAAAATTTGAGACTTGTGATTATATCGCTTGCTGTCAATAAGGCGCGTCAAGGTTTTGCCTTGGATTTCGTATATACATTTATATATAATGGTGTTATCTAATTAATAAGCCCTTTGTGGTTTCCATTTCAATTAAAAATATAGTATGTGTTAAAATAATCGATGTGTTGCGGTATTTTTATTATTTATCAAAGGCTTTAAATTAAGAAATAGGTAAAACCCGGTTTTGGAGACAAAAAGTTCGATTTATTCGGTATTCGAAAAATCAAGATTTCAAAAAAACCGTAAAATAATTTATGAAAAAATCTTTTATTATTATAGAATCATGCCTTGAATGGTACTGAAAGCATCATTCTTATCACAACGAAATGCAAAATTTGACAATTCAAATTAATATAAAAAAATAACAAAAAAAAAATATTTGTTGCTGTTACCTTTTTGATGTGTTTTGGTTTTTAAATAAAGGTATTCCCATGTTGTCGGACACAACATTTTACCAATTTAGTGTCAAATACATCGTAAGGAAGAGGACGTGTGTAGCATGTAGAGTTATTTGGTTGAAAAAATGTATGCGCCTGAAACCTTCTTGTCGAGAAAATCAGTGAGATGAAGGTGATATCGGGTTTGACAAAAATCTCTGTGAATATTGCATAAAAAAATGTGTACCAAGTGTTTTAATTTTTCTTAGTTTTGGTATACATTTTGATGGATATGCTACCAGTCAGGACAGAAATTATCAAACCGGAAATTAAAGAAGACCATAATAATGAAATATATTTCTTAACAAAGAAAAACATGTCTTTAAATTAATTAAATATATCTCCTATTCTAAAGATCATCACAAAATTCTCGGCATTACTCTTGTGGTATTTACTGCGCCTAAAACTATGCTGGAAAATTTTAACTTTAACGCGCAATAAATACAAAGTAAGTTTCAACATTTTATTAAATAAATCATCAGTCAAAATTTCAGGCGCAGTAAATATCAAAAGAGCAGTACGCTGATTTTTGTGATGGTTGTTAGAATAGGGAAGACAGGCATTTACAGTTAGCTTTCTACAAAAATGTTGTGATTTATGGAATTTTAAAATTTATTATCTTTGAATTTGTGCTCAGATTTCTAATGACTACTTACTTTTCGCAAATAAACTGCACCTCCGCGTATGACCAAAGACATATCGCAGCTGGATATAAGATGGGCAGTAATATGAATAGAGTTAAGATGAAAGTCAAAGCTACTTTCAGTATGGTTGGAAAAGGTAACGGCTGCAGCCACGCATCCACGAGGTGCTCAATGAATGGTTGTTCATAGTAAATAATTTTACTTAATAAAGACATCTTTTTCCACTGAAAAAAAAAATAAACGATTATTTCACAAAAAAAAAAAATAATTATAACTGCTGCTTTATATTCACAAGTAGCCTTCTGCGTGCTCGCCAAAACTTTTCTATAAAAAAAAAACAATATCAAATTAAGCGAGATCTGCCTACAATCGCCTTTGTTTGCAGTTGATTAATTTGAAGCAATTTGTTCAAACAAATTTTATCCAATTAAAAAATGCTCCATTCTCTAACTAATTCCACATAAACCGTTGTTTGAACTCCATACAAAAATTTTAATTAATTTAAAAAATTTAAAAGAAAGCTGCAATTTTTTCTCAGAAGCTTTTAGAAGTTTTCGAGCTTGCAGTTTGATAGCCAGTTGAATTTTAGAATAGCAATATGAAATTTTCAAACGGGTGAGAATTACCATTGTTTTTTTTTAGATGTAAGTAAGTACGATAAACGAGCATTTACTGCTTCTCATGACTGAAAAAAAATATAGTTAAACTACTTACAATTTTTCGTTGGTGTAAAGGTTTATGCCAAATTTTCCGATACATTTGCGTTGGGTATACATAAATCACAAAAAAAAAAAAAAATACAAATAAATTCTAATAATTCTGCTATTAACCATGCTAGACGGTATTTGTGTGTACTACCGTAAACTTCGTACACTTAGCACATTTTTGTTGATAAAACATTAACGAAATAAAAGAAAATTTAAAAATTGAATAATATACCGACACAAACAAAACAAAAATAGTGTTCGAAATAAAAAAGTCAATGAAAACATTGAAAATGGAAACGAACTGAGTGCAGGGTGATTAAAAGAGTATTTGTTTTATTTTAGAAAAAGTACTAAAAGCATTTTATTTACCAATGAAGGTAAAAAACAAAATAAACAAGTAAATAAGTGGCTAAGTTAGATCGAGCTTTATATACCCGGCGTATGCTTTCAGCTAAATTTTTAAATTAATAAAGCACAGACTAAGCCTTTTTTTTTTTAATTTTAATATAATCGAATTTATTGATTTAATACAAAACCACATACAAAATTTGGGAAAATTAGCTTCACTAGTTACAGAAGTATCCGATTTTTACGGGTTTCAAAAACTTTCTGGGTCTGGTCCAATTTTGGTGATTTTAAAAATACTGCTTATTTAGACATAATAAAATATCTTTACTAAATTTTGGCAAAATCGATAAAGGATTTCCAGAGATATATGTACATACATATGAACTCTAAAGTGGGCGGTAACACGCCCCTTTTCCAAAATGTTCGTTTAAATGGATTTGTTGACTTAATTCCAATAGGTACTGAAGTATCAAATTTTCAAGGTATTTCCCTTCAACATTTATTGAAATGTCCGATTTTTAGTGTTTTCGAAAATCACCGTTATATGGCAGGTGGGCGCGGGTATTAAAATAATGAAAAAAAAAATAAAAGAAAAAAACATCGACTCATTTTCCCAAATAAAGTATGTGCACATTTTAGTGATTTAAATGATTTCCATAGCACATCTTTTATTTCTTAATTATAAAAACGCACACACTTCAGAACCTTCTTCTCACATTCGAGTATATGTATGTATGTATGAATACCCTTTACGTAGCAAAAATTTCAATTGCCTTTACTTACTAATACTAAGTAATTGCGCAAAAATGAAAAAATATATGTATGTATGTATATGTATGTATGTATGTATAATATTTAGTAGCGTGGCGGCATATTTTGCATAAAGTATTGCATTTGCTGTGGCTGATGTTGCCCCATATTTGCGGTCATATGTTGCTGTTGTTGTTGTTGTTGATGCTGCTGCTGCTGCTGTTGTTGTTGTTGTTGTTGTTGCTGCTGCTGTTGATGTTGCTGTTGTTGTTGCGCCATCAAATTGTAATTGGCCATTTGTGCATGATTGCCGGCCGCGATAACCCCTCCCCCTCCGCCACCTCCTGCGCTGCCGCTTACCCCACCCATTTGCACATTTGGCTGTGATTGTTGTTGTGGCTGCGCTTGTGACTGTTGCTGCTGTGAAGGTGGTTGTTGTTGTTGCTGCTGTTGTGCATTGCTATTCGCCTGCATTTGCACCTGTTGCTGTTGCTGGGTCTGTGCGCTAACCATATTGTTTTTTTGTTGTTGTTGCTGTTGTTGTTGTTGTTGCTGCTGTTGCTGTAGCTGCTGCTGATGCAGGTGCTGTTGAGCTTGCTGTTGTGCGGCAGCTACCAATTGTTGCTGTGTTGGCGTTTGGTGAGGCTGTTGTTGTTGTTGCTGCTGCTGTTGTTGCTGTTGCTGCTGCTGCTGTTGCTGCTGTTGCTGTTGCTGTTGCTGCTGCTGGGCTAAGGGCATATTGAGACTAAATGAAAAACATTTTGTTATATTTTTTAATGAAATAAGAAAAATAGTTCGCGAATGTAGGAATGGTGTTTACTTCTTTTCGGTGTTGATATCCTCGATATTCAAGCGCGTTATAAATCGCAGGCGTAACTGCAAAGCGGGTCGAAGACGTTTGATTATTGCTTCCGATTCATTTTTGATTACATTGCCGACATGAATGTATTTGATGTGGTATCTGCAATGTTATAGACTCGAATAAAAGAGGAAACATTTCGTTGAGCTGGATATACAGTGAGTGTCAGATTTTTGACAACAACAATTGTATCTACAATAACAGTTTCGGATTTCGAAAGCCGATGACTATTACTTAAGTAGTACTCCCGAAAATTGAGTACTGCTTTTCTGCTCGAATATTAACATTTAGGAAAAGTCACTGCTTGACTAACGTCAGTAGTGCTGCTCCTAAAAATATGCGACAAAAACTTGACTATATTTTAAAAAATATTTTAGAGCACATTTTTAAATTGTTTGTGCATTTATTAAACGTTTTCAAATCAGGTTTTTGAGGCTAAAGTTTGAGTCGCAATTGTTATGACAATATTTAGTCAAACGATTTTCATTATCTAAAATATGACTGTTGTATGGTTTGTGCTGGAGCATAAATATTATAATTAGCAACCCAATTTGAAATGGTGTACATAATTCATGGTATGATTTTCGCTGACATTCATAGTTAGTACAAAGAAAAAACATGTAAGTGTTTACGTACAGAAAATCACAGATCGTATCTATATATTCGAGGGGCGCTGGCCCATGCGCTTTGTCCACCACATCGAGCATCTCGTATATCATTATTGCTATGCCGGCCACAGTGTTGGGTTTCTCCAAATCGATGCGCTGCAAAAATGGACCAAACACATGGCACAAGAAGACCAACTGTTGTTCGGTGCGCACACAGGGTTTCAGCTTCTCGGCGATGTATCTAAAAATAAATTTAAAAAAAAAAAAAAATCGTATACATCCAATGCTTAATGAATCCAAATACAATTTCAACACCCACTTAGTCATAGACGCCAACTTAAAACCACCCATATGATGGAAAATGGAATGTGCCACCGCCAGTATTAGCACATAACTCTTCTCAATCATCGATTCGCAGACAGTCTTGAAATTGAACAATTCAAAAGCGGAAAAACGATAGGTCCACTTAACCATTTTGGGCGCATTCAAGGCATCCTGCAAACGATCGTAGATAACACTCCAATGTGTCTCAGGTAGTGCAGCCAATATAATGCCAACTGCATTTATATAGTTGTGTATCTCCTTTTGTGGTATCAAAGAATATCCTTTTACAATAACATCTACCACATTATTCGCTACAATTGGCGGTGCAATTGGTAAGCTAAGTAGCTCAACACATGTAACATATAGCGCATGCGCAGGCGCATTGGGGAATTCATTGAAACGCCAGTCGGTGTTAAAGAATAGATTTTTGCCCGTTATTGCTGTTGGGTGGCGGGAAGGAGAGAAGGCGAGAAAGACGGTAAATTGTCGACATTTTACTTACATATGTATGTATGTATGTACATGCAATGGGAAACTTACTATCCGAAAGGCGTCGCACCAAATTTATATAGTAATTGAGTTCGGGATTCCAGAGTAATTCTTGATTTTGTAAAAACATTTTGTATGGTTCACTAACGCACCAATTCGGCGGACGGATGTCGCAAAAGGCGCCGGTAATGGCGCTGACCTGTGAAAGTGTAAAATTCATAAGGTTTGCACATACAGACCCAACGTTAATTCCATGTAAACATATTATTTTTTAGTATTCATTTGGCGCACACTCGATATAGCTTAGTGTTTGGTCGAGCTTTTCCTACCTTACCTCGAACTCAGCAGCATATCGAGTTATAGCACGCACCGCTACCCACTCGACCACAACAAATTAATCGACTTATTTTAAAGTTTCGAAGCACTTTATGGATAAATTTAGATTAACGAGAGAGAGAGAGGAAAGCAATGTTGGTTGACTTTTATACATTTCGACTGAAACGCCATCTGTCGGATATTTCAATTAGTGTGTGAGAGATAGACAAAAAAAAATTTTTTCCTTAGACAATTGCATTGGAAGGTATTTCATTTCAAATCAAAATTTATTTGCGAATATATTTTCTGCTTCCGCTTACAAATGCACTCTACAAAAAATTTCCGAAAAAGAGAGCAACTTTAAATAATCGAAATCACCACTTCTGCAAGTAAAATGTTTCTTCAAGCCCATTACTAACAACAAAAACTGCTATCATTAAGATATTACAAATTTGTTTATATGGAATTCACGATGGAGCAGATTATTATTTTTGTTTCGCAACATTTTTTAAAGACATTTACCAATTTTTTCTTAAGCGATGGACGTTCACGCAAAATACGTTCATAGAAATGTAATGTGTTGTACAAATAAGTAATGGGACGATCTGTGCAGGAAAAAGAAGAATCGTTTCATAAAAAAAAAAAAAAATTTTTTGTTTACGCAAAGTCTAAAAAATATCTACTTACCATGAAATTTATATAGAATACTCAAATGGTCCAATATCACTTCACATATTTGATGCACATGTTGTATGGGCAATTCAATAAAGCGATGCACGACAATATCCAGCACTGGCAAAAATCTTAAACAAACATTTGAGAAATAAACGGGCAATGGCGGATGTGAGGCCGATTCGTCGAGCGCAAATTTTTCAGGATATTTCTGATGAAATGACAAGTGCTTCTCGTGCCTGAAAATTTCAGATGAGAGAGAATGGAGTTATGCTTTGCATGTACTTTCTACTGCATTTTATGTAACTCTACCAATTATTCTGCTTCCAATGGTCGGGGTGATTCTCCTTGCAAAACTCTTGTATACGATTACGCAACTCTGATGTCTTTAACAGCAGCAATTGTATTATGAGAAAGCATACCTGCGCCTCATTACCCTCTTGCGTGCGCAAAGCCAAACATAATACAACACGATCGATTGTAACGATGTTATATTTCCAAATCATATTATTAATGGTGTCGACACATTTATGTATGAAATCCTTGCCATTACTATTAGCCACTTCGCCGACTAAATAGTCACACAACTTGCGCAGGTGTGCTGAGAGTGCGCGTGCGCTAATGCCCTCCAAGATTCTGCAATACAAATTTTCATAAATAAAACTCTCTCAAAAAGCTTGGAAAAGGGGAGTGGCTATGATTTACTTGTATGCAACCGGACTAACATTCTCCGTTTCCCAAATCATTTTGAAAAGTAGGCAGAGGAAAAGTGGATTGGTGCTGGGACGTATGAAGTGATTCATGATATCATTATCATTTGACATTGATGTCCAGTTGCGGTATTCTTCTTCGACTGATTTTTTGAGTAACTGTTTATTCTCTAAAGGATGATTATTTTGCACGAAAAATTCATTTAACGCAGGCGGGAAACAGGCCAGTGAGTGTGAAGCCCAAGAGTGTGGTGTATTTTGCATTATAATACTGAGTAGCTCCTTGCACCAAGGTTGCAATTCATCGCCTGTGCATGGAAAAAGATTATTTAATGTGTTTAATTAGTAATTACGAGGCTTTCCGTATGCGGCATGACGAAAATTTCTCGAAGGCAGATTAAGCGCCGTTATCGTTACAGTTATCG
Organism: Philophylla caesio; assembly: GCA_963971545.1. NCBI lineage: Eukaryota > Metazoa > Arthropoda > Insecta > Diptera > Tephritidae > Philophylla > Philophylla caesio. The sequence goes on along the minus strand of OZ020606.1, from coordinate 116,753,668 downwards.
ATAATTCTGCGATATTAATATGTATGTACATATATATAATATCGTTCTCTGTATTAGTTTTATTATCGTTATCGATTAAGTTAACAGCATTGGTGTTTCTATCTACATCGATAACAAAATATTATATTCGATATGTTATAATTGTTATCGATAACGATAAAAACATTTTTATCGATATCATATTGTCATTGTCATCGATATAGGATATTCAAGCATTTCTTTGCTGATTTTGTATTCCCAATCCTGAACTCGTTTTGAAGTTTAACATCGCACTGTAGCTTCTGTTTTGCATAACGCACTATTTGTTTAGTCTGTTTAACTTCTAACGGACAATTAAATTTTAGTACTTGAGCTTAAGTTTAGGCTACAGAAATATAAGATGTAGCAATCAGAAAAATAAAAAGAAATCTCACCGAGTCCAGTCATGTGCATTGAACGAGCCAGCGTTAAAATTAGCACTCGATTCAGCTCCTCGCTCTCACTTGATGCAACAGAACCAGGCGGTTTCTCACTGAAGTAACGCGACATTTGCGGTTGCATTTCCACCGAACCCAGGCCAGTGATAAGACGCAGGGCGGTTGATTCAAAACTAAGCAGAGTTTTATTTTAATACTTTTGAAACATTAGAATAAACCTTAAAAACTCACCATAAATTCAATTGCATTTTATTGGTTTGAGGCGAAACGACCGTACAATGCGAGAGCAGCTGCAGGCGATATTGTGTTGGTATGTGATGTAAACGATATAGGAACATTTCCAGCAGCGTATGCAGAATGCCCCAAGCCTGGTGCTTAAAGACAGCGGGCAGTAGTTGTTCTTAATAAAATTAAAAAAAAAAAATGTATTTAAAAAAAAAATTTATTTAAAAAAAATTAATTAAAATATTTGATAAAAGGTTTTACTTGCGCATCTAAAAAAATACTTACGCAAGAACCCTTTTATGCCCAACGACTCAATTTCCGTGTAAACAAGCAGACGTGCGTAAGTTTCGACTAAGGCCGGCGCTGGTATAGAACTTTTTGCTTGCGCCTGCTTAATCATTTGTGTAAAAAAGCTACAACAACAACAAACAAATATTTTTAAATGGTACCATTTCGAAAAAAATTTATGTTTACTACCTATGTATTAGCGACATTTTGCTGTGTACAGTCAAACTATCCAAAACTACCATGGAAAACGGCGCCGATGGCACTTGACCACCGGCTGCAGTTTTGGCATTACCATTAAGCGCCTCAGTGAGTATATTCATGGGGCGTGAAAAATACTCTTGATTAGTTGAATATGCATTACATATAAGTATAATACGAAAATCGTTGCCCAAACTCATGGACATCATAGTATTAGGCATAACTAGGTGTTGCAAAAAGCTGTAGATAGGCAAATGAGTTATACTGGTATTAGATATTTGATTGGTAAATGTATGTACGTACTCGTGATGGTTTTTTAATGCAATCGGTAATGGTCTGTTAATGTTCATGTTTTCCAATCTAGCCTTCTTCATCAGGTGTATCCAAATGCATATGGGCGCCATCTGTGTTTAAAATAACTTTAATTAATATTTGTTTTAAAAATGCACATTCATTTCTTAAGAACCTGACGCAATAATGAGGATTTTGTACAATCTGGCAATTTTAATGGCTCCTGTTCAGGGTATAGCAAATCAAAGAGTTTGAACGTTGGTAGAAAATTAGCTATCTATGGGAATGAAATAAGTAAGTGTTAAAACTAGTAATGTTCTATTTTTCTGTGTCTCTTAGCGCTACATACTGGGTTCTTTTGGATGCTGCCAGAAATAAATTGCAGTAGAATCCACATAAGCTGATCGCGTCCTTTACGCAATTCTTTTTTTGAAAGCTAGAGAACGTAAGCAAAATTGAATACCAAAGCAAAGTTATTAAACTACCACAATTACCTTTTCATATAGCGCAGTCACTATGTGTGAAAAACTAACAAACTGAAAAAGCACAAAATAAATAAGCTGCGACGATAGATGCAACCAAACCCATTCGTTCATGGAATTTTGCTCTTCGTAAACATTAAAGCTACTACCCATCATAGAGTCATTACTCTCAGTCATTTCCATAGCCGATATTATCAAATTCACCAACTGCTCTTCAAGTGCATTACAGCGTTGCTTTTGTTGTTTCTGTAAGCTCATCATAACCGATACCATTTCTTTGGAATACGGCTGATCGAGCACATAACGTAATAGCTTTGTTTGTTCGTCTAGCAAATCGGAATCATAGGGTAGATTGCCTTTGAAAACGAAGCGTAGTGTGTTTGGATCCAATTTCCATGAATTCATCATATGATCAGCATAACCAAAGCATTCAACAATAGGTAGCATGTGAGCGTGACCAATAATTGATACCATTTGTGCAGTTCTACGAAATTCTTCCATGAAGTCAGTCATCATTTTATTAATGGTCTGGAAGTTGACAAATATCGTATAGCTAGTGTTAACAAAATTAATAAATCCTTACTTACCCAGTGGTATGGTGGTGGCTTCATAATTTCATTGGCGATAAAGTAGCCTGGCAGTAGGCAATTATTACGATCAAATATATAATTTAAGGTTTCTTTCAAGGATTGCAGCTGTGGTAAAAAACTGACATTTATGTTAACGGGAAACGTTTGTGCTTTGTCGCGACACATCTGCAATGAAGTTGGTAGTTATTGTAGGTAATATGTGGGAATGTCAACATACCTTCATAATTTCACGCACTCCTTTGTAATCTACCAGCGATAGTACTCGTCTAATTATTTTAAAACTTTCCACCCAAAAATTTGCACTTTCATAAACTAATCTGTCGCATAGCAAAATTTTATCACAAAGCATTCTGAAAGATATGATAATGTACATACATTTACAGCATAGCATTACATTTGTATTTATACAGCTACCCACCTTGCAGTTATAGCATGTGTTTCCGCCAGTTTGCCCAAGGTATTCATAAGCACACGCAGATGCGATATGTTTGTTGCTGTTGCAGCACGTTGTAAATACTGTCGCACCAAACCCTCCTTATTGTCCTGAGGAACCTCCTCAAACTTGCTCACTATTTTTTTATTTAACAAATACATGAATTTGTATGGTTTGCTTTTCAATTTAATAAGTTACAATTACTCACATATGCTTTGGGTAAATGAATCAGCCTTGTCTTCCTCGCCATTTGATTTGTACACAATAACACTGAGGAACGCCTCCTCAATTGGCTCCACTTTCTGGAAAATATGTATGTATGTTAGCACGATTGTGAGCTTCTAGGCATCTCAATATATGAAGCACTTACCAAGAAGCAGTTGACTGCCTCTAATATTTCTGTATCCATTAGTCTTTCAATATTAATCGAATTTTATTATTCGATGAAACAATAAACAAGTGTCCTGCAGACCGGCTTCGCGTAAAAATTAACATCTACAGCTGTTGAATGCGAAACAAATGTTGTTTTTGCAATATAAATAAAGTGGCCAGATTTTTGAATTTAGATTGAATACCAAATGAAAGACAAAACCTGACAAGCATGCTAGTTATTGCTTGTCACTGGCGTTGAGCGGCTCATATCAATGAACTTAAATCTATTTCTATATAACTAGGGAGTTCTCAAGCGTGTTATTGGTCGTATTTCTTTAGTGCGTTATTTAAATTTGAGCGGTCGGTTTCTTTAAAATATGTATACGTACATCACTATTTAATTTCATTTAAAATTTTTTCAAACAATAATAAACATAAAATGATGATAAATGGAAAGAGCTGATCGAATAACACACTAAACACACCTTTCATAGTTGTGTTGAAATACGAAAATTTAACATGTGAAACAACAACAACAAGTTTAAACTAGTTTATTCTAATAAGCGATACGACGAAATACGAGATACGACAGTGCTTATGAACTCCTTACCTAAATATAATATAATTTTAATATGTAAAAAATTGCGTTCATCAAAAATTACACCAATCTAAATAGAGACGGAAACATTTTTCATTCAGCTTGTTATTAAATTTCTCATTCATCAGTTATCATAAATTTACACTTTTTCTACAAGCAATACGATATCCCTGACAGTTAAACAAGGCAACCCTAACAGTCTCTTTATAACATTTTTATTCTCTTCTTCTCTGATTATCTTTAATTTCTTGTCAAGGCGGTGTTTATTTTCATTCAGTCTAGTTTAATTTTAATATCAGCGAAAGTCAATTGAAATATTAATAGGTTTTGCCGATTTAATTTCTACTGCAGCATAAGCAAAATATAATAAAGTTTTGTTTGCAATAGTTTTCGGTGTAAAATGGTTTGGGGATTTGTAACTTGTGGCCCCAACGAGGCGCTAGTGGTTTCGGGTGCGTATTCCTGTGCAAAAAAATTCTAATTAGAATTTTCTAAAGACGGCAATGAAAGTGAATTCATTGTATGTGACGTCATCTTGGGGTTTATTGATTTTTTATGTTTGATACGCTACTGCAACGAATTATGCCAATTTAAGTTAACGTATCTATGTTTAAATATATTTATATCTCGTGATGCTAAAGAACTTTAACTAATTTATGAATTTAAGCGGTCACTTTTGCACAGCAAATGATATTGGGTGGTTGGAGTAATCAAATATATGTAGCAATAAATATTTAGCAATGATATTTTTTTTTATAGTACAAAGCACCTTATATGCACATACATATGAACATTTATCAATTAATTATCAAAAATACGTACATATGTATGTATCTACATATCCATAGATTACAGATATTTTATTAAAATGTATACATAAGTACATATACATTTGCGAATAACTAATTAACAACGATACCAGAAGTAATATAAATACATACATACATATACATATACATGCGATCGCTATGTAAAATGCGTGTAAGTGACTTATGGGACCCCGGTATTTTTTTTACTTCTAGTGTAAGGCTCAATAATAACTTAATTTAAAATTCATACATGCATGTATGTAATCGGGCGCGAATATTTTGACATGTTTAAACTATTTATTTTGCCTTTATCGAATTTAACTAAAATTCAGTTGATTCTCTTAACATAACCTACCATTGACATTAACTGAATTTAAGTAAAAAATATGAGAAAACAGATAAAAGAAAAATAAATGTAAATACTTATAAATATGCAAGTAGTGCACACTTATAATATAAATAATTATAATACATGTAATATACATACATATGTTTATGCATGTATGTGCTTATATAAACTAATTAAACACTGTTTACAAATTTTTGTACTAAACAGGATGTTGCTATATGAAGCCACTGCTAGTGCCTGGCGGCCGAGCTTTCGTCTGGCCAACCGTACAGCGTGTTCAAAGGTAATTCTATAATTTTCGATATTCGTGTAACGTTTGAATAATCTACCGACATATTTCGCCTAAAGAATTTCCCTCAATACTATGACACTACAAGTGGAAAGTCCCTGTGTTTATACCAGTCAAGGTGTACCAATTTCTGTAACTGGCATTGCACAAGTTAAGATTCAGGGTCAAAATGAAGATATGTTATTGACTGCTTGCGAACAATTTCTTGGTAAAGGAGAATCTGAAATTCAACATATCGCTTTGGTAACACTTGAAGGACATCAACGCGCCATTATGGGTTCAATGACGGTTGAAGAAATCTATAAGGATCGAAAAAAGTTCAGTAAACAAGTATTTGAAGTGGCTTCATCGGATTTGGCCAACATGGGCATAACTGTTGTTTCGTACACCATCAAAGATATCCGCGATGAAGAAGTGAGTTTGGAAAATAGTTTATCATATGCCACATTTGTAGAATGCAGCTTTCTGCCAACATAGCACATAAAAACAAACGAATTTGCGCATCAAATCTTGAAAGTATTCACAAAATACAATTTCTTTAGTCATCTTTTTTTGTGAACTGAAACTCCTATTTATATTCCTTTGTAGTGTACAAAAATTTTGTTAAATTTTTGCACTAGTGAATTTAGTTTTATGGTTTGTTTGGCTTCACCGATTACTTGTTACTTTTTTAAGTGATTTTATTATTGCAGCATTTTCCATATTTTATGTTACAATGTTTATTATGTATATTCTTAAGGTATGTATGTACATTTACGCATCCATACGCACATACATACACACATATATACATTTATGTGAATGCATACAGTGAGCGACGAAATTTTATTTACCACGATTAAGTTTATAACAATTCTTTTTTATAATACATAAATATTTTTTTTAGTAATTTTTGATACAATGAGACCTTAAATTAAATAAAAATCATTTTAATTAGGGATTCACCAATAGAAAATTCGTTATTATTAAAATAAAAAAAAAAAAATTTTTAATCGCCGTGCTCTTGACTGGCTATTAATGTGTATCTCTTTATACTTTTTCTCAAGTGTTAACGGCAGTCAATCTGCCAATTAAGCAATGTATTCTTTAACAGAGGGTCGAGAGTTAAAAAAAAAAGTTTGAAAAACTAAACTATAACTAATACCGTTGATTTTTTAGTATTATTTTCGTCGATGATCTTGTTCATTTTTTTTTTTTTTGCCATATTGTATATTTAAAAATGTAATCCGTTCATTCGTTGTAGAAAAAAAAATGCGCAACACACTTGTTTGAAAATTTAATTTAAATGGTTTAATACAGAACGCTAGTTTTACTTAAATTATTTATAATGAAAAACGTTGTTAATAGCTGTAGCAAACTAAAATCAGGGTATGCAAAGTTTTTTCACTCGCTGTGTATTCTGTTCTGTTCTTATTTCTTTATTCAACTTAATATACGCTTTGTGTTTTTTAGTTTATTACTTTTTTATGTGTTTGGAATTTTTTATAAAAAAAAAGTATACTATTTTTCTTAAATATACTTTATAGCTTTATAAGCATTATTTTATGCACTTAATAAAACATATACACACATGCCGGCTCTTTATTTAAATTACATACAGCAATTTTTTTTTTTGTTAATAGAATACAGTAGTTTAGTTTGAATGGTTTTCAGCTCAAAATATTTAATCTTTTCTTTTTTCGGAATGGTGAATGCGTACTTAATGTGATATTTACAAATTACGTTATTCGTAATAAAGGGTGATTCAAAGGTATGTTTAATATGTTATAGTGAAAAAAAAAAAATATTAGCGTATCACACTTTTGCGCGTGAGTTTTTATAATAAAGCAAACATTTTATCTTTAAAAGCCTTTTTTTATATTTTTTAAGAAAATATTCTAAATATTCAATAGAAATTAATTAAAAATAATAATTTTCAAATATGTATGTGTTAAAATTTGTATAACTGACATTTCATTCATACATAACAGTATTATGCGGCATTCAGAAAGCGTTTAATTGAGTCATCTAAAAAATTGTGTCCACTCAAAATACAGGAAGACAATTTGCTAATTGTCTTAATTAAAATTAATTATGAACCAAATTAAAAATGTCTTTGTTTGCCACTTATGTGCATACATACATATGTATGTACATACATATGTACATGTGTATAATATATTTATTTTATTTTTGAGAATTTTCAATAAAAATACATACAATTTACAACATTACCGATACAAAATCAAGTGTGAAAAGTAAAAAAACAGATTCAACAACTTTTCAATTAAATTTTTAACTTTTTTCTCAGAAATGTTAGAATTTTTTGAGTAAGTATGCAGTTTTAATGCCCATTCAATTTTAATGAAACAATGCGGAAGTGGCTAGAAATTACCTTTGATTTTTGGAACTTTTTTTTTAATCAAGAGAGTTGCAACTTTCTTCCATATAAAAATTAATTTTGCATATTCGTTATATGGAAGCAAATTGCGGCCAAAAAAATTCTAATAAATCAACACTAGCTAACTTTCACATTGTTTCAAAGTTCGAATTCTAAAAAAAAAATTTGTTGAATTTTTTTAGATTTGTAAAAAAAATTTTAAACTAGATTAATACAGTTTATATTAGATAACAAACTGATTTTTAATTGAAAATTCTTAAAAATAATATATTCGTTTCAGTGGCAAACAATATAATTTTCAATTTGGTAGTAAATCGTATGGACAACATCCTATATTAAAAGATGGACTTTTAGATGTTTGTGTTATACATAATTTATTACATATGCATGTATATTTATTTTTAAATAGATATTTTTTATGTGCAAATTTTTACTAAACTAAACAATTTCTTTAGATGAGAACAACAACATGCAAAAATATTCGAAATAGTTAAAAGAAATTAACTTGTCGTAAGAATAGTAATACAAAGCTATAAGTAAAATTTGCACGTTTGTTTTGAGAACTGTTGATGTAAATATTAAAAGTATGTATGTATATACTCATATTTCCATACATACATACATATACATATAATCAATTATTAAATAATTCAAGAGTAAAATATAAAAATATAAACACACGCATGATGTCATACGGACATACACATATGTACATATGTATATTTACATGACTCACAGAAAGTGTGTAAATTTTTTAATTTTCAATACGTCAATAATTTCACTCAGTAGATTATATTTCAACATTTACTTTGGAAATTTTGACAATTTCAGGGTTATCTAAAATCTTTGGGTATGGCACGTACTGCCGAGGTGAAACGTGATGCCCGCATTGGTGAGGCGGAAGCACGTTGTGATGCTCAGATAAAGGAAGCGATTGCCGAGGAACAGCGCATGGCTTCGCGTTTCCTCAACGACACCGAAATCGCTAAGGCACAACGCGATTTCGAATTGAAAAAGGCCGCCTACGATGTTGAGGTGCAAACAAAGAAAGCCGAAGCGGAAATGGCTTATGAACTGCAAGCAGCCAAAACTAAACAACGTATCAAGGAGGAACAGATGCAAGTCAAAGTTATTGAGCGTACACAGGAAATTGCTGTTGCAGAGCAGGAGATACAGCGTCGCGAAAAGGAGCTCGAGGCTACTGTGCGTCGACCAGCGGAAGCGGAGAAATTCCGTTTGGAGAAAATAGCTGAAGCCAATAAATTGCGCGTTGTCATGGAAGCTGAGGCAGAAGCTGAATCGGTATGACCAACGGCGAACCGATTGTTTATTGTTAAAAAAAAAAATTTTATTAAAATATTTTTCGTATGCTCCTACATAGATTAAAATTCGAGGCGAAGCTGAGGCGTTTGCTATTGAAGCCAAGGCCAAGGCTGAGGCCTTGCAAATGGCGCAAAAGGCAGAAGCTTGGCGTGAATACCGTGAAGCGGCTATGGTTGAAATGTTGCTGGAAACATTACCGAAGGTATTCAATTAATATTGTTTAGTGGAGTTAGTGGCATTTGTCAATGGGAATTTAACCCAATTATTTACCTTCCACGACAGGTTGCTGCCGAAGTTGCTGCGCCATTGTCGCAGGCTAAAAAGATCACCATGATCTCAAGCGGACAGGGTGAGATTGGTGCTGCCAAATTGACTGGCGAAGTATTGCAGATTGTTAACAAAGTGCCGGAATTGGTGAAGAATATTACTGGCGTCGATATTTCTCGGGTACGTCCAAACTCAGAATTTATTTAAAAGAACAAAATTAGAATGAATGCTAATCAGCGTCAAAAATAGGCATATAAATGTAAAAACTTAAAAGTGGAACTAAAAGACTTCATTGTACAAAAAAATATAAAAAAATACTTTTATACTTTCCGCTGCAGTAGAAAAAGCTGACAAGCAGCATTTTGTTTTATTAATTTTTGCATTTCTAATGCCGATAACTAATCATTTAAAAGAAATGCTTATTATGTGTAAAAAAAAAAATAAAAAATACAACTGCCGGGTAATTACTTAAATATAAATAAATATACTTTATACTGTAGCGACGTAATTAAAATAAATATATACATACATACATACAGTATACATTGCGCTCATTTAGCAAAAACTTTTTATTTATAAAAAAAGTAATTACAATTTTTTTTCTATCTTATCGATACCTTCATTTGTACTTACATATGTATGTACATATTTTAATAACGATAATACGGCACTTATCGAAATCGATAAAGCTTAAAATTTTGCAATCGAAGTTCCAAATGTAATTTTTTTTATTTATTTTTTTTTTACTTACAAAATTCAAAAAAATGCCGCCAACATAAACTAAAATTTTTTAAACTTTTCTTCTATACATCTTTTACGCAACTTAATATATTTTATTTACACATTCTTATTGTTCATTTCAGTCTGTGCATGCTGGCTAAATTACAAAACACTAAGCATCTACACAACAAAAAGAAAAGAAAAGAAAAGAAAAGTATAAAAAAACAAGCTTACTATCCAAAAAAAAACTGTGTCAAAATTTTTACCAAAGATATCAAAGGTAAACAAATAATTGCTATAACGAATCGTTGCATACATCAGTTATGTACAAACTCATGTGCTATATAAAAACTATGATTAACATAATCAGTAAGCCTCAAGTAAATGTTAAAACACTCTCCAAGCGCGTGCTATTTAAGAATTCGCAAATTTTAAATTGACAGTAAAGCAGCGTTAATCTCTAATAACAAACTCTTTAAAACAACAAACCAAAAATAAAATTATACAAAAAAAGCTGCAATATAAAAAAGTTTAAATAAATATTAAAATGATACGTCATAAAGTCTATAACATTTACAATTTTCAAATTACTTATATACTCGATATTTGTGTGTATTTAAAGATTAAGCATACATTTGAGCTATTTTGTATTTTCTATATAAACGACTACACATATACAAACATACACACATGCTTACTGAATAAAGTATTATTCGTTGCATTTACAAGTAAATTGTGTTTCTAAGAACTAAGACCACATATTAATACAGTTGCTTACATATACATATGTAATGGCTAATCTTACAAAAACTGTGCGAATAATTATTGTATCGTACGAAAAAAAAATAATAATATTAACTGGTTGTAAACAAACGAGATAAAGTTCATATGCAATGCATTTAATAATAAATATTTGTACGCAAAAGCTTCTGTGTATGAGCGGCTAGTGCATTATTTTTCCAGAAAACTCAAATTTGATCAAAAGTCTCTGAAATCATCAACACTTATTCTTATAGATATGAAAATCTATTTTAATAACTAATTTATTGAACTAACCGAAATTTGTACATTTTTGAAAAATTAAAAAAAAAAAATGTGTTAAAATTTAACTTCACGGCCACAGAGCAAGACTGCTTTTTAACACACTTCTCATTTTATTAAAGCACAAAAAAGTTAAATTTATAACACTTGAAAAATCAATACTTGAAAAGTGCAAAACATAAAGCGTTTGTTAAATTCATTTGTAGCATCATAAAAAAATTGAGTAAAACCTTGCTTTGTACTTTTCGTGTCACTCTACACAGTTGGAGTTGTAAACGACGAAAATATTTCAAAAAAAAAACGTATTTAAAGAACTTTCATTTATTAATATGCAATACTGCAAAATATTGTTTATAAAATTTTGTATCGAAATTTATGTATATTCATCACCTGTTTAATTTATACTAAAGCATGGCGCATCAGCGTTACAAAAAAAGTTGTATTTTAATAAAAGAATTTTCAAATTTTGTATTTGAATCGTATTCGAAATAGAATTTGACAATTCAAATGGTTTTGTTATCAACGAGGCTTTATACATGTAAGTATTTAGAAAAAAAAAGTGGTGGCCTCTTTTTCTTCGATTTTGGGAGGGCTTTCGATTTTGGGATAAGCTTAGGTTGATATGTCAAAGATTTTGGCCTGCTAAAGCACACACATACGAATGTTTACTTCTGATATAAAATACGAACCTGCGGTTAAAGGGGTAGCGATCGTTGTATTTTCATAGCTGAATTCGGATGCGTTCGCGTACCCAAAAAACTTGCACATTTGCAATTTGTCAGCAAGAAAACAGCTGATCTAAATCAGCTGATTGTAATTTAAACAAATAAAAAAATGTTGTTTGAGAATTTTAAAGGATTTATTTTCGATTAAATTTCCGAAAACGCCAATGCAATGCTTTCCATTTTACACATTCGAATCTTCTGTGCGCCCATGATGCAATAATGAAAGGTGTTGTACGTTGGCAACTTCTCGCTCTAAATCAACCATCTTGAACGCCCTTAGAAACTGTGTTGTTCCTTTGCAGAATTAGTTTTGTACAAAAAAAAATTTGAATTGTAGCAGAAAATTAAGTTTTCCATGTGGAATTTATAATATGTATTATCGATTGTTTTACATTAATTACTAAAGAATAATTATTATCGAAGAAGTTTGCCTTTTTTAATTTTGGCATCCAAAAGCACTAAAAATGCGTACCGTGTGCAGGTTTTACCAGCAATTAATATACAAATTATGTTATTAATTTTTTTTGTCAGTTTTCAAATAAAATTCATAATATTCCAATCATTGTGGTTAAACTTTATGTAAATATCTTCACTCATTTTTACTTTTTCCTAAGAACGGCCTTCGTTTATTCTCGTTTCTCTAATACTTCCAAAATACAACATTTGAGCTAAGGGCGCTCAAACTGGCGCTGTCACAACGTACAACACCTTTCATTATTCAATCATGCTGTGCGCCTACTATTCTGGATATTTTCTCTCGTGAGAGAAGATATCACATTTCGCCGGAATTTTGTTGCTGTAGATTTTAAACGAACGTACGTACATACATATATAAATTCACAACACCGTTTTATATGTTTTTTTTTTGTTTTTTATTTATTATATATAATTCAAGATGATCTAACACTGTGACTTTTGTTTTATTTTCTTTTACATACAAACATATTCATTTATTTTTCTTCTTTGTTTTGTGGCATTTGTTTTTTTTTTTTTGGTTTTGTTCTTCCTCTCAATTTGTGTGGTGTGAAGTTGTGAATGTTTCTGTTTGAGTGTGTGACTCGTATTCTCAAATGTATGCATGACTGTTGTTTTAATTTTCGTCTGTGTATTCTTATTAGAAATTTTGTTTGTTAGCAAGTAATGCCAAAAAGTACCGATTACATTTTTTAATTTCATATTTAGTTTTTTGCTTATGTACTGCTTTAATATTACTGTATAGTTATTTAACTTCTTTTTATTAGTTATAATAAATAAAATTTGTTATCAATTAGGTTTGTAATATTTTTATATTTTTTTTTGTTGATATACATACATACATATGTACATATATAGAATTAATTTTCTTACTGCATGTTTCGGGTTGCTTAAATTCTGTCTTTGGTGTATGAAAAAATGATGTTAGTGTGATAAGTTTTAATGATTGTACAAATGTATGTATGTAGTACAACATTATTTAATTTGTAATTTTTTTTGCATAACTTATGTGAAAGAAGATTAATAGGATTTGAAATTTGAATTGAGACAAATTTTGAATGATATTATTTTATTTTAAGCTGCCGTCATTTATTGATTTTTTATTTGTTATTTGCCGATGCGTTGTCGCCTAAAAGTCTGCAATAGCCTAGTTAGCTGTCTTTATATATGTACAAGGTGGCGCAAAAGTAATGCTCCTATCAGAAAATGCTATAAATTTTGCGATTGGCCCCTAATGTCAGTTCTGTTTTGACATTTGTGTAGTAAACACATGCGAAACAATGCGAAACATGTTAATAAGCAATGTTACGCTACACTGCTCCAGAACGCGGAATATTGCTGACTATTTATTTGACCAATAATCGGTCGGTGATTTCGTCGCATATTCCAGGCCGTCCAACGCCTACTGGTGAAATACTGCGACGTTTAGCCGCTCGCCTCGAAGAGACTGGCACAACACGAGATGCTGCCAGGCGTGGCAGACCCCGGAGTAGCCGTTCTGCAGAGAATATTGCTGCTGTAGCCGAGGATGTCATGGAAGCGCCTTCGACATCGACCAGACGCCGTGCCACGCAAATGGGTATCAGTCGACGGTCTTTACAGCGAATTTTGGTACAAGATTTGAAGATGTTTCCGTACAAAGTCCAGACGGTGCATCAGCTGTGTAAAATTTATAGGGCTGATTGATCTTGTTCGACAAATAGTTTACCACAGAGAGATGCTCATTTTCATCAGTGCTTAATCAGCACGGAGTTACTGAACTTTGTTTGCCGTATTTAAAATGTTTATAAATGTAACGAATACTTTGAGGAGCAGCCAGCGCCGAAACCATGCGAAAAATAGCGAAAATATTACACACTAACTAAATGCCAAACTATACAAAAATTACCTTTACATAAAACCATTGTAGCCCCACTTCCATGCTTATGACAAAACTTGGCGCTTGATTATTGTCATATCCACTCTTCCTAAATGTATGCCATAAAAACTCGTATAATGTCAAAAAATATATTAAAGCACAAATTTTAATTCTTCATGCTTTTATTATGATTGTCAACTCAAGCTTTTGTAGCATAATTTTAGGAGAAATATGTATTACAATAGTCATGCATGCGACGAGTTTTGTCATCGACATCGTAATAGCGTTTTTTGGAGCAATTTTATTCTGTAGTGACAAACAACCATACAATTTTAAGGTAATAAAAAAATCTAAGGTTTTGGGTTTTGCTAAGCAAAGTGTGCCTGAAAGTAAGCAATATAAAATCGCCTTTGTCAGTTATTATTAAGGGCCAGTTTTTCAGTGCAAGTTGAACTCTGTTGGTCGTTTAAACTCTGTTTAAACTCAGTCTGCAGTTTTTCAGTCAACTTAAAACGGAGTTTAAACTAAGTTTAACTAACTTATCACTTGTTTGCTGACTACTTCGTTTTGGTTGCAACAAATTTAGTTAAGCGCATGGAAACAAAGTTTAAATTTAAACTGAGTTTAACTAAACTTAGCTTAAACTGAGTTTAAACCAGCTAATATTGTATGTAAGTCGGCTAATGCTGCATATTTTTAGGCCGCGTATAATTAATTAACAGTGTTTTTGACGCGAAACCATAGTTTATTTAGATTTCACTCTTCCACTATTGGTCGGATTTACTTCAACTAGATAGCCGTGTTTCAATTTTGTTACTCAGCATCATGCACCGCGTCATAAAAAAATACACCTACATACGCATATTAAATTAATATAAATGCAATGCTACGCTTATAGTTTTTATGCAGACTTTTGGGCGCCAAACAACTGCTTTAGATGTAGACTTCATATTCAAAAGTGTGTCTGTATTTTTAATAGAAATTTGAAATGCACTCGTTTTAGTTAAAAATAATAATTTAAAATTATATTTTTTAGTAGCTCTTTAGCACGAGTTAATATGTGTGTGTGTTTTTTTTTTTAATATTCATTGAACTTTTTCTTTACTTTCAAAATATCTTTTTACATACATACATATTTTCATTATAACTTTCCTTTCTTTTTACACCTTCTTACGGTACTTAGTAGTAGATAAAGTGAGTTACAAATGTGAAAAAAGGAATTTATTTAATTAGTAAAAATAGTTAAGCTTATATTCTTTGTACGAGTATGTATGTATGTATGTATGTATGTATGTAAATTACAATTCTTTGCTTTCGTTAGCTCCATAGTTAAAGAAAATGCAATGACGGTGAATAAGTAACAGGAGCACAATACACTTGAAGCGTATGTATGTATGTATGTACTCTTATGTACATATGTAGGTGTGTGTGTATTCACGTACATACATATGTATCTATGTATTTATGCAATGACATATTTTATAATGCTTCACCAATATAAATGCACATCCACAATGTATATAATTTCCTTTAATTTTCATGTAACTTTACATTCGTCTGTAGCTGGTCGCGTGTGTGTATATATGAATGTATGTATATGTTTGCTGGTATTTTGATTTAATAAGTATGAATTTACCGGCGAGAAGCAAATGTACATACATTTTCGTACAAAATGTGCGCACATAGAATTTTCCCATTTCATTATATTTGTACGGCTTATTGCTGTTATTTATCAAAAGTACTTTTGCTCCACTTTCCAATCTTTGTTTTTTCCCCGATTTTTTAATCACTTCTTACCTTTGAATTTTTTCGCAATTCTCTATTTGTGAACTTATGTATGTATGTACATATGTATGTATGTATGTATAGTACATCATGTTGTATCTTTGAAATATTATTTAAAATATTTGCAATTTTGCGAGCAGAGAAATATTCTAAAATAAAAATAGTGAATTGCGCAAAATTATTTTTTTTTATTATTAAATTATAAAATATGTATGTATGTGTGAACAGCGCACAGAAATATCACTCGCTATTTAACGCCTCAGCTTATTTGCGAATAAACACTTTTACTTGCGTGTAAAATCTGTTATTTGTGCATTACATTTTTTTTACACGTGAATTAAATTTTTTGTTCGCTATTTTTTTTACTTAATTTGTGGGCGTAAAATCAACGCTCGTGAACAGTAAACTTCAAGTTTTGCCCTGTAAATTTGTATTCGTTTTAACGGGTTTTATTTGCCACTTTTGTTTCGTTTTTTTTTTTTGTTTTTTTGGTAAATTTATTTTGACAGGGCTCATTCAATAAGCAGGAGTCAATGGCGCAAAGACGAATTTATTTTCTTTTCGTCGTATTTGTATTTGTTTTGGCTTTTAAAGCGCCGATTGTCAAAATACCAAAAGCAAAAATAAAGTACAAGAAAATGTTGACAGTTCACGCCGTCAAAAGAAAAGAAAATTAAATGTACATTTTGTTTTTGCTATATATAGACACCACCAAGGCGAATTCATAGAAGGTGGTATATTCACATCAGCTGATTGCTTGTTCTGTCTACGCCTTATGCGGTGAAAATGTCAAAATGTTTATTTTGTTTACATTTGAAATTTCTGTTTTCGTTCGAAAAGAAAATTTCCATGTGTAAGGCAAGCAACACATAATATTATAAAAAAAATGATTTGAATATTTTTACTATAAAGCCTCAGTACGTTTGCTTTTTGTGTCAAACTTGGAATTCTACCCATTCGTTTATTTTTGGTTTTTCTAAGTTTCTCTGACATTTTGACCGCAAACGACACACAATTTTTTACTTATATAGTATATGTCAAGGCACATTCAATAGGTAGCAGCAGTAGAAAAATTAAAAAAAAAATGTTTGAGCTCTGTATATTTTGTTTTTGCTTTTAAAATCTAAAATTTCAAAAATATTTTATCAACTACCTTGAATTGTACTGAGAGCATTCTTATCACAAGGAAATTCCAAATTTGACAATTCAAATTAAAATAAAATATGAAAAAAGTTCAAAAAAAAAGTTTGCTGCTGCTACCTATTGAATGTGCCTTGATATATGTGGAGTATACCACCTTGAATGAATTCGCCTTGGACACCACTTTTTTGAATTTGCCTTGATTAAAAGTTAAACATTTCAAGCTTGACTGACAAAATACGATTGGCTTAAAAAGTTCTCTTATGCAAGAGTTGTGTTTCTAACTCGTGAGCGCAAAAGAAACGTTAAGATGATTTCAAATATTTCCAAAATATAGTACACATACATATGTACATATATGGTAAATACATACATATGCAATTATAAAAGAGTATAGTATATTTTATTAAATAAATTTCTGATATTTCTCCGCTACAATAAAAAGTAAATGAACTTTCTCTAAACCATTACTTTGAGCTGATAAAAATTACATCCATATAAGTTTTCATGAAATTTACTGCTCACAAACATATGTACATATGTACGTACATACACTCAACACATGCAAGTATGTATGTATGTATGAATGAAAATATCGCCACATTCATTGTGTAAATTTGTCTGTTTATTTGTGTATTAATGTGTGTATGAACTTTTGTATTTATGACTGTTTTGTTATAATCAACTAAAGCGAATTATTTTAGGCTACAAATCAGATTCAACATCTAAAGTTTGTCTACCTATTAAATGTAATTTACTTTTTAAGTATTTTTCTGTGTTTTTTTTTTGGGAGTTTTGTTTCTTGAAGGCATTCAAGACACTCACTTAATTTTGTTTGTTTTTTTTTGTATCAATGCAAATTAATATAACTTAATAATCATTTCATTAAAAATTAATTTGCTTATTTTTATATTATTTTTGTTGAAGTTTTTTTTTGTTCTTTGTTTTTGTAATATTAAATTTTTATGCTAGCAATCTTCATACATTTCAATTATTATTTTTATATGTATTTATATATTTTTTTTCTTTATTTCTTTCTAGTTTACATTATTTTTTAATAATTATTTTTGTCATTAGTAAAATTTTTGAAAGTTATGATAATTACAGTTTAAAGTTTTTTTTTTTTGTTTTTCGTTTTCGTTTCCTGCTCCCCTTCAACGTTTCGCTCGTGTTCGCTGTGTAAAAATATTGCGTGATAAGTAAGGATTGAGTTAATTAATTAAATGTAGTGTTTGTTTTAAATAATCATCGAATGCTTGCTCGCAATGTACGATAATTTAAAAGTATTACGTGGCGTTTGTGGAACGTTCAATGATTTTTTTTTCGGTCGACTGCGTGTTTGCTAATTACGTATACGACATGACTGACGGTGGCACTCTTCTCCTCGTAGCAGCTTAGAATTTTTTTTTTGGTATGAAGTGGCATGTGTGCGTGTGTGTTCACTTTTGTGTTCGTATTGGATTTCTAAGAATTTCAACCTTTTTGGATTTGTGCGAAAGTGAACGAAAAGAATATGTTTTCGTCAATTTTCGCCTCGTTGGCGGCCATTACAATAAATTTAGTCTGAATATTAAGCTAAAAATATCCTCAATCTGAAATTAAATGCGATAATACGTTTGACTTTCCAAGTCTCTTATTCAGAGTCTTACTAACATTTTTAGGCAAAAAATCGTTGCCTCGGCTAACCCATATACAAATGTACAAACCTAAAATAAAGTTTTAGATGTGAAAAATGGAATGTTTTCTATATTTTTAAAGCAAAGCAGTCATAATTCGCAATCTTAGTAAAACCATGTTCTCCAAAAAATAAAAAAAAATAAAAATGGAAAACGCTTTCTATTCACAATAAAAAAAAAAACACAAGCAACCAAATTATTGCACATTTATCAAATTTAATTTTTCACCTTTCAAAATTGTAGATGCTTTAAAACATCTTTTGTATTTCTAATATTTGAAATCGTTTATTCCAAAAAAAAAAATTTAAGTTTGCAATAACTTTGAATATTTTAGCTTTATTTATATATCAGGAGTAGAAAATTAGTTACATTTCGTTCAGAGGAATATATTTTCTAAATCAGCGGTTGTCACGAGTTTTATCTTTTGACTCGCGCACTTTATTTTTCAATAAATTGTAGAAAATTTGCTACATTCGGCTCAGAACTTTCACGATTCCAAATTAGCATCTTTATAGTTTAAATGGTGAGATTCTGATCAAGAGTTTTATGCTTCACGCTCGCGAGTTTTATCTTTTGACTCACTAATTATTTTGTGTTAATCAGGTGTGAAAAAATTTTAGATTCGAAGGCAACACACAAGGGATTTAATTATTTCGGGAGAGCATTTACAATTTTTTTTCACTCACAATTTATTCACAAGTCAGGAGGAATTTTTAATACTCAAAAATAGGCACAAAAATAATATGTAAAAATGAACGAAAGAAACAGAATAAAAAAAAAAACTTGAAACATTTCTATTTTTATAACATCTTCTTTAATTGGCATTGGAATTTACAAAAATTTGCAACATTAAGAGGTAAATAGCTGAAAAAGTATTTGTGCCCTGTAAAGTACTTACTTACTTCGATCGTTGGCTAATAAAATTTGGAACAAATTTCTTACATTCGATTTTAATATTTTCACTGGCGAGACTTGACAAAAAGAAATATCTTCAAAAAAAATTTTACACTCTCAACTCTATGCGCTAGATGAAAGTCAATTAGAGAGTAAATATTCTTCTGAAAATTTAATGAAACGCCAAAGCGCGTATGGTGACACAACGTCTATTCACTCGAGTGAAAATATTTGAAAATCTGTCTAACAGAAACCATTACATATGTATTTCAAATATATTGATTCGTTCAAAACGTAAGAATCAACTTCCACACCTTTCATTTCGTGTGCGCGACTGTTGCTTTAATTGAATTTTATTGCGGAATAATTTTAATGGCATTTAAATTGTATGTAAATGCATGAAGGCGAGCTTAAATAATATTAAATACATATTTATTTAGACTTTATTAAAACTGATTTTTGGTACAATTGCAACTTACGAGTATGTGAATATACGTAAGAGTAAGTAAATCTGTGCGTACAGTGTACATTTATTTATTTATTTAAATAACTTAACTAAAGTAGCATCGAATTTATATATATATATATATGTTTGTATATGTATATTTTAAGAAGAGAGCAAGAGAGGGATTAAATTACAGAAAAACTATTTTCGATAAGAGATGAGTGTTGGTAAAAATCATAAATAACATAAAAGGAAATAAAAATATTCGATACATTTTAAATAACCAGAATTACTAGCAAAACATTTTCATATTGGCATAGTTGTTTTTGATTTTTCTGTAAAACGCTTACAATATTTCCGCTAGTAAGTAAATAAAATGTGAAAATAAATGCAGCAACAAGAGCGCATTAAGAATTGGTGGCCAAACAGCATCAGCAAATTAAATTTACAAATGTTTTAAGTTAGTTAAAATGTGCTAATAAAAACAAAAACAAAACAAAAATATTGAGGTGGGAAAAAGTTGAAAATAAATTGTCGACCCTTAGTCGTGTGGGAGCAACGTAATATTTGGCCGGCAAAACAGTTTGTGTTTAAGATATGACGACATGGCATTTGTGTGATGTTGTGTAGTTTGTTATTTCTTCAAATGTAAAAAAAAACAAATGCAGTAATTTTATAAAAAAAAAAAAGCAAAAGCAAGTATAAATTCTAAAAAAAAGTAACAATATTTATTAATTTTTTCTTTTGTTTTCGTTTAGCTAAAGACAAGCCTAAGTGAAAGTAAATAAATTCAATTATTATCGAGCTTGCGGCTCATACACAATATGAACACATACATATACATTTATAATAATACATACATACATAATTAGTAGTAATAATATTATTAATAATAATAATAATAATAATATAAACAATTACACACAAATTGTGTTAAATGCCATTTCACTAAATACATAAATTTTCATTCATTTATTACATATTTATTTTAATGGTTAAACATATTTATTTAGTATAAATCTCTCATTTACATTTTTGTTTCAGTTTTTTTATGTGATTTTTTTTTACTATAAGAAATTATTCGTATGCAACGTAATTGTATTGTATTGTACGTGTGTTTGTGCGGATGTGTTTATGTTAAATTAAAATGTTTAACTTTTTTTTTTTTTCTAAATTAGAACTGTAGAAGTGGTAGTCACTAACGGGTCATGAGGTGTTTCAAGGGAACGTTAAAAAAATGTTTGACGTCTCCAAAAACAGTGCGTGATTTTTCTTTTTTAAATAAATTATCTAAAATTTATAGTTTCGGTTTTATAAAACTCATATAACGAATGCTCAGCATATAATTATTTTATATTTTAAATGCTTGAAAACGCTTAAATGTTATCAAATGTTTGCTGTAATTTAAAACAAAATAAAATATTTGAAGTGCCGAAAAATAGTTGAATTAAATAGTTCAAAAGTGCAGCACAGTGAACAGGCTTTTGAAAAGCTAATTAGAGTCGTAATGAAAAATTTGTTTGAAGATCAGTGCACACGGACTGCAAAATTTAAAAATTACAAGTGTTTAAATGAAACTAATTCTCACAGTTGAAACAAATAACAGTGAGTTATTTCTTCCAATTTCTAAAATGGTAAACAAGCATTAAATTGTAATATTTTAAAATAATAACAGTTTAATTTTTGCAAATTCTTTCGCTTTGTTCTTTCGCAGTCTGATAAATGTTTTGTCACAAAATTAAATACTAACAGAAATCTCGAAAATTCTTAAAGTCGAGCTTTTGAATATTGGCGGAACTTTAAGTTACAGCTGTGCCAAGTGCTTCTACTGTCTCTGTTAAGCAAAGAAATAAAACAAGTGAGATTGCGCATATTCAGGCGCTAAGATTGAAAACGGTGAGCAAAGTGAAATTCGTATTACTACTAATAACATTTGAAAAAGACAGAAAATTATGAGTTTTTCTGCGTTTCAAAATGTGAATGTTTGATACGAAATCTTAGGTGTTCATCGGAATATTTAGTTTTTAAAAAAAATATCTTTCTAAACGGCATGAATTTGAGTATAAAGCGGGAATCGGATAATTTTTACATTTGTACACAAAAGAACAAATTAAGATTTGTCCACATTTGCATGTTGGTTTATCAATATAGCTTAATGATTTGTTTTGAGATCAGACGATTCGGCTTCTGTGGCAGCGTGGCTTTGTTTTTGAAGTGATACAAGAAGCCAAATATTTCACTTTTCTGATAAATGACAAATGTAATGTAGTGAGCACATATTTTTAACTATAAATATGCCAAACTTTTAGCCAAATATATAGTAAATTATATCATTCCAGCTTGACACAGTCACAAAAAAAAATAAAATTTTTTTTTTTTAATTCCTAAGTATTTTGAAGCACTTAGGGGTGTACGTTAGTTTCTCGTCTCATAAAGCAACCAAAAATCACAAAAATGTGCTCAAATTTTGGCTGTGTTTTGAGAATAGTATTTACCCGGTGTCAATTCTGATGGCTGATTTGTATTACGCGCGTATACATAAATACAAAGGAATGCACATAGCACATATTGCGGGCACAGCGTTTTATTTCTTCTTACTAGTTACAGGCATTTACGCCTTAAACGAATGTTTGAGTTTAGGTTAGGTTTAAGTGGAGCAGCTAAATTTACGTCAATTGTGCATTTATTTATTTGCGTGTGCTGGAACTCAATGAATTAATTTTTTTTTGTTTTTGACATTTTATGGTGTGAATAAGAAAATTGCACGGTTTAGCTCAGACAAGAAAAATTGCATCGATGTTAAAAAGAAAAAAAAAAAAAGAATATGTTAACAGATTTTCT
The DNA here is from genome assembly GCA_963971545.1 of Philophylla caesio. Lineage (NCBI taxonomy): Eukaryota > Metazoa > Arthropoda > Insecta > Diptera > Tephritidae > Philophylla > Philophylla caesio. The sequence continues at coordinate 116,730,759 of OZ020606.1, read as the reverse complement.
TCTAAAACTCCTTCAGTGTCAAAAAACGTGCAGCTGAAGTGTGCTAAAATGGAAATTTCTCTTCTAGTAAACTATAGCTACAATTTAAACGACACACTTTCTATAACATTGAAACACTAAAAAACCTGCAAAAAAAAAAAAACAAGTGACCTTTCTGCAACGCTTACATTACACAAAAAATGTAATTAATCTGAAAGCAGCTTCACGCTTGCAACAAAATCAAGTGTGCCAAACAAACACGCAATCTAACGATAAATTAAAACTAAAATAAAAAACAAATAAAATTTTGGTTGAAATTAAGCAAAGAAATACAAATTAAATGCAATCTGTTTGTGCCACCTTTCGTCACCAATAGTAAAGTATTTTGTTGTTGCTGTATTAGCAAATCTAGCACTAGCAAGTTATTAATTATGTTATTGTGTGTCCGTTTCGCTCTTGATTTTTCTTTATGCGTGTGTATGTGTGTGCAAATTTGAAGTATGCATGTGATGTATGTATGTTTGTATGTATGTATGTATGTACGTATGTATTGTATATATATACGTATAAAGTGTGCGTGTCCATTTTCTGTGCGTGCTCACTTGGAAAGGAAATAAATTCATTATTTGCTATGTACTAAGTCAATTTTTTTATGTATGAATGTATGTAGTAAACGGTCACATTTGTTTTTGTATCGTGTCTAATTAGTTTATAGTACACTAGTAGAGAAGTAGTGGTGCGTTTGCTGTAAGTCGAGTTTTTTTATTTTTTATTTTTTGATTTATATACTTCTAACTTTTTTTGTTGCTTCTTCATTCTCATTTCTCTAATGTACATCTACAATACATACGCTAAGCATTCGGCTTTTTACAGTGAGTTGTTCGGAAAAATAATTTTACATTACAACGACCTGGTTTGTATGGCTGTATGTATAAGAACTTAACGTTGTCTGTATTCAATTTCTTAAATTTATTTTTTACTGAATATTATTATAAAGTTTGTTTCTCTCATATTTCTCTTCTTTTTTTCTTCTCAATAAGCTTATTTAGTGTGTTTATGCATTTGTTGGTTTGTGGTGTGTGTGTGTGTTTTTGTGTTAAATTTTTGTTTTGTTTATTTTATTTTTTGCTTGACTAAAATGTACATATCGCTCTTCTGCTGTAGCTATCTCTGCTCTTGGTTGCTACTTTAGCTTTGGGCTACAATTTAAATCACAACGCCTTTATAAACCATTCAACCAGCCATCCATCACTCACCACCAACCAAGCGTCGTCGTCCTGGTAACATCACATAAAAACTTGTCGGAGTTTAAATATAAATCCTTTGATATTCAATATACAAAATGAAGAGCGTTGAGTTTTTGGAATTTTGGTATTCAGAGAAATTGTAACAAATCCATTTAATCTCAACTAACAAACACACTCTGCTACGCTGATGCTTTAAATAAACTCTTAATTCATTAACATTAGAGGGAATACTAAAGATTCTTTATGAATTCATGGCGCACCACTCACGTTCACAGTATTAAAATAAATCACTTGTTTTTTCTGTTTTAGTACTTTTTTGTTGATGCTTTGATATTTTCATTTTCATTATTGTTTTTAATTTTTTTTTAAATTTCATTCATGTGCTGGCTGAATATGCTTTTGAAGTTGTGTAGTGTTTGTTGTTGTAATTGTCGTAGTAGTTGTTGTTGGAGCGGTGGTGATGGAGTCCGAGAATGATTTTTGCAATGCGCTGCTTTTCTAGTTTGATGCACTGGACTTTGGTTTGCTTTTTAATACAGACCACAGCCTCTTAAATTGTTGGCAATAATCACATCCGTTACCGCATCGAAAACAAACTGTATATTGTTCGTATCTGTGGCGCACGTCATGTGGCAGTAGATTTCTTTTGAGGTTGATTTGTTTTTCGCTTCGAATTGGGCCTGTATATACGCAGCTGCTTCACTGTACTCTTGACCGCCTGTAAGATACAAATTTTGGATAATTGTAGAGTATGCCAAAAAATAAAAAACGAGTTGAAAACACAAAGTGCAGATAAAAATAGAAATTTTAATTATGTTATTTATTTCAGTCAAGAAGTTTAAGCAAAGAGTCATTAAAACTACGAACGCACCATATCGATTTGTAAGGTGTTAAGCTTTAGAGATTGACTCGAATGCAATATTAGTTTTATGCGTTATTTCAAAAAATAGTCTCTTTTGCCGAAGATGGCGCGGAGTCATATAAGGAATTAATAAACTAGACAAGTTAGTTAGTTGTATCTTCGTGTTAATTATAAAATTAATTTACGGCTACTTGCCAAAGACGTAAGCGATTTTAGAAAAACTATTTTTTGAACTCTCTCAATTTGATGAAGTGCACTTCTCAGAATGGATTCTAAAATAATTTGCAGTATTTAAGACGACTTCTTACTTATGAAATATAAAATGTTTTCTATTTACAGCTTTCAAAAAAGTCGAAAAATTTATTTAAAATCACACTCAAGAAATGAAAACGTAAATTGACTTCTATACAAATTTATTAAATCAGTTTGAAGCTCTCAAGAAAAAATGCCTGAATATTTATTTCTTTAAGAAAATATTCACCAATGGCAAAGTAATTTTTCAAGAAACAGAAACAATGAAAAATATGTCTTGTCTCCGGAATTACGTATAAAAATGCCATTACACTTGATAACATTGAAAAAATTTCAATACAATGCTGCTGTCATGACAATCTTTAGCCGAATATGTACTCTTATATTCAAAGAAAAAAAATTACCCATATTACCGAGTTTTCAATTAAAATTATTAACTGCAGTTTATAATAAAATAAATAAATTAATCCACACTCAATGTCCAAATTACATTTTTTCTAAAACAACATTTGCACATTTAGGCCGTACTTGCTACCTTATTGTACCCTGCTTTAAGTAAATATTGTGCAACGCCATGAATGTTCTTTGTTAGGCCTAAACAGTTGAGGAATTCTTTGCCTCACAAATTAAAACTGCGGTCAAATCTAAAACGCTTCAAATTGGCTACTTACTCTAAGTTTTAATACCTATTTAATTACCTTCCCCTCCGTCCTACTATTAATTAAAAATATAAATAAACATAGCTGCGATTCTGAAATTCTTATTGAAAGGAACTTGTCGACCATGTTTCTAAATAACCTTGCACGCCCGAAAAAATATTCTTCAGTGTTCTAGTTAGCGGTCTCTTTAACCTTGTTTTACTATTTTCGGAATGCATGGATCGTTTCTTAAGTTTTCAAGAGCCCTAAAACCGATTTGCGGATTGTAATGGAAATCAAAACGACTTAGCACACTTTGTGGACCAGAGATCATCAAGCCTTAAACAAGTTTGAGTTCTATGGTTAACTAGAGCTGGATATTTTGACAGGTGAATTTAAAAATGTCACCACTGCTCCACTATCTCAGTAAATCTTTCATAGAATAAAAATGCTTTGGTCGATAAATATATGCTAGGCGAGTCTGTATATTCTGATTTAGAAACAGTGATGCTATAGAGTTTTTGTAAAAGCTAAAATATGTATCCTTGACGAAATGTAGCACTGACATTATTTCCAAAATATGAGTTTTTATATTTTTAAGTAGCTTATGCTAATTCAAAACTTTATTAGAAACTTTTTGGGGCAGTAATATAAAATCCAATTATTATCTTAAAGCGCTTTTTGCAGATGTGTTGAAAATTTGGTATCTTAGTTTTTTACTTTGAAACATTTCAAACTAATTTCCGTTTGAGCCTTTCTACATTTTATCAACGATATTTATGTACCAAAATATTTTGAGTAGACATTTCTATCAACTCTGGGAGGCAGCTCGTACTTATTTAGAAATATATAACTACAACAACATTGAACATTTTATTAAATTTTAGAAGAAAAGAGCGATTAGTAATTCTTTCCAGGCACTTTAACGCTATTATAATTATCTCTGTATACTTATATGTGCAATTATATTAAGTTATCGCCAACTTACCTGTATATTCTGGGAAGCAGATTGTCAATGGACTCTTGCGAATCTTTTCCTCAAACAAATCCTTTTTATTCAAGAACAAAATAATGGAGGTGTCCGTGAACCATTTATTATTGCAAATGGAATCAAATAGCTTCAAGGACTCTTGCATTCGGTTCTGAAAGGAAAATAAAAACATTCGGAAATTTTGTTAAAAACAAACTTAAATAATAAATTATTGTTGTTCGCGTTTTATTTTGGATTAAAAAATATAGAAAAAGCAAAATAAGAAGTTTGAAAGACGTTACCCAAATAAAATTGTAAAAATCACAAAATAGTCTCTATAGATCGGTAAACAATACCAAACGCAATACAAGCAAGCAAGAAGCTTTGAATAGTGGTCATATATGTAAACACCGGGAATGTTCATAACTATAACTTTTTGACTTGAAATTGAAAACATTTTTTTAAATCTTTTTGCGACAAGTTTTGGAATTAAGGAGTTACGCCACCTTGGAAACCAGAAATCGATGCCCAACTTCAATTTTTTTTGCAAAGAAAGTATACACCGTGAGGCAAATCTTTTGACAAGGTTTTAAGGTGCATACATTGAAGTAGCTTAGAAAATTTTATCAGGACTTTACATCGAAAATTATAGTTAACATTAATTGTTAGAAAAAAAAAGAAATTTTTTAATTGCAAAAATTCTACGATATATGTATTGCGAGCATTTGAGTGTAAAAATCTTCGGAATCGGTTGAAATTTGTAGGAAATATGCCGTTTTTAAAACCGCCTTTCGAGAAAAATGCGTCTAAAGTTTCTATACATATTGTTTTTTTTTTTTCTTGTCCGACAGGGTGGAATGTTGATATTTGTTGGAACGATTTTCCGTCATTCCTTGTCATGTTTGGTGTGGAGACAACCCAAACCAAACTTGACAAAGGGAGGACGAAAAATCGTTCTATACGAGTACATGCTTATGAGTGTTTGAAGTAACGTTACTGTGTAAACTAAAAAACAAATTAAACCATCAAAATTATGTATGATTTCATATTTTCCGTAATCTCGGGACTATAAGAAAGCAATTTAGCTAATAGAAAAAAAAAAAATATTTTTTTTTTAAATCTCAAGGTGGCCTAACCCCTTAAGTCACTGTGTAAAACGACTTTTGTTTAAGCATTTTACAGTGAGCAATATACGTTTGTACTAACGGTTCTCAAATAAAATATTTAAAGAAATAAAAATGTTGTACATATTTAATCTTACCGTAGTTTCATCCTCATGCAAGACTTGATCATACTCCGACATGGCAACGCAGAAAATAATCGCTGTCACATCTTCGAAGCAATGTATCCATTTCTTTCGCTCCGACCTTTGACCGCCAACATCAAATAGTCTATTGACATTTTTTTTATTTAGTTAATAATACAAAAAAACTGATCAAAGTATCAAACTCACTTGAAATTGAGATTTTTGAAGGAAAAGTGCACTTCAACAATACCGGTCGTCTTGACACGAGTGCGTAGAATATCCTGTTCGGTTGGTTGGTATTCCTTGGCGCCTAACCGATCTAAATCATCGAGGAAACTGTAAGTAGAAAAATATAAAAATGTAATTAAAATTTACGTTTAATCAGAGTGTTAATTAATATATATGTATATGTATTTATATAAATTAAATTACGAAGAAGTGAGGTATATTTAACTGTAAAGCTTTGCATAACTTGCTTTTTAAAATGATCCTAATAAAGTTTCAACGCTCAACAGTAACGCGACTTGGTAACAGAGAAGTAAAAGGCGCTTAAACAAAATCAGTAACCAATTGCCAGTAGAAATTCGTTGAGCAAACATATTTTCCAATTAGTTAGTGTTTGCCATAATTTCAGGCCCGACGGTTTGATTGTACACATTTGTGTTCGTGTGTACGCCATAATGAAGCTTCAACAAAAACACAACAGCGCGTCGCAAACAACTCTTTGCAGCTGGGGGTATGCAATTAAGGGCAAATATATTTTACACTTAGCTACTTTGAGCCATTTAAGCGTGAACAAAAAAGTTCAGTGCACCAGAGTATTGCAAGTTATTTTTCAAGATAAATACATATGAGAATGTAAGTAATTAGAAACACAGCAATTCAAATAATTATAATACCTTTTTAAAAAATTATTGTCAGCAAAAACCTTCGATGATAAAGATTCCTGTCTTCGATTTAAAACAAAATTACGCTGATTTTTAGTATTTTTTTTGTATTGCATGCAATATAGGTCAAGAGTTTAAAATTTTAACTTTATTTACCAAAATTGAAAGGTATACAAAACAGCAAACTCAAAAAAAAAGAAAGAAGTGTAGTTTAGTTAAAATTTTACGCGACATAAAGACTATGTATACCCAGTCTCCCGCATAAAAACCACCAACAATGTCAGCCTGCACTAATGCATCATCATGCCCGTCCTCTTATATATCGCATGTCTAGAAACGATGAGAAGAATTTAGAGGATTTCGGGAGAACTAATCTACCATAGAAGATGGAGTGATGTACTATGTATACATACATATGAATATAGTATTTATATGATGGATGATATGGTCATAGTAAAATGTATAAAAATTTAACGATTGCAGTGTCTTGGTAGTTCACGACCACAATGCAATGCAACACATGCAGAAGAGTCTGCCTTCACTAGGTATGAGTAATTTTCGGAAAGGAGAAAAAGGAGACAGATTTTATTTTTTATTTTTTTTATTTTAATAAAGTTTACATAATAAACAAATTATTATATAAACTAAAGTACGCAGCACTAGCATCATAGGCTATCGGCTGAAGACAGATTTTATTGTTATTCTTTGTTTTAAATATTCTCTAACATATTCATTTTAATAAGTTTTTAGTGACAGTGTTTTATAAACAAACACAGTAGCATTATTTAGCGCGAAATATGTAAAAACAATATGTAAATAAATAGAAAAACCTTCGTAACCAATTAAAGTTTAGAATTATTGCCTACTGATGTAGGCGTGTAAACATGGTGATGTTAATTTTTATGTATGTATGTAAGTAAAAAAATTATTCAATTTTATTGCCAATATTTACGCAACAAATTAACACTTAGTTTCAGCACTTTTGAGAAAAATTGCGACGTTTTTACTTGGTTTGCATTACAAGGTACGTAAACATGTCTAACACTAATGCCTGGAACAATCGAAAATGAGTAAAATACATTAAAAAAAAACAAGTGTTGATATAAACACTAAAAAACGAAAGGTTTCCAATAAATTTGTTGTAAAATGAAACTTTTTTTATGTAATCATTGTGTTTTTCTATGGCGGGTTTTGAGACAATACGAACCAGTTATGATTTTCATTGAATTGGTTTGAAAATAATGTGTTATGTTGCCAGGTTAAAAAAAAAATCAAGCTTACGTTAGTAAACATGGCGTGATTTAGATCACACACGTGAATATTGTAGAACTTGAGAGAGTTAGTTGAGATGTATTTAAAAAACAAATTTTATTTAAAACACAAAACGAGATTCACCACGGGGCAGATTTGCGGCTTCCACAAATTCAAAAAATTTTCAATATAAAATTAAAAAAAAAATATATAATAATTTTGAAACGTTTTGATCCAGTTTGTCTCTTTTTAATTGACGCTTCCAGGGCAGACCTCTTCATCACAACGAATCGATTGAGATGTTTTATTATCGAACTCTCATCGAAAGTAACTTCAGCACGGCGTTCCCAAACGTAGAATAGCAAATAAATAGAAAAATCGGACGAAACGTCATTTTATAAGGCATTTTTAATACATTTTATTTTTTATGAATACCTATACAAATATAACTTGAATCTATCCCATTTTTAACACCTTGGAAAATCAGATGAACATTAAATTTTAGTTAAAGCTTTAACAACTTGGCAGCTGTATAACTACAACACTGTTGAAGACGGTGTAAATTATATACAAAAATACATACATACATATGTGCATGTGTGCATATATTTACATGTAGATATATATATGAAACCAAAGATTTCGTGCTGCAATTAAATTAGGCGCAAAAGTACATACATACCATACATATGTTTTTATTATTATTATTTAACAATTTTCCAGTGGCAATGGAGCAATGTTGCAATGCAAATAAGTATATGTACTATACATACATACGTATGTATGTACATATATATGGCTAAGTAAGTGGGAGAAATTAGTTAAAAGTAATTTGCACTTTTATGACAATTGTAGCATCACGTTGTAAAGCAAATACTGACTAGCACGCACTCCAATTCATACATTACACAGTAATAAGGAATATGTATGTCTACATGTGTATATGTATGTAAGTTACTATCGGTTTCAGAGCTACATACTAATGCAGTGGTGGTCGAAATAATAGCAGTGATTTATACTTAAACAACTTGATAATTATTCAACTTCGTTTATTTTATTAATTATAGTTCAGATTATTTTCTAACAAATTCTGCTAAAACCCAAGTTTAAAATTTTGTAGTCTTCACAAAAAAATATCAAATTATAAAAATCTCGCCAACATTTATATACTTACATACATACATATTATTTTGAATGTGCAGTTTTGTAGCTCTTCAAATTTTAGTCTAACAAAGTGCCAGTTTCTGGTTGCTAAAATATTGCGTTAATTTTCGGTATTTTTTCGCCGTTCAACAGTCGCGACAAAAATAAAAAAGATTCTCAAAAATCAACGTTATATTTTGGACACCGGCAACTTGCACTTTGTTTAAACTAAAATTGAATGGGCTACAAAATTGATATTTGAAATTAAAAAAAAAAAAAAAAATAAACCAGTTAAAAAGGTGATAGCACTTTTTACGAATTTTTTTTTTTGAAAGTCTTCTGAGAAGGAGATGTGATGATCTCCAAAAAAGCAGCTATAACTTCTACCGCTTTATGTGTTGTTTTTTCCTAAAATTTCCCAATAAAAACTGGCTTTAACTCATTCAAAAATATCTTAACTGCTATTTTTTATACCTACACCGTACGTATGTATGTAAGTATGTTTGCACTTGCGTCGGGCCTAAAATATAGCACACGGAACTTCAAAGCTACAAAAGTCATTAAACAGTTGCAGTCAGAGTCTTCAATTTTAAGAAATTTAACAGCATTACCATATTAATGAGTAAGAAAAAAAAATTGTTGTGCCAAATAATTTAAGGCTGCTTAGGTTCATTATAATTGATCTTGATATGTAACAGTTTTTGTCTATCTTTTATGTAGCCCATAACAACGAGCTTATAGGCCAAGCTTCAAATCCATTTTGTGGTTACAGTTTTACGCCGCCTTCAAAAGGCTGTTGCTATTCTGAGCAAATCTTAACCGTGACAAAAAAGGTGACAAAAAGCATGCTTGTATTTATATATTTTCAGAATGTATGCTCTACGTGTCTTACACACGTTCTGTCGCATCAACTGTCAATTGTCTTAGAAAAAAAAAAAATTCAAAATCACTTAAAAGTGCCCTTTTCAACTTATTGATGAAATCTCTTTATTATTTATGCACTTCAAATGCTCTAAATTTTAGCTCCTCGAAACTTGGCAAATGTTGCAAGCAGGTAAAAATTAAAATTTTTTTGTATATCTGATGAATGCAAAGCAAAAAAAAAATCGTTAAAGCAAATATTTGTGTTTAAGCAATAGCAAAGTAAACATAATAGTTTGCATTAGCAATTACAACAACAACAACAACTGCTGAGCGATAGCGTGCAACATGCAGTAGACGTTCCCGTCAAACCAAATGAGCGAAAATAAAGAAAAAAAAAGCTACTCGAAACACTTTCGGTTTGATTGCATTTTTTAGTCGAAATACAAGTAAAATCTATTTAAGTTAACATGCAATTTGTCAGTTTTTATCGCTTTTCTTTGATTGTAATTTGGATTTAATTCGCCGACAAGTAGCGGACAGGTAATGGGCCACAGTACAATCTTCCATCATATGTGTGTATGTATGTGTACATATATGGTATATATGTTGTATAGTTTTTATGGTGCCCTTATACTGGAAGCTTCATGGTATAAATATATATTTACGTGCCAGTTAAAAAGCTTCTTAACTTTCGATTTCTCGCATGAATGTATGAGCTATTCGACAATGTCTTATTTTGCTGCTTAGGCAAACACTTATAAAGCTTTCTTAATGTAAAAAGCTATTTTCACACGAAAGTAAAGTTCATAAGATTCTTAAAGCGTTTTAAGACTGAGATAAAAAAAAAATTTGACCAAAAAATTTTAAGAGGACTGCTGATTGCGACATGTATAGGTTAAGGGGGTCCCTACTCTCGCGGTTTAAAAAAATCGAGTTTTTGTTTAATTTTATTTTAATCTATATGTATCCAAGAATACGCCACAGAGTGGATTTCGCAGAAATCACATTCCTTTGCATGCTTCTAGGCTCCGTAATGTACCCGTCTACATTAACCCAACTGGCCAGAATTTTATTTAAGCGGGACGCATGCAGTGTCAACATCAATGTTTTTTTTTGGTATTCAATAAAAAAAATGTAAAATCAAAACACGTACCTTTAAAATTAAAATTAAAATTCTAAATCCATACAGTGGATCCTTCGCAATTTATTTTCAAAAAACCGCTCGATTTCAGGCCTTGGGAGTATAGAGCCCCCTTAAGGATCGAGCGCTAGTGAACACTTAGTTCTATGCAAAATTTTACTAAAGTCGATCACAAAATTTAATAATAGAAAAAATTTACTCCATTGATAAGAAATCGAAGAAATTAAGATTATTTTACAATTAATAATACTCGAACTTTTGGCGCTTGCAGGTCCCAGGTTCAAATCCCAGCAGGGGCATTTAAAATCTAATCATTGAAAATGATTTTTGCATACACCGAACTTGCCACGGTAGCTTCCGAGCATATTTTTGCCATGAAAAAGCCTAATAAAACTTTAAATGACAAAAAGGGAGACAGCGCCAGAACTGCGCTTTGGAAGTATAACTGCCTTGATTAATTTTTCAATTGTTCCATAATTCCGGAACATAATTTTAGGTAACGAAGAGCTGATCTTAATAAAAGATAACATAACATAATCTGGAATGCGTTATTTGAAATGGATTAAATCCCAATTTAAAAATCAATTTTATATTTGGCTTTGCTTTATGAAGGTGCTTAGTTCTGAGCAAGCTGTCGGCCGCCGCTAAAGAAAAACTTGCGAAATATTCACTTTTAAGATTTGTGAAGTTTCGCTACAGACGTTACAATTTTCATTGAAATAAAATTATCTAGATAAAAGTAAGCGAGTTGAAGTTCACCATTTCAGTGAGTTGTCTGAATTACATTTCTTATTTTAATTTTTAAGGGGGGTCGGTTTCAATTATTTAGCAGTTTTTCTCATTTTTTATTATTATTTTGCCCTTCTTTCATTTTGGTATTTTTAACCTAAAAAAAATAGTTTGTTGACTAGTATGAGCTCGTCATGGAATTGGTGCAAAGAGAATCTTATCGTTGTGATTTGTTGGATCAAAGCTCAAAAATCAAACAAAAAAAAGGTTCATATTTATATTTAAGTTTTTTTATTACGAAGTATAGAAAAGAATCCATTTCACAGTAGAATCGCAACTAGTTTATTACATTAGCGTCCTTTGAATTGTTTTCCTTCTAGTCCGGGTTATGTTGATGAACAAATAGACAAACATATGTAAGTACATACATATAACCCATTCTGTTTTCCACAGTCGGTTGCATCAATTTGAAGATAGCAAATTGTTTTACCATTTCATTTATAGCGAGAGCCCTTTGAACAGTAAAATTTTAACAATCTGTTGCTCTATTAGTTAATTAGCGGTGGTGCAATATACACACACATAACTATGCATATATGTCCATACATACATACTAATATACTAACAAACACGTATACAATAGTATAAATACAGTTTTATTGCACATTTACTAGTTGGTTTTGTGGTTTTCAGTTTAAATAGCCACTCGTGCGGCATAAATGGTTGAATGCACAAATGTGGATCTACCCGTGGTAGCATATGTGTGTATATATGTATGTATATATACTTAGTGTATACCTACAGGTGTACGCACATACATATGTATGTATGTATGAACGAGTAGTTACAGCCAAAAATTACACGCATGTAGATTTATTAGAGCGCGCAATTGCTTGCTGTCCAAATACTGTCGATAATATCTGCCTTAGATTAATAGCAGATGCAATCCAAGCTAATTGAAGCGCCACTTTGGAGTAGTGAAATTGCACAAAAAGCAATTGCTACAATCACTTAAGGTGTAGAAAATAATTACTGATTGCAAGAAGCAATATGTTGCGCAATTTGCTAAATAAAAAAAAAATGTTGGTGCAATAAAATTAAGCTAAAAAAGTTTACAAAGAAATGGGAGATGGATTTTCTTAATATATTTATGTATCTCAAAAGTCTGCATCGTTTCCGGATTGTTAAAAAACAAAAATACTAATTATTACATATATGCGTTTCCTCCTTAAAAATATTTTTAGTGTAATTAGCGACTGACGTGTAAAAACCTAAAAAGTAGACTACGCGTCAATACTTTTTTCGTTAACGGGGTAAAAGGTATATATGTATTGACATATGTAGGTATATACTCATAAATATGTACAAGTATAATAAAAACTGCAGCTTACAATTCGTTTTATTCTTTGTTAGTTGACAAAATTTGAAAAAAAAAAACCGGCATCCCACCAATGAGTTTTATGACAATACAATGGCATTTCGTTTCTTCAATGCCAAAGCATTTACAAAGCTTGCTCAGAAGAACATTAAGATACTTTTTTTTCGATTTCGAAGTAAACAAAAATTGGAACATAACGCTGCAGAAGAAAAATGCGCCTAAGGCTCGGCTCCTCGCCCAATATATGGATTGATTATAGCCTGTTAGGAATATCAGCATTTAATGGAAGGGTTTAAAATAAAAGGCGCATCAGAAAACTTTCCAGCACTTCAAAAAAAAAAAAATAAACCAAGAAACAATAATAATGAGAGAAAGTAAAAAACTAAATATATATCAACAAATTTGAAAAATCGATAAAAAAAAAACAAATAAAAAGACAAAATTTTAAGGTAAACAATTTACTATCAGAAATTCAAATTGAATCTGTTTATATGTACATTTCAACTTTACAAATACATGTTAAACATTTGTAAAAACTTTTCTTTCAAACTAGAATTTTGTATTCAATATTTTCAGAATTCTTTGTTTTTTTTTATTTATTTCTGTCACATGAAAATAATTTATTTTATAATTTTTTTAATAACAAAGAAATCAAATACTACATCTACGAATTTTATGAGTCGGCAATAGAAGACACCTTGTAAATACCTCATTTAAAGTTTTTGTTGACGATCTTGAGCATTTTCTTTCTTGCAATGTATGCTTGTTTTTTTTTGTGTTATTGCTATAGCAAAAGCCCTTAAAATAACTGAACATTTTCAATTATTTTTATTACACAATTTTAAATTGACAGACTAGAAAAAATTGATATTTTGATGGCGTTTTTTGAGTGTTTCTCTATTTTCTACAACGTTTGAAACTTTGATTTGCAACGTCGCTACCACTTAAAAATATATATTAAAATGAAAAAAAGAAAATTGTCACAATTTGGTAGTCTGCGTGCAGCAATTTAATTTACTATTAGGTAAAATTTTTTAGAAAATTATGTTTAGCATTAGAAGCTCTCATGCATAAAAAGTTATCAGCATTATTTGTCTCAGATTTCGATCAATATTTTCACACTTCATACAAAATTTATAACAATTAAACAATATTATGAACGTAATTTTTTTTTTTGAAGTATGCAGCTTCCCAATTTGATTTAACGGCAATTTTCGTGCAGATAAAAAACAGTGTTGATTTTTGAAACTTTTTGTAACTGCTGCTCTTAAGCAGCTTCTCCCAAATAAAGCTTGTTCGATCCTGTTCTTATATGGAAGAAATTACGAAAGAGTGTCAGTAAAAAAAAAGTGAAATATCAACGCTAATTTGTAGTCACTTTAATATTGCATTTTATTGAATTAAAAAATTTAACTGCATGCTCTAAAAATTAAACATTTTCAAGTTCGATAATTTGATACAATTTTGTTGAGCTTTTAGAAGTTTTGTATAAAGTTTGAATCTTTAGCTTATATACTTCTTCTTAGATAATAGTAGTGTTCTCGATGTCAATAGTTTGTAACAATTGTTACAAACTATCACGTTTTGGCGTTCTTGTACGCAAAAACTTGCAAGAAACTTGCAAAGTAGGGGAAATCGAGAGAGCGAATTGACATTTCATTTTGAGGGAAAGTTGATAATTTTTACTGGACAAATTTTTGCCAGTAAAAACTTGCAAGTGGAAAAACAGCTGATCAAAAGCAGCTGATTGCAATTTGGATAATTTGGAAATTTTTGTTTAAGAGTTTTAAAGGCGAATATTATAAAATGTGGGTATCAAACTTGCAAGAAGCAAGTACAAGTTCCTTTGGTTAAGCTTCGTTAGTGGAATGTTTCAGGAAAACACTAATACAAAGTTTTTCATTTTGTATATTTGGATGAGGACAAAAATTCAATCAGCTGTTCGTCAAACTGGCAAGTTTTTACTGGTTTTCCGTTCTTGTACTTTTTGGTATATTTTTCACTCTGAGAGCGAACGTTGTCAAATTCTAAGAAATTTCTTTACTGGAGAAGTACGAGTACAGACCTAACAACTAGTACTTTAATAAAAAAAATTTAATAGTCCAAACTTACCACCAAGTGGATATCGTACAATTCTTATATGCTCTATATCACAGCCACGAAACGAAAAATTATAGTGATTAACTTGCACTCGTTAACCGTGACTACGCTTTAAAATGACAGACTGTAATTGCTATCTAACGTTATACGGAAATTATGTAATCATAAGAAGGTAAGGGAGACTAGCGATTGGTGAATAGTAATACCGTTTGCACTGCAAGTGCGTAAGCTGCGTGTGTAGGCTAGGCTTTCCAAAAAAAAAAATACAGTTAATAATTTGAATAATCGTACTTCCAATGTAATAACAATTGGGGGTAAATTGCAGTCAATTTATATAAAAGTTATTGTACTATATGTACATACACACATATGTACACATGCAGACAGAGAAGAAATGTTAAACAGTGTAACATGGGAAATATTACGTAACACTGTGACATTGCGTTGTTAAAAAATGTAAAATAATTATAATGGAAAATGAAACAAAAAGACGACAGAGGCTTAGTTAACAATAAGCCATTGCTTAAAAAAAAAAAGATTGTATTTACTACATTCTCTTCATGTGATTTAAACTCATTTGTACACTCAGAAAAAATAACTTTCTTCAAATAAGGAAATAATTTCCTAATAATTTTTCGTTGGTTTGAATTACTTTGAAAACTTCGAATATAGTGGAAAGTTAACAAGAAATTTCTCAATCCAGAGTGGCATCGAGTGAAGACTACTTGAACTAGTTTGAATCCGTTCATAAGGACTTCTTAAATTAAATTAATGTACGTGAATGTGCAATATACATATAAGTTTTAATAAAACTTTAATTGAAAACAAAATAGAAAGAGGAAAATATAAAAAATAAATAGTGTGTTTACAGCAACAGATGCGAGGAAGTGAGCGGCGGAAATACGCACACGATAATATTTAGGCCTTGTTATCCTCTCTGTCACTTTATTAAAATGTTGCAACCGATTATCTCATCACATGACATCACATCTGCGCTATCACACTAATATAAAATCAAACCACATCGTGCATCACTGCACATCACATCAAAACATCATATCACATAACAAAACACAATACTTTAATTGAATCACATCGCAATGTCACATCATGACGTCAAATTATCACATCACTTCGCATCAAATTATATAACATCCCACCATATCACATCAACACGATTTTAATTATTAATATGAATCATGTCGTTTTACTACAAACAAAAGAAAACAAAAATATATGAAAGTCTTGATTAAAAACTATATTTACGAGTATTATTTAACTATTTTTATTTGCTTTATACTCGTAGATTAAGAGATCCAATGAAACTTTCGAAAGGACACCGCTACAACACACTTTCGGAAAGGGACCCAGGAAAAATGGGTATATTTTTACAAATAATCTTCATTAATTCAAATGATTTAAACACACTATTGAATCAGTATGATAAAAATAACTGAATCACTTTAAAAAAAAAATTAAACGTATAATTTGAACACTTTCATAAAAATAGTCTGAGTTCGCAATTGATAGCAGGCATTCGGTCGAAATTAGTCGGGGCTGCTTTGATGCAAATTAATCAAATTCAATAGGAGAATAGGACATTTTGATTCTGACCGCAATCAGATTTGATAACAGCATTTTTTGTTACCCTTTTAACTCGAATTTTTGAAATTTACGAAATTATTAGTACCAAGAAGACGTGTACTATCGGCTCGCTAACGTCTCTAAGAAAAACCATATAAGCCCATTTTGGAACTTTAAATAAAATGTGCCATAATTTAACAAAATGTTATCAAAATTTTTACCTCTAAAAAATTTGTTTGAGTTAATACTAGTTTTGTAGTTCATTAAATTTGAGTATCAAAATATGCAAGCTTCAAGTGCATAAATATAATAAAGGATTTTTGAGAACATTTTTGTCGAGGGCGTTCCGTTTTGTTTTTTTTTCTAATAAATGTGGTAAAAATTCTTAAAAACCAACTGAATTTTTTAGGCAATTGAAGTTTTAACATAATCATAATCAAATTAAGTGGGCAAACAACTGCATACCTGAAAATTTTGTAAAGTTTCTGAGAAAAAAGTATGAATTTTTGATGAAATTTGAAAATTTTTTATAAATTTTGTACAAAATTTGAAAGTGGTCTTTACATGACTTTTGTTAGCGAGCTAACTATATTTTAATCTGAAAACATTTTGCTAAAATTTGTCAAAATTAACCGCTACTATTAAATTGAAAAGAAGTACAAAAATTTGTTGAAAACCCAGCAGTTTCGTAATTTTTCGCTTTGTAGGAAGAAAAAAAGATAAGTTTCTCGCTCTACATAGAAATGTACGCTTGGCAGAGATACTTTAAACTGATACAATAAAAGTGTTAGATGTAAAAAGTTAAACGTGAAGAGGAAACGGAAAAGGTGTGAAAACGCTCGCTTCCGACTAAGTTTTATGTCGCCAAAGCTATGCGCACAAACCTTATCGCCCAGCAAACGTTGGAGGCAAACAAATACAGACCCTAAACGCAACAACCAATCAACTCACAACGGTTGTTCGAACTAATTGGATTGCTCAAGGAAAATGCGCCGAACTCAACTGCCACCAACAAAGACTACACTTGCAAATGGAACCTTGCTTGAGAGCTAAGCGTTTGACACGGCTTACTAGCCACAAATCACAAATTACGCTTGCTTAGCGTTTATTTGCTAGCTTGACGAGCGAGCTCTGCAAGCTGGCTTTTCGGAAATCCATATAAGACCGCACGCAAACCTACGCCAAAGTTTAGTTTATCGCGCGCCTCTCATGAATCAAGTGTTTTTTTTTGTTTGGCCCCAAAGTTTCGGCAACTTATTGCTTTGCGTTCGCGCTTTCCGCTTTTCGCGTTTGCTTGCCACATGCAGAGGCTAACGTGCAACGAATATTAGCTTTGTTTCGTTATATTTTTTTATTGACTGTTTTATTATTTTTATAATTTTTTTTTGTGTTTTATGAACCGATTTTTGCTAATTTAGTGATATTGCCAACACAATAAAAATAAAAAATTGTATATCTAAAAATCCAATTTTGTGTTGCAATTTGGCAAGTGTAATTTACCTCGAAAAAAATATTACTGTGTTTCGAGTGGTTGTTGTTATTGTTGTTGCAGCTGCTGCTGCTGTGCTTGTTGCTGCAGTATTCCAAATTGCACTTAGTGCCAACTTTGTTGCCTTTACGAATATAAGGTCTTTAGCTGAGTGCCTCCGCCGCCATCGGTGCACTCAAGTGTAAAAACATTTGCAACCGTTGTTGTTGTTGTTGCTAGTGTTGTTGTTGTTTTTCGTGTTAAGTCATTGCAATTCTATTCATATCAACTGTGTTATACTTGAATGAATGCAATAAAAGAGGTGAAACAAAGACAAAAACAAAGTTGAAGCAACAAACAAAAAAAAAAACGAAAAAGGAATAAACAAAAGTGCAAATTGCTGGTGTCACTTCCACTCAAGGTGAGGAACCACCGCCCGGTACAGATTCAAGTGTCCTACTACAAAGCAGCTAACCCCATTATAAACGATATATATGTATGTACATACATACAAACATACCTACATTTTACTATTTAGAGAAATACAAGCAAGTTGGCTCTGTGTCGCGCAAAGAATTTGAAGTTTAAGTAAATACAAATAGCGAAGAAAAATGTTGAAAGCCTTGAAGTTGCAAGAAAACTGTGCAAGTAGCCATATTTGTGCGCCCAGGTGCATGGAATCGGCATAAGAACCAATTAGGGAAAACGCTTTTCGGAGGCGTTTGACTAAAGAAGGCATTTACCTAGTTTCAAGATCGTAAAAGATATTCAAAATTCTTAAGCATTTAAAATTTAGATTAAAGTTGACTACGAATATTTAAGTGGCTGACTTCAATTGTATAAAAGGCCATTCACAAAGTACTGCAACGTATACTAGTATTAGAAAATTATAAAATATTACAGCGCGTTAAAATTTTTTTTTTTTCTTTTTAAATCAGAAATCAAATATGCATAAAATTTTACTTTTCTCAAATACGAGCATCACACCTTTATGGCACATTGCAATGGGTAGTGAATACCCCAATAAGTAGCAAGTCAAGTTGTACACGCTTGAAAGTATACCAATTAATTGTTTTATTGCTCTGCTGATTTTCCCTCTCTGGCTGCATGTTGAAACGTTTGTTTAAATTGGAAAAGTTAAATTTTTGAAAAGTAAAAAAGTGATGGTTTCTTCGTTTGAAAATGGCCGATGTAATTGAACAACCTCAAATATAAATTACTTTACGTCCTACAGAGGGCGGATTAAGAGTAGATGATGATAAAATATTATTTTATAAAATTTCTGAGCCTATCAAGATAAAAGCAATCATACAGTGTTGCAAAAAATAATAGAAACACAACATTGATTTGCTATTTTTTAATTATTGTGAGTACGTTAAACGAAATTTTTACTATAATTTACTATAATGATTTTATTTCATAATTTTGATTAAAAAATATAAATTTATACATTTTGTTATGCAGCCTGGTAAAAATTATAGGGACAAACATTAGAAAATTACGTTTTTCAAATCTAACTATAAAATCATTTCTTTGGTTGGTCTTAGTAAATATTTAGTTGAATCACTTCCTGACTGACATCTTCGCGGCCGTTGGAGTAGACATTTTTGGTGCACCTATCAACTGTTTTAACTCTCCCCGTAGATGTTCTATGGGGTTGAGGTCCGGTGATTGTGCAGACCAATTAAAAATACCAACTTGATTTCGTTCAAACAAAGATTTAACAACTCGGGGCGTTGTCGTGCATAAAGTCCCAGCTAAGCGGGATGTAGTGCTCTGAATAGGGCAACATTACACTATAAAAAATATTGAGGTAGTCTGGTGCGCACATCTTTTTCCGTATCCAAAAAATTTACCCTACTCCACTCGCAAAAGAAGCGAGAATTCGGTCCTTTTATGGCACTTCTGCCATTAAGCCATGTTTCTCGTAGTCTGTTTTGAAGAGTCTGGCTAATAACTAGATCATTTTTTCCTTCCTTGATATCGTTGAAGGGCAAAAACTGATCCTTTTTTGACTCTTTCACCACCTCTCTCTTTCTTTTTGCAGCATGGCTGGAGCACGTTAAATACCATATTTTTGGAGCATTTCATTATACCCGCTATTACGCTATTTCAAAACTTATCACACAGCAAATCACTACAAGTTAATACAAATTTGTTTTCGGAAATTTTGGCAATGCTTCAACGAAAACGGCAAAACTAATCCTGTCCCTATTATTTTTTCCATTCAAGAACATCTGTATGAAGCTTTAAACGCAATTTTTCAAAAGGGTGTCGACTACTATGCTTCAACAAAATAACGTTAACTAACGTGGGTTTACAGTTGATTTCAAAAAAATAGCACAAAAATATACAAAGTTATGGAATAGTTAAGAGTAATAAGGGATTGTCCCCATTAATTTTTTCAACACTGTATATTTATTATTATTGTATAAATGAAAAAGAAGGTTGGTTTCACAGCAATTTGTTATATTTATTTGCCTTCTAATTTAAAACCCTATCTGCCTGTAGCAAAGTTTTAAGTTGACTATCAATAGGACCAGATAGGAAAGGAAACCCCGTTTTATATTTGAAAATTTTGTTGTTGTTACTTATTCAATATAAACACCACTATTTTAAAACAACGTTATTTATTTGTTTAATATTTTTTTCACATACATTTGCATAACTAAAAAAAAACTTTGTTTACATTTTTTTTATTGTTTTTGAAATCTTTCAAGGAAATTTGTAGCCATTTGGCCCAATTGCCTACAAACCGACATACCCAAAAAAATTTATTTAAAAAAAATTTTTTTTTTTGATGAAATTTTTTTACATTATTGTGTATTTAGATTTTTATGGTTTTTGTTAGAAAATGAAATTTATTTTATTTAAAAAATAATTTAAACTAATAAGAAGAAAAATAAATGATCCAAATATATGTATGACTGAGTGATTACGTCTTTTTCGGCCCACTTCTGCACAGATAATAACTTGTGGAGATTAAGGGGCTATACCAGTGTAATACATGAAAAATTAGGCGATTTTCGGGAATTTTTTTTTAAAAGAAAGTATTGAATATAATGTTTTGAAGTTCTTTGGACATAATAAGGCATGTTGTTTTCAGCTATATTTTAAGATTTTTTTTTTACAAAAATATTGAAAAATAACGGAGTTATGTGCTGTCTTCGGAGGTGCCAAAAAAAAGTTTCCCAACAGCTGGCATGATTCCGGCCGAATGAGTAGCTGCAACAAAAAAAATTGAATTTAAAGTTGAAGGTATTTCCTATACAATGAACTACGATTTTTGAAAAATATCAAAAATTAACAAAAGGGCGTAGTTCTGAAAAAAAAGTGTCGTTTTTTGGGGTAAAAAAATTTTCGTTTTTTAATGCTAAATTGACTATTTTCAATATATTCAAGAATACACAGTTTCAATTTGAAGTCGATCGGTCAATTCTCCGTTGAGTTATGACGTCAGCACTTTTGAATAATGTCGTTTCGCGTTTTAAGTTTTCTATAGGCAGGTAGAGCGGTTTATACCTTTCGAGCGGTCGCTCTTTAGAACGTTGGCTTCCAAAAACTATTCAAGATACTTTTCAAGATGCTTTCACACAATATTTAAAAAAAAAGTATAAACTAAAGAATAAGCCAAACATTTTGTTTAAGGTGTCACACTGGTATAGCGCCTTAAGTATTATCAACACGTTATCTTCGAACATTTCAAAGAAATTTCGCAAGAGAAAATCTAATAGATTTTTCATAAAGACATCGTATAAAAAATTCCTCTTAAATTCGCCGCCTTAGGCACTCCTTAAGAATTCCGAATAAAGCTCGAGTAGTATCTACTCTTAACGATATTTTTAAGGTTTTGAAAATATTTATTGGCTTTTTTAGCGGTAAAGTGTTAATAAATGGCAAAAGTAGGTACTGTACCAAATAATAATAAATTATTATTGTAATAATTGCTAACTTTTGCTTGTCAATATTCTCAAATAGGTGATTTAAAAAATAAGAATAAAAACCGCAAACAAATTGTGGTGAATCACTGCCACAAAAGCGTTAAACAGACATTGCATGGCAGTCAAGGTCAGAGAAAATAAATAATAGTACAACTTTATAACACAGTTTCACAAAAAGTTACGCGTACTTAGCTTCCCTCACTGCCAGTTAGGAACTCATATTTACATAATGAATGTGGGTAGGTATTAGTTATTGTTGGAAAAGCTTTAAAAAGTTTGCATTATAAAATAATATTTTAATATATCGCAGCAACAACAAAGTACACATAAAAACTACAACTTAGTATTTACATTTATGCACAGATTTTGTACAGATTTGTACCGCAGACTTAGAGGTGGCAAGCAAATTTTCACAATTACAGAGTCCGGCGTAAATTTGTCTTGTCAACATTTGCAAATGCAGAAATTGTACAAATGATGATGGCGAAAATGATGATGTTGATAATCTGTACATACATACATACATATGTATATGTCGGCAAATAGCTATACGAGTGTACATCAATGATACTTAATAGCAAATATTATGACATTAATATTTTGAATTGCTGATTAACGACTTGTAAAGAGACGGTGACGCTGCATTTATGCAGACAGCAGCACAACAAGTTTAGCGCATTCATATTTATGTGCGTATATACATATAACTACTTGACTGAGTTGGGATTATCGCATTGATATTATTGATATTTTTGCGCCACTAGCGACAAGAAATTCACTAAGCAGACAATAATTTTGTTAAATCGCAAGCTGCCACTCCAATGTTGGAATTCAATTTCATAAAAAAGCCATTCGATTTACAGACACATGCAAGTGGAGCAGTAAAATGTCTCGCCACAAAGCGATTAGGATTTTTGTCATTGAAAAAAAGTAACCTTTTTTATGTTTGCACATATTCAAGGATATCCGAGCCGCAGGAAAATAAGAATAATGCTGAATTAGCTATACCGAGCTTGACTATGCAAACAGGGACTAAGAAGTTGAAGGGTTGAGCTGACTAATTATTTGATAAAAAAATACTGGAAACTGTAGGCGGGTCGGAGAGCCAAGCTCGTATAAAAGCTCTTTACTTCATAGGCTCACTAAAACCTGTTGAAGAAGTGCCTTAACAAGCTGAAATCTCTAGGCCATACCATCCGGGTGTGACTGCTTTAGGATACAGTTTACCCTGGGCTTGAAGTAAATGAGATTGCAGTTAGACTCTACAGCGACCATTTGTCAAGGTAGTTACTCTGTTCTCGGTAGTTCGATTCGGCAGAAAATTTCTTCGAATACAAACAATAAGAACAATGAAGGCATTTCGAATAGTAATTCTTTTCAACTCGAATTGCACAGTTGAAGCCAAGGTCCGAAGTGTTGCAGAGGGACTTATCAAAGAGTATGATACAAATCTATGCGGAAACCCCTACAGGGTATTAAAGATTTAACTATCAATTGACCAAACAGAGAATATTCTGCTGAAACTATGTAATGCAAGGAGACGACGCAATATATATTAAAGTTAAAAAATAAAACAAATATCGTAAACTTGTTAATATTTTCCCAACTCTTCGATGCAAAAATAAACCAACTCATTTATTGAATGATTACGGTGGTACTGCCGTAGTTCAACAAACAAATTTTCCGTACTTTTCGTAATTTTACTTTGTTTTTTCAATACATTTCTTGCTGCGGGCAAATTTGACACTTAACTAGCATCACATTCTCACAGACCTGAACCAATGCTGAGTACTCTTGATAGAGAAAGGAAATACAAAACTTATAGTTGTTAATAAAAGAAAGCTAATATGAGTTCATAGCCAATTGCTGTTTTTTTTTTTGGCACTCAAATACATCCGTTTCATACAAAATACATGCCTGCATAACTTTTTCAATCCCCAACGCTTTTCTATTTTCATTTAAAGCGCAAAATAGAACAACAAACAAACAAATCTAACCACAAAAAGCTTGTCATGTCTCATTTACACAAAACTACAACAGCGCTTTTGAAGCGCACATCTTTTTCGGCTGCTGCAACGGCAATGCCAAATGCAGTGTCCTTGCCAGAAGTGGTAAACCATGAGCCAACAAGCGTCAATGGACCAGCAACAGTACCAGCAGTAGGAGCGCAAGTGTCCGAGGAGGCGACTACGAGGTAAACTGACATACATACATATGTGCATTCTCGTAAATACAAAAAACGAATTTGCTTTTAATTTTACTGAAATTTCTTTCTTTTTTTTATAGCTTGGCAGTCACAGGTGCACGTCCTTACTCAGACGTACCAGGTCCTTGGGGCATGCCAATGCTGGGCAATTCGTGGCGCTTTGCTCCGCTAGTTGGTAAGCTAAAGCAAAAAAAAAAAAAAAATCAGGCCTGCTCTGAATTTCGATTTGATCGGAATCGCAATGAAACACATTGCTACACATCGAAAGCGAGCATATTTTTTTTTGATTTTAAAGTATTGTCTTTGATTCTCCGAAATGAAAAGAATAAGTCCTCATCCTCACATAATTGAAAAAAATAAAAACGGATTGAGGAGAAATTCCGATTCCGACTAATTTGGTATGCAGAACAGACCGGAATAATTAAAAAAAATTACAAAAATGTTCGGTTATTTGTTTCAGGTCAATATCGCATACAAGATCTGGATAAAGTTATGAAGGAGTTGCACATAAATTATGGCAAAATTGTAAAAGTTGGCGGCCTGATAGGACACCCGGATTTGTTGTTCATCTTCGATGGTGATGAAATTAGAAATATTTTTAAAAAGGAGGAAACTATGCCACACAGGTAAAATATATACAATGCGCTATTTAATCTAACTAATATTTTAAGTAAGTTTGTTTGCTATTTGGTAGATAACGTTTGACCTTTGCCACTTAGTTTGTGGCCTGAATTGCGCTACAGGATATTTTTTGAAGGGTTGCCAGCCGTTTTGAAAGTCTTTAAGTTGAGTTTTGTTTTTTTAAAGAGCCAGCAACTGAGAAAAAAAAGCATTTAATAAATTCATGGCTAAAATATTTTTTTCTTCGAAACCTAGTCAATGGATTCTTTATATTCTTATTCTCACTTTGGGATAGCGTATAGTATTGGAAAAGCACCTTCGAACACTGTAAACAACGTCAACTAGCCGATGTTTCAAAACCCAAAATCATTCTCGCGTCAGGGTGCTGCAGGTTTGAAAATCATGGTCAATAAGGGATTTTCGATTCTCGCGCAGTTTTCATTTTATAAAAGGTCACATCATGCAACATTTGAATTCGATTTTTTTTATAACGAAGTATATTCCAACTTGAGTATTTATTTTTTATAACGAAGTATATTCCAACTTAAGTATTTATACATACTGCGACTTTGTTCAGACATTGATAATAGTAAAGCAATGAGTCATTTTTGACGCGGAAGCAACCCAATTTGTTGGTGTGATAGATTTTATTTAGAAATCAGTTACATACATAGTTTTTTTTTAATTCAAAAAGGAAATGAAGTTATCATCATATATAATAAGCGAATTTTGGATTTTCAAATGATCGGGCAAAATTTCGAGTTCTGGTTTTTTTTTTTAAACACAATGAAAAACCATAAAAATTCGTCAAAAATTGTACATGAAAATTGCAAAGGATGCCATAAATCTTTCATTGTCATATGTATATCGCACTCAGCAATGTATATCTCATTTCCTAGAGTATACCTATATGTTATTTACGATACCACTGTGGCCGAGGGTGTGGCGGTGCATGCTATAGTTCGGTATGTTGCTCAGTTCCAAAGTTCGAACCTCAGTCTGGCAATTGCCAACCTTACCTTAAAGAGCATTTTTCCAATCAAAAAGCTTCTCATAACATACATCTGCCGGAATCGGAGTCGGCATAAAACTGTAGGTCCCTCCGTTTGTGATACACCATAAGAGAGGCAACCCGCAAATGGGAGAAGAAGCTCGATAGGATTATAATTACTATTATCTTTATCATCTTCATTATCAGTATCATTACCGCTATCCATAATTTTGAATAGTTCCTGGTTCAAATGGTTTTTTTTAAGAAACATAACTTTTATACCAGAAATAAATAAAAGTCAATCGATAATTATTATAATAATTAAAGTGGAATACACATTTTTCGAGTTATATATAACTATTATTCAAAGATTTATATTATTTAAGTCTTTTCAAAATTAAATACTATCAGCGAGATTAATATTTTCATTTCAATTCTTCAAAGGCTTTAATTTTGAGACTTATGTTATAAAGTCTTCTCATAATAATTATGAGTGAGTAAACAATTTCTAAGTCTTGAAGAACAGAACTTATTCACTACCATTTCGAGGTTAGTTCGAAACTAGTTCGGGACTATATCGAAATAATTACGGGATTAGTTTGGGACCTATTGCAATTCACTATCTTCTTATTTCAATTTGTTTCGAATATTTTGAATTTTGGATTTGACAATAACGCTTTTACATCAAAAAACCCTAAAAAACCTAGTTCATGGAGTCCTGAAATAGTCCCGAAACAGTTCAGAAGTGATCCCGAACTAATCCCGAAATGGTGCTGAAAAAGTCACATACTTCAAGACTAAACAAAA
This sequence comes from Philophylla caesio, assembly GCA_963971545.1. Classification (NCBI taxonomy): domain Eukaryota; kingdom Metazoa; phylum Arthropoda; class Insecta; order Diptera; family Tephritidae; genus Philophylla; species Philophylla caesio. The sequence continues at coordinate 116,704,454 of OZ020606.1, read as the reverse complement.
TTTATCTCGCTAATAATTATTATGAAAAGACATTTAAATTATGCATATGTATGTAGGTCTTAAAACAATACTCATCGATGACTTTAAGAATGTGTCCTTGTACGAACATACATATGTAAATATACACATGAACATATGTACGAGTGTGTACAATTGTAAATACACATGTATGAAACCCGACGACATCACACAACAGCCCTTTCATACATATGTATGTATGTATGTATGTATGTACATCATCAATTTCCCTTGCCTACGGTTTTCAATTATTCAACGCATTTCCAAAGGGAGACTTGCTCTCCTGCAAAGTTACTGCACACACACAATCATACAAACATACTTGTACACCCATACAAAGAAATATGTCGACAGATGTTTCAGTACAATGTCTACATAGACGGTCCAACAAAAATCTAGACAACAACTGTAGCTTGCAATTAAAAGGTAAGAGCGCACTATGTACATACCATATTTACACTAGACAAGTATGTATGAATGTTTCACGCACTCCCTTGTGATTTGCCAGTGCTGTCGGTGAGCTTTCTTTTCATACATACACACATATATTTTCGTACTTAAATACAATTAGACATTTAATTAAAAACTCATTTACGTAAATTGCATTCATCAATCGATCCATCAGCAATGGCAAGGAAGTCAGAAGGATAAATGTGAATGTATGTATGTATGTATTTTCTTAAGAAAACTACGAGTACGAACATATTTAAGTAAAATTTAATGCTTTACGAACAGACACACATATGTATGTAATGGATCTTCTGAGCTTTTGGATGAAATAAAAAAGTGTTTTCGAGAATATGTCCGACTGATTTGTTAAGTATTCCAAAGGTTTTCTAAAGGACGTATGTTACATAAATAACATTTGCAGCATTTAAGCAGCAATAAATATAGACTTATCGAGAAGAGAAAATTCATTATTTTTAGCGAAAAATATATAAAGAGATTCTATTACTGTGAGTGCGTTGGTTTCAATTGTGTTCTCATTAACGAAATAATCTAATTATCCCAAACGTCAACATTACAGCGAACACTTGGCTACTATGAACTAGGGATGTTGCGAATATTCGCATCCGCATCCGCATCTATTCAGACATCCGCATCTGCAACCGCATCCGTTTAAATCGATGCGGAGCTGATGCGGATGCGGATGTGTAGCAGGTCGCGACAAGAAAGGGGAGCGCCCCGGCGATGAGGTAGAAAACACCAGAAATTGACAGCCTTGACGCAATTTTCAAGAAGGAGTTACTTACTTTCCGTAATAAGAAGCGAATTAATTTAAATGGGAGTCCTCTTAAATGGTGGAGTGTTAATCAAAGCGAGTTCAAATTCTTATCAGCTCCACCAGCTAGTGTTCCAAGTTATTTAGTAGCGCAGGATTAATATACGAACCCTTGCGAGACAGACTGGAGTCCGAAAAGGCGGCCATTCTACTTTCCATTAAATATAATGCTCCTTTATTCAAATTTAATTACAAAAAGAATTCATTTGTAATAATAATTCATTTCCTTATTTATTATTAAATAAAGAAAGGATTTTGTACAGATCCGCATCCGCATCCGCGGATGTGAAAAAAAAAATGCATCCGCAACATCCCTACTATGAAGACAATTAGCAACCCCAATTTAAGAAGGTACTGTTTCTTTTTCTATGGAATAATTACCGGGGCTTTCATTTCAAACCGACAAACTACTACTCAGACCCTTTTACGATGACCACTAGAAGTAGAGAAGGGATCTAGTACTCTGCGAAAATATGCAAGAATAGCTCTGTTGATAACACAAGACTGCGTCAAAGTCACCGAACAAATTGGCTTAAAAAAGCCAATTCGAAAATTTCAAACGACCTCTTGTGCTAAAGCTTAAGAATTTATATATTTTTTAGCATTTAAATAACTTTACTTAGGAATTTTTATGTTATAAGATATTAACAAAAAGCATTAATTTTCTAAGTTAAAATAATTTTTCGTTTTAAAAATAGTAAATTAATTGGAACCATTTGCACGAATCGTGAAATGTGCGCGTTTTTAAGTCGCTTTGCGACACGAAACGAAATTATCATAGAAGAAATCGAATAAATCCGATCCGAACTACCTCAATATTAACAATTATACAATTAAGATTTTATCCAATTTTTGAGATTTCTGTGCCACATAAACTGCTTCGAAGCAAGTAAAAAATTTGTATATTTTCGATGTAGAATCTGAGCACCTTCTCGATAGTAAATGTGTTCGAAATTGAAAGATTTAGGCTATGAAAGCATTAGCCTTTCCGAGGAAACGGATGAGTTAATTTGCGGTCATGTTTCCGATTAGAATAATATAATTTATTTATTTAACGAATAAAGTTAGGTTAGGTTGGGTAGATCTGAGGCGCATTTAGTCCATAAAAGCAGTGGTTTGTTGTATAAAGGGTCGTACGGTAACCAGTACATCCACAACTCACAGGTTATTATATTAACCCCTGTTTTATTTAAGAAATCAGAGCGGATACGTCTGTACCTCAAGGACAATGTATAAGAAAGAGTGCTGAAATGTTTATATTTCGTGTTAAATCGTATCAAAGGTTTAGATGGTAAAGTTTTCACCCAGCGTTTGCTGTATTGATAGGAGGTTCATCTGCCCAAGAGTAGGCTGTAGCGTACTGGCGACTTCTTCTTACTTTGCGGGGTTGTCTCGTGGGTACACTTCTTCCTTGCCAGCGTGGCAGGATGAGGTCTGCACCTTACCAAACGGTGATTTTGTTTGACTGGTTTCACAAAATTGAATTTATGACGTTTTCAATACGAACATATATTCCTTATTACTTATTTCATATTAGTACATTAAGTACACTGTATTGTAGATTTAAATAAAAATAAAAAAAAAACGAATATATCTTGTTTATAAGTTTTTTTTTTGTTTTTATAATATGAAATTAAAATCAAAAGTGTTAATTGTCAAGTAAAATTACACTGATTGAATCAGGACCATAAAATTCGGAACGCTGCTTTAGTACATGCGAGTATACTCAATTCATAATCTTTTCAACATCTGTAAAGCTTTTAAGAAGGGAAAAATTACGTTCAATTCCAAGTATCCTTGAGGAAAATAATTTTTTTCTTATATAGGTGGAAACATCTCAGTAAATTCAAAGGAGTTGGTTACCATTAGTAGCGTTTACGGCGTTTCTACTGTACTTTAAAGTTTTTTACGGTATTAATAAAACTTGTTCATATTAACTACACATGTGCGAGTATGAAGTGGAAAATATTTTAACTGAAATCGAAAGTGTGAACTTGCGCCAGATAACCACAGGCTCTAATTATAAAAATCAACTAAAAGAAATTTACCGGTAAAAAAAAATTCCATAAAAGAGTGTTAAATATATATGTACACATTTAGGCATATGTAAACACAAAAAAAAATTGAATACTCATAGAGGAGAAGTGATAGTAAAAATGAGAATTTCGTCAATGAAATCGCAGTCAAATCAAAGTAAGCCTACATTGCGTAAATAGGGACGGATAAATTGCATACCAAAAAGTATACGAGTTAAAGTGGAGTTTTTTAGGTAATAAAAAAAAAACACATTGTTAACAAAAAAAAATTATATTACAACAACGAGATCAAATGCTGCGCCTACATATGAACAAGTAAATTAGGGTGACCCTTAATATTATTAATATTATTTTTTAACATCGCATTGCATTTGCATTTGTTTTTTTTTTTCTTTACAGCGAATAACGTTCTGACAATGATCTATATATATTTTGCTAGAACATTTTACGCTCTACAAGAAAGGTCTTACATGATTTTTCGATGAATTCCTTGCTCCAAAAGGTAATCGAAATTAAACTTGAACGTTTTATTTTGACGGCAAAGGAGCCTTTACTATTACATAAATAAAAGTTAATAAATTAAATTAAAATTTTTTCAGTACGCAGTTTTGTAGAAAATTCAATTTGAGTGCAATAAAGTGCGAATTTCAAGTGCCTTTTTTTAATTTATTTTTTACATATGTTTCTTAACAATTTCTGTTAACGTCTGATCGCGAAGAAAAAGTGGTGGAAATATTTTTTTTATAGTTTTTTTTTTTGTAGAGCTTTTAATAGTCATTAAAAGTAAGCATTATTTATAGATGTACCTTTATATTTTAAAAAGAAAATATTAAAGGAAAAAATTTTAAAAACTCCATATAAATTTGTAAGCAAAAGTTAGTGATTTTGGCACGGTTGAATTTGAATACTAAGAGCGGATTTCTTTTTAGAACAAAAACTAAAAACTGAAGGGGCGACAGCAAAAAAAAAGTGCAACTTAAGAAGAGATATGAACTCTTGAACCTTATTGAAAAGGTAAAACTAAAAAATTACGTAAAATAATGAAAAAAAAAAACACCTAACAAGACTCGCATGCATTTGTATGTACATAGATACGGACCGACTTAATAACTCAACAAGCTATGGTCTCTGAACTGTCTACGCCTATGAAAGTGAACGTGTAAATGCGCACGCCCGTTTTTTTCATCTGTCATTTGTGTGACGTATGCGCATGCGCACCGCTGTTTTAAACACATCAGGCCATATAACGTCTCATGACACTTTCCGGCCACAAGATTTACGATTCTAACATAACTTCATTCACCAGCGAGCTAGCTACATATTTACATAGCTGACTGACTGGCTGTCATGGGCAAGGGAATGAACGCACAACCAAACGACATGTGAATGCGATTGCTTAAAAAAATTTCACACGCACGTTGTTATGTAAATAATTACATATGTATGTGTATGTATGTGTATGTATGTATGAATGTAGGTAGTATAGATGTATGTGTGTGTGCAACTAGAAATGCATGCGTGATGAAGATTGCTTTTAAGCCCTACAGAAGTTATTAATGTACAAAAATAAAAAAACAATATTTTATTATATTTTTTTTTACTTTTTACTTTTAATACCTTAATACACATACACTGTTGTTGCTTTTATGACTTTCTTTAATTACTTTTATACGCTGTGTCACGCATAGGTCATGGCGCACTGTGCACAATGCTCTCCTAAGTAAATTTCAGTTTCAACTATGCATGAGAGGTGAGCCACCGCCGTCATTACTAGTACCTTGTGGACAGCTCGATAAAGTCGGCAACAATAAAATTCAACGCATCACAAAAGTCAGCTCTAGGCTATTTAGGAAGTTGAATGCTGTTGTTGCTTTTATTTTATAGCGTTTACACGCATAAAAGGCACTGAAGTGCGGTGGAATGTCAAGTATTTGATTGCGAAAAATATTTGCTGATTTATTGACATAATAAAATTTTTGAAACGATCGAAAAGGGCGTCACTTAAAAGAAACATTTTTTGATTAAGTATGTACATGACGGAAAAAAAATAAAAAAACACCAAGTCAAGATGCGCTAAACAAAGTCTCAATTTGTAGGTCAACAACAATTCGTTGTACAACATATTGACGAGTATATTGCCAACGAAACACGAGGAACACAAAATTTTGGTTAAGTTGAAAATGGTATCTTGTTTTTGGAGCATCATAATCAATCCCTGTGAAAAATGCATCTCTATCACTTAGCCAGAATATGTTTTGCATCGTTTCAACGTTCACTAAAATATTCCTTCAATCTTATCATTATTTTATTTTACATAGAGTATTCATAGCGCTAGATTTTATTAAATTAAATTTATACGCACTTACTGCTGTTATTGTATATTATCGAACAAGTTTTTCTATTTATGTCCGTGAATTGTATTTATGAAGAAAAGATGGCACAACGCCGAAACCGTTTTGTCTCCAAACCAAACTTGATAAGGGATGACGGAAAAATGTTCCTACATACTCGTATGCACATCAAAAAAAATTTAATTCTGTTTTGCAACAGTGTTACTAATTGTGAAATGAACAAAAATTATAATTAATTATACAGATATGGATTAATCAGCTTGTCGGTTTAGTTTTTAATTCATTTTCGAAGTATATATTAACCATGTAACACGGGCTTTTTTTTTGTTTTTTGTATTTGAAATTTCATGATACTCATGGCTTGATACCAAAAACAGTCTTTTCTTAAAAAAAAAAATGCAATTTTTACTAGTCAATATTTAAATACGAGTAAGCACTTTGAAGCTGCATTAAATTAGTCAATGCGACGTAATACTCAAGACTAATTTCTATTCTGCATAATTTTCTCTCTCTTCTCTCCACTCACAGGCCATCGATGCCCTCACTCAAACACTATAAAGGGAAACTGCGACGCGATTTCTTTGGCGACATTGCTGGACTCATTGGAGTGTAAGTGTTCAAGGCGATTACTGTTGCAAATACCTAGTATGTTTCAACCAAGAATTTTTAGATTAATTTATAAATGAAATGAAGAGTAAGTTTAATGTAATGCAATAAATTGGTACTATATTCTCAGACATGGCAAAAACTGGGCGCTGTTCCGACAAGAGGTACAACAAATATTATTACAACCGCAGACGGCAAAACAGTATGTGCCGCCATTAAATGAAATCGCCAGCGAATTTATGGAAAGGTACATCCATATAGATATGTAGTTTACGAGCGATTTTTCAAATATAAACAAGTTTAATGAAATGCCTAAAATTAAATAGAAAAAGTAAAGACATTTTGAGTGCGGTTGTTGTTGTTGTTGTTGTTGTTGTTAATATTAATGTTTTTGTGTAATTTATAAATTACAGAGTACACATTATGCGCAATGAAAATGATGAGCTGCCAACAAATTTTCTACACGAATTACACAAGTGGGCGTTGGAATGTGAGTAGAAATGATAAGTATTACGACTAGCAGGACTTTGTGTTTTTATGTACATATGTGTGTGTGTGTGTTTGAGCAGATATCACGTATACATTAATTTACTGCGTTTGTGTATTCCTTGTTTGTCAGCTGTGGGACGCGTGGCATTGGACACACGCCTTGGCTGTTTATCACCAGATGGCAGTGAGGAGTCGCAACAAATCATAAACGCCATAAATACATTCTTCTGGGCTGTGCCACAATTGGAGCTGCGTATGCCATTGTGGCGTTTCTATCCGACAAAGGCGTATCGCAGTTTTGTTAAGGCGTTGGATCAGTTTACCGAGTAAGTTTTGACAGTTTGCTGATGATGATGATGGCGGTGATATATGTAGATGACGATGAGAGATAGGAGTAGAGTCTGCTTAGAAGTATACACATACATGTAATTATGTAAACACTTGACAGATAGATGAACACTTTTCGGAAGCTGCAACTAATTACATTTGTGCGACGAAAAACCTAAAGCGTTGTTAATTAGATTTCCTATTATTTTACATCCTTTAGAATTTGCATGAGGAACATTAGTCGAGCGATGGATCGCGCTGACGCTGCACCAAAACTGAATGCTGCCACAGCTGATTCTATTGTGGGCCGTATTGTGCGTAAAACGGGAAATCGCAAATTGGCAGCTGTGTTGGCGTTAGATTTGTTCTTAGTTGGTGTAGATACGGTGAGTTTGTATTTAACAGATAAACGGGCCAAAATGCTGAAGCAGAACTTATAAGAGCGATGTTATATTATAACGATAACAATTTCGATTATTATGTACATAAATTGATTTTGAAAACAAATATATAAATATCGATAAAATAAAATAAAAACTCGATAACAAAAATTTCGATAACGATAAATATATCGAGAGCGATAACAATAATTTTGAATACGATAACAATAGCAGTGATGGCGATAAAACATAACATCGACAGCAGAAACGAATAAATCGGTTAAGATAACACAAATATGGATAACGATAACAATTATATCGATGACGATAACTTTATTAATATCAATAACCTTAATATTGAGGTTCACAGTGATCTACAGTCTATACATAAGCGAAATTTAAATTTCATAGCTCAGCGCTAGCTTCACTCACATACTCTCCATCTTATTTTCGGTTTTTTTTCCTCTTTTAAAGACCTCTGTTGCTATTTCATCAACTATTTATCAATTAGCGAAAAATCCGCTAAAGCAGCATAAACTGTTCGAAGAATTGCGTAATGTGTTTCCAACTCGTGAGGCAGAAATCGATCAAAGCGCTTTGGAGCAAATGCCTTACTTGAGAGCGTGTATAAAGGAGACTTTGAGGTAAGCTAATTTAAAATTATCTAAGTAAAAAGTGATTCCATGAATTTGATTTTTATTTGCAGAATGTATCCAGTTGTCATTGCGAATGGCAGAAGTTTGCAAACGGATGCAATAATTGCTGGCTATCACATACCCAAAGGTGTAAGTACATACATGTATTTTTGGTCCGATAAATAATTTGGAAATTTTCTAAAATTACATATGTACTTAAGTTAATATGCATAGTTGCTTCCAAGAAAGAACGATGAATTAGTTACCTCCATCGATAGCATTTAAGGTTCATAAGTCTAAAATTATAATGTTAAAAATAATTGATAAAACAGTTATATATCTTGCAACCAATTTTTTAACCCATTTCTCGATCAGCCAAAAACTTGAACTCATTCGCTAGGTGGCGCCAAAGGCCGATATTTAAAAATATCATATTTATGATCTGATTTGGTTAATATTCGGAATAATGTATGACGAGATCGTTAGGCAGGTTTACCCGGTTTTACCTGCTCATGTTCTGTCTAGAATTTTACGTTAAATAATAGGGTATAATGGAAAAGAAGATACACCCAGAACTCTACAAAATCCACAGTAGAAGAGGTCCTCTAACACTTACTGGTTTGATTAGAGGCAAGTGTAAGTACTCTGTGGTATCTACAAATGTATTTATACACTTTTACATAAGATGTGTTCAAATGAGAACGCTGCTTATGGTAGTCGTTTAGTTAAAACCTAGTAACGCTTTACTTTTCGCTCTCGTTGCTGATTTGATCGCCGCTCTACTATGCTTTGGCCTAAGGCCCGAATAGCAACTTAGCTATCGGGGGTATTACGGTAGTTATCAGCTTACCGCGTGCTGTTTTTTGTTTGTAACCTACAGTAATCATAAATACAAAATTTGAGGTTGGTGGAGAAGACACATCCAAAATACTTCATCGGACTTAGAAATGTACTCGAATATGAACGAGTGCACTGTTTAAAAACTGGATAGTTTATTCTTATGCCACCCTCTTGGCAAAACTGTGGGTAAAAGAATAGAATCGCAACTTGGAACTACTGGTTCGCCTTCATTACATCCCTAAGCTGACAAAAGAGTGGACGAAATTAGTGATGAAGTTCTGAAACATTGCGCATATTCTCCTGAGTTCATTTCGTCTACTTTGTCATTTGCCTAAGGTCACTAACTCGAAAAAATAAATAAATAAATTATAACAGTTTTAGATATTTAATAATTTAATCAACGACAAAATTTGATTTGAACATCAAACGCCACGATTCTCGATTTGTTGTGTGTTCTTACATACGAGTACATTAATCTGAAATACAAAAATTGCATGATACTTATTTATCGCTTCACACACCGTCGCACCCAGTATCGTGTCAATAAACAATACATTCAGTGCTTAATTGCAATAATTTTAAGTAGCAACTGCGTACTAAAAGCCCAGACAAGTGCACAAATAAACAGAATAACAGCTCAAACGTTTTAATTTTAAAATTTTTTTTTCTTTTTATATACTTTTCGCAGACACATGTCATTTTTCCGCATCTGGTAGTGTCCAACGATCCCGCATATTTTCCAGAACCGAAACGATTTTTGCCTGAACGTTGGCTGAAACAGAGCGAAGCGAGTAAGTTGTTATGCCATTATTTTGCGTGCAAAGCGATTGCATGCCATGTCATGCCAATGCATGTGTCAATTCCAATTGACACAGAAACAAGTAACCGCACGCACGCACACACGCTAACGCGGAATATGTGAGCGCAAAGAACACACCACAAAAAAAAGAAGAAAAAATCTGAAAAAAAAAAAAAAATTTATATCCGCAAATTTTGCGCATGAAAAGTCATAACACATACATAGAGTGTGGTATATGCATGAGTGTGGGCGTATGTGGGTGTGTGTGCGTCAATGTAGAAGCACTTTCGTTGCAATTTATTCATGCGATGCACTTTCATTGCATTCCATAGGTGCGCAATGTCCACATGCCGGACGGAAAATACATCCCTTTGTCAGTTTGCCTTTTGGCTATGGGCGTCGCATGTGTGTGGGACGTCGGTTTGCCGAAATCGAATTGAATATGCTGTTGGCGAAGGTGAGTGAGTGGATGAATTTACTTATTGCTCTTGTAAGTATGTATTGATCTTGTGATACAGTGCGTCAAACAAATATTCTTACAGTGGTTTGTTCTTGCCATAGGTCAATGTTTTAATCGTTTTAAATACAGTTAAACTTTTACAGCTATTTTATAAACAAAAATGCAAAAATATTAGATTTTTATTTTATTCAAAAATTATTTATTAATTTTCCATTAAGTTTCCGATCATTAATTTTTTGATTGAAAACAAAAGGCGAAATAAGATTTCCGATTTTTTTTTCTTAGTAAGAAAGTAGCAGTTTCACTTTCAAATTTTACATTTATTTTTTAGACAAGATTGGTTTTTTATCTTTTAGAAATTAACAACTATTTATCAATTTTATTTTCCAATCAAAGATAAAGTTCAACCATGACATTTATTTTTTGAACGAAAATATATTGCAAAATAAATTTTTTTATAAAAAATTAACAGCTTTATTATACAAAATAATTTTCTTAATAAAAAAATAACTATTTTATTATTATTTTTTTTAAATTAAATACAAAGAAAAAAATAGAACTTTTTTTGTCGATGAGAAATAAAAGTTGAAATTTGAATTCTATTTTAGGTAAAATCGGACTTTTATTTTTCGATCAAAAGTAAAAATTATAGTTTTACAACTTTTAATTTTTTCGATTAAAATTATAAATTCAAATTTGATATTAATTTTTCCAATCAAATATAATAGCTGAAATTTCATTAACAATTAAAAGTTTGTATTGTTTAAAAATTTGTTGATCGAAAAATTAAAAGTCAAGGTTTTACTTTTTTGGTAAGAATAACAAAAGAATAAAACTTTAAATGGCAACTTCCGACCAGAAATATATGTACACATCTGTGAAAAAATAAGTATAATATTTTGATTTACAAAAAGTTAAAAGACAAAAAAGATTAACTTTTTTTTTGAAAAGAAAAATTACATTTTAAATTCAAATTTACGGCCGAAAAAATAAAACACTTCGATTTTTTGGGGAAAAAATTAAGTTTCTTGAAAAATTGTGACTAAACAAAACGTCTTAATTTTGACTTAACAATTCGTCTAAATTGTATAAAAATTTTTTTAGTTTCTTGATATTCAAAAATTTATAGGGAGGAGCACGTTTTTGTGTTTTCTGCCAGCATTTTAAAAATAATTTAAAATTTTTAGTCTCACACTTTTAGTCTCGAATAACAACCAATTTGAATATTTGCATTTTTTATTTTACTTCTATATGCCATTTGCGTTGGTCTCAAAACTTGTAGGAAATCTTCAAAAAAAAAAAAAAATCATGGCCAATGAACTGAGAGAACGATTTTGTCTTAAAGTGTTTGTATCATAGATTTTGTCATAGAATAAACTTTAGCTTTTACGTAAATAATGTGTAAAGAAAAGGCTGTGAATATTATTTGACACACTGTTTATGCTCCCATGTGAATGAAAGCGCAGACCTTGCAGCTCTTTTATGACATGCAGCAAAGTACGGTTCTCAGTACGGCAATCAGTCCAAAGCAATGAAATGAAAATTTTCCACAAAATTGCAATTTCGGCATTGTTGTTGCGCCTTTTAACATTTGTATGTACATACTCGTATGTATGTATATCTACATGTGTAGTAATAATCACATCTCTCATATGTGACATTTTATTCATTTGCAGATATTTCGAAAATACAAAGTTGAATACAATTCCGGCGAATTAGTGTATAAAGTAAATTCAACCTACATTCCAGAGTCGCCACTTAATTTTAAATTGACGTTAAGGGATGAGTAGTGTTTTCGTCGCTGATGGATCGACTGGTAGCAGCACAGGGGCCGTCCGTGGATTGATTAGCAACCAACTACAGTGGGTTAAAGCAACCACATGATCCAGTGGCGATGCGTACGAATAATTTTAATATTTGGTTTAACGTTTTGTATATACATACATACATAAGTACATATTCAAAATATATTATTTACGAGTATTAACATACATATGTACATACATAACATAACATACACACGTACATACATATCTATTTTAGTCTAGGCAATTCAGATTTTATACGTGCGTCTTCTTCTCCGAACACATTGTTTACTTAGTAAAAATACAAATTATGTTAATATTTTGTAAATTTTTTTGCTTCAGAGCGTAATTATTAAATGGTATACATACATACATACATACATGCATATGTAATAAATCAACGCTAACACCTGTGTACTTGGAACTTTCACATTGTTGGACTAAAATTTAATGGGCTATAAAACTACATACTCAAAAAACACTTCTCGAGAAAAAAGTTGAAAATCTACATACATATATACAATTTTTTTAAAACTTTTTTTATTAGTTTTCTACAAAGTTTAAACTTTGATTTTTATGGACTGAATTTTAAATAAAAATTAAATAAATATACGTGGCCAGCTATGATATTTTGATTGCTGTTGCTTTTGATATGCACAACACTGCATGTATGTATGTGGACGTATTTCTAGAAATAAACTTAGGTTTACCATACAAATATAAAGTCATTTCATTATGATAATTTTGTATATACATACACACTCATACTAAAAATTTCTATTAAAAAAATAATATCCAATGCGGGCCATAATTTATTTATTAAGCAAGATTGCAGGGCTGTCGTACTATTTTCAAAACTCGCATTGGCATTGGTTCAAGTGCATACAAATATTGGACACACACTGTCAAACATACGCGTGCTTCCATAAAAAATTGCCTGCTAAATGGCGCTGGAGTAGCAAGTTTAAAATGTATATGACCGTCGCATTCCAGCAAACAATCTGGTTTGATATACATACTTATATTTGAGAATGATTTAAAATCAAGGCACTTTCTCAAATGTCGCAATAAAAAAGGGGAATTTGATCTCCATTTGAGAATATGGTCAAATAATCAATTAGAATAAAGTAATTTCTATAGGTATGCAGCAGCATAATTTCATAAGATCTTAAGTCAGTCGTCTGTCGCTGTATTCGTAACGATATGTTTAAATGTTCAAGTTGTCAAACTATCGCGGAGCCCACTTATAGAATTGGTTCCAGAGTCTTCGGAGGCAGTGTTATAAGTTTCGCTGCCTTCATTGCTATCTTCAACCGAGTTTTGAGCAAACATAAATTCGTCTTGAAGGGTTGTAGTAGTAGCTGGGAATTTTGGCTGGATATTTTCACTTCGCGCAAACAACAAATGCACTATTTGTGTGCTTTCTCTTTTTATTTTTTCTATTCATTGTTGCTTTTTTTTATTGAATACATTATTTAATTTTATTCTTACAATTTTTGATTTAACTGCGAACTTTTATATTCTTTGACACTTCACATAAATCTGAGAGATGTACAACAATACTAAGCAAAATGTATTGATAATTACGACATGGAAATTATTCTAAAAAAAAACGATCTAAAATTAATTTCAAATGTAGAATGTAAGCTTCGTATTAAATGTGGGAAATATTTGAGAAAAACTTATGATATCCAATTGAGTAATCAATTTTTTTCAAACTTTTGAAACTTTGTTTGCTGGGATACCCTTCCCTTTTACTTATGTATATACAATTAAATATGCAATCGCAATTGTCGTAAAATTATAGTTAATACTCACTATTTAGCGGAATCATTCAATTGATATTCGTTGCTACGTGAGAAGCACTCTTGAACACCAGTATCTTGCCACAATCGCTTCATGGCAGCCAAAAGCTCCTCTGAGAAAGGTTCCGTGTCGTGCATGCGTTGACAAACATCAAATACCATTTTTGCATCGTTCTAAAAAAATAAACAAAGATAATTGAATAAAAGTATGCGCACACACACAGATACGAAAATTGTGTAATTTTGTAACACACACGCACACACGCATGCACACATGTACACATGTACCTACTTATAAAACCTCGTGGAAAATTGCTGTTTGCTGTTGCGCAAAGGACAACGAATGTAATAAGGAAAACACGCTTGCAGCTGTCGGTGTGTTAATGTAAATGCAGCAAGCAGAGGCGTTAACATTACAAGCAATGTTTTTGCATACAAATGCATTTAGGCATCCTACCTTCACAAATTATAGCACAGCCACACATTGATACATTAGGACAATTTTTTTTTCTTATAATTATTTAAAATTATTTTTCTACTAAAATACCATTTATTCTCTAACAAAAACGATGAAACCCTAATTTTTAAAATTTATACAATATACATATTTTTTTTTTGAATTGTTATGAGTTTGCAGTTTTGTAGTTTGTTCAATTTTAGTACAACAAATTACAACTGATTTGTGAAATTTTTTTTTTACTTGCAATTTTCTCTGATTATTTTTTAAATGCGAAAGAGCGTCAGTAGAAAAATTGTCAAGAATCAGTGATGTAGGCATTTGAAACTGCATACTCCAAAAATTTTTTTTTTTAATTCTAAATTTTAATGAAAATTTATAAAGTTTTTATAAAGTTTTAAAATGGGTTTTGTTACAGAACGAATGTTATTTGAATTAAAAAATAATTTGAAATAATTAAAAGAAAAATAAACGTGCACACTGCAATTGACACTCCAACAAGTTGTTTGAAATGTCGAAGATTCACAGTCTGCCCGCACAGTCTTTTGTAAATTGTAGAATATATTGAGAGCTATTTTTTCTATCTTTCGAAAGACTTATTGAAAGATGTTATAATGAGGAAGTCTTCTTAGGAATATTCGTATGACATTTTTTTAGATTTTTTAAAGTGTCCTTGAGTAACGTGTGTACTTTTGTATTAAAATTCTAGAGTTAAACTCAACATATAAGTAAACTTCCCGCTGTAAAAAGGACCTTTAGTAATACATATAAATATTGTTTCTCAAACTGGTTCAACAATTTATATAATTCTGATGCAGTGGCTGACTAGTTTATTAACGGTGTAGGGTAATCGTCATTTTAAAATTCTACGCCAGTTTTACTTCGAAGTGTAATGCAATATACTCGTACACACACACACACACATATTTATATATATATTTGAATGTAGCTTAGGACTAGTAAATTGGGCTGCAGGAGACTTACAGTTGTTGGCCTTTTAACGTATAAACCCATCCAAATGCACACATTCATTATTCCACTATGACATTGCAATGCAAGTACACAATTTTAAATACTTTCTAAGTGTAGGTGTTGTAGGTCATGTAAGCTACTAAACTATTAAAGTGCTTACCTCTCGTTCATTATTGCTATACTGAATACTGAGGTTTGGCATTGCTCTTAGTATTGCAACTAATGATTGTATTGTGTTGCTATAGACAACCGGCCGATATTGTTTAAAGTCCTCTGGTGTAAATCCGCTTTCGTGAATAATTTTCATTTGTTTAACTATTGTGCTTTTACCCGATTCACCGGCACCTGCAAGTTTAAAAATATATACATACAAATGTTAGAAAAAATTTGGTTTTTATTAGATTATAGAATTAAAAATTAATTAAAACATTATAATCTAAGTATAAATAATTATGAATACAAAGTTCGATAAAAAACAGTGGCAAAAGATGAGTACATATGTTAAACTTTAAATTTCTTATAGAACTTATCTTGACGCGCCTTAGTTGTTTTTTTTTAGACTTTTTCACATAATCTCAAAATGCTATTTACTAATCACAAATATAAACTTCGCCTATGTAGAGAAATATATCACATTTTCTAGTTTGGAAAATATTGTTTATAATTTCTGTCATGGACAGGTCACAACGGATAATAAAATAAAACTTTTTTATTGTAAAAAAATTATCAACATACGAGCTCTAACCGCAATTTTGGTGTATACGTAACCAAAAAATATTTTCGATTTTATTTTTTTAACTTCGACCGACAATTTTTAATCATTTTGACCATCTCACGAAATGACACATTCCAAATAAGCAACGTTACGAAAGCACAATGTGGCACATATGACAAGTTCCACGCTAATAACTCTGCCTTATTTCATAACAATTAAAAAAAACGTTTTCTTTAAAATTTTCTCCCTGTTGGTTAAACCAAAAATAGCAGTTCAGACTATATATACTTTTTTTTTTTTTTTTTGGAGCTTTATTTTTTCGCTCCACAAATCGACGCTCCTTACGAAGAGTAGCCCTTCTCAGGTTATTTTTAAGTGTTTGTTAAAATTATTCTCTGTAATATTAATTATGTTTTAATGACTTACATACTTTTAACCTAAAAAGGTAGAAATGTGCTAGTATTCGACGCGATTAGTGAAATGTGGTACTTACTCTTCTTTGAAACCGACTTTATGAAATTAATTTTTTTTTTAAATAATTTTTTTAAATTTTTTTTTTTAAATCAAGAATTTTAAAACTTTTATTGAATATGTAGTTTTGTAGCCAAGCCAATTCGATTTTAGAAATAATGGCTGGCAAATTTGAAGTGGCTTAAAATTAGTGCGGATTTTTTGAAAAATTTTTTTTCATATAAAAATTCGAGCTTGCTTTATATGGAAGAAATTGGACGGGAGCACTAAAAAAGAAAAATTATTAAAAATCACACGTTGTTTATTTTGTACAAATTTGCATACCCAAAAAAAAAAAATAAATGAAAATAAATTCAGAAAAAAAATCTTGCAAATATGTTGAATTTTTTTAATTTTATAAAAAGTTTGCAACTATTGTTCAATGGTTTTAAACAGAGAATGAACTGAATTTTGATTCAAAAATAAAGAAATATGTATCAAAGAAAATAACATTTTCAATATTTAACAAAGATTAGTCGAATTTTCTGTGACTGCTTCAATCTGATTAGAATAAGAGTCTCCAGTCACTAGCCGTCAAAAAATAAATGACATGATCCGTGTATTTGAATTTAGTTATGTAGAATTTCATAAACTTACGTCTTGGTTAAATTAATTGCAAATTGCTACGTTTACGCAACATCAATAAATAATAGTCAGCGGTCTAATATCACAACAAATTAACATTTCATCAATCACATACAATTTATCATGTCTTTATGAACATTAATTATGCATTGATAATAGAGTTCTCTCGAATTTCCAAGTATGTAAGCACTGTTCAAAAATGTTGAAGCACAAAGACTAGATTTAAATAGTGCAGTTCATTAACAACATATGCAAGATATATGTACAGTCGTGCACAAAAATATTTACAGCACTCTTATTCGTGACTTTGTCAACTATTCAAGTATTAATATAAATTGTAGTGTGCGTCTTTATATTCTACCACAAATGGAGGGGACTACAATTTTGTGCCGACTCCGAAAGGCTGATGTATTTTATAAGAAGTTTTTTCATGGCAGAAATACCCTCGGGAGGTTTGGCATTGCCTGATGAGGGGTGACCACAATAAGAAAAAAACTCAACTATGATTTAGATTTTACTTGCCCTGGCTAATATTCGAACCTCAACCCGCCGGCCAATTGTCAGTATTACTGCACCTAAAATTATGTCACAAAAATCTTGATTTTACTTCAAAATTTTTGAATTCTTCGCTTGCTTCTTGTGGTATATTTTAAGGCGCCATAGTCTTGACAATGTTTAAGCGATGAGTAGACATAGAACATTAATGCTAAAAAATAAGCCTAAAAGCATATTTACCGTCTAACTAAATTAAAAATATATAAATTGTTAAAAATTTTCCTTATAATTAAGAGGTTTTTAGGCTTATAGTTTTGCATAAAAATTAATTTGTAGTGATGAGTTTTTTCAAATATATGGCAATAGAGTAATTAATGCCCTCAAGCGAATGAAAAAAATATATATTTTCTACTTTATGTATTAATTTACGTTGTGTTTTTTTTTTTAAATAAACATCTGGATGCTAAAAAATCTCCACTGATTTTTATAATTTTTGTGGTTTGTTCTTTCTTCCCTAAAATTACGTTTTATGTGGCATAAAAAGCGCAATCAAGCCGCAATAATTTATCTAAAATCAAAGTGCACTAAAATTGTATGTAATATGAGTTTTAAAAGTCATTTAAATTTTTGTAAGAATTATAAAAGTCTTCTTATAATAATTGAGTGAAAAAAAAAATGTTTAAGTCTTGAAGGACGTCACTTATTCAAGACCGTTGCGAGCTTAGTTCGGGACCAGCTCGGTACCGGTGCTGGATTTTTTGGCATCATTTCCGGACTCCTTCGGGACCAGTTCGGGAATATAACGAAATTAATTTGGGACTAGTTAAGGATTTTTTTGGCATCCTTTCGAGAAATTCTCTAATTCACTATCTTTTAATTACAAGTTTATTCTAATATTTCGAATCCTGAATTTAGCACAGTCACGGTTTCACTTTAAAAAAATCACAAAAAAAACTAAGTTTTTGCAGTCCTGAACTAGTCCAGAAGTGAACCCGAACTGGTACCGAAAAGTGGTGAATTAGTCCCGAATCGGTCCCGTCCTTCTAAACTTCAAATTTTTTTTCTCACTCATAATTGTTGAGAGACGACTTTTATTCAACATATAAGTCTCAAAATAAAAGTCTTTGAAAACTTAAAAAAAATTTCTCGCTGATAATAATTATGAAAAGACTTTGCATGAATGAGTATAGATTACTCGAAAAATGTGTCTCTTAAGTACTATAATAATTATTGATTGCCTTAAACTTTTTCTCCTACAATAGTTTTGTCTGTGTGAAACAACTATAAAATTCACTATTAAAGTAGCCACTTTATGATTTTTTTTTTTTTTTAAACTTGATGCACTATTTTTATTTTGAACAGGACTGTAGCTATTTATCTGCATTCAGAGGTTTTTATAAAGGGCAGAGCGTTAGCGCCACTGTTGTGGCAAAGTGCATGAAAAACAGAACCACAAAAGCAACCAAACACAACCAATTAAAAACAATGCACACACTAACCTAAGCACTACGAAACTACATACATACAAACACACACATGTATATATGCAGATACTTGTAATTGAAAGCGTGTGTGCAAATGCACTGCATTTACTAAATGCTTGTAAAACTGCAGCTATTTATGAACAAGAAAGAAGCAAACAAAAAAAAACTTTCTAAACAATGGATTAATTGTTGGCATGTGTAGCGAAATATAACGACACAAACAAACATACATACATATGTACATATGGATATAGTAAGTCATTCGAAAGTATTAACTGCTGGCCACTGACAATAGCAGGGCTGATGGCAAATTCTGATCTTAAAGATGCAAGCAATTAACAATGTTGATGATTGTAATGAAGATGTATAAATTTATATATGTATGTATATGTACATATGAACATGTATATGTACATATGTAGATACGCATTCATTGGGTGACTAAAGTGTCTGTTAAAAACAAAGCACAAGCCATGATGCCATCGTAATGAGGCAAGTAAGTGTATCGATTATGACGTAGGCATTGCAATTGACGTTGGCGTTTTGTTGAAAGACAACATACATCCGCAGTACTTACATGCATACACACATACATACATATGCATACATACATACGATATCGTACAATCTGTTTAAGTTTCAAGTTGATGGTGTTGATATGTTGCTTCAGCATGTTGAAAAAGTATAAAGCGAAATTGAATACGTAAAAGCGAGCTAGAAACGCACAAGCCACAAATTTATGGCCGCCAAACGGTGCGTGTGTTTCCTGATGGAAAACATTTCCAAATTCTCCAAATATACATATGTACATATATACTATAATTTTTCTACGAAACTAATTTCAACTGAATCACGAATCACGCAACGCCTTGTTATTATAAATTTCCTTTCTTTTTTGCCTTTTTTTTTCAATGCAATTCTTTAACAACTCAAGTGGAATGCGTAAGCGTAATAAATAAACAAATTAAATTTTAGTTGAGTTTGAATCTAAACCGACGAGTGAGGGTTAATAAAGAATATGTTATATTAGATTTATTCGTTTTTTTTTTTTTAATTTAGTTTTGAATATAATCAAATATTAAAATATTAGAACTACAGTTATAAATGTAGTTCTTTGAACGCTTGCCAAGTGACCAATTGAGGGACCGAGTGCTGACAATGTTGCTCAACGTGAAGTGATCAATTACCAGAATGTATACATTTATGAACTTATGTAATATTTACATCAATTTCTTTAGACTATTTTTATGTTTCTTTTCAATTTTATTTATTGCACGACCGTTTTGTATGAAGTAAAAAAAGGTAAAACTTTCAATTCGTTGCAGTTTAGGCTTTTAATGGTTGAAATATTTTAGGTCACTCTTAGACAAGAGCCTCCGTCACCACTTCAAATTCAAACATATAATTGTGGATGTTGAAGACTTTACTATTATAAAAAAAAATAATAAATGGACTTGCCATTAATGTGATAAAAAATTAGATATAAACAAATTTTTAGTCATTGATAACTATTATTTCCCGAAAAATTCCTCAAATAGTCTCTTAATGGTTGTACATTTTTGTCTACCTCATAGTAGTTACAAAAAGACTTTAATTTAATATAAGTCTCCAACAATTTTTCGTTGCCTTAACACATTTTTTTCATTCATAATTGTTATACAAAAACTTTTATAATTCTTTCGAAAAAATGGATGGCTTTTTTAAAGCTCCATCATCAAATAAAAAAAATTTAGCGCTGTAAAACTTTGTTATTGAGTAAAACTATCATCCTCTTCGATTTCGCTAAACAGTTTGGTCTTAAGGAAAGTGCTTCAAAATACGACCTAAAATCATATTTTCTGACGAAATGTATTTATTCAGAGTTGGAATTAGATACAGGTAATGTCAGTAAACCGAATAGCTGTAAATTTTGTCATTGCTCGCTGGCTTATTTCCAGTGTCGCCTCCACTTCCCTACCTTCATATGCAGAGGCATACTAAAATATTATTAGAAATATACCTCAAGGCGAATTTAGTAACGTGGCGTGTTTTCATGGAATGGGATTTGTTTTTGCAGTTGTGTGGTTTTATAAAAATATATTCCATTAAACACACACCATTAGGAGAGAGGCTGCTTAGGTTTTTGCTTCAGATTTCTGAACTATCAAACTTTTAACTTTAAGTTACTTTGTATTTAATTAAGAAATATTAAATTAAAAATTATAAATTTAAAATTTTGTTATATTTAAAATAAAGAGAACCATTTTGATGAGAAAAACCATGAAATTATATACAATATTGACGTCTACATTAATATTGAAAAAATAATAATTAAGAAATTCACTCATTCTTCACATTTTGTCTCGTCATCGGGACATCATTTGAAAAATTTTAAAGTTTTTGACGAGCACTTACATAACATATATTTGAAAAAACGATTAAACTACATATGTATGTGTCATTATCTCGTTTTCGGCTCTTCATTCGATCGTCAAAACGTAGCTCATCAAAAATTAGAAACTTTAACTCGCCATTTATCAAAAATAAAAAAAAAATATAGAGTTTACTCACCAATTTTGAAAGAAATAGTGAATGAATATTTTAATAATAAATTTATTTTATTACCTTTCCCGATTTCTTATGGGCCGCCAAAAAAACTGTACCTAAAAATCTATATAAAAAATTCACGAAAGTAATGTAATAATAAATAAATAAATAAATAAATAAATAAATTTATCTAATTGATGAACATATTATAACATATTCCCTTGACATTTTCAAAAAAGCTATAATATTTATCATTCGAAAATCTGCTATTACTATTGAATCTGTATAGTGTTTCTTATTTTAAATAACAAATTTTTTAGTGGAGAAAATTTGATGCGCCACATTCATTCACAAAATCATCTTTTACATAGAACTATTTTATTTATTCACTGAGCGTAAAATTGCCTGTACATACATATGACCCGAGTATGTGCTCATTCGAGTATATTAACAAAAACAGACATACAAAATTTCTTATTTTTATAGAAAAATATTAGGTTTTTCCTGTACAGCCCGGATTGGACCTCATAATTCAACAGATATTTTTTGGATTTTTCGATTCAAATCATTTACATAAATTTTTATATTTTTTTTTTATCCTGGACTTCTTTGCTCCCCTTTTTACTACTTTAAAATTGCATGCCACAATTAGGACAGCCTGTCATTTGGTGAATTCGAACTGACATCACCTGTATATAATTCCACCATGCATTCAATGTTACTACATAAGTATTTCAAAATTTACAATTAAAACTTCAACTGATTCGTTGCCACGTGTTGTACTTGAATAAATGATATTGCTGAACGAATTATTTATTGGAAATATTTATTTTAACAGCTGCAAATACGAGCGAACTTAAAATGTTGCACCAAATTTTATTAACATTAGTGCTTGTGGAAAATGAACATTTTCACAAATTCGCTGGCACTTAAATTTTGCATTTACGCAAATCATTATGTCTAAATTATGAAAATTAAAAAGATATAAAACGCTTTGCACACTCGGAAAACATTTACTTGCACACATTTACTTGTATGTACACAAAAAAGGAAAATAAATGTACCTAGCAGTAAATTGAACTATTTCCTGCTAGTTAAGTTAGATAACTGGAAATTCGGGAGAGTATCGAACCAACATAAGGAGTGATATAAGATAGTATAAGAAAATCAGTTTACAGGACGATTTTTGCATTCAGGCTGTGACGATGTTTCAAATGTTGCGTCCCCAATTTTGATTTTTTAAAAGATGCTGGCCCTAACGCGCTTAAGGTATAATTCCCGGTTAGAACTGGTATACAATTTTTTTAATACAGTTTGTGTCAAACGATGAATGTTAGAACCAGTTTTTATATTTTTGAAAAGGTGTTGCCATCAACTAGTTTAAAAATTGCATTTGATTTGTAAGTTAAAATAATATAATATTGGTAACGAGGGAAGGTGTAAGTAGTCTTACAGCACTATTCTGTGTACTTGACAAATTCAACATTTTGCTTATTTATCAAGATTGACAATTTATATAGATTTTTCTATTCTATGTCAAAAATAAAAAGCTCTTTTATTGATAATCTTTTTATTGTTATTGTTCGACGAAAAGGAAAATTGCGAAAATAGAGATCGCGCGCGTTACTTAACAAGTTTACGAGATGCTAGTAATCCATTTTCGTTGAGTGATAACACGTTTATGCAAATTCACGTTTGGTCGTGTTTTGACTTTCTATAAATTAAATTTAATAATAAGTTACGTATTATTTTAGAAATTAATGAAAAATATGTGAAATACTTACGATGTATATAGAAGAATCAGTTTCATGAATAATATAAAGTAAACAGAAATCAGCTGTTTCTGCTTCATTATATTGTTCACCACACATGTGGTGAAAAGCCCTGCAGTCTGAAGCTTTACGTTTTATCAAGGTTTTCACAGAATAACAAATCGCTTCTTGCTTGATAAAAATCTTGATAAATTATCAATATTTTGTTAATTTGTCAAGTGCAAAGAATAGAGCTGTTAATGCAGACAGTGTAGAATAGGGTTGCCAACTATTAAAAAAATTAAGTAATTATAGTATTGGTAACAAAAGAGAAGCTTTTTGAGAAGCTTTAATTCACTCTTCATATCATGATTTCTTTAGGGTTACCAACTATTTTACCATAAAAAAAAATATGCATCTTTCTTAAACTATTAAAACATTGATTTTAAACGCAAAATTTTTGGAGCTTTAGCAGATATTTTGGAACAAGTTTGTGTAGCCAGCTAGCTCAAAATTTAAATTAATTTGTATCAAAATTAAAATAACGTGGCAAGCTAATTAAACGGACATAGTAGCGGTAATGAATGAAAGGTGGTTCGAAAAAAATGATATGCTTTGTAAGAACTTTAATTCAGTTATAATTTTATAGGGTTACCACCTGATTAAAATATTAAAGTGATACAAATTCGTCTCTAAGTAAAATTTGACAATATTGGAATTAAAATAAAAATGTTTCAGAATATTTTATCATTTAAAATTCTTATAAAGTAATATTGCCTTTTATTTATATGAACATACCAAGTACATATTGAATTAAATGAAATTAAATACAATCTTTGAATCAAACGAAAGTTCTGAGATATTTTTTTTTTCTTTTCAGAAATATATTTGAAATGCATTCCTTCGCCTTTTTTCTAAACAAAAATTTCTAAACTTCATTTAAGTACGATATGTACAGGTAGGTGTAGAAATGGATTTATATACTCATCTGTGGTAATTAAACAGCTTCGGTTATAACGATTGCAACCGAATTAAAAAATATGTTTTTTGTCGTTAATGTTTATTTTGTATATTTTCCCTTAAAAATTAAGGAAAAAAACAAATTTCAAATTTTAATAAATTTTAAAGAGAATTCAACAAATTTCCATCTAAATTGAAACTTTTTTCTCAGAAGTGCTGAAAACTTTTTTGGGTTTGCAGTTTTATAGTCTATTGAATTTTAATATAATAATGTGTAACTTTTAATTTTAAACATTTTTTAGTTCCTTATAACGCATAATCACAATTAATTTTCGCATGAAAGTTTTTAGTTTGAATGAAAATTTGTTGATTTATTATAAAGGTTTTTACAAAGTTTGAAACTTGGGGTTTTATAGTTCTTGTTAGAGAACGAACAGCATTTGAATTAAAATTTCTTAAAAATAAATTTAAAAAAAAAAAACCACTTATTTGGTAAACAATATCATTTCGAATTCGGTTATAGTAGTACGCAAGTATAAATTCCGCTTACATGGCGACTATTGCGTTCAACATTGAAATAGACAAAAAAATATTCGAGCGAACATAATACTCGGTGTAGTTAGTTAGTAGCAAAGAAAATTTAATTGAATGAAATGTAAACAAAAATGCGTTGAACTCAAATATAAGAACAGAGGAGAACAGGGCGCGGCAGGGACTAAACAAAACGAAGACTAGCAAGTAAAGTAAACTTAAGCTAAATAAAAGAAAAAAGGAAAAGATAAAGCGAGTGCAAACGTCAGAGAAAGGTGACGGCAGCACGATTTGGGAGAAAGGTTGAAGTGGCTAGAAAGCGCTGAAGCTGCGCCGCGATGCGTTGCCGTACGATGCGGTCGACAAGACATACATTTGTACTTATTTTCCACCAAAAGCGTTTACGGTTTCGACGTCAAGAAGAATAAACGCTTAGAAGCACAAATTTGCACATATACTTAGAAAAGCGATTCAAGCTAAATATAGAAATCGAAGAAGCGTTCAAAAACTCATACAAATATTTTTGTAGTGCTTCTCCAGCGAAACGCCGAAAAGTGGCAGCGGGCAGCGCATCAATATCAGTCAGTTTAACACAACATGTTGTGTGAGAAGTGATTTAAAAAAAAAAAAAAATCATTAATAATAATTGAAACAAGAATACTTCAAACTAAGCAATTGTAGCAAAGCAACAGAGAATAAAAGTTTAGTTGTAACGCTTTTGGGCGTAAACAATCCTTCCGTCTATTCAAATTATGCCCCAAACGCATGGCAAGTCAAGCAGTTGTGAACGTGAAGATACATACGCGTACATAAACAAAATTTTGAATCGAATTGTTTTGATTGCCTGTACGTGGAAAATGCGGAAAATTTATACATATATTTGCAAATGTGTAGCATTTTTTTGAAAGAGCATTTTGACCTGCATTAGAAAATAAATTTTTGCATTGTTGCATTATTGCTTTAAAAATGTTTATGCATAGAAATTGTTATGTACAAGTATGAGTGTGTGTGTGTGTGGGTGTATAACGTACATAAATCTCTGTCTACTGTGTCGGATAAGTGCAGTGAATTAGTGTTTGGTGTGGAAATCAGATAAAAACATTTTTGAATTTTTTTTCTTGCAAAAAATATTTGCTTTCGAAAGGTTAATTTTTGATATTAACAATAAATTGACTATTAAGTCTCGAGCAATAACAGAGGTAAAAGTATTAAAAACTATAGAGCAGGGTTGCAATATAAGCAAAGCGAAAATCGAAATCAAATATAAACTGCAAAAATTAATATAAATACGAATAAGAACGCGAATATGAATAAAGAAAACGTCTGCATAAAGATAATTATATTAATTAATTTCCATAATAATGACAAGAGTATATACATATAAAAATTTAGTAAAATATCGATCACATGTTAAACAATATATTCAACAACGATAACGAAATTATTATTTGTCGATAAAAATGATGAAAATAGTAATAATGTTTCGATAAAGGTTGTATAAATAATCGATAGCATCAGTGACACTCTGTAGACAAGGTACGGATAACGAAAAGATATCAGTAAACATCGATAAAAATGATATATATCGATAACACTATGTATTTAAATCAGTTACCCCGAATAAAAACTTTTTGATATTGTTTTAGAAAATATTATAAAAGTTTTTATATAATAATTATGAGAATGAAAGATTTATAAATGCATCGACAAATTCCTGAACTCGCCTCGAAATGGTCTTGAACAAGTCTCAGCTATTAGGGCTTCACCTTCATAAATATTATGATAAGACACAAAATAAAAGTCTTTGAAGATTTAAAATTATTTCTCTTGCACGACTGACTTTAACGTAAAAAGGAAGAAAAAATTGTTTCAAGTTCTGCATTGATCTTTCGGAAAAGAACGTCTTAGCAAGGATAATCAACAACTTTGAGATAATTTTTTATCCTTTTTGTATTGCGTATATTTCATGTTTTTAGAGTCGAATTAATTTAATGATAAAAGCAAGTAAAATGCATAAGAAGGACAAGTACAGTAAATTTTTTCATATTAATTATGCTCTATCAGTTATGTAATAAAAATTCTTTAAAAAAGCAAATCAAAACGATATAGTATTGGTATTTTGCCGCTAATTTGTTGCTGATTAGTTGCGCAAAAATTTATTTTGTCGCTCTTTTTATTCTTAATTTTTTGGGGTGCTAAGCACCCCCCTAGAAAATGAGTAAAACGCGATATAAAAATTTCAAAACTACATAGTCCCAATTTTGTCGCTAATTTGTTGCTCATTAGTTACGCAAAAATTATTTTTTTTTGGATACATTTTTTTTTTTTAATTTAATTTCATATGGAGTTGGCATATTTGGACCAAAAATTTGAAAAAGTTCAAAACGTCCTTAAAACGATTTTAATCGAGTTTATAATTTGTTGCTAATTAGTTGCTAAGTGATTACATACAAATTTATTTTGTTGCTCTTTTCGTTTTTGTTTTTTTGGGGTGCTTTGCTACGTTGTCGTGAAATTAGCTAAGCACCCCCTAGAAAATCAGTAAAGCGCGATATACAAATTTCAAAACTAGTCCCGATTTTGCCGCTAATTTCTTTCTCATTAGTTATGCAAAAATAATTTTTTTTGGACAAAATTTTATTTTTTTTATTTTCATATGGAGTTCGATTTGCGATGGGTGCTTAAGCTAACTTCACGCTCATAATAGATACATATGTATGTATGTATGTCAATGCCAACACATATGAAACCATGCCCAAAGAGATACAATTATCACTTATACGCGAATTTTTGATGTCAATATTGGTTAAGAACAAAAATGTTAATATTTGCTTGTTATTTTTGTTTAGTCCAACGACAGTCAGTAATGAAATATCAAGTTTCTGGCGAATAAGACCAAATGCGCTTGAAATAGAAATTAGAAAAAAAGTTCTTTCACCAACACATTTGTCGCACTGTAATGTACTTAAAGCATATAATTTTTTGTTGATAAATCGATCGAATTTAGTGCTCCCCTAGTAAAAAGTAAAAATGTTCACCTTTCAAAATATTTTTTAAGAAAAATATCTTTATTGTACTATTTAACAGCTTATATATTTTTGTAAGCAATAAAACATATTCCGCTGACAAATTATAAAAAAAAAAATGTATTAAAGGTGCTACGTAATATACAGCCGGCATAAAAGATGTGATGAGTCATTTGGAACTAAGCGAATATACGTCATTTTATAATTTAACCAACAGCACTCAGTTGGTGGCAACATGAAATTTTCACACTTTGTTTCTATTTGTTGTTTTTTGTTTTGTTTTTTTGGTTTACTTTTCTATATTTTTTTGTTTTTTAACTTCCGCTATTTAATGAAAAGCTGTTTGGAACTTTCGATAACATGCTCAGCTATACATGAAATGCGCAAGTAAAATGTAATTTATTATGAATTACAACAAAAATTGATAATTGGCGTGAGCGGGATGTTGATGTGAAAGAAAAAATTAATAAATTATAAATGCTTATAATTGTTAATGTTTTGCTTTCGTTCGGCGAATATACATAAATCTGTCTATCAAATATTCTGCGTTCGAGGAAGCAAAAAAAAGTGTGTTGGCTAAAAGTTGCAGTAAGTAGAGTTATAGTAGAATTTCTCTTTTTGATAAATGGGATCAAAATATGGTAATGTATATTTTTATGTAATTTTAATAATTGGCAAAGTTTTCGATCAATTTTAAATACATTTATGCAATTTACTTGCACATGTACGAAAAAAAATGTGTGTAGAACGAAAAACTAATTAAAATTTTAATGTATAACGACTAAGTAAGAGAAGCAATGTCTTTATCAAATATTTTATGTGTTTTAAATACCTACGTTTATATGTATTTGGACTATATAAAATAACATTGTAATGAAAGCTCTTTTGGTGAAAGTTGCGATTTGCAATTTCTGTCTGAACAAAAAAATGTAATTAATCATTTATTACAAAGATCTTATCTATTATCTGTTTTTAAATAAGGACAAATTACCAATAAGTTTAATCTTTCGTTAACTAAAAAAATGTTACTTTTACAGAAAAAAAAATATTTTCTTTAACTAGCTTTTTGTACCCCAACATTTTATGTTGCATACTTCTAGGCAAACAAATGCTACGAGCGGATGCGTAACTATTTTAAATACATATTTATGATATATTACTATTCGAAAAGTGTTAAACGCATTCTAAAAGCAACTAGAACGCATACCGGGCCGACTTAAGTCAATGGTTTGTTAGTTAACTGAATAAAATTATACCAATTATCGTTGGTGAGTTAACTGTACTATGAAAATAATAATAGATGTGTTGTATCGAAAACACTGGATGGCATTAAAAAAAAAATATAAAAGCACAATTAAAAATGTTTGTGCTAAACAATGCACAATATTTAAGGAGAGAGTGTGATGTCTGGAGTTTTATCATATTTCTAAAATTTGACACTACTTAGTTGTATTTTTTTTTAAGTGGGGAAAAGACGGAATCATATAAAACATCTTAGTGCAAACCGTAGTAGAAGTACGCAAAGTACGCAATTAAAAAATGGATGCATAACGAAAATTTCTAAAATAAAAAAAAACCAAATACCTCATTAAATTTATTCAATATCTGACAAATCTGGATTCAGGACACAAAATACGCTTAACAATCAGATTCAAATATAAACTTTATAAATTTTAAACAAAAAAAAAATTAAATTGTTTTGAGTATGCAATTTTGTAGCTCATTCAATTTTAGTATAATATAAAGTGCTATTTCAAGTGTTTACAAATCACCACTGATTTTTATATGGAAGAAATTGCAAAAGAAACTACCACTTTATTGTACTAAAACTGAATGACGTACGAAACTGCAAACCCAAATTTGTTGTTTGTTATATCATTGAACATTTTGTATAAAGTTAAAAAAATACTACTACCGGTGATAATTTTCATATCAATTAGCTTGGCCATGTATGTATATTGAATATGTATTTTCATAAAATTGATAAGATTGTTTCAAGATTATTAAAATTTATACAAAGCGCATTCAATATTTAACTTAAAAAGTAGCGTCGATAAAAAAAAAAAAAAAAATGCAGTCCAACAAAGTAAAAGAAAGAAAGCAGATGTTATGGCTACATCATCTTTTTTTGAATTCGCCTGAAATTTATTACAGCAAAAATTCACTGTCAGTTTCCTATTGTGAACTTTTTTATTGCCATTTTTGCAATAAGGTGTCGTAATATTTCCTCTTATTTGTCCAAATTGCAACTCAGGAGTCGATTTGTCATTTGTTAGTTTTCCACGGATTTTTTAGGTGTGAATTATAAAAAAAAATAAATCTCGGCATTCAAATAATGCAAATACATATGTATATACTTATGTAGGTATAACTTAAGAATTCTCTGTGCAAATTTTGTTTACATCAAACTTTTCCATTAGCTCGCAATTGCGCTTAAAATTTACACCAAATTCCGCTCATTATTTTATATTTTCCCCTTTTTTTTCGACAAAATTCAAACTCACCCAACAGCAGCAATTTAATATCCTTTGCTGCCTGTATGCCATCCTCTTTGAGATTCCTTTCAATCAAGCGACTTCTGGCGGCTGCTGCCCTCTCCTCGGCAGACTGTGCGCAGCCCATGGTGCGTATTGCTTCCACGCAAAACGTTTTGAAGGTCGTTTAAATCGGCCGTGAGCGGCCGAAACCAAAATACAGGAGGAAAATTTCTAAATACACAAATAAATGCGGATTTTGCACAAAAATCAGCAAGCGCCTAAAAACACGCTTTACTTCAAACGTTTGCTTAGCAATTAGTATTCCGATTTATTTTTATTTTTTTTCTTCTTTTGGCACTTTTGGGTCTGTAAACATATGTGGCGTAGGAGTCAGTCAATGGTGAGCAGATTTAAGGCGTTAGAGCGACGCCATTGATTGTTCTTGTATCGCTGCTTTAATAAATTCAATCAATTTTAATGCACACTTTCATTTATTTGTAAATTTGCAGTAAATAAATTTTTTTTTTTTATTTATTTGTATTTTATCTCTTTGCTATCAAAGTGTTGACAGCATTTTGTTTTTTATTTTTATTTTTTATTTGCTGTGATACGAATGGTACCGTCGGTTTTCAGCACTTCAACTGTTGGTAAATAAAGGAATTTGAATGTGGAAATAGATTCTGTGCCAACATTGCTGCTGTGCTCGAAAACACATTCTCACTGTGCAAGAATTTTTTTCCAGTGGCCGCCGGAGAAAGTTTGGTACAGACATTTTCGAAATCGAAATAGAGAGCCAGAAGAGCAGGAAGCTAGCGGTGCTGAGGGGGCGGGGGAGATTGTGCGTATGACGTTTGTGGAATTTGTGTCTTTTAACACTCTCCCGACATGGAGAGCCTCATATTTTATTTTAGTAAAAAAGAGGAAATTGACTGAATAGCAATAATTTTCTGGAACCTCAAAATGAACTAAAGGATTGTTCTATTTCAAGTTTGTTTTCGAATATCCAGTTTTGTGATGTCGGAACATCTTTGCTTTGGATATCAACTGTTATTAAAGTTAGCAGAACTGTTAAGACTTTAACAGCTGTAAATTTATGGAAAGCATTCAGTGGCTCGCAATCAACTTTGTAAGCTAACTATTCAGTTCGAAAACGAATAAGAATCAGTAAAGAAACACTACAGAAATATTTATTTCTTTGCTTATAAAATATAATTTGCTTATAAAATATAATATAGTATCATTGTGTTAAGAGCTATAGCAGCTAGGCCTTAAGCTCGATATTATCTTTAGAAATAATTTTGACGATGACGATACAAAATATCGATAACAACAACTATTTATCAGGGCTGCTCAACAAACAAAACGATACCATTTTGTTTTGTTAACGAGCAAAATTAACTTAACGAAATGTGTTGGTTGCGTTTCGGCGTCATGTTATCAAAACGAAATCAAATCGTTAATGTTGCAACGTTTTAAAATTTCCGTTTTCGTTAATTTTAATGTGCCTAAAAGTATGCAGCGCTTCTGTTTGCGCTTCTGTTTGCGACGAGTGAATCTCTAGCGTTTTTCTTAACGTTTTTCTTAACGTTTATTATGATAATTGCTTTAACGATAATATTTTGAAATGTTTCAACCGAGAAAACAAGAGAAAACATTTCGGAACGGTTAAATTTAACGTTAAAATGCATCCTTGCTATTTATTATCGCTAATATTTCAAAATCTAAATATAACAATGTCGTTAGGGATAAAAACTTTAATATGGATAAAAAATTTCAAATTGATTTAAATTTCGATATCGATAGTTATTTTTAAAAATTTGTCGGATATAATTTATTCTTGTATGAAATGATTTCTAAAAAAATTACATAATTATTATTGCTATGTCTGTAGCTACTTTTAAAAATTTCGTTGTAACCAATTTTAACAAAAATAACATTTTCGCTAACGATTAAAATATCGATAACATTTTGGATAACGATACACAATTAAACACCGATAACAATTACGACATTGATAACATTTGTAAAAATTTCCCTCGCATATTTTTAACTATGAAATCAATTCCTACGGCGATCTCGATAACCATAACATGTTCGATGAATCACAACATCGATAACGATCATTTTTTTCATATCGATAAAGCTAACTACAACCAATTTATGCTACAACACATTTTATTGCATGAAATGATTTTTTTAAATTAAATTTGTATCGTAAACAACTTCGATAACAATTTCTAGTTTGATAACAAACTCGATATCCATAACAACTACAATGAATTTGTGTCACATAATTTTTCAACGCATGAAATGATTTCGTTACAAATTTACTTCTTTCTTGTTGCTCGTGGCCTTTCAAACCACAAACAAGTGTTTCGCCAAGTTTCCTGCAATGCAACAGCTATGTACTTTCAAGCCTAGCAAAAAGAAAAACAAAAATCAATTACATAGCTTGCCTACCATGCTTCGCTAGTCCTTTTAGCGTGAAGGTTACTCCAGACAATTCGACCGTAACGCACGCAGGGTTGCTGCCGTGAAGAGAGCGTACTCGTTTGCCATCGGGCAATGGTTACGGTACATACGAACGAATATTAACTAACAGTTAAAGCAACTCGCCCGGAGAGACGACGCACGCATACACAACAAGCATACATACTTACGTATGTACATAGCATGTAAGGGAATTTTTAAACACACTTTTTATGCTTAGCTCTGGAAATCAGCGCTCTTCGCCTGTATAATTTTCTTCTTCTTCTTCATACATGCTAGTACGTAGAACACTTGTACATACAGCACTTCTCACCTAGCAAGGGTGCGCTGCTTGTCAAAGTGGTAGCTCTAAATTAAAAAAAAAAAAACAAGAAAGTGGAAATGTGAGAAAGCATGGGAGCACTATGCGCGTGGCTGTTAACGACGACTGCAAGGAAAATGTGTGCACTGGAGTAGAGCGAGGGAAGAGCAGCGGGCAGGAATGTTGAGTACTACGTCTGCGAATGGGAATGCGAGCGTTTATGGGTGGCGGTTGGGCGTTTTGGTTGATACGGGCGGTACGGGCGTTTGATGAGGCGTACAAAATTTCATACTCCAGCAGCATAGTGGCACTGGATAATTTGCACAAATCATGAATCACTCGGAATATAACGCGTATAGAGAAATATGCACACATATACTCGCACATACATACATACAGATGTACTATCTATTACTGTATTATAATTTGCAAATATTTTCACAAAAATTCATTGGCATAAAAAGCAGATGCCACACAAAATGAAACACCTCGTAGAATTTAACACATCACACACATACACACATACATATGTATGTATTGGCACACAGTAAGTATAGAGAAATTAGAATGAAAATGCTACAATGCTGCTGCAAAGGATCACACAGCTTGGCTCAGCCCACACAGCAAACACATTATTTCTAGGTTTTCGTTTCTAACACAAATGAACACATTTGAAAAGAAGCGAGAATTTCAATCACCACTCTTTAAAAAAATAGCCAACCTTTGTTAAAATAAATTTACTTTTTTTCTTATGTGCAAATTTAAATTTTTTTCCACATTACTGCTTTTTTCGCAGTCTTTTCAACGTCAACACACACGCTTTACAGTAAATTGACAGCGAGCGATTGACCGAGAACGTTATGAAAATTGTTGGTTTCGTTGAACAAAAGCACTGGCGACGACGATGACGACGAACGAGGAACGAGGAACAGCACAGTTGAGAAAAACTTGTGCGGAGCCGCCCTATTCAATGTCGTATAATGCTTTGCAGGCACGCTGTTGGCTGGTTAACAGTGCGTATACGAAACATATGTAACATATGTATGTACAGATGCACGAGTAGATACGAGTTAGTATTTGTCGGCAAGAGCGCATGCACGATATGGAAGGAAGGCACGAACGAAACCGAAATCGCACTAAGCAGACAAACGATGTGCTGCGAACTTGTATACAACAGCCGAATAGCACGAAATCTACAAATACGAGGGTAAATCGAAAAATCTGCGACTCTTTGTATAACAGATGTAGGTACACAATATTTTCGGCAACAAACATTGAGTCTGACGTTTTTCCCAATTTTATAATTCCTTCCAGATTTGAATAGGTTTTTTTTTTGAGGTAATGAAAAGAAGCGTAACCACTTTCTTCAACACAAAAACTTTACCGTTCAGCCATCTGAGTCGGCTTTGTAACAGAAAAACTTGCCCATTAGTAAAATCGTAATATTTTGTTAAGCAGTTTTTCGATTTCTATAAAACATAGCATATTTTAAAAAAATGTGTGTATTCATCAACATTTTTATGGCGGATTCAGGGACTTTCTGTGCCGCTACAGAACATCTTCTTCAAAAGTCATTTATGTCTTTTGTCACTTTTTTTATTGCCTTGGTTTCCCTTTCTACCAATGTCAAATTTCTCCTGATAACCTAAGTTTAGGAAAGGCAGCAAGATCAGGTCAAAGAAATGTATACTATTTATGCTTAAACGTGCATGTAACATATGCATTTCGTCTTTTGTATTATACCTCGTTGTTTCGGCTCGCCTTGGTGCTCAGTGCCCTTATGTGGACCTTTTTAAACGTTAAAATCTTACGACCAGCTTTTTTATTTAGAAGTAATAGTTTTTGTTATTAAATTCAAAGCCTACTTGCACATTTTTTTTAATTACGTTAAAATGTTTTAAAGCTTAAGTTTAGTATACAACTGTCAAGAAAATCGAAAAATTCTGTTATAAAAATTGCTTAAATCAGTCTCAAGCTCTCAAGCATAAATGCTCGTATATTTATATCCAAAAAAGATTTGAAAATTATTCGTCCGTGGCCGTTTTACACTTTTCAAAGTGCGATGTGAATTATCTATTTTTTTGCCTTCTTTGGTGTACGTTCAAGCAGAGAAAGCCATTGTCTTGATTGTTCCTTGGTCTCTGGTATATTATGATGGTTCAATATTTCGTTCAAAACAACCAAACACTCCTTTGAAGTTGCCAAACTGCTAGACTTATTGTCGTGGGTAGACAAGCGCGGCAACCACCGTGCAGAAATCATTTTCATTTCATATTTTTGTTAAATATGATGCACCCATTCATGAATTTTCAGCCTCTGCTAGTAAAATATCCTTTCAGTAATGTTTTTTCGACTAAGTACCGAACTTTTTTGAGCGACCTGGCTGTTCGGCGTCCCTTGGTTTAGAAGCCTCTTAATATTTAATTAGTCTTTTCTTTTTCGGTAATGAATTTTTTACTCAAAAAATAATGCTCAATAAAAACTTGAATATAAATGTTTCCTACTTTATTGAGACTTCTCGAGGTTGTCTGGTCTTAATAACTGGCAAACCCAAATTGAAGACGCAATATGGGTTAATATATTAACGGTTGACAGTTGACGTTGGTAGTAATGAGTTCACTTGTGGGGAATTCAAAAAGTCACTGACTCATCAAACTGCCCTCGTATTTTCACATTTTCCTA
Source organism: Philophylla caesio (assembly GCA_963971545.1). Taxonomy (NCBI): domain Eukaryota; kingdom Metazoa; phylum Arthropoda; class Insecta; order Diptera; family Tephritidae; genus Philophylla; species Philophylla caesio. Next base: position 116,668,659 of record OZ020606.1, on the reverse strand, counting down.
TTACTCAATGGAAATTCACTACAACACACTTCTTCAACCCCACTGCATATAAAGTTACATACAAACTAATGAATATACAGGCGTGTATGTACATATAAGTATGTATGTATGTATATGTAAGTTCTCATAACATTTTTTTATCTCATAGAAATTTCCTGGAGTCCGTGGTATGGCAGAGAGCTGCTGCCTAACAGCTGCCATATTCCGTTTTAGCTGAATCTTCTAAAGCACATCAGCTCAGTCGGTTGACGCTGGAAACTTGAATATTCGAGAGCGAAAAAAGCGATTATCGAATAACTGTCGCAACACAGAGTGAGTTTATAGGCAACTAGAGTGCAATAAGGAATTTTTAAAGGTTTCGCGCACTTGCCAGTAGTCAAGATAAGTGTTAAATAATGCAGTTAAGGCGTTCAAATTTTTATAGCGCAGTTGATATGTACATATGTACATATGCACATCGCGAGGAAAGCAATGAATAAAAAATGTTGTAAAACCCCGCAAATACAAAATTTAAAGTACGTCGGTTTTTTTTCTTTATTTTGAAGATTTGTCATTTCAAAGTATGTAGATTATGAGAAAAAAGTTAATCACAAAATTGACAACATATTAAATAATTATTTTAAAGAAACAGAAAAAGGAAGATGAAATAAACACAACAGCCAACTCGGCTAGCGTAGCACAATAGGTAGCGTATTGGCTCTGGGGTTCAAAGCCTGAGAGAAGTGGTTATGAAAATTAAAATTAAAAATTAATTTAATAATCAAAAGAAGTCTGATGAGGAAATGTGGTGATTTCCGAAATAGTACTATAACTTCAACCATTAAAAACTGTTGTTGTTTTTTCACAAAAATCTTCCATAAACTGGCCTTGAGCTCAAAAAAATTGTAAAATATTAACATTTACTAGGCCAACAGAAAAATGAACAAACATTTGTATTTTAAAGAAACGTCAAAATAAACTTAAGATATTTGTGTTATCGAAATTTGGTCGTTTGTTATAAAACTTGTTGAGAGTTATTGAAATAAATCAATCCACATCAACTTTCATTTTATAAAATTCGATAAGCATCTATAAATGGCAGCTAAAATCGGTGGATTTGAATGACTATTCCTATTCGAGTAACTATCGATAAATACGCATTACTTGTAATTTATCGACATTTATCGAAATTTATGAAAGTTTCTTGAAATTCATAGATAATTTTGAAGATAATTATAATTTATCAAAAAAATATTAAGTTTTCAAAAGTTATCGATTGTTATTAAAATTAAAAAAATTTTTTTTTAGAAATTTGTCGTTTTATCAGATATTTTTAATGTTCCTCAAAAGTTATCGATTGTACGTATTGACTTATCGAAAGTGGTTTTTCATTGTCCGAATGTATTGAATTGTAAAAATACTTGGCGTTTTCGAAATTAGCCAAGTTCATAAAATCTATGCAATAATTATCCAATATCGCCGAAGGCCCTGGCAGCCAGTGCTTTATTACATAAGTGACTTAATTATTTATAATTATTTCTCTTTCAAATAAATAAATAAATACAAAAAAATTACCCAATACAATGACGTTTCTTCAATCACTTTTTATTTAATCTAGTAAAACAAACTTCATTCTCTTAATTAGATGACCTGAAAAGTAAGCAATGGTCTGCTTCCTCACAGGTGTGGAAGAGGATTTTAAACAAGGCAAGGCACACGGAAATCTATAAAGTTAAAAAATTATGTTTTATTTTAAATTTGAATTCAAAAAAAAAAATTAAGAAATATTGGTCGTGAATACAATACAAATTCTGCTATCGTAACTACCGCTCGGTACAGTTTTTATCTTTCGTTTTGAAAACCACTTTCATCAAAAATTTCGTGCATTTTTGGCAAATCAAAATCAGTTTACTAAGAGCCTTATGACGCTTGCCATTTATATTTGAACGATTTAATAGTTAGCACAATATTGTGACACAGCATTCCATGTTTAAATTTTAATATATAAAGTGGAGAATTTTATAAGAATATACTATTTAAATACGTATATGCATAAAGACGATAAAAAATTTTGAGGCTTTTATTTTTTTGAATCTAATCTGAAGGTGTTGCGGGAATAACATTAGCCGAGAGTGCAATATTCGCCATTATCTCTCATTGCTCATGCTCTTAAACTAAAGCGCATGCGTAGTACTCGTAATATGTACATACATACGTACATACATTCATACATATATTTACTCCCAACTGGAAAGCTGGATGTTCGAGGCAAGTTGTTTTCGTCTGATGGTTGAACAAAAATTTGGAGGAAGCACCACTCCATTAGCAGACATGTGTAGATATATTTGTATATCTACTGGCACAAAAAAACATACACACATACGAGTACATACGCAAGTACGTGAGAGTATGTATGTACGTACGAATTTTTAGCAAACGCAAAGCGCTTTCGAGTGTGAGCGAAGTAGTAGCACAACACCCAGAAATGCTTTTGATGCCATTTTTTTTTTTTAATTCGGCTTAATTTAATTTTTGCATGCTACTAACCGAGCATATTCCCCACTACGTTTTGGCGAACGAAGCCAGCATGCGCGTTGTAGGTAAGAGTCGGTAATGGGCAATCCACATGTCTGTCAGTGGCGCAGCCAACGAGGTTGAACATGTCAGTTGGTCAATTGAACATTTATTCAAGTTTACAATCAATTCAATCGTAACTATATGCAATGATCAGCGAGCGGTCCATGTGTCCTTCAACCGACCAACAAAAAACGTAAACGTTAGTGATTGATTGAGTGAGTGTGTGTGTGTTTGTTTTTGAAAATTTGCACTGAAGCAAAGAGGGGTTGCAATGCCAGTTAAATGACTGAACCGAACGTGCGGAACCTTTGACTTATTGCTCTCATTACGACTTACTACTGAAATGTATTCGTTAGTGCCAATGTGGCGGCGGCCTCCACTCGTTTGGTTGTGATTGATTTAGTTTTTGTTGGTCCATGCCCAGTCATGTCATGCAATGCAATGTCTACTGACAGCGTTGAATTGTTTTAGCGTTTGACTTAAAAAATGGGGTTGTAAAATGCTTGTTTGTTGTGCGTATGGGGGAAGGGTGCTGTTGAAAGAGTGAGAAAGAGAGAGTGGGAGCGATGGGGTTAACGTTTTTTAAATTGCACGTCCGCCCGCCTATTTGTGCTGTCAACTGATTGTGTATTAGCAAAATTTGCGAAATAAAACGTGTTGCCGTAGTTTTGTTATTAAAAGAGTGGAGCGAGCAAACGATTGAGTATTATTCTAAAGGTATTGCACAAAAGATTTGCCGATATTGCGTGATCTTCAAAAAAAAAAAAATAGTAGTCGATTATTTCCCTTTTTAAAAGGCGTTTGTCTAAGTTCTGATCATTGTTTCGAAAACTGCGAAAATTACGGACTATTCCCAGTATGCGCCTTAAAGTATGCTGCAAGAATTTCAAAATTTTATCTGAGCATTTTTCGTTTTTTTTTTGTATACAGTGATAAAAAATGTCCGTTGATTTTTATAAATTTCTCTACTGATGATCGGTTTGCTCGTTCTATAAATACGAAGAACCAAATTTTCTACGGATTCGATTATTAAAAGTTTCTCAATTTAATAATCTGAAGATTTTTTTAATTATTTGTAAGCAAAAACCAAACTGAAAAAACGTTTGGTAAATATATTCAAATCGCCTTCGTTCTTTCTTTTACAGCTTTTTCTCTTACGGCTATCCACGGCTTGTCTCGATATGAACTCGAATAAGTCTTGAAACGGTTCCAAACTGATCCATAATTAGTCCAAAAATGTTCTTAAACCAACACCGAATTTTTCCCGAAATAATTCTAACCGGTCTGAATTGATTCTTTAGTCGTCCTTTAATAAATATTCCTGTAATAGTTCCGAAATGGTCCAGAATCGCGAAATGTTCCAGAAAATGTCGCGAATTAATCCAAAATGATCATGAATCAATAACCCCCTAATGTTTCTGAACTAGTACTTAACTAGACTTCAAATATCTTCATGTTATTTCGAAAAATATCTGAATGGGTTAAATAATACCGAACTAATTTCGAAATGATTCCAGAAATGTGGCGAAATTATCCCAAACTAGTCTTGAAACGGTCCCTAACTGGTCGTGAACTAGTGCGAAATGATTCTGAAAAAGGAGTTCGTCAAAATTTTTCAAGCCACACAATACAACAAAAAAAAAACAGTTAAAAAATTTGCTGCTATGCCAATGCATAAATTGTGATCAGCTGATAAGGTCACAAAAACTAAAAATAAGAATAGAAAAGAAAACGAGTATATGAAGAAATTTAATAATGTCTAACGTACAGTCACACATTTTGTGACATGGTGTTAAACCAAATTTCAGAATACCGCCATTAACCTATTGAAAGGGTTTTCCTTACAGAGTATTGTTATCACAGATACAAAGTACATATGTATGTATGTATTTCAAATATTTAAAAAATATACATATGTATCTCCTTATGAGACTGAGAAAACATTCTAACACATGCCTATTTTTTTCTTGTCACCTGAAAGTATGGTGCTCAGTGGTTTTTCTCCATTTAAGATGTTTTCAGCTCTTGAGAATAACAGTTGTGATTAAATTCTCAATTGTGACTATGGTGTATTTTGTGAACTCGTAAAAAGTAGAATGTTGGTATTGAAATGCTTTTCATATGTTTAATATACATAACAATGTTGAAATATGTCTCATAAAAAATCTTATGAATTTTGCGCAGCGTGGTTAAAAAGTCCAACACTGTGATAAGTTTGGTATACAAACGGCTTAAAAGATCTTAGCCAGTTATAACTACCCTTTTCGTTTTAATAAAAAAATAATAATAATGTATTATTAAAAAAATGTGGCCGCTGTGGTCGTGTTGGTAGCGGTGCGTGCTATAACTTGATATGCCGGTGAGTTCGAGGTTCGAATCTCAGTCAGGGCAAGCAAAATCTTAATAATAGAAAAAGTTTTTTCTAATAGCGGTCACCCCTCGGCAGACAATGCCAAACCTCCGAGGGTATTTCTGCCATAAAAAAGCTTCTCATTAAATTCATCTGCCGTTCGGAGTCGGCACAAAACTGTAGGTCCCTCCATTTGTGGTATAATATAAAGACGCACACCACAAATGGTAGGAGAATCTCGGCCAAACACTGAGCTACATATATAGTGTACGCGCCAAAATTATATTATATTATATTATTAAAAAATTATTAAAAATAATAAAACACACCATGCGACAAAATTAAAAAAAAAATTTCAAATGCACTTCATTTTAGTAGTCCTTTCAATTCTATCGAATTTTCTCTCTTAATAGACATCTAAGTATAGTGTTTTTTTTTTAATTTTTTTAATATTTGCTAAAATTATGATGTCAATGACGAAATCTTAAACAATTAAGAAAGCGTTTTTGTAACCATTGACTTAAATAAATAAAATGAAATGAAAAAAATAATAATAAAAAGTGTAAATTATATAACTTAAATCATTTTAGTAGTCAGTTTCGCATTAATTGCACTACGAAAAGGGCGAACGTGAGCCGAAAAGTATGCAACAATCTTTAGTTTGCTTTGAATCACTTTTGCCACCGTTACCATTTGCGCCGGAATAGCGATTTTTGAATTGTCGGTAATAAAAGTTCCTGGTTACAAAAGTTTCGCTTGCATGATTAGTAATTATTTTTTTTTTTGCCATTTACATCTTATTAAATAACACACAACAACTTTTTTAACGTTGCTGCTTACAAATTAACGAAATATGTATATAAATCGTAAATTTGATAACGTTAAATTATTTGGAAACGAAAGATATAAATTTCAATTTGCTGTTTTGCCCAAAAACTTGATAAATATTTAATTGGGAATTATTGATTTTGGCAAAATTTTCGTTATCAGGCGGTTTGGCATTGAAAAACCATATGGTGGCCGCAGATAATATGTAAAGCATGACAAATAACACATCGAAAAAATGAAACAACAATAACAATACACATACATATACGAGTATATATGTGTGTATGTATGTACGTAATTCAATTTCCGGTGATTGCATGCAAAAATTGCGAAATACATATCATCGTATAAACAAAGAAATATATGTAAGTATGTATGTATAAAAACTTTTTTCTAATCGCCTGAAATATAATAAATACCGACAAGGGAATAAATTAATATACATATGTACATACCTACATAGTACATACACACAAAAGCATTTAAATATTGAATTCGGTAAGTCTACAACGGCAATCAATTGACTTACACTTCAAATGTCGAGTAAGCGCTTTTAGAGCAACTTACCCGCTTTGCCTCCATAGAAAATACACGACTTAGTTTGAAAATTATGCAGTAGATGGTTCACAATTTTTTTTTTTTTTTTTTTAATTTTTAACTAAATTTATTTAGCGAATAACAAAAGTCAAGCAAGCGGCTGACCACCAAAGCTGCTGTCGATGGGGCGATGATGAGTGACAACAACAAAAGCAGTAAAACTAACAACAACTGCAATGTAGTCAAGTAGAGAATTGACATCTCAGTGCCGCCATTTTTACGAATAACAACAGAGAGACGTGGCTGCGATGGACATGGATATGCATTTAGTGGTATTCATGCGATATCAAGTGCTTTACATAATTATAAGACATCAACAATTTGATAAATTTTGTCTAATTATATTTATTTTATTTTATATTGCCACTATTTTTCAATTAAAATAAAGTTCATTCTCGAACAAAAGCTATCTACTTAAACGCATGTTTTGAACTCTATACAACATTTGTAATAAATTAACAAAAATCATAAAAGTTTTACATTGTATTAAAAACAGTTTCAGTTATTTATTTTTTATTTTGTTTTTTTACTTTTTAATACATTTCAATTCCTCATAAAACTATCATAACCTACTATGTTTCAAAGCTTAAAATCGTTAAACAAAATTTTCTAATTTCAAATTTAAAAAAAATGTTTATAGGCCATTCAATTTCAGCGTAAAAAGTGCGATTTCTAAGCGTGTACAAATTAAGGTTGATTTTTGAAAATTTTTTTTATTGACTTTCTTTCACACTTTCTTTCATATAAGCCATATATGATATTTTTTTTTATTTAAATAATTGGAGAAAAATATACAACTTCAACAAAAACCATTTTTTGAAAAATCAACTAAACTAAAAACTTGCGCTTCATTGTACTAATATCGTACAACATTTTAAAACTTGGAATTATTTATGAGTTTTTTTTTCTTTTTTTGAACGGTATTTATTTTGAAAAAAATTAGATATATAATTGAAGTAAAACTTGTGAACACGTGGGTGTCATATAAATATGCCAAGTAGTATATATACAAAGCGGTGCTCGGTCGTCGGTCGAATGCGAAGGCTTGGAAATTTATTTCGTGTATGCGTACAATTGATGCCATAACCGCGAGCCATATCTACTTGACTTTTCCAATTAATTTCTACTGACTGATTTAATTTAGTTTATTTTTATTTTTTTACATTAGCATACATGTCCATATATTGCCTCATAGTTTTAGTTATTTATTAATTTTTGTCATCAGTTAGACTTCGTTTTTATTTCAATGATCTTTGGCTTGCGATATTATGCAATTGAGTGTTTCATCGTTGTTGCTGTCGTGACTGAACAAATGATAAAAAAAAATTGGTATATTACATTTAGCAAATGCGAGGTAATTTAATAGAGACGAAGTTGCTCACAGCTGTGAATTTACTTTTATTAGAATGCACGAATTCATTAAACTAGGTTAGGTGATTGCCCCAAAAGAGCACACTTTCGATATGAATGCGTTGAGTTGTGCGAGTTTTTGGTGTACGGTTGATGCCTTGAGAATGAAGAACTTACGGCCGGTTTTACAATCCAATCTTTAGTTGAACTTAATTTCTAGTTAAGACAAATCTTAGCTAAGACCAGTTTAAGATTTTGCACACATTTGCGTTTCACAATGGAGACTAAAGTATGGAAAATATTTAATTCAGAAATATGGTAGCACCAAAAGAATTTGCTTTGTTTTTCGATATTTTGAAATTTGTGCAAATAGAAAATAACTCGGTGCGGTTAATTAAAAAAGTATTTTCAAGTTCAAATATTACAGAAATATATTTATTTAATTTAAACAAGATTGAAAATACAAAGAGAAGAAGCAATTTCGCTCCGAATTAGATTGACTTGGTGGGTAATCTAGTGGCAAACTAAATTTTGTTACTGTCTTTTTTTTTTCTCTTTGTCGTTATGGCTCGTGAGATGTGTAACTTTATCGAAATGTTAATAAAAACAGACACAACGCATGGTTCCTGCGACAATTTAAAGTAGTTTATGTTACTTTGTAAATAATAAAGGATACACATATGTAACTGATAGTCTTAAGCTTTAATTCGATATTATCATCAATTTAATAACATTCCAAGCATTATTGAAATTAAATCAGTCGTGAAAATCTTTTTCATCGTACAATTGAAATTACTTTAGTTCTCTTAATACAATAACATTTATTATTTCCTCGTACTCTTAAGTCACTGTCTTCATCACTACTCCAATCAAATTCCATATTTCGAAAATTCTTTAGATTTTTTTTATTTAATTGTATTTAGGTCTTTACAATTTTATTTGACAAGCAATAATCAGCTTTTCGCAGAGATAAGATTAGTTTAAGACAAGAAATTCGGCGACTTAAGTTGAGCTTAAGATTTGGTTGGTGAAACGCAAAATCTTAAACTATATTTAAGTTCGACTTAAAAATTCATTGTAATACCGGTCCTTACAATTCTGCTTCTCTCGATACATTTTTTCGTTACAATAATGTATTTTAAGTTTAAATTTTCCTCAAACTTTGCGATTTTGTTTTTTTTTTTAATATGTTATAAAAGATTTAATATTTTTAACGTTGCATTCTTTTTGTTGGAAGTTTCACCACTTGTTACATTGCGAGTTTATTTGCATATATTCATTTAGATTTCGAAGTTACTGTTGATTAAGTATTTTAGTTTATTTTGAAAAGTATTTCTGAAAAGTTTTGAGTGCAACATCGACGTCAATTTACATAAAAATGCAAAACGATTTTTGGTGATCGAGTTTTTTACGATTACATTAAGCAATGATACTTACAACTTCGATTGAAATTGATCAAATAAATAAATAAAAAACACAGTTCATTCCCTAAGCAAAAACGCATAAACAGAAATCTCAATTTTTTTTAAATTTTTTTTATAATTTAACAAAATCTTATCACACTTTTTTTAATCACAGCTATTTTTCATTTGAAGTTGTTAACTAAAATTGAATGGGCTATAAAATAGTATAAACAAAACTGTATTGTTATAATTTTTTGTTTTAGTTTGAAATTCTAATGAAAGTTTAAAATAAAATAAATGTTCTGCAAAGTTTCTAGCTTGGTTTTATTTGGCTTTTCTTAGAGGATGAATTGCGAGAAAATTTTAAAATTTAATTAATTCAATAAAGGAAAAATAAATTGTTAAAACCAGGGGTGTGCTATTCACTGTTCAAAAAATTTTTAATTAAACTTTATCCTGATTAAACAAAAAAATATTCTAAACAAATTCTTATGATTTAGATTCCGCATACCTACATACATATGTATGTACATACATACATATGTACCATATATTTGTTAAAAAAAAAAACAAAAAAAAAAATTAAAGGAGATCTTAAATTTTATTTTTCATATTGAAAAAAATCGTTTCATACCATCCAGTAATCAAAAAAGTGTATAATATTTCTTTTCATACCAACATACATATGTATGTACATATGTACATACAAAACTAAATATATAACAGACAGCGTTCAGGTTTTTTTATTAATGTGATTAATCAGTTTTACAATTAATCAATTATAAAAAGGAAATTAATCATGATTTTTATCATTTTGATAAATAAACAATTACATTCTTTGATTGATTAATTAATCGAATTTCATATAATCAGCTTGCTTGATAAATTGATTAAATAATCGCTATTTACCTTTTACGTAAATATTTCGATTAAGTTACGAATGGACCAATAATTATTATTTAAATGAAATATAATTATAAATAATTACATAACAATATTAAGGCAACTAGCAACATAGGCTATCGGCCTTGGACCAATAATTGGTTAAAAGTGTTCTAGTAAATGAATGCCTTGAAATTTATAGTAAAACATCTAATTCGCTCAAGTTGTTTGAATAATTTTATTTGCTTTTCGATTTTTATTTCGTTATTCGGTTTCTACGCATTATAATTTAACCTTCAAAAATGCAATTCTTTAGAAACAAGCAATTTATAACTATTTAATTTGTATTACGAAAAAATAAAAATTTAATCGATTTTCTAGAGTAAGTGCTCAGCAGTGCAAAGCATAAATTATAGTTATTCTAAAAAATCTACTTATCCAATTAATATTCATAATAAAATAAATAAAATTATTCATTAGAAAAGGTTAACGACACAAAGCATTTCTTTGAAGCGCTCTCACGTGACTGACTTCATTACATTATTCGCCAGACACTTCGCATTCCTAGAATTCATTCAATATTTTAATAAAATGCAAAGCAACTGCGCAGTGCGCCGAAAACTATGCTTCAACAACCTACACACAAAAATGTTTACGTACGTAGATGTGTGTGTATGTGTGTGTGTAATAGCTAGGTTTTCGCTAAACCAACAACCACACACACAATGGAATATTACATCATTCACACACACATATATTTTTCAAAAACATGAAACAAATTAAGTAATTTTCCAATAATTACCATTGGAAATTCTGAGAATAACAAATTTCCAAGCGTAAGGGACGCAAAAATGGATAGACACGCAAGGCAGAGAGACGGACAAGCAAAAGAGAGCGAAACTGTTTTTTTTATGTTGGCAATGTCACACATAGGAAATTGCTTTACTCTTCTTCGTCTTCTTCTTCTTATTCTGGTTTCAAATTGTGCTGGCAGGTGGTGCGATACAAGTGGTGTTCTTACTCGATTTAATTATCGCATACATTCACAATAAAATTCTTATATACTCATCCAAACTTACATAGATATATGTATGTACATATGTATGTATGTATGTACTTATGTATTAATGTCGTATACCCGCATGGCATGCGAAAATGTTTCCGAATGATGAAAGACAAGCGTAAATGTAAAGTTAATAACTAAGTAAGTAGCTTGGAAATGAACTTTTGCAAGGAAAGCATTAAACAAATTGTGCGCAACATCCTTGACGAAAAAGAGTCTGTAACTAGCACTTTATTATACTAAAATTTAATGGGCTATTAAATTGCATACTTAGAATTTTTCTCAAAACCTCGGTAGAGTGCGCTGTCATTATTCTTCTTGTTTTTGTTTGGCACTACAATCGTGTGTCGATACCAAAAAGCTTCGCCAAGTCCCTCTCTCTCCTCTGCGAGGTTACGCCAATTAATCACACCAAGCGAAGACAGGTCATTCTGCATTTGAGTCCATTCAGTGCGTTCATGGGCAGCCTTGTCTTCATTGCCTACCCATAGCTGCCATTTTGAAAGATTTTTTTCACCGGAACTTCATAATCCTCACGAACGATATGTCCAAGCTTTCGCAATCGTTGAATTTTTATGCTCTTAACTATGTCCATATCATTAAACAGCTCATACAGTTCATCATTTCATCTTCTTCGGTACACGTCGCCCACGCGAACAGCGTCATACGATTAACGAAGAACATTTCTCTCGAAAGTCCCCAAAGTCTTCTCGCTGATCAACATCGTCTATACTTCTGTGTTATACAAAAGAACGGGCATGATGAGGGATTTGTAGAGCGAGATTTTTGTTCGTCGGGAGTGGGCTCTGCTTTTTTCAATTGCCTACCGAGCTCGAAATAGCACCTGCACCCAAGTGTTATTCCTCGGTTGATTTCGAGACTGACATCTTTGGTGGTCCTTCTCAGTACTTCATAGTCGTAACTGGCAAAAAGTAAAGTAAAGTACTTAAGTAAGCTAGAACTTTAACTTTAACTATTCGTATCTTAGAAAAAACGAATTTCAGCGTTTGACACGTCACTCTTTCTAACGAAACAGTTTTCAAGAATTTGTAGCAATTTCTAAAAGGATCAGAATAAAAAGATTTAGCCCTGACTGTCTGTCCGTGGTTACAATAACTTAAGTAAAAATTGAGATATCTCAATGAAATTTAGTACATAGATTGCTCTTTGAACAGGGTAGGTTGGTATTGAAAATAGTCAAGATCGATCAATAACCACGCCCATCTCCTATATAACGGAAGTTTTTGAAAAATGCAAAAACTCCGTTTTTTCGGTATCCATTAAAGCAAATTGAGTGAAATTTGGTATTTGGATCGATTTTGAACTAGGAAATTAGGTATTTATAAAATTTTGAAAAACGGGCGTTGCCACGCCCACTTAGGAACAAATAACGGTGTAAGGTATCGTCACAAAACTTGGTGGAAATATTTTCCTTGATATCGCTACTGTTAGCGTAGAAAACTTTTGTAAGATCATAACCACGCCCAACTTCCAAATAACGGAAATTTTGAAAAATGCAATAAAGCTCGTTTTTCGGTATTTATTGGAAAAAATTTAGTAAAGTTTAATACTAGCAGCGATTTGAAACAAAGAAACGGGAATTTAATGAAATCATTGGCACCGACCATACAAAACTATATTGCGAGGGTATATAAAAATCGGTTTCGCCCGAATTTAGCTTTTCTTACTTGTTAAATTACACTTTGCTCGGATTTTGAACTTGTTTTTTTTTGAACATTTTTGAAGATTTTCTTAAAATAAAGCGTTTTACTAGTGGGTGTTGCGTTGTTTAGGCTTGATTTTTGCTTTTTCTTTGATAAGTGCAAAATATTAATAAATTGGACTGAAAAAATAAAAGTTCGAGTTGACCAATAATTTTATTTCGAATTAAATAAAAGTCCAAAAATAACTTTTTTCTAACGACTTTTTTTTTAAGTTATAGTTAAAGTCCAGGTCCCTCCAAAAATGATTGTAATTGTTAAATTATTAATTAAAAATATTTTAGTTTTCAAAATAAAAAATATTTCATCAATTATTTAATCAAATCAATGCATTTTGAAGGAGTTATAAGCACGGGAATAAAAACTGGATTGGGAGAAAATTTAAAATTCATTTACTTAGGCATGGAAAGAAAATATACAAAATTTAAAACGATAACTTCAAAAACAAAACAAAGCAAACAAAAAAAAAAAAACAAATCAAAAAATGTCTTTCAAATAGTAAACAATTTTTGTTTTAAATTTATTTTTGCAAATAGGCGTGAATTTGATTTTTCGGGTTATATTTACACATTCTGCGAGGAATAAAATTTAAAAGTGGCGCAATAGTTTAAGTAATTTATTGATTTAATTAAGAGAAGCAAAATAAAAATGCAATTTCATTAACAACCTTGGGTAATATGTTTATGTATACACCCACACACTCACATGTGCTCGCTATTGTAGCATAATTTATTTATTTATACTCGTAGTTACCCAGAAAGCTGTCTCCGTTAGGCTGTAATTACCGTTATACAGCCATATACCGTTTGAGAATAGTGTAAAGAGCGCTTAACTCGCTTCGGTGCCAACACTTGAACGTTGACGAGAGGACTATGAGACACAAAAACAAAAAAAAAACAAAAACAACAAAAGTAACAAAAACCGCTTATCCTGCTAGTCGTCTCATCTTCACTATTCAACACTTGCTTTTGTTATTTTGTTTGCATTCTGTACAGCTTTGTTGTTATTGCACAAACAATTATTCGTTAAAGGTTTTGTTGTTCGATTTTTTTTTTTTTTTTTTCAAAAAAGTGACGACAATAAAAACAAAACAGTTTTGAAGCGGAAGCGCAAGAGGAGTGCAAATACTTATTGAAGAAGCAACCAGTGCCACCCACTCGAGTGTATTTATGTATGTTTGTTGTTGATGTTGTCGACTCGCTGCAGTTTGTGCTCGTCGTTCAGATGTGAACTCTTAACTATTTTGCAGTGATTTTCATTTTTAAACGAATTTTTATGCATAGAAAAGAGGCCGCTAGGACTCAAATAACTTATTCTGGGGCAGACAACACGAAAACATGGCAGAAAATGGCTCGTAGGAACATTAATTGGACTCTAGGGTAGTGTGCTTCCACGGCCGAATAGCGTTAAATATGTAAATAAATAAAAAAAAAATATTCTCCACAAAGCATAAAAACACCGACGTGTAGCGAATACACGTTTTCTTGTGTTTTTCTTTTTTTTTCTACACACTGCACTGCACTGCACACATAGATGACAACACTGATTTTGAGCAACATTTTTGGATGTGGATGCTTTAGATTGGGCATTTGGACCAGCCAGATGGCGCTGGTGTCGAGTTATTACCAAAAATCAGATTTACGGTCTGTTTTGGTTAAAATTCTATTTGAATTTTTTCATACTTCAGATAAGTAGTGTGGAGCAAAATTTCCATGTTTACCGAAAATATATTGAAGTTGAAAAAGATCAGCTGAAAATAGAGCGATTCAAGAGATCAAAAACAACTTTTTTTTAAATAATTTAAAAAAACTTTTGTGGAAAACAGTTTGAACAAAAATATTTTTGTGAACTATATTAATAAGATATGCATTTACAAGAGTCCAATTTTCTCAAATTTTACCGCACACCCGCTTGGTTTAAGAAAAAGTTAATATCATGTTTACATACTGCGCGATTAACGTCGTTTGCGTGTTAAGTAAGAACTTTTCAGCGGTGATAGAATTTATATACTCGACTATTATTGATTAAACTTTTTAAGTTAATGTAATTTTACTTATTTGAAAAACGATCGACTTCTAATTCTCCTTTTTCCTTTGACACGATTAAGAATCGAAACGAAAGAGAAAAACCGCGAAAAAATCGATTATGAAGGCAACATCTAATCGAACAAAACGCGGCATCTCTAATGTTCAATTAAAAAATATTAAACATTTTTTTAACTTTTAATCGAATATTCACAACCTTTGTTGAAGTTATGTAATATAGTTATACAGCCGTGCTACCAATTTCACATTTCAATTCCACAATGTGATTTTAAAAATTTCCTGTGAAAGTGAATTAGTGTGCTCCCAATTTCACAAATTTTTTCGCATCAGGTCATCTCTTTCACACATATCGGTTATCGTTGTGGCAAGTTACAAATAGATGTTGTTGAAATTTCCCTTTCGGATTCAGCTTTGTATCCGTTTTTTGGATGGCTTAAAAATACAAACATCCAAGAATATTTTAAAAATTATTCCAATCGAAAATAATTAAACATTCACACACTTTTTGTCATTTACTTTTCGTTTCACATACAACCAAGCATTCGGATTTAATTCACAAAAATGTATGTGAATGTGAAATTGGGAGCACCAAACATGTGATTTCAAACCGAATCCATAGGGAAATTTGTGAATGTGAAACGGATAATTTGTTTATGAAAAAATCAAAAAGTTAAAATTTACACTTATAAACAAAGGGTGGACAAACGAAAATTTTTGGAGGACAAAAAACGCAAATTTTGATTTTGGAAACACAATATCCATACTTTTGATATCGAGTTGCTTAATTTCCATATACATATGTATGTATGTACATACATGGGTACTTTAAACGACGCTGGTAATTTTCTTACAGGGGTTTGTATCTTATATACACTCAGCGCCACACACATACATACATTTACAAGAGGAAGAGCAGTGCAACGAGTAGTCGTGGATAGAGCACAAGCAGGAGCTGCTATAAGAATGAAAGCACGTACATATGTACATATATATGTACGAGTATGTATGTATATACAAACATACTTGCACATACTAAATACAAACATAAAAGCTTTGGCAGGCAAGTGGGCGTTGGTAGGCTGCATTGCAATCAGGCAAGTGGAAGGAATTTCCGTTTTGTTAGTGTGTAAAATGTTGGTGAAACTTTGCACAATGCAGTCGAGCGATAGATAATAATTTGCTGGCGCTTTTCGAGGTTATATGTATGTACATACAGACGTGTTCGAAATAATAAAACTATAAAACATGGAGGTCTCAAGTTGATGTTGTGGGGTTGTTTTTCGTGGAATGGTGTTGGGCCTCTAATAAAGATCACCGGCATTATGGATGCAATTTATTATGTTAATAATATTTTTGAGGACGTGGTTTTACTTTATGCAGAAGAGGATATGCCACTGTGTTGGGTCTATCAACAAGATAATGACCCAAAGCATACCTCAAAAAGGTCCAAGGACTGGTTTCGCAGTAAAAATGTGAAATTAATGGATTGGCCGGCGCAGTCGCCGGACCTTAAAGCAATCGAACACTTATGGATGGTTGTAAAAAAGGGAATAAATAAGGGATGCTAAGCCACAAAATTTGAAAAAATTATGGAGAGCAGCAAATAATACTTGGTAAAATATACCGCTCTCTAGAAGCCGCACCCTTGTAGACTCCATGCAGTCCAGATGCGCCGAAGTAATAAAAAATCGTGGGGCAGCAACTTCATATTAAATGTAAAGCCATTTGTATGCATTTCAAAAAAAACAAACATGTGTTCTTATAATTTTTTATGCTTTGTTCTTATTTTTTCGAACAGCGTGTTTAAGACCCAATGCAACAAAATTTGATATACAAAAAAAAGTTAGTGCGTATTTGATGACCAGATTTTCAATTTTTTTAATACCCACAATCTGTATAAATCTTTTAAGAAACAAAAGGTCCAATAAAATATTACTGAGAAAATTTTATTCAATGATTTCTATGTTCACTTTGGTTGTTCTTATTTTTTCGAACACGTCTCTACATACTTATATAGGCACAAACATACTTACATACATACATATGTACTGATGTACTCGGAAATAGTTACATACATACATATAAGAATACCAAGTTAGCGTGACTGCTTTTAGGGGCCCAGCAGGAACCTACCGATACTATACAGAAACTAAATAATCAAACAAGTGCTTAGCCTACACAAGCGTGCACAAAGTAGATGTCTGCGTACATGCGAATACATACATACCTACATACATATGTACATAACATATGTACTTATGTATGCGAAAATATAGAGCGATTTTTTCGTATGATTGTTAAATGACATTCATGGCAACTGAGGATGAGGATTAAAAGCGATTAACTGGTGGAAAACTACCAGTACAACAATACCACAACAACACCACCAACAACAACAACACCAACAACAACAACGAAGCACAAAGCAACATCAAGTTTGCTGAACATGTTATACTTAGCTTTTCTAGCAATTACACGATCCTCTTAAACATAAACACTATGTACATATGTAAGTAATGAACAACGAAACAATGGCTGCTTACAATTCAATAACAACACTAAAGACGTTAAGTGCCAGAGTGGGGATATAATGCAAAGTCATGGTTGCAGGGAATATTTTTGAGCGTAAAACATTCAAGAAATTAAGATTTTTTTTTTTTTTAAAAAGTTTAGAACTTTCATAGGATGGAAGTAACTGACAGACTATTTCGGTATTAACATCTTATAGGTTAGAAGCATATGTACAGATGTGTTTACAAAAATAGCAGTGCTGTACATGTATTGAAAACTTTGAATAACATCTGCCGTAATTGTCAACAAATTTAGTTCGTTTTTACATAGTTGGTACGTAGAAAATTAAGTTACGAAGGTAATAGAAAAAATAAATAAAGAGAGTTGCCACCTGTTTAAACTTTAAATTTAATAAAGTGAATAGTATAAAGCAATGTCCAACGAAATGTGTTTACTAAAAATACATTCTAAAAATATTTTTTTTAAACATTTATTAAAATGTAAAATGAATAAGTTTACAGAAATATTCAAAAAGAGGGTTTCAGTAATAAAATATTTTCAAATACAATTGGCACTTGTTTAAAAAGTTAAAATATATTGATAAGTAAAATCTAATATGCGTTGTATTATACATACTAAGTGCCACATATAAGAAAATTACGAAAGCTTCATCCTAAAAATAGTTACAGAAAGGGGGTTGTCAACTGTTTTAGACGTAAAATTAAGATATTAACGTGAATCAAAAAAAATAATTTCAATGAGATTCCATATTTTTTTAAACTTTATATTTAATTAATGCTCGAATTCAGTAAGCAGTCTCAGTATTTAACCCTATTCGTACCACGTAGTGACTTTGAGTCACTTTTCAAATTTAAACTGGTGTACTTGTTGTAATATTTTTTAATTTTGGGCAAGATTTTATGTATTCGTTCAATCATAATTCACCTTTGAAAAAATCCATAATTCATAATAAAATTATTTTTTTAGATATTTGTTAAAATAAATTTATGTTTACAGCTGCGCAAAGTACCACGTAGTGACTTACAGTCACTGTATGAAATTATTGCAGGAATCCGAAAAAATGGAATAAGTGACTACAAAGAGTTTTGGGATCCTTTATATGGAAGTTTACTTTTTCGAGCTTGCATGTCAAAAACCAGGTTCTCTGACTTATCGCGCTACTTACGATTTGATGAAAAAGCAACAAGAAATTCTCGTAGAGCGGGAGATAAATTTGCTGCTATACGAGATATTTGGGACATCATTATAAAAAAACTTTAGAAAATATTATGTATATGCCTGGTGTTAATTTGACAATCGATGAACAGCTCGTTCCCTTTCGAGGTCGTGTTTCATTTCGACAATATATGCCTGCAAAGCCAGACAAGTATGGAATGAAAATTTGGTGGATATGTGACAGTAAGACGAGTTATCCATTGCATGGAATACCTTATTTGGGTAAGGAAGGCGCTAATAGACAGACAAATTTGGCGCAGAATGTTGTCAAACAGCTTTGTGAATTCTATGAGGGTACAAATCGAAACATTACTTTTGACAATTTTTTTACCAGTTTTGATTTATCGCTCGATCTTTTATCAAAGCGCCTTACATGTGTTGGAACTCTTCAAAAGAACAAAACATGCATTCCTTCAAATTTTCTGCCTTCCCGGCAACGAGAAGTAGGAAGCAACCTTTTTGGCTTTCGAAAGAACATGACTCTAGTAAGCTTTGTCCCAAAAAAAAATAAAGCTGTTCTCTTGCTCTCGTCGATGCACCACACTGCCGATATTGACGCAGAGACAAAAAAATCGTAAATAAATTTGAATTATAATGCCACTAAAGGCGGCGTAGATACGTTTGATCAATTGTGCCATACTTTTACAAGCAAAAGAAAAACTCGCAGATGGCCTGTAGCTCATTTTTACAATTTGATAGACGCCGCTGGTATAGCATCCAAAGTAATTTGGTTGTCCTTATATCCAAAATGGAATGATTCAAAAAAAGGCACTCGCCGCAAATTATTTTTAAAAGATTTGTCCCGGGAATTAATTATGCCAAACATCGAAAGAAGAAGTTTAAGCCGATTGTCAAATGCTAATAAAGCAGTTATCACTGACACTATATCAACATCATTATCCCCCAATAAGTGTTTACCGCCTCCATCCAAAACAGTTCGCCGTCGATGTCACTTATGCCCCTACAAAAAATGCAGGGTTTCTATGCAATGTTGCCAAATTTGCACCAAAAATGTTTGCAATGAACACTCCCAAAGGCTATAATATGCGTCAGTTGTTTGCAAAATAATTAGTAGTTTAATATTAATTATGAATTCGTCAAATTGTATGAAAATTCCAATTTTAATGGAGCATTAAGTTTTAATGGAGAGTGAATAAATTGGCCCTAAATATCTTTGCATTTTATATTTGTTATAATTAATTCCTTTAACCATTGAAATAAAACCAACTGAATAATACTTAAGCCGTTTTATTTATACGAGTGACTCTAAGTCACTACGTGGTACTCTACGTCTGCACAAGCACGTGGTACGAATAGGGTTAATAGAGACCAAAGTCACAATTTTAAACCTGGTGATCAGCAGGTCACAAAAAATTAAATTAAAAACAAAAGAAAAAAACGTGAAAGCGAGGAAAAGCATTTTGAGACTTGAGATGAGACTGAGTTACTTACTGAATTCGGGCATAAACCAAAAACTCAATCAAGTAAGAGAGTTGCCACCTGATTAAAATTTAAAATTAAATTGAATCAATAAGCTTAATAAATTATTTCAAGGTGTGCGTCACACATAAAGTCTTCTTACACGATATGTATTTGCGTCTGTAGCTGCTATTTTTTCGATACATACTTACTTACATATACTACATATAATTCTGTATGTCTGCAAAAGTTCAGCTTATTTGTTTTGCGTTTACACGATATTTTTTCGAATCTGACATGACAGCTGATTTATTGTTTATAATAATTAATGGCTGGGAGATATAGTATGTTGTTAAAATAAGTTAAAATTGACACAAAAAAATAGAAAACAAAAACAGTTTTATGCGCTATTTCTATGATTGTTGCTATTAAAAAAAAAAAAGGAAGAAAAGATGAAATCAAAAGGCGACAAAGAACTCTGTGGAGTGAGAAATGGTTATTGCGAAGGAATTCCGGTTATTATTAATTGAAATTTCTTTTGAGTGTGTAATAAAATGATATACAGCATTTATTTTTGAAAAAAAAAAATGTGAAAATAAAAGCTGACTATGAAAATAGAAACTGGTCTATTCCATATGTACGTGCATCTGCCAAATACAGAAGCAAATCTAATTTGTGTTTACACGATATGTTTGCATTTACATATTTGAAAAATGACATGTAAACATGCAATACATATCGTGTAAGCATACTTTAAGCAGTTTAAAAGAGAGTTGCCATCTATATAAAACGTTAAATTAAAAATAATTAGCTGAACAATACTAGCCGTAGGATTTAACGGAGTTTTACCTATCTATTTTCATATGTAAAACAAAATTGCACGAAGCGTCTGCCGCCCATAATTTTCAAACAATTTGTTTCGTTTTTGGGATACGTATAATTTTAGATGGAACAGTTCGATTAGACAGGAATACCGTTAGGTATGATAACAAAAGAATTCAAAAGAACTGATTTAAAATAAATAACATCTTAACATTAATCACATTCCAGTCAGCTGATACCGTCATAGTTTTTTCAGCGGTGGTTTTCCTACGTCAGATTTATGTTAAGTTTTCGTTACCGCAAATACTAAAATTTTTTTTAGAAAAAGAAAAAAACTTTTGGCTATTTTAAGAGCCCTCAATGCCTAAAAAGATTTTGTTTTAGCTAAAAAACAAGTTAAAAAAAAAGATTTTAGGCTATTTTGAGAAACGTAAATAAGCCCGCAGGTATAACATAGCTTTTTTTGTTTAGAGATACTTTTTTGATGTGGATACGTCAGCTTTACGTTAAGTTATCGTTACCACAAGCTTACTACTTTTTTTTTGTATAAAAATTAAAAAAAACTGTTGCCTATTTTAAGTTACGTAAAAACATTTTTTTTTAAACGTGCCTGAAACTCTTCAAGAGTAGTGATTTCAACGCTTTGATAAGAAAAAAATACCAAAAATATTTTCAATTATATTGTTGGTATATTTAAGGGAAATAATGTCAAACACTCTTCTGAAAGAAGAGTCGCCGATTTAACATTAATTTCCAATTGTTGATTGGAGGCTATCAAATATATTTCACAATTGTTTTTTTTTTTTTTATAAATTTACCAAGGCGAATTTAGTAAGCAGCTGATTGATTTGTTTTTTCTAACGCGCCGTGGTACAGCAAATGTCAAAATTATTTCTTTTATGGTTGGTTTTGACATTCGCTGTACCGAAATCAACAAAATACATACATGTACTTTTTTTGTTAAACATTAGCTGTCACCTTTATGAATTCGTCTTGATATTTACATATGCATACACACATATGTACATTAATTTTTGTATTTTTGTGCGTATAAAGTGTTATTTTTCCACTTACCCAGTAGCAAAAGTTTAATATCTTTCGCCGCCTGAATGCCATCTTCTTTAAGATTCTTTTCGATTTGCTTTGAACGTTGAATGGCAGCACGTTCCTCGGCCGATGTGGTGCAACCCATGGTGTTTCAACTGGCGATTTTTATGTACTTGCTGGCAATTATTAAAATTTAAGCAAATGTATTGCGTTTGCAATTGTTGAACACAAGTCGTTACAATGTTTTTTTGCAGCTGTTGTTGCTGTTTTTTCCCGATGTTGATATTACAGTTGTTAATATTTGATTTCTGCGTATAATGTGTGCAGCTTTATAACAATTTGTCTTTATTTTTAAGCTATTTATGTATGATAGTTGTTCTGATTTTTTTAATTTAGTTTTCTCTTCACTCTTCGTTTACAATACACACAAATACGCTGCTCTATTTATTTCTTACTACCTTTTTATTGTGCATTACACTACATACATACAATCAAATGTACTATATATTTAAATATCGTTGGTTCGTTTCATGGACATTTCATTAAATCACTATGCGAAAATCAGTAAACAATGAATAAATGTATATAAAAAGTAAAGAACATATTAAAACAACAATAAATATGTATACTTAGACGGAACATGTGTTTTATGGTGCTGATATCCATTAAGAAACACTTGCTAGTTGTTTATGTATTGAATTGCTTTGCAGTGTCCACTTTTTTTTTACAATTTGTTTTAATTAAATAGTGCAAAAAAAGATTAAAATATAAGTAGCGGCGGCTGTGCATTGCGAAATCGTTCCTTTTGAGAAGTCATCGCGGGCCAGCTGACTTATTGCCTTCTTAGCAAATGCATACACATACATACATACATACATACATACATACATATGTATGTATGACTCAGTTTACATTCCGTCATCTACTGTCGATCATTTCGAAAGCTGATCAAAGTGACGACAATTTCATACTACATACATACATATGTTTGTATGTAACTTTGTATAGATTTGTTTTGGTATTGGATATGCGCACGAGAATGTTTAATGAATGCCAGTTACTCTCGGCTTTGGGTGCGGCTGTTGCAACGAGCATCATTTTCTGAAACAGATTTCTTAACAGACGGCTGGTGGGCGTCAAAGTGATGCACCTGCTTTCGAAGTCGAAGCAGAGATTGGATAGAAAAAAGTACAAGTCGGCTATATATAGTAGTGATACTACGCATCATTGTTGTTGTTATAACAATATGTACCTACTAAATAAAGCCAGAATGTCTAGCAGATCTTGCCATATCTCTGAGCCATCCAGTCTTTTGTCAGATTCTAAGACGTTGTTGTAACAATATTTTATAAAGTAGATACAAATTGATATCGTTCAAATCAAGAATTATTTTCTTAATATTTATATACATATGTATGTATGTACATATGCACTTTGTTAAATTATATCATATTTAAAATATTTGCAATCATTTTATTTTAATTTTTTTTGGAACTTGACAAAATGAAGCAGCATAAAATTATGAAAGTATCGTATTGTGCCATTAACACATAAATTAAAACAATTTACATTTCAATACGAGCAGAACCGTAGAAAGAAGAAATATTTGGTCAATTTTCACGTTAAAAGGAAAAGTGGAAATTTTCCTACCTGACATCAAAATTATTCATACACTGCTGATTAAAACAGGGGTTTGCGTTTTCTTCCAAATAAAAATTTATTGTGTTCATGCGCTTCGTTGAATGTACATATGTATGTATGTATGTATGTATATAGGTCTGTTAATATAGCGTAACCACATTAAGCAACCAAAGGATTTAAAAAAAATTTTTTTTTTTAACTTGTGGTTACGCTATCTTAACGTTAACCTGGCGTATCCACAACTAAAAACTAACTGAAAAAAAAAACAAGCAAATATGCATGAATAAAGGGCACATTTAGTGCTATCAAAATAGTCAAAAGTTTTTTTTTATGTTCTTGAAGCCCAATTTTTTTTCTTTAAACATTTCATTACGTTAAATTAACGTTAACTTAACGGATCTACAACCTAAAAATGAACTGTAAATAGTGCTCCTAAAATAGCCTACAGAATTAAAAAAAAAAAATATCTTAACGTTGAGTTGGCGTATCCACAACTAAAAAATGTCTTAAGAAAATAAAAAATTACTATGCAGGAATTAAGGGCTCATTTAGTGCTCTCAAAATAGCCTACAGAAAATACTTTTTTTTGAAAAACCTTGTGGTAACGCTATATTAATGTTAAGCTGACGTATCCACAACTAAAAACTAGCTTAAGAAAATAAAAAATGACTTAAGATAATTTTTAGTTGTGGATACGCCAGCTTAACGTTAAGATAGCGTAACAACAAGTTTTTTGGAAAAAAATTACAGCATTAAATTTAGGGTTACGGCATTAATTCAGCTCTAAATGAGCTCTTAATTTTGATATACGTTAGACTTTGGTTGCTTAATGTGGTTACGCTATCTTAATAGATTTTTTTTTTTGAAGCAAAATGTGATACAAAATCTTAAAAATCAGTTTACTTCAGTTACCTAAAGCTTAATAATAGTAAAGCCAATAAAATTTTATTAACAATTTGATAATTTTTTTAAATTTTGAAATTAAGGTTTACATGCTTATGCTTAAGAACATTTAGTTCATTTACTAAGAGACTGTCATATCTCAAAAAACCAGCAATCGAAAAAAAAACTGCTATGAAGTTTTGAATTTACATTCGTACATACAATGTTAGTACATATTTATATATGTATGTAAGTATATGTATTCCCATAGTAAAAATGAAAACATTTCTTGTTATGGTGAGCTACTGACATAAGCAACTGCATATGTACATACATATGTATGTAAGTATGTATGTATGTATGTTGGTATGTATATTTGCAAGTGAGTAACGTTTCAATCAAGAAGAAGAACCTTTTAATCAAAATAAAATTCCAT
Source organism: Philophylla caesio (assembly GCA_963971545.1). NCBI lineage: Eukaryota > Metazoa > Arthropoda > Insecta > Diptera > Tephritidae > Philophylla > Philophylla caesio. The sequence goes on along the minus strand of OZ020606.1, from coordinate 116,643,870 downwards.
TCGAAAGGATCTTATCAGCTTTTTTTGCACAGACTTTTTGATTTTGTTAGTGTGGTTTACTGCTTTATCTCCTAAAGGTTTGAATATCTGAGGGAAAGAAAGTCATTAACTTTTTATTCTATTTTACAAATTAGTGATATGCTTTACGGGAGCAAAGTCAACAAAGATTTAAATATCCAAATTTAAAAAATTCAAAAAGATTTAGGGAGCTGAATTTATCTTATCTGAAAGTTAACATATCAATTGACGGGTAATGATAAAAACAGTTCATATTCCGAATGACACCAGAAGTTAGATTTTATAACTTTGATTGCCACTAAGTAGTGTGTTTTGTTTCCAGCTTACCAAGCACCCAGTCGGAAAAGTTCTAGTATAGGCGTGCGCTCAAGAAGGTAAGTCTTAAGAAAATAACGACCTTTTTTTTTGGCAAATGAGACTCTTACGCTGTTTTTGAGGTGCAGGCTAGAAAGTGTTCATTTATTTTCGCATAAATTCAAAGTCAAAAGTCGCTACATTTCCTGAATGGTAGGTAGTTTATACTAAGATTCAACATTTGTATTTTTTGAATGAAAAAGTAACACATGTATGAATACGCAAGTATGTATACATTGAGCATATTGAAGAATGCGTGCAACTAAAAAACAAAGAGCAGTAGCGAATATTAAGAGTTTTGTGGTTATCATGTTTTCGTTAATCCAAACTGAAATATTATACATTTGTATGTGTACATACATATGTACTTTGCAGTTAACATACAAACATACATACTTTAGGAAATAAGCAAAGCATCTGGAAGGATAAAATCACTTGTAAATAATAGCTCATTAGTATTTTGCAGGTTTCAGTCCCAAGTTACAGAAAAGGCGTCTGTAACGTGTTAAAGTCATATCTAAAAAGCACTTGGAACACCTGCGAACCTGAAATATGTATCTTATTGCATCTGAAGTAGAGCTAATATGGAATGTTTAAAAATATGTTAAATTAGTAAATGAAAGTTTGGTTCTGTTTAGACATTATTTTAAAAAGTATTCAATTGTTTTCGTTTTGCATATGCTGCAATAATCGTAGATATTCCATTTTATACTACAGCGCAAATTGTGTAGTGGCGTTTGTAACCGCCCGCCTTGCTGCTGGAAACTTTTTGAGCGTAGCCGCGCGGCTACCAGCATTTTGTATATTTCCATATGTATGTATGCATTTAAGTAGTAACTAATACCGCCCGGTACCACCTCAAAAGTCACTATTTCCAACCGTTACAAATCTTTACCATGTCGGTACTTCATCTACTTTGTTCTTTCAAAACCATATAAATATTATATGACATACTTTTTGCAATTTATTAAACATTAAATGAATAATTAAGGCTTTTCTTGCTTTGGAAAAACGCATAAGCGATTTTCACTGAATACACATCTGGCGTTTCCACCTCGCCCATAATGTTAGGACTTGTGTGTATTTGTTTGTGTGTACATGTGTAGTTGGTACACGATTTTGCGGCAATTACGATATCAACATACAATCAACGTTTTATTCAATTACCACTATGCACTTGCACTTTTCACCAATTTTTATTGATAATTTCCAATTAATACAATTCGTTTTATTCGAGTTATTCACAAATTTCTTCGAGCATTCGACCTTTTTTGTGTCACCCGCCCGTAAACTTTTTCAACTCTGCTACTGCGGATGCGACTGCGACTGCGACTGCTCCTTTGTATTGGGCGCTCTCTCGCATTGCGCGCTTGACATTTGGTGCTCTCTCAATTTGAAACTTCGAAATCGATAATCGGTTTTTCTGTGTGCGAAGCAATGGGTGCTGCCAGACTAGGGTGCACTGTACGAGTTGCCAAATATACTAAATTAATATTAAAGATACAAAATAACCCTACAAGAACAATTCCGGTCAACTGATGGTCAGTGGCTGAGAAATTTTTGTCAGCACTTAGAACAAAGTTGCTATCAGTTTCTTAGGACCACTATGTAAAAACCGATGTCAACAAATGTGTACGTGTGATATTGTTTTTCACTCTAACACATTAATATTACCGAGTAGACAAATATATAGCTCGACTGCTCACTCTCGTTAAATTTACTGGGTCAGTGCTCCGTATAAAATCACCAGTAATGAAAAAATTCAGTTATACCTACATCAAATGATATATCCTTTTTTTGTTTGATTTTCTAAACACGTTTTTTTTATTTTTTCAATTCATTTTTATTGATAAACTACCAGCTAATATCAAAATCATGGTAGATAAAAGTAAAATATATTTCGTTAACTAATTTTTGCGCAGAACTCCTTTTTGCATAAGCGTCCTTCAGAAAAACTCCGGGTATTCCATCAGTACTTTTGCGCAGAAATCCTATTTTATTTATAATTAGCATTTAGAGAAGCTATTTTTTCATGTAAAACTTATCTTTTATAAAAACACGACGATTTATCGCAACTTTACACTTCAGAGTTTTTCGAATACTGCGCGTCATTTGCAAAACTCCTAAGAATTTATAGCATGTTTCTTTCTCGCATATGCGAAATTAGCCTAAATGGTCATGGTCTCTTTTGTGCAACTATAAATGACAACTATATTACCGGTCATCTTACAGTCAGTTAAGATAAAAACTTCGTTGTTTCATTCTCGCATATATGCAACCATAGTAAGCGGAGCGAGTCGGGAGTGTCCCTTTTTGGCAAGCACCATGGCATTCATTTTACCGGTAAGCCGACAGTCAGTGCTGATTTTATGAATGAGAGTGTATTCGTAATTCTGTCAGCATGTTCTTGTGGGGAATAGTAAACAAAAAACAATAAGCGGTATTCAAATTTGAAGCTTAACTGCAGAAAAACTTAACTAAAAAGCATCTTCTGATTAAAAAAATGTATTTGTTGTTTACGTCTTTTTGGCGGATATGGCTCGATATGCAGACAAATTATACTCTTTAATCACCTTATTAATTAAAACTCTAGTACAAATCACTGACTCTCGTTCCTCAGATCGTTCTAAGGAGCTGTAGTATTTTTATATAATCCTATATGTGGCCGCTGTGGTCGATGCGGGTAGCGGTGCGTACTTTTACTCGATATGCCGCTGGGTTCGAGGTTCGAATCCCAGCCAGTGCAAACAAAATCTAAACCATAGACAAGTTTTTTTCTAATAGCGGTCACCCGTCGGAAGGCAATGGCAAACCTCCGAGGGTATTTCTGCCATGAAAAAACTTCTCATAAAATTCAACTGCCGTTCGGAGTCGGCACAAAGTTGTAGGTCCCACCATTTATGGTTATAATATAAAGACGCATACCACAAATGGTAGGAGAAGCTCGGCCAAACACTGAGCTTAAATATATAGTGTAAGCGCCAAATTATTATTATATTATTTTATGCTCGCAATAATTTTAACCTGTATTGTAATTTTTTTTTTTATTTTTAAATAAAATTCACTTTTTGATGTGTATATGTATATATATATTTATTTTTTATATTTAGATAAGTTGAATTCTTTCTGCATCCGTTTCGAGGGAAATCATTTAATATTTAAGAATAAAACTTTACGACGCTCAATCAAGAATTGGAAGCATAATATCCGAAAACAAAAAAAAAACGCTATTCGCTTAACTTAAACACTAATCGATAACTATAACTAATAATAGACATTCGAATAGAGCGAAATAAGTTTGCAATCAAATCTCTTTTACCGCTTTAACGTTCTATGCGCCGTGAGCCGTGTTTTTAATTCATCGCTAAATGTTTTCTTGTAATGTTTGTGAAGGATGTACGTTTTTGTGTATACAAAATTAAAAGAGGAGTTAGTTTTTGTTACTCACTTAGGGGCAGTTTTTCAGAGCAAGTTGAACTTTGTTTGTTGATTAAACTAAGTTTAAACTCAGTATGCAATTTTTTAGTCAGTTTTGGTTGCAACAAATTTAATTGAGCGCAAGGTAACTTACTTTAAGTTGAAACCATCGCTGAAATACTGGCCCCTAATCGATGATTGTTGAGTATTTTAACGGAAAACTGTTGGCTAAAAGTTGAAGACAATTGTGTGTGTGTGTGTCGGAGAAGATATGTTTATGTAAAATTATATATCGGGCAGAAATTTAAATTTTTATGAAATTGTTATAATTTTATGATTTTTAAATGATGTTTGAATTGAGAGAGGCATTAAAAAAATATTTACTACTACCGCTAAACACCAATCCACATGTATGTATGTATAAATACATGGTCTTAATATTCAAAAACAAAATTTAATAATTATCTCTGATTGTTTGAATTATAGGGAAATAAAATAGTTGATATAGTATATAATTGAATAATTTGTTTTTTTTTTAATACGATAATTAGAAAAAATCTAAATTAGTGCACAAAGGAGCACAATCGGAGCACATATTGGCGATCGGCTTGTAACGCAACCACCACGACGACGATGGCGATGTTGACGATAGCTACGACGAGGTTTCGAACATCTTCAAGCGCAGAGAGGGTCAATTTTGCGGAAAGACATCTTCGATATTCACGAACGCACAAGCACCAAGCGATGAGTTAGCCATCGCCTTAAGCAATTCGGAAGCGTGCGCCACGCACACATCGAGCGGGGGACGACGGGGATAATTCATGGATTCTGGAAGAGATCGAACAAATTGAAGTGCTCATATGTAAATGTATCCTTTTATTATTCTTATTTGAATTAACTCAAAGTGGATTCAATAAGGTAGCGGTATTTTGTTTTTGCTCTTTGCTGAGCATAATGCTCAAATACCATTAGACATTTATATTGGCAGACAATCAGAACGAAGCAGTTTGATATAATGCTCACCAAAGAAAAAAAAAACCAGCTGACGCCTCAACGCTACCTTATTGAATTCGCCTTGAATTAACTCGATCTTGAATAAATACAATTTATAAAAAAAACAGAAAAAAATACGAATATTATCGATCTTTTAAAAAAAAAATATCAATCAAACATCAATGAAGCAATAAGAGCTTTCGAATATTCAGCACCGTTCAAGTATGATCAAAGAAATTAAAATCTTATAAATTAACGGCTATGATTTAAAACAAAAAATACTGAAAATAAAAGTAAGGTTAATTTAGCCTTTGATTAATTTTGATTTGCTTTGAACATCTTTCAAATTAGTATTTTCTCTCTTAGGAGGTGTATGATCTTACCTAAAATGGCGGAATTGAGTGCTGTGCAGACGTTCTCTCGTTTTGTGGGACAAAGTTGCCAACCCAAAGGACTGGACCAGGGATTCGAATAGGCGATTAAACTAAATGCATCCTGAAATTATTTAACAAAAAAATATTATAATAAGCTTACGAACGAGAAAATTAAAATTCATAAATTTGCTTAAGATTGATATCTATATTCTAAATTTTTTATTCACAAAAACGATTGATTCATGTGTAAAAAAGTCTCCTGAATTTGATAGAAACGAGTAGTCAATTTACATTTACAAAATTACTTATGGACAGCAATGTAACGAGATCGAATATTGTTGCCATCATTTGATAAAATATAGATAACAATGCTGATGACAAGTGCAATAGTCGGTTCTATGTTATCGGAACGAGTCTGATTTATATCCGAACATTGACTTCACTTTAGCAGCATTCCTCTCCGATATTTTGTAAATGTTTTAAGGTATCATAACACACAACAATGACGGCACGTCACAACTCCATCACATTGAACGGTTACGGTTCTGAGCCACAACTGTGAGGTAATTGATGCCTATGAAGTCTTTAATAATATTAAGATAACGCGCACGTTGACATATCTTAAGAATAAACAAATGATATGAACAAAATAATAACGGTGAAAAGTTGATTTTTAGTGAAAAATGTATTTGAATTTTAATAAATTGTGAAAGTATGAGTTAAAGGTATGGCCGCTGTGGTCGAGTTGGTAGCGGTGCGTGCTATAACTTGATATGCCGGTGAGTTCGAGGTTCGAATCTCAGTCAGGGCAAGCAAAATCTTAATAATAGAAAAAGTTTTTTTCTAATAGCGGTCACCTCTCGGCAGGCAATGGCAAACCTCCGAGGATATTTCTGCCATGAAAAAGCTTCTCATTAAATACATCTGCCGTTCGGAGTCGGCACAAAACTGTAGGTCCCTCCATTTGTGGTATAATATAAAGACGCACCCTACAAATGGAAGGAGAAGCTCGGCCAAACACTGAGCTATATAGTGTACGCGCCAAAATTATATTATATTATATGAGTTAAAGGAAGCGATTTATTTAATAAATTTAAAAAAAAAAAACTAAAAACAAAAGCGCTACGTTTTAATTGAATTTTATTTTGTTTTAGAATTGTCAAAATCGGTTAAACTGAAATAGCGATACCCCGAAATGTGTAATCTCTAGCTCGATGCATCGTGTCAAGAATTATAGATAATACTTCGCTGCATTGTTTATGAATGCCAAATTGACAAAGGCAATATCGATATTGATGATATTTGCTGTTTCCACGATAAGTAAAGCACGTCTTTCCCAATATGAATTCGGAATATTTGAATTCGTTTTGGGCCGTACACATACAACTTTCCTCGCTTTACTTGACAATTCGAAATTTAACAACAAAGCATTGACAGTTTCTACGTAAGTGGTTTGTTTTTAATTGTTATTTGTGTCTATTCCAAATATTTTGTTTAATAAAATATTAAGAAATGAGTTTTACTTATATAATTAAGTGGTAGTTATGCTACTTATGTATGTTTCAAAGTCGCGATTGTAATAAACTATATAGAGGCCGAGCATATTTCGACAACATAAATAAAAACCGATCAAAGAGGTGTTTTATTTGCTATTTATTAATATTTCTCTTCTTTTATATTTTTAAAAGTAATTATACACGCAAAAACTATGAAATACTAGTAAACTTTCTGAATCGTGTGTATATGCACACAGAAATAAAATGGAAATGCAAACAGTTGGTTGTCAAAGTGTACAAATGTTGAGAGTTCGCCATGATTTTGCTTCGTTTTGCTTTGCTTTAATTTTCTCGCCTTGTATTTAGCAGCACTCATATATCATCAGGTCTTCAACTTATCTGTCAAAGCGAAACTCTGAAGCAAAGCAAAGCGAAAGTCTTATATGTACGGCCCTTTTGGCATCTCTAATTCTGTTGTAATACTTACATATCTACTTTTGATTCTTTTGTCACTCTACACCTTTTCCAACAGTATTTAAGAAAAGCACAAATGTATTTCAGAAAAGATCATCTGTATTTCAGAAAAACACAAATGTATTTCAGAAAAGAACAATTGTATTTCAGAAAAACGCAAATGTATATCAGAAAAGAACAATTGTATTTCAGAAAAACGCAAATGTATTTCAGAAGAGGCCAGATGTATTTCAGAAAAGCACAAATTTATTTCAGAAAAACACAAACGTATTTCAGAAAAGAACAATTGTATTTCAGAAAAACGCAAATGTATATCAGAAAAACACAAATGTATTAATTTCGTCTTTTCTGAAATACATTTGGCTTCTTCGAAAATACATTTGTGTTTTTCACAAATACATTTGCATTTTCCTGAAATACAATTGATCTTTTCTGAAATCCAATTGAAATACATTTGTGTTTTTCTGAAATACTGTTGGAAAAGGTGTACATAGTTGTAGCTCGGTTGCAAATTACGAATGCGAGTGCGAATCATGTGCCGTGTAATCATAGTGTAACGTTTCTTGCTACAACAAGCACTGTTTTTTAACTGTTATATTATCGTAGTAACGATAAAAGTATCAATGCCAAACTGAAAATGGCAATAACGATATTTATGATATACATATGACGAATGTAATGTGCCACACACGAGATCGATTTGGATAATTAGCGCCAAGGCGCGATCGCCAGCAGCCAATTTAACCTAACCAACATCTTATTCTTTCAAAGTCCATATGCAATCTGTTTTTATTATTGTTCATTTAGGGTTCTGAGTGTCGTCCAGTATTAATTTTGTAACGGATTTTAAACTAATTGATTTATACTCTTTAATATCCGAAAACTAATTTTCAAATGTCAATACTTAAGGTTGGATTTTTGAGTGTTGGCACAATTGCCGAATATGATGTGAAAGAAAAGAACCACGCAAGTAATTTTTGCTTTCCTTACTTTTTAGCGTTCTACTTACTTCCAACATTTGCCGATCTTCATCGTTCATTTTATTTTCCTTCTCCAATTGTTGGCCCATTTGAGAGAGCTCTTTGCCGAACTCCAATATTCTCTCGATGCCATGACTATATTTTTGTGTGGAAGGCGATACATCTATATCTGCATAATTAAGTTAATACACATTACATTATTTTCAATCAATTTATGCATGCACAAAAGGACAAACCCATTTCCTCATCCACATCTAAAGAACTATTGAAATTTGAATTGCCGTTTTTGCACGTATTGCCTGTTATATAAAAGTGTAAATAACCAAACGTGTATACTTTTTAATAATGAAGCTTTAAAGTTACCATTTGTTGTGTGTATATTTGTCTCCATTTCAACATCGTTCAGATAATCGACATTGGTGTTATTTTTATTGCTGATTGAAATCGCATCACCAGAGCAGTTCTCATCCGAAACACTGTAAACGCAAAAAGGAAGGACATTTTTATAAATTAACCATTTAGGGCCGTTAAGCGCTTAATCGGAGATGGTGCAAACATCCCTGAATGGGAATGTGGTAGGCCAGCATAAAACTCAAGTAGTCTATGTGAGACCAAACAAATAATTGATACCGAAAATATCACTTGGTATGTCTGATATTTGTGAATTCAGAAAGTAAAGGATTTCGATAGCAATATCAATTTACTTATCGACTATTTGGCTGTCTTTTTTCATATTTTACTTACGATGCGTTTTTCATATCCAGTTGATGCGTATGATTATCGGCATTTATCACAGCTGAATTTGTTGTTGTTGTTGTTGTTGTTGTTGTCACCATTGTCTGTGCATTATTGTGTGCTACTGTGCTCTTACCATTCCGATACGATTTGGTTGACTGTATGACCGATGTCTGATTCGGGGGCGTTGTCTGCGTTTGCGTTGTGATCGAATTTGTTAATTTATTATTAGTAGGGCAGTACTGAATTAACAAGATAACCAACAAAAATAAGGATACAAAAAAAAAAAAAAAAAACAAGAAAACAATAAATGATTACATGCACTTCTTTACTGAGATTTGTATGACTACGCGCAGCATTTATATTCTTTTTGTTCAATTTACCTCGATATCGGACCCATTAACCATTTCTATGAACTGCCTGCACTTTAGCATGAACCAAAGATTTGTATTATCCTCCAATAGACCCGGATAGGAGCGCAACGTATGCTCAATGGCTTGACCCATTTTTCCAGACGAAACTAGTTTTAAAATTTCTAAGAAACAAATAAATAATTAGTAATTTAGTGTTAGTAGGAAGCTCCTAATGGTCTGTCACATACTCTGGCGATTGCGAATCGACGCAAGATCCTCTTGAAAGGTTTGTCCGGTGGTTCTGGCGAATGCTTCGACAGTCTGACTAAATCCATTGTGTAAAAGATAGGATGAGACCATTCTGAAAATGTAAACAGCGTATTTTTAATATTTGTTTTTAGCTTGTGGAATTTTGTCAAATAGTTGCGTACTTGTGTAGAAGAGTAGTTGGATCACCCTGATCTATTGACATGGGTACATCGTAAATGGCGGTTTTCATTTGGGCGCGCATTTGTTTCATCATATCCTCGATTTGATCGAATTTAAATGGCTCCTGGCCAAAATTCGCATCAACCTCTTCTCCAGGTGTCTGCAGTCCAACAGTTGGATAAAGTTTATACTGAAATAGATAAAAATAGCAACATTTAATATTAAAGGTATGTAAATGCATACATACATACATACTACATATGTATAGAACAATCTCAACACTCACCGGTAAATCTCTGAATGCCACACCTAAATCGATGCCATTCTTTGTGTAAAAACATGTATTATCCACAAAATTGACACAGCAACCGATTATGTCGCCCGTAGTAAACGTAGGTCCATACGATTGACCATTACCGGATGAAGAAAATGAGTTGCCATCGTCCCCATGATAGCCATACGATTGCTTGTCCCAACCTGAAAAAGAAAAATAAGGAAGGAAACAAAAAAGAAAGTTATTTGTATTTGTAGGATGAGCTTTACGCGCTGCCTTTACCTGGTAAGCGGTTCATGCGAAATTGTTGAGCTGTTAAACCGATGCCCATGTAGCCATTTTTGCCTTTAGATATAATTTTCACTTCATAATAGTAGAGACCACAGGCGGGTGGAATTGGATGAGTTGTGCGCACAGAGGCGGCATCGTTGTGTTTGTTACCAACGCCTAAAAAAAAAATTAATTATTTAAAATTGAATAGGTATGTAGAAATTTTGACTACATATTTCAAAGGATTATGTTTTATAAAAGTGGTAGATTTGCCATTGTTTTATCGTCTCAAACATGATCGATTAATCTTTGTATCGTTCTTGTTCAAATTCCAATTTACTACATAAACTTTTGTCTCTATGGTAACATGACTTATGTATGTAAATACTTGTATCCAAATTTACAACATAAACAAACCTATTTAAAAAATGCACTCGTAATGCAAGAACGATTGAATATTTTCTGTATTTTCTAAATCGTGCTCGTTGTATATACATAACGAAGGAACATGACTATCTACATATCTACATATGCCCATTTGTCATCAAGAATTTATGTACTAAACTTTCATCAGCTGATGGTATTATCATTACATCAACGCGCAACAGTAAAAACAAACATATGTTAACATGTATGTATGCATGCATCTATGCCAAAGGATAGCGCAAAACACAATAAAAATGTGTACTTAAAAACACAAACAAAAAATGGGCAAGCTAAGACGAAGTGAAAACGAGCGAATTTTGTTTTCCTGCTTAATAACTTCGTTATTTCTTTCTCCACCGTCTATTCGCTGTTTCTTTTTTGTGCATTTTTCTTGTTTGTTGTTTCATAAAATGGCAGCGCTAAGTGCACGCACCGTTGCGATGGCAGTGGGAAACCAAAGAGCAAGTGTGGAAAAAAACAAAAACAAATATACAGCGAATGCAAAAAAAAAATCAAAATAACAAGAGTACGTAATTACAGTGAAAATGTTCTCGATTTCTTCGAAATTTATCGATAATTGTTTGTTATGGGTATCAAGCGAATAAGAATCACTTTCACATTCTCATTCTAAATAAACTTCATTTGATCTTTTCTTAGATTTTGTAAATAATCTAAAAATGAGGAATGCTACCAAATTACTTCAGTGATAGATCACATTACAATGAGATCCATAAGGGTTGGCTTTCCAATAAGGAACCATTCGCGATTTCAGCGAATGTAGAAGGAGTTTGGTCACGAAACTTGGTGGGGATGTTGGGGGAGGCCCTCTTTGTCTAATTTAATAACTGTTTTTATTTTATTAATATTCTTATTTAAGAAATTTGCTTTTAAAGTTTCTGCACTACCACCAGCAAATGTGCTGTCAAAATAACACTTGTCGCTTATATTTTATTTAATACACAATATTTGGTTTATTTACGTGCGTATATAGTACTTTGTTTAAATTTTTTATTTATATTTAACTTAATAAACGCGTTTATAAATGTGTACCCAATTTTTACCACTTTCAGCAAACAAACAAAAATAACTATGGCCGACAGTATGAGGCAAAGTGTGCTGCCATACGTTTTAAAAGTAAACACATTGGCCTGTAGTCATAGTCAAGATAAAGTCGGCGCTTTTAATATAAAATGGCCCGATATAATCGCCCGAATAAACCAATGTCTTGTAAAATATTGAAAATTTTTAATAAAAAATCGCGCGATTTTTTATTAAAAATTTTCGCCTGCGGCGCTTTTATAGAATAAATCAATATCTCTGTCAATTTTCACCAGCGGACCTTTTCTCATAAAAATCAAAATCTCGTAAAATATTTAAAATTTTCTCGAATGAATCAAAATCTTATAAAAATTTTCCCCAGCGGCATTTTTCTCGAATTGATCAATATATCGTAAAATATTGCATATCTTTAATAAAAAATCGCGCCGCTTTTCTCAAATAAAACAATATCTCGTAGTATATTGAACATTTTTATTAAAAATCGCCCGCTTTTCTATTAAAATTCTCGCCTGCGTCGCTTTTCTTAAATAAATCAATATCTAATAATACATTAAAACTTTGTAATTAAATATTTTCATCAGGTGTGGCAGCACGGTATTTTCATTTCATTGCTGCACAAAGGAGAAAGTGTGGTTAAAATTGATATTTTTCGCAACTTTAAACGCAAATAACTTAAAAACTATAAGTCTCCGGAGGGTGGGACTTTCAGATTTAGAATCAGAGGACCCTCCTCTACCTCCCCGTGGTTCCTTATTGGAAAGTTTTCCCAAAAATTGAAAATATTAATAAGATACAGAAAAATTATTATTACGAGTATATGTATAATTTACATTAAATGAGTTCTTAAAGACCCATATATTCACGCACGCCCCCAATTAACTGTCAAAATATCAGAATAATAATTAATTTTGGTACCTACATATGTATGTATGTATGTATGTATATGGGTTAGGTTTTGTATGTTATTTTGTTAAAGTACCAGGCCACTTAGTCAACTTGGTAAATAACTCTATACATATGTACATATGTATGTATGTATGTATGTACATACATATAATTTGAGTTTTAAAATTTTAAAAATATTGTTTACTTCTCACTCACCTTTATATAGTACACGTAGATTATTCTGCGAAAGTCCAATCGATAGACATTTGTCGTGTGGACTCCAGCAGCGTGGCAGTGGAGTTTCAGCTTCGTTTACATTTGGATAGAGCATTTTTAGACGATCGGTCACTTGTTGATGCGAATGATGATGATGACTACTGGCAGAGCCACCACCTGTGGTGGCGCCCGGTATAATAGCCGCACCCCCGCCAGACGGATTGCCGCTATTGCTACTGCTCCCGAGCATATTTGCCGTAAGGAGTATGTTGGTGTTTGCCCCGTTACTGGGATTTAGTGGGCGGACGAAGGTAGTGCCGCTGGTATTGTTATTGTTGTTGCTATTGCTGCCGGCGTGGTCGACTTCAGACAGAGCAGGTATATCAAACGCAAATGGTATGTTGCTGCTACAGCCACCGAAATTTGGGTAATAATGATGATGGTGGTGGTGTAGTGGGTGCGTAAATGGATGATGTGTAAAGTGCGGGACGTAAGATGGCTTTGGTACTCTAACTCGTTCGCCGCTTGCGTCTGCGTTCTCGTCTTCTACGTCGTCGTCGTCGTCCTCTTCCTCCTCTTGCAGCAGCAATGGCAGTGATGTTGGAGGTGTTTGGTTACGTTCGCTCGTTCTGCTGGTACCAGCTACAACTTCTCCAATTACGCTCAATGTGGTGCGTTGAGCACTGCTCAATCTTTCCAATTGCTGTTGATCTTGTGGACCCTGCTGTTGTTGTTGTTGACTGGTAGATGCAATATCAGCACTTAGCTCAATAGCTTCACCTGCGACTGCTTCTAACGCAGATGCATCAATCGTATCAGCAATTGAGCTTATGTCATTGAAAACACATTGATGTTCTGAATTGTGTTGTTGTTGCTGTTGCAGTAGTAGATCTTCTTGTTGGTCGGATTCTCGTTGCTGATCTTCAACAAAATGCGGCAATGAAGATATGGTTTGCTGCTGTTCAAGTGGTGGTGATGGCGGTGGTGGTGGTAGTGCGTGTTGCTGGAGGGAGGGAGAGGGAGAATGGTCAAAATGAAGCGCATGTTCAGAGTGTGATTGTTCTAGTAATTGTTGTTGTTGTTGTTGTTGGTGATGATAGAGGTCGAGATTGTGTGACGATGATGTTGGCGACGACGATGATGAGGATGATGAGGGAGGTGGGGTTGTATTATTATTGAATAAGAGGGGTGAAGCGAAAACTGAATTATCAGGCGGTTGAGAGGTCGCTTGACGTAATTGCTCTAGTTGCGACTGTGACGGCAACGGCGGTGGGGGCGGTTGTGGTTGCAAAAGAGGCAGGCCGCCTACGTCTATTTCATCAACTTGTTGTACCTGCGACTGAAATGGCGCCGCATGATCGAGTTCCTCGACACCTTCATTATCAGAAGATTGAAACATTGGCAACAAAGGTAAATTGGCGAGCAAATTATTGCTGCTACTGTTGTTGCTGCTGCTGCTCGTCGACGTCGAATTGATTTGGTCATTATCGTTATCGGTGTCCATATTTTATGTTCAACAACGTCGATATTGTAGAAACTGAAAATATTGAACACATCTTTTAAATATTTGTCTTATGTGTGTGTAGGGAAAGCTACAAATTAGTTTGCGGATTTCGAGGAACGTTTTTAAGTGATTATCTTCATCATCATCATCATCGTCGCAACATCGGGGGAAGGAGATGCTTTAAATTAGATTTGTATGGTTATATCTATAAGAAAAAACCAAAGAGGAACCCTTGAAACTAAATGGTTTTAGTTTTCAGACGGTTCTTTCTGACGAATGCTTTGCTGGAATATATTTTTTTTAGCATATTTTTTTATTTTGGGCTTTGTTGGTTGCACCAACTCATTTTCCCACATACGAGAATCAATAAATAAACGTAGGTATACAGATGCATACATACATATGTATATCCGAATATATGTATGTACCTACATAAGTCCAGGTTAGAAGTTGGAATCGAGGGTATATTACTCCAATCAATTCACCTATTGTAGATTAACTTTTTAAACGGTGACGCAGTAGTTGAATATACATATGTACATATACTCCGCCAGAATCTCTCGTTATTGATAGTTTTCTTAGCATAAACCTTAAGCAAGTTAATGGTATTTTTAATCAGTTAAATAGATTATTAGATCTTATCTTCGTAACTGATAATATTAACTATAGCATTTCAAAATGTATTTCTCCATTATCAGATGCTGGTATACATCACGTGCCCTTAGATATTAAGTTATTGTTTTTTGAGTTTTTACCACTGTCGATTGGTGACGTAACTGCTTTTGATTATGCATCCTGTGATTTTCCAAGTTTAAACGATTCTCTCTTAGAATTTAACTGGGATGAATTATTATCTGACTTGGATACTCACAGTTGTTTTTCTTCGTTCAAGACACTGATGCATGAATTTTGCACTAATTATATTCCTTTAAAAAAGAAGCGATGTTATCACTCTCCTTGGCATAATAAGCAATTAAAAAAACTAAAGAATCTCAAAAACAAGTACCTTAAGAAATTTAAAGCAACTAATAATCACGCACTCTTCGTAAAATTCCAACATTTTCAGAAGGAATTTAAGTCTTTGGATAACCGGCTTTACAAAAATTATATCAATCGCACTGAGCGGAACATCAAAGCTAATCCGAAGTCGTTTTGGAGGTTCGTAAAGTCAAAAAAGTCGTGCTCTAGTGTACCTACCGCGGTGTGTCTGGATAAAAAAGTTGCTAGTACACCTGCCGAAGCAGCTAATCTATTTGCTGAATTCTTTATGTCAAATTACGTTTCTGACGAGGATGAGTCTCCGGACTTTTCCTCGGAGATTTCTTCAATTCTTAACATTGGCTCGTTACTTTTTTCATCCGAAGACATTACCATGGGGTTGGTTTCCCTGAAGCCTTCGACTCAAACAGACTCTGACGGGCTATCAGCTAGCTTGCTGAAGAACTGTCCGGCATTAGCAATTCCTCTTCAGATTATTTTTAATAAATCTCTGTCTTCAGGTATTTTTCTGAATGAATGGAAATATACAGTCATTACGCCTTTTTTTAAAAGTGGAAAGAAAAATGATGTTCGGAACTATAGGCCAATTGCCAAGCTGTCTAGCATCTCAAAGCTTTTCGAATGCATTGTCAAGGACAAGATTTATTTTGCGGTGAAATCTTTAATTATATCAGAACA
The DNA here is from genome assembly GCA_963971545.1 of Philophylla caesio. NCBI lineage: Eukaryota > Metazoa > Arthropoda > Insecta > Diptera > Tephritidae > Philophylla > Philophylla caesio. The sequence goes on along the minus strand of OZ020606.1, from coordinate 116,627,936 downwards.
ACATGGTTTTGTCACTGGTCGCTCCACAGCCACTAATCTTGCTGTTTTTAGTGAATACTGTATGTCATCGTTTTCGAAAGGACTACAAGTCGATTGTATTTATGCAGACTTCTCTAAGGCGTTTGATAGTGTATCGCATAGCGTTCTTACAAATAAGTTAGCTTGCTTGGGTTTTCACTCCACCTTTCTGCAATGGCTTAAATCTTATCTGTCGGATAGATGTTGCGTGGTGTCAATCGAAGGTGTTTTGTCGAACCACTTTGTTGCCGCTTCAGGTGTTCCCCAAGGGAGCATCTTGGGGCCACTACTCTTTGTTCTTTTTATCAACGACATCAGCAGTTGCTTTTCTTCTTCAAAGTTTCTGCTCTATGCTGATGATTTAAAAATATTTTCAACCGTGCTGAATTCAGTGGATGCTCAGAGGCTTCAAGGAGATCTGAACAATCTTCATCGTTGGTGCGTTAAGTCGCGTCTCTCCGTGAATATTAAAAAATGTTTTCATTTATCATTCTCGAGGCGACTTAACGTTTCTAGCACATCATACACCATCGCTAGTTATGTACTACAAAATGTTACGGAGTTTAAGGATCTCGGAGTTATATTCGACTCAAAACTCTCATTCCATAATCATATTACTTTTATTCTTACAAAAGCTTACTCAGTTCTGGGTTTCATTCGTCGCAATACAACTGAATTTTCCGATCCATATACCTTCAAACTATTATATACAGCTCTTGTCCGGTCACACTTAGAGTATGCCGTTATAATTTGGAGACCTTATGACCAATTTTCGATAAGCAGAATTGAGCGTGTTCAAAAAATCTTTCTTAAGCAAGCTTTACGTTCCCTACGTTTTGAGGCTCCTGTTCCTTCCTATGCTTCGCGGCTTATGCTAATTAGCCTGGAGCCTCTAGAAAAGAGAAGGACTGTCCTTTCACTGTCGTTAACTTTCAATATTATCAATGGCATCACTGATTGCCCTGTTTTACTTGAGCGGATTAGCTTTAATGTTCCACAGAGAAGTCTTCGCAATTTTTTCCCTTTTTACGTAGAGAACTTTAAGACTAACTTTGCAAAAAACGCCCCAATAGCTCGTGCACTTCGGGAATTTAATGCTTTATCTAATTCGAGCGTACTTGATTTCGCTTTATCTAGAAATAATTTTGTGAAAACTCTACGTTCAATAGCTTAGCATCGTATTGATATTAATTGCTAGTATTATATTAACCAAATTTGGCCACTCAATATTATTTTTCTTAGTCTGTAAGGTACTTTGTACTGTAGATTAATAAATAAATAAATAAATAAATATATATGTACATACATATATGTACATAAGTATGTATAAATGCAATATTTCTGAGGGAAAAAGGCCAAGGCTGCGCCGACCTAAATGGAATATGACCCTGCTAAAGTACAATAATTCGATCGCTGTAGCGCCATGTAAATCAACACATATGTATGTATCTATACTGCCTTAAAAATCATTACATTATATCAATCGCACTGAGCGGAACATCAAAGCTAATCCGAAGTCGTTTTGGAGGTTCGTAAAGTCAAAAAAGTCGTGCTCTAGTGTACCTACCGCGGTGTGTCTGGATAAAAAAGTTGCTAGTACACCTGCCGAAGCAGCTAATCTATTTGCTGAATTCTTTATGTCAAATTACGTTTCTGACGAGGATGAGTCTCCGGACTTTTCCTCGGAGATTTCTTCAATTCTTAACATTGGCTCGTTACTTTTTTCATCCGAAGACATTACCATGGGGTTGGTTTCCCTGAAGCCTTCGACTCAAACAGACTCTGACGGGCTATCAGCTAGCTTGCTGAAGAACTGTCCGGCATTAGCAATTCCTCTTCAGATTATTTTTAATAAATCTCTGTCTTCAGGTATTTTTCTGAATGAATGGAAATATACAGTCATTACGCCTTTTTTTAAAAGTGGAAAGAAAAATGATGTTCGGAACTATAGGCCAATTGCCAAGCTGTCTAGCATCTCAAAGCTTTTCGAATGCATTGTCAAGGACAAGATTTATTTTGCGGTGAAATCTTTAATTATATCAGAACAACATGGTTTTGTCACTGGTCGCTCCACAGCCACTAATCTTGCTGTTTTTAGTGAATACTGTATGTCATCGTTTTCGAAAGGACTACAAGTCGATTGTATTTATGCAGACTTCTCTAAGGCGTTTGATAGTGTATCGCATAGCGTTCTTACAAATAAGTTAGCTTGCTTGGGTTTTCACTCCACCTTTCTGCAATGGCTTAAATCTTATCTGTCGGATAGATGTTGCGTGGTGTCAATCGAAGGTGTTTTGTCGAACCACTTTGTTGCCGCTTCAGGTGTTCCCCAAGGGAGCATCTTGGGGCCACTACTCTTTGTTCTTTTTATCAACGACATCAGCAGTTGCTTTTCTTCTTCAAAGTTTCTGCTCTATGCTGATGATTTAAAAATATTTTCAACCGTGCTGAATTCAGTGGATGCTCAGAGGCTTCAAGGAGATCTGAACAATCTTCATCGTTGGTGCGTTAAGTCGCGTCTCTCCGTGAATATTAAAAAATGTTTTCATTTATCATTCTCGAGGCGACTTAACGTTTCTAGCACATCATACACCATCGCTAGTTATGTACTACAAAATGTTACGGAGTTTAAGGATCTCGGAGTTATATTCGACTCAAAACTCTCATTCCATAATCATATTACTTTTATTCTTACAAAAGCTTACTCAGTTCTGGGTTTCATTCGTCGCAATACAACTGAATTTTCCGATCCATATACCTTCAAACTATTATATACAGCTCTTGTCCGGTCACACTTAGAGTATGCCGTTATAATTTGGAGACCTTATGACCAATTTTCGATAAGCAGAATTGAGCGTGTTCAAAAAATCTTTCTTAAGCAAGCTTTACGTTCCCTACGTTTTGAGGCTCCTGTTCCTTCCTATGCTTCGCGGCTTATGCTAATTAGCCTGGAGCCTCTAGAAAAGAGAAGGACTGTCCTTTCACTGTCGTTAACTTTCAATATTATCAATGGCATCACTGATTGCCCTGTTTTACTTGAGCGGATTAGCTTTAATGTTCCACAGAGAAGTCTTCGCAATTTTTTCCCTTTTTACGTAGAGAACTTTAAGACTAACTTTGCAAAAAACGCCCCAATAGCTCGTGCACTTCGGGAATTTAATGCTTTATCTAATTCGAGCGTACTTGATTTCGCTTTATCTAGAAATAATTTTGTGAAAACTCTACGTTCAATAGCTTAGCATCGTATTGATATTAATTGCTAGTATTATATTAACCAAATTTGGCCACTCAATATTATTTTTCTTAGTCTGTAAGGTACTTTGTACTGTAGATTAATAAATAAATAAATAAATAAATATATATGTACATACATATATGTACATAAGTATGTATAAATGCAATATTTCTGAGGGAAAAAGGCCAAGGCTGCGCCGACCTAAATGGAATATGACCCTGCTAAAGTACAATAATTCGATCGCTGTAGCGCCATGTAAATCAACACATATGTATGTATCTATACTGCCTTAAAAATCATTACATTATATCAATCGCACTGAGCGGAACATCAAAGCTAATCCGAAGTCGTTTTGGAGGTTCGTAAAGTCAAAAAAGTCGTGCTCTAGTGTACCTACCGCGGTGTGTCTGGATAAAAAAGTTGCTAGTACACCTGCCGAAGCAGCTAATCTATTTGCTGAATTCTTTATGTCAAATTACGTTTCTGACGAGGATGAGTCTCCGGACTTTTCCTCGGAGATTTCTTCAATTCTTAACATTGGCTCGTTACTTTTTTCATCCGAAGACATTACCATGGGGTTGGTTTCCCTGAAGCCTTCGACTCAAACAGACTCTGACGGGCTATCAGCTAGCTTGCTGAAGAACTGTCCGGCATTAGCAATTCCTCTTCAGATTATTTTTAATAAATCTCTGTCTTCAGGTATTTTTCTGAATGAATGGAAATATACAGTCATTACGCCTTTTTTTAAAAGTGGAAAGAAAAATGATGTTCGGAACTATAGGCCAATTGCCAAGCTGTCTAGCATCTCAAAGCTTTTCGAATGCATTGTCAAGGACAAGATTTATTTTGCGGTGAAATCTTTAATTATATCAGAACAACATGGTTTTGTCACTGGTCGCTCCACAGCCACTAATCTTGCTGTTTTTAGTGAATACTGTATGTCATCGTTTTCGAAAGGACTACAAGTCGATTGTATTTATGCAGACTTCTCTAAGGCGTTTGATAGTGTATCGCATAGCGTTCTTACAAATAAGTTAGCTTGCTTGGGTTTTCACTCCACCTTTCTGCAATGGCTTAAATCTTATCTGTCGGATAGATGTTGCGTGGTGTCAATCGAAGGTGTTTTGTCGAACCACTTTGTTGCCGCTTCAGGTGTTCCCCAAGGGAGCATCTTGGGGCCACTACTCTTTGTTCTTTTTATCAACGACATCAGCAGTTGCTTTTCTTCTTCAAAGTTTCTGCTCTATGCTGATGATTTAAAAATATTTTCAACCGTGCTGAATTCAGTGGATGCTCAGAGGCTTCAAGGAGATCTGAACAATCTTCATCGTTGGTGCGTTAAGTCGCGTCTCTCCGTGAATATTAAAAAATGTTTTCATTTATCATTCTCGAGGCGACTTAACGTTTCTAGCACATCATACACCATCGCTAGTTATGTACTACAAAATGTTACGGAGTTTAAGGATCTCGGAGTTATATTCGACTCAAAACTCTCATTCCATAATCATATTACTTTTATTCTTACAAAAGCTTACTCAGTTCTGGGTTTCATTCGTCGCAATACAACTGAATTTTCCGATCCATATACCTTCAAACTATTATATACAGCTCTTGTCCGGTCACACTTAGAGTATGCCGTTATAATTTGGAGACCTTATGACCAATTTTCGATAAGCAGAATTGAGCGTGTTCAAAAAATCTTTCTTAAGCAAGCTTTACGTTCCCTACGTTTTGAGGCTCCTGTTCCTTCCTATGCTTCGCGGCTTATGCTAATTAGCCTGGAGCCTCTAGAAAAGAGAAGGACTGTCCTTTCACTGTCGTTAACTTTCAATATTATCAATGGCATCACTGATTGCCCTGTTTTACTTGAGCGGATTAGCTTTAATGTTCCACAGAGAAGTCTTCGCAATTTTTTCCCTTTTTACGTAGAGAACTTTAAGACTAACTTTGCAAAAAACGCCCCAATAGCTCGTGCACTTCGGGAATTTAATGCTTTATCTAATTCGAGCGTACTTGATTTCGCTTTATCTAGAAATAATTTTGTGAAAACTCTACGTTCAATAGCTTAGCATCGTATTGATATTAATTGCTAGTATTATATTAACCAAATTTGGCCACTCAATATTATTTTTCTTAGTCTGTAAGGTACTTTGTACTGTAGATTAATAAATAAATAAATAAATAAATATATATGTACATACATATATGTACATAAGTATGTATAAATGCAATATTTCTGAGGGAAAAAGGCCAAGGCTGCGCCGACCTAAATGGAATATGACCCTGCTAAAGTACAATAATTCGATCGCTGTAGCGCCATGTAAATCAACACATATGTATGTATCTATACTGCCTTAAAAATCATTACATGAATCCAACTGCACCCGCTGCGACCATCAACTTTTATGCTTGCAAATCATATCATGGTTACAAACAAAATCTACTTCCACCGCTCCGAATAGGCTCACATACGCACAGGAAGCAGCTGTTGGCGTTGGAGATATGTCTAACTATCTATAGGTATATTGCGACGCAACGCACTTCACCTTTTTTGGTGAAGCACGACCAGCTGAGCAGTGGGCTAGTCGAAGAGAGCAGTAAACGAAGTGTACAAAATCAATATACCACTTTATATGCACTTATTTAAACTAGATTACACACAAGATCTTTCTACACATTTTAAATAAAGTTTATTACAAATTTGTCATTAAAATATTGTTGAATTAATTATCAGAGTTAACTTCTTACGACTTTTCACGGATTTTTCTTTGTTTTCCCCCTCGAGAAAGAGAGACAATCAAACATCGAACTCACACACACAAACCCAACTATGCAACTCCTCTTCCTCTACACGAATTTCTTTTGTGCTGTTGACGTTTATGCGTTTCTTCGAATTATTTTCATCTGCATTCTGCATTCTCAAAATCTTTTTCTTTTTTTTCTTTAGTTACCCACTTAGATCACATTCGTTTGTTTCATATTTGACAACAACAAATAAGCTAAATACACACACACGCACTTGTATACTTAAAGCGACATTGGTATGAAAAAAGTAATGCGATTCAAAATGATGACCAATGAAGGGCTTTGTCTGCCTGATCGGCAAGACTTTTGTTTTTCTAATATGGGCAACTGGACAAATTTCGAAATATAAACGTTCTATTAGTGTGGAATTGCACTGAAATAAATTAACGCTGAAATGAAAACGATTGTGGTCCCACGCATTGTGTTAGCTTTTGCTCTATCTTTTTGTCACTTCATTCACCTTGGCACGACAAATAAGCGAACAATCGATTTTTTCACTTTCCCACAACACACTCGGGTGACTCTCCTTCACTTCTTTGCCTTTAATAGTCAAAATTAAATTTTTTATAACTTTTTCGAGAAATATTTTTATTTGTTATCCTTTGACCAGAAATTAAAACTTCTACATCGACTTTCGACTGTCGCAGCACAAACGGCACAGTGTTGCCAGTGTTCTGTGTAATGTGGATGGAAGTTGCTTCTGTTATCGATTGATGAGAGATGTGCCTATTGCTACGACTGACAAATTATTAAATTAATACCCGAATTCTGTAACTAAGTATCATCTCAAGTCTCAAAACGAGCTAGAGATTATTGCTTTTCCTCGCTTTCACGTTTTCTTCTCTTGCTTGTATTTTAATATTTTTGAGCTGCTCATCACCAGGCCACAATTTTGAGATTAGACGCTAAAATATTGACTCTTGTCTCTATTAGAGACTGAGACCGCTTACTGAATTCGGGCATAAAAATTTAAATAAAAACATTTTGAGACTTGAGATGATACTTACCCCCGAATTCAGTAAACCCACTCAGTCTCTAATAGAGACAAAGGTCCCAACTTTAGACCAGTTGGCATTCATAAGTTTCAAAATAAAGCCGCTATTCTCAAAATAAAGTCTCAAAACTGTGACCAAAAAATTAATATGAAAACAAACGCCTTATGTCTAATGCTACATAGAGGTTACGAAAATTAACCAAACAAAAACAAACCCCATTTGCTCATTGACTATCAAAACACTTTTGGTTTGTACAAAGTACAAATAATAATAAGGCATATTATTATAATTATTTATTTGCGTTTATGCCTATGCTACTGTCTTTCGCTTCTTTTTGACAGCAAAACGCTTTTCACCTCGTGTGGTGATTTTATTGAGCTTTTTTCTTATGAGGTGTGACCAAGAATAACCTCACAAAATAGACCTCATAAGAATCCTCATATGAAACCTCACAAATTTTTGCTCACAACTCAGTTGTGAGATTTTATTGGAATAGGCCTGTAAATTGCTTTTAAAAAATAATTATATAACTTGGCAACACGGTTTAGAAAGTAAAGAAATAGCGCCTTAATTGCGCAAAACGCTATCCGCTCACAGTAATTTTGACAATACATTTTGCAATACTACGTAATCATAATTTTGTTTAAGCTTGTATTTTTGTATTTTTCTTCGGGAAGACGCAATCTTGTACTTTATCGTTTTTGACTAAGCACCATGTTTAATACAAAGATTATAAAAAATCCACTTTTGCACCCGATTCACACTTTCAAAAAGAATATAATTCGAGACATCCCCATCAAATAAGGAGTTTCAGTCTGCAGATAAGACCGCATCCATTATAGGATTAAAATTAGCAGTTCTATAACAAAAGTGTAAACAGATCATACGTAAAATGTTTTTGTGTAAAAACCTGTAAAATCGTCAAAGAAAAAAACAGAAGAGTAAAGAGAGCGAAATGCCATAATTCTATTTTATTTGTTTTGCTTACTACTGAGAACACAGATGATCATGAAAAAAATTCAGGAAAAAAAATGTTGGACCAAAACCTACCACATTTGACTGAAAGAAAGCATATCTCAGGACTAAAACTTGTAAAAACTTTATTCATCTGGAACACAACTTAAAGCACAATCCAAACTTCTTACCACAATCACATAGATCATACCCTAATTTTTATCTTTTAATAATGTCGAAACTTAACTAAAATAAAGCATGCAGCTCAACAATTTTGCTGGTCAATTTCTTTTATAAATTTTTCCAAAGGAATATCACCAAACGAATGCAAAGTTATGTTATGTTACGTTAACTTATGTTGTTATGTCATATGATGTAATGGTGCGATGGGATTCGATATGATATGGTCCATTGTTGATGATGTGGTGTGTAAATGTGATGTGTTAGTTTGTTGATGCGATATAGAGATGAGATATTAGACGGTGATGGGATATGGTGACAGGATGGGTGGTTGTGATGTCATGTGCTATGATATACATATAGTACTATTCGATGCGAAATGATGTGATGTTATATAGTGATGTGCTGTTATGTGATTTTTAATTGTTTAAAATTGTTTTCTTTGAGATGCCAAACTAATAATACTAATAATTTGGCGCTTACACTATATAGCTCAGTGTTTGACCGAGCTTCTCCTACCATTTGTGGTATGCGTCTTTATATTATACCACAAATGAAGGGACCTACAATTGTATGCCGACTCCGAACTGATGTTTGCCATTGCCTGCCGAGGGGTGACCGCTATTAGAAAAATACTTTTCTATAATTTAGATTTTACTTGCCCTGACTGAGATTCGAACCTCGAATACAGCGGCATATCGAGTAATTGCATGCACCGCTAGCCACTCGACTACAGCGGATACGAGATACCTAACTAATTTTAGTAAATACTTTATAAGTAAGTATCGACATCATCGAAAAATATATATTTTTTTAAACACATTTATTTTAACCAGTATATACATACAATACCACATTTAAACGGAGCATACCTAAACTCATCATAATTAACTTCATCACACGTAAACTCCCCAAACCTAAACTAAACCATAGCTGAACTAAGCTAACTTCATCACAGCTCATCATCACGAAACGAAGCCACTTTCATTGCGAGGTCCAATCGTAGTATCTTTTTCATATAAAACGAAACACCCTAAAGACAGACACACAGGCATCAAAAATTTAATTTGTAACGTAGCTTTCGCAAAAGTTTAGCATACCCACCAAAGGAAATGACTACAGAAAGCACAACCACCGATAAACACTCGAATTTAGTCGTTTTCTGTTAACTGCCACGGAAATTAAATTACCCAACAAAGTAAAAGCCTCAACAAGCTTGCAAGTGGCATTTTCTTGAACATTATTATTTTACGTTAACATTTTTTTTTACCAACTAGGTTAAAAACAAATTGAAAAAATTAAAAATTGTATGTAGTGACAAAGTTTAAAGGACACTGTTATTTTACAGAGTTACAGCGGTACAAAATAACATTCCTTCGTCTATTTAACATAAATGTGAAGACTTATGGGGTTGTTATTGTTGTTGTAGCTTTTGTTTTTTGTAGACAACACGGCATGCTAGCGTATACGCGACAAAGGAATGTTAGGCATTTTGTTGGTTGACAGTAGGCGCAGGCAGCAAAACAGGTGAAGGAGTGTTTAAAATTTCCTACATACATACATACATATGTATGTACATTCATGCATACATATTCGTACATATGTACGTGTATTTATATGGACTCCATTTGGCGGGCTATTGCATGACTATGAGCTGAGTATTCCTTCAGTTGTTATCGTTCGGTTCGACTGTTTGGTTTGCTCAGCGACGAATCAAATTTTACACCATGCTTCCGTCCTATTGGGAGTAGTAAATGAACAACAGTTGTTTTCTGTACGCAAGTCGCGTGAACCCCCACAACGTGAAAAAAAAATGGCAACAACTTCCATTGAAATTGTACTGGTTTTCCGTTTAAAATTTTGTTTATCTGCCTCGAACATGTGCGGTATTTGTTCTTGAAGTTCAATTTGTTTGCTTTATTCTTACTCTTGTGAGCTGTGCGGTTTTTGCGGTTATGAAAATTCGTTGTGTCACTCGAAACGCCACAGGATGCAATTTGCTAAGTGATTTGCAAGAGAGATTGGTCTAGTTGTGCGGTGTCGCGACGATTGTTTGAGACGTTACCCTTAAGATTTTTCTTACCAGCTGAATGTGCATTGGGCTTTTTTTTTTAGTGACTTGCCATTTAAGCGTCGAACGGTAGATATGTAAGTTCGGTCGTTAATTGAGAAGAAAATATCAAATGATCTCAAAGTGTTTAATTGAGTTTGATAAGTGCATAACTTGATCGTGTTGCAGTTTTGGTCAAAAGTCTTTAAAGCAAGAAAATATTTCTTGAAAAATAAAATAGTCCCAAGTGATTTTGCAGTGTTTGTCCATGAAGATGAGAAAATAAAATTATAAATGCGGTTCACGAAAACAATGGCATGATGAAGGTACACGCTTAACTAAATGGTAAATGCATATAAAGTGCTAATTTTCTATTCTCTATGTGAGCCATAAATATAAGCTATGCAATTTCTAAATCGATTAAATGCCGCTTATCGGAAATCGTCAGCTCGGTAAATAAAAAGCAATTACCAATCTACTTTTACGACGTTCTTTTAATTTTTCAAACATGCGAACATTGTTTAAAGTTTAAACAGTGATAATAAAGAAAGTATAAATAAAACTTAAGTCTATTGGTAGTTATAGTCACGATTAATTCGACTATAAAGTTAGAAACAGTTTTTTCGACAGCAATGATTTCATAAAAGTTGCTTATAATTTTAGAGTCGATTTAAGCTTAAACAAAATTATGCGTTATTACTAATTTTATTGGAAAAATATGTCATAATCGTTAGTGCAAATGATAGAAAAATGAAAAAAAAACTAAGTATGTATGCATAGCTTTTAAAATGTCTTTGAAAAAGATATATGCGTAACGCTCACGACGGACGACTTGTTTTTTTTTGGATATAAATCGGGTCTGATCTTTTACGGTGCAGTGAAAGTGTGCCGAATATACATACATATGTATGTATGTATGGTAATACAATGCTCGTCCTTATATTGAAAAATTTTCAACAAACTTTTATCAAAATCTAAAACTAAAAACAAAATTATTTCGAATTTTATTGAAGCGTACTTTTGTATTCCATTCGATTTTAGTCCCTATTTAATTTCACTTGTTTTTTGGATCTACCTACTTTACTTCTTACAGCCGGTTTTACCAGCAATTTAAAAGGAGTTTAATTTTCTATTCTTCGACAGTTATCATAACAAATTCAATATATTAAAATATTTTTTTTTAATTGTGTTACTGAAACATACGCGCCAATATTGGATCAAAGCTATGGAAGGTATAAATATATGTGTCGATCTAGGGTGGTTGGTTTATTTCAAGCCAATTTTTCTTGATAAGGATTCAAATTTTTTTCTTCTCGAAATTTATAAAAAAAGGCAATCAGCTGTTCGTAAAACATCAAAATTTTTACAAGGCATATTAAACAGCATATTAAAATGCAACCCTGGGGCATATTTAGTGATTTGTTGTGGTCCATCACCCTTCAAAATAGATTTATCAAATTTGACGAGTTTGATACTTGTAATTCTAAATGTAAACAAAATGTACGTGTTTCTACATTTTGCTTGAAAAATACATTTGTTTTCAACGCAAACAGTGCAAGACGCATCATACTACAACGGATCCTTAGGAAGCATTGCTCCTGGTCACAAAATTCTGGAAAGACTCACGTATGTATGTTTCCAAATCACGTTAACGCAAAATTTCTATAAATTAGAAATTATATTTAAAAAATACAAAATTAAAACAAAGATTGTTTTGTGAACAAACATTTTTTGAAAAGTTTGTTTCTGGTTATTCCAACGTGCGATTTAAAAACGGATAACGTCACGTGAAACCCCTGAAACTGAAGTTGAGAGTTTTGGCTTTGTGAACTCAAGAAACTTTTCTGATTGTTTTTTGATCTTCTACTTTTTGGTAGACAGGATGAAATTGATGATGTGTGTACTCATATATTGAAATGATTATCCATTATCCCTCGTCAAGTTTTGGATTCGGCGTTGTCAGTGTCAATTTTCGTTCTCTGTCTGTTGTCTTCATTCTCCCTTGAGCCAGCAATATATCGAGCGGTTGCCCAGTCCTGGTGTTTGCAAAGCGCACGCCATATATCTGTCCATTTACGGTAAGACCCCTTCAAGAGCAAAGAGTTGTGCTAGATAGGTTGAAAGTGTCTAAGTTTTTGTACCTCTCTCTCTCGCAGCTATTTCTTAGCACTCTATTGTGTTGAGGTTCGGTTGGTCGTTGGTTTTAAAAATAAAAGTATATAATTTTTTTATCGTTGGTTTTATTTAACTTGCCTCTTATTATGGTTGGAATGACACTCCAAATTTTAATAGCGCTAACAAAAAGTATTCTGGTCGATGTTATAACTTTAAAGAAGGGTCATTTGCGCTCTCAGAATAGGAAAATATCAACTTCTCATAAAGATAGTGAGTGGTCTTAGTTGAGATTAGCGGGTAGGGAAAATTCAGCGTCTCGCCTTTATGTAGCCCCGAATTTCGTATCCTAGAACACATGCCTTCTAATGCGGAATTTTGTCCAACTTTTTTAACACTGTTCTAATGATCTTATGATCCGAAGCGGAGTCCAGGCTATAATAAACCAGCTCTTAATAGAACATACAATTTAGCTACTTTCAATTGAATTGCAAATTGTCATCTTGTTTCTACTGGAGATAATTCAGCACTGAGGTTTCTCAACGTAAAATAATTACAAAAACAGCAACATTTATGTATGTGATTCTTGCAAGACAGACTCGAGTTTAAATTACGATCACGTTGCGTCATAAACTCTGCTTGTCTGCCATTTAGAAGTTTAACTTTAAACACCACTCATAAATTTGGAGCTTCCCATAAACATATGTTTGGCTTAGCTCGCTTTACAACCCATCTGGCACCATTGTTCAAAAGTTTTGCCACACTGTTTACTGGTTTTAGGGCTTTTTGAATTTTCCGCGCAGAAACTTGAAATTAATTATTGCTGCTCTTAACTGCCACCTATAATAATAGACTAATCCCTACATGTAAAATAATATCAAATGCTAAAAAAAAATTGTTTTTTAAACTCTGAAATTAATCATTAAAAAAAACATTTGTTAAGATACATATTTGTTGGCCTTATAAATGAATATTAATTCACAATTTTATTGAGCTCGAGTTTTTTCCAAATAAAAGTCGTCCATAAACTGGCGTCGAGCTCAATAAAATTGTGAATTATTATTCATTTATAAGGCCAATAAAAATCTTAACAAAAATTTATATGCATGGATGAGCACGCCTAAATCCATTCTAAACTTAGTAGAACTAATTAAATATAAAAATAATTGCTAAAAACACAAACAACAACCACTAGTTTTCCGTCTGCTATGAAATATCAAAATACCGTGTCTTGTGACTCAATCAATTTCCTACATGTTTGCCCAATTCTTCAGGTCAAAATAACTCCATTAACTCACCTCTAAGCAAACCTTATCCATATAAACTTTGTCCCTTCACCTATGCTATTATTCCGCAAATATCTTTCGAGGAAGTATTTTATTATTTGAGTAACTTAAGATAATCTTTTAAGGCTGGCCCCGAATCGATTCCAACTTGGTTCCTCAAAAAATGTGCTAAACATATTTATGAGCCTTTAACTAGTTTATTTAATCTTTCTCTCAAGCTTGGGATTTTCTCTTCAGCTTGGAAAGAGTCATTCATTACACCCCTTCATAAGACCGGGAGTAGCTCCTCTATAGAAAATTATCGCGGTATAGCAAAGCTTCCTGCTATTCTTAAACTATTTGAAGCTATTTTTGTTGACCATTTATCGTATTCCATATCCTCTATTTAATTTCCAGCACACAACACGGGTTCTCTAAGGGTAAATCTAACGTTACAAACTTGCTTGGGTTCACAACTCATGTTTCAAATGGATTCAGAGAATTTATGCACACTGATGTTATATACACCGATTTTAGTAAAGCATTCGACAGAGTAAGTCACTCTTTACTGATCCATAAACTTGATCTCCTAGGTTTTCAACCTAATCTCCTTCATTGAACATCTTCTTACCTCATTGACAGAACACAACGAGTTCTTTTTAAAAATAGTTCCTCAAACATTATTTATGTGTCTTCAGGGGTCCCGCAAGGAAGTCACCTTGGTCCGATTCCGTTTTTACTTTTCATAAATGACATGTAAAACTTTTTATATATCCGTGCGTCATACGGATACGCCCCTCGCGTCGGTCGTGCGGGTATGGAGGGATAAAACCGTTGGGATTATTATTATTATTATTAAAAAGCCAGTTTAAATAGCTGCAGATTAGTTGCTCCTGTTTGTAGTTGGTTTGTTTGAGGAAGATGAAATAAACACAACAGTCCAATCGGCTAGCGTAGCACAGCATGTAGCGTTTTGGCTCTGCAACTCCGAGCTCCAGGGTTCAAAGCCTGGAAGAAGTGGTTATGAAGAATAAATATAATTAATTAATAAAAAGAAGTCTGATGAGTAAATGTGGTGATTTCCGAAATAGTACTATAACTTCTACCATTTAAAAACTGTTGTTGTTTTTTTTCCAAATAAAAATCTTTCATAAACTAGTCTCCAGCTCAATAAAATTGTGAATTATTATTAAAAAAATATACTTTTATTTGTTATTATTTGGCCATATAACTATTTAATTTAAATATTTTTGAGCTTTAAGGCCGATTGGTTTATTGGAAAATTATTAGGAAAAAATAACAATACTCAAAGCGGTAGAAGTTATAGTACTACATATTTCGGAAATCACCACATTTCCTCATCAGACTTCTTTCTTCTTGACTTCTGCGGGAGTCGAACCGGCAACGCTTTGAGTATTGTTGTTTTTTCCTAATAATTTTCCAATAAACCAATCGGCCTTAAAGCTCAAAAATATTAAAAAAAAAAAAAATACATAAGAATAAATAATTAAAAAATAACAATCGGAAAAACAGTTTATTTTAATAAAAAGCACCAAATTATTTGCTTATGGATCTGTTACAATAAACAATAAAAATTTGTTTATTATTGGACTTAAATGATTAAGAATGGACAATTTTATTGAGCTTGCAGCTACTACTACTGCCACTAAAACGGAGTACGTTTCAAAAGACTCAGTTTCATTTGAGTTTGATCATAAAATTGACTATCAATTTGTTTAAGATATTGAAACTTTGATTTATTCTTAAAATTTTGTAAATTTCTTTTTACATACTCAAAGCCACATAATTACATGTTTGAAGTCGCTTAATAGCCTCCTTCTTTTTGTGGTAGGAGAAACGAAAATATAACAGCTCAAAGCGAAGCATTAATAGAATATTCGAGAAACGTCGAATGTTGTGTTTTTTTTTCTCTTTTTAACTTAGGGCCCTGTCACACGGTCTATATGAGGTAGATGTAGTATCAATCTTGATGAATTGTGATACGGATCGAAAAACAGTTATACATTTTGAAATCTGGATAGCGGATCGGATCGGATGCTGTTAATAAATATTGCACGTATAGCATTTCCAAAACGGCATCCATACATTTTGTTAGTACGTATGTATGCGTTAGAAATGCTTTCAACAGGTGTACAAATTAATGGAATTATATACATTTTTATTTTGCTTGGAATTTAAGTTTCAAATATACGCATTTATCACGAAATATGCAAAAATAATGAGCGTGAAGTTATCGTATATCAAAACGGTATACCATTGGTATTTTGAAGCTAATTTGTTGCTAATTAGTTGCGCGAAAATTAATTTTGTCGCTCTTTTTGTTTTACATTTTTTTGGGATGCTTTGCTAAGTTGATATAAAGTTACTAATCACCCCCTAGAAAATGAGTAAAACGATGAGTAAAAAAATTTCGAAATTAGTTCCAAAAACAAAAAGAACAACAAAATAAATTTGTATGTAATCACTTAGCAACTAATTAGCAACAAATTATAAACTTGGTTAAAATCGTTTTAAGAACGTTTCGAACTTTTTCAGATTTTTGGTCCAAATATGCGAACTCCGTATGAAATTAAAAAAAATGTTTTTTTTTCAGATTTTTGGTCCAAATCTCCACATGAAATTTAAAACCAAAAAATGAGCGGCAAAATTGGGACTAATTTTGAAATTTTTATATAATATGCATTTATTTGAGAATTGATAGCGCAAAATGAAAGTTGATTAGAAGGGGAAGTTGCTAGTTTCCGCTGGAAAAAATTTTTGCTATCAGCACTAAAACAGCTGACTACACGCAGCTGATTGTAATTTAGACATTTTAGAAATCAATACTGGAAAAATTTGCGCTCGCGTACTACTTTGGGTATTTTTCCTTTTCAGAGTGGATTACACGTTACTCTCCTAAAAGTTGCTGCTGCATAGTTTTCACTAGAACCCGATTCGAACAGACCAAATGTGTGCGTCCACGTGAAATGGGGCCACTTCGGCGCTATTGGAGTTATGCATATAGGCGTCTTCCTGGTTAAATTCCGAACATTTTGAGAAAAATTAGACCATCCTAACTGAAGAATTGAGGGAAATATATGTATTTGAAGTTGAAAGTTAGATTTTTTTTCATTTCTACCCGGACGTTAAATGGGTGTTCGTTTGAATCGAACAGGAACCTAGTCAGCATGAGAAAAAATACTGTAAGATAATTTTTCAATCATTATTATATGTGAAACAACTAATTAACATCAACTCGAAAAAGTGGGCCCTTTTCTAAATATTTGCTTTTTCTACTATTTCCACCGATGATCACAGAAAATTATGAATGTGTTAACGTTTGACCAATGAATCAGGAATATGGGGAAGTAAAAAAATTGAAATGGACTCAACAGTGAATATTTTATTATAATTAAAGATGAAACAAAGACAACAAATTAGCAGTAATTCATTCATTACAGTCATTGATAGTAATCAATCCACAGATTTTATCACATCTCATCGCGTTTGCGCTTTGGACATAGTGGTATACCATTCCGTATTTGAATTTCGGTGGCATTCTTCATCACAGAATCCACAAAGTGGTCCATAGAACACGGAAGTGCTTCATATTTCTCCAATGCGACAAAGTGGGCCCTTTTCTATTTTTTTCAAAAAATAAAATTAATTGCTTCTATTATACCTAGGAAGCTAAATTTGGTGTCATTCGACGCGTAAATGTATTTAGTTTCATAATGAACCATATTAAAAAATTACGAAATTCGATCCATGTGTCGAAAAATCTATATATTTCGGAAATTAGTTGCGACAAAGTGCGCCCTTTTTACGTGGACGCACACAAATACGCTTGACCAGCTGAATGCCACTGGCATTCGGTCGAGCCACGAGCTTGTAAAAAAAACAAAACGTTTTACGTTGGCAGACTTTCTCAACTTTACTTTCAGAAAATTTTTTCGAACCTTGAATGTCATATATGTTAGTAAAAGTTTTTCAGTACAAAACACCCAACCAGCATACTCGCGACAGCACAATGCTCTGCTTTCTCAGCATTAGGCCTAAAGGCAATGGCCAAATCCAAGTACATATAAATATATTTATGTAAGTACCAGTAAGCACAAGTGTGTCGTGGACATTTCGAGGATGTACTTGAAACCGTGTCGTTGCATGAATAAAAAATGAAAGAAAACCCTTAATATTGCATTTACTCACGCGCCCTTGACGCGCCGACAACCACTCGCCCACTCACCCACTGCCTCTTACGCTATTATTCATAAAATGTTAATTTTAATTAAGAATTAAACTAAACTGAAATACAACCATACAGCAACAATGCCGTAATAAAAGTAAAAAAAAAAAAATATTATATTAACAAAAATAGTGGCACAATGAAAAAAAAAAAAAAATAATAATAATAATGCTAACAGCAGTGCGGTGCTAGAGTGAAAAGTGAAATGAAAAGAAAGAAAATCGTGAAACAATAGAATATGAGAGAGGCGCTTCAAGAAGTTCCGCTAATGACTTGGGGCTACACAGCCCAAAAAGCAACCCACACACACACACACCCCCTCCCCGTAAACCCCAACTGATGATTGACAAGGGGTCAAGTCTTTGCTACCATTGTTGTGATATTTGTAAGCAAGTGAATCAACGCGCGAGCGAAACCTTATGAATTGTTTTCGTCAAGACGAAAAAGTGAAAATAGACTCGTCGCTTGCGGCTATGACAACCGCGCTAACGGTAACAAAAGCAAAGCAGCGCCAACTTGGATTGTGAAGGGATATGTGGAACGGTATTGAGGAACTGGCGCGCGCCACAGGAGCTACACACAGACACGCACACACTTATCTGTCTGTCTGTCTGCATATTTGATGTGTGTGGCATACTTGAATTTTACTGCTTATGCAAAATGCATAAATGCAAATGAAAGTTTTGTTATTGCACAAATTCCGACTCTCTGACTCTCTGACTGTGTGACTGACTGATTTAATAATTGTTCTGCCTCAAAGAAGGGAGTGTGTAGCATTCAAGTTGACAATGAACCAAAAATAAAAGCGAGAATTTGAATGTGAATTTATCACAAAAAGCAAGTTAAATATGCAAATGCTGATTGCAAATCGATTTTGCAGCGCGAATGATATGCGGATTTCCATACATACATATTTACATGTAGTTGTGTGTGTGTGTGTACATAAGGGTGGTCACACAAAAACATTTAAGTTCGTAATTTTAATGCTCTTCCCCCTAATCGTATTTTAAATAGTGTAAAACAATTTTTGTTTAAAATGGCATAAAAGCCTTTTCCTATCCGTAAGCCTTCTTTCTCTTCAGACGACTTTAAAGAATAATACTAAATTTTTTATTTAATCATTTTTTAAAACTAAAAAACGTTTAAGGTTCCTCTTTGTGTGGTAAACAAAGAGTAAAATGGGAAATTTGATCGCTTTGATTGAAAGGCGAGAGAGAGGTATTTTTTTCTTATAAAAATCCTACACAAATTTGATACCCCTAAAAAATATTAAAAATTTGTTTAAATACACAATTTGGAAATCTCTTATGAACTGAGTTTACGGATTGGAAGTAATTGTATTTTAACATTTATATGCAATTTCTTTGAACAATTGTTTTTTTTTTTTGCCCATGTAAAAAATATAGAAAACTTTAAGGTCCCTCGAATTTTAATTTAATTAATTAATTTTGATTAATAAACATTTTTTTTTTCGATACAGTAGAACTTCTGACTTTATTTTTCGCCACACATTTTTTGACCATCCTAAAGTATATCGCGCGTTTGTTCTAAGAACTTTATTTTCCAAAAATTTGTATTACAAATTCAACCGTTTTTCAAGCTTGCAATTAACATTCTTATACTTCCACTAGTAAAAACGGAAATATATTTTTTGCTAATGACTCACGGTTTCGAGATATACAACTTGGCTTTACAAAAATAAAACTTGGTGCCTTTTTTTCTGCTTAAATAAAAATATAAGTATTCTTCGCGTATAAACCTATGAGTTGACTTTAAGCAGAATATCATGTCTTAATAGAGACATTAAAATACATCTGCTCATCCATTGAATTTGCTACGGCAAAAACCATGAAGTATTATATTCGCTAGACATTAAATTATGCTCCGGTGCTCTGATGTACGAATAATAGAGTTAACAATCATCGTTCTCATTACAATGCAAACATTTGAATTTGGTGAACTAAGATGTGATGCATTTCTCACCAACTTGATGATCATGTCCATAAATTCGAGGAGCAAAATGAGTACTTTGTGGCGATGTCGGTGAGTTCGAGGTTCAAATCTCAGTCAGGGCAAGCAAAATCTTTATAATAGAAAAAGTTTTTTCTAATAGCGGTCACCCCTCGCAGGTAGGCAATGGCAAACCTCCGAGAGTATTTCTGCCATGAAAAAGCTTCTCATTAAATACATCTGCCGTTCGGAGTCGGCACAAAAACTGTAGGTCCCTCCATTTGTAGTAGAATATAAAGACGCACACCACAAATGGTAGGAGAAGCTCGGCTAAACACTGAGCTATAAAGTGTAAGAGCCAAAAAAAATTAAGTACTTTATTATTAGTACTTTATTAGGTTAATATTCGGTATAGCGCCGCATAAAAAGGGGGCGGTGGGCGGTGAAGGAGGGGGCGTGGCACCCCCCCAGCACACCGTTACAAAGGGGAAAGAATAAACTTTTCCATGAGTCCCCTCTGGTTCCTCTAGACCCACGGTGAGGCCCTAGGGAAGCCTTTGAAAATGGGCAAAAATCCAACTTTTTCCATACAAAAGGGAGACAAGTTACCCAGTAAACATTTTTTATTAAACTCCAGACAAAATGTGAGTTCATTACATATGTTAAAATGCGCGATTTTGAATAACAAATTTTTAATATATTACGAAATATATATTTATTAGTCTAAAGCGCCGCAGGCGAAAATTTGTAATAAAAAATCGCGCGATTTTAAATTACAAATTTTCAATATTTAGCGAAATATATATTTAAAAATCGCGCGATTTTTAATTACAAAATTTTCAATATATCAAGAAATATTTATTTTAGAAAAATCCCACAGACCTTAATTGTGGTGTATATACTTTTGAAACGCATCTCACAACTACTTTCCGCGTACTTTTAGCTTACTGGGTTATATTAATTTCCATTTTGTTTCTCCTTCGCTCGTTGTTTTCAGTAGTTTGACAGATGCATTTGGCAAGAATTTTAGTCTTTTGTGCGGGGCTTAAAAATGCAACTATTTATTTAAGAAATGCAAAGTATTTAAATAGTTTTAGTTTCTAAAAACAGTAAAAGCTGATAGCACAATGTGTTAGTAATATGTGTGTGCCAAAATGAATGCATTAGTGGCTCCATATTAACTGCAGTGAATGAAATTCCAACACCATATACATATGTGAAAAATGCAAAAAAAAGAGCATTTTTAAAGTTAAATTCTGTTAAAATTTGTGGACGGATTTTTGCAAAAAGATAGTTAAACAAAAGTTTATTTTGTTGTTCATCTATGTGCATTGGAATTTTTCAATTTGGTTTACGCGTTTAGCCACAGTAAACCAAACTTATGCGGCGCTATATCGAATCCCACCCCTTTATTATTTTCCTGGTCGAATTTTATCACTATTTTATAATATTAATCCAAAAGTTTTAAAAACAATTTCACTATTAGTTTTATTTCAATCAGAAAACCATTAAAAAGCTTCTCACTTTTATGTTAACTTTTAAACTACTAAAATCCTATAAATTATTTATAAACGTATGTATGTTTACACAAAATATATAAGAACGTTTCTGGTGTAGTTTTCTTAATGGCCTTTCAAATTTTCGATGACCATACAAGTTTATGACACAAAATGTCCACACATTAATATTTTGCATCGGACTACCGCAAAAGCATCGCTGTTTTTATAAAAATGCCTGGATTTGTCATTTAAATGGCACAAATGAATACCAGTTATGTACATAGATATACATATATGTATGCATATGTATGTATGTATCTTTATAAATAATGTGTGTACGCAATAATGCTTGTCCAACGTAAATTTGCAGTTGATTAATTGATTTGTTTGGAAATTGTATTTATAATCCTAACTATTTAAATCGATTTTTCACTGCTCACAAATACATATACATACATACATATGTATGTACACTTTGCTTACAATTTATAGCACAACCACATATTCACAATTTTGAAATTTTTTTTTAAATATTTAACATTATTTTCCAATTAAAATACCTTTCATTCTCTAAGAAAGTTCATAAAAACCCATTTACCAAATTTTATACAGAATTTCATCAAAATTTAGAACTTATTAAAATTGTTTTTATAACTTTTTTGAGTATACAGTTTTTTTTAGCTCATTTAATTTTAGTACAATAAAGTGCGGATTTCAAGTAGCAACAAGCAACGAAAATTTTATTACTAACACTCTTTCGCAATTTCTTCCATACAAAATATAAACGCGCGTTAGCGTTAAATGGAGGAAATTTTCATTAAAAAAAAAATTTAAAAATCTGTGGCAATCTGTAGCTACTAGAAACTTGCATTTTATAATACTAAAATTGTATGAGCTACAAAACCACACTGTTTTTTTTTTAAGTTTGAGATTTTAATGAAATTTTGTTGAATTGTTGTAAATTTCGTATAAAGTTAAGTTGTTAAAGAATGAACGGTATTTTAATTGAAAAATAACTTTAAATAATTAGAAGAGAAATAAACTGCTCACATGAGTCAATATGTGATTGTGCTAGATTTTGTGAACAGAAGATATATTTTTGTACATATATTCATTTGTATATACGAGTTTGTATCTATATTCAGCATGTACGTACAATATGCAAACAACGCGTACTCTACAAATCTTTATATTTTTCCTTTTTAAACAAACAAAAAAAAAAAAGACATTTACGCAAACAATTGTTCACGTACGTGATCTAATTCTGAAAAGGCATCAATTTTTTTTTAAATCTGATTTTGAAGTCAAAATTCATAGATGAATAACAGTTTTGTCGTAAGGTATGCCGTGCTATATTTGCTATGCAAAGGAGCGTACAAAAAAAAAGAGTTACATGTGTTTACTTTAAAAATTACTCCTACTCTTTACATAAATACAACTTAAAAAAAATCAATCAATAATCGTAATTTTTACATTGAAATGTTTTGGAGTTTTTTTGTCCATTTAATTTGATTGATCATACGAAAGATTAAAGTACTAACCTTAAAGCTCTCGTTGATTTCTGTAATTTTTTCGCTGATGAGCTAAGTTGTGTTCGGTTCGGTTAAGGCGCAGCCTTCGAAGAGCGGCTCACTTAAACTAATAGTGCTATTCTGTATTGTTCGACCGCAATTTGTCCACTCCGTGACAGGATAACAACCGGTATTCACCTATGAAGGTTGTGCTTATAATTTTTTGCAGACAACTTATATACTCTCCAGAGAGTTACTCCAGAGAGTTACTCGGAACCTGAGCTTTGTAAAAGTCGTTCAGTTAAAGAGGCAATTTAGAGAGGTTTCGAACTCATTATGCACCCTACAGTAGCGGCATTTCAGAACTGAACAATTATTTAGTCGTACAGAGTGGATTCCCAGTGGACAAAAGCCACAGTCTGAATCCCAATCAAGGCTGAAAGTTGTGGCTTGGTAGTCTGAAGTAGAGCGGCGCTAGCCTGAATCGACTATTTATTTTATAAAAATTTATTATAAAAATTTTATAAAATTTTATTATACAAATTTTATAAAAATTTATCATACAAATTTTATAAAAATTTTTGTGCATTTTTGTGCGTTTTTTTGCTAACGGCAATCCATGTTTCTAACATTTAAAATTCCTGCTTTGGTGAAAAAGTTCGCAAGACCACTAAATAACCAAAAAAAATTTCAGAAATTTCCGGATAAATAGTTTTGCCCACGAAAGTGTTATCTATTATTGTACATAGTATAATAAAATGCAGAAAAAAGAACTTATCCATATTTTTTTTAATAAGAAAGAGAAAGTTCAAATTTTTCGTCACAATGCTATCATATAATAGCAGGTTACGACATCAACCATGTCCGACATCTTGCTGTCGTATAATGCTCTATTCTTGGCGTTGCCATATCCCTTGATAATTATTCCAATTAAAATGCACTGTTTTAGATAGAAAAATGCAACACTTTTAATTTTTAATATACATACTACTGCGGGTGTGTGTTGTATCACTCTCAAGGCAGTGATTTTGAAAAAAAAAATTGCAATTAGATTGGTCTTTTAAATTGCGATTTTAATATAATAAATTAAAAACTGGGTTTTGCAAAAGTGTTGACTGCGCAGTAGGATTGCATATGGCGATGTTATGGGGCAACAAAATATTAAAGTGGATGATCATAATATAAAAATTAAGTATTTGGAAACGGAAAAGTATGTTAAAATATTATAAAAAATTATTTTATACGGAAAATTAATAAAATCTCTAACTTATTTAAATGTTTAATATCACTGTTGTGTAATCAAGTTTTAACACCTTTGCTGTTATTTTTATAAGCTTCGCCAACATTTAATTTTTGACAACATCATGCCGTTACGTGCTATTCTATGAAACTTGGTCATAACTAACCTCTACAATGCAGCGAACCAAATATGGCGCATTCCGGGGACCGCTACTTTGGTTTTTTCGACTTTGACAATTCTCAAGACAAGTAAACAAACTTAAATTCGATTTAACCTCTAACGCAACACATTTCATTATAGCTTTTTTTTTTGGTAATTTTTTAATTTATGTCTACAACTTATATTTTAAAATTTTTTCGAAATTAAAGCACGTTTAACACTTAAAATCAGTTTCACTTTTGTTTTCATTTCCTTCGTATTCTTTGTTTACTTTACTGCAGAAATGTCATCGGTGGCGGGAATTTATTGTTCTTGCTAGTCTCGTCAAAGTGAATTTTTTTGTACTACTCCAGCTTTTTACTTGTTATTCAATCTTAAAATCTTCACCTACGTTATTAAGCCCACATTTAAATATTCAGCAGCGTTGAGCGTTTTCTATTTATTCATGAGTCAAAACTGCTTTGGTTTTAGAAAGGAGATTGTGAGCATTTGCTAAATAACCATCGAGTCTCCAATTGAGTTAACTCTTCGTAGTATTTTGCTAAACTTAAAACAGCTTAAGTTATTGAATTTCTTAAGTTTCACCGCATAGTGAACTTACGAGTATGTGAGTAGTAACAGTCAAACAGATAAAGGAAATGCATTAAAAGCTTGTAGAAAGCGCGATACTCACTTCAAAGTTGTAGCGACTGTTGGTTTTGCTTTTTTCATTTTTCAAAAGTCACCGAGTGCGCTGACGCAATGCAATTACTGCACATGTTTACATACATATGAACATATGGATGTTCTATTTACAAACATACATACATAGACATACATACATATATCTACAATAATATTTTCATACAACATGACACTTGTAAGAGAAGAAGGACACGAATTATTCGTTGCGCTGGGAGAGTTCTTGCAGGTGCTTTATTTGTTTTTGTTGCTCTGTGCTCAGCACTCCTTTTGTTTTTTATCCTTTTGTTCTGTTTTTTATTTTTATTTTTTAATACCATTTCAGCATTTCTGTATTGCTCAGCTGGCTGCAGGTCGTGTCAGAAGCCGGATGACGCGCGCCATAATTAATTTGCAACAATTTATAATTGATTAACTATTGAAAATGTATGGAAATAATGAGCAGAGAAAAAGTATAAAAATAAAATGATGACACAAGTATATTGATGGTAAATTTACACAATTATCAAGCAATGTGTAATTTAAAAAAAAAAAAAATTTTCCGATTATTACACAATTTTGAAAAAAAGGCATTATTTGACTTTAGCAGGTTATACTTTAGATGCATTTATTTCGAGCTTTTATAGACAAATTAAATATTTGAAATGCATTTAAATTATTAATTTTTATAGTTAATTGTTTGGAAATTGTATAGAAATTACTCCATTTATAGCTTGATAAGAAAAAAGTACTATATCGGGAAAAGCGATTTTGTCAAATTTATACAGAAATTTAGTTGAAGCACGAAATTTGAAAAGGTAACAATTAATTGCGTTTTATGAAATTTTGAATTTCTTTTTCTTCGATTACTACAGTATGTAGCGTTTTCAAGCTGAAATAGTTGTTATCAGGAAAATAAGTAATTATCTTCGCAAATTTTGATATTTCAATTTTTTTGTTAAAAAAATTTTATTATTTTATAATTTAAATACAATTAATTCTCACAAAAAAAAGAATTCTATAACAAACTGATTTTAAAATTTGTACAAAATTTAAAGTAATTTAAGAAATCTTTAAATTTCTCACTAAAAACTTGTCAAAAATCAGCCCTAATTTGTTGTCAGTTGACATTTGCATATTATTATACTAAAATCGATAACAAAATTGAATGCGAAACAAAAATTTATTTAAATGGGTTTAAATAATGTCTACTTTTATTGAAAGTTTATTAAATTATTTTATAAATCTTGTTTAAAATTTGAAACATGAGTTTGTACTGTATTTGTTTTAGAATTCACTGTATTTGAACAATATCAATAAATAAATAGAAAAATAAGTTAACATTTCGCTGCTTTCTGTGCCTCTTTTTTTTTATACAACCAGTTACAAGAAACAGAACAAATGTATTTAATATACACTCCATTTTTTTTTTTAAATAATATTCAATAAAAACACCGTTTATTCTCTAACAAAAATCATAAAAACCGAAGATTCAAAATGTTCAGCAAGTATCTGAACTTAAAAAAAAAAAAAAAAATTTTTTTTCGAGTATGAAGTTTTGTAGCTCATTCAATTTTAGTATCACAAAATGTAAGTTTCAAGTAACTACGGATTACCACTGGTTTTTGGCAGTTTTTTTTTACTGTGACACAATCGCGGTTTGTGTTGTATGGAGGAAATATGTAGCCATCTGAATAATATCCTGGATAATATGATACAAAAATTCAATTAAAAAGTTCGAAATTTTGATGAAAATTTATTGATTCATTGTACATTTTGTATATACTCGTAGTTTAAAAAATGAGTTCTTTGGTTTTTGTAAGAGAACGAACTGTGTTTTAATTGAAAAATAATATGAAATAACTAGAAGAAAAATGAAATGCCGAACACTGTCACTATGAAGTACTGCTACGATTCGAGTACAGAGCGTAAATATATTTCTGTATTTCAAACGAAATTTTTTGTGGCGCTGCGGTGAAAACTGCTAAAACTAATAGAAATGTCGGGTGCCATTACTTCTTAAATGCAGTTTTCTTTTTTAACGTAGACTTACAGTAAATATTAAAATCTAATAATCTAATATATTTTCTATTTCTTTTCAGATAACAACGCAAGCCGGAAATCTTATTATTAATATTTGTTAAACAAAAATACTTAGTGTGGTGAATAAGGAAGTTGTTAAAAATGACGCGTTAAGGCTACACAGTGTTGCCAAGTTGTGAGAAACCACAGTTTTTGGGCAAACCAGTTTTTGCCTTTTTGTGTCATTTTTTGTGAAAATTGTAAAAAAGTAAAAAAGTGAAAAAAATTGTAATAACATACTACACCGTTCCGCCATTTTGTGACCCTCTGACCCCCACTGCCCTTAGACGTGACTTTCAACGAAAAACCACACTCCCAACTCATAACACTACTATTCTGGCCAATCTGTGGCAACGCCTACGTTCGCCACGGCCCAATCGGGCTGGTGGCGGCTACTTTCTCACCGGCACTTCGCATTGGAATGCCGTCGAAACGACAGGCGGTATACACTCGGCCACCGAAGAGTATGTGATCAAGAGTGGGCGTGGTCGTAGTTCCTTGGAAGCGATCGCACGTGCAGCCGTAGCACCATTGACGGCCAGTTCAAATGCAGCGGCAGGTGGAGGAGGTAGCGGCGGCGCAACAACAACATCAACATCTACAGCAACAACAAGAATGATTGCACCACGTTATCGTTTTCGAGATCTACTACTCGGCGATTTCTCATTTAACGATGATGGCGAGAGGTGAGTGAAAAGTTTTTGTGATTAATATAGAAAAAATTTTTTTTTAATAACTTGCTAGTGATAAATATTAAATGTACACCGATACAAGCATAAATATATATTCTAAAAAGCGGCGCTTAGCTTAAATTAGCTGCAATAATTATAGATATAAGATATTTTCGTGGATAGATATACAAATTTTCATATCGCTTTTTAATATATTTTTAAAAGAAAAACTTTAAATCGTTAATTTAAGCACACCCGATTATCAGTGGTTACATAATAATGTTTATTTATTTATTGAAGTGTTTCGATATCATCAATTAATAAAATTCCACGCCGACAGCTACAATCATTTGGTCATCACCATTATGAGCTGTCACTTAAAATTACCCAAATGTCTCTCTCTCTCTCTCGCTCATCACCAAAGCTCGCGTACATAATTTAGAAATGTATGGAATTAGTTGACATTGATCGATTTCTTAGCTAAAATGTGTGTGTGAGTTTGAAAGCTTTTAATTGCTAATGAGTAAATGTTAATTTTCATATAATGGCTGATTGCGCCTTTAAGTATGAATGATAACATTTTTTGAGCCCATATGAAAATTTTGTTACGCTCGCAAAACTAATATAAACTCGTACATATAACTAATTTTTTGAGTACGCAGTTGTGTAGCCATTAATTTTTAGTGGCATTTCTTCCTAAAAGTGCCTGCATGAATAATTTTTATATGGATGAAAACAGCACAGCACTGAATGTAAAACAAAAAAAAAGAGTTTAAAAATCAACGGTAATTTATATTAATAAAACTGTCGAATGGACGAGATACTGAGTGGCATAGTATCTGGACAGGTGATCTGAAAGAACCAGCAGAGCCACACTTAATTTTAAATGTTGTATAACAGACCTTTCTATCAACATCATATTATTTTGATGTCGAAATGGACGTAATGCCGAGTAGCCTCAAGTGTTGGAAAACCTATAAGAAATAATGAGTTTCAAAGCCGTACTGACCAGGCCAACCTTTCGTTAGATTTCATTGGCATGACAGGCGAATTATTGGAATGGATAAAAAGGACTTTCTATCTGATTGGCAATGTTTTGGAGTGGTAAACTAGTCACCTCTTCAAAGTAGTAATGTTTTCGCCACTTTTTATTCGTGTTGGTAGTTCGTTAAAACATTTTAATGTTTTTTGAAAAATATTTGTCTTGTCTACTTATGTTTTGTATGGCGATAGTGTGAAATTATATTTGCCCTGAGTAAATAAGCATGCGTTTCATTTAAGTGTCGGAGGCTGTCCCTTAAAAAAAACGGGCTGCACGGGTTTCATGGCGCAATTTCGTTAACCAGTTATTCAATGGGTTCTAGTTCTTCCCATATTATTTATCTATCAATCGTCGCGAAGGCTCTTTGTAGGTCTATAAAAATTGCTAAGGCATTCATTGGAAATTCAAAATTTCTAATAAATTTACATACATGTAATAAAAACTATTATAAACAAGCCATCGTCTGTAAAAATATTTACCTCTGCATACTATTTAAAATTAACTAAAAAAATAAATAAATAAAAGAAATCAAGGTCTCATTTCCACTGCGATAATAAAAAGGGTACTAATAGCAAAATTTTTGCACATTTTTTTCCCCAAACTTGAGAGGGTGTTTATTGGCTGTAATTGTATTTTTAATCTTCTTTATAAAGACTATGTTCGAAATTTTCCATTTTGTCGGTACTACGCCTGATTGAAGACTTTCATTTACTACCATAGCATACAAGTTAATGATATATTCCACTGACTCCTTAATGACGCCGTCAGATAATAAATTTCTTGTACCAATTTTGCTTTTAAATTTCTTAACAAAATGTACTGCTATCTGCTAGGGCGATTGTCACCGGTGTTTCATACCAATTTTCAACGATTTTTTTATAAAATTTTTTGAAATCTTGATTTTTTGAATATCGAATAAATCGGTTTTTTAAATTTCCAAAACCGGTTTTTTACAAGTTCTAAATTTAAGGCCTTTGATAAATTATACATAGAATACGGCAGCACCTCGACTAATTTTACGTCCATTATATTTTCATTAAACCGGAAACCACAAAGTGCAATTAGATAAAACCATTATACGAGTATGGTGTATTCAAAATCCAAATAATTTGCAGAAAGAACGCAGCAAATATATTTTAGAAGATTTCATATAATTAGACAAATGTCATAAGAGGACGGGAAAACCTTGAACAATTTTATAACGCCTTACTGATAGTAAGTCCTTCTAGCTCGCCCAATGTGCTCAATCTGAAATTAAGTAATTTGGTATAACCTCAAGTTTTCAAATTAGAGACCTGTACTCGCATTTATGTGTTTATTTATTGTGTTTGTATTAATTTTTAGGACCTGCTAATCACTCGATCACAATTGAGAGAATTTGTTTAGAGAGTAGAGGACTTAAGACCAATTAATGCCATTTGGTCTTTTGTCTATTAGAGGCTGATACTGCTTACCGAATTAGGGCATTAAACTACATTTTATTTTCAAAAGATTTCTTTCATAGAAATAGCATTTAGTAATATTTATGTAAATTGATGTGGCTTTATCTTACTTGGAACAAAAACTAGTTAACCCGGATTTTTCTTGATTTAAAAATTAAGAACCTTTTTTCGAATAATTCGAAAAGAGGTTTTACAAAAAGTCCAATAATCGAATACTCTACGATCTGCACAAATATTTTCAAATTTCCACTTACTTTCAGATTCATCCTTCCGTATTAAGACACAACAACGTTGTCAGTATATCTATTCAATTCGAGGATACTACCCACAAATAAATTATTTAATTTGTCAGCAATATCAAAACTGTTTCTCTTCTTGTTCGTTTACATACAAACCAGAATACTACGCTCACCCTAAATGCGAAAGCTCTAAGAAGCACGAATCTCATTATTAGAAGTGGAAAGTGAGTCCAAATTAGGCAAAGCCCACCAGAGATTTATCACTTTAATGATTTTAATTTCCCTTTTATGCAAAAAAATTGAATAAAAAAAAAAAGAAAATGGCATGACAGTGTAACATTGAATAGAACAGAAATTGCCAACGTGAACAGAACAAACACCACGCTCTTTCCTGACTTTTAAATCGTTGCTGATTTTGGTAAATTAACTCCGAACTTTGAGAAATTTAAGTAAGCTTATTAAGTGCAACGTGGATGAAATACTTGATTTTCTTGATATTCTTATGCCTACTCCGATAACCGGGCGATTTTATGAGAAACGTTTATAATGAATGGTAAGTAGGCAATGCGAATATTTAAGACATACATTCTTAAGCTTAGGTTAGGTCAGGTGGTAGCCCCAAGAATTGGGCTCACTTAGACTAGATTTAAAGTCCATTGTGGTACCACTGGTATAATTATACCCTATTTTATTTTAACCTGAACAGAGACGATACCCACCGTAAGATGCATATATATATTACAAGAAGCGCCGCGAGCTCGCAATGAAGGTGCGCAACCTACTTATGTTTACCCCACAGAGCCTCTCTGGAGCATCGAAGACGTACGATCCCAGGTGCTTAAATCTGAGCATTGCGAAGGCTGGGCAGCTGAGAAGGTAGTGTTGAGAAGATTCCACCTCATCATCCTCCATGCAGCTGCCGCACCTCGGGTTCGAGATAATGCCCAGCCTTACGGCGTGAATTCCCATTGCGCAGTGCCCGGTCAGTACCCCGATCAAAGCCGAGAGCAGTGGCCTGGTTGTGCTCAGTAACTCCGCAGACCGCCCGCGGTCCAGCACCGGCCAAAAGGACCTTGCAACTTTGCAAGTCGGTGTTTCCGCCCAGCGTTTGCCGAGCCGACCGAAGGCCCATTTTTCCAGGAGCAGACCGCAAGTGGAAAGGGGAATCCCAATGCCCTTCCTCAACGGAGCGATATCCTCTGTTGTACCCTTTCGGGCCAGCTCATCCGCACGGCAATTTCCGGCTATGTCACTGTGTCCTGGGACCCAGATTAGCCGGATGTGGAAAACCTCTGACGCGGCCGAAAGGGAGGTCAAGCATTCGCCGACCAATTTTGACCTCACCGTCAGCGATCCCAGGGCTCTAATGGCGGCCTGGCTGTCGGAGTAGATGTTCACCGCCCCCCGAGGTGTGGTTATACCAGCCAGGCGGTCCACCGCTTCCTTGATTGCAGCTACTTCTGCTTGAAAAACACTGCAAAAATTTGGTAACCTGAACTTAATACTGAGCGATAGTTCCTCGCAGAAAACACCCCCTCCAACTCTGCCCTCCAGTTTCGATCCATCCGAAAACAGGTTCACTGCACCTTTACACCAGAGGTCATCTCCCTGCCACTCCTCCCTTGATGGGATGTGTGTGGTGAAGGATCCTCTAGGGGCAATCTTCGGCGCGCACAGGTCTACCTCCTCCGGGATGAACTCGAATTGTCTTAGGATCGCTGAGTGCCCATTCATCGGTGTTAGAGAAAACCCGGCACTCCGCAGCCTGATGGCAGAGCAAGCGGCGGCAACTTTACCCGCCAAGTCCACGGGGATGATGCCAAGCATCACGTTTAGAGCCAGTGTTGGGGTGGTGCGTAGTGCCCCACTAATGCCAATCAAGGCGCTTCTCTGCACCCGTTCTAAGATTTTAGCTAGAGTAGATCTGTCTAGTGCGTTCCACCAGATGAAAACTCCATATAACATAATTGGTTTAATGACAGTTTCATACAGCCAGAGGACCACTCTTGGAGAGAGACCCCATCTCTTTCCGATGGCTCCCCTACAGCAGTATAACGCGACCGACGCCTTCTTGACCCTATCCTCGATGTACGGCCTCCAGTTCAGCTTTCTGTCCAGAATAACCCCCAAGTACCTGACTCTGTCAGAAAGCACAAGAGGAGTGCCATCGATGGAGGGTAATTGTGCATCCGGGACCCTATGCTTCCTTGTGAACAAGACCAGCTCCGTCTTGTTGGAATTTATAGATAACCCACAGCTTGTGGACCATTTTGTCACCAGATTAAGGTAACCTTGCATGAGGTCATACAGCGTGGTTAGGAACTTTCCTCTCACTATAAGCGCCACGTCATCAGCGTAGGCAACAACCTGACATCCTCTCCCCTCCAACTTTTCCAGGACCTCGTTAATAACGACTATCCAGAGAAAGGGAGAGAGAACCCCTCCTTGTGGAGTGCCCCTGCTCACCTTTTGATGAGTCGACGCACTCCCCCATTCCGCCACGACAGTTCTGTCGCAAAGCATGTTGGAGATAAACCTAATTAAATTGGACTCGACCCCGAGCCGACCTAGGGCCAGCATAACCGCGTTCGGGAGAACATTGTTAAAAGCTCCTTCAATGTCAATAAACGCTCCCACTGCATACTCCTTGTGCTCGAAGGACTCTTCGATTATTTTAACTGTGGAGTGCAAAGCAGACTCCACAGATCTACCTTTCATATAGGCATGTTGAGAGAGACTTAATTTCTCGCGTGGAATTCTATTAATTCTTAAGCTTACGGCTTTTAATTATTTTTTTTTCATATTTTTATATACATACGTTCATATATTTGTTTATATACGCACAGACGAGTACAAATATTGCAAGAATTTGCGGGCGAAGAACGAGAGGTATGAAACGTTTTTAATACTATATTTAGTCAGTTCCAATAGATATACTTATGTACGTGAAAAGTATCAAGCAGCAACTGGCAAGAGTGTTATTGTTTTTTTAAATTTATTTTTCAATTCATTTTCTAACAAACCCATATTTTTAAACTTTATACAAAATGTAGCAAAATGCTACAAAATATTCCGCCCTGTCGCAGAATTCGACACACAATTGATTTTTGTGGGATATGCAAAGCGCTATCGGTTTCATTTGGTGTCGCGAAATTCCATCGGAAATTGCTTTATTCAAACATGAGCAAAACTTATATTCGAATCAGTTGTTCTAGTGATGTGTTGAATTAGATGTATGCCTATTTGTAAAAAAAAAATCGGAAATTTTTATAATTTTTCAATTATTTTGTTAAAATTTTAAAAAAATAATATAAATATATTATGGCCACTGTAATTGGGTACAATATAATTGGATGTATACTTAACATTGAATTCTCCGATATAAAATTATCACCGAAAAAGCAAATGCTCTTAAAATTCTTTTTCACTCGTTTAAGCACAGAAAATATATGTAAAGACTTTTGTATACGCAAATATATAAATATATACTAAATTATATAATTAATTAATATCTATAATTAAATAATTCATTCATATAACTAATTTATATAGATTTTGTTAGTTTCGTATAAAAAATAAACCTTTAAAGGGCTGCACAACTGCATATGAAGAAAGTTTTCTACGAAATGTAAAACTTGGATCTTTCTTGTCTTTGTTTTTGAGAATGGACTATATTTTTATAAGAAATTAAACGAAAAAGTTGTACATGAAATACGTTGTAAAGATTGTCGAAAATAAAAGTGGGCTATTTGTGTATGCAGGGGTGTACATATGTACACATATACATACTTATGTTAATCATTTTATTTCAACATATTTGATATTAAATACTTTTCTTCGAAACCATATGATAATCCCGAAACACCTTTAAAACTCTGAGCCATTCCGCAAATGCGTTCGGTGCATACATTAAAAAGTGGTACGCTCTCCTCCAGTAGCTCGCTGCTCAATTTTGTGCTGCGCCAACTTCTTTTTCACTTCGCTGTTCCAGTCCGATCATATCAATATTTGTTAATATTAAAATATGAATTACATTTTGTACAAAATATACTTACATTTTATAAAAAATACCAGCTACAGCACGTAAATAACGCACACATAAATAAAAACGATATATTCTGACCGTTTTGTTGCCGATAAGAAAAACTGCGAACTCGGATTTTGCGACACCTAAAACCGATGAAAATGTGTTTCGAACATGAAAATCGATAAAATCGGATTGCGCCGAACACCGAACGAAAAATGTAAAAACTGATTGTAATCCGACACCGAGAAAATCGGATTCTACGACAAGGCCGATTATTAAAATTTCCAACTTCAACAAAAAAAAAAAATTGACTTTTTTCGAGTAAAAATTTTTAACGTCATTAAATTTGAAGACATCTAAGTCCTGGTTTTAGGTTGCTACAAATTACCGTTGATGTTTGAAATTTTTTTTTTTTTAACACTTTCGCAATGTCCCCCTATAAAAAAATCGCGGGTGAGATTAAAAAATTGCCATAAATTAACGGTTACTCACGACCGTTTGAAAGCTGCACTTTATTGTACTAAAATTAAGTGAGCTACAAAACTGCATACTCAGTTAAGTTATAAGATTTTTTTCAAGTTCGAAATCTTGATGAAATTTTGTTAAATCATTGTACATTTTGTATAAAGTTTAAAAAATGGATTTTTTTAAAAAAAGTTTTGTTGTTATTTAATTGAAAAATAATTGGAAATAATTAAAAGAAAAATAATTGTGCAATTTTGCCAATATATGCTTGTGCTATAACTTGTAAACGCAGCGTACAAATATTTATGTATGTACGTGTCCTACTTTCAAATGGCTCAATTATTTTTTCCTTTCATTAAAGGAATTTATTGCGTTAAAATTATTAACTCAGGAACACGCGATCACCATTAAACAAGCAATAATGTATGTATGAGTACTCACATTTGTATTTCGATTTTCCAACTTTAGTATTCGATTTTTGCCATTGAAAGCAAATTTCCAGCAGTTTGAAGGGCCGCAATGGCTGCACGAAATGGCCCATGTGAGTGACATTGTCAATTTTGTCAGTTAATTTAGGTAAGCGCTGGTACATATAATTTTTTTCTTTCTTTATATATTCGTATCCATCGTAGCTTGTACAAATGTAGGATTTATGTACACATGCGGTGATGTGCGTGTCAAGCGTCGATTTTTGTCGTTTGACGATTTTCATGTGCGTAAATCGGCGCTCGCACGCGGTCAGGTTTTTCACTTTTCACCGAGGTTTTCGTATATACTTGTAACTAAGGCTGTCTTATTTTGCAATTACAATGATAGAGTCGTGGTAGCGGAGCGGCGGAAGCAGATGTGTTACGTCAGATATTACACAAGAGTATTCTTTTCATTGTTTGCTTGTCCATTTCTGTGGTTTGAGATATTGCGTTTCGTTTGTTTTTGTTAATTTTACTAGCCAAGGCTCTATGAACATACATACTTTCATTGATTACATACCTTCATATGTGCCTCCATCAATTCAGCTTATTTTCCAATCACTGAAGACAACACCTAAGGGATAGTTCAGTCAAGTCAAAGCCATTAAGCGATAAAAGTTTTAGGGGGGAAAACAGTGTAAATTAAAAAAAAAAAAATTAATAATTAGTATACACAGGATCGAGACCAGTACAGTGCCGTCACGGTATACTGGAGAACGTGAAGGACGATGTAAGTTAGCAAAGGGCTGCGGGGATTAGTAGTCTATCAGATATTACATCTACAATGCCTGAAAGTGAATGCTGCAATCATCACCGTCTTGTTAAAACCTTGGCAGGATTTTCAAGTGCGTTCAAAGCAAGCTCGCCAGAAGCGGAATTTTCTCATAAACGGAGAACAATCAATATCATAGGTGACTGACAAAGCTGATAGAAAGCTTGTGTGAACTTCGGTTCCCGGTTCCCGCAACTACTGGGGATGTACTGTTAATAAAAATATGCAAAGTGCTGTGCTGAAACCGAATAATGTGCTCATGGATATAAAAACAGGGATGGTACAGATGGATAAGATTCTTAGCGCTATATGTTCCAGCAGGGCGCAGCAAAGGAAAATAAATTCTTCCTTTAGCAGCAGGCAACCGGTTTCTATATTGGTGGCGAAAGCGCAGACAACTGTACCAAATGAAGAATGGTAAATGACTGTAAAGCACTGGACGGCCAAGTAAGGCCCTCAAATTAAGCAGATTGTGAATTCAGGCCCACCGCAATTGGAGGGAGGTAAACCGTAGATGAAGTAGGCGAAAACAATTGGAAAAAGTTATGGCGGTTGAAATCATACCAACACAGCGAAGACTTACATTAAGGTGCTGGGAAAGATCCGCCAAGAGCATTCACCAGAGAAGAGTATGTAAATGATCATACGTTCGGTGCGAAAGACTTGAGAAGGTGGTGTTTCATTGAAAGCGAGTACGGCGGTGATCTGAAAGTTTTTAAAAAAATGTCGATCGGAACGTCTGTCGTTCGACTCATGAACTGTGAATTTTAATAAATAATTCTGCACATGAAAAAACGCAAAGTTGTCATTGTCTTCCGATAGATTTCAAACAAAAGAACATTAATAATCACACTTAAAACTTCAGTTTGCGAACTTCGGAGCATATTAACATTCATTAAGTAGTTAAATATTTTCTTTCTTACTGCAGAGCTAACACAACTTGTTATTAAATCCTCGTACGTTAATTATCCTCAACCAGTTCGGTTCGCATAAGATCAAAGTGAGCTTAAAGTACAAAAAATATTATTTATGTAGCGGAAAATTTAATATACTCGTAAGCTTAGTTTCTACAGTCTGGTGCGGCAGCTGTTTCACATGTTCAGGTGTACGAATTGAAGCACCTAACCTCTGTGGTGCCGTAACGTCACGCAGAAGCCATAGAACATGCATTTCAACATTCATATCCATTCCTACTTAGGTGAAAAATCACTCAACTGAAGCGGGTGGTTTTGAGGAACTTAAACCTGTGCCATTTGCTGATTTTGAATTTTTGGTGATTTGTACATAAACGCAAGCATGTGTACATTAAGA
This sequence comes from Philophylla caesio, assembly GCA_963971545.1. Taxonomy (NCBI): domain Eukaryota; kingdom Metazoa; phylum Arthropoda; class Insecta; order Diptera; family Tephritidae; genus Philophylla; species Philophylla caesio. Next base: position 116,590,536 of record OZ020606.1, on the reverse strand, counting down.
AGGTATAGAAAAGTTTAAATTTTATTTTTTTAACCGCCAGTTTTATTTTTTTGTAATCAAATAAATTTTTGGAGTTCGCTAAAAGCACACAGCAATCGTTCTGAGTTTTTTAAATGGTGACAAAAATTGTTTATATAATAATTTTTTTTTAATGACTTTGTATGGGTTAAAAAAAATTTATCCAAATATTAAATATTAAAAATTGTTAAACAAACAAATTGAAGGCTCTTTTGAAACGCAGCCAATGCTGGCGACTGTTTTTCAAAGTTTTAAGTAGAAATTAAATATTAATTTTTCATTTCATTAAATTAATTTTGTCAGTTCATGAATTTTTCACTACCGCTCAGAAGTTTTGCAAGACCATCTCGCGAATAGTTTCGTACTTACTCGAAATGATGGCGACCAAGTCGCGGAAATGATTCTAAAATAGTTTTGAAAAGTAAACTTGACTAGCCTCTAAATAGCCTCATATTTTCTTTAAACAATTTCGAAAGGCTCTATACCTAGTCCCGAAATGGTCCTGTTAAGGTTTTATTTATCTGGAAATTGTGCTGACACAGTCTATGAGTCAGCGTGAAAGTTAAATCTACCTAGTTCCAAAATAATTCTGAAATATGTAGTCCCGAAATAATTCTCAGCTAGTCCTGAAAAGTTCCTGCATTTTTCGCTTACTTAGGGACCAGTCCCGGAATGATTCTGAAAATGTCTCGAAATGTACCCGAACAAGCTTCGCAATGACAACGGACTAGTTTAGAAATAATCTTACTTGTCCCGAAATGTTTCTAAAATAATCCCAAGCTGGTCCCGAAACTAAGTCGTTAACACATCGAAAGCGTAAATGAGCAATTTCCATTGATTTTCCCTTTTGGAAAAACAATAAATTCTTGGACAGCGGCTTCCACCAGCTATTTAAATTGAACTTACGTTTTTTTTATTTTCTCTCCAGTTTTCATATTAAATAAAAAAGGGAAATCATTCTTCATTAAAATCTGTATCGATCTGTATTTTTTTTTTAATTTCAATAAAATAACTGGCACTCTTTTAAGAGAGTAAATTTTTTGCACACCCTAATGCTTAAACATAACTATGCCAAAAAGAAACGTATGTGTATGTATGTATGTATGTATGTATGTATGTAATTACTCGATCATTGAATGCATTCATTGCTCCCAGTAGGCTCTTGAGCTAAACGTGGCGGAAAAAATTAAATTTTTCATTCAATAAACACGTTGCCAGCGCATGCACCATAAACGTTTCCTGCTGTGCACTTGTGACAGGTGTTTGCCATCCGGTCGGATGCGGTGGCTATGAGGGAATTACACACACACAAACATACTTTTTAACACTCACGTATGTCTATATACATACATATGTACATGCATACGAGTATGTATGAAGGCAAGAATGATTGAGAAGAAGATTGCGCCTTCCGGGGTACCGTTACTCAAAACTTTCCTGATTTGACAGTTGAGTGACGTCAAGATAGCGACAGCTTTGCCATAAAGGTTTTAATTTAATACCAAAACTCTAAACAAAAAATTACCAAAACCAGAAAAATATTACCAAAAGTCGTTTAACTCGTCAAAATTAAAAGCTTTTTTTTAAATATTAATCTTCATTAGGGTTTTTTTTTTTTTTTCTAGAGGTGGCACAAAGCATTGAAAGTCGAAGTGTGTGACTTGCCTTTCGACTCACCGCACTAAAAACCCACCCCTGCTCCGTTTCACTCGCTCCGTGGAACTACCGTTAGGTATTACTTCGCGGAGGGGCAGCGGCCTATTGCCTTTCTATGAATTTCTGCGGAGTTGCTCCGCTTGACGCAGTTTAGTTATGATTTTGTTCGCCATTATGCAATTAAAGGACCAATTTTCTTTAGACTCGAGCATAGTATCTACAAGGTTTTTAACCGAAAGCAATCTCCCCAACTTTGTGTTCGAGTCATCCCTTTCAATTGCAAACCGCGGACAGACGAAAAAACAGTGCTCGGCGTCTTCAACCACCTGATTTGCACAGAAGGTGCAGTAAGGGTCATCATCATGTTTATACTTGTATAAATAGGACTTAAAGCAACCGTGCCCTGTCAATATTTGGGTAAGGTGGAAATCCACTTCACCGTGTCGCCTATCAAACCATTTCTCTAAGGAAGGAATAAGTCTATTCGTCCAGCGTCCCTTACCTGCAGCGCTCCACCGCCTCTGCCACATCTGCAAACAGTTTCGCCTCACCATCTCGCGTTCAGCAATATTCAGTGGGGTTTCTACAGCCTCTAAAACCAAGATCTCGATTGGACAGAGCCCAGCCAATACTAGCGCCGCTTCTTCTGAGGTCGTTCTAAATGCACTGCACACTCGTATAGCGCAAAATCGAAAGAGTGATCTCATTTCTCTTGCGTATGAAACTTTTTCAAGCGCAGCCGACCAGATTGGTGCCCCGTTAAGTAGTACTGAGCGTATTACGCTTGCATACAGTTGCCCACTTTTCTGCTTAGGTCCTCCTTTATTTACCATAAGCCTCGATAGCGCTGCTGCCACCTTCTCTGCCTTCTCGACTGCATATTGTACGTGAGTCTTAAATACTAATCGAACGGCAAACATAATGCCTAGATATTTAAGGGCAGCTTTTGAAACAATTTCATGTCCTTCGACTTTAATTTTAATAACCTCTAGGATTTTTCTGCTGCTAATTAACACTGCCTCAGTTTTCTGTTCGGCTAACTGCCGGCCATTTTCTTCCAGCCATGTCTGAATTTCTTCTCGCTCCACGTCTTTTATATGCTTGGCAACAATAACCACCGCTATATCATCTGCAAAACCAACAATTTTTGAACCTTTAGGTACTTGCAAACGCAGAATGCCGTCGTACATAATGTTCCAGAGCAATGGTCCAAGAACGGATCCTTGAGGAACTCATCCGGTTATATTATACTCTTTGCTGCCTTCGTCTGTATCATATATATACTAGGACTCGATCTTCCAAGTATTTAGTTACTTACGATTTTTCGCAAATATCTTGATACTTGAAAGCCACGGAGAGATTCGATAATTTTCCTCCAGCTAGCGGAAATGAACGCATTTTTAACGTCAAGTGTCATGACCAAGCAATATTTCATTAGGGCGCAACCACATATGTATGTACATGTCGCTCATTTACTAAGGGCCAGTTGTTCAGTGCACCTTTAACTCCGTGTGTCGTTTAAGCTGAGTGTATGCTCAACTTAGTATTTAAAACTCAAAAGAAAACTCTTTGAAACAATTTCCAAATTAAAAAAAAAAAATTTCAGTTTTGGTAAACAATTACCTAAGTGGCAATGCTGGTCTGCGGTCGCTCTTCCACTTTTACTCTCTTTCGCTCACTCACTATGGTCAAAGATGATATGATACGAAACTCTTTGCTTCGTGAGAGCGCTGCCAAAATCCGCATTTTTTATAACATTTTCCTATAGTGCCCTATGTAAGAAATGTGGTTTGGGAGTATTCATTTTACTTTTTGGGGATTTTGCAGTTTCCACACAATCGTTGAAGTATGTAAATAGAATAAAATGCAAAATGCTATGAAAAAGAAGAAATACACGATATCATCTTCTATTTTACCAAAAAATCACAAAATATTGAAATCAACATGAAAACAATACCAAATCACGGAAATTCATAAACTTATGTACAATGCGCTATCCTACAGCCGAAAATATATACTCAAAACAATATGCGTATTTTTATATAAATATTACGGCAATTTTAAATGCAATCAATGCCCTGTTCTCTTTGAAAAAATATCTTTATGATTTGTTTTTTTAATAAAAAACCATATTTTTAAGTAAAGCTAAAACCTATGTACTTTTTTTATCACTAAACTATGAAATTTATTTCTTTACTTAAAGATTTTAACACCCATTTCGTTAAATAATAACATCAATTCTATTTTTTATCCAAATAAAATTTCACTGATTTGATAGCTTTTTTCAAGCATTTGCCTCTGGTAGCGCGTCTTTTTGCGTATCAGCTGTTCGTGGTCCCCTGATTCGGTAGTGTTGCCAACTCGAACCGAGAGTTCAGGGGACCAGCTCAGTAGCAGAGAGAGAGAGTTTCGTATCATATCATCTTTGCTATGGTTACGTCACGCATTTTGGGAAAGCGCAATCCTCTCCACTATCATTCTTGGTATGAAGGTACATATGTATGTGATAGTTCGAAAACTCAGCCTGTGTAGGCATTTGATGGGAGCAAACGAAAGTGAAGACATTTCTCGTTTGTGAGTTGGCAAATGTGACTGCGACTTGAGTCATGCCTGCGTTGCCAACCACCGAATTGCAACCGTTAATTGCTTGCAATTAAATGTCCTATGCTTAGCTATTTTAATGACAGTACTGAGCATATAAAAACGTGTGCAGAAATGGGCGTGTAAATGATTCCTAAAAAAAAAAATAAAATAAAAAAAAATAAAAATAAAAAATTAAATAGTTAGTGCCCTTTCGTTGCGCTATTGCCTTTAAGTTCCCACTTTTTACTTCTGTTCAACTGTCAACTACAGTTATAAAATCCTGCTTAGCATTCATTATTATGTCTTAAGGCGCTTACATGACTGCGTTATAAATAATTGAGCAGCTCGCTAAAAGTCTGTGCAGCCAAATGAATTATTTTCTCTGTTTGCACTACTATAAATTTTGCTTCTAATGACACTTATTTATATTTTTTGGTACTTCACATTATTTGCTATTTCGAATCGTTATTTTTATTTGCTACTACTAGTGTGAACTCGATTCCAACACGTTTTCACGTAATTACATTTGGTATATTTGCGCTTCGTGCAAGAGAATTGGTTGATTTTCATTGGATTGCGGCAGTGAATTATTTACCTGATGGTTTTGTGCGCGAGAAATATTTATGCAATACAAGTCAAATTAGTGTGACGGCGTTACATGACATTTGTGTGCTAATAATAACCAGTAAAAATGAAGGCAGGCAGGACGTGTTTAAATTTTAATGTTTCCATATAAAAATATACTCCAACTCAAAATTATAATATTAAACGCTTCGAATATGACAAGTTAGATTTTGTTTGTAGAATTAAAAAAAAAAAAACATTGCACAGTGCATTCTCTTATAAAATCCTTAAAATCCAAAGCCTTAAACTTTGTACGAAATGTAAAAAAAAATCAAAAATTTTGGATAGAGTCACACTTTTTTTCAAAGGTTTTGTAAGCGCTTTCCTATTTATTGTAATAATCTTCCATATAGAAATTTTGCTAGAGATTTTTTTTTAGTAAAAAAATTTTTGATAAAAAATTGTTAAAATCGACATTTGTTTTAAAACTCATTGGGCTACAAAACTGCATACTTAGTGTAGATAAAAAAAATATAATTTTGCTTATTTATGTTAGGATTTGGCTTATGTGGCTTTTGTTTGAGAATAAATCTACTTTAATTGGTAAATAATATAATAAAAATAAATTGCTACAAATTGTACATACACTTTCTACAAATTATAGCACCACCACATATTGACAGATTTGGGCACTATATTTTTCTTTTAAATAATCAAAATTATTTTTCAAGTAAAATATTGTTCATTCTCTAAGTAAAAACATAAAAAACCCATTTTAAAAAAGATTTTTAGATTTTATTTGAGTATGCAATTTTATGGTTCATTAAATTTGAGTGTGAGAAAGCGCAAGTTTCAAGTGTCAACAAGTTATTACTTATTTTTGACAATTTACAATGAAAAACTGCGATTATTTTTTGTATGGAAGGAATTGCGAGAGAGCGTCAGTAAAAAAATTGTTAAAATGCAGTGGTAATTCGTAGCTGTTAGAAAACTTAAGTTTGTTGTACTAAAATTGAGTGAGCTACATATTTGCATAACACAAAAAATGTTTAGAATTATTTTTAAACAGGTCAAAATTTTGGTACAAGTTTTGTCCAAATGTGTCAATATGTGTGCGTGCTCTAATTTGTAAGCAGATTGTACATGCGGTTATAATTTTAAAGTGGAGTATACAAATTGTATGTACTCGAAATATAACAAAAAAATATTTTGTAGAGTTATATTGAACCGATAAAATCCTTCGTTTGAATCCTTTTTTTGATGTTCAATGATTATAACCATAAAAAAATCACCATTTGAGTCAGCTCTTTTTTACGAGTTATAATTTTCAATAAAAAAACCTATGTTTCACTGTTATTGAGTTATCTTATGGCGTCTGCATGCAGAGTTTGTTTGAATGATCCAAACTTGTTAAACATTTTTTTTTTAGCAATCAGAAACGTTCTGACAATTCACAACAATGAGTAATTTTCAGAGCTCCGCAACTACCTAATTTTTTTCTGAGATAATCTTGAGCTTCAAAGCCAAGATGGGACCAATGTGACCTTCATACGATGGAAGAACGCTTTCAGGGCCACTGGCACGCACAAATGATGGCTGATTATTGTTGAAGCATTCAGAAGAGCTTCAACTTCTGCAAGGAACATTTACATATAACTAAAATGTGAAACTTTTAATTCACCAATAGCAAGAAATTACAAATTTTCCATTTGCTTTTATACACCTTTTTACCTGTCGAACAATACGCAGAGTGCATGAAAATAATAAAAGTGTTCAAAAACCAAAAAAAAACCCCGGTTTCTCCGTTTTTACGCAAAACAAATGGAACGAATTTTAATCGGTCAAATGTCACAATTAAATATAGGATATCCAAACATACATACTTAAGACACAACAATAAAATCAGTTGTACACACTGTTATGTATAAACAAAAAAGAGTATAGAAAAAAGCATTGGCTGTCTGTTCTAAAATAAATTGTGAATAAAAATAGTGGCGTGCGTCAGTGTGGAAAAAATGGAGAAAAAAAAATGTGATAAAGGTTGCGCGAAATAAATGATAAAGATGTTGATTTGGCTGCGGTGCAAACAACTGCCTTTGACCTTTTATAGCACCATCTCGGCTGATTTTTCTAACAAAGAATTTTTCCTTTCGTTTTTTTTTTGTGGGACTATTTGAATGCTTTCATAAAAGTGTAGCTTGAAAAGCCCTTCCAATAAATGTTAAACTAAAGCTCGTTAAAACTTCTACGAAAAACTCACTGCTACATAATAAATATCTGAATTGCATAAAAAAAAACGATTGACCCGAAAATGTAAAAAAAAGTTATGGTGATTTTACTATAAAAACATATGGAATTAGAGTGCACACTGTAATCAACATATTTTCTATGTTATGGGTCTTTGGTGACACACTTTTTAAGCGGCGACCGCTGACTAATTACATTTTTTCCAACGCTTCTTTTTTCTCACAACAAAACCTTTACAATAAACCACTTTATTTCACACTACAAAACTTTTTGCATACACGTCAAATTATTGTCATTCAATTAGAAATTACAAAGCGTAGCACTGAATTGTGGAAGGAAAAAGCAGCTGTCTAAGTAAATTTCACACAAAATGCTACCCTCTGTCAGACTGTCCAACACAATTTTAAACGAAGTGTGGAAAAGAAAGGAGGTCAGCCGTTAAAAACCCGTTTTTGGGTAATCTGAATTAACATAATTTTATTTTCTTTCTCCCTCCCGTCTTGCCTGCAATTTTTGGTTTAACGTTTAAACATTTTATTAAAGCGCATTCCTTTTTATTTTTTTCAGTTTGCGACACTTTTTTGGTGTAAGTTGGTTGCATTGTTTGAAAGCGTTACTGAAATACTGGTGATGTGAAATTCTCCATAAAAATTTGATTAAAAAATCATCATTAAAAATAAGCAGAATTTTTTGAACTTTTGTTTTTTTTTTTCCTTTTCTTCTTTAATTTTACTCAAACAATTTTGGCCATTCCAACTGCCCTGAGCCAGCAACTTCAATAAACGCTTGTCGATATTAAAATACGAGTCTATGCAACTAGAGCGTATTTTATTAGAAATGCTAGTTTTAAAAAGAAATAAAACGCGTTCGCTGTATGTCATGTAGTGCCGTCTTGTTGGAACCAATGGTCGTCCACATCAACATACTCCAAATTTATGCACGAAAAAGTCATTAATTATGGTCGACTTCATTTTTGAAGAAATATGGACCAATGATTCCCTCTGCCCAAAGAGCACTCACTTTTTGAGAATGTAATGGTGTCTAAAAAATGGCTTGTGGATTATCATCACTCCAAATGCGACAATTTTTTTTTATTCACGTACGCATTCAACTAAAAGTGAGCTTCATCGCTGGACAACATTTTCTTGTGAAAATTGGGATTGACGGCCTTCTCGTTTTGGTCTTTTGGCTTCATGGTCGTTTGGCTTTAATTCTTGAAATGGCAAACTAAACTAAAATAAATCAAGTAACAGCTGTCAAAAAGACCAACTCCGAAACAAGTATTGCTCCATTGAAAACCACACCCTTTATAAATGCATTAAGTGTTTTTGAAGCATAGTTTTAGGCGTAGTAGTAATGACAATTGTCAGGTGGTGAAGTTTGACTGTTAGTCTAAGCTAATTTCTAGCGCCAAACGGTATGCAATACACACCTCTACATATCTCCAAGTAATTTGTATGCAACATCATATGCGCAATTCTATGCTTTAATAATAATAATACTAATAATAATAATAATTTGGCGCTTACACTACATAGCTCAGTGTTTGGCCGAGCTTTTCCTACCATTTGTGGTGTGCGTCTTTATATTATACCACAAATTGAGGGACATACAATTTTGTGCCGACTCCGAACGGCAGATGTATTTTATGAGACTTTTTTTTTATGGCAGAAATACCCCCGGAGGTTTGCCATTGCCTACCTGCGAGAGGTGACCGCTATTAGAAAAAAAGCTTTTTCTATTATAAAGATTTTGCTTGCCCTGACTGAGATTCGAACCTCGAACTTAGAGGCATATCAAGTTATAGCACGTACCGCTACCAACTCGACCACAGCGGCTTTACTTTACTTTTCAGTAAATATAAGAATTATACTTGTACTAGCATTAAGCGAATATTTAAAGTAGCTGCAACATTTTCAAGCGAGGCATATGTGAATAACGGTCTGAATACAAATTAGAGTGTGCACACACACACACTCACCCATACTTATGCATAAGGATAGTGCACGTGACGCACTAAATATGTTGCCTTTTATTTGTTTAGACGAAAGTATGACCATTTTTTATTCACTTATTTGCGACTTTTTACACGCGAGCGCTTACAATACATTTACATAAGTCTAGTTAAATGTAAATGAATGCAAGCGTGCTTTTGAAATTCGTTTAAATATGTGTGTGTAGATAAAAATATGTTTGTATGTTTGTATGGGTAGATATGAATATGAACGCGTGCGCGGTTTTATTTGTGCGCAGTAAATTTGAATTTTATATTTAATTTTGTATCTTGATAAGCCGATTTGTTTGCCATCTCCTGCGCTTCAAGAGCACACACACACACTTTCACATAAGCAATGCGTTGGCTTTACAGTTGTGAGGAAAGTGGGGGGGGGGGGAGGGGGGGGAGGGGGGGGAGGGGGGCGATTAACATTTGCATGTCAAGCAGGTGTTGGCGGCAGCAAATGTGTGGAAGTAAAGCTGCACGAACGTAGCGGTAGTTTATGGAAGCCTGACATGCTCTGCCTGGTATTTTTAAACCAACCAACCAACCAACCAACCAACCAACCAGCCAGACAAGCAAATTAATGGTGGCGCTCAAATGCCGCTTAGAGATTCACCTAAACGCCAAGTGTCTTAATTTGAAAAGGCCACAACTTTGGGTCTGATTTTGATGAGTTTTTTTCGTTTGTTTATTTTTCCACATTCTCCATTTCCAAGCATGTTGAGACTGTTAATGCTTTAGTTTTAGCCGCATGAATGTATAATTGTGTACACCGAAATCTAAAAGCAATTCCACGTTGACGCTACAAAGTTAAGACAGAAGACAGGGAATTGCTCCCTGCCACACTTAATCTTCTCACTTTGCTGTCTCTTGTCTTGCATTTCTCATCTACCAGGTAGTTTGTTTGAAAATTCGTGTTTTTAAGATAAAAATTTCATTGCCTCGCCGTCACAAACAAATTAAAATATGGCTGCGCGAAATAAACACTAAATTTATTGAATTCAATTAAGTTGTAACGAACGAAGGCGACGAGGCGCAGATGTTGATGGTCAAGTGGAAAGCGGTAAGCTGATAAGAAGAGCGGCGGAAATAGAAAAAAATATGCAGGTTTGGACAGCTCTTAAGCGTGTTTAAAATGCAAAGGAACACAATGAAAGAGCGTGAAATTTATAGGATGGCTATTTATTAGATTGCCTGTGGCATATGGACATTAAAGTGGCTCGAAAATATTCTTTTTGAGTATTTTAAAACTATAAAAAAATAAAGTAAAATAAAATTAAAATTAATTAAGCAAAATATAAAATATTAAAAAAATTAAAAATAAAATTAAAAAATTAAAAAAAAAAGAAAAATAAAAAAAAGAAATATAATAGAATAAAATAGAACAGAATAAATAGAAATAGAAAAAATATGTATCACATTGCAAATTAAAACAAAAAAATTAAATATTTAACATAAAATAAAAAAATTAAATTTAATAAAATAAGATAAAATAAATAAAAATATAATAAAATCAACAACTACACAGTCAAGTAGAAATAGCGGCAGTACAGCCGCACTTGATTGGAGTAAGTTGTGAAGGGAAAGCAGGAAAAATAACAACAGCACACACAGCGTAAGCTTAGCTGAATGCGTTAAGCTGGCGGCTTAAGTATTGCGCATGTTGTTGCGGGTTCGACTCTCGCATAAGCCAAGAAGAAAGAAGTCTGATGAGGAAATGTGGTGATTTCAGGAATAGTACTATAACTTCTACCGATTTGAGTATTGTTGTTTTTTCCTAATAATTTTTGTAATAAAACAATCGGCCTTAAAGCTCAAAAATATTTAAAATAATAAAATCAAACTGAACTAAAAAATAAAATAAAATAAATTACAATGAAATAAAAATGATAAAAAAATAAAATAAACAAACTAAAATAAAAAATACATAAAACTGAAATAAAATAAAATGGCATAATTAATAATAAAACAAATGAAAAAGAAAAAAGCAAAAGAAAATAAAATAAAATAACGAAAAGAGGAAAAGAAAATATTGAACGAAAACGTCACTGAAGATGGCACAATGCCGAAACCGGTATGTCACAAAACCAAATTTGACAAGGAATGACGTCAAATCGTTCCAATATCAAATTTACGCTCTTTCGGAAAATCAGAACAAAACAAAAATAAAATATAATAAGTTTAAATAGAATATGAAATAAAATAGTATAACATAAAATAGAATATAATGCAGAAAATAAAAAAAATAAAACAAGTAAAAATGAAATAGAAATTAATTTAAATGAAAAATAAAATAAGAAAAAATTTGAGATACTTGGACCGAATTAAAAAAAAATAATTTGTTATATTTTCCTCAGAGGAGTTACTATTTTCCCAAGTGATGTATACCACTTTCACTCAATATCTGTTATTTGGCCAACTTTTTTTTTTGCAAATGAAAGTCCTTAGTTACGATTATTATATTCTATTTTGTCAAAGAAATTTTAGGTTGTCAACAAAATTTAGCAGTTGTCCCGCCCTTAGCAAAATTATAAATATAACTTGTATATAAAAAATTCTGCGACTATTTTATTCTAAATCAAGAATGAAAAATATAAACTCACAATTAAATACGGATATATGAAAGAAAAAAAAACGAATATAAATACCCTCGTAAGTTTGCCATTGCCAGCCGAGGGGTGACCGCTATTAGAACAAAGCTTTTCTATGATTAAGATTCGAACCCAGCGGCATATCAAGTTATAGCATGCACCGCTACCCACTCGACCACTGCGGCCTCATAGATAGCGTCTACATTTATAATATTATACACTAAAAATAAATAATTTTTTCCTATATTTGACATTTTTAGGTATAAATGAGTATAAGAAATTTGAATTTTGAATTGGGTGTTATTATATTTTTAGAACATTTTCGAGTTAGTTTACGTCAAAAATAAATAAAAATTAATTCTATTCATGGTTACATACTATAAGTATAAACATATGTACATCCAAATGTGCGATAACGTGTGATGATGACTTAAGAAACAAACTGAATATTTTTTATAGAAATTGAACATAAATTCTGTGTTAATTACTGCAGAGTTAAATATGTTATTCTAATTTTAATAATTTAGTTCAACAATCAATTATGAATTTATTGTTTCCGTATTTAATTTGTACATACAGTCTCTCACTTAAAATAAAGTTAAGTGCTGTTTTCAGCATTCTTCATTATCGCTCTTTCTACAGACACCTGAATCGCTGGTACGGCAAATACAACAAGATTTATTTCAAATAATTGTGGAGTTTTATATTGTAAGTTTTCAAACAAAAAATCTTTAATGTTCACATTCAAATTTTTACTATCTGTGTATATTTTTCCAATTTTTTCGGAGATCTTCTCCTCTAAGATCTAACATCTAATAACAAGCACTAAAGCAAAAACATTATACCAGCAACATAATAGCAAAGGTAACACATTTTTTTCTGTCCCAAATCAACAGTAACAGAAATTGTATGATAAATAATGTTTCTCACTCAGCGAAAGCACACTCCTACAAAAAATAAAATACTTGTTCTGTTTGGTGTGTAAGAGAAAAAATCAAGTAATAAAAGTTATTTTGGAACATTTTCTAAGTGGAGAGAGTTATTATAAAAATGTAAAAGCAAGGAAAAGCAATAATCTCTAGCTCATAGTCTCAAATTTGGAGACTCAGATTATAACAAATTACTCTGAATTTCGGCATAAATTCGATGGCACCATTAAAGTCTCCGTTATGCTATGCATAACCACACTAGCGCCATCTGAAGGTACCATTTTTCGTAAACTATTTGGTTTTGAACAAGATTAATTCATAAATAAAATACGTATTTTAATAAATAATTCGATTCCAGTGCCAACTAACGGCTAATGTTTTCGCAAACTATTTTGAAATTCAAGTAATACAAATTAAAGGACATGAGCAATTAAAAAATTAAAGAGTTTTATGGCCAAACAATGAGAAATAAAATATAAATTTTCATTTTGTATAAATTCGGTTCGAGAATACTTCTTTTATAAATAACTCGACTGCAGCGCCATCTAGTGAGTTTTTTAATTTAAAAAGTGGGAAAAAGGTGATAGTCTGCGTTTATATGGAGCAAATATTTTAAGTTAGGCCTTTAGCAATATAAATATGAAAACCTCATTCAAATCAGTCTGTTGCTTTTCACCACATTCGCTTTCCATCAAAATCTATAATATGCAGTCATCGGCCTGTTACAATTGAATTTACTATATACATATACTAAAGTATGTACATATATTTATATTCTTTGATTGATGAAACATTCAGTACTTCAATAAAAAATTGTAAAATATTTACACTTTTCTGTCTATACTTGCAAACGTTAGCAAGAACACAATTATCGAGTTAAGCACTCTATTGTCATTAATATATATATTGATTTTTTCTGCAAATCATGTCTTTTTCACACAAATTTGCACTTTAGACAAACATGCAGTGCAACTTTTTTTATTGTCTCATATTTTTTTTCTTCCCAATTTCAATATATGAATGTAATAATGCTTGTCAATTGGGGCGTCAATATTTACCTTTCAAATAAAGTTCAACAAAAATTCCCAAAAACCGAGGTTTTATTTTTTGGTATTCGTTCACTTTGTTGTTGTTGTTGTTTATTTTTGTTTTAGCTGTTGATTGGCTTCACTGCTGGTTAGGCGTCTGTTGTAAAACAAAAAAAAAAAATCTCTTATTTATTTGCTTCTTCATCTTGGTATTGCTTGAGTTTTGTTTATGCTGAGCGACTAAAGACATTGTCGGGATTTGTCTTGAAGTGACAGTAAAATTGAACTTTGATTTTAACGCGCCGCAGCCAGACGATGCTGTGCGGTGGAGTGAATTTAATGCAGTGGTTTTTTTTTTTATTAAATATTTATTATTCTTTAATTTTGTTAAATTTATCACACTTTTGTATCATAAAATTCTTTACATTTGTGGGTCTTATAATCACTGACATTCAGACAGAGTGTTATGAAGAGTGAATAAATAATGACGAAACTTTCAATCGCACGCATGACTCATAATCAGTTTATATTAGAGAAATAAATTAAATATTTTGACCAAAGGTTCAATCAGTACTCTTTCTCATTTGACTTTTAAAAAAATATGTTGAAGGTATGTTTTTTATTTTCTATAATTCTAAGTATTTTCTCCACAATGGCACTTTTTTAAGTGTAATTAAATTTGAATACTTGTAAGGAATGTAAAAAAATTACTTGCTGCTATCAATTCTACTTGGTTAAGCATGTGGAAGACTAAATTTATTAAACCTTGATTTTTCTTGGCTTTTAGTTAATTGAATATTTGTTAAAAAAAATATAAAAAAAATATATATATTTTTACTGTTTATGTTTATATTAAAATAATATGAAATAAAAAAAAATCTATTTCTATTTACGCCAAAAAGGGGTCTTATTAAGGTCAATATCATAAAATTATCTACTTTCGCTGAGCATGAAGTAAGCTAAGCACTCATGGCAAATCGAAACGGTATACTATTGTTATTTTGTCGTTTATTTGTTGCTTATTAGTTGCTAAGTGATTACATACAAATTTATTTTGTTGCTCTTTTCGTTTTAATTTTTTGGGGTGCTTTGGTAAGTTGAAGTGAAGTTAGCTAAGCACCCCCTAGAAAATGAGTCGCTAATTTGTGGCTTATTAGTTACGCAAATTTTTTTTTTTGTGGAGAAAAACAATTTTATATTTAATTTCATATGGAGTTGGTATACTTTGACCAAAAATCTGAAAATGTTCCAAACGTCCTTAAAACGATTTTAATTACGTTTATAATTTATTGCTTATTACTTGCTAAGTGATTACATAAAAATTTGGTTTTTTGGACTTTTTGCTTTGGTTTTTTGAGGTGCTTTACTAACTTCATATCAACTTAGCAAAGCCCCCCAAAAAATTAAGAACGAAAAGAGCGACAAAATTAATTTATTTATGCGTCTCGATTTGCCATGGGTGCTTAGCTAACTTCACGCTCATCTACTTTCAAACCTTCTTCCAGCGCTTCCGATCGAAACTGCTCTGGTATTATTACATATTCTTTTCTTATAAGCTCTTGACTTTATATTGTTTTAATTAGTACAAATTCATATTCATTTAACTGAATTTAAAGTAAAAAAAAAACAACGAAATAAATAAAAAATAACGAATTTAAAATGCTTTATAAAATGGCATTTTCATAAAAAAACTGTTTTGTTTTTAACAGCTGGTTTTAACAGCCAATTAATCGAAAACTTATTTTCAAGGTCAAGTCTTATCGAAATTTTGACCAAATATTCTTTTCAAGATGCTACACACACATACATACATATGTATGTCAAAAAATATGTACATATTTATATATGCATGTATGTACATTCATTTATGCCGTTTCATTTGCTGTCATATTCGTGACATATTAACTAATTTTTTTTTTTTACTACAGTGAAATGAAATGCAATAAAAATAAAATTTGGAATGAATTTGTATAATGAAAAATATGAATTTTTGTTGTTTTCGGTCTTATAAATTTTTAATAATTGACAATTTTATTGAGCTCGAGGCCAGTTTGCAGAAGATTTTTCATTTGGAATAACAACAACAGTTTTTTTAAATGGTAGAAGTTTTAGTACTATTTCGAAAATCACCATATTTCCTCATCATCTTCATTTAACTAGTTATATTTATTCTTCATAACCACTTCTCCAAGGCTATGAACTTCTACCATTTAAAAACTGTTGCTGTTTTTCCAAAAATAAAAATCTTCTATAAACTCGCCTAGGACTCAATAAAATTGTCAATTATTAATAATGAAAAATATTGAATATCCCATCATAAAATATTAAAATACCACAAACATTCCCGCCTTTGCATCTATAGAAATTATACAATTAAACAAAATTATAGAAAGTATTTATCATAAAAAATGCCTGCCTTTAATTATGTAAAATGCTCGCACATATATTCCCTTTGATATACTACTTACATATGTATACAAAAATATAAATATTCTAGGATGTCTGTATTTTGAATAAACAATTATCGCCTTTTGTACAGAGGCAATGAGAAAATTGAATTTGCGCTTACACATGGTTCCATATAAATATGTATGTACATATACGTACATGTCTGTATGTTTTTAATGGCATACGCCGTTTTTAAGAATACGAATGCCGCTGAGGTCAACTCAAAAATTTGATAGGCTCCTTTCATATGCAGCAGCTTTTATTAGTATTTAATGTTTCATCCTTGTCATGTTACCAAATAAAAATTCTGTTCCATCGAAGTTACTCATACGCAACGGTGTGGTTTCGACTACGCTTTATTTAGATAAATTTAAAAAATATAAAAAAATATTTGCAAGAATATTTGCGTACGAAAAATATAAAAAAAATTAATTAAATAAATAGGAAGTAGAAATAAAATACATAAATACATACATACATATGTACAAATTCAGCATTTGGCAATGTATAGGGCGAAACGTGGGGTTGCTATAAAATTTTAATACTGGCACGCTAACAGGTGCTAATAAAAAGGAACTGCCTATATATATATATCCATAAAGTCTTTTTAATAAAATTAGTGCGCGTAAGACGACAACTCTCCTTAATTAGTATTACTTTTCCAATTGTGGAGAAATTGATAAATCTTCTACTTAGCATGCTCATTAAATTTTTAAGCTGCTTTTGATATTTGATTACTATGTAGTTGATTTTGATACTCATTTTCGCATTAAATTTCAAACGCACAAAGCTAATTACCAAATTACTCACAACCTCGCACTGATTTGTTTTATGTAACCGTTTTTAATAAAGTTGGCATTGAAATGGCTGACATCATTGGAATTAAACGAATTTGTGCGTTATTTGTTGCAGTAATTTAATTATTTAAACACAATAAAATATCAGATGCAAAACAAATACAAATCATTGCTCCCCTTTTAAACGTTTTATTAAATAAAACATTGTTTGAAAAGTGGTCTTAACTTAACCTTACAAGCGCGTACCTGACAGCTGCACACTTTTGCCATTTTCATACAAACTCCGTTACTCAAACGCCATTGTAGCTTGGCTTCGTAAATTAGATGCACATGAGTACTTACAAGCTTATGTATATAGTATATTTATATAGATATTTATATACATACATTAACATAAATGTGGAAAGGTATAGTGTGCGCCAAATATATAAGATCCTTAGTTTAAAAAAATTCTCCATCTGTCTGAGTAGTTAGCCGAATTTTTTTTTGTACCAAGTAATTCGGCTTTGAGGACATTTTTTTATTATGTTTTTTTTATAGCAAATTCAAAGTTTAGCCATAACTACTGAAGAGAGACTTCTTATATAGTACTCGTGTGAACATGTATATCTATTAATGGGATATTAAAAATCATAAGAATATAAATAAATCGTTTTTCTGAAAAAATATGTCCTTTTTACCTTAATTCGAAGATTGCATGTCTGGGGTTAATAAATTAGTAATGCACATTTATTTCAACCAGTTTCAAGGTTTTTAATATACGTTTCTTATTATTTAACGCTTTTACAATTTTAGCTAAAAATTGCAAGAGTAATCGATTCTAAAAGTCGCAAATAAAAACGATAATTTAATGTAGAACTCAAATAGAGCATTCATTACAAAGAAAAACCATCAAATATTTTTCGGTTTGAATTAATGCATAAATGTTTTCACTTTTATTACAGTTAACGTTGCCGTTATTCTTATCACTATCGCCAACGTTATTGTATTATAATCGTAATTTTTATTCTGATACATTTTCTTATAGATATTGTTATCCGTATCGTTATTGTTATTTTCAACGAACTTGCTCGATATCGATATGTGTAATTACGAGTTTTAGAATTAGTTTTTAACTACTGTGAGATTCATTCATTATTCTTTTCTTTCCGGGGTAACAAAGACAGCATTTTTAAGTAAAAAAAAAAAAAAATTCAGTACCATATATATAACTACAAACAAATATTGTTTGTTTGTTTACATATTTATTATATGGTGAATCGAAATGCAAAACGGGTTTGATTGCTATGGGCATCGTATCGTTATCGAAATTCTTTCAGATTTTGATACCATTATCGTTTTTATTTAATTTTTATCGTTCTTATCCTAAGACAGTTATCGCTATCTATTACCGTTATCGGTTATGTTATCGTTATAGTTATTGTTTTTCATTATCAGTATTTCCAACAGTATTGCTATTGTGATCGTTAGCGTTATCGTTTTTTTATTGGTATTGCTGTACATAGTTATTGTTACTGTTATAGTTATAGTTATAGTTATTGTTATTGTTATTGTTATAGTTATAGTTATAGTTATAGTTATAGTTATAGTTATAGTTATAGTTATAGTTATAGTTATAGTTATTGTTATAGTCATAGTTATTGTTATTGTTATTGTTATTGTTATTGTTATTGTTATTGTTATTGTTTTTGTTATTGTTATTGTTATTGTTATTGTTATTGTTATTGTTATTGTTATTGTTATTGTTATTGTTATTGTTATTGTTATTGTTATTGTTATTGTTATTGTTATTGTTATTGTTATTGTTATTGTTATTGTTATTGTTATTGTTATTGTTATTGTTATTGTTATTGTTATTGTTATTGTTATTGTTATTGTTATTGTTATTGTTATTGTTATTGTTATTGTTATTGTTATTGTTATTGTTATTGTTATTGTTATAGTTATAGTTATTGTTATTGTTATAGTTATTGTTATTGTTATTGTTATTGTTATTGTTATTGTTATTGTTATTGTTATTGTTATTGTTATTGTTATTGTTATTGTTATTGTTATTGTTATTGTTATTGTTATTGTTATTGTTATTGTTATTGTTATTGTTATTGTTATTGTTATTGTTATTGTTATTGTTATTGTTATTGTTATTGTTATTGTTATTGTTATTGTTATTGTTATTGTTATTGTTATTGTTATTGTTATTGTTATTGTTATTGTTATTGTTATTGTTATTGTTATTGTTATTGTTATTGTTATTGTTATTGTTATTGTTATTGTTATTGTTATTGTTATTGTTATTGTTATTGTTATTGTTATTGTTATTGTTATTGTTATTGTTATTGTTATTGTTATTGTTATTGTTATTGTTATTGTTATTGTTATTGTTATTGTTATTGTTATTGTTATTGTTATTGTTATTGTTATTGTTATTGTTATTGTTATTGTTATTGTTATTGTTATTGCTATTGTTATTGTTATTGTTATTGTTATTGTTATTGTTATGGTTATTGTTATTGTTATCATTATCGTTATTGGTATTTCAAAATTTATTAATTCTTTTGTAAATTGAAATGGTTAAGGAAATCAAGAAAAGCCTCAATATATATACAGCTTCACACAGTTTCACATTCACTAATTTCCCTGTGGATTCGGTTTGAAATCACATTTTTGGTGCTCCCAATTTCACATTCACAAAAATTTTTGTGAATTGAATCCGATTGCTTGGTTGTATGTGAAATGAAAAGTAAATGACAAAAAGTGTGTGAATGTTTAATTATTTTCGATTGGAATAATTTTGAAAATATTCTTTGATGTTTGTAGAAGCCATTTATGACATTTCTGTATTAGTTATTCATTGAAATATGCGTATTTTTCAGTGTTTTGCTCATGCAGCCAGCCATCAAAAAAAAGATACATAGCTGAATCCGAAAGGGAAATTTCAACAACAGCTAGTTGTGAATTGCCACAACGATAACCGATATGTGTGAAAGGGATGACCTGATATGCGAAGAAATTTGTGAACACTAATTCACTATCACAGGAAATTTTTAAAATAACATTGTGGAATTGAAATGTGTAACTGGGAGCATGGCTGATAAAGTTGTTTTAATCGCATAGAAACACATTTGCAGTAAATATTGTAGTTAGAAAATATTTAAACCATCGATATGTTTACGTAGTTGTAAATACGTATTTCAAAATTAGTTTTCCACCTAAATTTTACTGCCATTCTTATTCTGACTTCTACTGTATAAATGTAAAATGTAAAGGCGTGAGACTTGAACGCATCGCCAAAACAAATTCAATTTAGTGTTGTTTGTGGCGTTAAAATCCTTTTTACGCGTACCCAAGATTGGTGTGTGTTTAGCATGATATTTGTGTTCACAAAGGGAAACATATAATTCTCGCTTTCTGGTTGATTTAATATGCTTTGCCGCAGCTGCTGATGCAACATATCAATAAGAAAGGGGCATTCAAAGTTTGCGCTAATGGCTTATTTGTACACATAAATAAAATCGCTATGAAAGCTGTCAATTTCAATTCTAATTATTTTTAGGGATTATGGAGTTAGGTAGAAATTCGCTACTTGTAAAAATTTTTACTCGAAATAAATTCCCGCAAAATATTCTTCATGAAGGATTTCTGCTGGCCTCACATCCTGCAAAAGAGATAAGTCTATAAAATATTTTTTTGTGTGAAAAGCTTATGAACCGAAGCCTTTGACAAAAGAAAATTGAAATAAGATATGCTATGGAAAAAGTTGTTGTTTTAACACACAACAAGTTGTTTTTGTAGCGGCTATGTCAGATCTTTAGTATTTGATTTAATATGCTTTACACGCCGCATCACATTTTTGTGCCAAGGGTTCAGTCATTGGAAAAGTAAGTAATAGTTTGAGTAACCATATAACATGCAAGTAATAAAGCTGCCTTGTGCGAAAGTCTCAAATCAAAAGAATAAGCTTTTATTTAAGTATTTCTACAGTTTTATGTCTACATATGTGTAAGCAACACTTTCACATAAAATTTATGAAGCCGTTAGTATTCTGTCTGTCTTTTGGTGTTTACGCGCTCTTCAAAGCAAGTTTTTGGCGAATATCTTTTAGTATTTATTTTTTTCACTTATGCGCTTGTATGTATGTATATGTACTCGTATGTAAGTAATTACATATATACGCATATGCTTCCCTTGTCAATTTCAAAGAAATCCCTTCGTGAGTGATTTATCAGACTGCTAAAGAAACGCGTGTGCATAAAAAATAAATAAATACATAAATAATTACTTGCTTGAAATTTAGTTTGTTGTAAGACACCACTAGGAAAGTTGACTGGTTGATAATTGGTTCGCTTAAAACTTACTTAGAAGCATACATTCCGACGCTTTTGACAAAACTGATTTATTTAAATTTTCTCCAATATTATTGCACCTGGAATTATGCTATAAAAATTTGATTATAGTCATAGCCCAAATGCCATAATAATTTACGCAACAGTTAAGAAAATTTAGGAGGCATGTTTAGTTTATACGACATAGTTTTAGGCGTTGTAGAATTGGTAAGCAATTTTTGAGCTGAGAGAGTACAAATCAATTTTTAACAATTTTTGTAGTGTTTTTAGGCGTAGACACGATATTATCTGTCCACTTGAAGGTAAATTTTGCCACTGTAAAGCCATAAAACTGAAAGCACACTAATGCAGTGAGGACATATTTTCTTAAAAATGTACCTTCTACAGCCCCCTCAATTAAATGACAAGGACTTTTGTGTGAAAACAACAAGACCCCGTATCCAGTACAAATTCACATACTTTCCAGCTAATCCATTTTGATATGCCGATCTCAGAAGAAAGTATACGCCTTAAAATATGCAGAATATGCTGTTTTGTATTGCATATTTTTAGGAACAAATAACCAGATTCCTTCGCTTTCAATAAAAGATTTCGTTTTAATATTTTAACTAAAAGTTTGATTGTTTTTATAAAAAAAAATTTCGAATAAATTTGATTAATTTTTAATTTGAAAAATTTCGCGTAGCTATTCTCAGAACCACGCTGTTGGTAATGAAAACAAATGTATGCTAAATAGAAGCACCTTGTAGAGCACATATCTACATAGTATATTAAATTCTATTAAAAATGTACTCACTTTGTTATTTGGCCCTTTTACCATTTTCTGCTTTCTTCACTGCCTACAATTGGCGTCTGGGCTCAGCGGAATGCAAATTTGTTTTATGTCCTAAAGTATGCAAATACTATATATGTATGTACATACATATGTATGTATGCAAGAAAAAATTTACTTAATAATGTATATGTATCTATCACCAAAAAGTGTGTAGATACTTTATTATTCAGCAATACGAGCATATTCACTAGTCATTGATTTCAAATGGCTTAAATTTTATGTGTCACATCGTAATTAAATTGGCTCATAAAACAGACCAAAGGATTTTCGTTATAAATAAAGGGATGAGGTGAAATTGAAAAGTGCGAGGACATGTGTCTCTAATGTACCTGCAGAAAAATGTTAATGGTTTTCTATAACTTCATACATACCATGGATGTAATTCAATTTTGGACAAAATATCACATTTCAAATAAATATTACAATTTTTTGCGCAGTGAAAAAGTTTACATATAAAAGATATAAAAAGCTATCGTTTGCGATTGTTTTGAGTTATTCCCGAAAATTTTCTGTATCTAAACTTTTGTGACAGTAAAAGTTATAAAAAGCCATGAGGAATGCCAACATTGATTTCAGTGCAGAGAACCAGAATAATAATTACTTGATAGTGGAGCTTAAAAAAGGCCATCCGAACTTGCGGAAAAAATTACAAAAATCTTTCGATAATAACAATGAGTGAGTTAAATATCATATGTCATCGGTAAATATTATTTTGAGACTTATATAATATATACATATAAAAATCTCCAAAAATCCTTTTTTTTGTTTTCTTTTTAAGCATATACTTATTATAATAGTCTTTTCAAAGTAATTATAATATAAAATAATTTTGGCGCTTACGTCTTTATATTATACCACAAATGGAGGGACCTACAATTTTGTGCCGACTCCGAACGGCAGTTGTATTTTATGAGAAGCTTTTTTTATGGCAGAAATACCCTCAGAGGTTTGCCATTGCCTGCCGAGGGGTGACCGCTATTAGAAAAAAACTTTTTCTATGATTAAGATTTTGCTTGCCCTGACTGAGGTTCGAACCTCGAACTCACCGGCATACCGAGTTATAGCACACACCGCTACCAACTCGACCACAGCGGCCACATAGTAATTAGGAGGGAGAAAAAAAATTATAATTCTTTTCCCTGGATTGGCTGGGCTAGCTTCCATATTAGTTCGGTAAAATTTCTTTGTTCTTTGGGTGCATTTTTAGTACACTTTGAGTACATTTTACCCCCGAATTCAGTGAGCAGTCTCAGTCTCTAATAGAGACAATAGTCACAATTTTAGACCAGTTGGCATCCAATAGACTCAAAATAAAGCCCCGAAATTGTAGCCTGGCGATAATGTCTAGCTCATTTTGAGATCAGACTGAGAGATGAGACTGTGTTACTGAATTCGGGTATTAGACACATTTTCGGTACTTACCATTGTATCAACTTTGTGCCTCTTATATTCCGCCAAACAGAGCCTACGACCTCTATGCAGCTCACGTCGACAACGTTACATCCTTGGCATTGACTAAAGTGGGCAGTGATCATCTTTGCGTGCTGGGTGACTTTAATCTTTGTAATGTGAAATGGTCAAATACTATCTCGAAATCGGCACTTATTGCCTGTATTGTAAATAGCTCTAGTGAAATATATTTAGTAGATAGCTTCTTAAGTATTGATATCATGCTAATTAATTGCTTCCAGAATAATCTTGGTCGAACCCTAGACTTAATATTTTTAAACAAAAGTATAAATTTTTCTATAAATGAATGTAAGTCACCAATTATAAAATCGGATATGCATCATGCACTTCTTGTACTTGATTTAGAATTTTATGAATTTTCTAATACTGATTATGCTAATCACAATCGTTCTTTTAATTTTAAGTTGTGCGATTTTTTGAAACTGGATAATCTCTAATTAAACGTTAACTGGAATGACTTGTTTCATCATCTTCACATGCACCGAGTGCTTTGAGACTTTTAAATCTACTGTAGTAGACATTTGTATGAGGGTAATTCCTTTGGTAACAAATAAGCTATATAAGGTGCCCTGACACAATGCTGCTTTGATGAAACTGCCAAATAAGAAAAACAAATTTTTGCGTAAATTCAATAAAAGTAATAATGCCGCTTATTTCGATTTGTATAAAGAGTATAATAAGAAATTTATGTGTCTGGATAAAATTTTGCACCGGAACTATGTGTTAAGATTTGAACAAAACTTCAAATCTAATCCAAAAGCTTTTTGGAATTTTATTAATTCGAAGAAGTCTGCTTCTAACATTCCATCAAATCTTTTCCTCGGCGATAAAACTGCTAGTACACCTGCTGATGCCGCTCACCTTTTTTCCGAGTTTTTTTTTTTTGTCCAATTTCGCATCGAAGTCTGATAGTGATGATAACGTTTCCTTTAAGATTCAACCATCGCTCGACTTTGGAAAGTTAGTATTGTCCTTTGAGGATATCCTCAGTGGCATTACTCGACTTAAACCCTCTTCAAACACTGATGCTGATAGTATGTCTGTAATACTGTTCAAGTAGTGTGATTCTTTAGTGTACCCACTGATGACAATTTTTAACAAATCTCTTTCTTCGGGTACCTTTGTTGATGCTTGGAAATTAGCTTTCATCACTCCGATTTTTAAGAGTGATAATAAAACCGATATAAGCAATTATAAGCCTATTTCAAAGCTTTCTGCAACTGCAAAGCTCTTTGACTGCGTTATCCAAGACAAACTGATGAGGTTGGAAACTGGTGCGTCAACAATCAGCTATTCCTGAACATAAAAAAGTGTTTCCAAATTACCTTTTCTAAACGAATAGATGTCATTGGTACCTCTTATCATATCTCAAACTCGCCTCTGACTCGAGTTAGTGAAATTAAAGACTTGGGAATAATATTTGACTCGAAGTTCACTCTTGTCAGTCATATAAATTTCATAATTACTAAGTCTTACGCTATGCTTGCTTTTGTTAGGCGTCATAGTATGGATTTTACCGACCCGTATACGCTGAAACTTTTGTATACGTATTGATGATTTTTTAGGCTTGTCTGATCTATTAATTGTTGATGCAAATAAAATACTTTTTATTTCATCTATGACCGTCTATATATACGTCTTTTGTGCGGTCCAAACTTGAGTACGCATCATTCATTTGGTCACCCTATTATATGTGCCACATTGCCAGAATTGAACGCATCCAAAAAGTATTTTTACATTTTGCATTGCGTAAATTTCGATTTTTTAATCCTATCCCAACCTATGAATTGCGGTGTTTATTGATAAACTTGAAATCATTGAAGAACAGGAGAACAATACTATCTTTGTCTTTCATTTTCGATTTCTTCATGCTCCTATTTCTCGAGCTCTGATTGAGTTCAATAGAGTCTCTTAACTTATCGAGATAGATTTTTCATATTCAAAAGATCGCTTTTTGAATTCACTGAATTTATTTTATAAATAGCATATTTATACTTTTTTTCATAACTGCATATTAAACTTAATTTATGTCTACTTAGCCTATAAGGACTTAATTGTACTACTTGGCTTAAATAAATAAATAAATGAATATAAATAAATAAATATAAATATTTTCGGTACATTTTCGGTGTATTTTTGTTACATTTTCGATTCATTACACTGCGTTACAAAAACGAGCTTTAATTCTATCCTATGAGACAAATATACTTTTTCGGAAAGGGGAGAAAAAATAAAAATACACGTGTATCGGCGATTTTCATGTACACGTCAGAATTTTTTTTTTTTTGAAAAAGAAAATCTGATAATTGATCAAAATCAATTTTTTTTTAAATTTGACATGATACAGACATTTCCACGAGTCTACCTGCCACGTCGATGGGATCACGGAAAAAGGGTTAAAAATCGGTTAAAAGGGTTAAAAGGGTTAAAAGGGTTAAAAATAAAAAATAAAATTCTGACGTGTACATGAAAATCGCCGATACACGTGTATTTTTATTTTTTCTCCCCTTTTCAAAATTTTTTTTTTTGTTTCATAGGACAGAATGTGTGTAACGCGGTGTTATAGGTACGATTTCAGTCCTTGTTTAGGTGCATTTTAAATACCTTTTCGGTAAATTTCAGATACTATTCCGGTACTGTACTTACGTTCTTAGGTACATTGTCAGTGCGTTATCGATACTTTTTCGATTCATTACAGGTAGTTTTCAGTCCTTACTGGTATATTTTAGATATCATTTCGATACATTTTAGATTCTTTTTCAGTACAATTTTGATACTTTTCGGTACATGGAAAAGTTCGAAATACTCCTAAACTCGTTTCGAACAATTCTCTGAATAGACCCGAAAAAATCCTGAAATGATCCTGAAATATTGGCAAAATTTTTCTAAACTCGTTCTTGACTGCTACTGGAAAAGTTTCACATATTAGGACTTATAAACTTTTTTCTCCCTCATAATTATTTATAGTAAATATTATGTTTAAAGATTAAAAAATATATATTACGCTCATAATTTTTATGGGAAGACATTGTAAAATTCAAATTACAAAATAATGTTTATCGATTATATAGAGTTTTTTTTTTTAATTTTTATTTTAATAACTATTTAGTGAATCTTCTTTTCTCTTAAAAAAGTTACACATGACTTTGCTTAAGTGCTTTGAAAATGCGCTGAAATATAAATTGTTTTTATGCTTACTCTCTAGTTATGCATTTATATGTGTTCGTAAGGAATCGCTCAGCAATTTAAACGTTTAGAAATATTATCTTCTGCTCTTAATATAATTTTTATTAAACAAAAATCGATAAAACCACTCACTGAACGAAATCGACCTTGAAGAAAGTTTCACATGTTGCGTCAATCCTTTCATTTTTTATATTAATGCGTCAATTTACCATTTCCTTAAGCAAATAATTCACCTGCAAGAAGAGCAAAAGTTATAAAAATAAATAGAAAAAATGAGAGAGTAAACATTGCAAATACATTTTTGATGTCGTACAATAAAAGTAAATAAATAAAAAGTGAAAGCCGATCGATAAAAATAGGAAGCGAATGTGAATAAAAAAAAACAAAAACAAAATAAAGTCAGACTAGCACAATATGCTTTCTCCTCAACTTTCCACTTTCTTTGCTCCTTTAGTGCCACTAGCGTCCGAAGCGCCGACCGGCCAAGCAACACCGCCGGAGGACATGCAAACAAAGGCGCTGCGAGTGTAGGCAGAATGGTGGGAAAACAAAGTTTTTTGAACTTTTTTTCGGGATTACATAAAACGGAAGAATGTGCACACAAAGTTGATTATTTATTTATTTGCACACCGATACTTTTAATAATTTATTCTTGGGAGGCCTTTTTGCCGCTCTGCGATGTTACTAGTTGAATGTATTTTTTTCGACTTTTATTTTTCGCTCGCTTTCGAGGGAGGTCCGACACCGCTAGCGTCACTGAAAGTTGACCAGCACTGAAAAAGGATAAAATTGGTAAACATAAGTAATTGTTAAACTATTTGTTATAACGGAAAATAAATTGATTTAACGATCGATAATAATATATTTTAGTGAAGCGTTAGTAGCGCAAGCTGAAATGAAAGATGATGCGGTTGTTGCGTTTAAGGTGCCTCAGCGCGGTGGTGCGGTATCAGTGCAACGTGCGAAGTGCGCGTTCGAAAATAAACTAGTTTGAGAAATTGCAAATATTGACGATGTTGCATGAAAACTTAAGTAATGAATGGTCGTCGACAATGACAATGACAATGGCGCGCATACATATATCGGCGGCACTCTATAATATCAAGTAGTAAATATGCCACACCTTACATTTTTCTCATGTTTGTGTGTGCCTCAATGTGTGGCATATGCCATTAACGCCACTTTACACCGTTGAAGCGTACGAGTAATGGCATTTAATGGCGCTCATTGTATTTGTTGGTGTGCGTATGTGTGTATGCATGTATGCGTGCTTCAAGATGGTGAAAGTATGTTAAAGAAAAAAAAAGGATAAAATAGATAACGTGGCGAAAAATGAAGCCCGTTTGTGCATGTGAGTGCCTTCAGCTAACTTTTGTTGCACGCTAACCTACAACAAATATGCGTTTAAGAACTATAGCACAATCAAACATTAAGAAATCTGCATCAAATTTTATTAAATTTAAACTTTTTTTTTTAATTAAAAAACACTTAGTTTTCTAACAAAATATTTCTATGTATTTATGCGAAGCCTTTACTTCGGCAGATATCCCTTTGTATAGTCGTAGCAACCCACAACTAAGAAAACTTTTCATAATATATAAATACTAATGAGCTCATTCCACCAATATCCAGTGAAGATATGTACTATATGCAGCAAATATAATTGTGAGAATTATCGATGACAATGAAATTAAGCGCAACAAAAAATTTTTGCTTAAAGTCGTGGCTAAAACCAATCATGCGACTATATCTCGTGCCTTCAACGACTCCGTTGCTTTGCTCGTTGAGGATTTCGACAAAAACAAAGTTATTCTATTTTTAACCGACGCTGCGGCCTTTGTGGTGCACGCGGCAAGAGGCCTAAAAATATTTTAGCCGCAGTTCTTCCAAGAAATCCATGAAGAAATCTTTTTAAAAGCTCCTTTGCGAGTACAAATTTTCAATGACAAATTTCCCGGAATTCCGCTTTCTCCAGAGGCAATTTTAATAATGCGGAGAACATGGCTTGATAAAGTCAAAAATTATGTCCAGAATTTTGAGGAACTCGGTGAAGTAGTGACAAAGCTTGAGGATTTCCATTCCACAGTCATTAAAAACGTAAAAAAAAAAACGTTTAAGCTTGCCTTCTCATAAATATTTGTATGAAGTTACCACCAAACTAGAAGGAACTAATACTTTGAGAGATGCGATTGATTTAGTAAATAGCTCTATAAAAAGAAAAACAGTGATGTAAAAGTTTCAGTTGCACAAAAAATGATCGAAAAACTAATTTATGTTCTTAAAAAAAAAAAAAAAAATTTCCTTTGAAATATGGAAACTTGCACGTATTTTGCAGTTTAATGAAAGTTTTACTTAAAAACAAAGTATACTGCAAAAGAATTGTGTGCTTTTAAATAAGCGATCACTTTATTTGTATAAAAATAGGTAAATTATCGTATTTGCAAACTTCAAAAAAATACTTTGTTTACGCCAATGGGGCCATAAATAAAGATTGATCTTAAACTTTTATGACAACTTTATATGTTAGTAGTTTTTTATAAACAAAATTATTTTTAATTTAATTGATTTCGTTTTTTTCTTGTTAAAATAAATGTAATATTTACTTATATTTATGGCAAATTTTTAAATTTAAATTGCGTATAATTTCGATTTTTTAGTGCATGAGATTCTAAGCCTTATTACTGCCCAATGTGGCAGTAAAAATTCTTAAAAATCAATAATAATTTTTAGTCACTTGAAACTTGCACCAAAAAGCACTAAAATTCAAAACATGACCACAGAAGTTTCAAACTTTATTCTGATGGTTTTGAATCTTTTAAGAAGTTCTATTGGAATAAAGTGGAAGCAACTACACTATACTTAAATTATATACTGCCTACTGAAAAGATTCATCAAAATTCTAATTAAAAAAATAAAATTTTTTTTTCTGTTTTGCACAAAGTTTAAAGCTTTCATTTAACAAAGTTTCTGTTCGACAGCGAACTACATTTTAATAGGAAACTAATGAAAATTGTATAAACGGCCAAAATTTCACTGTTTATTGTTTGCGCTATAGTATTTAAACGCACTGTATAGTTTATATACACAGACACATTTAGCTGTCGAACATTTAACAGTCTTCCTTATTACACATTGAAATTTTATTTAATGCTTTTATTTTACTTTTACTTTAAATGTTTTTTTTTTTTGGGTGTAAAAAGTTCCTTTCTTTGTTTTCGTTGTCTTTTAGTCGTATTTCCTGCTACTCAATAGATTCTCGAGCTTCTTGCCTGTTAGCTACTATTTACACTGAACACTTACTACCTTCCCGTTTTCCTTCCTTTGGTTCGCCTCTTGGCTGCTTTATGCAGCTACTCCACCCACAAAATCGTTAGAGCACACACTTGCCTTGACTTTGATTTCCACTCTCTCTTATTTTTACACGCATAACAACTTTCGTATGCAACGCAAGCGTAAACTTCATTGCAAACGCTTGCATCTAAAAGCTTTTGCAATAATGAGTGCAAAAGTTTCTGAACAAAAAAAATATGAAACTAAAATGAAAATGCGCAATGGAAAACATAGTTTAACTACAAGGAAACGTAAAGATATTTTATATGTATGCACATATAATATTGACACATAATTAAGAAATGAGTTAAGTTTTCTTTGTATGCAATTTGTGGTGTACTGTTAGGCGTTAAAGCTTTAAGTGTATAGCGCTTCTCTTATCTTATTAAGATACTTTAGTGTCTTGAAGAACAGCAAAGAGGTTACAGACCCGACTTCATGAAACGATAGTATCGATAACAGACTGGAGGGGTTTTGATGATCACTTTTATTGTACCATAGGAATATTGATGCGATCCTAGATTTCTCCGAAAGTTCGTAAGTACCTAAGGAATATTGTATCGAATCTCTATAGAAATACTCATGAAAATAACCTAACACATGCAGTAGCTATTGAGCACAATACTAAGTACTGGAGAATTGAATATGAATGTAAACTCTTCTACTACGACTTGCTCACAGTCTCTAGCCAAAATCTGTCCTGACCCCAAACCTATGGGAAAGCTTATGACAACTATTAGTGGTCCCGGACACTGGACTTACTACGTAAGTATTGCAAACACCAAATCAACAAGGCAAAGAGGCTAGCTCACGAGTGAAAAATCTATAAGCAGCTCTTGCAGGTCTACAAAAAGCTTAAAGGTCTTCAAGTAGGGACTTCTGTACTGGACGTTATAGGCTTTATCATGTTAAGAAAGATTTTGTCGGGGTCGTCAAACCCAATTGAATATCTACAGTGACAAGATGTACCGCAACGGAAAGGAAACAGCTGTATTAGCTCCTCCCTGGCTTCGTCATTATTTGGGCAATACAAAGCTTTAAACTTTATAAAGCGGCTGAATTATATCCGCGCAACTGGCTGCAGCGAGAGGTATCTATAGCAAGTTGGCTATTAAGCAATACGCCTACCTAAAGCATAGGTCGACAAAAACTACCTTACTTTGCCTTCTCAGCGGTATTTAAATATTCTTCAATTACAAGGAATTATATCAAGCAGCTTTTCTCGATATTGAAGGAGCTTTTAACAATATTAGTCTCAATACTATAATACGGACCTTGAGAGGACTTAAAGTAGAATACTCTCTGGTTGAGCTCATCGAGCAAATACTCTTGGGATGTGTTATTACGACGAAAGTTGGTGAGAACCTAATTTCAATGTCAAATGACTTGAGGAACGCCGCAAGTTCTTCATTAGGTGACCACAGCGCGTACTTTCTTTGAGCTTTGTTTAGTGAAGCCATACCAAACCAGTTAATATTTAAGGCTGTTGCTTGCCAGCTTAGCTTCGTTTGCAAGCTAAATTTGAAACTGATTTGTAATTCATTTCATCTTATTTCTATCGCTTTGAAACTTAACACTCTGTGGCAAAGTGTAAACTCACCAAAACCTAATTTTAACGCAGTTAGCGTCAACCTCCTCTGCAATATTAATTTGCTCAATGCTCAGTGTAACGGTAGCGGTAAATTCTAAGTTAGCAGTATTCGAAGTAATCCACAGATTTTAATAAAAGCAATGTTTAGGAAGGATCCTGGGTTAAGAATATTTCCAGGAGCATAACACAAGATTATCTGTTTTAGAGGTGAACAGAGTTGACGTGTAATGAGTTTAGGTGATGGGAGGCATGGTGGGCTTAGATCTGGTGGGGCTAAGATATAGTAAGTTTAGTTAGGTAGACTTTTAGTATGGTAAGTTTTCGTGTGGTGGATTAAATTGTGTTGGGATTAGGCATGGTAAGAAAAAGCACCATTTCTATTCCCTAAAAACTTAACTTTACATAACATAGTATAGCATAGCATAACATAATGTATCGTAACATAACATTTAATTACCTAACATAACTTAACATACACATTACATAGCATCACATAACTTAAAGTCACTTAACGTAACTTAAATTTGTAGCGCGATTAATTTTAGATTAGATATTTCAGGTATGGTGACTTCATGTTTGGCATATTAATATTGCAATTTACTACTGCCGCGAAAAAATTTTCACTACAAATCCGATTTGTTCGTCAAACAAATTTTTTTTACGATTTTGGACCATGATTTTCATAAAAAAGTTAAATTCTTACCTTGCATTTCTTTCATTTAAAGCCCATATGTCTACCTATGTCATTTGAGGTCATTTAAAAATATTAAAAACGCATGTTTATTAATTTTGAATTTCGATATTAATAGTACGAATATATTTTTTCATAAATAACTGCTGGAGTCTTTCTGTATACATACATATATGTACTTAAATGTATGAATTTTTAAAAATAACATTTCCGTACTCATTCCTATTTGTAAACAAAAAAAATTAAGTTTCTTTAAGTCGATTCTTTATTGTTTAATATTGCTTTGATTTTTGAAATTATTTTTTTCATTTATCCCTTGCCTTTAAAAACAAATCCCGACGATAGAGATATACACGAAAAATGTAGGTTTTACATTATTTTTTTTTATTTATTTATTTTATTAACAAAAGTGGAACAATGAAATAATTATTTTTACACGAAAAAATGAGCACTGGCTGCCAGGGCCTTCGGCTACTTATTCCACCGCGTTACACACATTCTGTCCTATAAACCAAATGTACTTTTTCGGAAAGGGGAGAAAAAATAAAAATACACGTGTATCGGCGATTTTCGTGTACACGTCAGAATTTAATTTTTTATTTTTAACCCTTTTTACCCTTTTAACCGATTTTAACCCTTTTTCCGTGATCCAATCGAGCTGAATTTTTGCAGGCAGACTCGTGGAAATGTCTGTATCACGTCAAATTTAAAAATAGATTTTTATCAATTCTCAGATTTTCATGAGTTTTTGTTTTGAAAAAAAAAAAAAACTGACGTGTACATGAAAATCGCCGATACACGTGTATTTTTATTTTATCTCCCCTTTCCGAAAAAGTATATTTCGTTCATAGGACAGAACTAAAGCTCGTTTTTGTAACGTAGTGTTCTATTTCTGTTAAAAATTTATATTTGCATGTTTTTGTAAAACATGAAATATATTAGTGTGTAGTAGTGAATATGCCCTCTTTGGAGTAAAATTTTAATATTATGACATTAAGGCTTAGGCTTTTAAAATGGCTCTATAGATATAAAATAAAATATTGAGTTTTATTTTTTTTTTGATTGAAAATCCACAGCTTTGCCAAACGAAAAACTGCTATAAGGGCCCTTCATGTAAATGACATTGCAAGATTATCTACTTCACAGACATGAACAAAAGTTTCTTATCATTTGTCAGTGCATGCTGCATACGAAATCCAAGGCATAACTTTCGAGCAATCCTGCTTGTCAACTTGCCGCCGGCTAAAACGACAAAGTTGTTAACCTTGGGCGAAATGTCGGAACGTATTTAGCCTGGCGCAACTTAGCTAAATGAAGCTGTGTACTCGTATATTTGTTGAATTTTCAAGCGGAAATTCGTTTGCGCATATGTTAGTTGCATACCAAAATAACCACACATACACACATACACATATTGGTGGTATGCATGTTAAATTGCATTTTAGTAGAATTTTGCATGTATGCACTTGTTGAGTTTGCAATTAGAATTAGTTATCGGCTTTGCTGTTAGGCGATTTTTTTATATTTTATTTGGATTTTGTTGACAAATTTCTTTAGTTTGCAAAGCAGGAAGTTCCGTTACGGCAATTGCAGTGAAACATGCAGAGTTTTTTTTTTAGCAGTCGCTGTGTTAGAAGTTTCTTCAGAGGATGTTTGTAGTAAGTGCAGTTGGGGAGGTTTGTTGAATAGTAGCTGACTAGCATAAAAACGAGCAAAGTTTACGAATTGTCTGAATAAGTATATGTTTATATGCTCGTTATTTTAGTCTAAGCATTGCAGAGAAATGATTTGACTTAATGCAAGTAAGTAGGGCGGGAAGTTTAAGGCAATGTAAATTTCACATGCGTTTTTGTTTTTTTTTTGCTGAATAAAACAAAATTTTTATTTTTGAAATTCCGAATATGCTATTGGAAAAATTGTTGCAAGAACAGTTTTGAAATTTTTATGATGATAAAAAACTATAAATAAAAGACGTTGTGAATAGCGGCAACACAGAAAATTTTCGAAATTAGTGCTTTAAAGTAATACGGATATGTTGTTCCTTGAGGTAAAAACGCTTTTTGAAATATTCGTAAGGTAAGCCAGGCGCCATTCAAAAGAGCACTTACTCAATAATATTAAAATAAAGTACATTGTTGTTATAATTTATTGCTCTTGGCACAGAATTGATCCGAAGTTCTCGTGGTTTAGTTAATGAATTTTGACGTTTATTACAACTTTTTAACACTTTCGGTTATTATTTGCCTTATGGCATAGTCGCTTTTCAATGCCCGTTTAATATCCAAACACTTATGTATACAGTTTTATGTATACAGTTTTTTTAATTAAATTAAAAGAAAAAATCCAGTAAATTTTTAGCGTTCGAAAAGCAATCGTTCTCACGAGTTTTATATTTTATACAAAAGATCACTTCATAAATGTGTAAGTTTTATTACAAAAATTAGGTTATTTGCTAACTTTGTGTAAATATGGTAGTTTGGCGATATTTTTGATAACTATTTAAAAATAAATAAAAATATTTCTTAAAATTCAAATTTGTGTTAAATTTTTCTTTTTTTAAAGCATTCTATGCCATATGGCATGATACCTCAAAAAAAGTAGTTAACAATTTTTTTTTGATTTGTCATTACGGTTTACGTATTTATGGTGAGAAGATGTAAAATAATGGTTTTTAAAGTTAAAAACAAAAAAGAAGTTCCGAGAGGGTTAAGCTTCAAACATTTTTCATTGTTATTATCATCGGCCCTGCCACAGTCCTAATGGGAAAACTTTCCAATAAGGAATCAGGCTTTGAAAAAAATGACTTATAAGGGAGAGAGGGTATAAGAGGTTCCCTCTGATAATAAATCTGAAAGTCCCACCCTCAGCAGGCTTATAGTTCTTAAGTAATTTGCTGTTAAAGTTGCGAAAAATTTCAATTTTAAACTCACTTTCTCCTTTGTGCAGCAATGAAATGAAAAGCCGTGCCACACGTGAATGTCAAAAAAACGAAAAAAAAATAAAGTCTATGCGCATGTTACGATATTTATGTTACGAAATATGGATTTATTTGAGAAAAGCACCGCAGGCCTTAATTGTGGTGTATTTACTTTTGAAACGTATGACAGCACACTTTTGCTCATACTGTCGGCCATTCTTATTTATGTTTGTTTGCGAAAAGTGGAACATCCCCACCAAATTCCTTCTACTTTCGCTAAAATCGCGTATGGTTACTAATTGGAAAGCCAACCCGTCTTAAAATGAAAGCTATGCCTCGGAATTTTTTTACAATATTTACATATACTGGTGTAATAATATTACAACTCAAAATTCATATACAAATATGAGCTGTAAAAGAGACTTCAACGTGATGCATTGATTTTTTCATGTTCTTATTTTCTAATATATTTCGATTAAAAAATGTTATTCTACAGAATATTCTTATCAAACAAAATCTTCTTGAATACCCCTTTTTGGTACAAATTAACATTTAAGCAAAATATCGCCAAGACTCGCGTGTAAAATTAAGCTCACGCACTGTCACGAAGTCAATTTTATCTGTTCTAAATTATAAACTCAAAAAAGTAGCTAATAAACGAAAAAATCGTTCACACTTAAACGTGAAATCAAGCTTGCGTACTATCACGAAGTCAATGTGATCTGTTCTAAAACTGGCTCTAACTAACGCAGGAAAAGTCATGACATGACGTGACTGACATAAGGAACACACACATGCACAAATCTCGTTCACGCATAGTGTTAAATTTTAAATTTTCAATCTATTTAAAGCATTTGAGTTGAGCTCTTTTTCGTGCGTCTTAAACTTTTTTCCTCCAATTTAGAAAAATTAAGGGCAAATATTTCAACTGCAGTTCTTCTGCGGATATTTCAATGGCGCTTCAAGTATGAAGGTTTAATTTAATTTCACGAAGTTTTCAATTGACAACTCGACATTGGAAAATTAAAAAAAAAACTTTACTCCAGGTTTTAACAAAAAAAAAAAATTTAATCAGTCAACGATAGCACGAATGTAATAAAATTTTATATTTTTATAATAAGTCAGATGGCTGATAAAAACTACGAACGCGTTTAAATATAGCGTTGTGAAGTTGACACCACCTTATGCGAATTTTAGAAAATAATATATATCGTTCGTTTGTCCATCGTTTGTCCACGTTTGTCCAGCAAAAATTTTCGTTTGTCCACCCTTTGTTCAAAAGTTATTTAAAAAACAAATTTTTATGAAAAAAAACCCAAAAGTGAAAAATTAAACTTTTTTCAAGCTAAATCGTTTGTCCATCGTTTTTTAGGTTTTTTTCATAAAAATTTGTTTTTTTAAAAACTTTTGAACAAAGGGTGGACAAACGAAAATTTTTGCTGGACAAACGTGGACAAACGATGGACAAACGAACGATATATATTATTTTCTAAAATTTGCATAAGGTGGTGTCAACTTCACAGGGCTTTTAAATATAACTTCTTCTCTTCTCTTTTTGTGCCATGGCTCTGACTTGCTGCGCCTTACAGCTGAGTGTGTTGCGCTATAGATCAATGAAAGTCAAATAAAGAATAGTTTTTAGTGCATCTCTGCAAATTATAATAATTTTTTTCATACATTTTTTTTTAAATTAGAAAACAGCACTTACAATTTACGTTTATTTTTGATGATTAACAAAAGTTAAAATTTGATTTCTACTTTACGGTCCAAAATAAAAGCTGTAATTTAATATTCTAATATTTTTCGTTCAAATCAATATGTATATCAATTATTTTTTCATATATAATTAAAGTTTTTGGCTGAAAAGACTTTAATTTATTTTATATCTGTTTAGAAAAAAACTTTTGAAAAATAAAATAAAACTTTTTATTGATATTTTCAAGTAAAAAAATGGAAAAAAGTAACAATTAATTTTTACTTAAAAAATAAATAAAATTGTTTAGCAATAACTGAATACTAGTATAATAGCTGTCACCAAAATAACAGAAGCGGTGATATTTTCACCAGTTTGGTCTATTTACTTAATTTTAATTAGTTGCTTATATTTCTTTTATTAAAATTTAGTTCGTTTAAAAAAAAAACTCCATTTTTTAAACTTTATACAAAGTTCATAGTAATTAAATAACCTTTTGCTATCAATTTCGAAATTATTTACCTATTTTCTTTAAATTGCGTTTATGTTTATTTTAAATATAAAAATATATTTTGTTGAAATATTATATGAAAGCATATGTGAAAAAAATATCCCAAAAATTTGCGGCCATTTGTAGCGATTTGTAACTTGCACTTTACTAAAATTTCATGAGAAATGTTTGCCGTCTTTTTCAATCTCTTTTTTATTACAAATTTTAATAAGGCGGCTTTTTTCAGTCGCAAAATTATTTTTAGCTTTTAACTGAAAACATTTAATAACTCTAATTAATATAAAATAGTAGGTTGATATAAACTTTCGCAACAACAATTTTTTGCCTACATTTAAATTGATGTTGATATTCATTTTTTTTAATGTCATTCAAACGAGAATATGTATCAGAAATAATTTGCTTAAAAAGTATTTCTGTATAAAGTTAAAGGCACTCTTTGCTTAAATATGGTTATACTAGTAGCTAAAGAAAAACAAACGCAAACTTCTATATCTTACCAGTCAAGTGTAATTTGCATATTTAAAAAGATTTTAAAAAGT
Organism: Philophylla caesio; assembly: GCA_963971545.1. Taxonomy (NCBI): domain Eukaryota; kingdom Metazoa; phylum Arthropoda; class Insecta; order Diptera; family Tephritidae; genus Philophylla; species Philophylla caesio. Next base: position 116,552,570 of record OZ020606.1, on the reverse strand, counting down.
AATCTCGAAAATAATACTCGAAGTTTGCAATCGAATATGGGCCCACATATACAAGTTATCTAATTTCCTTCAATTTACTGAAGTTGCGGCAAATTTATTAAGTTTCACACACAAAAAGTTTGAAGTAAACCAAATAACCCAAAGTTGTTCTCAAACTTCTTGTTTGCCTTTTTTATTTACGCCTTTTGTGTATCCGCCACAACATAGGAAATCTTATGAGCTTAGCATTGCTTTTTGTTGCCTTAGAAATCACTAAGCTTTGACCTTTAAACCTGAGCATCCTGAAATTATTTACAAAGACGGCACAAGAGTTTTATTTAGTTAAGTTACGACACCACAGGTGTGTCAGTGGATAGCTTGAGATACTCGTCAGCGTAAATGATAAATGAATTTCTGCTGAAACTTAATTTGCATACTCGCACATGAAAAGGCACATATGAACATACATACATAACACATGTATGTATGTCTTAGCATGAACTTTGATGCTGCCTTTTGTCCTTTTCGTGGACCTTTTGAGCTTCAACAAAACCTCTCTCAAGCCAAAAACACTTACAAATACTACAATATTCATTTGTAGGTATGTATATATGTGACTTTAACGACAGACACCATTTTCGTTTGTGCACTTACAAAGCTTTTGTGTGAAGTTTTTGATTTCAATGGTAGAGAATAACTTTCAAATGCACGCACAATTTTATTTAAAAAAACAACGGTCGAGGGAATATTTGTTGTTTATGGGACCGTTTATCACTTATTTTGACAAAAAGGAATGTGTAAATACTAGGGGGTTCGATTATTCGACTTTTTTGTAAAGCCGGTTGTTAATTTTTAAATCAAGAAAAAACCGAGTAAACCGGTTCTTGTTTCAAGTAGAAAAACAAGCTTCACAAATGTGCATACATGTTACTAAATGCTATTATTGCTATGAATGAAATCTGTGGAAAATTAAATGTAGTCACAATTTTAGACCAGTTGGTATTAATTCGTCTAAAAATAAAGGCTCTAGGCTCATAAGAGTATAGTCTATCAATTATGACCAGTTGATAAGCAGGTCACAGAATTTAAGTTAAAACATAAAAAATAAAAACGTTAAAGCGAGAAGAGGCAATAATATGCAACTCATACAAAGTCTCAAATTTTAAAACTTGAGATTATACCAAATTGCTTGTTGTGAAAAAGGCGTGGTACTCCAAGGTTTTTCCGTACTCTTATGACATTTGTCTAAATCTCTGGAGTAACAAGCTTAAATGGACGTTTTTTATACGGACTTTTCTAAAGCGTTCGATAAAGTTAACGATACGATCCTCTTGGATAAACTATGTAGTTATGGTATAAGTGGGAAGCTCCTTGATTTTTTCTTCAGTTTCCTGAATGGTCGTAAGCTTGTTGTTAAAGTTGACTCATTTGAGTCTAAAATTTTAGTTGACGCATGGTCAGGCGTACCCCAAGGGACTCACCTCGGTCCGCTGCTATTTCTAATTTTTATAAAAGATTTGCCAAACTGTTTTAAGTTTTCTAAATGTTTAATGTTTGCCGACGACGTTAAGCTGTTCCTGAAAGTACGTCATTTGAGAGATTGTATCAATCTTCAAGCCGATCTTATTGAATTTGAGAAATGGTGTATCAACAACCATTTATACCTTAATATTAATAAATGTTGCTTTGTGACTTATTCTAAGAAGCCTGAGAGTATTCTTTATAGTTATGTTCTATGCAATTGTTCTCTCAAACGTAGCTATGAAGTAAAGGACCTGGGGGTTATTTTTGATTCGAAACTTTCATTTTCAAAACATATTGATTACATTGTATCTAAGTCATTCGCTATGCTTGGGTTCATACGAAGAAATTCTTAAGACTTCAAGGACCCCAATACTTTAAAATCTCTTTACATTTCATTAGTAAGAAGTCGCTTGGAATATTGTGCTTTGGTCTGGAATCCCTACTTTTGGATCCACTCAAATAAAATTGAAAAAGTCCAAAAGTTAATTACTAAATTTGCTTTTTTGAAGTTGCACTGGCAAGATCGTCCTCCTTCATATATTGGTAGAAGGAAACTGCTTGGTCTGCAATCTCTCCACGAGAGAAGAATTTGTCTTTCATTAACCTTTGTTTACAAATTAATTAATGGTAGCATAAATTGCCAACAACTTAGTAACTTTCTCACTATGTATAATTCTGAAAGAGATCTTGGGAACAAGCGCTTATTTGTAGAATCTTTTCATAGGAACAATTACTCATATAACGAGCCGATAGCTAGATGCTTGCGTTTATGTAATACCAACAATAATGTTGTTGATTTTAATGTTAACTTATACAGGTTTAAATTAAGTTTACTCGCTTTATTTAATTAAATTTATCAATTAGTCTGTAAGAAATTTCTTTGTAGACTGAAATCAAATAAATAAATAAATAAATAAAATCTTCTTAAATATAATTGCTGCGTCTTTCCTACAAATCGTTTGAATTTCGAATATGACGATTGTCTTATCTAATTGATATTTAAGCACTTTGCGGTTGCTGTTTTAACAAAAAAATATATACAATAATTTATAAAAAAACCTGAGAAAATCGGTTTGAAAAAATCGAGTAAAACACCCTAGTAAATACACTTTGCAGAAATTGCAGAATTATCTAATAATTTTCTTTCTTAATTTTTTGCATAATTTTTCCATTACGGAGAGCCTATTACGATACATAGCGACAGAGTTTACATACATACACATACAAGTTTTTTAATGTAGAGTTGCGCTTAAAGAATTTGTCACCAGCAACTGCCTTAAAAAGTTTAATACGTATTTACTTAGAAGCGATTTTATGTTGAATACAGTATCGCTCATAATAATAATCAAACTATTTATTGCAGCATAAAAATGTGTTTGGAGCAAAAAATTAAAAAAAATATTACAAATCGGGTGGATGAACGATTTTCCCATTTGCAATGAGAAAAGAAAAATGATAAATAATAATTAGCCGTCAGGTGGCGCTGAAATTAAGATATTTAAAAAATTTTCGCAAAACAACAAAATTGAAATACTCGTTAGGTGGCGCTGAAGTCGATTTATTATTAAAAATTGCAATTACGACTTGATATGACGCATTAAAAAAATGTTAGAGACGTGTCAAATTTCAACACAAACTATACACGTATATTGAGAAATATTGAAAATGTATTTTATAAATATATGTAGGTAGGTAAGTTCATTGTCAAACAAAAACAAGTTTCAAAATAAAGAGAAATTAAAAAACATTTGTTAAAAACAAATTTCATCAAACTTTCATGAGAGTTACATTTTTTTAAAGCTTTATAAAATATTTTTGAGCACGCAATTTTATAGCTTAATTAATATCCGAATAATAAAAAGTAATTCACAGGTAGCTTCGCAGTAGTTTTTTTTGGATTCAGAAATAATCATTCAGTTTTTGGGTTTTTCTTTTAATAATCAGAAATAAGATACTTTTGTGTTTGGGAATGACAATAAACTAATTTTTTGCAGCTTATTTGTGGGTCAAAATTTATTTTTTTTTTATAAAAATAATTATAATAAATTTACAAAATTATCTTAATGTGGTTGTGCTATGTTATGTGAACACACACATACACACATATGTAATATTTTTTTTCCATACACGCGATTGACTTGAAATTTTACTACATCGAAAATTTCAAATATTCAGGCGAACACATTCACAAATATTTTGCTCTCAAATCACGTCGAGCCAAAATAACAAATTTCCATGTTGCGTATACGCAACGTCTGCCCACCTTGCTGGCTTTGCTACAAATTGCCGCCAGTTTGGCGTTTAGTTTGAGTTTGCCTAAAATTGTGAGTAGCGGAAATCATATTTATACAATCAATATTTCGTATCGCTTGTGGCATCCGTAGCCTCATTCTATTCTATGCGTTCATACCCACTTTGTATACACTTACTACATTCATAGTCGCTTTCACTCCTCTGGCACTTTTTACTCTCCTTTTTTACTCATTTAAAGCCACAAAAAGAGTTTTCAATTTGGCATTTTGCTATTCAATTAATCGTTGCAGCTGCGTTGGTTTGCTTAGCTGATGTTGAAAAAAAAAAAGAAACATTTCACTCTTGCATTAATTTCATTTTAGAGCAAATCGAGTGTTGAGTTCGTAATAGCAAATTGGTTTCTCGCTTTGATGCGTTTGAGTGTGCGCCTGCAAGTGAGTGCCGATGAAACAAAGATTTCTTTTTTGTATTTTAAATTGCTTAATTGGCAGACCGACCGAACACTAGGTTCATAGATAAATAGACGATAGTTGCGTGAAATAAAAGCGATTTTTTTTAATTCATGCCTTGGTATTTTGGTTTCAAATTGAATCGCATTTAATTTTGGTTTTCTTTGTTGAGTCGAGTGTATTGCGTTTTTTTCGACAGTGAGTTCATTTATGCTTCGATTAAAATTGAATGCTTATTAATTTTTAGAACAAATGAAGGGCAGTTTCTAAGGTTTTAGATTAAAATGCGTTTAGTATCATGCTCCTGAAAACGTTAAACCCAACTGCAATAGTTTACCTGGCGAAGATGGCTCTCGACACAAAACGCCAAAATATGTTTATTTCCTCATTTCAGGATAGACAGTAATAATTGCTTCTTGCAATTTCATGCAATTTGCGAAAATTAAAATTTTTGTAAACATTTTTTGAGCATTCTATATAAAAAGTATATGAAATTAACTTAATAACCATCAACTATTTATATGTAGCATATTACTGAAATGACTGTAAGATATATCAATACGTGAAAAATTCACCTCCTCATATTTTGAAATAAAACTACCTTTGCGTGGAAGAATTTAATATCCAGTCACAACGTATAGCACATTTATGCCCGAATTCAGTAACTTCGTATCATCTCAAGTCTCAAAATGAGCTAGAGATATTGGTTTGAGATTAGAGGCTTTATTATGAGTCTAATGGATGCCAACTGGCCTAAAATTGTGACTTTTTTCTCTATTAGAGACTGAGACTGCTCACTGAATTAGGGGGTTAATGTCTGCCAATCTTGAATGATTTTCCAACTTAATGAGCTGCCTAAAGGTATGCAATGTCGGACGGCAATTCATTTTTATTGCCAGACAAATGCAATAATTAAGATTCATAACTCAATTAACCCCCGAATTCAGTAGTTTCAAAATAAAGCCTCTTGTATCAAAATAAAGTCTCTAAATATTGACTTGGTGATGAGCAAGGCACAAAAAATTAAAATAAAAAACAAAAAACGTGTAAGCGAGAAAAAGCAATCATCTCTAGCTTATTTTGAGACTTGAGATGAGACTGAGTTACTGAATTCGGTGAAGTGTTAAAGATAATTTAGACACTTGCCCATGCCTTTCTTCTGCGTTGAATATAAAAATGTCCAGCATATTTTTAGGCGCCTAAAGTCTCTCGGCAAATGGTTCAAAACTAAACTAAGTAAACTGTGATAGTGGGACTTTCTTCAACTTCTTAACTACTTTTTTCCATCCAATATTGCTTTTTAAAGCTAGAATTGTAAGTTAACTCATATAAAATTATATTCACGAAGTGAAAAAGGAATTTTCTTTTATACAAATTTCTAAAATCAGTCTGAAGCTCTCGTTATTTTATATTTTCAAGAAAATTTACAGCAACGGCAAATAATTTTTTCAAACTCGTTTTTTTATATCTTCAAGAAAATTTACAGCAACGGTAAATAATGTTTTCTAACAACCGAAATAATGAAAAATATTTCTGGTGATTTTTCTTAAGACCTGTTTTCAAGCCCTAATAATGAAGATAACTAAAATCGATTGCAAATCAGAATGAAATTTCTATTAGAAAATAGTTTTTATGATGTAGGCAACCCATTTTTTAAAAACACAAATGATTAATTCAATTTGTTGAATAAATGAATATTGGCACGAAGAAGGTCAAGCAATCGATTATAAGTAAGAAAAAAAATATTCTTTGCTAAGGCTAAAAAATATCAAAAATATGCTACTTTTTTGCGAGTAGACTGCCGAAGTGAAATAAAATACCAAAAATAAATAACAAAAGGTCTAAATACATACATATGTAGTATGTATAACCGTGTTTACGAATGATGAAAATAATACACACATTTTTTGTAATACAAATACAATATACACGTAACAACGACTGCAATCTAATCTACCTGATCCAAAAATCAATATGCCGTAAATATTTTGAATATTCCCAAAACGCTGAACAACTGTTATTGTTGATTAGCGCAGTGATGGGGAAAAATTAATCAACGAGCATCGTATGTATTTGTGTATGTATGTACCCAGTAGGAAATACCACAAACAAAAAAGGAAATATTTGCAAGTGATTAATTTTTTGATGATAGTGAAACAGACTTTGTGCTGAATATTATTGTTTTTATTACAATTATTTATATTAACTATTTAGTTTAGATAATCGTTTTACAAAATATAGTTGAACACACATAAAACTAAAGATCTTGGCTTTTAGATTGAAATCATAGAAAAGGACTTGAGGAAGATGATTTTATAATTCACAAAAAAAAGTTTAGAAATTCAAAGAAAAACAAAAATTTACTGACTATTTACGCGTCTGTGGCAGAAGTACCGAAGTGTGCTAAGCTTAAAGAAAACAATATCTTTTTATATTTATATTATTATTATATTTACTTGTTTTCTAAACAATAAAATCACTACTAGGTAGTTAGTTCGAAAACAATTTACTCCTAAGCAATGAACAATTCGTAGCCCAGTTTTTGACAAATAAAATGAAATAAATAGTCGTGCGCGTATATATATACGAGTATATACCCTGTCGGAAATCAAAGTGCTTTAAAAGTAATTTTAAAAGTACTTTTTTTCTAACCACAAGTGGTTTAAATTCATTCTATTTTCATGTCATCAACTAACTTTTTTAACATGGCGATGTCCTAGGAGCAAGTCAATTAACCGACTCTGCATTTGATTTCAACCACTTTCAAATATATTTGAAAGAAAGAACATTAAAATTACTTTTTTTGCAAACTGCAAATAAATTTATTTCCAGCTACTTTAAAAATGCTTTTTTTACAACTATTTTAAACTTGATTTGTTTTTAAACTTCTTTATTTTATACCTACTCGTTTCTAACCTTTTAAAAACGCATTTTAGTTTAGTTTTTATAAAATATATTTACATATGTATTTTTGTTTAAATTAAGTAAGGAATTCAGTTCATTTACACGTTTTAAATAAAATTCAATTTAGTTTCTTCTGCATACATACTTCGTAACAACATTGTTTTTTTTACCGCCTGAATGGCCTTGCGAGTAACTTCCTTTGGAATCACGCATCCTTAAGGATCACTCATTTTATGGGCTCGCCCACTGTTTTACTTTTCAAAAGCGGATGGAAATTAAGAAAAGCTTTTAATCTTTTTTTTTTCTTGAGTTCCTTTGAGGTTGAAATTCATTACAACGTTCCTGGACAAAAGAGCCAAATCATCTTTTTAGGTTTTCCTTTCATTAGGGACTTCATTCCATCAAGCTATAGAATATATGGGAAAAGACTTTAGATAGATATTTAGAATATTATGAATATATTAGCTTCTCACGTAAATTGTTTTATTTTCTTCGTAAATATTTTCGGCTGTCACTTCGTCATCTGTTTTTATTTTTATTGGAAATTGTAAGTGAATGACACAACAGCCTTCTGCTGTCGGATGAGAGTTTTTATGAGTACAGTGTATGTATATACTAAACACATATGTATACTATATGGATTCAATTAAAAAACTTCCAAGTTTCTCTTCACTGCAAATGCTTTTAAATTATTTTGTATTACGCTCATATAAATATACGAGTACGAAGAATTAAAGACTCGCGCGCTGCATTTGTTTCAAAGCAGTTGATTTCCAACTACTTTAAAATTGCTTAATTTTTCAGACTGTCTGCTTTTTTCCGACAGGGTAGATATATGTGTGTGTGTGTGTGTGAGCGTACGTGTGCGTTGAGCTGAAAATAATGGATATTTCATATCAGAGGTAGTGAGTAAGAAACTGATTGATTGATTGATTACCAGTAACTGATGCTTTCGCTACTAATGTAATATGCCAGTATTATATAAAGGGTGTTTTGTTTTTTAGACATGTGGTTTTTTAGAAGAAATTCCAACCGATAGGTCCAATTTTCGACCACTTTTTGCAGCAATTGGAGCCCTTTGTCAGCAATAATGCGCCGTATATTGTCATTTAAGGTACATATCTTGAAATGGCAAACCTAGCTGAAAAAGACCAACTCCGAAAAAAGTATTACCTCACTGAAAACCAGACGTCTAAAAAAAACACCCGTTATATACACATACATACATATATGTACATATATAAATAGTATTTGATGTTGATTAATAGACACACATCCTTATATACTCGTACATGTTCATCAATACGTAAGCAAACTTATATATTTCCTAGAATGTTTTCTAGATTTACAAAAAAAAATTAAGAACACAATTTTGTATGTATAGCATATATTTTTTTTTTGAGATTAAAGATACGAGTATAAATTTCGGAGTTTCAGCAAGAATATTTCAAATGAATACCAATATACAATGAACGCTAATGCTATACCTGAATATATTTGTTGTTATGTTTTTCAAATAAAGCCAACAGTGTGTTTTTTGGCTCTTTAAAATATTTTTAATTTTTTAATTCTTTGAAGCAACCTTATGCATGTTTTTAGAATGAAAATTTTTTTATATCATATAGTACGATGCTCTTCTGTCCCAAATCAATATTTTATAACAATTAACTTAACTTTTTTTTTTAATAAAAAAGCCAGCAAATATCAAGCAGCTAAAATTTAAACTTAATTTTTTTGTTAGAAAATTAAAGAAATAACTTTTTTTTTTCGGTTAATATTAATCAAATAAAATTAGGTTTTACGTTTATCGATGAAGTATAAAAGTTATTGGTATTACGAATTTTTTTTTTCGCTACCTAAATAGTTTAAAAACGAGTTAATGGTGATACTGTTTTTATACATATTTGAACAAAAATAAATTTTTAAAATTTTCTTTTTCTTCTTTTATGGCACTACAACCATTTGTCGGTTTGGGCCGAGACCAAAAAGCTTCGCCACTTCCCTTTCTCCTTAGCTAGGTTTCACCAATAAAAGACAGGTCCTTCTGCACTTGGTCTTTTCGTTGGTCTTTTTCTTTCCAGTGTATTCGTGGTCGCCCCTACCTCCATTGTCCATCCATCGTCCATAAGAACATACGTCACTACACAGCTCATACAGTTCATACAGTTCCATAAATCTTGCGAAGCAAGAAAGAAAATTAATTATATTTTATTCTTCATCACCACTTGCCCAGGCTTTAAAAAAATATAAAAGTCCATTTATAACTTAAATACATACAGTGACGGATATATGATTTGAAAACAAAATCTATTTGAATGCAGTTTAATAGTTAGGTTTATTTATTTATTTTTTAGAGTTTTCAATTAAAATTCAGTTGATTTACTAACAAAATGACATAAGACCTAGTTCAGAACTTTGTAGAAAGTTAAAAAAGAAATAAAAAAATTTGCATCAAATGCAGAAACAGAAAAGTTCGAATTTGTTTCTAAATGCAATTTCATAGTATGCTCATTACAAATTTTTGGGGTTTTTTTACTACGTTTGCTGCTATATTAGAAAACCCGATTATATTTTTGTACGGAAGGAAATCGTAACCTTATAGACTTGGCGAAATAATAATAATATAAGTTTTACAACATTTTAGGAATCTATTAAATATTTTACTAAAAATGTGTAAACTACATATAAATAACTGCTTACCAAGTCAAAGTCCAGCACTTGTGAGAAAAATTTTGAAAATTCGATCAACATTTGTTGAATAATTTCTAACTTGCAAATTTTTAAAAGTGACTTTTATTAGTTACTGCATTGAGTTTCAAGAAAACAAAATATATAAAATCTTAAATAAAAATAAGTGGCATATACATATGTGGGCTCCTTGCGATAATAAAAAAAGGGAAACTTGTTATTTTTATTTAATAGAACTTTTTATTTTAATTTTTACTTTAGTTTAAACAAATCAAAATTAAATCTATAAAATTAAATTTTAATTTTAATATTAATTTAAATTTTATGTTTTATTTTAATTTCAATTTGAATATTAACTTTAATTTTTTATTTAATTTTAATTTTATGTCTAATTATAATTTTAATATTAATTTAAATTAAATTTAAATAAATTAATTTTATTTTTAATTTAAATTTAAATTATAATTTTAGTTTTAATTGTAGTTTTAATTGTAGTTTTAATTGTAGTTTTAATTTTAATTTTAATTTTAATTTTAATTTTAATTTTAATATTAATTTTAATTTTAAATTTAATTTTAATGTAAATTTCGGTTAAAAGAAAATAAAAAATTATAAGCAAAGCTTAGCCAATGTGCGTTACTTCATTGATTTTTTTTAAATTTAACAAATTTTCTGCAAGATAGCTGTGTGCATTGCGCTGATTCTTATTTAAAAAAAAAATGTTAAAGCATTTCTTACAATGTTGGTTACTTGTTGCCAGACAACTTTCTATTTTCTTTAAATTTTTGGGTCATACATCAACCGCTTGTGCTCCTAAACTTAAATTTAAATATGTTTTTTTATTATAATTTCAATTTTAGTTTCATTATAATTTCAATTTTATTTTAACTTTAATTTTAATTTAAGTTTTATTTTAATTTAAAAACTTTCAGGATGATTGGTGTCCAGAATGATTCAAAATATAGTACGAGTATGCGTCCCACAGTGCAGTGCATAAGTGCAGAGAAAAATGCTTTATAAATAAATTACCAACAATTGCAATCATCCATAAGACTATTTATGCTTGAATTATTACTGACAATATTATATTTCATTTCCTTTCAGCGATTATTATCAAACAGTCTGGTATTAAGTCAAAGAATTTCTCAAAATAAAAAAAATTGTTCGCTCTAATAAATTAGCGAAATTAAGTGTTTTGGTGTGATGTGGGCAGAACAAGGAGTGTCTTTGTTAATTGTTAAGTATGAATTAATTTATTTATGTAGACATTTTCTTTTGGTTCCATATTTCCATGTATTTTCTAAATATTTGTGTTTAGTAATTATGAATAACTGCGTTAAAATTAATAGGAAAATAGTTGCAGTTTGTTTCAATGAACTCAATATGATACATTTTTAGTTATATGTATGTGTGCGTTCATCGATACTAATGCATACAATATTGAGACGTGCTCGGGCCCAAGCCAATTTTAACAAACTAAATATATATGCCAATGTTATTATTCGACACCCTGGAAATTAATCGATTTGGATGTAGTTATTAGTAGATTGCTATAAGCAATAACTTTGGTAAGACTAGCAATCAATTTCGGGTGTTATATTCGTAATGAAAATTGTATGCAAGTAAATATTTATATGAATTTGTGTCAGTTAGTTAATTTGATTTTTTTTTTCAAAAGTATGCTTAGCAATTTGAGTTGCAAACGAGCAAATATCATTTATTTTACATACACTTTCATAGCAATATTTGTTCGAATACTGTAATATATGCGTTTTAGGGGCATGAACCGTTTTTTCATAACAAAAAAATATTAACCTGCTTTTTTTTAATTTTTATTTGAATGTTGGCGGTACTAGGATATTTGGTCGAGTTTTTAATATTAATTTGTCATTTATTCAGTTGTAAACATTTTACCATTAAAACCCAGTTTATTCGGAGCCATAAATGTTGAACTTGTTTACAAATATTTTTAAGTTACTTATCGTATGCCGTTAGCCAAAATATAGGTTAATCCATAAAAAACGAAACTATTTTCAAAATATGTTTAATTTATTTTGCTATATTGTAGATCAAACAATTTGAGTAAGGTGAATTATAAGTTTCAAGTGCCTTAAAATGGTCGCACATTTTTTTCACGAATCTCTATAATTTTATGAGCTCGAAAACTGCATCAAATGCCTCGAAATTTTTATAAATATATTTTAATCAGGCAATTGCAAACTTCCAAACGTATTTTAGCCATTAAAAAGCTTCACATAAAATACAACTGCCGTATAACAAAAGACACGCCCACCACAAAAAGGAGCAGAAGCTCGGCTAAACACTGAGCTATGTATATACTCGTAAGGTAAACGCCAAATTATTATTATTATTATTAAAGTTAGGTTCCTCTATGTATCCTTTGTTAAAAATAACATAAAAAAAATTGCATAGTCAAAGGGGCTGCTATTCTTACAGTCAACGTAAACTTTTTTTTTTGTCATTCTTTGTTAAATACAGATTTTCAATTGAATATGTATTTTATTTGTGAGAAACTGGAACACAAAAAATCCAGCATAGGGTCCCCAAATAGCTTATATAAATGTATATAAAATATGCAACACTTGCGATCAAATATTATCTTCTTTCTTCTTCCTAGTTTATTAGAACAAGTCAATATTTTGGAATTGCAACTATTTTTAATTACACACATTTTTGGATAATCAATTTTATAACTCTATACAACAAAACATATCTGATGACTATTGTCATAAGTAATGCGCCTAAAACTAAGCCGCAAAAAATTGGTTTTAGCCTTTAACATTTGCAGGGTGGACAAGAAAATTTTAAGAGTTTTAAGTAATAATAATATAAGACAACGGAGATTGGATTTGTACAAAAAATGTACAAAACTTGATTTTTTATATATTGTTAAATATGATACATTTTTGAGGGCATAGTTTTAGGCGGCGTAGTTATTACAATAGTCATCAAGCGCTGGATATTTTTCTACTGCTTTAAATCGCTATCATTGGCTTATATGTTAGTAATTGCAAATCGAAGCAAGTAAATACAATAAACTCACATTGAGCCATTATGGTTTATTGCTAACATTAACATCTCGCAGTGTTGGATACTAAAATAAATATATCGGCGTGTAAAAGATGTTACGCGAAAGCCTTTGGCGAAAGCAAATCAATTTTTTTTTTAGGTAAAAGAAAAATAGTTGATATATTTTTGGGCGACTTACAAATTCCTTAGACACGCACTTGATTGACTTTTCGACTAAATATGTTGTCAAGTTGTCCTTGTTTGACTCACATTTTTGGGTATATAATTCACAACAACCACGCAAACACATTTCTAATTCCGCGCAGCTGTCAAAAGCAAATAAAGTCGAATCGATGAAATCAATCATTTTCGTGCGTGTGTATGTATGTATGTAATCATAATGGGAGGCCACGCGCAAAACGAACTTCGATAATGACTTTTTTGTTTGCTCTTACAACTTGTTACATTTTTTTTTTTTTTTTTTTTGTATGTTGCGGACTACCACATTAACAGGTAACTATCATAAAATCCTAGACATCATTTTTATTTACACACAAAAATACGAGTGATTTCTTTAACATGTTTTTGTACATACTTACATACATATGTGCATATACATACATACATATGTAGATGTGCATAAATATTTTATGATTGTTCATTTGTGTTACTTTTACAGGTGAAAACATGTCTGGCGGCTCCAAACATTGCCTTAGTCGCGCCTAAAAATCGATAACACATAATGTAGAAAGTTTTAGGTAAATTTTGTTATTTAAGGACTCTCCTAAAGTCTGGCTGCGCAGCGCAATGTGAAAAAAGTCATCGACTACATGAACATTTTTTCAAATTTAAAATGTTTAAAGATAATATTTTTTTTTTTTTTAATTCTATGAAAGGTTGAGACATAAGTTTGAAGTTTATCAGCTTTAATAGCTTAAATACAATGCCGCGTATGACGAATTTTTCATGTACATTACCAACGTTAGCGGCAGCGACCAAATACGAACCAATGTGACAATATGTTGAGTATTTTAGGTTTTAAAACCGAAGTAAACGCTATTTTCAACGCATTTTATGACTTTGTTAAATTGTTATTTTCTGTTCTAAATGTTTTAACTGTTCAATAAATTCACTCTTATTATATTTATTTTATGTTCTAAATGTTTTAATTGTTCAATAAATTCACTCTGTCAGCTGTCATTCAAGGTGCTTACGTTGTCGCCGTCATTGTGTTTTAGTGAGCAATATTTCAGGGTGAGCGTCGCTGAGGACGTCCGCTGCTGTGCGAAAATTCGACATTCGCCGGAATTGTGTTTAAGCTATAGCATTTGAAAATGTTGGTCTGTGTCTATCTCCTCGGTTAAGATACCAGGAAATGCATCTTGCGTTTTCCTCTCTCTGCTATAACCGAGTTGTATATATTAAGAATGCAATTTCAAAAGTTGAAGTGTGGCTTCCCTACCGCGAACTTACTTTAGAATTTTTATAATATCAAAAGTGTGTCTTAAAAAAAGAACCGTAGTTTGTCACAAAAAATTGATAGTCGGGCTTTCATCTTTGTGATAATTATGGACCTACTTTAAAATTATTAGTTAGATATACTACATACATACATACATATACAATATATGAATGTGCAGTATGATATGAGAAGTTTCAACCGAAAGTTATTTGTTTCATTTAGCTAAAATTTTTGAGTAGAGTTACCTACTTTGTAAAAAAAATTACGTTGCATACAAAAACGTGAAGCAATTTATTTTTCAACTAATTATATTTAATAAAAGGTACAATATTTCTTTAAGTGCAAGAAATAAACAATTTAAGGAGTAATATTTTTTATAAATTTTATTCTTATAAAAAACTATTTTGCGAATTACACTGCGTTACAAAAACGAGCTTTAGTTCTGTCCTATGAACCAAATATACTTTTTCGGAAAGGGGAGAAAAAATAAAAATACGCGTGTATCGGCGATTTTCATGTACACGTCAGAATTAAAAAAAAAAAAAAAAAAATCAGGAAAATCTGAGAATTGATAAAAATCTACTTTTTTTTTTTAAATTTGACGTGATACAGACATTTACACGAGTCTGCCTGCAAAAATTCAGCGCGATTGGATCACGAAAAAGGAATAAAAATCGGTTAAAAGGGTAAAAAGGGTTAAAAATAAAAAAAAAATTCTGACGTGTACATGAAAATCGCCGATACACGTTTTTTTTTCTCCCCTTTCCGAAAATGTATATTTGGTTCATAGGACAGAATGTGTATAACGCGGTGTTATACATATATGATAATTTTCCAAAATATTTTTTTATATAAATTTTATTTTTAATTCAAATAAAATGTTAATAAAATTTAAAAAAGTGAAAAATCGTTTTTGTAATTTTTTTTATACATGTAAAAAATGTTTAATTAAAGCTTTTTTTCTAACTGTGTTTTTCTGTACCAAGTCATACTCGTACATAGAAACTATGTATGTCGATTGAAAGATTTCAGAAATATGGCTGTCAGGTAGATAACTTATTTACATTCATCTACAAATGCACGGCTCTACAAAAAAATTTTCGTTCCCCGTCCTAAAGTTTATTTTATGATTTTCTGGTTAATTATGAACAAAAACGAAAAGAAAATACCTTTTTTTCGTATAAAGTATGCTTCTACATAGAATGCAAGGAGAACGTTTTAATCAGGACATTTTGAGCATCGAACAACGTTAGCAAGGCCAATACAATGAAAACATGATAAATACAAAAGCAAACTTTTTCATGCTACATATTTTTTTTTCGTCTAATTACGAACTAAAGTATCGAAATTTAATACTTTTGAGTCTAGGTAAAATTTCGTGTTGGTCCGTGTAGTTGTTTGACCCCATCCTCTATTTAAATGATTTTTTTTTAGCGTACTTTGAAATACTTTTCGAATTCCACAAGTCTGTGATGATAACTCTGCTATGGATTTTAATACTTTAGCGGCGATCATTGTCGAATGGAATTAATGTTTTTTTATTTATTCATTAAATTCAACAGAAATATTCCTACGCCTACCAAGAAATGCAGAAAATATTGAAACGAACAGTTTTCGAACCTATCGCATTGCAATTCAAAGTTTTCAATTATGCCCGCCGATCGACTAAGTGTTCTAAGAAACACTTCATCGAACTATCAACACCTGACTTTACTGTGTTTCGCATTTCATTTCAGAATCTTTGAAGAGCTGCAATTCTCCATTTCTCTGTATGAAAAAAATAAGGTGACAAAATTTGATGTGTTTGGCCATTCAATTTGTTCGGCTAATCGAAATTTTGTTTGCTTCCTCAATATTAACATGACAGCAAAATAACATTTTCCTTTTTTATGTTTACGTCGAAAACATTTTATATATTTTCCTACAAAATAAAAATGGTATATAAAATAAACATTAAAAAATATCGCGTTAGATACACAGATGTATATATATGCAGAAGAGTACGCAAAGAAAGAGTATTTGCTGTAATTCCAGTTAGCGGTTGATGAAATATTTTATAAAAGCAATCACCACACATACATTACATACATACATAAAATTTCGGTTCAGTTATTTTTCAATCAAGCAAAATTTTAAATTTTCACCTTTAATTAAGATTGACAATTGTACCCACATCAATTGCGGTATTTCAAATAAATTATTGCGTGTTATCTATCAACAGATGACGCTACTGCCGCTTCAACTGAATCTCTCTCACATCAACTCGTTTAGCGCGTCCTTGAAATTGTGTGTCTTCCAGCGTTGTGTCCTTCTGTGAACTCCCACTGTTGCGTGCATTGGAAATCAATGACGTCATAGAAAAGCTTCTAGCGTTTCTTATCACCTCCACTCTTGCTTTCACTCTCTATTGCTCCTCTCTCGTCCTTGTTTGCCGCTATATGATTCGTGCATCTGCTTATTTCAGTAGCAACCAAGTATATTCGTTTTTGTTGTTCAGCTGTCACTCTCATTGCATTTGTTGAACTTTTTTTTGCTGTCTTTCTTTATTTGGATTTAATAGTGAAAGTTTAGATGGCAAGAATTTCCCGCCAAAATGTTTTTCTACACATTTTTGTCATACTTCCCTTTCGCATTGAGTCATTCATTGTGTGTGTGCGTTTGCATTTTGCGTTACGTTGCTCATTCCTTTCTAGGTTACTGGGTCTCGTCTTTGCCTTCGATTGGCTTGTATTTATTTGTATGTTGGTTTTGTTGTATTATATAACACGTGTTTGCATAGATAGATTGCTGCTCTCCGCAGTTAATCATTTTTCGAGTTATCACATAATAAAAAAAAATAATCGAAAAAATAAACTGGAAAATAATGCATGTCTGGCATCAAGAAAATAACATCGCGAGTGACTCTACGTAAGCCGTTCTACCCGTGGATTTAAAAATCCAAAAAGTAAATGAAAACCAAGGCTGAGACACGAATAAGCATACAAGTTTTGGGGATAAATAAATACTTGTTTGGACTATTTTTTTGTACATCCACGCCACAGAGGCAAAGCGGCAAAGTAAAGTACAAAAACATATTATATCGAGGAACAAACTATTGATTTTTAAAATTGCTTTTTTATTCTAAAATCTTATTGTAATAGAAGTATGTACATAATTTTTTATTATAAATGAGAGTAATTGACGTCTGCTGAAACTGCCGGTTGGGGGTTCTTAGTATTTCAGGGATCAGTATTGTTCATCCTACAGGCAGATCAAATCGAGACCGAAAATATATTATATAATACCAATGTCCTTCAAAATCTTGTTACCCATGACCTCTCACATTTCATGGTGAGATGATTACTTGAGATGGACTCCCGTTAGTGATACCTTCTTCACGCTGCAAGAATTCATCAAATTTTTCAGCTAAGGCCTGATTCTTCGCCAAGCTGGACTAGTGCGTCGTGCTCCTTTCTCATGTTTTCTGTTGGTTCGGTGCTATATTATATAGGGTTACTGTACTCGTATGTCATTCTTAATATTAATTCACTTTTCGTGGTATCCTTGACATTGACAAAAAGAGTCTATGGTGAGCTCATTGCTTTGGAATGTTTTTCATTAAAAAAAAAAAAAAAAGAACTGAAAGAAAATGGTTCCAAAATACATCAGATAAAAACATTTTTCTTGAAAGCATTTTCAAAGTGAAACTTGTATTCGCTTGTTGAATAGAAATAAAAGGAAATAATGGTATTATTGATACTAATTATAAAAATCGTATTTGTGCAAAGTAAGAGTTTTCTTTCAGTTAAGTTAAGTTATGTTATGTTATGTTGTACTATGTTATGTTATGATGGTATTATAAGTTATGTGATGTGGTGATATAATATACCAGTAGTGTGATGTTAAATAATGTGATTTAACGTGATGCGCAAATGTGATGAGATGTTTTAACATTATTAGATATGTATGTATGTATGTATGTACATAGATGTGACGTGGAATCTTGAAGTGCTAAAATGTGAAGTCATGCTGTGACGTGATCTGATGAGATAACGTGATGTGATTATTTTATTTGATGATGTGATGTGATGGCATGATGTGATGGCATGATGTGTTGTGATGATGCGATGTGATGATGTGATGTGATGATGTGATGATGTGATGTGATGATGTGATGATGTGATGTGATGATGTGATGTGATGATGTGATGTGATGTGATGATGTGATGTGATGATGTGATGTGATGGGACTGTATGATGTGATTATCTTATGTGTTGATGTGATGTGATGATATCAATATGTGATGTGATGATATAATGGGATGAGGTGATGTGATGTGATTATATGTGTTTACGATATGACATGATGTGCTGATATGACTACATGAGATTTATGTGATGCTCTATACAAATGTTGTCCGTTGATGTAGTGTGATATGTTGTGTTGATGTGACGTTTTGTGATGATGTGATGTGATCGGATGTTATATGATGCGATTAGATATAATACGATGTAATATGATGTGATGTGATTATATAATGCGATGCGATATGATGTGATGGGACTTGATACATGCAAATATTTGAGGATGTGATTGAAACAGTCGCAACGATTTTAACTTGCTTATTTTCACCACAGAATTAGTTGTTTGCGTGGCTTCATTTAACAATTTCCTAAATGACTCAAATCCTTTGAAATTTAAATTTCTTCTTTATTTATTTTTGTGTTTTCTGTTTATATCACGAAGCTTCATTTTGACGCCTAGCTGTCTTAGCTGACAGATTTTTTTTTTTTTAATTTTAAAATTTCAAATATCCAACCATTTAAAGCTGGCAACGCCTTTGCTACAAATTTCTCTCATACACTGTCAATTTAACGCTCTGCTCAATGATGCTAAAGCAGCAAAAGGAGAATACTAAATAGCGTACAACAAGAGAGCAACGTACGCAAAGTTACACAAATACATTGAAAAGTGCGGTACAGCAGATTAATAAACTTTGCTATGTGTTTGTGAATTCTTCTTCCACACATACACACATTTATCCTTATGTATGTATATGTAGAGATGTGCTGAAAGAAAACTCGCACACATTGAAAGAGTATGTTTATGTGCAACTATTTCATTGCCAGTCGATTGTCATTCGTACAAACACGCGCTGAGTGCGAATAATACAAAGAAACTACTTTAGACATCAAAACATTTTAAAAAACTAATTATTTTGAAACTACATTAAATTGCACTGTGCTTGTGTTAAGGTCAAGTGAGACGCGATCGTAGAGAGTTGAAGTGCCTGAAAAACGAGCTGTGAGCGATAAATTTGTGTGGAGTGGGGCGTATGAGTTACTTTTGCATTGTAGTTAAGGCCGAGCAAATATTTTGCCACCAAGTAGTGAAAGTTGAATAAAAAAAACACCAGCAGAATTGGGACCAGCAAAATAAGAAATCAAATGCCACGCTGCCAACGACTGTGCCAATGCCAAGTGAAGTCGTGAAAGGAACGCACACACACACGCGCACGCATAGAGTCGTACAATGTAAGCGATGGGATGTAGTCGTGGCAACAGCAGCTGCCAGCGCGGAAAGCCAGTCGGCGTGGCAGCACGCAGCAGTACGTTGTTGGCAGACGCGCTATTCGCACACAAACGCGGAGCAGCGGAAAAGTGGTGACCGAAAGACAAGCCAAGCGCTTAACTTTGAACGAAAGCGCCGAAGGCGCACAAACACAGACACACTAACGCATTATTTGGACAAAAAGGAGGAAGAAAAAATAATAAGAAAAAAAAAGTCGAATGCATTTGATTGTCACTGCAAGCGACTATCGAAATGCCAAGAACACATGTGGTTGCACTGCTAAATCAGGTGAAGGCGATTATGCGGCGCAAAGAGTTAGAGAAAAATTTTGATATGCAAAGAAGGGAACGGCGAATGCGACAGAGTTTTTCAGGGCTATAAAAAAAAG
This sequence comes from Philophylla caesio, assembly GCA_963971545.1. NCBI lineage: Eukaryota > Metazoa > Arthropoda > Insecta > Diptera > Tephritidae > Philophylla > Philophylla caesio. The sequence goes on along the minus strand of OZ020606.1, from coordinate 116,532,342 downwards.
CGCTGAGATATTTTTAGATTTTTAACAAGTGCAAAATTGTGGTTAGGAAAATGTAAAAAAAAAATTATGTAAAAAAAATGCCAAAAAAACGCTGAGCAAAAGCTGCATCGAAGGCGTAAGTAAGCGAATAATGTGTGCAGTGCAGAGGTAAAATAGCAAAAATCTGAACAAAAATTGAATTGCGTAGTCGAGCAGTGTCTTACGTTGAGGCGGCAGGAAGGTATACAAGTGTGTGTTCGATGAAAAATTGTGTTTAGAAGTCAGCGAAAAACTTGTACGCTAGATAGCAATAAAAGTCAACACGAACCTCAAAAATCACAACACGCACGAATCTACATAAATATGGGTTACAAGTGCATTAAATAAGTTGCCCCAGATCTTTGTGTTATTACAATTAATTAAAATGAAAGAAGATAAGGCAAATTGTTTGCTTACAAGCAAGTGAATTTAAATGGCAAACCAAGAAAATCACTCACAAAATGTTGATGTGTGAGAAATCTGCCTTAAAAGTTTGTCAAAATAAAACATAAGCTGCTAAACGTTTAACAAAAAAGTCTAACAAAATGCAGAAGCTTAGACGAAAAAGTGCAAGTAAGCTTCACCACACGACAGTCTTGCGTCTCTACGCTGTCCTTGAAGCGACGCAGCGACTCAATCGCACTGCTGCTGCTGCTGCTGCTGCTACTGCTTTTGCAGTGGCAAATCTTACGTTGTTATTGTTCTAAACAAACATATTTCCCAATTTTATTGTTTATTTTTCTACTTCAATTTATTTTTTTTGGTAGAAAAACAAAGAAACATTTTCATTTCTCCGGACTCCAAACGAAAGAAGCGACATGCTCGTCGAAGCAAAAGGATTGCATGTGTGTTGAAACCTTTTTGCTAAAAAAGCACGCTATGTAGCTACGACAAAGTTGCAGTGATTAAATTTGTACTTAACTGCGGTATCAAAATGAGTGAGAAAAAGTTGCGAAAAAGTTGTTAAAGAAATTTAAATTACTTTTTGCAAACAGCAACAAAGCAACAAAGGTTTTCTGCGGTCGAATTGCATTTGCTGAGCATTAGATTTGCTTCGAGGCATTCATGTGTGTGTGTGTGTAAATTTGTGTGTGTGTGTAAAGTTGTGTGTGTATGTGTAGAGTTGTGTGTATGTGCCAATGCTACTGGTTTTTGTGCTCCTCATTAAAAATAAACCTTCGTTATGAAATTTCTCTTGAAAAAGTTGTAAAAACTTTTCGAAGCGGCAGCGAAAAAGGACGAAAAATCTAAACAAAAAAAATCGATTATGAGCTATCACAGAAGACAGAAAAGCAATGGTTTTTATTTGGCAGCAAAAGTTTCTTCCTGAATTTGAGTAATTCAGAATTAATGAAGGAGAATACAACCTAAAGTCAAGAGGTGATATTATTATTTTCAATTTGTCTTTTACTTAGTTTTTTTATTTGCATCTAAAATAAAGTAAAATTTTTAACAAAAAGCCATGGCACATTCAATAGGTAGCAGCAGTAGAAAAATTAAAAAAAAAAAAAATTTGAGCTTTTTAATTTTGTTTTTGCTAAAATTTCAAAAATATTTTATCAACAATTGTACTGAAAGTATTCTTATCACAACGAAATTCAAAATTTGACAATTAAAATTAAAATAAAATATGAAAAAAGTTCAAAAAAAAAACTTTGCTGCGGCTACCTATTTGATGTGCCTTGCAAAAAGCATATAAATTTAAATTGAAAAGCTTGCAAGAAGGGAATGTGCACCTTTGCACCTTTTTTAACTAGAATTTAATGAGATTGTGTTGTCAGAGTTTTATGAAATTTAAATACTAATACTGGTTTAAATTAAGTACATCAGGGTATTTTTAAGTTTTGTCGCCCACAGTATTTCTAAAATTAAAAACGAAAAAGCAACAATTTCAAGATCTCTAAGTGTGTAGCAGATTATTTTACGATGCGATGTTTTGAATAATCTCTGTTCACTTGGAAATTTTTAATGCTTAAATAAAAGGTTAATTATACTCAATATAGAAAGGCATGAGGTTTTCATAAACCATTATTTTTTTTTGTGAACTAAAAGCCTTCAACTTTTTGGAGGCTACAAAGAACGCGAAAAAATCCCAAATATCACAAAAGAAGGCGGGAAAGCCTTCGAAGATTTAAAAAAAGTTCAATTTTAAATCAAAGCAGAAAGTAATATATGTAATTATATTTATGTAGGTAAATGTGCAATATTTAATAAAAAAAAAATTAAATAAAAACCAAAAAAAAAGTGTTAAATAAGCAATAACTATAGCAATAAATATTAAAATTATAACTAAAAAGATATAAAAGAAAAACTGCATTTTTAAGACTGCGCCGAGTCTCAAACTAACAACCGCGCCGTTAATGCTTTAACTTCTATTCTATTACGTCGACACATAAAAAGAACAAACTTTAACATATTTTATTTCAAATACTTCAATATTAAATGGAAAATTTCGCTCTTCTTACCCTACAGAAAATAAAAATTCAAGAAAAATATATTCTACATAAATAAAACAACTCGCATGCTGTTTTTAGGCGAAACATTTTTAGAATTTTTCATTTTTTGTTAAATGTTTCTTTTCATTTTAGGGAACTTTGTGGTACGTAATTTAGAAGAGAACAAGGCATGATTAAAAAAAAACAAGTTTTTACAAAGAGGCGCTCAAATTCTGAGCAGAATTGAAGAAAATAGTAAATTATTTAATGCACAAGATTATTATCTTTATCAAATGGTAAACACACATTTTAATCGGAGATTTTTCTCCTGCAGACAATTTTAAGAGGCCTGTGTATTTCTATAATTTGTTGAAAAGATCGGAGTACACTTAAAGTTGCTAAAATATTTCCAAAAAAAAAAAACGGCAAAATAGGCGAAATTAAAAAGCTGAGAAAAACTAAATAAAAGTATTTGTAAAACTAAAATGGAAATGGAAATGGAAGGGCAAGGAAAACTTATAGGCCTACTTCACACTTTACACATACAAACGAGTATAATCGCCTGATAGGATTTCTCAACTAGGTTGACTAACTAGCTTATATCTAGCATTAACCTTGATTTGCATATACGAACGTCTAAATATATATTTGCGGCACAAGTCGCAAGCCCGGTCTCCTAATTTCCTTAGTAGGCAACAAGTGTTTCAGTTGGAGACATCAACAAAGTTTATAAAAATTTCCCACTTCTATACAAAGCGTTACTGGTTTGTTAACAAAACTTGTGCGACGTGCACTTTTTTTCACACAAAGTAGATGTCCCGAACTCTATGACGTTGCCAGTAATTAACTAAATATTCCACTGAGAGCTCTTGTTCCATATAATTCTATACAGAAGTAAATAATCGGGTGCTTTATTTTTCTTCTAATTAATTACAGTTATTCCATTCATCCATTTTTTAAACTATTTACAAACTGTAAAAAATCTTTTACAAAATTTCGAACTTTTTAAAGAAAGTTTTTCGAATTTTTTCGAGTATGCAGATTTTTGGCGCAATCAATTTAAGTCCAAGAAAGTGCAATTTTTACGTGACTACAAGTTATTACTGATTTTTGACTATTTTTGTACTGAAAACTCCTCCATGCAAACGTAAAACCGCGAATATTTTTTATATGGAAAAAATTGCGAAAGAGCGTCAGTAAAAAAAATTGTAAGAAAACAGTGGTAATTCACAGCCACTAGAAACTTACGCTTCGCTGTATTAAAATTTAATGAGCCACATATCTGGATACCCCAAAAAGATCAAACATTTTTTTTTTTTAATTTTGAAACATTGTTGAAATTTTGATAATTGTTTCTATATTTTTTATAAAGTTAAAAAAATATTTTTGAATGCTGTTTCTTAGACAATTAATTTGTGAATAAAGCGAATTATTTGAAATGTTTTTTTTAAAGAAGCAAATGTATTTTTAAAGCTTCAACAGCCAAGGACCTTCATCAGTGAGTTATATACCCAGTGGCGGATCTAGGATTTGGAATCGGGAGAGGCTGGAGTGAGAAATTTGAAATTGACTTTTAATTTTATCGTAGTCGATATTATATCTTATATAAAAAAACTCGTACCATAAATTCAAGTAATCGGCTATGATTGAATATTAAAATTAGAGCTTATACACATGAAAATAGACGTCAATCTCTCGTGAACTATGCTAAAAATAATCGCATTGTTATTCATCAGACGCATCGTCCACCACTCAATCCAAAGTTTCAAGACGTCTTGGTTTGAGCTTGCAAAATTTGTGCACATTCTCTTCCACTGTAATTTCAGTATCCTTATGAACATTGCCTAATGCCAACTATTGAGTCGATTCTCGGTCATAGTAACTCTTAAATAGCGCTTAAAACATTTCAGCAACGAAAAGGTTCGCTCCGTAAATCTCGAATTCAGAGAAGTGATCCTGTGATCTACTAGGTAGGGATAGTAGATCGTAGATCTCTCAAAGAGACAATGATAAATTAGTAAATAATTTCTTTACGTAAAAACTTACACCCCTATACTGTAATCCGAATGTTCGTAGTTACGAATTCGTAGCTCCGTTCCGAAAGTTCGAAATTTGGTATGCTGAAATCCGATCGTAACTATCAACCGCGTTGCCAACCAAAAACAGGAATTTCGAAGTTCGTAATTAGGCATATTGGCAGATATATACATGTACCGATAGTATTGCAAGCAAACCTGTTAAGTTTTGATTACTAATTGTAATCATTAGTAATCTGATTACTTTGTATATGAGAGTGAAATAATTGATTACATTACGATTATCTTGGTCCCAACTAGATTACGTAATGATTACGATTACAAATAATCAAAAAATAATCATGATTATTCTAGATTACTAAAAAGAATCAAAAAGAATCAAAAATAATCAAAATAAATAATTGATTCTTTTCAGCGATTCTTTTTGATTATTTTTGATTCTTTTCAATCCAAAACCACAAACAACTTTTCTCTTTTTGCTTTTTTTAATTTTTAATAAATTTTTTTACGAAATTTTGTATAACAAATAAAGATATTCAAGACATAATAACTAAATGTAACAGCAAAAAATTAACAAAATTCATTTATAACAAAATAACAACAAAAATATACACTAACTCCATTTATAATTTGCTTTCAATAACACCAATTTCTCAAATGATAAGTCCGACATTGACTGGCGCCTTGGACTGTTCACTATCCCCGCAAAGGAAAATAGCCTCTCTACTGGTGCTGAGGATGTCAGGGGAGTATTAAAGGCAACAAAAGCTTCTTTTAGACTGCTATGTTTTTCCCAAGTGTCCTCTGTTCTTGAATTGTCATTTAAGTAACATAGAAATCGCTAATTGTGTTTAAAACCCAGGTACTGCTGTCCGCTACTGTCACCTCCGGTTTTATCCTTTGCAACACCTTGATCCAGCTCATTTTAATATCTGGAGTTAGTACAGTTGCCGCTAGAGCTATATTGGCCTCCGGTTTTAAAGTCAAAAAGGCGTCAAACCGATCTCTCAAACGCTGCTCCAACTTAGCAACCACAGAGGAAACTTGCTGCATTTGTGGCTTGTTTTGCAGCTTATTTAATCTATTGCTGAGGGTCATTAGAGTCGGAATTAAGCAGCCTGCATAGATTATACACTTAGTTAATGTGAAAACGATAAAAAATACTAAAACATTTTACCGCAATTCACGTCATTTTCTCCTTGAAGGTAGTCCAAGGCACGAGCAATAGGCCCCATCAACAACTGGTACATCTCCAGATACTGCAAATCGCTCGGAGAAAATTGTGACAACCTGAGTCTTTCGCACAAAGGATTAAACTTGTCTTTGGCCCAAAGTAACTTCGTTACTGCGTCGAACAGTGAATTCCACCGAGTTACAACGGGCACAAGCAATGTCGATCCCAAGCATATATATGTATGTAAGAAGTATATATATGTATGAAGTATAGATTATATGATTGCCTTTATAAGCTCTTGTTTGACTTGTTAACGTAAGTGTTAGAATTCAAGAACGGTTGTTAACTTGTTGGTACCAACCGTTCTTGAATTCTAACACTACTCGCTTCAGCATTGTTGGTTTTCATAAAGGTGTAAATATCAGCTACGCTCATTGAAGCTTACTCTGATGATCAGAACTGCGAACTTTTGCGATGGGGCTGATTATATTGAATGGCTGAATTGCTATTAATAATAGCAAAAATATCATAATTTATAATATAATATTTATAATAATATAATATATGTATATACATATATACTTACATATAAATGCATATATCTTAGAATCTGAGACTCAGATTATACAAAAAACAATTTAAAAAATTTTAATAAAAAAATGTCTTAAAATTTAAAGAGAAAAGTTGTTTGGTATTTTGGATTGAAAATAATCAAATAGAATCAAAAAGAATCAAAAATAATCAAAAAGAATCCTGAATATAATCAATTATTTATTTTGATTATTTTTGATTCTTTTTGATTCTTTTCAGTAATCTAGAGTAATCCTGATTATTTTTTGATTATTTGTAATCGTAATCATTACGTAATCCCAATATTTGAAAGGCACAATTAAATAATAATTACAATTCTTTTTTAAAAATAATCTAACCGATTACTAATCGTAATCATAATTTAACAGCTATGATTGCAAGTAAAGAATGAAATTTAATATCAACATTTATAAGCCATTTGATAAGAAGTTTTCGTTAATTAAAGGCAGAATTACATAAATGTGCATCGAATGTATATACATTGTTAAGAGATGATCTAAATACAAATTTCTTAAATTATGAAGTGTGTAATATTGTCGAATTCAATGCTCAGATAAATTAATGTTTAATCGACACCAGTGGCTGTTCGTACAAAAATTCCACAATTGACAGCTCCGACGGATTCTGGCATACCAATATTACTAACTGCGAAAACAGTCTACGAATTTCGAATTTACAATTACGAAAAGCGGATTTGAGCATACCGATTTTACGATTCGTAGCGTAATCGAACGTAGGACGGATTCCAGCATAGGGGTGTTATTCTCATTTTTGATTTTAAATACATATTACCCTATTTAAAATAACGATTTTCTTTTGTCAGTGTAACTTGATTGATTTATGTGTGTACACATTTTTACACTACAGAAGTGTGTCAAACTAAGGTTAATAATTTATTTAAAAAGTTAAAAAATACATCAGGGCTGCTCAACAAACGAAACGATACCATTTTGTTTTGTTAACGAGCAAAATTAACTTAACGAAATGAGTTTGTTGCGTTTCGGCGCCATTTTATCAAAACGAAATCAAATCGTTAATGTTGCAACGTTATAAAATTTCGGTTTTCGTTAATTTTAATGTGCCTAAAAGTATGCAGCGCTTGTGTTTGCGCCTGTTTGCGCTTCTGTTTGCGACGAGGTAATCTCCAGCGTTTTTCTTAACGTTTTTCTTTACGTTTTAACGTTAACGCCAGCATTTCGTTTCGGTTAAAAACGTAATGAAATTTATTATGATAATTGCTTTAACGATAATATTTTGAAATGTTTCAACCGAAACAAGAGAAAACATTTCGGAACGGTTAAATTTAACGTTAAAATGCATCCTTGAAATATATGACAAAGTGTAGAAAGAACTTTTGTTATATCATTATTCAAGTCAAAAAAAGGCTATATTTTCTTCTATATTTATTATCATAATTATCAGGTTCTTATGAGCGTTCAAAATATTCATTTGCTTATAGGGACGGCTGTAAAAATATTTTGTAGTCCCATAAGTGGTTTACAGTGGTTTGTTACAGCCCCTGTAGCCCAGCCCCTAGATCCGTCGCTGTATGTATGTATATACCGAATCCAAACAAGATTTTTTTTTAGATTCCAAAGCGTCATTGCAAGGTTAAACGTGTCCATAGTGAAAACGATTTGAGTGTTAGTCGTTGTCGTTTCAAAAAACTTTTTGCTATTCGCATTCAAGTTACGTGACATTATTTGAACTTGGATTTATCGCAAGTTATTAGTTTTTGCTCTAGTTCAACACAAGTGTTTTTGTTTTGCAATTTGTCAGTGTGCTATGTTTACCCACTTAAAAGTATTTGTTTAACACTGTTTGTTATATTTTCCCAGAAGCATCGCAAGTTCAATCAAGAGAGTATATAATAACAACGTTCGTTTCCATTTGCTGAAATTATTCATTCTAAACGAATGCTGATTTGAAAACTTACTTGCTCGGTGTATGTGTATCGATGAGCGGTTTAAATTGGGGGCAAATCGAAACAGATGGTAGTGAAATTAATATGTAAATGAAAGGGAAATAATAAGTTCTGCAGTTACTCAGATTTCAACTGACTTCACAATTTGCAAGTATGACGTTCTAATTAGAAGTTAAGTATTTTTGGAAACGTGTTAATGACTAGAATTTGTTGCGTAAAACAAATTGAAAAGATGGCTGAGGCAATGGGAGCGTAGTAGCAAGGTGACTGTGTATTTGTGTGCCTTTTTTTTGTTTTGCAAAGATTACCACTGCCGCAAATAAATTCTTGTTTAATGTGTCTGCAAGCGAACAATTCGAATTGTTTCAATTATCAAAATTAAAACAGGTCGATGATACGATGAGCACGGTGACTAAGTTCATTATATTAATTTTTGACTACACAACTTTTGACTGTGCATTTGTTGAAGAACCAAAAATTATTTTGCTTAAATGTTTAATAACAATCGTTAGGTAGTAAATTCAACGCGCACAGCTCTAATATTAACATCAAATGCAACAATAATCGTAAACAAAATGCACAGAAAAACAATGACAATCTACGCTCAATTTGCAAATGATTTGCAAAATGTTAGTAGATTACAAGTAAAGCCAAGAAAGGGAGCGAAAATAAATGTTAATGTCAACACGAGCAAATAAAGGGAAATTACGTAATTTTTTTTTTTGCTCTACCTAAGAGGCTGAAGGGGATTGTGTATGTTGATAGCAAAGTAAATAAGAATGAAATAAAGTAATTACAAGGCCACACTTTTATTGCTAAGCGAAAATGTTTTTCTGCATTATTGCGACACATTAAGCAGAGCTTTTATGCTTCCCCTTCCGCTGTTGGTTAAGCTTTAATTTTCGTCGTGTCTTTGATTTATCAAATTGGTCAAATGCAGCAAATTCGCCGGTTAACCGCCGACTAACTATAAAATGAACAACTGTACGCTTGATTACTAACTTAGTCGATGTTCAGCTTTAAGGGAGCGGCAACTGAGAGACGATGACGACAACACGATGGCCAGACATACCAACGACCAAAACTCACCTGTCACATGGCGCACGGTGACAAAGCACTTTGTGCAAATAAAAAGATAGAAAAAAAAAACACACACACAAGCAAAAACGAGGGAGCAGCACATTTTGTGTGTGTGAAAGATACGAAAAAATGGTCGCGACATGTTGGAAAACATTACAAAAAAGGTGAGACAAAGGTAGTAAAAGTCAGCAAAAAGAAGTTAGAACAAACGCATTTTGTGAAAGGACAATGACTGGCCGAAGTAATCAACGCTAACGAGCGTAGACGCGAAACGCAGAAAGTGTGTAAATGAGGGGCGGGAAGTGGATTTGGTGGCGGACACAATAATGAGTTTCATGCTTAAAGCGGCGCGTTTGTTTAAGTGTCTGTACGGCGTAGGCGCTACGCACAATTTTCTACAAAAACAAAATAAAGCTTACGCATAGGTAGGTAAGAGCTTACAATGGCGCACAAAAAAAAAATGCCGTTTATCAAATGAGTGGATGAGAGTGATGGAAGAAAATTGTATATAAAAAAAAAAATTTGTGAAAAATTGGCGCGGCAAACAAAATAACATTTTATGCTCTAATGAACAGTCTAGAAAGCAGTACTGCAATATTTCGCATATTAATTTTGCGTACGTTAATGAACAGATATTAAAGTTAATGACCACTTTACATATACAATGCGGCGAACAATGGCGTAGATGTAATCAACAAATTAATTGATTTTGGGGGATCATTGCAAAATTTGGCTAATTTCTAGTCAACATTTGGCTAATGGAATTTTTAATTGCAGTCTTAGTCGTGTTATAGCTCAAGGTTTGTGTGTTTTGTATAAAAAACGAACGACAAAGCGAGGTAAACAGAGCTGCATATCGGTGTGCTAGTTCCGGCAAAAGAAGAGCGCCAGATATTATAAAATAGTTTTCGACCAGCTTTTTTAGTAGCAAAGCTTTGAAGTAGTGAAATATTCTTTAAAATACCATTTATCGTACAGATTGGTATAAAAAAGAAGGCGTATTCTTGCAAGGAATAAAAAAATACTTGCCTCAATGTTTCAATTAAAAATTATATTTTTTTTTACCAAACAAAGCACATCAAATAGTTAGGCGAAACCATGATTCAATTATTAAAAGTTTGGTAACTAAGCAGCTAGCTCCCTCACTTTCTGTCAAACGGTGTTGCTTCTTAAAAATAATAATAGTAGTAACCTCAAAACTTTTTAATACCAAAAACTAAGAGGCAACACTTTTTGTTTCTTTTGTCCGCGTAAACGGTAAGTTCAAATTCGGATTTTAATGACAGCATTTTTTCTGACTACAAGGTTGACCCCGTCTCGTAATTATTTCATGTAAATGTGTATAAATGACACGCTTTTTCATTGAATGTTTTTCACGTGCATATAAATTCGATGTGACAGAGTGGAAAGTTTTGTAATTTCTAGAAGGACTAGGTTTAAAGAAATTAAAAATAATGTGACAAGAATTTGTAAGAACAAAATTCTTGAGTTATGAAGTTTGTTTTATTTTTCTTTTAACATATAAAGATTATTTCCCTCGAATTATTGTGGTTTACTTACAACTCCATTAACTCCATAAGGTCACTTACTATTTATCGGAATACAATTTTTGGTCCTTTCACCGTCCAGGGGTTCATCACAATATTAATGTTTTATAAATAAAAGGAATAAACCGAATAAATAACTTATATTTCTCTTATACCATAAAATCATTTAGTTCATGGGACGAATAGATTGAAAATTTATTCGCTATGAAAAAATTAAAAAAAATATCTACCAAGAAGTACATAATTATTTAAATTTTGTAAATTAATTTAAATAAAAGGTTAATATTCGGTATAGCGCCGCATAAAAAGGGGGTGGTGGGCGGTGAAGGAGGGGGAGTGGCACCCCCCCAGCACACCGTTAGAAAGGGGAAAGAATAAACTTTTCCATGAGCCCCCTCTGGTTCCTCTAGACCCTCGGTGAGGCCCTAGGGAAGCCTTTGAAAATGGGCAAAAATCCAACTTTTTCCATACAAAAGGGAGACAAAGTTACCCAGTAAACATTTTTTATTAAACTCCCGACAAAATGTGAGTTCATTACATAGTATGTAAAAATGCGCGATTTTGAATAACACATTTTTAATATATTACGAAATATATATTTATTAGTGAAAAGCGCCGCAGGGGAAAATTTGTAATAAAAAATTGCGCGATTTTTAATTAAAAATTTTCAATATATAGCGAAATATATATTTATTAGTGAAAAGCGCCGCAGGCGATTTTTTATTACAAATTTTCAATATATAGCGAAATATATATTTAAAAATCGCGCGATTTTTAATTACAAAATTTTCAATATATCACGAAATATTTATTTATTTTTGAAAAATCCCACAGACCTTAATTGTGGTGTATATACTTTTGAAACGTATCTCACAACTACTTTCCGCGTACTTTTAGCTTACTGGGTTATATTAATTTCCATTTTGTTTCTCCTTCGCTCGTTGTTTTCAGTAGTTTGACAGATGCATTTGGCAAGAATTTTAGTCCTTTGTGCGGGGCTTAAAAATGCAACTATTTGTTTAAGAAATGCAAAGTATTTAAATAGTTTTAGTTTCTAAAAACAGCAAAAGCTGATAGCACAATGTGTTAGTAATATGTGTGTGCCAAAATGAATGCATTAGTGGCTCGATATTAACTGCAGTGAATGAAATTCCAACACCATATATGTGAAAAATGCAAAAAAAAAGAGCATTTTTAAAGTTAAATTCTGTTAAAATTTGTGGACGGATTTTTGCAAAAAGATAGTTAAACAAAAGTTTATTTTGTTGTTCATCTATGTGCATTGGAATTTTTCAATTTGGTTTACGCGTTTAGCCACAGTAAACCAAACTTATGCGGCGCTATATCGAATCCCACCCAAATAAAATGTCTGAAATTTTTAATTAAAAAAATCACTAACATTTTAATACTTATTATTTACTTTTTAAGAATGGGTAGCAAAATCTTACCCGTTTTCCATACTTCGTAAAACAACCCTTTATAAAGGAGTGTCAAAATTCGAATGTCATTATTTACCTAACCTTTAATAATTGAATCATGAGGCGAAACAATATATTTTGTAAAACTTTTTTCATTTTTTGTTTTCATTTAAATTGTCAAATTTTTAGTTTCCTTGTGGTAAGAATACTTTCAGTACAATGCCAGGTAATTCAATTTGTATAACAATATGTTTCTGTCATTAATAACTTCTCGAACAACTAGTTACAGACTATCACAAATGTGATAAAATAGGAATGAGTAGACTTCCTGTAATTAACATTTAAAATTGAAGATAAGATAGTTTTACGGCAGTTTATTACATTTTTCGGTATAAGTGCTCAATAATTTCAGAACAAATTCTTGCAGTTTTCAGTACTAACTAGTTGATGATTGATTTCGAGCTACCTCGCATAAATCCCAAAATAATTTACATAATTATGCCTGAAGTACACATGACCCGTAGTGAACTTGAAAAAGTCTTGAAACAGCTTTTAGATGCTAATCTTTTAGTTCCAAGTTGTTCTCAAGCTAGTTTTTAAATTTCCCGAAAAAGTTCTGCACAAGTTTCGAAATTATCTAATCAAATACTATCGATATGCTCCTGAAATATTTCTGAGTAGATCCCATTAAAAGTGCGAAATTAGGTACCCTGGAATCCTACTGAAATAAACTAGGCTCAAGTGGTTTATAACTAGATGCTGCAATATTCGTGAACTAGTTCCGTATTAGTTCGGAAGTAGTTTTCAATCGGTCCCGAAAAAATTTGGCAATCACCCCAAAAATCGTCCAGAAAGGAATCAAACTCAAATGATCCATAAGAAGAAGCTGAAATAATTCTGAAGTGGTCCCGAATTGGTTTTAAAGTAGTCATAAATCGATCCCGAAATGACGCCGGAATCGTTCTGAAATTAATTAGTCTCAAATAGTTCATAGCTAGATGCTGAAATTGTTGTGAAGTAGTCCCGAATCGGTTCTCAAGTAGTCATACATCGATCCAGAAAAAATCCTGAAATTACTCCGAAATAGTCCTGAAATGATTCCAAACCAGTATCGAAATTGTCCTCAAAAAATTTTGAACACAACACGTCACGAAACTCTCGCGATTAAATACCAAGTCAGTATCGAATTGGTCTCCGAAAAGCATTGAGCTTTGACATAAAAGTTCATTTGTATATATTTGAAGTTTCCGCTGGCTTTCTGGACCTATAAAAGGAGTTTGTAAAAATGTCCAAATATGGTAAAAAATCATTCATGACTTTGCCTTCAATAAACCCATAAATGATAAGGGAATCAATCGATTTAAATATAAATTTTTTATATTTAATTTTTTCTGCGAAATATTGGTTTTTGTTCTGCAATTCTTTTCAATCATAATAAAGTATTCCGAAAAGCAAATTTTTATTGTAAAATCGTTCGTTTGAATAAATTTAGTTCATTCGGTTAGGTGAATGCTTGGATACATTGTACGAGAATATAAAGAAGAGATTTTTATAGTTTTTTCAAAGGTATATTAGGAAACAGGATGCGTGCCGTTGGCAACCAACATAGAAAGCAATAATTTTACTGAAGCTTACTCCGCTAGGTGGCGCAAGAGTTGCCATATTTCGGTATCCATCACCGAAGCGAATAGGGTCATAAATCAGGCGAAGAATATTACTCACGAAACGCCCAAAAGCCTACTCATCGCTGTTAAGCATTGTCCTTGTTTCTGCGCCATATAAAAGGACGAACAGGATGAGTGATTTGTAGAGCGAGATTTTTGTTCGTCAATAATGGTGGTTTGCTTTTCAATTGGCTACCTAGCTTAAAGTAACACCAGTAAGCATGTGTTATTCGTCGCTAGATTTCGAAGCTAACATTATGGCTGGTATTTATACTGGATCCAAGTTAAACAAAATTTTTTACTACTTTAAAGTTGTAACTGCCAACAGTGCCGTGGGTCCTAATATGTGAGGATTGTTTGTTTGTTGCCTCAAGGTACTTTTTTTTGCCCTCGTTCACTGCTAGGCCAATCTCTTTTCCTTCCTTCTCTCGATTAAAAAATGCTGTTACAACTTTCACTTTACTTCTGTTTATTTATTATGAGTAAAAACCATAAGATCAATTATTATGCCACTTAAAAGCTATAGCTACCAAGGCTTTCAGCTATACTTTACTTCTAAAACCTTTATCTTCATTAGCCATAATTTTTTATGATAAATATAGCAGCGCTGCATTAAATTTTCCGGAGGGTATTTATTTATGATGACTCCAATCTCTTACCTTCTACTCTCTCACTTTACATACACTGATTTTCTGTGATTTACGCTGTCCGCATTTTTTTTCTTTGTTAACACATTTTATTTTGATAAGCAACAATAAAGTTTTTTTTGCTCTCAATTTTATTACACTTGCCTTTGTGCGTGTGTCCCTTTTATGGTCTGCTTGATGCGCATTCAAGCGCCTTTAATTCAGAATTCTTTAACTTACTCATTGCAGGGAAAATTGGTGTTAATGTTTGTACAAATACAAGTATATTCACGAGTATACACATTTTCTTTGAGTGTAAATATGTAGCTAGCATTATCTTTAATGTGGCTCAATGGGAATATAAAATACCATGAATATATATATATTCCATATTCACGCTGATGATTAGATTCTTGAAAAATGTTATTCCCATTTTACGAGTTTCCCATTGAAAATAAGGCGCCACAAAAGTTCAGCAGACTATGCTTTGAATTTTCTTTTTTGTAAAAAAATTTGTTCCAGTATAAAGTCGTGTGTTAAGATTTCGATAATATACGCATTGCATTAGTTCATAGTTATTATTATATTTTTGGCTTGCGCAAACCAATATATTTCATTACTTGCGATTGCGTGTTCATAACTCTTTCATTACCTTCACGTTCGCATTGGTATGTGTGCATAGCTTTAAGCTTCAGCTTGAGTTCTCTCATCCATTTTTATGAGCATTCCTACAGCTGCGTTTCGATGTTATCAGTAATAATGCTCGCAGTTTTGAATATTGGTTTAGTTTGCGTATTCAGTCGCTATTCAAAGTTCGACGACTTGTGCGAATGAACAAAAGTATGTATGTATGTATTTGGAGTATATGTGTAGCCAAACTTTCAGATACAAATTGAGAAACTTTTGAAACTTTTATTTTTTAATTTAATTCTACTAAATATTTTGCAATTAAAAGCAAATTATAGCACACAATAGAAACGAATAAACCAATTTAAACTAAAATTTCGTTATTTTTATGCGTTTTTTCTACGAGAAAAAATTGCTGTCCCAGTAAACCACGTTAAAAAGAGATCGACTGTACTTTATTAGTAAGAAAAAAAACGGACCTCTTTTGAAGATCATTATTTTACTTTTGTAACTTTTTATTAACATATGTATGTACATGCATAGATTAACATTATGAAGAAGCTGATTTTTTCAACCTGCAATATTTGTTATAAAGACTAATAGAACTAGTTATGCTTTTCGTGCAATCAATAAGTTTTTTTTTTTTTTTTCAAAAAACCGACTTTAGTGTTTATATGCTCATAAGAATTGAGGATTGCCGTTAGTTTCTTAATAAACCAATGTTAGGAACAAAACCAAATTGATGTGGGAAACCTCGTAAGGTTCTACCTACCCGAAAAAAATTAATAATCGAGTTTTTTCTTTTTTATTTTGGCATCCAAAATATTAAATGTCGTACTGTGCGCAGGTTTTACCAGCAATTTCAATAATAATTACAATATTTTTGGTCCGTTTTCGTATACAATTTATAAACTTCATTCGTTGTGGTTAAATTTTATGTACATAAATAACATATCTTTACTAATTTGTACTTTTTCCTAAGCACCGCATTCCTTTCTACCCGTTTTGGGTTATACATTCTTAATACAACATTGAGCTAAGGGCGTTCAAACTGGCGCTGTCATAACGGACAACATCTTTCATTATTCCATCATGTATATACATATGTAGATCAACATCAAAGCGCTTCTTTCACACATGTTACTCATACGCCCGGGTATACAATACAGCAGATGTATGAGTTGGCATGTGTTAGCTTACTAAATCAAACAATCAATTATTCATGATAAACTCATATAGCCAAAAATCGTTTATGTCGCTGAATGCTAATTTCATTCGATCTGCTATGCTTGTTAAGTATTTCGCATAATACGGGCAAATCTCTGCCTTTGTAGTGTTCAATTATGTACATAAGTTGTTAAAACATTATTAATTCTGGTAATATGTCTGTGTGAATAATTAAGTGACGATAAAAGAGTGTATGTGAATTTTAACAGAACTTAAATGAAATAATAAATTGACTAAGTCAATAGTATTCAGTGTAAGGAATCGTTTAAAGAAATTAATAAAGGTCGGCTAGTGTTCTGTCCTCTCAGCTACCTTTTTCGAATGAATTAAATGGTCTGTCACAAAAAATATCCCTTTTTTCTCGAGCATCTGTAAGCTAAGTCTAGGTGACAAAAACTGCTTACTCAGAATTTTTAGTTGACCTTAATTTTTAGAACAAAGTATATGCTAGTTCATAAATTTATTATTGATTATTCAAGTAATAAGTTTAACCGCTTATGTAAATGAAGGCATTTTGTAGCTTACATTGTAATAGAGTTAAGTGAAAAACGTAAAACTTCTTATTTTTTTAATGCTTACACATTTTTTTCTTTTGTATATTTGGCACTTGGATTTATATATGTCAGCGGAGAAGTCGCGCCCTAATTAAGGATGGCTAAGGTCATCATCGATTGGATATTCTTGAGATTGTTAATCAAAATTTTTTTATTTTATAATTATTTACATAATTACTAGCGAAAGTAATGAAATCCTCCATTCAAACCTCTGCCCAAGCCTCCTGCTATACTCTTTTGCTAGTTATAAAGTCATATTGAGAACTTTTTCATAAATTTTTTTTCTGCTTTTAGTTTTCAATTGCTTTTAAATTAATATAGAGATTTTTTTCTAACAAAAACCATTTAAACCAATTCTTATTCACTCGTCTATTCTAGTGAGGTAATACAACTAACGGGGAAGACAAGGATTTTATTCAACATTTTCGCCAAAATAAAACCATTTGATAAGAGCTTTTACGCATAAATAGTTAATCAATAAAATTTCATATTAGTCAAAAGACCTCCGCTAATATTTCCTTTGGCCCATAGCCAATTTATTCGACAGTAATTTTTACGGGTGTGGGTCCACTGGCATATTCTTCCCTATAATAATGGATGCATTTGCACAAACTCAACATACCACTTTAGCTGTTTCTTTTTGTTATTGTAAATAAGACTATTTCTAAAAACTTTATTACCATTGCTCTAAAATATCAAATTCAATTTCGGATTTTATAAATACGTAATAAAACTTTCTTGAAAAATTAAATGAAAAAGTTAAAAAAAGTTTGTTGCACTTTAAAGTGACCTTCATATAAGTTTTGTTCTCAAACTTTTTTGCGAATTTGAAAATAAAATAAAAAATCTTTTATAAAACTTCTTATTTATTGAAATATTTTTAATGTAATTTCTTAGTATGCATTTTTAATAATATTTCAATTGTAGTTTAAACAATTCCAAATTTCAAGAAACTGAAAATTACTATTAATTTCTTTGACTTGTTTTTGCGATAAACATATGTATTTTTTTTTTCTTAAATAAATTGTGTACCTTTATCAATCAACGGTAATTTATAGACACTTCAAACTAGTGCACTTGTCTATAAAGCCGCTAGCTTTAAAACACTAAACAAAAAAGCTTATAAGAAGTGTTTTACTTTTTTCAACCTCTATTTCTTATGGATTTTATAGGACAATGAATTATGTGTTATTTGTAAATTAAATTATTATTTAAAAAGTGTATAACATAACAATTTTCATTGATCATTTTCTAATTAAAGATACTACACTGTAGAGAGGTGAATCTGTGAATTTGTATTCCGCTTAAGTAAGCCTAGTAATATTATTTTAAGCGAACTCCTTAGTATATTGAATGAATTTAAAATCAATAAGTTGGATTTGTAGGCCAATAAACACTCACTTGGTTTCTGTATATTCAAACTATTGCTACTTCTTAAATCTTCGGAGTATAAGTGGGAAAATTTTGCATACTTTATAATACAGTCTTTTATCCACAAAACAAATTTTCTATTTTAAAATGATAACTTCTTTTGACTAACATTATTCACAGTAATTATTAACAAAAAGCATTAAATTAGTATAAATTAGTTTTTTCACACAAGCAAATATTCATCTTGAAATTACATCTGTTTTGCCGACAATAACATTATCCAACAATAAATTACGATACAGATTGCTATGTATCAAATAAACACACATATTCGCACATCTCCAAAAACATATGAAGTTATTTATGTATGTACATGTGTATCTAAATATTAACATTTGTTTGTATGTCAGACATGCTAATGATGCTACTGGGCGTATACGTAATACTCCCCCACTATGCGGATATATAAAAAAATAAGAAAAAATATATGAATACTAGCTTCGTTAGCAGAAAGGAAATTGATGTTCGTTGGCGGGGGATTTCGAAGAGAAGAAGATTAAGGAAGGTTGAATGATGGTTGTTGGTGTTGTAAAGGGTTTTTCAATAGGGTTGCTACAAAAGTAGACCGATAGGAACAGCAAACGACGCCATATTTTTTCCCGTTCTCTTGACATTTCTCTTCAGTAAGGTTTGCCATTTCATCATGGAAAGATATACGATCCAACAACGAGTCGAAGTTATTAAAATTTACTACCGGAATTCCGTGATGATCAAGACCGGCACGTTACTATGAATGGGAATCGCTACCGCTCAATGATAACCGAATATTTTTTGCCCGAATTGAATGATATGGACTTGGACAATATGTAGTTTCAACAGGACGGCGCTACAAGCCACACAGCGAATGCCACAATTGATTTATTGAATATAAAGTTTGGTGAACGTGTTATCTCACCAAATGGCCCAGTCAATTGGCCGCCTCGGTCGTGCGATTTAACGCCGTTAGACTATTTCGAGTCTATGGTCTATGCCAATAAGACAGCGACGATTGATGAACTTCGTACGAATATCGAACATGAAATTACAGCAGTGTCGACCGATTTATGTTTGAAAACTGTCGAAAATTGGGTTCAGCGTCTGGACTTCTGCAAGCGTGCCCATTCGCAGGAGTAAAGAATTTCATTGATATCCAAAACCGTTTTTTTTTTTTTTAATATTTTTCAGCTTTAAGGCCGATTGTTTTATTAGAAAAATTATTACGAAAAAACAACTATACTCAAAGCGGTAGAAGTTATAGTACTATTTCGGAAATCACCACATTTCCTCATCAGACTTCTTTCTTCTTGGCTTCTGCGGGAGTCGAACCCGCAACAACATGCGCAATACTTAAGCCGGCAGCTAAACGCATTCAGCTAAGCTTACGCTTTTGTTTTTGTTAAAAAAAAACTTTTTTAGCGTCCCTATTGAAAAACCCTTTATTATGAGTGCTTATGGTAAGGCAGTTAATGTGGGTTTGTGGATAAAATTTGCTACTGCAAAGTATTTATGTTATATTGGTGCTATCAAATTTGTGTGCTTAGATGTTGAAGTGAAAGTGTAAATGTTATGTGGTTATTGGGTGACAGCAAACATGATTAAGAAAAATTGTAATAAAGTCTTAGGCTCCGATGTGAGCACTTTTCATATAGGAATGAGTAAGGTTTATTTATTTAGTGTGCGGTGGGATTCCCAGTTGTTGTGGTATTTATGCAGGTGATAAATATTAAATATTTAGTAGATAATGTGTAGGTTTCTAAAGTCTCTGGGGAAGAGGTCACGTGTGTAAAGTGTCTAAGCACATAATTTGGATAAATGATATAGGCAAAATTTATTGTTCACGGAAATTTGTGTGTATTGCATTGTGGTTTTTTTTTTGGGAGAGTGAAAATATTTTTGGCGTGTGACACAAACGAAATGGAAACGAAATGCCTTAGCACGCAACTGAACAAAAACACAATGTCTGGAAATAAATAAAGGGCAGCAACATTTTGGGGAAAAAAGAAATGAAGCAAAAGGTAATTAAAAGATTTTCCATATAACTGCATTTTGTTGAATATGAGTTTAGTAAAAAGAACAAGAAAGAAACAGCCAACCCTGTATGATTTCTCCTACTGTTGATTTGAGTTTCGTTCAATTCGAAGAAGGTTTGAAATACGGCTTTCAATAATGAAAATTGGTTAAATTTTCAATAAGAAAAATGTACCCAATTCGTCAAAATACCAATTTTTTCGAATTCGAATGATTCGACTTTTGAGTAGGAAAAGATCGTAAGAGCACTGTTTTTAAATCCGAAATTATGAAATATAATAAATGTTGAACCTTCTACTTAATGCATTTTTAATAAATAAAAATCATTTAAATTCATAAAAAAAATAAAATGTACTAAAAAGTTTTAATAAAGCGATATTTTCATATAATTTTTCTATTTATAAAGCTAAATTTTGAAACTATTTTAATTTTTGTATGAATTTGCGACTAGACTTAAGTAAAATCTTATATGTATATAAAAATGACTACTCTTCTGTTTGTTTAATCGTTTTTAAAAATATGATCAGTATTTTTATTAAACACTATGAAAAATATTGAACAAACCGTAAAATTTAAATTTTTTCGATTTCCAGATGTATTTTTATATTAATTATGAGAGAGAAAAACATTTATATGTAGGTAAGCTCTAATGGGCGGGTCTTGATTTAAACTATAAAGATCATAGTTCGGTTCGTTTCCGGTATTTTTGGTTTTTTACGGTATAAGCAAGATGAATTTTAAGTAAGTTTTTGACACATATTTTACTTTTTCGGTACATTTTAGGTAGTAATTTTACCCCTTAACGCGGGTATATTTACAATACAATTTAACTAAAATTTAGATGATGTTTTGGAACACTTTTATTAATTTTTTATTAAATTTTATGTACATTGTGAATACGTCTTTAGTATATTCTCGAATGGCCCC
Source organism: Philophylla caesio (assembly GCA_963971545.1). Lineage (NCBI taxonomy): Eukaryota > Metazoa > Arthropoda > Insecta > Diptera > Tephritidae > Philophylla > Philophylla caesio. The sequence continues at coordinate 116,511,056 of OZ020606.1, read as the reverse complement.
ATATGAGTTTGGACCCGAACTCGCCTCGGACTTATTCCAAAATGGTGCTTTTACGGTACAATTCCGGTACTTTTCGGTGGATATTCAGTATGCTGTAGATACTTCTACGGTACATTATAGGTGATTTTTCGGGACACTTTTGTTTTTTTCGGTACTTTTTCGGTACAATTTTTGTAAAATTTAATTAATTTTCGGAACTTTTTCAGAAAAAACTTTCGTACTTTTTTAGTACATTTTAGGCTCATTTTGGTTATTTTTTCAGTAAAATTTTAAATGGTTCCGTACTAGTTTAGGCGCCAACTCATCTTGAAATTATTTCGAAATCATCCCGAAATTAATATGGTTCTAGACTAGATCACCATATTAGAGCTTATACAATTTTTTCTCCTTCAAAATTGTTATGAAAATACACATAATATAAAAGCTTTTGAGGACTTAAAAATATTTATCGCACAAAAAAGTATGTAGTATGGAAATACTTTTACTATCAAAATTAAAGTTATCGATGACTTTAAATTTTTTATGTTACTCGTATCTACTATAATAATTATATATCACAACAGCTCGAGTTTTCCAAATATTTAAGACAATGTAAAAAATTCCAAAAAAAAAAAGCTGTCAAAACCATTTAAAAACTTGTCGCGCTACCCACCAATTCATTCAACTATTTTTACGTTTAAGAAATTGGTAAAAACTTATTTCACAAGTGAAACAATAAGTAAATAATCTAGAAATATATTTCATTTCCATTTGACTGCTCACATTCGCAAAGTCTCCTTCAATCTCCTTCAATTAACCGCTCGCGCCAATTGTTGATTGCTGCCGACGACGCTTAACAATTATGGCAATAATAAGAATTATAATAAACCACAATTGTTGGTAGCTGACAACCGCCTTAATGCTGGTGGATTACTGGCAGATGCCATGCTTCATTTGACAATCAGCTTACATATTCTTTCAACGTCACACCGCCCACGGGCAGTTGCGGCTAGAGCTTGTTTACTTATTTATTTATTTATCCTCATTTGCTTATTTGAAAAAAAAAAAAAAAGAAAAAAAAAATAATCATTTGATGAAGCAGCAGATGGCGCCAAGCAGCTGAAAGCGAAATTACAAAGCTATAATGATTTAATATTTTCAATGCTAAAGACAACTAAGTTTGTATGTATGTTCTATAAGCTTTCTCTAGCAGTCAAATTCCTTGAATCTTTAAGACTGATAGCAAAAACATTCTCGCTTAGTTATATGCTCTCATTTCTCTTATTATCCGCGAATTATTCAGGGAAGATAATAGCGTAAAAATAGCTTGGAAATTGAATACCTGGCATACCACCGAAATCGAGCAAGCTTCTTTTGCTTTGTGGCCAATTAATTGGAAATATTTGCTAAGAAGCGATTTTGTTTTCTTTTCCGTACAAAAGACAAAAATAGATGGAATTGTTTTGACATTTTTGTGGTTATATAATTACTACAAACGCCCGTACTCAAATATTAATATACGAAACACTTCGTGGTGCTCGCTGTTAAAAGAATATGTTAGTTGCCTGGATGGAAGATCGTTTCAAGTCTCACCATTGATTTTACTTCTGTGCTTCCTATTCAAATATTTAATATTTAGAAATAGATAAAAATAACATCTGTAATAATTTTCCTTGCATCAGCTGCAGTATGAATTTAAATAATGAAAGAAATTTGTACGATTTATTTTATTTATAAAACTTCCATAATATTTTCACCATAGAAAAGCAAGCTTCACATTTTGTTAGTACAAACCTGCAAAAGAAATCAATACTTTTTTTTTGCCGATTTTAAATCTTTTTTTAGAATCCTAAGCAAATTAAAAGCATACTAAATTTTGTTGAAATAAAGTTGCAGTGGAGGTGGTTTTCCGCCTTTCTGCCACATAAAAAAACATAAAAATAATCTCGAGCAAGCGTTTCGTGGAAGATATAGCGAAAGCGAGCCAGTAAAAAAATTGTGAAAACTCAAAGCAATTTTTTATTTATGTGAAACAATCTTTTTTTTGAATTTTAATCAACTACTAAATTATATACTTAAAAAATAATATTTATTAAATTTTTAAATTTAGATTTAATTTTGTTTATTTTTTTTTTTTGGTTTGAACATAATTGAAAGCATGCATTTACGTATGTGTCTCGCCCCAAATCGACAAACGGTTGTAGCGCCATAAAAGAAGAAGATTTCAATTGAAAAATAATTGAAATTATATTCGACAAAAAAAAATGTGTTCAAATGTAACCATGTGTGAATGTGCTTTAGTTGTTTAAAGCACTGTAGGACGCAACAGTGGTAAAAATAAAAAAAAAATAGCTTTTATCACATTTAACTTTCTAAGTTAATGGCTGGGCGACATTTCTGCGCCACTTTTATTTGGAGAGTGTAATAAAAGTTTTCTGGGTATTACGCTGGTTAAACAAGCAACAAATCTTTATAATACAAAAAATGTTACCAATTTTTTTTTGCGCAAACCAATTTTAGGTCAAAAGTATAAAAGTGAAAAATAAAATAAAAATCCCCAAAATTGTTGCGGTTCATTAATGTAAGATATGAAAAGAAGTAGCTTGAATTACCACCGCTAAATGGTGTCAATGCGAATACAAAACTATTTGCAAAAAACTTTTTATAAATGCGTTTGTGTGAAACGATAAGGGCGGAGTACTTAGAAGGCAGTAAGCGGTAAATTGAGCAGCAGATGGCGGCATACTGAAGATTTGCACAAGGATAGAAATGTGTGTGTAAGTCAGTTTGCTGCTAAATTGGCAATTTGCAGGTTTTGTGAAGCGCAGCCATAATTGTAGCATGCCATTGGGCGTCGAAAGCGGAAAAATTTTTGCGAATTCCAGGGCAGCTGTGTTAAGTTGCTTAATTTTTAGAAAGAGTGATTGTTGTTGCTTTCTTTTGTACATACATACATACTTGTAGTTTCTTATTGTCGAAATGGTATTTCTGCTTTTGTCAAAAAATTATCTGCGCATGTATGCGTGTGTGTGTGTGCATGTGCTTGTATTTGGGCATTCATAAATAATAAACTTGATTAGCTGACAGGTGAGAATGAGTTTACCCCAGAGTTGGTAAAAGTTAAGTTGATTTATTTTGTTCGAGAAACTTTCGAATTTCCGTTGCTAAATGAGTTAACGTGCAAACTGCTGAAGGCGAAAGGAAATTTATTTTTACTGTTCACTTAAATATAATCCATTAAAGTAAAATGATCAAGAATTTCGACAGTTTTCAGTTTCTTGTAACTTTCAATTAGGCGTCGAAGTGATTTCAAACACTGAGTGAAAAGTGGATATGAATATGTACACACATACATACATACTTGCATGTTATAAGCTCACTGGTGGCAAAGTAATAGAAATGTGGCATTTTAATAAGTTTTTTGTTATTTTACTTCTGTTTATTTAATGTAAAAAATTTGTAATTTCTAAAAGTCTGGCTTACAAGTATTTTAAACTTTTTTAAAAGTTTATAAAATTTCGTTAAGGTTACACCAACACTTAAAATTGTAAATTTTTTTTTTAAATTCTAATTAAGTCATTTTTCGAGTACGCAATTTTGTAGCTTATTAAGTTTTAGTATAAAAAAGTGCAAGTTTGTTGCGCCTACAAAATTCTATTGATTTTTGATAATTTTTTAAGCTACCATTTAATAATATTGTTGTTGTTACACACATACTATGTAAAACCATTACGTCGCCTTGTTATTGTTAGCGATGATGTTATTTAAATGTGTTTAAAATAACATTGGTAGTCCATAGATTAACCATTGTAAGGTAATTTCTAAAATTATCGATTTTGTTATCGATATTCAATTGCAATCGTTACATTTATTTTGTATTTGTTATCGATATTAATATCGTTATTGTTATCGATATTAATATCGTTATTGTTATCGCTACATAATTATCGTTATCGATAGTATTTCCGATAAATTTTACAAATATAACAGTCAGTGTCTGAAGCAAGCAAATTTCAGTCGTCTTTTTTTTTAAAGAAGTGCTTTCTTAGCGACAGCAGTTAGAAAACAAATAAATTTGTTTAAATTTTTAAAAAGTCAAAATCGTTACATTGAAAAAAGTAATAGCAAAGAAACCGGCGATTCAAACTGTGCAGAAAATTTATAAAAATTCGTTGAACTATAACCAAAAATTGCACATAAAAATTTTTTTAAATATTTTTTTTAAATGCTTGTGGTACATTTTTTGTTTCATATAAAATAGATTTCGAGCATACCTTATTATTTACAATCAATGGAATTTCACTTGGTGATATTAAAAAAATATTAAATTAAGAACTTTTTAGGAAAAGCTTGACGTATTTTTTTTTAAATTTTGTTAAAAATTTGAATTGCTGATATATTTGCTTATTATTTTAGTGTTACGAGATTGTCTTTGCAAAAAATTATTAAACAAATAAAAATTTATTTCACTTTTATAATGTCTTACATTTTTTTTCCAACTAAAACCTTTTGCCATTTTTAACTGCTTACTTGGTCTCATTGCAATTTATGAATTTTAGATTCTCCATAACTAAAAGTTACCCTCGCACATAAAGCGAATAAAATATTCGAATAAAACCCTTGCCAATAACTACATATTCCAACAAGAAAATAAACAATTTATAAAACAAACTAAATTTTTATTTGTGTGTACGACAGCCAGCCACAAATTTGCTTCTTCTCCCACATAACTGCACATTTTCGTTTATTCGCTGCCAATTTGGCTCACCAGCAGCACAAATTGAAATAAACTTGGATGTAATTTTAATTCTATAATAACTTTTTTTTGTCCTGCTCTTCGCTACCGCCTTTCATTTACGCTGGAAAATTGGCAAAATCTCAGCATTGTCCAGAGCTTAGCATGGCTGGAGAATTGAAAAATGTTTGATATGAAAAAAGAAATAAAAAAAAAAAAATTGAATGGAATTGTAAGCGCTTTTTGTATTGTCACACACAGGTGAGTCTGTGTCAGCTCTGCTATGCTGATAATAAGAACTTGTAACAATGTTTAAATGACAGTGAGACTCAATTGAATTTTCATTGATTTTTATTTGTAGTGTTAAATGTCAGAGGTTCATTGAATACTCAGAACTTGTGAAGTGGATGGAAAAAGCAAAAGAGTATTCACTTATTGTGTTTCTTTTTGCATTTCCCTTTCTTTTTTTTTGTAGTACATTTTCACGCCAAAATATCAAATAGTTAAAAAATCAAATCATCGAATCAAAATGATAAAAAATGTGGTTTTGGAGAAAGTACCACAGTATCCTGCGCTTCACGACTTTCACGTTAATAATTTTTAAATTATCTACTTTATTTTCAACTTCTTTGTCCTCCAATTAATGCAATTTTTTTTCAATTAAAAAATCTTGAATTCTCTGTTTGTTAAAAAATGTAGTATACCTTTCTCGGAATTTCGAAATTTAAAAAAAAAAATGGGGGGTATGCAGATATGTAGTTCATTCAATTTTAGTATAAAAAAGTACAAGTTTAAAGTGGATATGAATTACAACTGATTTTTGCTGACGCTCTTTCGTAATTTCTTCCATATAAAAAATTAATTTTTTTTTAAATCATTGCTGATTTTGTAACTGAGTGTTTATGGCTTTTCTTAGAGAGATTTTATTTGAAAACTAATTTTAATTAATTAATGCATTCTGCCATTGTGAATTATTGTTAAATCCACTTGCAGATGTCGCTGTGATAGTACAGGAACCCTGTTACCCGTACCGTATAACGGGTTTCGCCTTATGCGAAAATCCAGCGCTCTTTCACTTTATTTTCAGCAGTGTTTTTTATAATATAAAATAAATTGCTTGCCATCTGCAAACCCCAAATTGCATTTAAATTGAATTTAAGGATCTAAGATTTTCAGAAGATCGGCTTTCTATTTTTCGAATCCCGAATGACAAATTCATTATTGTACGAAATAAATGTGCTTTAATTATAATTCTTTGCGGACTTTGATTTTGATAATTCGAGAAGTACAAGCATTTTGCTAGATTTGATTTTTCAAAACCTCTGCATTTTGTTACTTCTTCTATAACCTCACTTTTAGCTCTTTGATATAAATTAATAGCGGCATAAGCAATCTTAATCCTAACATTGCTTTTTGTAAGCTTATCACTAAAATTATCGAGTTTTTTATTGTGTTCGTTACCAATATTTTTATGATTATCGGGAATGTTGATTTCTATATTTATATTGCGATTGCTAATTTTATTTTAATCTTTTTTTCGCTTCAGCTGTTACAAAAAAATGCATTTGTATCGAGATTTTGAATGCTAAATATTTGGAGTTCCTCGATTTGTTTATTTAGTTTTTTTCGAACCCCCCAAATACTGAAGAGAAAAAGTGCTTGTGGATTTAAAAATAATTGAAAATAGTGCAGGACTATTTAAGGGACATTTCGTAACTAGTTTCGAAATTATTCCCAACTAGACCCAAAAATTTTCATGAAGTGGTTATGAAAACTAAACTCAGCGCGAAATTATGTCGAAAAAATGGTGAAAGCGACCTAAGAGGTTCGGTTGAAGTCCAAAATTATTCCAAAATAGTTCCGAAGTTTTTCTGATATACACCTGACAATGAAATAAAATTGAAATAGACTTATAATAGTCGTGGAAAGATAAAGAATTAGTTCCGAAATGACCCTTAAAAAACTTTGCGAATCTATGCCGAAATAAAGCTGAACAAGTTCAAAATCGTTCGGAATGGTCCCGAAACGAGCCCGAAACTGTGCTAAAATAGTCTAGAACTGGTCCCGAAATATTGCCTAAATGGTCCTTAACTGCCATGAGCTAGCCTATAAATGTTTAGTTATACATACAAGAAAAGATTTTGCGAAATAAAAACAAATATCAGATAAGACCAATTTTCTGCCGGTTCACTTAATTTACTTAAATTTTTTTGTACCACTCTCTTTTTTTTAAGCTTTTCCACAGATGTGTTCGAATTTTTTTGAGTAAACAGTTATATTTTATAAATTTTTGTATAATAATTTACATGATTTTATTGGCTAAGATTCGCCAGCGATTTATTCGTTTTTTTTTTTGGAGGACATTTTCGCCATTTAAAAAGAAACTATTTCGCACACGTTTTATATGTCAGGAAGTGCCCAACACTGTCAGTAAAAAAGAAATTAACAAAAATCATGAAATATTAAAAACACAGAGAGTAACATCCAGTGGATTTTGTTTTTTGATTCCATGCCGACATTTGTTACTCTCCCTCCACACGACTCAAAGCCAACATATTTAGCTGTTAATCCTCACCACTCCTACCTTAAAATTTGAGTATGCATTATTGATTCCATATATGTATTTTAAAAAATTCAAGCGTTGAAGCATTTTATGTTTACAAATATTTTCATTTATTGTTGACGGCTCATGCCGGTTTTGTTTATAGTCTCTATGTTATTGCTTTTCCCACACTTTTATGTAATTTATCATTACTCGTACAATCTACTTAATGTTTATTTTCCTTCCGGATTCTTTTTGTCATATGCGATTAACTAAAACGAATGTAAGATAGCAAATAATCCCTTCAAAGAGCCGCAAATAAAGCTTGTGCCTAAAGGGAGAGACATCAGCTACAATTCCTTGAATTTTTTCTCTTTCCAACAGCTGCTAGCAATTTGTACGGAGTGAATGTGTCTATGTACTTTTGATCGCATTATATAAATCAGCTTGTCGCTTTACACTCAACTACTCACAAGCTGGTGTTGACAAACCGTGTGGCAAATAGGCCTAGCAGGCGCGCCTACAAGTTCATATGTATGTATGTGGAGTGGGAGTGTGTGTGTAGATATGTGTGTAAAAAGTTACGTACTTTACACTTGCCATTTCCGCTGCTAACGTAAAGAAGTTGCAGAAGTAAAGCCGTTTGGCAGCCGGTCGACAATAAATCGTTCGCTGATCTTTTTTCGCTTCTCAGCCACATTTTCCAGTTGGTTGATTTTGTGGTGTGTGTGTGCTGAAATGGTGAATTAATTTTATTTTATTTTTTCATATGAAATATGTCAGCCTACATTGTGTGCATTTGCCTAAGTAGCTGCGAATAATACTTTGAGTAACAGATTTAAAACAATTTGCTTGGCCACCTTTTATGGTTATATAGCGAAGAATTCATTAAAAGTTGGAAATACTTGTTTTTTTTTTAACTTGGGTGCTTTGGAAAATTGAGACAAGTTTTTGTGTGCTCATGAATGTGATAATTTGTTTGTTAGCTGAGAAAATTTTTAAGCCATAAGTGCTGGATTGGAAAGAGTTTGTGTCTCACCGTCTTACCTTAATCTGTTCCAAAAGTAGGTGGCCCAGTCTAGCAATAACCTTTAATAGTGAGTGTGAATGTGTGTTTAGTTCTTAAAGCAAGTGTTTCGATTACGCTTTGTAAACGCAATAATTAGATTATTATGTTAATTATTATTATTTATTAGCAGTTTTTATATAATGTGACGAATAACCATACCCATTAGAAACAGTTAAAAAATAATATTGTGTAAAAATTCGAAAAAGAAAACAAGAATAATCATAAAATATTTAAAACTTCATTTTGTTTACCGATTTATTCACTTAAAGTTTTATTAACAATTTTTCGACGTAAGATAAGTTTCACTTTTTTTTTTGAATTTTTCTTCTTCTGCACGCTTACAATGTGAAGTTTGACAATTAAGAAAGTGAACGAGCTTTCATCCCTGACGGTTTAGTCTAGATTTAATAAAAATCATTGAAAAAAGCCGCTTATGTCTTTAAATTCGAAAAATACTGAAAAAACTCCAAATAAGTAGAACCTAATTTTATATACATAGTTTGTTTTTTCATATACTTTGGCCTTTCTAAAATATTTGGATAGCGTGGTGCTGGAAAAATTGTTATTTAATACATTCATTTGAATGATAAAAGGCTTTTCGGTCTCTGATTATTCTTTTAATTTTTTTTTATATTTTCATTTTTATATTTATTTTAATTTTAATTTATCCCCTTTTCTTTTTCTTTGTTGTTCCTTCTGTTTTTGGTTTTCTTTTGCTTATTTCCAGTTTTAAAAATAAAAAGAAGATTACATTTTTCTTATGCTTCTTCTTTTTATTTTTCTTTTTTTTCTATTTGATTTTTCATATTTTTTAATATAAAGTAAATAACAAAGAAAAACGAACAGAAATATATTTTATTGTTGAAATTAAAAAAAGAAAGTTTAATATAAAAATATTTTTCTTGGTTATTTTCTTTATACGAGTATATTCCCTTTCTTTACTATTATTTGGCTCTTTCTCTTTGTTTTTCTCCTTCCTAATTTTTCTTTTTATTTATTATTTCAATATTTTTTTTAAATTTATTTATTTTTTTCACTTTTCATTTTATTTTTTTTTTCTTTTCTCTTTTTCCTTATTTTTTTTTTTTTCTTTCTCTTATTTTTTGTTTTTGATTTCATTTTTTCTTTTCTCCTTTTTTCTCTCACTAATTTTCTTACTTTTTTTCTGGTTATTTTTCCTTTCCTTTTTCTTTTTAATTTTACTTTTGTTTTGATTTCTTTTTATTTCTAAGACTATCCTTTCTTTTTGTTTTTTCTTTTTTTCCGTTTTATTTTCCTATTCGATTTCTTTTTCCCTTTCCTTTTCTTCTTCTTTTCATTTATCTTTTTTTTTTCATTTTGATGTCCTCTTTATTTTTCGTGTAATTTTTCTTTTTTATAATCTTCTTCTTTTTATTTATGTTTTTTCTTTTCTTCTCTTCTGTATATATAATTTTTTTTTTCTATTTCTTTTTCTAGTTCTGTTTTCAATTCTTTTTGCATTTCTATTTCTATTTTTTTTCTTCTTTATTAGTTTTGTTTTTGAATATACATATTTCTCTTTCTCTGCTTGACTTTGGTTTTTCTTTCTTTTATTTTTTTTCAATATAATTTTTTTTTCTTTTTCCTTTTTTCGCTTCTATACTCTGTCTCATGCCTTGCTGAACATTTTTTTTTATTAAACTCCAAATCCTCAAACTTCTCACTCGTTTGCACTGTCCTATATTGATTAATTAGTTGAAATATCGCACACTCGTACAAAATAAATTGTTTCGTCTTTAATACATTATTTTCTTTTATCTACTTTTGCTTCAGAATTGTGTGCCGATTGTAATTAAATACAAAAAAAAATATTCCTTAGTAAATGAAGCAATTAAGCTTTTGTATGTCAAATAAATTGCAACAGATTCGTGACAATGTGAAATTAGCTGCTTAAGATTAAAATGCCAATTCCGGTTGCCACAAAAATTTCCCATTCTTCCCGTAGTTCTTCAATTAAGTTGAAAAGTTAGAAATGTTAGAGAGAATTGAAGGAGCGTAATTCTGCTGGCTGAAAGCAGTCGGATTCGAATTTTGTTTTATTTTATGTAATACGACAAAAACTTAACTGGCTGGAAAAATTAATTTTCAAATAATAAAATAATCGAGTAGATGCTATTTATTTTAAATAATATCATGTGTTGCTTTTATTGTTAGAATAAATAGTTTATTTTCAAAAATACTTATTGCATTTGTTGCAGGATAATTAAGAGATAAAGCATTGATATTATTTTAATTTTTCATTTTGGTTATTATGCCTGGAATCACCCATACATACATAGCATGCAACCAAGCAGTTTGCAAAATGTCAAGTCAAATCTTTTTTCGAATCAAGGAATTATTCAACGCAAAATATGAAAAGATAAAAGTTCTTTGTTACATTACTATTATTAATTACTTATTTGATAAATAAAATTTAACAGAAATTAAAATATAGAAAATAGAACAATGCAAACATAAAAAAATAAAATAAAACGAATTAAAAAAATAAAATGTAATTAAATTAAATAAAAAAAAAAGTAAATAAATTAAAGTAAAATAAAATCAATTGAAATAAAATTGAAATAAAAATAAAATATAATATAATTAAATCACATAAGATAAAAATATATAAATTTAAATACAAAAAAAATAAAATCCAATGAAATAAAATTAAAAAAATTAAAGAAATAAAAAACATTAACCTTAATTAAAAACTAATGAGAAAAATAAAACAAAGCGCGATATATGTACATACATTAATAAAAATATGAAAAACGGAAATAATAATTTCAATAAAATCAAAAAAAAAAAATAAATAAAAAAAAAAAAAATAAATAAAAAAAATAAGAAATTCAACTTTAATACAAGAAAGATATAAAATCAAATACAATTAAATAAAATGAAATAAAATAAAATGTACTTGTCAATAATTTACAAATTTTTATATAAATTATGTGAAATTTAATTTTAATTGACCAAAACATAAACTAATATAAACAAAACAAATCACTTAAAAATATAAGGTATAAAAAGAAAATAGAAGTGAAATATAAATATATATTAATAAATAATAAAATTAAGAAAACTAAAAGCTATGTAATTTTTGATTTTTTTTGAGTTTTATGCGATTAGTTTATGGAACTAATTATAAGGAAAACAAGAGTGAACTAAACGAACATGTTAAAGCTCATAAACAATAAAAAATTAAATAGTTTTATGACCAAAAATTACAAATGGAAACTATGTTTATGCATAGTGTTAGCAACAGAAAAAAATGTTATTTCATCAAATCAGGGACAAACTCCGACTGTAGTTAGAAACAGGCGAAGGTAGAAAGTAGGGAGAACAGTAGATAAAAGCGGCATATTATGGCATTTTATATACTAGCGACTAGCAGACATTTGTGATATTAGTAAAACATTTCAAAAAAAAAAAAAAACAAAAGGAACACTGCTGAAACAACGTCTGACACAGCAGTCACGTGGACCCATGAATAAGCGCAGCTGTAAATGAAAAAAAAAAATAAAAATTTATATTTGCCTTTTCTTCAAGCATTTCGCTTGCGTGCCTTTGTGTTGTAATAATTCTGGCCAAACATTCTAAACTTGTGAACTTTTTTTATATTGCAATTCTTTGCCTTCCATGCCGATGTCCAGTCCTGCACGTAAAAGAAAAAACGAAAAAAGTGAAAAAGTGGAAAAAAAATATGTATATGCATAGGTCGTTTGTCTGTTCTACACACACATGCGTATGAGTAACTATGCAAATCAAGGTCATGTTTTACTGCCTCAAACTACATTTTAATAGCTGGGAGCAAGGCAAAATGTAAAAAAAAATAAAAAATATGAAAAATCAAATAGAGTGAAGCATTTGAAAATTGCAAAAACGAGTGGTGCAGGGACAGCGGAATGCGCTCGTCTGTTAACCGCAATACATATTCCGCTTCATTTTGCTGGTATATTTTATTTTTTCATAAACGCAAATACGGCAGCCCTGCGCTTCCGTTTCCGTTGGGATTACAAAAAAAAAAAAAAAACGCCAGCTGCTTGTTACTACCTAACATGTTTTGTTGTTGATTTTTTGTAATGCCTTCCTATATTTGTTTTCACTTTTTTTACTTTTCTGTTGTCCTTGCTCTCTGTCAAAACTGTGCCCAATAGCGCAAAAGCTGTCAACCGGCTAGTAAAGACACAAAAAAAAAAAACACAGCTGGCATCACATTTTACGTTCATTTTCAGGCTGCATCTCACTGCCTTCCACTTCCACTTCCACTTCCATTTCCACATTTTCCACTATTCCCCAGCTGATATGCAACTGTTCGCTTTTCTGACCCACATGTTTGGCTGCGCCGTTGATCCCTGTGAGAATAGAATAAATGGTGCTATTTTTGCTACATAAATAAAACTGATCACTTTCACTCAACTTCCCCTCACGTAAGCTGTTAAAGTTGGCTGCGTATTTACTACAAATTTGTCGCACTATTGACACTTGTAGGCTTTTGCTATAAATCACTAAATGCTTGTCGTAAAGAATTTGCTTGCTTGTTGCCTACATTTGCCACCCATTAATCACCAGTTGCTAAAACTTAGATTGGTTAAGCATTGGAGGCTACCAAAAACATATGTTTGGGGGCACTAACAAATGTTTTTTATATGCAACTTTTGAAGTGGCAATTTATTGGCCTGTTATGCCGCTGCGAATTTGAGTGGTGCCAGGGAAAATATAAGAAATTGTGCCTGAGAAATAATTCGATTGGGTTTGGAAGTACATGCTATCTAACGGGAAAGTTTTATTTGGTTTAGATACATTCGCTTAGACTCGGAGAGTGGGCGCCACTAAACTTCTAAGCGCTAGCTTAAATTTAAACATCGTTGGCTGACCGATTTTTAAACTTTAATGTAGAATGTTTTCCTTTGCTCCAAAAAAAAAAAAAAAAACCGGTGATCTTGTTTAAAATATGTCTTTGTAATATAGAATTATTAAGTAAAATTTCAACAAAAAATATCATCTGCTAGCCTACTCCATCGCTTTTTCATAGTTTGGGTGAAATTTTTATTTCAGCGGATTGTTGTGAGCTAAATAATATTTAATAGTGTAGTTATTTTAGACGCTCCATGTTTTTTTAAAAACCTTACTAGATATAGTTGTATTTATTATTTTTATATATGGTAATATATTTCACGATTTCTTTTTCATTTCATTGTTTTCAGATATAAATATTTTTATTTAATTTTTTTTATTTATTTTTATAAAATATTTGAAGACTATTAATAAATAATATCAATTAACTATAAGTTGCAAAATTATAGATAATAAATCCGTTTATTCATATGCAAACTCTTCCGATGTCGACATTTTAAAAAGTCTTATATATGAATTATCCACTTTGTTGGTATATATACGAGTATATTGTTCCAATGACGTTCAAAGGGTTAATAAATTGAAGTTTTATTTTTCATAAACATATTTATTCTGAGAGCGGGTAGTATTTTTACAGAACAAACATAGTTCGAGTTTCTTTCTATTTGATTTAAATGATTTAATTGCTTTTAGCCATTTCAAATATATAATTTTATCGGTCACAAAAACTCTCATTCCGTTGTTTATTTTTAGCTCACTTCCCTTTTTCGTCTTTATTTTTAAATATAAAAGAATTTTAAAACAATATATTGTTGTAGACATACATTTGCGAAGTCTTGGATAAGTGTCCAGTTTAGTTTTCATTTTTCGAAAACATTTTGGAGAAAAGTCCAAACTTTCGCATTACATTTTGCTTTTTTTCAAAATCATTGCCTTTCCCTTTATTTATTTTTTAATTTATTATATTCGGTATTCGTAATGATAAATAAAATCGAAATCCAAGTTGGTAACGTACTTGAATTTTCCTAAAATATTCAGAAGCAACTTTTACCAGAGCGACGACTTATTCTTGTTTATTTTTTATCTATTTTCATATTTTTGTTGTTTTTATCTTTTTGGTTTTATGTACAAATAAATAATATCTTAGGTAGATTTTTTTAGTAATAATTTTAGTTATTTGTAATTTTGTTAATATTTTTCATGTGAGAACATTTTTATATTAGTAATTTAAAAACAATTTACTGACAATTTTAAGTGTTCAACAATTACCGCTGGTTTTGTGCCCATTTTCTTATTAACTCTCTTTCGCAATTTCTTCCTTACAGCGTATGAAAAGTCAAACCGCAACTTTTCTCAAGTTTTCTTAAATTCGACGGAAGACTTAAGTCATCTTTAGTTGTCACTTTGTGTCTGAAAATAAATTAGTCAACTCTATTATTTTTAAATTAAGAAAAGTCACACAAACATTTTTTTTTGCAACTTTTATTAGTCTAACCTAAAGTAAATCTTATTCCGCATCTACTCACCATCCATACACTATAATTAAAAATTATAAACGCTCCACATATTGAGGGCTGTTTAACTTTTTTTTTATTAATTTTTTATATTTTTCGATTGAAATAAAATTCTTTCCTTTACATTCTTTTCTCAGAATTGTTAGACATTTTTTTAATATGAATTTGTTAATATTTGCTTAATCTGTCCATTTAATAAATTTAAAATAAATAAAAGAAAAGTCTCCATATTCATATATTTTTTAGTTAGACCAGGCTAGCTCTAATAGAATATATTGACTATCATAAAAAAATGAAATTTTCCTTTGTGGTTCGTCAGCAAAGGCTTTCACTCGTCTAACTATGCTATTAAAATCGTATTCTAAAAGGATGTGGCCCCAATTGTAAGTTCAACTCGGCGAGAGCGCTTCATAAGTATGCTAAGATATTCCGGAAGAAACTCAATTTTTTCAATGCATACATACCTACATATACGTACGAGTATGTACACGTATTTGTATTTGCTCTACGCATTTGTGTTAGACGTACGAAGACGTTTGCGTAGTAGTTACATACACTTTTTTAATGACTCCTACTTACATTCTTCCGATGATTCTTTTTTATGTTCCATAATCATGCAAGCAATTCGAGTATACATATATAAAAATTATGATAAATCGTGAGAATAACGTAAAACAGTGCACCTGATTAAAAGGCCACAAGCAAGCGCGTTCTCTTGCAGGCATAGCAAAAATTAAATAATCATAAAAAAAATTAATACCTTAAAGCAGTTGATGGTTGTAATTTGAGTACGCGCATTTTTTTTTAGCTTTATTTAGGTACCGTAAAAGATTCCGGCTGCCTGCGTCTCGCTTTTGGGGGCGATGAAGTACAGCTGTTGTTGGTGGAAGCAGGTGGATGTAAACTGTTTCACAGTGATAGACACATTTTTTTGCTGCATACTCGTATCTAAGTACACCCAACTCTCTTTTTACACGGTTTCTTTTTACACGGTCTTTGAAGTTACACGGTTGAAAAAATGATCATGAGAGAAAATGATCCAAATATGGAACGTGCCCTGAAATTCGAACGAGATAATTATAATTGTATTGCTGGGTATAAAGAGTTGTATAAAGAACTTAAAAAACCAAAAGTTCAACTTTTTATAAAAGATTTTTTAATAAAAAAGTCGACGGCGCAAGACCTTTCGGAAAGTAGTCCGACGGTTCAAAACGCTATTACCGGACGAAACTCACCATTGGATAATTTGATGGATATCTCCAGTGATGATACCGACTTTAGTCCAGATCGTCGCAAACAATTGCTTTTGTTATCAAGTAGCGACGAATAATTATGTAGCTATTAAAATATCTTTTCTAATTTTTCTGTTCTTAATTCTGGATTAACAGATTTCTTTTGTTTTTTGCTTGCTCTACCAATTTTTCACCAGTATGAATTATGTATTCTAACTTTTAATGCTCAATAAAATGCCATATGAACATAAAATTTGTATGCGTATCTGAAATTCTATAGTTTTCAACATTTTTTACACGGTTTTTCGAAGTAAATATAGTTCTTTATTTCATCTTACACGGTTTTCAAATAACATGGAACGTATCACCCATTTTACTATAGGAAACGCCTCTTTTTTTACACGGTTTCTTTTTACACGGATTTCTGAGGAACGTATCTACCGTGTAAAAAGAGAGTTGGGTGTACTTTTACATACAAATGTGGAATCCTATATTTATATAAATTTGTGTATTTAGCAACCAGGCTAAAACATAAAAAAACATACATACTTGCATGCACTCTGGTTTGTATGTACTCGTATTTTAGTTTTTTTTCTCAAGCATTACGAGACGTTGTTTGCTCAAATGTTTATTTTATTGCTTTGAATTTATGATTATTTGTTTTGTTGAATTTTTTATAAGTGACTTACTTTAAGATATACTTCTTGCCATTTTCACATTTGCATTTTACGAATTTATTCAGTGTGAAGTTCTTAAGGATGACAGTGTAATATACATTATGTTTTTACTAGGCATGCCAAGACTTCGGGATCCCGGCCTTTTTCAACTCCCGAATATCCCAGGATCAGTGTATTTTAATTTATTAGCCATTTATTTTTTTAAGTTTTTAATTTACATTTTTTTAAAACAAAAATAAACCTCAAATGACGAGGTGCTTGAAGTGAATAAGGCAGAAAGTCTCAAAGATAAATTTCATCAAGTTTTAACGAGCAGCTCGCAATTGTCCAATAATCGAAAGCCATACAATTTATAGAACGCTAAGTAAAAGAAAAGTAGTTTTTGTAATGTCCTATGTCCTACAGAGAGCATTTAAATTATTGTCGACAATCCAACCAACAAGTGTTGAGACGCAGCAGTGCTTCTCCACTGTAAATATTAAATGCAACAAATTTATGTCCAGCTTGGAGAATAACACACTTAAGGCTTTTAATTCTTTGAGATTGCATTTTGATCAATATAAGAAATAATTCTACTTTGCTCAAAATGGAATTGGTGATGTATTTAATTTTTACTTGATGCATTTCTTTTTTTACTGAATATATTAATATTTAATATGTACCTGATTTACAACAAATCGTTTTTCTTTGTTATATTAATGGTATTTTGCATACTTCTATAATACAACGATTACAGACGTGTTACATTTTTTTGGCACATTCAAAATTACGAATCAAAACTTCGTGAAATTAGGGATACCGGGGTTGTCCCGTAATTTCGTTTTCAGATCTCGAAAATCCCAGTATCAACAAAATCCCCAAAATTGACATTCCTAGTATGTACGTATGTGTTTACGAGTATGTTTAAATATACTAGTTGTATTTTTTTTTGAATGCCATATATGTTTGTATAGCAACCAAGTGGAAGAAGTTTGGAAGTAGCTCCCTCTGAGCGTAAAATGAACCACTTTTTGTGAAGAATATTTGATGATCGGTTTGAAAAAATTACCAAACAAAAAACAAAATAGCAGCATTTATGTAGGTCAAGTCAAACATCTTATCTTATCTGTAGCGCGATTCAGTTACTTTTTTAACAACACTCGAAGTTGCCAAATCTGCTATACAACAGAAGTTAACAATACTGCTATTCAGTAACTCATTTTTTGAAACATACGTTATTGCAAAATCAGCTGTGATGTTAAGCTAGCGGCATCTACTTTTGTGTTATTAAGAAACGCGATAGTTAATTTATTTTCATATACTTACATGTTTTTTATTTTATTATTATAAATTTGTAGTTCCATCTTTTAACTAAATCGATTAAAACAGTCACGTTAAGTCGTGTTGTTAAAAGTTACTGAATCGCACTACTGGTTATGTGGTTATAATTTTTTTTAGTTTTAAATAATAAAGTGCAAACATTTTTTATTTTATTCATTTTCTGTGTACTTTGCTGTTGAACAAAATTATAACCATACAACTCAACCCAATTAAAGGATTTTAATTTTTAGGAATATTACAGAACTGTAGAGATTCTTAAAATGAACAGCACTTCTGAGATAAAAAAAATTCTATGATGTCTTTCCTTTAGTTAATATTTTTTTTTAATGAATTGAAGGTATTGTCGCTGAATGAAATTGGTTTCGGTACTTCTCTTAGTTGGCAGATTAGGTTCAGTTGTAAATGCTGCCTTAATCCAAGGATAAGAGCAAATTAGGCTAAATTACAGGCACAATGTAATGCCAAAATTAGGGATACCTCGCGTTCGTCCTGGTTCACCACTGTCTAGCTTTAATAAAGCGTGAAAGTTCTATAGACTAACTGAGTCTAGTAAAGCGGAGCATTCATAAGAAAAGTGCAGAAGGTTGTATCGAAAAGTCCTCGTTAATGCTTTATACTTTCGATTTTCTCTACAACGTTGTAGCTGCGACAGCAAACGTTGGAACACACAACCCAATCAAGCACCAAAACTCTTCGCCAGCTCCGTCACTGTTTAATTGTGTATGTTGATTTTTTAATTTACTACCACATAACATAACATTTTATAAGGTAATATATCATAAGATAACGTAACATAACATAATATACTATTATGCAACATAACATAACATGACATTACAAAAAGTGCCATTAAATAAACATAAATAAGGTAACATAAAATGAAATAACAGAACAAAACATAACATAACATAACATATAATAACATAATATATAATAACAAAACACAACATAACATAACATAACATAACATATTAACGCATATAACATAAAGTAACATACTATAACATAATGGGACACAACATAACATAGCATAACATAACATAACATATAATATTATAACATCATATAACATGGTGTGACATAACAAACCATAATATAACGTATCGTGACGTATCGTAAGGTTACACTGCACTGCATTTTTAAACAAGGACTTACTTGTGATGAGTACAAATATGATGAGCAAAACAAGTTCTTTTGGCGTCGCCCACCATATCCGTGTACGCCATTCCTGTTGGCACGATTGGCATTCGTCATGTTTAACCAAAATATGAAAATCGCCATCCTATCGCTGCTATACATATACTTTATTGAGTGAAAATGCATTAATCTTAATTTTTATATTATTTTATGCGCTGTGGAGAAGCATTGTTTGCTTCGTAAATTATTCCCAGCTGCATCAATATTAAATAATTTAGTTCGAAGCGTGAGAAAATATGTTGCGTTCATCTTTTATCTTTCTATAGTTTCTTTTGTGAATAAAACCGGCTGTAAAAAGTCGTCGTAGATGTGCAGCGCCTTGGATGGGATGTGCTGATCATTAAGTAATTTATCATTTGCGCGCATTGAGCATTATTATCGATCGTATAAAAGTTGTTCTCTTTTACGCCATTTAGGAGTAAATAGTTTGACGCGATATTTTTTACAAAAAAAATTCTAAAAATAAGTTAGTAAATATATTTATTGCCGCCCTTGTGGGCATTTCTGCGCCGTCGAGGCATTTTTTAGTTTGCTGCTTTGAAAACTTCTTCCCTAACTTATTCGATGTAAGTATGTGAAATGCTGTGAAGTAAGTACGTTTATTATGTGATTATAAAAGAGCTGTTGGCACCGAATGTTATTGAAGAAATTTGCTGGCAAATTAATTTAAGTAGTCATAGCATAAATAATTTGTTGCCATTGAATAAGTGCAGCTGTTATTTAATTTTATTTGCCAATCTCAAACTTGAAGTATAACATCTGCACATGCTTACTTGTGAACATCCATACAAACTCGTACTTGCCTATGGCGATCAATTGACAGAATGAGTAGTAGCAATTTCAAATGCAAACAATTTATTTCAATTTGCAGCAATGTGATTTGAAAAATTGTTTCATATGGCGATCTTTTGATCAAATGTGTGTATATATGAACCATAAAAAAATTAATAAAATTTCAATTGAGCTTACATTAGTGAAGTACAGGCGATAGTACAGGCGCCATATAAATAAAAAATTGTTTAAGTATGGTGGCGGCCATATTACTTTAAACCAGATTCAAAACGATTTTATTTGCAGATATTTGTTTTTAATAGCTCCTAATTTAAATATGGTTCATTCTCAAACAAAACTCGAACTAAAATTTTGTTTGACAGAAGTGTGCAAGTATACAATATTATACGAGTATAGTAACAGTCCATGCAAAAATTTAAAGGGGCTAGAAGATAATGCAGATCAAACTTTTTTTTTTTTTATGAGGGTTTCGTGATTTTCCTCCACTTAAAAATAATTTATGCAGAGCTGTTAAATATCCCGCAATTAGTTATCATAAATTGTATTGTTATAAGTAAATAATCGGTTGAGATTAGTGGGTAAAAATATTTTCGGAGGCTGCCTTAGCGTGAGAAAGTAAGCTAGCAAAAGATGCCTTCAACGACAAGTTCTCTTTAGTGCTTGGGAACTATTTCGTGAAGTTGTTTTTTTTTTTTACAAAAAATCGCACTTCCTCTGAATATACGCTATTGACCAAGTGTAAAATTGCTTCCCTTAGTTAGCATGTCCATTAGTTTTCGATTGCGATTGCTGCGCACATTTTTAAATTGAAATTTTCCCCCGCGAATAGCTTTTGCTAATACTTTTGCATTTTCAAGCACACCAGTTTCTGTCGCTTACTAAGCAATACAATTTTGTTAACGCTTATTATAAATTCCTTTTAATATAATGTCATCTCAATTCATTTTTAAATTGTTACCTATAATCATAACAATTTCATTTACATATTCGACTACTTAAACGTTTTCATTATCGGAATTAGAAACATATTGACGATTGCTAAAGTGCTTGGCATAAAATATTATTGCAGAAAAATTTCTTTATCGTACTTGGCAGCACTTTAAATGCTTAACAAAGTCACGCGTTAGTATGCAATGACAGTAAAAGGACAAGAAAAACGTATAGAATGGGGAGGGGCTTAAAGTAAAATTTGGTATGTGCTTTTTGCGTGTCCCTGCAGGTCAATGCACGCAACCGCCATATTGTACATTATTTTATTGACTAACATTTGGGGAACTGCTTTGACCACACACACACACACGCACACATACATACATATGTGTGTTCTAAAAAAGAAGTAGCAGGAAAAGGGAGACATGTGCATTCTCGTACACAAAACATCTTTTCATTTATTTATTTATGCTTAGCGTCTCTTTGTTGTGCATTGCATTTTAACGAAAATTCCGCAGCTGTTTTGAGTTCGATGTATTTTTTTTGAGTAAATATGTACGTTTGCTTTCGTTGTTGTTTATTTGCGTCGATTCATAGTGGCAGCGTTGTGTGCGTTTATGACAGCAGATGTTATCGAATATATACAAATATATGTTCGTACATGTTTACTAGAAACAGTTATCCACAAGTTTTCTTACAATTAAATTATTTGCTTATATTTAACTTAAACAAATTACTGTTTAAAAATAACTAAAAAATAAATTATGTGTTATTGGTTGTGTTTGAAACAAAAAGTTTTTACTATAACAATTGCTGTTACCACTGCCATTACCATTGACGTTATCATTATCTATTACAATAAGCACTAACAACAATAGCTAGCTATAATAATTACCATTACCATTACCAATACCATTATCATTACAATTATCTACATGATAACCAGTGTCCTCACTACTTCCGGTACGATTACTAATACCGTTTAAATTATCAGCACTAATAGCGTTACCATAACCAATACCAACACTATTAAAGCTATCTTTACCACCCAAAAAACACAGAAAACTCAAATGTTTGAAAAAACATTGCATCTCAGTTTGATTTACAGCCTTGAAACTGAATATTTTCACACCATTTTCTAAAGTTTGAGAATGCTATCAACTGTTATCTGAAAAGACTGATTTTCAACAGCATCTCAAATTGAGGTTTAAAAAAAAAAATGTTTGCTGGACATTAATAATGCCATTTAAGTTAACATATGTATCATTGTTGCTTTCATCAACGCTCTCTCTAAGTTTACTAATACCATTACCATCACCAATATCATAACAATTAATTTTATCATTCATTAAAATTATAAAATTAATTCAACTTCCTTTAAAGCTTTACTCCTCACTAAGCATTTTGTTTAAATTAAATATTAGCGGCAGCAGTAAACTGAAAAATCCACTACCAGCCGAAATTGGATAAATCTTAAAAATAAAGTGAGAGATAAATGTATAAGAATATATTATAAGCAAAATATAAAAGAGATAAAAACGGATAGATACAAAGATAAAGATTAAACTGAAGATTAAGAAATTTAGTTTATTAAGTTGGACACTTCACTTAACATTTACATACTTCACCTCATTTAATTCTACTTTAATTCACCTGAACTCACGACAACGCTTCTATATTCTACAATTCCAAACCCGACGCACCTTAAATCATCACAGCTTTCCCTACCATACCTTAACTCACCAAACCTTAATCCACCATACCTGACGTAATCACCTCTAAATACGAAAAGTAAACATTAAAATATTCGTATATAAAATTATGTTGAGGTTAGCAACATCAAACATCAACTTACATAGCTCACCTTGCATTCGGAAGTCACCGCTCGTCGTATAAACTCACCACACTATTTTACGCGAACTCTCTTCAATTCACCTCAATTTCTTCTCACTTCACCTTGACTTAACTCACTCACCTAACTTCACCTATAAATATATTTTCTATTTAGTGCCAATGAGAAATATGCCCTGTTCTACTTTAAGAGTGCTTCTTAAGTTACGCTTAATTTCCGATTACGCTTAATTTCCCACTGGGTTGATTTGTAATATCAAAAGTTATATAAATTTTTGCCAGAATTGTCACTCGTGGCAATATTTGCATTCATGTCAATCTATTGTAACTTTTCATTTGCTTGCCATCAGATATATCAGCATTTAATAAAAATAAATAAACATTTACGCGAAACGGGTCACGAGAAATATTGACAAAGAGGAATGTGGATAAGAGTGGGTCAGTCATTTTTAAAAAAAAAAAGAGCTTGAAATATTTTTGCAATGTTTCTGAGCTGGAACTCTCTTTGGTTAAAGAGTGATGCCAAATAAATTGTAAATAAGCAAATTTGAGGTGCAAGAACTGCAAATATGGAAGTTTATAGAGCTCATCTCTGAAACTTTGTACATATGTATATGCTCTTCATGGAATGACCGAAAATAAGAAATAATGTTCAAAATTGTTATTGAAAAATTTACTATGAATAAAATAAATACAGACATTTTTATTTTTTTTTTTTTGTACTAAAAAATAGGAGGCTAAGTTAACTTTTGTGAAATGAGTTTAAATGACCATTGAAAAATGCATTAACATAGAATTATAATTGATTTTCATTGTCGATTTCAAAAATAGCTGTTATATGTTTAGTTACTAATTATAAGAAAATAGTTGTTACTTTTTTAATATTAAAATAAAAATAAAAAATAGTAGTTATTTTCGGATTGACAAAATGAAAGTCGGAACTACTGCTATTTACAGATTAAATATTTATTATTTTATTTTATTTTTAATTTATTATATATTTTTTTATAAACCATAAACCAACCTAAAGTGAACAAATGTGTTTTCATAAAATGTCCAGAAAAATGAATTGCACTCATATTGGGTATATGTTTGTACGTACTCCTATTTATGTTTGTACGAGTATGTAATTATGAGTATGACATTTGCACAAACCAGATGCGGCAATGTGAATATGAGAATAAAACTTGTACACTCCCTTTCACCAAAATAAGAGCAGTGCTTGTTGGCTTTGCTTCAAGGTAATTTTTTTTTACTATAATTTGCGTTATTTTATTTCGTGTTATTATACTTACTAAAATTGAATTCTAAACTTTTTTCTTTAACATTTTAAAAAATCTTGATGAAAATAAGACGCATTCTTTTAAATTTTGCATACAATTTTAAAAGTGTGTTCATATACATAATATTGTCAAAAAATACAAAAATGTTAATAAATATTTGTTGGTGTAACTTTAAAAAAGTCATCCAATATTTCCAAAGAATTATTATTCATTATTTGATAATAATTTTGGGTGAGACATTGGTTTTAATTTTTCGATAACTTTCATAATAATTGAGGAAAAATTAATAAGTCGTAATAGGTGTGACTTGATTAAATAAGACTACTCAGAGAATAGTTTTGTATGCTACCAGTACGATTGGTTATACTTTGGTACATTTTTGATACATTCCCGGTACATTTCCAGTACATTTTTTGTATTTTCAGTACATTTTCGGTTCGGAAATTTTCTGGATTACTTCGGGGTTACTTCGGGATTACTTCGGGATCAGTTCGGGACTTTTTCCAGACCATTTCAGGACTAATTTGGGATAAGTTCGGGACTTTTCCTGCACCATTACGTAACTAGACCTTGGGACAAGTCCTGAAAAAGTCTTCAACTAGTCTTGAATGGCCACAAACTATTCCCGAACTGGTTCTTAATTTTTTACAAAATATTTCCAGAATGTTACTGAATAAATACTGAACTAGACGCGTACTAATCTCCGAAAATTCCTGTATTACATTTGTTTCTCTTTCCTAAATAATAGGAATAAACTCAAAAAACAATCTTTAAATACTGAAAAAATATTTATCTCGGTAAATTTTTTTTATATATTTATGTAAGTCTAAAAATAATTAATAAATTTAATGACTCAAAAAATTTTCTCTTACTAAAATACTTGTCGATTGATTGATTTCTTCCAAAGTACTGCAAATTTAAATAGGAAAAGAGGCAAGTAAGAAGCTTGCTCTTATTCCAATGAATGGGACTGTTTGTATGTCTCTCGTATCAAGATGACAAAGTGTCATTCTAATAATAAAAAAAAAAAATAACTAGCGACACTTGCGCTATTGTGTTAGCATCTGTTATGATACCGAGTGGGGTGAGCGGGTCTGTGGCGAGGTCAACGCAAGCATTAGTTGCATTCGTTGCAAGCGATTGTTGCAATAACTTGCAACCGGAATAATAACAGACACTTGTCAGTAAACGTTTGTGGCAACTGGACAATGGACACTTTGATGGTTGTACATAAAAGTTGATGCCAACGAATAAAAGTAACGGAAAAATCTATAAAATCGAGTTGAAGGGGATTAAGTGCGCAAATAAAGCATGCGAGGGAAGTGTTGTTAGTACATGAAATGCACAATTTTGTTATTAAAAAGTGTAAAAACAAAAACAACGTACAGCAAACATTATCGCTGGCAGTCAGCAGTGCAACTGAGTCGCCGTTGCGTAAAATGATTAAATGAAATTTTAACATTTTTATTTACATGCAATCAGGGAAAACGATCTGAGTAGCTGAAGTGCATGGATAAATAGCGGTAAATAAGTAAATGTGAGTAAACAAAGGTGTAATGTGATTTGTAAAACTATGCACGTGGCGCAGAAATAGTGAAGAATAAAAGAAAAATTACCGCAAACAATGCGCACTGCGACTATTTAAATGAAAAGAAAAACATTGAAATTTATTATGTAAATATTTGAATTGAGCGCGAAATTAGATATTTTCGAGAAATTTCAAAAAATTATTATAACATAAAAAGACGATTAAAAATATGCAAAAGTGTGATTTAAAACAAATTAAAACTCGATCACAAACTTGTTAAAATTATTTAACTATGGGAATATATAAAATATTTGGTGAGTTTGCGACAAGAGCGCGAGTGAATGTTGCTCATACGCCCAAGCGCGGCAAAAAATTTCAACAATAAAATTTAACTAAGTAAAGTATTTACATACCAAGATACACACAATCTTCGAATGGTTGAAAAGTAGAGTGAGCTCTGTTGTGTCACTATTTGTGCGGTCGTTCTTTGTGCGATGCTTGATTGCGCTCGAATGCCGCTGCGACTATGAACTCGAACTCAAATCTAGAAATAAATGCATAAATACAATACAACCCTTAGTTTTAGGGCACTTCATCTCGCCATCAGCGTCCGCATGCTGCCGCAAATTCCCCTTGTGACCTCAGCTGCCAGCAGCTTAACCATAATCCGGCGATAATTCTACTCTACACAAAGTCGTTAGCGAACTTTTGTCAACTGAACAAAATGAATGAAATAAATAAATAAACAAAAATAAAAATAAATACACAAAATAAATAAACGACAGTGTAAAATAAACCGAAATAACGTAGCTTTAATGCAAACAACCAGAGCGGCTAAAGCGGAAGCAGCAAATTCACTACCAAAGCAAATGTAAAAAGAAAAAAAAAATCATTTAACCGCCGCCGAAAAGCAATTTAGTCGTTTTTAAAGCCATAGCCAAAAGACTGAGATTTATACGCGCCGCTTATTGCTTTCACTTCATTCCGAATTGTATATATGTACGTATGTATATGCATGCATGTATTTATGTGCGCCTAGTGCCAAGCCACGCAACGTCGCCGAACACTAAGTTGTGAAGCAGTGCAGGCACACGCCATGAGCCACCAGTTTCAAGTGAGCTACACCGCCCTTGAGATGACCGATGATAATCATCATGCCTCCTCCATGCCATCGTTGGTGTCTTCATCGTCACCACGTACGGCGCGCAATGTCAACTTTCATGGCGAAATCAACGATACACCAGCAACACCACCGCCCGGCTATCCACCACAACAATTGCCACCAGCACGTCGCACTTCGAAATCTTTCTTTCAACGGCCGCGTTCGATGTCCGCTTGGAGTGATATTAGCCGCAGTAGTATGCGTTTGGATGAACGGTAAATAAATTATATAAAATAGTACACACACACACGCATAAAAAAATTTACTTATCTAGTTATGTATTTCATAAATATTAAGTATTATGCAGATACATATTTGATTAGAGATATTTGGTGTCATAAATTTCTATCCTACGATAAGCTTGTGCTCATTAAATTGTGAGTAGTAGTAGCTTTAAGAAACATTTTCATAATTCTTTACTGCATCTTATATAGTTACTGTCATTGAAGCTGCAATAAAAGAATTGAATCAAGTTCTTATATTGAAGATGAACTACTGGTGGGAGAATCCAATAAGCCAGTAACCGGTCTCAGTAATTGCCCGTAAAAATGATCTCTGGACATTTATTTCGAACCTAAATTATAAGGTGCCATTTTTATATTTGGGATTTAATAAAATAATTGTTTCATAAGTTATGTGTATGTTCGAATTTTGTACAGTTTACGCATTGGTACTTCGTTTCTTTAAGGATCCCACTAAAATTATATATATAATATAATTTTGGAGCTCACACTATATAGCTCAGTGTTTGTCCGATCTTCTCCTACGATTTGAGGTGTGAATCCTTTATATTATACCGCAAAATGGAGGGACCTACAATTTGGTGCCGACTCCGAACGGCAGATGTATTTAATGAGAAACTTTTTCATGGCAGAAATACCCTCGGAGGTTGCCATTCATTGCCTGCCTAGGAGTGACCGCTATTAGAAAAAACTTTTTTTATGATTAAGATTTTGCTTGCTAAGACTGAGATTCGAACCTCTAACTCACCGGCATATTAAGTTTTAGCACGCACGGCCACATCCCACTAAAATTACGTTACGTATAATTTTTGGAAATTTTTTTACGCATAAAATTTCGTTTTTAAGGGTCATTTTGATCCACGCTTTACAAAAGTGTTTTTTTTGAAGTCTTTACTAGAACTTTACAGTTCCACGAAATGTTCCTGCTTTAAACGTTTTGTTCTTTTTTTATTTGTATCGAGTCTACTTTAATTCTTTCAATAAGCACATTTAAGGACATGAAGTGTAGCTAATCTTAGTTTTGTGCTATCGCATAATTATTCTGAGCTATTGACTTTCAAAAATGTTTGATTTTTTCAAGCAGAAACTGCACGACGAATAATTTTGTTGAAACTTTGAACCTATGAAATCTCCCATTAAAGGATCATAACCATTCGGTAGGTAAAAAAAAAATAAGAAATCTTAGATGAGCAAAAAAATTTGTTTACCTCTTAGGCACTTATTCGTAGTCCAGTAAACAGTAGCTAAAAAATAGTTGTATGTGTTTTTCAAAATTTTTTTATGAAATAATTTAATTTTGATAAGTCCTCGTTTATACGACTTTAGAAACACTTTCAAAACGCGGACCAAATTGACCCATATGTATTTAATTATAATAAAATAAAAAATTGTATGACCAAATTTAGTCACTTAAATTAATTAGGACAAATATACTCCTTCTGATTTATATTTGAAAACAAGGAGAAACAACATTTTTTTTTATTAAAAAATCATTTTAAAATTTAGTTAATTAAGTTATAAACTGTTTTAGTAACTCAAAAATCTGCATGAAGAGGTTTTGAAAAAATTTGTAAAATTTCCCGAAATGATCGCTAACAAAAAAGTGTTTTTGAAATATAGTTGAAACAGTCCGAAAATATTTCGAAAATAGTGACTGAGCAAAATCTTGAATAAGTATCAAAAAGTACCTACGAACAGTCCCGAAATAGTTCTTCAATAGTCTAAAATGATCCAGAACTAGTCTTGAGGCATGCCTAAAATAGTTGTGATGCAGTTCCGGAATTGTCCTAAGCAAACAAATAACCCAAAACTAGTCTCGAAATCATATCGGAAAATACCGCAATGTTATCTCGATCGCGTGTCGAAATGGTTCAATGATAATTCAATAAATGTTCATGTAAGAGCGGAATTGTATAACCATAAGTTATGGTAAAAATTCAAATTGTAAGCTAAACAAAAAGAAATTGCCAAATGGGTGAACTATTAAATGAACTAATTAAGTAAAGAGGATGCTCGCGCGATTAACTTTTAGCTCGTTATGATGCCAGTCCTGTTGCAGTTACTTTTTTACGTGATCCTGAGGCGAATAATTTTATGCCTATAAAACTTTTTCGCTAAAGAATTTTTTAGAACTATTAGAATTATTCCACTTTAAATTTAAATGTTTCTTTTTCAGTTTTACATAAAAAAAAATTCATTATTAATAAAAATTATTTAAATAAAATCAAATTTCTAATTTTATACAATACTTTATTAACTCAATAAATTTGTATCAAAATTTTGCACATACAAAAAAAAAGTTATAATAGTTTTGAGTGCACAATTTTGTTCTTTCAAAACTGAGTTAACTCAATTTCTGTCGGCTTAACAGAAAATGTTATGTTAACAGCAGAATCCTTACCGATAAAAGTAAACATTGATAAGTTGGTTGCAGTTGTTGTCGGAGACGTAGGTATTCCCAAAAAAGGAGAGGCTTGAATTTCATTCGTATTGTTAAATTTTGCGGAAGGAAATTATTTTATTGCATTATTTTTAACATAAAAATATACCGTGTTTCAAACAACTGAACTGATTTTTTTGCTATAGAGAAAATATTTTTCATGGACAAATTTTAATAAAAAAATAGCTCATAGTGCAACAAATTTCGCGTGGACCAAAGCTTCAAAAAATTTTAACAGAATTTATAAAAATTCGAGAAATTTTCATACAATTTTTAGTTTTTTTTTATAGTCCAATAAATTTTATTACAATAAAGTGATAAAAATCCATGAGACGTTTGAACAACTTGAAACGCGTACTTTGTTATATTAAAATTCACGAGGTACTCAGAGTTTTTTTTTTTACTAATTCTAAATAAAATGATCCAAACTTTAAGAAAATTTTTCGAATTTTTATAAATTCTTTGTAAAGTTTGAAACTTTGCTTAACTCCATTTTTGTTGTATTATGAACTATATTTTTTATAAAAAACTAACGAAAAAATTGTTCATTAATACATGTTTCGCTATAGCATAAAAATCACCACTCGGCTAATTCTTTGAGTCACGGCATATTCTGCAATAAATGAAAAAATACTCGGTTTTTTGAAACAAGAAAGCGAAGCAAGCCAAATATAATTATTACATTTGTAGTTAACCTCCCTTAAAAAACACACACACACTCAGCTTTGGCACCCATCAGCTGATTGCCAAATAAATAAAACTAATAATTTGAAAATGGAGGGAAAACAATGAAAGTTGAGTCAGTAGCGCTTGACGTCATATCATATATTTAGTGTTAAGTAATTAAAAAATTTAACAAGTTTCGGAAATTTCCAATGTAAACAAAAATTAGCTATTTAAGTTAACTCACTTTTGGTGAAAATGTTTGACATTTATGTGACTTTACAGAGCTCTTAAATACATTAAGGCACTCGGTGAAAATACCCACAGTACTCGTTGGGTCTGGCCGTGAATGAAACAGAACATTGCTCTTGTAAAAGTTAAGAGACGTCATTTCATAAATGTCTTTTTAACATTTTTATTAAGATTAAGGTAAAACAGTATATAAAATACTTTTTATTGAGTAACTTCTACAATAAAACTGGTTTTTCTCCTAACCAATTTAGAGCTGTTCTGGCATCAACACCATTTCGCCGTGTTAGAAAAAACCTCAAAAGCAGGAAAGTGAACTATAATTAACTCACTTATAGTAAATCAATTTTTCATTTCCCCTGAAAGTACTCATCAACCACTTTTCTGTGATTTATTAATGCTATCGAAACATAATTATTTGCTATTTACATAAAAAAAAAAAAATTGAGAAATATTTTTTTAAGCTAAAAATAATTGCCCTCATTTGCTGATGACATCCATGGGTAGTTGCATACAGCGTGGAAGGGAACAGCTGTCAGTTGAGGGCATTTGCTGAGATGCCAACCAGCAAGCAATCTATCAAACACCTCCCATTTCTCCTGTGGTCATTAACAAAAATGTGGCAAGAAATTTGAGCGCAACGCACCAGCCGCCCATTTTCACACATCAACAACTAACAGCCACAATCGAGAAAAGCTGTCAAAATGTTTTTGACCAACGTTGTCCAAGCAAAAGTGTCCACCACCACGACTGCCAATCTCAAAGACTAAGCCCATTCTGTCATTATTTTATATGTAGGCAAGCGCTGTCCGCTGTCAATTGCGGTTAATGGAGTGCAGCGAGCATTGAGTATGTTCATACATACTTACATATGTATGTGTGTATAACTGGACGGTGTCACGTGCACTATGCTTGTGTGTGCGAGTGTAAGTGTGAACGGTTGCTCACTCATAACCTGGGGCTAGAATGAAATTTAGGGCAGCGAACAGCGAGCAGTCAGTCCATCTTAATGGCCTCATCGAAATTACAATGTCATTCACTTCAAATTCCCGCAATAATTGAGTACAAGTATCTCTAATGTCTTGGTCAGTGGAGAGGAGGCGGGCAATGGACGGCGTATGATGACTTCAAATGTTATTGGCAAATATTTTAAGCTACTAATTAAAACACACAGCAGCTTTGTTGACGTTGTAATTCAAAGGCAGCTCGTTGGAAGGCTTTCGTGAAATATTGCCATTTCTACTTATTTGCTGTTATGTTGCTTTTGTAGTACAAAGTGCCGACATGTGAGTGACGTGGTAATTTATTTGTGCTGTGGTTTTTAGTTTTATTGCTTTCTCTGTCATTATTTATGAGTTAATTTGTTTTTTTTTGTTTGTTTTTTTTACCATTTTGTTTCAGATATGCCTGACTGTCTGGCATTGTGGGAATGCTGTTGGGAATATTATTTTTTTTTACAACTATTTTTTTATGTGCAGATTATAAATGGAGACAACTTAAGCCAAGGGGCACACAGGCACATAAATATATTTTTACATGCAATGCCAGTTTTTGCCAATAGCAAATATTTAAGCATTCCAGCGTCATTGAAATGTGTTTTTAATACTGTCAGATGTGCATGTGTCACTGGGTGGTTGAATAATGATTAATCATTTGCTGACTGTATGTGTATCTAATAGCTTTAAGGAAGCTAATAAAAAGCATATTATACTTATAATACATTTCTAAATTATATGCACCCCAAATATTGTGAAGCTTCATTAATATTTTTTTTAATACAACTATATTCCTATGGGTTGTACACTAGGTTTTTATATAAATTAAATTAAGTACAGGGACTGAAAATAATAATGATTATTTTCTAATTTTTAATGCAAAAAAGCAAAAGGTTCTAAATATCGGCGAACATTTTTAAATATGTACATGTGTATATATTCTCGAGCCCTCTACGAATTTGTTACGATTACAACATTTTTAATCAAAACATATAAAAATTATTATAATTTTTATAAATATTAATAATTATTAATAATTATTTTTCGATTTTTATTAATCGCTCTGGTTAAATAATCAAATATCAAGTCAAGTTTTTTGATTATACATATGTATATAAAAATAATGCTTATTTTGTGACTGGCTGTTTTTATTGACCAGAAATAATCATTATTTTATGAGTTGTCATTTTCTGATCGGAATTATCCATTATATTTTGATTATTCTTTTTTTGATCAAAAATAAAAATCATTTCTTGAGCGTTATTTTAATGCTCTGAAATAAAAATTAATTTCGAGGTTTATATATTTGGGCAGATCGAAAAACTTAAAACCACACAACGCTTTTCTAATAGGTGTTAAGTTGTTAATATTTTTTTTCTATGTATTCGTCAACACAGTTATGTTTTTTATTTAATTGTATAACAAAATTTTAAATATCAAGTAACTTCGAATAGCCGTTGATTTTTGAACATTTTTTTACCAGCGCTCTTCCGCAATTGCTTCCATAAAAAGTACGCATGAGATTATTTTAATATTCATGACTTTTATTTTAAGTTCGAAAATTTGATGAAACTTTATTAAATAATTATTGCTTCTGTATGAATATTTATTGTTAACTTTGAGTACTTTCTTTTTAATTAAATTGTAAACTTTGCAAGCCACGAAGCAATTAAGTATGAATAAAGTGTTGTTACATCATTAGCAGGGAAAGAGTTTAAGTATTATAAAATGCCATTTCGATTCATCTATATATTTTAGAGAAGGCTAAATTTCAATAAATAAATTACTAAAGTAGGCGATCCATGATCCACCATAGAGTATTTCCTCCAGACTGAGGTTGCGTGTACTAGAATCTCCCTCGCCAAACAACTAAAATTCGTCACAAAGTTTGCTAAGTTAATTTACTCCATTTCACATTCCCACTCTAGAAAAATTCTAGCTCCCTCTTCAGACCTTAATTCATGTTAATCCTGCACCTAATTAGCGAATAAGAAGAGGTTGGGAGTCAAAGTAGATCAAGAGCAACGTACTTGAACCGCTGTGAAGTACAGAGGTCGTCATGATATTAATAATATATTTAAAATATTTTTCTAATTAAAAATAAATAATTTTCTTACAATGACTACTGAAATAAAAAAAAAAAATTCTTCTGACAATGCTATGGGAAAATCTGCCTGAGTGCTTGAGAAACTTAGAGTTTTTCGGCCTAGCCGACGTCCAAACCTCTTATTGACAAAACAAAGGCAAAGCAAGTTAAAAATAACCAACCTACGCGTTGTTTGGCTGAGAATTCGTAAACAAAGTTTTAAAATTTTTAAAGTATTCTGACCAAATTTGATTGACTGGAAAGTGAGTGAAAAGACAATAGCACTGATAAATTAACACATAGATAAAGAACAAACCAAGGCAAATTCAAAATGGTGGAGTCTATATGGAAAAGACGAAATTAATTTATTTTCTTAAAATATAAAAAAAAAAAAAAATAAGCAGAGGTGGAATTTATCAGTTCGTAGAAAGCGAAGGGTTGTAAATTGATAAACAATTAATGAGCAACAAAAGTGAATTGAACACAAATTTGATAGGTGTAAATGCATTTGTAAATATATAAATTTATGTTAATATGCAAGTCTTTAAAGGCAGAGAAATAGTTTTCCGGCTTATCCAAATACACTTCTTAGAAAATCTAACCATAGCTGCCAAAGATACTTTATACTTTGCAGAATTTATGTAAACACAATTGCAATTGCTGTGAATATCTAAATTTCAATAGCTATTTTTTATTTTTATTCTCACTTTCCAAGTGCATTTGCACTTTACAGCGAACATTTAAAACTACATTTTTACATTGTGGCAATAATTTTGCTTTCTTTCCTTTATTTTGCAGGTAAGTGATACTCGAGCACCAACAGCAACTAGCAAACCTAAATTGAAAATACATATAAACATATATATCTGTAAGAGTGTGTGAACATATACATCGTTGAAATAATGAATGGCATACAGTGATTGACAGCGATGCTCGCTGTTGAGCCGAGCTGCGCTGAGCTGTTTGTTTGCCTTGTAGTTTTGTCTTTGCTGTGCCACGTTCGACATGACGTATGAGTAACAACTACTATTTTATGGACTGCAGTATAAGAGATCCTTTTTTTAACGCTTATTGTGGGTGAGTATTCGTTTGTATACATTTGTAGTCGTATGCGTTGTTTACGATGTCATCATCTGTTTGTTTTAACGTCAATAAATACAAGTGCCCACTTAGAGGAGATCGCATACTTGTTTGCACAATTGTGTAAGTATGAATGTTTGCACTCAGTAGTGAGAGTTTTTAAATCGAAAGTGTCGTTAGGGAGACAAAAGTGTTTTCGTTGTATTAAAAATTTTAATTGAAATCAATTTGAAATAAGTGCGTCGCAATTTAAAAATAAAATTAGTTTGAAATATTTAGTAAATGAAATGTTGTCAATTCGGTTATATTGGCCATAATTAATACATGTATATTATATATCGATTTTTGATGAGCTCAAGGCCGAAATAAAATGAAACAATTAATTAATATGTTATTTAATTAATTTGTTGTGTCAATATTTCGACTTCAGTCTGAAGTCATCATCAGGACTGCAAAAACAAAGGGAAAATGTAAACAAATAAAAATACAGTATAAGGCTGGTTCATCCCTTTTTTTTACAGTAATTGAAAACAATAATAAAGAAACAACAATATAATGGATGGTTGTGGAATTGGAATAGCTGTTGGACTATGTCCTCCTTGAATATTTGCTGTCTTAATATTAAGTTGCGGTAGACATGTGCACAATTGTCGGTGTCCATTTTGAAATTCATCCTTATGTCATTAGGGATGTTCACAAGGTACAGCATTTCCAATGTACATACATCTCTTGTAGTAATTTTTCTCCGCTCCTAAAATGGTGACGTTTTCAAAAATTGTTCCTTAATTTTATATTCGATTTGTAAGCGGATATTCTTGTCATTAGTTTTGATTTCTTTGTCCCAACATATACTTTCTCGCGTATGAGGAACCCGTCGCCATTACATGGAAGCCTTTATAACACATTACATTTTTCTTGAATTTGAATTTGGTGTATTTACCTATGGTGAGTTTGTGAGGTAAGATCAGGTGAGGTTAGGCTAGGTTAGGTGAGAAAAGATGAGACGGGGTAAAGTTAAGTAAGGTGCCATGAGATGAGAGAATATGAGGTGAAAAAAATGATGTGTGGTGAATTTAAGTATGGTGAATCTAAGTATGGAGAGTTTTTGAGGTAAAGTGAGGTGGGGTTAGGCTAGGTGAGGGGAGATAAGATGAGATAACTAAGGTGACATGAGATGTGGTGAGATGAAAAAATTGATGTGTGGTAATTTTAAGCATGGGGAGTTCAGGTATATTGTACCTGTATATGGGTAGTTTTCGATGAGTGCAGATACGTGAAGTTTGGATACGTCGAGTAATGGTGGGGTGAGTTTTCAATAAAACATTTTTATGCAAGAAGGCAGCCACCCAGAACTTCTCCAGCTTTCAAACGTGCAACTCATAATTATCTTTTCTTTGTTTAAACAATTTTTTTGAATTTGTATTGCAAATATTTATTGAAAATCTAAATACCTCTCGCTCATTTGATGTTTGTGGCTAAAAATAATCGTGAATATTTCATATTTTGAATATTAATTTTTTTCTTATAACGCAAGCTCGAAATTATGGTACAGCGTTGATAAAAAACTTTCAAAAAACAACGGAGAATTGTAGTTAGTGAAAAATTGTACAACAAACTTTTCAAAAATTTTCTTTTAAGGTTTGATATTTTAATGAAACGTTGAATAATTATTACGCGATTTTGTTTGAAATTTGCAATTTAGTCAAGTTTGTATGATTTTTGGAAGAGAATTAATTGTATTTTAGTAGATAATAGTATGCATACATCACATAATAGAAAAATTAATAGTAAAATTTTTGCAATATCTGAGTGTCTTACTAACACGATAAGTGGCGTATATCGCTTTAGCTATTTATATACTAGTACAAAAGTAATAATATGGTTTTTTAATTTTTTTTTTAATTTCTAAAAATCAAACACTTCCCATTAAAATAGTGTTCATGGAAGTAAAAAAATACAAATGACGACCCATTAATGGTTTTTTGACTTTTTATGTATAATCTTTTACTTTTTCGTGACTTTCGTAAAACATTTAATGCTTTTCTGACTGTGTACTCAGACTGAGTTTATTCCGCGCATTGCCTTGTGGGAGGATAAGAAGCAAAGTTAACACAATAATAATGTTACAGAATCCTGAAATAAAAAAATTGAAAATAAAAAAAAATATGCTGTCTCGGTGCGATGTTTTTTGCACTGGAAGTGACAAAGTGCTTATTTACGCTTACAAACATGTGTTAGGTAGCGAACTTATACATTCGTTGTGGTGTATACTCGTACATACACTGCGTGTTAATAGCTAGGAAAGTCTTCAAAAATAATGTTCGTTTTATAAGTGGATATGAGTGTTCGCCAAGTAGTGCCATTGTGGTCAAACCACTTTTCTGCTTTGCTTTAAAATTGCAATATTTTCCAACAAAGTTGGTCGACAGTAGACATAAGATAGCTTTAGTTTTTGCGGCTGCCACCGGGAATATACGTAACGATACGCTTAGGCGGTTCATTGTAATAAC
Organism: Philophylla caesio; assembly: GCA_963971545.1. Taxonomy (NCBI): domain Eukaryota; kingdom Metazoa; phylum Arthropoda; class Insecta; order Diptera; family Tephritidae; genus Philophylla; species Philophylla caesio. The sequence continues at coordinate 116,474,120 of OZ020606.1, read as the reverse complement.
CAGATTTAATGTAAACTTTCCCCTTTGCCTTGTTGAACTTTTACTTCGAAAATTTCACTTGTGTGCGAGCATATCTTGTTTATTCATAAGACAGAATAATATCAAAAATATTTGCTTTTTCCTTCTACGCAGAACTTGAAGAATATTTCGATATTAGTTTGGTAAGCTTTCGGTGTTTTTGGGTATATTTTTGGTATTTTTTTTGGTACCTTTTATATTTGATATATTTTTTTGTTGTTTTTCGGTACAATTTCGATTATTTCCAGGTACATTTAAGGTACTTTTTCGGTACATCTGTACATTACGGTACAATTACGGTAAAATTTCATTTTTCGGTACGTTTTCTGACTTTTTCTGTACCTTCTTGCCTCAAACCGGGTGATGAGGTAGTCAATTAATAATCCGAACTAGTTTCAAGCTAGTCCCGAAATAATACCGGAAAGAAGTGAACTAGTCCCGAACTGATCCCGAAATTTTTTGAACTAATCCCGAAAGCGTTCTGAACAAGTTGCGCCTATTTGAACTATTATTTTTTCTCCCTCACAATATTATGACGACTTTTATTCTCACAAAACAAGGCTTTGAAGACTTGAAATATTTACAGAAGTCCCACAATAATAGTTATCGATGACTTATAAAATTCTTGTCTTACTTAACAAATTATTGATTGACTGTTTTTTTTTTTTTAATTACAAAGTTAAACATCCATATATAAAATGAGGCCCTGGCCTCATTTCATTGTTTTGGTTGAAAACTTTCGCTTACAATTTTTATCTGATGCAAACAGCCATTATATTGATTAAAATTTTTTTGATGTATGGCAGCTGTAGAAAGCACCGTGTGACGCATTAGCGATAATGTACAAATATTTTCCAATCTTTTTACTTTTATACTTACTTAATTAATTATGCAGGCCACATGTACCAGTCTACGAAAATATTGATATTTTGGTGATTTGCTGGCGGAGATACTTAGTTTGAAATTGAGTCGATATTCGTTAAGCTGATGCTAGGAGTAGCATTACAACAGATTTTTTGTGCCCTACATACGTGCTTAGCAATTCGTTTGTGTCAATATCCGAATCGAGTTTATGTTCGTGCAAATTCTTATTTCCATTTGATTTATGTATCGGCATTACATGCATAACTATACTAAGCGTGAAAATATCATTTTAATATGTAAGATATGATTTTGTACCTGCCCTGACATGAAAACTTTACCATAGTATATCTCCATGTCACTTGCGGGGCTGTCATAAAGTACGTGTTTGCCGCGAAAAGTGCCACTTTACTTTCAGTCGACTTATAATGTCTTTTTGCCATTTCCTTTTCGTGCCTATTCATAATCTTCTCACCTTGTGTACTCCTCGTCTAGTGAACCACTCGATTCTTCACTGGTTTTCGTTTCGCAATAGTTAAGTAGCTGTGGTGCTGCTTCTTTCAATTCCATTGCCTTTTTTTTTTAATGTGGCAGTCACACTTATCCACCTTGAGTGTTCGAAAATTAATGCGCCTGCCGAGAGTTGAAGAGACTGGGTGAGAGTGAGAGGAGAGCGTGAGGAAGGAGGGTAGAGTGTGTAAAAAATATTATGCAAAACTCCAAAAATGTTGTTCTTTTTTGATATTAGTGACAGCGTGAATGTCATTTGTGCGCATTTATTTTCAAGTCTCATAAAAGCTTCAACAAACCGTGCGTGACATCATCGTTGTGTACGCTTGAGCTGTCATGCTTACTATCTAAGGTTTTTGCTGTAGGCAAGATTATTCGCTTTATTTTTATAGAGGGACATACACTTTTGTATAAAATTTCAAAAAAGGAATTTAGATACATAAAGAGCCGTGGTACTGCGCATATGTAAATGAAAATTAGATTTTATTTTGTCTCGAGAAACATTTGCTGAACAACACTGGGATTTACTAAAAAAAAACACTCAAAATAATGTAGAAATATGGCAGTAATAAAAAAAGGCATGGCGCATTTCATACATATTCAAATTTTTCATATTGTCTACGTATGTACATATGTGCATCAGAAAATATTTGTGGTACAGTATTAAAACTTGTTTGGGAAATACATGAAATCGATTCCAAGGATATTTTTATAAGAGGGTTGCCACCTACTGTACAAAGCTATTGAAATAAATTAATTAATTAATAGTTTGATATTTGATTGAAAGATACTTTAAAGAAAGTTTACACCTGCTAAAAAATAAAATAAAATAAATAAATATATTTATTCTGATTTTTCAGTATGTGTGTTTAATAAAAGAGATTTCTGAACGTTTTATTTCAAAAAATATTCCCAATAGAGTTGCCATAACTGTAAAACATTCAATTAAGTTAAAATTATAAATTTTAGTCGTCGAATTGAAGTTTAACATATATTTTTGAAATTATTTGTGGTGAAATACTTAAACCGGGTAAGCAGATAAATAAAACGAAGCCATGGCGAAAATATATCTAATTCGAAAAACGATGCCTCGTTCTGTCTTCTCTCATTTTATCATTGCATATCTCTGGAAGTATTTTTTTTACATTACTAAAATTATGTTTTGAAATATACATACATATATATTAATCAAACTTATACTAATGTTGGAAGTTGAAGCAAAAGGAGAAGTGCTGCCTGCCACACAAACCTAAAATAAAACTAAAGTTCACCCATTTCATGCATTGGAAGGCATTTATCGTAGATTACCTACAGCGCGGTGTATTATTTTATGCTGAATCTTATTTAGAAACGAGAAAAAAAAAATGGATTACGCATTTCTTTTGGAAAGTAATATTTTGACGCGGCCTATCCCCGGAGGCAATTGAAATTTAACTCTCGAGGTTTTAACATCTGTTATATTAAAATCTTCTTCAAATATTTTCGAAAAATAATAATCTTCATGTTAAATTATTATTAATACAAAATCTGCAGATGAAAAATATCGTACAGGTTAAGCGGATGTGTAGGATTAATGCCGTAAAAATTATGTTAACCGCGGTATTTCAAACCATTTATTGCTCGCTTTTAAGACACAGACAATTTAAGATAAGGTGTTCGATTTTTAATCATACAAGAAATATTTTAGAAATATTTTTCTTAAGCTGGAATGCCAATATTTGTGACTTAATATAAGCTTTAATAATAATAATAATAATAATAATCGGGGTTTTCCCTCCATACCCGCCCGACCGACACGAGGAGCGCATTCGCATAACGCACGGGTATATTTGTTTTTTCATATATGCTGCACCGAGTCATGAAAGACAGGAGTTTTTTAAGTGTCAAAATCTAAAACTGTTCAGCTACAAAGCAAATGCTCATCGCCTGATTAGATAATAAATGGAGATTTTCCCAATTTGATTCAGTATTGGCGAGTATGGTGCGAGACGTAGGAGCGTTGCTTTATCTGTCGCATTAAAATTATTGATTGAAATTCATATATTTTAAAACTCTTTTAAAGTGTTTTGTATGAGTAACAACACTTCGACTATTTTGGGCTTTAAACAATAACACTAATCGCTTACAATTAACAGATCTTGCCACAGTAAACACACTTATCGAGGGATTCAATCTTGGTCCTTTTGAAAAATTAAAAATTAAAAAGAAAATTCTTTTTCAAGCAACAAAAATAATGAAAAATAGTTCTTGTGACTTTTCTTTAGATCTGTTTTCAAGCCCTTAAGTAGTAAGTAGCAATAATGAACAAAAAAAAAAAACGAAAAAAAAACAAAAAAAACTGTCGCGATAGTCACAAACCCAGCGAAATATCGTAAAACAACACCAACAAGCGATGCTATTGGCGATAATTTGACGGCTTTAATAGTTCGTTTGTCGCTTAGTTAAGTCAAGTTATGTTAGTTTATGACAAATTATATTAAAATATGTTTTGTTTTGTTTGTAATGTTTGTAATTATATGCGATGTGATGTGATGTGTTAAAAATAATCTAAAAGTTTCAGCAATCAGACATTACAATTAAGAGTTCTGGTATCCAATTTTTCATACCACAGCCGATTACATCTTTTCTCGAACATGAAGCATTAGAAGGTAATAAATATATATTCACTCAGAAATATAAAATAAAAATTAATTATTTTATATCACTTCTTAGCTGCAAATACTCACAAGCGTGCTTTGTTTAGGAACACATTTCTATTCATATTAAAAAAAAAAATTATTTAAAGATGTCTCCTTTCAGAACTGTCAAATTTAAACAAAAACTCAGTTAGAGACAATAATTACTTTTGACTTACTTGAAAGTTACAGCTTCATTGTCAAACATGAATTTTGCGAGCATTACTGACCTAATATGTGTGTAAGTTTGTCAGTCGAAGCGCAGTTTAAAAGAAATGAGTTTTAGTTTTTTCTTTTTATTTTATAAAATGAAACGTATGTAAATTCTTCTAACTTTTTTTTTCTTCATGTCTACTTAACATTCAATTTCGGTCATCGGCTTTTGAAGGTTTTTTTTTTTAATTTGCATATTACTTATGTACATTTACATATACGAGCACTTGCATAACTTTTCCAGCGCATGCCACAAGAGCTAATAAATAAAATGGAATTTAAATGCTCCCTGATATGTACGCGCATATGTGTGCGTGCCACTAGATAAAGGTTATGTTCAAAATGCAACTTCTGATAGTTTCCTTAGTTAATGGGGGATTTGTCGAAAAAAAATAAAGTGTACTTTGGATTAATTTATTGATAATACGGGGTAATGTGTATATATCTTATAGATTTTCATATCCAGATTTAAAGCGAGTGTATATGTTTAAGCACACACTAGTTCATTATGTGGTTATGCAAAGCGTGAGAGGGCGGTATTTGAACAAAGTTTTTTGCTAAGCCTACGTGACTTAAATTTAAATTTTAAAAACTTATAATTTTATAACAATAAATTTTATGTCCTACGCAGTTGGTAGTTCATGACAATTTGAATGGCTAATGGGAGGCAAATTTAATTCGAAAAAATTAATATAAACTTCGGGATACCGCAAACTTAACGAATACTAAAAGCAATATTAAGAAAGTGGAGGTAGCAATTAAGAGCAAGCGCGAGACTGGCAGAAGTTCAGTTTAGCGTGCGAGTATGTAATAGATTAAAAAAAAATTTCGTAAGGGTAGTTAGGATTTGCATTTGGTTCAAAACAGTGTTTTAAGTGTTTATAGGAGGAACGACTGACAGTGAAAACATTATTCTTTTGTGGTAGATGCAGGATTTTTGTAAAAGAAAATTGAGTGAAAGTGTTTTTATTATAGTGAGATACAAAAGTTATATACTCAAAGTCTTTTCATTATTATTATCAAAGGCTTTTATTTTTAGACTTGTATAATAAAAGTCTTCTCATCATAATCATGAGTGAGCAAAATTATATCAAGTCTTGAAGGGACCGGTTCGGATATATTTCTGTAAATGATCGGGAATAGTTCGGAACTTTTTTGGTTTCATTTTCGAACAGCAAGAGTAAGTGACTCGTCCCGAACTGATCCCGAAATGATCCGGACCCAGTCCCGAAGAGGTCCCGAAATCGTACCGGAATCGTACCGAAATGATGAAAAAGAGTTGCCAAATAGTTTCGAACTAATCCCGATAAGGCCTGTCGTTTAAATAAAAAAAAAAATATTTTCACTCACATACATTATGAAAGTCTCAAAAAATACTCATTATTATCAAAATACTTTTATAATTCTATATTTCTATTTATTATTATGGGTTTATAATAATTATATTTGTGTATAAAGAATTAATTCAAGCAAATTAGCAAGTTTTTCTGTTAGAATTTCACAGAAAAATGTATTGAGCACATAAATGGTTTAATAGGTGTTGTTTACCACAATTATATGGCACTTACATACATACATACATCCATACATTTCGACAAATTTTGAATTTTTATTTTTCCTCTTTTTATTAAAACATTTGGACATTTTATTCATTTTCGAATTGTTTTAAATTATTTTCAATTAAAAATAAAAATTAAATTATTTTAAGATGCCATTCATTCTCCAACACAACCATAAAAATCTAGTTCTTAAACTTCAATATAGGTACAATGATTTAAAAAATTGCAACAAAACTTCAAACTTAAAAAAAAATTTTTCGGAGTATGCAGTTTTGTAATTTATTCAATTTTAGTATCATAAAGACCAACTTACAAATTTAAATTAATTTTAGGAATTTTTTTTTTAAATTCAAAATTTTGTTGAATCATTGCATAACAATAAATCAGTGGTAATTTGCGGTCACTTATAACTTGTTTATAAATAAACGTATAATCGGCCTCTTAATTGCATACTCAGAAAATTACAAAAATAAAAAAAGGTTTTGTTGAAATTTTGACGATTTAGTTTGATTTTCTACTAAGTTTGAAATTTGGCTAATATAATAATAAGATAAATAAAATAAATGTTATCAAAATTGGTCAACATGTGCACCACTTTTAATAACCAGTTAAAGTAGTCCGTACAGCTAAGGCGCTTAATAAGAATTAGACGTAGAAGCACTGAAAATACATCACAAAAAAAAAGTCTTACAAAAATATACAATCTGCTTTGAAATTAAGTCACAAAATATATTTACCAAATTAGCCTGAAGCAAAAGCCAGTTATGTGGACTATGTCAAATGAACCAACACACCTCTTAACTCTAACGCATTCGTCAGTTAATTGTCGATTTTATATTGAAAATCTATCGAACGTCAATAATCCACTGCGAAAATGGCCCGCAGATATTTAAATACTCCAAAATTACTATGTGTTGCGTATACGCCGTGTATGCAACTGCAATGCGACGTGACACTTTAAGTTAATTAACACAAATGAGCTATGCAACTGCTATTTAGACAACAAAAGCTGAATAATTGACTGTCAGAAACTCGGTTCCTTGTTATAGCTTGATGACCTTCAGCTGTGGTTACCTATGTTACTTACAATTAATTGTCTTTCAAGTGTTAAAAAAGTTCAACACAATAAGATTTCAAAACAAAGTGAATACATTTTTAATGACAAACAGAAACAGTGGCAAATGTCAAGCAAAAGTGTAGAGCACACAGACAGGAACACTCACGCTGGCAATGCAAATAAAAGTAGATAAGAAATAAACTTTTCAACTACTACCAGTTACCAGTTAGATTGGGTAACAATGTTTGCACTACGACTTAAATACAATAGCAAACATTCAGGAGTTTATATGTTATGTATGAAGTATGTACTGAGATATTTACTTATACGTATGTAGGGAGTTTTTTTTACTAGTTGAACTTTAAAGAGATTCTTTTTTTTCCCAGTTTCACTGCGTTTTACTTATTTGCTTGCTTGAAAATTCGTTTACTTATATAAAATATATCAACATATGTAAGTATATCCATTTCTACAACCGCTCATCTCAGTTTCCTTTACATTCACATGATTTTTCAACACTTATATGTTTCATATACATTCGTTCATAGTATAAATGTTTTACTATGTAGCATTTCGAAGTCACTCCATCTTTGTTTTTGTATTTGCTGCTGCGCACTAATACAACTTAGCTGCACTGCGTTGTACGATGAGCGTAAAATAAATTTGTTTACGTATACGTACTCTTTACACGCCTTCATGTCAAGTGTCTATGTATTGGTGTGCGACCACGTGGTTTCGTCCTTTACGCAGTTTACACTCATTCGCACACTCTTTGCGCGCTCAGAGAGTTGTCATTCTATTTACAATATAATTGAGAAGGAGAGATAAAGAGAGAGAGAGAGTGAGAGCAGAAGAGTAATCTCCCTCTCCCGTTGAGTGTGCAATATTGCCAGCTTGAAGTTTTTAATTTACATGTAAACATTTATTTCCTTATCTCATTTTATTCATTTGTAAGCTACTTTGGTTCACTGTTTTTTTTATAATATACTTGTATGCTTATAGTATTTACAACAAATACAAAAGGCAAAACGCAAGCTCAGTCTCACAAATCCTTGCATTATTTCTGAATGCATTGATATTACCTTTTTCATTTTATCTTCACTCGTGTGCTTTCGTTTTGCATTCTTATTGCATCGCCTTCGACATACTCTTAATATGTAATTTGGCTTTGGTTTGTTTACATTTATTCTTCTGCTCCTTTTTATTTTGGTTATTCAAGTTGCAAATGCTGCTCGTGAAAGCTCTCTCTGAACTTATTTCCGTTAATGGTTTTTGGTGTTTTTGTAGACTGGAATATGAGGTTGATTATTATCTCAAATGCAACAGATGGCGTGCTTTTACAAATTTTACATTTTTGCACTGCAAAAAAATATTACAAAAATGTGAATCAGGCAAATATATTTGGTGTGCTTCTCGGTACTGTACATTCAGGCTATAAATTAAGTCTAGAAAACAGTCGAATTATGGATGTGATAAATCTTGACTTTTATTGTTTTCCCTCAAGCCAAATTTTGAATCCGGCTATTGTTGAAATTATCGACGGCCTATTAGTGCAATTATAAAACATAAACAACCGAGCAAAGTTAAACTAAAAATGAAACAATAAATAAAAATGGCAAAAACTGGTTTCGAATGCCATATTCAAAATCAAAGCTACCGCCACAGCAGTTGTTGTCTAAGACTAAAACGCTTCTCGCATTGCCTGAGCTCACATTCACAATATTTTATGGTGACGGTCCAACTTTTTTATTGGTAGAAATCTATGATTGCTCCTGTGACGAAGTCCTACTTTTTGATGTGGGCCCATTTTAGTCTCTCGTCTGCTATGTGTTTCGTTTATTAAAAATATGATCTTCGTCGTCTGATTTTTGTTCACCGAATGTACATTCAGCATCGTTTTTTTTGCGCATTCTCTGCAAATAGTTCCTAAATTAGCTCATTTTATAAATACATTTCTTGTGGGGTTTTGTATGCAATATTTTTTGTGTTTAGGACCATAACGAATGTCGAGGCAGAATTTGTCTGCAATTTGCGTTTAAACTTTATTATTGAACTCATCGGTTAATTAAGGTAATTAAAGAGAAAATATAAAAAAATTTAAATAAAGGAACACAATAAGAGTTAATAAAATGAAATAAAACGAAATGAAATCCAATTAAATATAATTAAATAAAAGAAAATAAATTAAAATGAATAAATCTGAAATAGTATAAAATAAACTGAAAAAAAATAAAAAAATATTTTAATATACAATAAGCAAAATAAATAAACAATAAAAAATAAATAAAATAAATAAAATTAAATAAAAATATCAAATAAAATAAAATGTACTGAAATTAAAAAAAAAGTAAAATAAAACGAAATCAAAAGTAAAAAATTTATGAAACTATTTAATATCAAACAAAACGAAATAAAGGAAAGAAATTAATAATATAAAATAAATGAACTGAACTTAATTAAAATAATTAAATATAATAAAATAAAACAAAATAAAAAATTACACACAATAAAATGTATAATATAATAAAATAAAAATTATAAATGTTTGTTTATTTTTCTGTTGGCCTAGTAAATTGTAAAATTATTAAAATAAAAATTAAATTAAATAAAACAAAATAAAATAATTTAAAAAAAAGAAATTAAAATATAGATAATTTATTTTTAAAAAATTTATAAAAACAATAAAAATAAATAAACTGAAAAAATATATAAAAATAGGATTAAAAATTAATATAATATTACAAATTTTTTGGAGACATTCAAAAAAATCTGAAATACAAATTTGTGATATTTTTTTTATTGTTTTGTATGTACATATGTAACTGATATAGTTGATGCATATTTATCTCTTCAGTTTAGTTATAAGATTACAATAATTGGACATACGTACGTACATAACTAATTTTTTGCACAAAAACATATTTGGCCATCGTTTTACATTTCAAAATACTCTGCGCATTTTCGCTTTTTTTACATGCAATGTACTCTTTGGTATGTACCATATGTATGTAGGTATAAACAATGAAAAACGTTATAAGGAGGTAAATAAGTCATACCGGCTTTTCCAAGTTTTATTATATTACATCGACTATTAAATATCAGAGGGCGCTTTACAAATCAATCGGTGTCAAATTTTCGTCAAACTAAACTTTGTGTAGAAAAAAACTCAACACGTCCTCGTTCACATCTTAATTTCTTAAGCAAATTTGTCCCCTTGAAATTTAAAACTTTTTAGTCAAAGATAAATAAAGGAAATTGTATGTAAAGTGTTGTATTTCATGTCAAATGCGGCCAAAAAATTGCATTTAATTTTTTTTTAAGTTGTAGTCATCTGCGAGTCAAATATTTTCACTCCGTTTTCGTATTTATGCAGAAATGAATTAATTTAATACTTATTCATACTGTTTGAACTTTGCTGTTGAAAGCGTAAAATCTTTGCAGAACCCCTCGAATACATTTCCTCTAGTACTGAAAAATTTGAAAGGACCAACCTTAGTCATCCTACGTTTCAGATATGACTAAGTCCGAAGTCTTTTATTATGTTCCACATAAATAAAAAATATGTTTGGGTAGCTACTGAATTTAATTTAAAAAGCCTTTAAAACATAATTTAAATTGAAGAACAATTTATGTTATTATTTTGTTGCAGGAAACAATTTTACAGTTTCGACAGAAAATTGCGTTGAAACTTTTTAAAAGATAGAGGAGAATAAAATTTAGTGAAATGAAATGTGTACACATATCCTTCTTTATTAAGAAAAATGAAATGTAGCTCATATGCAACAATTTACCTTAGACTTCCGGATTTCGCAGGTAAACTAAGCATTAATTACAACAATTAATTCCTTCTATTAGCCAAGCTGATGAAGAGTTTTTCTTTATAATTTTTCTCAAAAACCAATCGGCCTTAAAGTTCAACAACAATTAAAAATACTAGTTAAATGACCTAACGTCATTTGCTTCATTTCGCTAATTACTTACAGTGAAAGAGAAATAAATCCAATATGGGGCTATTGCACCCGCGATATAATTTTGTTGTAAAAAAGGGATTATAATCAGCCTTATCGACACTTTGCGTCGCAAACGGTACCCCTTAGTTTTGCAAAAAATTGTTGTTTTAACTTTCTTGAAGTCCAAAATTTAAGATGTTAATTTTTTATTATTTTATTTTTGTTTTCAATGTTATGTTCACGAAGTCTCGTATGGAATGCTATACGAGGTTTTTCTAAAAATGTTGGAACACAAGATTGTGCATTTATGAGGCGGTTAGCTAGTCGTAGTAGAAGGAAAAGAAGTGAAAATCTATTGGGAAAATTCGTTTGCTTTTTATATTTCTTTTACTTATCTCAAAATTTTGATTTTGACAGAACAACACACAGAAAGAAAGTGATGTAATAATAAATGCCATTTTTCATATCATATCAAGAGCGATTACAGCTGATGCCTTTTAATGTAGCGATAAGATGGTATGCCTTTATTTCCCATTTGGAGATTTTTCTGTTATTTTTATTTCACTTTTCCAATGTAACTAAAGCTACACCGCTCCATATCTCAATGTGTAGTGCAAAAAAGCCATATGATATTATTTTCTATACATTCATCGCAAGTAGAGCGGAAGGTGAAAAAATGTTTGTATTTTGTGAATATTTCATAATCATTGTCAACGACATATATGCTGGTCAAAAGATTTACTAGCACAAAAATTTAAGCGATTGCAATTTTACTTACTTATTCAAGAGTTCACAGACTCCTACGAGACCATAAATATGTACATATTTGCAGAGTGACCTACAGCTTTGCTACTAATAGCCTGCTGCTAAGCACTGGTGTGCACACAAATTATGTTCATATATTTCAATAATAAATACACTTGAGCTGCTGACATGTCCTTTCCTTCATTGCTCGCCTTGCTCCCCAGTGTCCCGATTTTTCTCAGCTCATTTATGCAGACACTTTTATGCCATTTCTGAACAGTTTGCATATTCTTCCCGCTCGAATTGTGAGTGTTAAATGCCTTCCAACCTTAGCAATCTGTCGCTCTTCAACTAACTTATAAATGTTCGACTGCTGCTTGGTTGTTGTCACACTGCAGTGAAAGCTTTACTTGAATATTGAATGAGTTGGTTGAAGCGTGAAAGTGAAGATGAGGCAGAAATATGCTGCCAGTGAAGTGTGGGTAATAAAGATGTAAATGTGTGTTGTGTAGCACACACACACACACACAAACGTCGCTTGGCACGTTGTCACTGATAGTTGCAATCGCTTGGCTCAAGTCTTTGCTGCCACTGCCACCAGCCGAAAGCCGCAGCCATCGCACTGATTTTGATGCTAATCGCAAAATGCAGATGTAAAGTGAAAAGTTATTGTCTTGCTCGGCATGCTGTGCAAATTCGTTTGGTTGTGTGTGTGTGTGGATGAGTTTCCATTTCAACAATTGACAGCAGCAGACATCGTTCATGCATTTTCTCTTAGAAATTCTTAATTTCTTGTTGGCTTGTCTAGCTTTGAACGTTGGCGCTCGGTTGTCTCGTTTCAACACATTTATTAGCCGTGTTGGTTGGCCATTGCTTTCCTTCCGCCCTTTGGTGGCTGCATAAAATATGCTTAGCTGCTTTTGCCTTTAATTTGTTATTGCTTTTGTTACTTGTCATGCTGCTGGCATTCCCATTGAAATTCATGAAGTGCGTTGATAAATGTCACTACCAGTTTCAGCAGTGCGTTAACGCAGGGGTGCGTTGTAAGGGGTAGGGAAAGCAATTGGTTTATGGTTATTGCAGTGAGTTATTGTGCACACACACACACCTACACACACAACAACCAAATGTGGATATACAGTTTGAAGTGGGCAATTTGCTTTTGTTAAAATTATTCGCCGAAACATATTTGAACTTTTGAAAATGGCTCTGCGCTTATTTCAGTTGCTCAGCACGTTTGCAGTTATTTAGAGTGACACAGTTAAACATACACACACATACAATTGTACATACTTATAGTTATTATCCGCTCGGTATGCCAGCTTGACCTTCCTATCATCTCGGTGTTTGCACTTTGGCCACCAAAGCCAATTGACCTGCTTTATGTGTCCTCAGTAAAAGCACTGCAGTGAAAGCAATTTCAAGCTGTGGCCAAATTTCGAATGTGTCAAAATTAGAATTGTAAATGTCTTAATATTGATTTATTCAATTTATTGAATGTGTGAAATATTAAAGATTTTGAAATTTTAGTTTTACTTATTTTTTGCTATGCATAAATGTTTATATTACTGGTACAGAAAATAAAAGCTTTGATTCGTCTTTTTTTTCGTTTTGATTTCTTCAAATCTTTTGCAATTTTCAACTGTCTAAATACTACCACCGAAATTTAAATTTTTTTTTTTTCAATACATTTCCTACATATAATGTAAAGACGCGGTTTATTTTTATACGGTAGAAATAGCGTAAATAATTTGGTTCCTGTTATAACTTTTATGTACTTAAAACTGGCACTACAAAAATTGATTACTCGTATTAGAAGACTCAGGATACAGTTAAGGAGTAAAAGCTAATGCTGCTGTTTCAAAGAAAACCCAAAGACTACATAAAAAAGAAAAAAAAATTATTTAAATATATAAAAAAATTAAATAATGAGAAATAATTAAACAAAATAAAATAAATTAAATTAATTTTAATAAAATAAAATAAAACAAAATTAAATAATATAGAATTATAAACAATTAATTCAAATAACAAAAAAATGAAAGAAAGAACAATGAAATAAAATATACATAACAAAATAAAGTAAATAAAATTAAAAATTAAAATTATCTAAAATAAATAAAATAAAATAAAACAAACAAAATAAATTGAAATATAAAGGACTAATTATATAAAAACATAATGAAAAACATAATTAAAAAAGGAAAAAATAACCAATTAATAAAAATAAAAATATTATAATTCATCGAACATAACTAAATAATTTTGAAATAATTTTGATAGTCTCTATGTAAAAAAGTTTGATTACTGAAAATCCAAAAATTATTAATTTTAAATAAAAAAAACTGTAATATTAATAAAAAAAATTCATTCAATACAAAATGTCATAAGATACTAAATTATATGTGAAAAATGTAAAATATTACAAAAAAAAAATTTTTTAATCAAAAAAAAAATTTAATTAAAAAAATATTTAATAAAAATTAATAAAAAGAAAATTAAATAGAGTAATATAAAATAAAACGAAATAAGGTATAAAAAATAAAAAATAAATGAAATGAAAATAAAGTTATATATTTTGAAGTAAGTTTTAAAGCAAATTAAGATTAAACAAAATAAAGTATAATGAAATAAAATATAATAATAAAAATAAAGAACAGTTTTGTGAAGTGAAGTCAAATAAAAAAAAACATGAAAATAATTTAAAATTATATTAAATAAAATAAAACCAACTATAATTTTAAACAATAAAAAAGCATTTTTTTTATTAAATTTTTTCTATTTTTGTGTATTATTTTATATTTTTATTTATAATATTAATATTTTTATTTAATTTAATTTATTTAGTTTTTTCTTACATACAATAAAAGTGGAATCACACGGTATCAGTAGTTTTTAATTTTTTTTTTTCCATCATTCATTCGAATTCACAAAGCATCGTTTTATCGAGTCTCTGTTAATGTGGAAATGAATGCCGATAAATTTATATTTCTTTGACTTCAATTCAAACAAAAGCAAAAACAACTATGCATCGAATTTATATGTAGCAAGTGACTGAGTAACTTTCAAAAGCCCCATGGCGTATGAGTAACACTTAAATGCACTCAGCTGTTGAAAAACTCAAATGAACACACAAAGGCGCGTTCAAATGCATTTGTATTAATTAAACTTGAAAATTTGATATTTACTTAAATACTTTGCACTTTTCTACTAGTCAAACATTCACTGCTTTTGCCAATGTGGAGACTACCTTAAAGCTCAATTGCCCTGAGCAGCTACCAAGCTAAAACTTAGTGAAGAGTGAATGCAAAGTTATTAGCTGTTAAATGGCAAATATTGGATGCCTTTTCCTACTACGCATACAACCAACTTGCACATTTCATTTCCACCAGTCGGATGACACCTGTGGCATTTTAATTGCGCTTTACGCTCTGCAATTGATAAATGTTTACATACATACATCGATTGTTATTGTTGCTTTTGTCACTTAACACATTTAACTCAATTAGCACTCAGTACTTTGGTGTCGACTGCTGCTGCACTTCTAGTTTTGCCATCTGTGTGATTACCAAAGCTATTCAATGTAGCCACTTGCCACTGGTACGATATGCTTGTGGAAAAGAGCATGAAAATTAATTGCCTTCAAATGTACATTGTTATATACTTAAATATTAACATACACAACACTTTTCTTCAGTCACATTTCAAGCTCAACCAACTTTACTTTGCTGCTGGTTAGTTTGTGTCTAAATGACATTATTGTTGGTTGCCACTCCCACCCATAAATATGTCATACAACACGAGTGAGTTGTTATCATGGCAGCTGTTGTTTTAGCAATTTTTTTTTTTTATACCAATTTTAATGCATTGGTGACACACCACTTGTCAGTCTCTCGTTTGCATGGTTTGTTAAAGTCGTTTTCCACTCCACTGATTACCTCAAACAAAAGAGGGAGAGAGAGTGCGAGGAAGGGGAAAAATACTTGGACAAACATATTAATGCAATTGCAAATTCTCGTACATAAAAATCTTTGCGCAACGCACTGTGGAAAATGTGTTTATATAAAATGAAATAGAAACAAAAACGCTTTAAACATAAATGCCCAAATTTTTGAAAAAAATGTTCGACTATTTGTGATTTCGTGTTAACGTTTATGGTTTATGGTTTAAGTTTTTTTGTTTTTTTTTTTAGTCAGATTGCTTTATTTTACGTATATCTAAGAAAAATCAAAAACATAATTAAAAAAGGAAAAAATAACCAACTATTAAAAATAAAAAAATAATAATTTATTAATCGAACATAACTAAATAATTTTGAAATAATTTTGATAGTCACTATCTGTAATAAAAAAAAATGTTTGTTACTGAAAATCCAAAAATTATTAATTTTAAATAAGAAAAAACTGCAATATTAATAAAAAAAAATTTAAAATTATTCAAAACAAAATGTCATAAGGTACTGAAATATTTGAAAAATGTTAAATATTACAAAAAAAAATTTTTTAATCAAAAAATAAGTTTAATTAAAAAAATTATTTTCACTATTAAATGTATGACTTAAAAAAAAATTTAATAAAATTTAAGAAAAATCGAAAAACAAAAAAAATTATTTTCACTATAAAATCTATGGGCCAAATTCCTATAATTTATGATTGCTGGGTTGAGCTGTTTCGGCCAATGAAATAAAAGGCGAAAAAGTTTTAATTTTAAATTTAATAAAGACTCCCTGAGGAAGGTACGAGAGTGTTGAAACGCGTATGGAAAAGTGAAAAAATTTAAAACTTTTTCGCCTTTTATTTCATCGGCCGAAACAGCTCAACCCAGCAAACAAAAAAATTTTTTATTAGTTAAAAGTCACTTATATCAGCACAAGATCTTCAAATTTGACGCTTCTCTGACTTGGAGAGATTGGGGAAAATTTTTCGAGTTAAAAAATCTAGATCGTAAAAAGAACGAGTGCATTTTGAAAGGTAGTTCTTCTAAACGGATTTCGGCCATACAGAGTGCAGAGGAATGGAAACTCTGTAAAATAATTGAAATTAAAGAGATTTTATTGGTTAATTGCCGAAAAAATCAGTAAGTAATCAAAATAATATCCGATTACTTTTTATTTTTTCAATATATATTGTAAGGCAAATAATTTTTATAATTTTTTGAAAATTACAATTGTTTTAATTATTTCACTAAAATAAATATTGTTAAAACAATAGCTCATTCAAATACAAATTTGCAAAGAAAATCACAAATAAATTTCACACTCGATAAATTAATTTAATTTTTGCTGCCAAGTACCAAAATAAAACGTTTTTTAAAAAGGCGGTTTTTTTTTTTTGGGATATCGAAAATAAATTTTCTGACAAATTAAATATTTTGCATAGTGTTCTATATACACCAATGTGTACACATACGTACATATGTACATAATAAGTCAGTGCCATACAAACGAGTGCTTGCACAACTGGCACTGAAGTTGATTTAAACCATTTCACAGCCCATTTGATAGGTGTGCGGTAATTTTCTCATTTAGCATAGAGTTATGTTAATTGTCTAAGTGTTTTGCTCGTGATTAAATGATTTGTTCATTTAGCCATGTACATACATACATACATTCATACATACGAGTACATACAATAAAATCTACGATGCATTCAAGCTGACTGACTTATTCGAAACGAGTTGGATATCAGTTAGCTTGGAAGTGCGAATCGTGCTTTTGATTTCTTTATTATACGTAAATTGGAAAATTGTATTTGAAAGGCAGGGGCATTTACTTCGAAACTCGACTCAGAGGAGCTTTGAAATTGCAGACAGATGTCGCTGTGACTCAACTCTTTTTAGACTACTTCCACTTACCTCAGTTCAAGCACCAGCTTAAACGCTAGATTTGCCTATTGATATAAATTAGTATCACACATTCATATCAGTATGTACATATGAATGTCTGTTATGTTTTCAACTGGATGAGTGTTAGAATAAAAAATTGTTTTAATTAAGCGCTTGCTATGACAGCGTGAACGCAGATTTATTGTTACACATATTATCTGACAATTTTCGCAAGCTGTCGTTAAGGTCAGTTATAGGAAATTACAGAGTTGAGTTTTTATTTAGCCGCTAGAAAGAAGAATATTAACGCATAGAGAGAGAGCAAGAGAGAATGCGAGAGAAACTGAAAGAGAAAGAGAGAAATTTTGAATGAATTTTAAGTTATAAGTCATAAATGGTAACCAATAAAATCTGTCAAAAATTTAAAATGAAAATAAAATAAATTTAAATGAGCAAAAAAAAATAACAAATATCAAAAGTGAACAAAAATTAATAGAGATTAAAAAAAAAAAATGCGCGCTTAATCGTTTAATAAAAAAAAACGTCTAATTCAAGCTAATTAATTTTCAAGAAATAACAGTTTTTTACTTATCTAAATGATACATTTTACGATTACAGACACACTTGTTTCCGAGAATCTAATTTAACTGATTAATTATGAGACTAATTAATCGTAAATTAATTAACAATAAGCTTAAATAACTGCTGTTAAATGTTAACATTTAAGAAATAAAAGAAAAGTTGTACATATACGATTTTTGTCATTTCTAGTTATGAAAAGGTATATAATTTTATTGGAAATAAAACAAAATTCCACAAATTTCAAATAATTATCTTCTAAATGACCGTTGACTCAAGATCTGTTTAATCAAATTTTTTAAATGTTCTGGTCAACCACGATAATGATAATGAACAATTCATTAAAAAGATTTATAATAAAATGTTTGAAAGGAATAATGCGCTACCGTAAATAAAGAGCAAAATACTGGAATTATTTGTATGACTGATTTGGTTTGTTAGAAAATAATAGGTTTTTTTTTGTTACTTTTTTCGCCAGGCAATTATTTATTTATTTTTCAAATAAGGTGTTTACGAGATAAAGGCCAGTTTTTAATGGAAATATTGTAAGTGGGGTGCGTACGCGTGCAAGTGAAGTCCTGAAGGAAAAATCTATTGAAGAGATATCGAAATCTACGAAATAGCCAGTATTCTTTCTAGAGTTTTGATTATTGTGGTTATTTCCTTATAATTTTCTTGTTGAAAACTGGACTTTAGCTCTTAAACAATTATTATTAACAAACCGAATAATGTTTATAAATTTTTGTCATCGTCCTGATTAAACATAAGCCAAAATCAAAAAAATGCCATCTTATTTGATTGTCACAAAAAAATATTCGATTACTCTTTTTTATTAAACTCTATTTAGTCTGAATATGATTAATATTTTTAGTTTTAGTTTTATTATTGATACAATAATTTATTTAACTGAATAATTGCAAATCCCGAGAAAATCTTATGCAATTATTAAGATAAAGCCGTACCATACTGCTTAATGGACTGCATGATTTAAAATACATATTATAGGCTAAACTAGACTTAATTGCGTCCTTTTTTTCAGAATAAATTGAAATTTTGAATTAAAAATATTGCGCAAATTAAGTTTCATTAAGAAAAACTACGGTTCCCTTTATTTATAAGACATGTCCTTTTTTCGAAATATTTTTTTTTTTAATTTTTAAGGTTAAGGAATCCATTCTGCGTGTTGGTTTTTCTGATTTTATGCATTCAAAATATTTTTTAATAACTACTTAAATATTGACAAACGCAAAATAAAACATTATAATTTTTTAAATAGTCGAGAAAGCTTTAAAAGTAAGCAACATTTTTGATTTATTTCACAGAGTCTGTTTTCTTCGTTAAAATTATATAGAAAATAACATCAAAGTATAAGCTTGTATTGTAATGATTTTGTGGTTGCCTAAAATAGTTGAATTAATTATTCCAAGCACTTCGGTAAAATTTCCCTTTGTACAGGTCAAATAATTGCATTTTTGGTTTTTTTTTTTAACTTAAAAACAATATAAATTCTTTTTTAAATTCATTCGTAGTCAATATATAAGTATAGCTGCTTCCAAAAATTACTAGTCTAAGTAATAAATTTAATTCTATAAAATTTTATATTTTTAATTCGAAAAGTTTAAAAGTTCAAACCAAAAAAATTTGAAAACAAGAAATAAATAAAATAATTATGAATAAATTAAAAAGATAGTTAATGAAACCAAATAGTGAATGACTAAGAAAAAAGTACAGGGATTTCAGGATAAATGGTTTGATTAATTAAGATTTTTTAGATAAACTTGCGTGAAGAAAAATTACAAGTTTATTTAAAGAAAAATATAAAATGGACATATTTTTTGACAACCAATTTTTAAATCATCCAGTAGTAGCGACGTTTTGTAGATCTTTCTGAGGACATTAATAACGGTTGTGAACTTTTTCCAATACAGTCGACATATATATATAATTAATGTACGAGTATGCTGTAAAATATTTAAATATCTTGCATGTAAAGTTCCAAAATATTTTAGCATAGAATCCACATTTTTGTAGAAATAAATGTAGTTGAGAAATAAAGAAGAGTATTTCAGCGAAATTCTCTTTCACTGTAAATTGCAAAAGCTTTGAGGAAAGCTCACGTAAACCAGTTAATTCAGTTACTAACAGACAAAAGGACTTGCTTTCTCCAGATGATACTCCATAGCTAACAGCTTCGATGGCAACTGTAAATATAAATACATTTAACAGCACCCCCGCTAACAGCAAGCTATTAGCAAAAAGTCCGAGCAATCCAACGCACCACTTCAACGCATGAAGCGACGGTGGACCATCGACTGTTGGCTGCTGGCTGTTGGCGGTGCGCATGGCACGGAGCCGGCGCGCCTGCAACAGCCGCAATCACAGCCACAGCCACAGTCACGGTGTTTGCCACAGGCAGTGCCATTCGTTGGCAACTGCCACCTGCAAGACGCGCTACTTACAACTTACTGTCAGAGCAAACGAGGCTAGAAAGCAAAACAAAAAAAAAAACCAAAAAAGAAATGAAAACAGGCAAAAGAAAAATAAAAGAGGAGGCAAACCAAAATTAACACACACGCCGAAGAACAGGCGAGCCAACGAACGTGTAAGCTCCACATAGCAAGCAAACGAATCGTGAAAGCCGAGTCGCGCTAATTGTTTGTGTCATATTGTGTCTGCGGAGTCGGAGTCAGTTTGTTTTTATACGCTGCCCATTTAGCATGTAATGCACACGGCGACGGATAGAACGAAACACGGACGCCCGCGCCTACAATACGCTTGAAACGCCTGAAACGCCCGAGCAGTTGCGTCGAAACGTAAAAATTTTAAAGCGAAAAAAAATTCGAAATAAGCGACGGTGACGTTCGATCGTCTTGCGAGACGACGACGACGCCAGCTGAAGGCGGAAGCGGAAGTAGTTGCAGAAGTTTGGCGTGTTTGATCGAGTTAGCGGGTGAGCGGTTGAGCGAGCGGTCGGATGGTCGGACGGTTGAGTGGTTAACGGTTTCAAAGCGAGCTGTGAAGTTAATGCCAACGGAAATCGAAATGGTCGAACTTGATTAAGTAGAGAAGGCAGTGAAAAGCGCATGCGATTGTTATATTTTGTGGCACAAAAACAAATGCGCGGCATACTAACAAACCGATTAAAGGAGCTATAGTGAGACGTTATAATTTTAAATAAATTTACAATATGTTTTAATTAAAAAAATATATTAAAAAAAAAAACAAAAAAAGGTTGAACAAATATTTGTGTGCTTGCGAATGTGTAATAAAAAAAGTAAAAGTGGCTGGCCTTTTCTTGAAAAAATTTTGGTGTCTAAAGTACGGCATACACATCAAAATTTGCGTGAAAGTTTAACCAATAACTCTTGCTTGGCGCCGTGGTTTCTAATTTGGCTAAGCACTTGACTAGTCATCACGCGTGCGACCTTTCATAGAAATTGTAATAAATCATTTATGTTTAACAAATGAGCGCTGAAGATCTCATACAAATCATTTCGCTTCGCACGTGTGAATGTAATTCAAAACTGCCTTGCAAAACTTTGAAAAAACTTGTCTTCTCTTCTGAAACGTCCAAATGCTCGTGTACATGTATGAAATAATGACATTTGTAAATTGTAATTTAGAAACAGGACTGTAATTAGGGAATTTAACCAAAAAAAAATTTTATAAATTTATAGACACTTCATGGTAGAGAAAAAACTAAAAAAAAAATTAATATATTGAAAAAAATATCAAAAAAAAAGTTCAACTAATTTGTGGACAATGTTTTGCCATACAGTAGGTGAAACCAAATTAAAAAAAAAAAAAATTGTTTTATTTCTAAAATAGAAGGTAATTGAATTTGTATAACAGCAAGTGCCGATTTCTCAAATAGCTTTTAAAATTTAGTTGCCCATTTAATACTAATTTTGTTCTCAAATAATTACTTTATGAGCAGAAGCAATTAAAAAGCTGCTTGAAGAAACGGCCTTTGAAAAGATTAAAAAAAATGTTTGATAAGAAGCTGCCGAAAAAAAAATAAAATTTAAACAAAACAAAATTAAAAAATGTCGACCAAACTTTTAAGAAGTTACGCAAATCAAAGGCTTACAATTTTTCTTGCGAATAAATAAAATATAAATTATTAAAAGAAAAGAGTACTAAATAAACAAAATAATAATATTGAAAGCAGTTTTAAATAAAAAAATTGAAAAAATATATTGAATTAGTAAAATAAAGGAAGACTTTATTAAAAATATAACTCAAATTGAATTAAAAAGCAAAATAAACAAAGAAAATAAAGAAACACAAAGTTAATAAGAAATTAATTGAAATATATGTAAGTGTGAAATAAAAATTAAAAAAAAAATTTATATTTATAAAAATAAATGAAATTTATAATATATAAATTATAATAGAAATTCAATTTAAATTTAAAAAATCTTACATAAAATATTATAAAATCAATAAGTTCTTGTTTTGTGTGAAAAAGTTAAAGAATTTCGAAAGGTTTCGATTTTTCATAACGCCATAAAAAATAAATGAATGAATATGGCAAAATATCACAACGCTGTGGTAACATATTAAAAATGTTGATTAAATTTTTTTTACGAAACTTTTGAATTTAAAAAATGTATATTAAAGTTCAAATAAAAAGTATGACATTAAAAAAATTATATACATATGTATCAAAAATTGAATATACCAATTGCCCAAAAAAAAACGAAAAATATAGTAACAAATATGATAACGGCGTTTTGGGCTTTTTATTGTTAAAAATATTTCAGATATTGACACTGAAGATGGCACAACGCCGAAACCGGTTTGTCTCCAAACCAAACTTGACAAGGGATGACGGAAAATCGTTCCAACAAATATCAATATATTAATTCGTTTTAATGTTTTTTTTCAAAATAAATTTTGTTTTAAGCTAAAAAATTTGTATTAAAAAATAAAATAAAATATTGGTAACAACGCAAAAACAAAAAAAATATGCAGAGAAAAAAATGTAGATAAATATGAAATTAAGAAAAATTTATATTTAATTGCTAGTGAATAATTACGCTTGCGCATTCATAATTTTATTTCATGATTTCGCTGTGCAAAAATATCAAAGCCAGGCATTACAGCCAACGACACTTTCAGTAGGAAATTAATAACTTCTAAATACACGAATGGAAGATATTAATAACTTTTCTATCGATTTTAAGTTAATTTCTGATGCAAGTGAGTTTTTTGTTGAGGTCAAATATGGAGCTGGAGAGCTAGGAAAACATATGCAATGACTTTTTGAAACATATTTAACTGATCTCAAAAGAATAGCTTTAACGAAAGAAATTTTGCGTCAGACTAACAAAAAAATAATAATATAAATGCTTAGTAGGGCATAAATTCCACTATTTTGATAGTTTGTTAACAGTTTTTTACAAGATTTATCCACGGCAAGGAAATCTATTATGTCCATTTAAACTTTTCTGCAATTATTATTATAACCCAACGGAAACCCACTTTCCCGCCCAACCGGCACGAGGGGCTCAATCCGCATAACGTACGGATGTTTTTTGAATATACAAATCTTAGGTGCCGACAGAAGAAAGTTTGTTAAGCGTCGAGATCCCAAGCTGCTCAGCTACAGAATAAGAATTCATCAGCCGAATACAAAGTTAGAGAAATGCAAAGTAAGAAAATTGGATCGTTAGCTGTTATTAAGAGAGGATAGAATAGTTCTTTTAATTATAAAAAGTGAGTCCGATACATCAAAGGTGCTGGAATGATTGTTAAAGGCTTGGCATAAACCCCGAAACGGTTCAACTCAAAGTTAGTTCTGCATAGTTTCAAGAAAAGTGGTTTAAAGTTTCTCGTTGAAATGAACAAAGAGGAAATCATTTTCGAAAATCAAAATTATTTCGTTTACACTGTTGGTAATTTTTTGAGACTTGAAACTTTCCCAAACGGCATTTATAATTTTGTCTAGGTATTAAATAACAAAAGCGTGATTTCTACTGTATTAGATGGTATATCTGTTTTTATTTGTGGTGCTACAATTTTCATACTACATTCAATATTCGAGAACTCCAACTCTTTGAAATTTTAAGATAAATATTACTGTGAAACTATTTAAAAATTTTATCTGAAGATGTCACTTGGAAAATATTCTAGTATTATTATTTGTAAGCAATTTCCAAGACCAAGTTAAACAACAAACATTTTTCTTTAGAATTAAGCAAAGCACACTGTACGACTTAAGTCAAGATTATAAAATGTTTATTATTAATTATAACAACCGAAATATTGAAGTTTGTTGTAGTGGAATTTCAAGGCTTTATCCAAAAATTTTCCTTCTGATAGAATAAAAATCATAAGTTTTGTGGGTTTATTCCACGAAAAAATTACGTTGTAGAAGAAAAGTTAGAATGCAATATAAATACAAATGATGGACTAATATATATTTTTTAATGAAAAATTCTACGGCACTAAAGCGTTATGAGGGCTTTTGTATTTTTAGTCTCGGTGTTTCAGTAAAAGCATTCGAGGTGTTTGCAGATAATATCCTTAAAGAAAGAAAAGCAATATATTCAATGAAGAATTTCTATTTATAATTTCAACTTTGAGTTTTTTTGTAGAGTTAATATTATTTTGAGCTATTCAAATCATTAAAAACTTAAAACATTTTCTCGAAACTATTAGAAAAATCGTTTTAGAGCAAATAAAAATTTGAAAAACTGTTGTTATAAAAGTCGATTTTCTAGGCAATGATTATTGAAATAAAATTTGGTTTGAGAGTAGAGTAGAGATTTGTGCACAAATAACGAAAAATTAAAAAAATTATCTTTTTAGACATCTCTGAAATAATGATATTTATTATAATAATAAATATAACGAACATATTTAAAGAGTTGATGGGACTGACTCACACCAAGCATTATTTTTGACTTGTTGTTCTTCACAATTATAACGAAATAAATTCTTAAAAAATGCTGGAAAGAAAAATAGTTTAGTGGAATTTACAATTACTTAGACAAATTTGGCTGATACGTTGCTGTATAAAAAACCAAGAAAGAAAATTTAAGTAAAAAACGCAGTATTTGATTAGCAAATTCAAATTGTTTAGAAAACTAACATTGTTAGCAAAATACCAAACATTTCAGAAACCAAATGAGATTTGATAAGGAAATTGGGAAAAGTAAATTTACAAACAATACTAACACAATTTGACCCCAACACGGAAGCTAGGAGTACCCACATCCGGTTTAAGGAAGTCAGTGTTTGTTTTACCGCAGCAGCACACAACGGTAGTGGAGTGTAAAAAACAAAGTGAAGAGCAAAATTCGCTTCATCGCAGGTGAGAGTGAAGTTGGCAGCGCTGCCATGAAAACCGACTACACCGGTAACAGTGCACCGGAAGTCGCGACAACCCACAAACATTGCTGATTTTACACTCAACCACGCAAATCCGAAGGGTACTCTTGCAGGAAAGATACGATTTATCAAAACAACAACAAAACGTTTTTGACTTAACGTAAAAATAAAAAACAGAATTAATAATAATGAAAAACATATCAAATAACACAATTGAAAAAAAAAAAATATAACGAACGACAGTCAATGCGGCATGGAGTGCCAACAGATACCAGAAACCTTAAAAGTTCAAGAGCAAACAATGCGGCAGTGTGCGTACGTGTGTGTGCAAAGCAAAGTAATAAAACAAAATGGAAAAAAAAACTGAAAAAAGCAACAAATTGTACCACGACACAAAAATGCGGGCCATTGAAATTACTAAACCGAAAGTTTGTATTGAAGACACATTGAAAGTAGGTTACTCATACGCCGCGTACGTTTTTCGTGTTGGCGCAGTTAGGCGCTTGAATAAAATTCTCAATAAATTGGCCAACACGCTGTGTGTGAGTAAGTGTATTTGTGGGTTAATTAATGAACTCCTGCCTATGCATACACACGCCAAGCAATCTTTGAAAACTATTTTTGTGCGCGCGAACGCAAAAGGTTTTTTGGTTTTATCTTAGTTAGTTACCTTAGGGAAATATTTTCGTGCGCGCAACAGCAGCAATCAAGTGTATGCGAAACATGGTTAAATACCAATACATCTATACACATATTTTGCAAAAAAAAAAACAAATGCTATTGTCTAACAGTAAGCCGCATTTGTTTTGCCAATCCCTTGGCGCGCCGCGAGGCGTTATTTGTGAAAGAACCTAAAATCTCAATCAATATGGCAAGTAAGTGAAGCGGCTCAATTGCTTAAGCATTCAAATGTGTATTGAGCCACTAAAAATAACAGCTGCGGACAAGAATGAAAAAAAAAACTAAAATGAAGGTAAGTCTATCAGTCTTAAAAGCGAATTGTGTTTAAGAGTTTGTTAGAAAAGCTTTCGAGTTGCTTGTTTCGCACTGATGCGCGTCCTAGCTGGCATGTTGTTTTTGTTATGTTGTGTAGCGGTGTCATAAACTGCCTAAATAACGGTAAATCAGTTCAAAAAAAAAAAAATTTATGGCGCAGTATATTGAAGTTGCGATGCGCTCAAGCGAAACAAGCCACTCAACGCTTTTAATGCTCGCGTGTACTCGGAAAACGAATCTGCATTGAAGCGGCGATTTGGTATTAAAGTATAAAAAATCAAGACGCATATTGATGTGTATGTGTGTAATTTTTTTTTTCAATAATTCTACACGAAATTTTTTAATTGTCTACTCCGTTTAAGTAATTTTTTTTCTATTGAAGTTGACTGATAAAACTTGTATACTCAATATTTCTTTTAAACTTGAGTTGGTTGATTTTATTTACACTTTTGAGTCTTAGTTCGTTAAGTTTAATGAACTAGTTCAGTGTCTGAAAAAGTGCAATTTTTATAACACAAAAATTTTGCGTCTTAAAAACTGCACTTTTCTTAATTGTAACAAAGCTTGGACACATCGCTTTTTCATATTAACAAGTACTGAAGAAGCGAGTTGACATACGTTCTCTAAAGTTTTATACCAATTTTATATTGAAGCATTGCCAGAGAAATATTTATTTAGTAAACGAACTGTCATGCTTATTAATTGCAAAGAGCTAGCTCTTTCGCTTTGTAGTTCAAAGACTCCCTAAGCTATATTGTACTATGCATCGCATCTTTAAATTATAACTACACCACACATTGACAATTTTTGACAATTTATTTTTAACTTTTTTCATTTCCATATTTTACCATATATGTACATATATAATTTTTCTGTCGAAATATATTATATTCTGTACGAAAAACTTTATAAATCTTGGTTTTAAACATTAAAGAATATTAAAAAAATGCATTTTTATAGACTTTGTATTTCAAGCGTAATTAGTTGTAAGTTTCAAGTGGCTACAAATTATGGTTAATAATATTATTTTATTGGCGATGATAATAAACGAAAAAAGAAATATATAAAACTCGTTATTTATTTAAAAAAAAAATTGATTGAGCTACAAAAGTGCATCAGAAAAATAATAGTAGTTTTAAATTAAACATTTTTTTATTATTTTAAGTTTCGCACAATTCTATGATAACCGAAAAACCTTTGAAATAAATAAAATACAAATAAATTCAGAACTCAAGTTATGTGTCCTATACACTTAATTGTGATGGAATATGCTATGATTGTTTTTTGAAGTTAGATATGGTTTCTTCATTTAAGAAAAACCATAAGCACCCATTTTTTTTAAACTATTTGCAAACTGAACAATGACTTAATAAAATTTCATCAAAATTTGGAACATTTAAAAAAAATTTTTTAGAATATTTTTGAGTATGCAGTTTTCTGGTTTATTTAGTTTTAGTCCTGGAAAGTGCAAGTTTCAATAGTCTACTAGTTATCACTGATTTTTGACAATTTTTTTATACTAACAGTTTCCTCCATACAACGCAAAACCTCGATAATTTTTTATATGGAAGGAGTAAAAAAATTTTCTAAAATCTGTAGAAATTCGTAGTCACTAGAATTTTACATTTAGTTGTACTAAAATTGAGCAGCTTGGAAAAAAAGAATTTCTTAATTTTTCATGTTCAAATTTTTTATGTAATTTTCATAAATGTTTTATACATTTTATTATAAGAATAAAAAAATTGGGTTTAATGATGTTTGTTGGCGGATTAACGTTGTTTTAATTGAATAATAACATTTAAGAGTATATACATATTTAAATTTATATATAAATTTATATTAATATATATCTATATATTTATATTTATTGATATATGGAAGTTTTGTTAAGTTATTAATGGCCTTGAAATTTTTTTTTTTTTTGGAAAAAAACAACAACAACTCTTTTAATGATAGAATTTATAGCCGCTTTTTCAGAGATCACTACATCTCCTCATCAGACTTGTTTTATTTGTTTTTTCCTTATCACATTAAACAATGGAGCATGCGTCAATATAATTGCCCAATATTTTAGATTACATCAAGCCACTTAAAACTTGCTTATTAAAATTGAATGAACTACAAAGCTGTGTACTAAAAATATTTTTTAAATGTTTCAAATTTCATTAAAATTTTATTGAATTATTATAAATTTTGTGCAGAGTTGGAATTTTCTGTTTCTATGTTTCCTTTACCAATACTTTTCAATTCAAAGTTAAGTTTTTCTTTATGAAGCTGCAGCCTTTTCCCACCTAAATTAATGAACATTAATTGCGTCACAATGGCAACGCTCATGTTTTGAAGTCAAAAGCGTTGTGTCCCAATTTATGAATAACTTCAATTGATGGGAAATGAGTTCTTTAACAACTTGTAGATAAACATAAAGTGGATAGCTTAGTACATCGCAACAGCGGGCACTCTATTATGTTTCTCATAAATGTCTCAAATACATACAATAAATCCAGTTTGATTGCCCAATATGTATAGTTGGCTAAGTGCATATACATTAGTACTTACATACATACATACATATATACATTTATATATATCATATATACATACATACATATATAAGATAACTATTGCCCGTAAAAATATTTCACTTAGCATTATTCGAAATATGTCACTCATTCCTTCTGCAGCATAAAATATTTTTGTATTTTTCTTTGTATTAATATGTAGCTGTTTTTCTTTCTACTTAATACGACTGCGCTTATATGTATGTATGTATGTATGTATGTATGTAAGTATAAATCCGCTGCCTCTTAATTTATTTCACTTCCTACCTACCTAAATGTGTATGTGTGCGCTACTTTTATTTACACTGATTTATTTATGACAATTAATGTACAGCAAAAATGCCTCCATTTCGCATTTGCGCTTATTTAGTGAATTATTTATGAAGCGTTGTTAGAAAAAATACAGCCATGGTCATTCGTTAGGCGTTACATACACACTCACACTTTTAATTGCATCACAAATAAATGAGCAGCGAGATAAAAGGGGATTTAGAACTTTTTTAAACGCCGCTTCCCTATCGAATTGCGAGTCCCGTCGGGAGTTCTGATGCTTTACTGTTTCAAATTGAAGTGTACAAAAGCAAAAATTAAGTTGATATGAATGATTAAATGTGTGATAGTGCTACAAATAATGCAAAAGCAGGGAGGTGCTTTTGTGCAAGAAAACAAAAAATGTAGGGACAAAAAGCACTTAGCCTGCGAAAGAGGATTAGGCGTATGCAAATAGAAAAATACAAGAAATACACGAAATTAAAAAAATTGCAATACAAAATTGGCGCATTATTACATGTTTTTTTTATAGTTTTTTTTTTAACAACAAGAAGATTAATTTTCATATATTTCAATTGCAATTAAACCAAGCTTTAAATTTATCCAAATGAAATACTAAAAAAAAAATTATATGAAGAAGCGTTTTGTAGCACATTTAATTTGAGTTTTTAAAATTAACAACAATTAATTGAGCTACAATGCATTAAAAGTGAAAACTTTCTAGAAAATTTATAATAATTCAAAAAAGTTTCATTAAAATTTCATACTAAAGAAAATTTAAAAATTTTTGAAGTGGCAAAATTTGTACCCCATTCAATTTTTATATTCAACTTTTGTTAATTTAAATATGTTTTATGCTTTTAGAAAGAAAAAATATGTTTAGAAAAAAAAATTTTAACAAAATTTATAATAATACAACAAATTTTCATTAAGCTTTCATACTAAAAAAAATGTAAAAAATTTTTGAAATAGTAGCCCAGTAAATGTTAATATTTCATTTTTGTTAATTTAAATATGTTTTTTCGTTTAGAAAAAATTTTAACAAAATTTATAATAATTCAACGAATTTTCATTAAAATTTTATAATATGAAATTTTTTTTTCAATAAGTTTTAAGTAAATCTTTCTACTAAAAAAAAAAATTTTAGTATGGCAGTTTTGTAGAATATTTAATCTTAATTTTCAATAAGATTTAGTTGAAAAAAAATAAATTTTTTAAAATTAAAATGTTTGGCAAATTTAAAACAATTCAGCAAATTTTCATGAATATGTTAGGTTAAGCAGTTTTGTAACCTATTAGATTCTAGTTTTTAATATTTTTAAATTAAAAAATTGTTTAACATTTTAAACCCATTGTATAAAATTAACAAATATTCGAAACAAAAAAATGTTTCAACAAAATTGCAGACTAAACTTTTTTAGAATTTGTGCAGTATACTCGTGCATTTTTGTAAATTACATTCCAAGTGCAAGTTTTAGGTGGTTAAACATTTTCGTTGATTTTCGCAATTTTAGTTTAAGTACGGGTAAGTTTTTGTTTTCAATATAAAAGATATATTTGTAATATTAAAAAAAAATAAAAAGTGATTATAAAGAAAAGGTTTCAAAATTTGAAAACCCTTATCATTGTTTCTAAAAAAATATATTAAATAAAATTATACATAGTTTAAAAATTAAAATTTGTAAGAAAAAGTTTGTTGATTTCATTTGGTTAATATTCAAAATCGGAGAATATAAACAATAAGTGTTTTGAAAAAACGAAACTCCAGCGCCATCTAGCGGATTAGAGTAGCTTCATATGGCGATATTAACGATATATGCTTTGCACTTTACGTTTCAAGAAAGTTAGTTTAAAATTGGTCAAGAAATTTGACCAAAAACCCTCAACTCCTTCTAAATACAAAGATATCGATAGATAAATTATTTTTTGCCTTGAATATAGTATGTACGAACATGTATTCCTGTTTCTATTTAGGTCGATGTAACTAACAATCTCGTCTCCTAAAAATGTATGCAATTTTGTGGCATTCAACTAAACGACAAAATGCAAATAATGTTTCAATAAAGCAAATATATTTCTTAACAAATTTGCGGTCACATATAAATGTTATATACATACATACATATGTACATATATGTAAATCGTATGAAATTGGTAAAATGAAATTTGGAATTTTATTTTTGTTGTTTATATTTATTGCTGTCAAAGTTCAACAAAAATGTTACATTAATATGAGTTTTAATGACTTTAGATCATAGCTATTATATACCTAAAATCTCTGTTCCAAAATTATAACACACCACATATTGACATATTTGGAAAATTTATTTTTCTTCTTATTATTTAAAATTATTTTTCAATAAAAACACCGTTGATTCTCTAACAGAAACCATAACATTTGAGTATAATAAAATGTGAGTTCCTAGTGCCTATAAATAACCACTGATTTTTGACAAGTTTTTTTCCAGCAATTTCCTCTATTTTACGCAAACGAGTGATTATAATATAATATATATATATAATATAATCTTGGTCAATTCAGCGACGAACAAGGTGAAAGATTTCACCAAGAAATCTCCAACATTGAAAAAGGGTTTACAGGAAAGAACCAAGTTAGGATGATAGCTAATTACTGCTGGTCACTCAAACGTGAAACAGATGACTCGTCTTATAAACGCAGAAGATCAAGCAAACATTTTTAGCTATAAAGTTATTTAGCATTTTAATGATTAATTTTTTTTTATTTTCAGTCACAATAAAAATTTGAAGTTGAAAGATAATCAAAATGTATGAATTTTTAAATATGGTCATCATCTAAAGTAATTTAAATAGTAATAACTCTGTTAATTTCCAACCGATTTTCGATTGAAATAGCTTAATCGACGCAGTACTAAATTCACTATAATAATATTGTCTTTGATAGGTACCTTTCTGAATTAAGACTATCGTAAAATCGTAGTCAAAGTTTCAAAATTAATTTTTTTTTATTAAGTTACGATTTTTTTTCTCTGTAGCTTCGTCAGTTCTCGTTTGATTTTGATGAGTTATACGCCATTAAAATAGTGATTTGTCACCTTTCAAAATATATAAACAACTTTTGAATCGGATGAAAATTCGCAAAGATATTGATGATTGACTAGCGAATGACCTCAAAAACAGTTTTTTGGCCCTAAAATGAGATTTTGGGGGTGTTTCGCAAATTTCAAGTATACAGTTTTTCTTAGTTTTATAAGGCCTAACGCCTAGGCTAGGTCTCTTTCAAAGTTCATTTTCAGTGTTACACAGTGTTATTTATTGTATGGAACACATTGTGAAAGATGTGCACATCAAAACTGAACTGTATACATGAACAATTTCTGATTCATATTTTTTTAATACATATTTTACAAAGTTTAAAAAATGCTTTTTTTATTCAAGAATATTGATTTTTATTAATTAAAAAAATTATTTTAGATAATAAGAATAAAAAGTAATATGCTCAAATTTGTCAAAATTTCGTTATGCTACAATTTGTGGAGAGAGTGTCGAGCTACTTAAATGAATTTTGCTTTATGTGCAGCACAAAAGCATCTCAATTCAATTATTATACACACTAAATAAGTTTTCTAACTGCAGCAAACGATCGACTAAAATAAAAGTTATTTTTTTCCATTTACTTACAATTCATCGCAATGCTTTGTTTCACTTAGCCATTGCCACACCATTTGCCAATTATTGATTTGAAATCAAATTTTTGTAAACCAAAAGCAACTTTAGCTACTCTCGGAATTGCATACGACTGAGTGACAAGTTGCATTTTTTTTCCTTTCAATTATTTTCTCAATTCAAACTTTTCAATTCGCTCACCTCCATACAAATGCAAGCGCATACCCTAAGAACGAGAAACGTATGTATATGCTATATGTATGTACGTATGAATGTACTTATACTGGAGGTAAATAAATATGAAGTTAGTTAGTATGCTTGAAAGTTTTTCTGAACTTCTGAAATGAAAAAAGAACGACAGCAAATGAAAATAGCTTGTTACATGAATTGCAATAGCAAATGCTAAGTACTACCACACACACACGCAGATACAGTTGTGCTTGTATACATACATATGTATGCACATGCGTACATACTACTAGTATTTATGTACAAATGAACTGTAATTATTTCACGATAATGATTGAAAACATTTTTAATTCAAAGCTCGTTATAATCGCACACATTCGCTTGATAAAGCAGGAGACAATTCTATGGAAAAATACTAATTGCATTTCATTGTATTCTCTGCAGCTGATTAAAAGTGAAAAGTTTTCGAAATGTGGTAGATATTCTTTTTATGACTCCACGTATAAACTAAATCTAATCTAAGCAGACTTTGTGTGCTCAATCGCATATACACAAATACATACATACATATATACATACAAATATACCAAATAAAGTAGATAAATATTAGGATTGTCAATGGTCAATGTTCCAATCTTTTTTAACCTCCAAATATCCTGAGATGAGTCTATTCGATTGTTAAAAAAAATTAATTTAATTGAAAATTAAATTTACATAATTTTTATCATAATATTTTTAACATTTTTTGATAAAACAGCTCCACCCAGTCAAAGTTACTCTTGAAGCTTAATGTGCTCGCAACATGGACTTATTCAAATGTGCCATTGGTTTAAATTTTATTCTGAAGAAATAAAAATTAAGAAATCTACTTTGAGTAATACATTTTTTTAATAAACTCGTTTCAAGAATCAAACAACAACAGAGAACAATCCTGTGAGATGTGTACACTTTATAATTAATCTAAATAATATATCATATCAATATGGTTTTAAATGTGACTTTCCGAAACTTCTAGTTTTACTGCCATTATAAATTATCTAGAGAAGAACCTCCTTGCGCAGAAAATTGACCTTACTAAAGGTGGTTGAGGTTGATAAGGCAGTAAATCTCAAATATAAACTACATCAAACTTTAACGAGCGATTGCTTAACACTAGAATGGCATACAACTTATAAGAAAGTTTGGTAAAATAAATTATTATAATTGGGGCGATACAGGTTTTATGTGCAACAAATTTAAGTCCAGGTTGGAGTATAACAAATTTAATGCTTTCATTTCTTTAAGATCACATTTTAATAAAAAGTAGTAATAATTCTGCATCGCTCAAAATGAAGTGGGTGATTCATTTGATATTAATATTATATTTACCGCCCGATTCTGTGTTCTCCTTAGATTATCAAACGTATACAATTATTCAAAATACAATTTTTTATATAAATAATTAAGAAAAGAAAAAAACTGTTTTATTTTTAAAAAAATATAATACATAAAACTTGGTAAATTTAAATTTTGAATATGTGCAAATAAAAGATGATTTATAATAATAATAATTTTGGCACCTACACTATATAGCTCAGTGTTTGGCCGAGCTTCTGTTACCATTTGTGGTGTGCGTATTTACATTCTACCACAAATAGAGGGACCTTCAATTTTGTGTCGACGCCGAATGGCAGATGTATTTTATGAGAAGCTTTTTTATGGCAGAAATACCCTCGGAGGTTTGCCATTACCTGCCGAGGGGTGACCGCTATTAGAAAAAACTATTTCTATTATTAAGATTTTGCTTGCCCTAACTGAGACTCGAACCTCGAACTCACCGGCATATCGAGTAATAGCACGCACCGCTATCCACTCGACCACAGCGGCCACTAAATGATGATTTATCAAGATTAAAAATAATTTTACTGTATATGTACATATTTGCTGCTGTACCAATTTTGTACTTGAAAAATAAATTTTTTTGTATTTTTTTTTTGTTTGAAAATACCCATATATATATACATAAATAACAAAAAAGTCTTCTACTTTGTTATACTCGTATTAATGTTATTTTTAATACTACTATAAAATAACGATTACAGACGTTTCAGATTTTTTTTGACAAATTAAAAATTACGAATCAACACTTCCTGAAATTCGGATCTCGGGATTGTCGCGGGATTTTGTTTTCAGATCACGAAAATACCGGGATCAACAGAATACCAAAAATTGCCATCTCTAATACATATATGTACATGTAACACATTTGGATGAGCGCACAGGTGGCTCATGAAAGAAAACTGCAGTTTTTCAGATGAATTATAAAATTTGAAATACTTTATGGCTTCAAAAACAAAAATATTTCGACAAAGCACGAAGTGATAGCATGGCTGAGTTTTGAAGAAAGTCAAATTTTCGTGCCGGGCTAGTCCAAGACTAGTTCGGAACAACTACGGGATTAGCTTGAGATCAGTTCGGGAGTAGTCACGTAAAACAACGATAATAATGAATTCCCGAACGAGTGGCGAATTGACACCGAACTGATATTGAGTCAGTCTCGAACAAATCTTGAAATGATGCCAAAAATGTAACGAACTGGTCCCAAATCAGTTCAAAATCAACTTCGACTTGTTTGAGGATTTAACACGCTGAGCTTTGTTTAAAATCCCCGTTCAAGTAGTTTTTTGTTGAGAACGGCTAAAGAACAGCGCGTACAGAAAGCAACACTCAGACTACATGCCTTCCTTTGTAATGATTTTGTATCCCTATTAATCTTTGTTAAGTCTACATGATTTACGAATAAATCTAGGTAGACTTTTTGGTGTCAAAGGGCTCTGACCAGATTTTCGTCTCATCACAATTTTGCCAAATTCCTCATGCCTAGTTTACTCAAGCGATAATTAGATGGCTCGTTACTTAGAGCTACCGATTAAACTGAACTAATAAATTTGTCAACTAATCCGTTGCATACTTTTAGGCGCGATTAATGATAAATCCTCAGTGTTTAAGGTTAATCTTAGTATAACAAGAACAACGTTGTAGTGCATTGGAAAGGGTATATTTTTTCCCATTACCGTGCTGAGCAAACCCCAATTTCTACCCTGTTTTTATTCCAAGGCCTCTCTCAATCTGTTTACTAGCGTAACATACTGTGTGCCTAAAAGAATGCAATATTTGATGTTTAGCAACGCGTATTTTCAATAATTGTCTGCACTTATTTGTCTCAACTATACAATTCTCATTCGGTATATGATGTAATCTTCCCACAGAGTTATCCTTTGCACTTGGTTCACCTCCTCCCATTCCCTAGTTTTCAAATAAAGTAGGTCGAATGTATGGCAATATAAATTGAGACGCCATCAATAATTTATTTTTAACAGGCCGTTATAGATATGATACTGTAGGCAGGAGTAAATGGCCTGCTCTAGTGCACACAAACAAAAAAAATTTGCCTGAAAACAAAAAAATTTGCATATTTTTAAGAGCACTCAATATTTAATGGTTTCATCGCTTCATGCCGCTTTTGTAAGCTTTTGATACTTCCATTAACTGCGGCTTAAATCCCAAGAGAAATATGAAAAAAAAATAAATATATTTGTAAGCAGTAAAGAAAAAGCATATTTACCGACACTTTTATAGCAAATACAAATGTGCGAAGGGGTGTGACCGTTTTAGTAGAAATTACAAGTTGATATCTTTCATTTCCAAATAGTTTTCAGTACCTTATGTGTGTCTGTATGTCATATTGCCAGTGTCAATATGAGCAGGCATAGGGCATTTAAAGTAAGACAACATGAAAGGCTATTTGGTTTTTTTTTGTTTTTTTTCGCATTGTGTACACATAAGAGGCTTCTGCGCGCATGAGAAAAGTTTGAAGCACAAGGAAAAACACTTATGTGTCACTTGTCTGAATTCTATTGACCAATCAATATTTCACTTACAGCTAATATTTTTTTTTATAAAGGGTGGTCTTTAGGGGTTGCATGTTTTTAAAAAATTAAAAAAAAAAAAAATTTAAATCCAACGAAATGAAATTTGAATTTTCATTTCCGCAGGGTAAAGGATAATAGTAACAACAAAATTTAACAATTTGGTTATTAACTATAACAATAACTATAACGTAAACGATAAGGGCTACAATAACGAGAAATAATATCAATAATTATAGCGATGACGATAACGATGATGATAACGATAACTTAAACTGTAACGATAACTATTTTGATAACGATAACGTTATTATTGACGAAGGAAATACAAATTAGAAAGTTTTGCGGGAAAAAAGTTTAAAAAGTATAAAACTACACTGTCCGACAGCATTTTTGGAACAGAATAGCGACCCTATAATTCTGAAAGGGTATGTTGAGTAGACCATTTTTGTAGAACACACTTATGGTCCAGCACGTCTGAGTTTTTTTTTTTGCAGTGGGTCAAAGTTTTCATTTTTTGGTCGAAGGGAGCATTATACCATATGAAACGAAATGTTGTAAGTTAATGTCTGAGAGAATTCTTATGGTCAGAGTTGTATTGTGGAATTGTATGAGGATTATTTATGTGGAAGATCTTAACCCTCTAACTGGTCTCTTTATGGGTCAATTTGACCCTTTTTTCGAGAAAATCAAAAAATATCCTTTAAAAAAGGACATTTAAGGATTAAAATATTCTACGAAAATGTTTGGCGGAAAATTAATAATTATTAAAGGACAAATAATTTTCGGTCCATCGTATTAAAAACGATCATCCAATTGGTACCAGACTTTCGTGAGAGCTTAACGCGATCATTTCTAATTGTTTATCTATTGACTGTTTTTTGTTTTTGTTAAATGCATCTGTCAATCAGAGTAACATTTTCAATTGCCCAATACAAACGTATATCATACGCATTTTTGACCAGAGAACGGATTTTATGTACAGAGAAGCATATAAAATAATACAAAACAAAGCAGCAAGATAAGGCTAGAAAAGTCAAAAGATGTCACTTAAAAGGGCAATGAAAAAACGAAAAATGCAAAAAATAACCAACGAAAAGAAACGCAAAAAATCAAAAAATCAAAAAATCATTTGTTTTAAAATTGGTTGTATTACAGTAAAACGAAATTTATACATACTTTAAAACAAGGTTTATTAAAAAAAATTCAATTCTAAATATAGAGAAATTTTCGGGTGCCATTTTTATTCTTTTATTCGGAAGAAGTTAAAAAATGTATAAACCAATTATTCGAGATAGAAGTACAAGTTACAAATTTGAATATTGAAAGTTGTAAGTTTTCAAAGTACAGAAAATAAAAGGGCATTCTAACCGTAATTTTTTTTATATTTTATCAACATCCCTTATTGTCTCTAAGCATTTGTTTGCAGAAAAATTGGCTTTGAGTTGTACCAATATCAGCTTGAAATAAAGTCCTAGTGAGTTTTTAATTCTCTTCTGAATATTTTTCAAAATATAGAACAAGCAACCAATTGCAGCTCGTAAAATAACATCAATTACAAAATATTTTGAATTATTGGCTGTTGTTTTTTATTATTTTTAATTCCGAAAAGTTTTGAAAATAGCTTTAATCAACAAATTTGGTTTAAAGATAAATCGAAATTAGGTAATATCCATAAAAACTCGTCTACAATTGACGACGCTCATACCACATATATAACTAAGTATTTACACGAAATTTTATAACTTTTGAAAATTTGTTTATTAAGACATATATTTTTGTGAATTTCTTATTCGCTTAATTTTTGCACTTTCATATGTGAATTGTGCTCTCTATACATACATATGTATGTATCACTCTAGTGTTAATCTTTATTATGAATATTTCCAATCTACTATACACAGCTGAATTGTAAGATATTTTTACTTTTACAAAAACAAACAAAACTTCCAACAGAATTTGTCGCCACGTAGTCATACCAGTCACTTGCATACATACATAGATGACAGCTCTGAGAATTTGAGCTCTTGGCACGTCATTGTTTGCAATACAAAATCTAAATTGCAAATGTTTGAACTTACCAACCACGCGCTTGAAAGGAAGCACGAACAAAAAAATAAGCAAAAAAACATAACGGGTTTTGTCACACAGAAGCTCTGCAACTACATAGATAAGTGCATATTTTTGTACCTGTGACGAAAAATTATTCTCACATACCTACATACAAAACTGTCATAAGTGACAGACAGTTGCTTAAATCTGAACTTTGCTAAAATCAATTTAACTGTTTGTGAGTTGAGGTAAGTAGTCGCATGTCTTTTTTTGTTTGCAAATAAAACCTTTTTGTTTTTTTTTAGTTTTCTTTCTTGTTTGTTGATTTCTTGGATAAAAAATTCAAATTTTTAAATTCCCATATTTTTTGATTTTGCATGATGGCCTTTGTTGACGTGCGGCATAATTGAAAAACTGAAAGTTTATTTACTTACTCCAAATAAATGACAGCGAGTTGTTTTGTCAAAAAGACTTTCGGCTTTGTATGAGTTGGTTGGATTTGAAAAATTCAAGACATTGCTGTTGTTTTGCTTATACAAACACATACATACATACATACATGCGTGTATTTCATATATATTTAGCCGTTTTTGCGAGTTTTAATTTTCTTGTTGAAATAACGCATACATATTTTACTGTTTAATTTTGCATGACTTGTACACGTTTTACATTTAAGTTTTATTTGATTTCAGCTTAGTTTTCATTTTGATTCAAGCTAATAATTCATGGGTCACCATTTACATTTGGTTTAAATTATTTTTAATCTCACTTTAGTTTTAATCTTAATGGAATTCTAAATGTATTTTAATTATAACCACTTTTTAAATTTTAATTCAAAGTTAAAATACTTACATACATATGTTATTAGTTTTGATATATAATTTTTTTTTAATTTTACGGCATTGTATTTTATTTAAACTTAATACATTTTTTGATTTTACATCTAATTCTCACTACACAATTATGTTATTTAATTAATGTTTGTTCATTTTTCTGTTGGCCTAGTAAATGTTAATATTTTATAATTTTTTTTATTGAGCTCAAGGCCAGTTTATGGAAGATTTGTTTGTGAAAAAACAACAACAGTTTTTTTTTTTAATGGTTGAAGTTATAGTACTATTTCGGAAATCAAAATCAAAAAGAAGTCTGATGAGGAAATGTGGTGATTTCCGAAATAGTACTATAACTTCAACCATTAAAAAAAAAACTGTTGTTGTTTTTTCACAAACAAATCTTCCAAAAACTGGCCTTGAGCTCAATAAAATAAAAAAAAAAAAAAAAAAAAAATTATAAATTATAAAATATTATTTAATTAATGAATTTTTTTTAAATTTATATTGTTTATTTTAATTTAAATTTTAGTTTAAGTTTCAGCTATAGATAAATTCACATTTAACTCTTAATATTAAATTGAAATTTCAATTTTTAATTTAATTTGAATTTCATTTAGAACTTTATAGAACAATTTTAGTAATAGGTAAATAAATAGTTTTAATTTTAATAGTTTTTGGTTAAATTTTTTAAAATATTAAATTTAATTTTAATTCTAATTTTAATTTTAATTCTAATTCTAATTTTAATTTTAATTTTAATTCTAATTTTAATTTTAATTTTAATTTTAATTTTATTTTTAATTTTAATTTTAATTTTAATTTAAATTTTAATTATACTTTTAATTTTAATTTAAATTTAATTTTAATTTTAATACTAATTTTATTGTAATGTTAATTTGAATTTTATTTAACTTTTAATTTGCGTCTAATTTAATTTTATTTAACTTTTAATTTGCCTCTAATTTAATTTTAGGTTTTTTTTTAATTCGGTGTATCTATGTATGTATATTTAGCGCCAAATATTCTTGCTAATTGTAATTGCTTTTGCCTCACTGATAACTAAATAAAAATTGAACTATCAAATCGCCTCTAAAAACGGTAAAGGTGCATTATAATATCCAATTGTCAGGATTTACTACGAACATTTTAGTCACATAATTATTTTGTGTGTGGGCGTATAAATATTATCTTAGGCATAAACATTTATATAAATGACGATGGCAGCACACTCGTCCGCCTACACACACACACACACACACTCTCACATTAATCCATATAAGAGTTGGTTGTAACCAGTACACAAAAACATCCACCAAAAATCCTTTGTTATGCTAAGAATTTGCTTTTACAATGTAGTAATCAGCGCAAACGCAACTCGTTCCATTTCAATCGTCATGGTTACACATATGTATGTACATACATATACTTCTCTGAAAACCCCAAAAACCATTGATGGCATGTACGAGTAATAGCGCGTTTGTGGTAAAAATTGGTGGGTAAATGTGTGTCTATACTCGAGCGTGCTTTAGTCTTATTTGAATATTTTCCTTTCGGAAGTAGAATCTGATGTGCTTCTATACATACATATGTACATACGTACATATGTCCTAATTGATTAATAATAAATGAGCTCAGCGACGTATGGCTCTCACACTCAACGTCAATGTGTTGGCGTTTGTTTTGAAATACCTGCATTTATACGCACAAATTCAGGTGAACAAATACATTTATATATTTTTTTGTAGGTGTGGGAAGGAGCATTCTTTTTCATATGTATATGTACATACATACAAATCTATTAACATGGAAATCCGTAAAGGCATTTATATTCCGTTAACAACTTTGCAAGCTTTGTTGCTTTGCATAAGTATGTAAATATAAAATGCTATACAACACATTTCAAAACTATGACCGTATCATAAATGATAATATAGTTTTAATTTTTATTTCAAGTTTAATTTTAATTTTAGTTTTAGTTTTAGTTTTAGTTTTAATTTTAATTTTAATCTTAATTTTAATCTTAATTTAATTTTAATTTTAATTTTTAATTTTAATTTTAATTTTAATTTTAATTTTAATTTTAATTTTAATTTTAACATAAATTTTAATTAATCTTAATTTTATTTTAATTTTAA
Source organism: Philophylla caesio (assembly GCA_963971545.1). Classification (NCBI taxonomy): domain Eukaryota; kingdom Metazoa; phylum Arthropoda; class Insecta; order Diptera; family Tephritidae; genus Philophylla; species Philophylla caesio. The sequence continues at coordinate 116,432,207 of OZ020606.1, read as the reverse complement.
TTTTAATTTTAATTTTTAATTTTAATTTTAACATTAATTTTAATTTTAATTTTAATTTGATTTTAATTTGGAATGTACTTTAATTGAATTTTAATATTAGTTTCACTTTGAGTTTTAATTTAAATATTAATTTTGTTTTAATTTTTGTTTTTATTTATAATTGAACTTTATTTTTTGTTTAAGTCAAGGCTGAGTATAACCGTTAATATTTGCCAATTTTTTTTCGTTCATATTAATAATTTCGAGCACACCATAGATCGAAGAAATTGCGGAATAGCGCTAATAAAAAAATTATTAAAAATCGACGGTAGTTTGTTATCATTTCAGAGGTGGATTTTATGGCACTTTATGGATTGAGTTACAAATTGAATACCCGAAATGATTCTACAAGTCATTCGCATAAAGTTTGAAATTTTGAAGAAAGTTTGATTACTTTGTTTTGTAATTTTCTACAAAGTTTCAAACTGCGATATATTTGATTTTTATTAAAAAATAAATCGAAAATAAATTTTTTCAATATGTTTGTTAGTGTTCTTTGCATATGCGACCATGCACACTTATATTTACATATCTGCACACACTTTTGCTTACTTAACTTTAAAATTACTAATTTGCTTGATTGAATGCTTTTTGCATAAAATAAATATAAAAAAGTAATCATGGAAAAATAACATATTTCGTATGTTTTAAGTAAAATGAAGCAAAACGAACCGAAGCGTATCGTGTTCAGCATAAATAAATAATTTTCGTTTAGTTTTTTGTTTAAAACTAACTGCGGAAGGTCTTTTGTATGCACGAATACCTCACTAAGCGTGCATATAAAGTAACTTATTTACTAGCTTGTTTGCGATTTTACTGCATTTAAATTTATTAAAAATGTAAGTATATAAAAGGAAATTCACACACACTTACGTATTTAGATACTAAAACAGTAATCTATTTTGTACCAATTCTTGTTTGAAAAGGGTCCGGAAGGATTTTTTGTTGGGTTGTTTGCATTATTTAGATTTTGAGTGGTTATATTTGTGGGTTTTTCAGTTCCTGATGAAACCGCGATAAAGGATAATGTTATAAAGTTTCTTAATAGTTCATAATTATAAGTTGCTAAAAAATTGCTGTTGTTTTAAAATCCTTTTTACTGGACGAGTTTATTCCGTTTTGAACAGGTGAACTGTTATCTTATCTTATCTTCTTTTTCTTGTCCGACAGTGTGGAACTTTAAACTGTGTCTTTATAAAAAAATTTATGTTATATTTTGCAGTGGTTTTTGTTCATCAAATTTCAATTAAATCTTTAACGATTGATTTGCTCTCAATGCAACAATTCCACTATACGCCAAAATAAACATTTGCCTGGCTACTGGACCAAAGCAACCTTTTTGAAGGAAAATAGAAATTAAGTAAATATTTATTTTTAAATGCAAATCGGGTTCAACATTTTTTTAAATATATTTTTGCACGGTTTTAGAGGCAACAATTCCGCTTCGGTATAGAGACAATGAAACAATTTTTCTATATTTTATTTATTAAACTTAACTTGCAGATCCCAAATATATAATATTATGATTTTCGGTGTTTATAAATATACACTTATCAATTGAATATAGCTTAATATAGCTACTCTTTTTGTCAGTGTATATACTTTAAAATTAATCTTTTTTTTTTTTGGTCAACTAAATTTGCTTATTTGATTTACAATAAATTTTTAAGCTTCACAAATGATACGACGAAAAAAACAGCAAATATTATCGCTTTTTCTTATTTCTCGCTTTTCCAGTTCACTCTAAAATTTCACAAAGAATCTCATAAATTCCTGAAAGGTTTCCATGCGTTGCTCCACACTTCCGCGCGTTTTCATTTTCCTCGACCAATTCAGCATTTGTGCCACTTCCGCATCGTCTTGCCTGCGCTGCTGTGGCGTCAACTGTGCCAAATATTCATCCACCTTTTGCACAAACTGATTCATAAATTCGGTTTGCTTTTGCTGCACATCGCGTTTCAAATTGTCTAGGCCATGTCGCTTTAGCGAACGCTCAATTAAATAATTTTCAGGACTAAATTGGCGACGCGGATTTGCGGTGTCATGGCGTCTTCGAATAGCTTCGAATTCCTGATAAATCAACGACTTGGCAATGAGATAAAAGAAACGATTTGCCACATTGGTTTTCGCTGGCGGCTCTTCTTGCTCCTTATCCGTCACTTGTCGCACAAAATTCTCCATTATGCGTCTTTCCGCTTCCATTAGGTCGCTCTGCATTTGCACTACCGGCGCGTCGGCCAACGTTTTCTGTACCAAAGCTTTGCTTTGCTCCAGTTCAAAGTCGGTCAGCTGCAGATAGTCTTCAATCATTGTGTAGAGTAATTGTTCGCGTTTGCTGGACGATCCTTCCGCTGTTGATGCGCAGCAGCAGTTCGCAAGCTAAAAGCGGCAATTACATACATATATTTTTTTACCCTCAATAATTGTTGTTCCTTAAAATTTTTAAATTTTGCTGAAAAAAAATTTACCTCTCCTAGCATTAGTGCAATGCCGAGCAGCAGGCGTAGACGGTGACTTGCTTTGGACATTTGTGCTTCTGTGAAACTGCAGCCGTTCGTCAGTGCCGAGAATTGTGTTCACCGCAAATTTTAAAATAGCAATCGAATTTGAAATGAATGTTTGTCGTAAAAGTAAATAACTCATACAATTGTTGTGTAAACGCCAAGTATCTGCGATAACATACAAATCATAACGTACTTGTTTTTCGCTTATCAACCAGAAGAGATTATTTATGGCGCTTATTAAAAGATCACTGAGGTCAGCAAGAGCGAAGGTACTTTTTTTGTGAGTTGGTGAGAGCGCATGCAATAATATTAGAATACAAATGTGTATGTATGTAAATATCACATATATATGCACATTAGGGTGCTCCAGGGGAGCATTGAAAAACTGAAGTCGGATTTTAAATATTACCACTTTTAAATTAATATTAAAGGAATTCTTTTTTATCTAACTTTTATTTAAATTTATATATTTTTTGAAGCAATTTATTCTGAAATTTCCAAAAGTAAAATAGAGCTCTCCGTTTGAAGTATACATACATATAAACATTATAAACATTGTAGACATTAAACATTGTAGACATTAAAACACAAAATATATGATACATAGTTTCACTGAAAATGTTTGACGAGCACCGAAGTTTCTTCCAACGCAGATGGGGTCTTCTATTTCCTCTGCCACCACTAGAGTGCACCGCACCAGTAACCTTCGGGGCTGGAACTACTTCATCCATTCGAATGAAATGGCCTAGATACTGGTTCTTAAAACGCAACACTATTTCTACGGCCTTGTAAAGCTCGTACAACTCATCGTCCCATTGTCTGCGGTATTCGCCATCGCAAAGGCGTAAAAGTCCATAAATATTTCAAAACATCTTTCGCTCGAGCACTCCAATAGCCTCCTCAACGAAAGTCTGCATCGTTAATGCTTCTCCGCCGTACAATAGGACTGGCATAATGAGAGACTTATAGAGTGTGGCTTTTGTCCGTCGAGAGAGGACTTTACTGGCCAATTGCCCACTCAGTCCATAGTAGCAGTGATAGTGATGCGTTAATTATTGTGATACTCATTAGAGTTGGAGGGGTTAGAATAGACTTCATCTTGACCAAAAGTATGTATCAGAGTGTTAAAGGTGCTTTAAAGTATAATTCTCATTAGAAAATGAATCAAAACACAAATACAATTTTCCAAACTAAAGAGCCAAAGAATGGCGTTTTTTCAAGACTAAAGTTGTTCCTCTACATTCTGGTCACTGTTTGCTCCGTTGTGAACCTAAATAACCAAACAAAAATATATTAATAAATTAAGCAGCTTATTTTGCAACAGTAATCACATAATTGAGATATAAAGATTAAATTAGTATTAAAAAAATAACGAAAAAGATCTCATTTATTTTAAAACTTTACTATTTCAAAACTTTTTTTTATGATGCGCTAGTTTAATATTAATGTTTCTTTTTTCTCGATGCACTTTATCGCATTACACATATGAAACTTATTTTAAAAAACTTAAATTTTAAAGTAAATACGAGTATAACATCAATACTACTTACTACTACTACTACTGCCACTTTGTCGCACACAGGAAATCATGCACAAATACATACATACGCAAATCAAAATTAATGTGATCTTGTACACGAACTGATAAGAAAATAATGAACGATTTGAGCGTTTTTATACCACGCACATCATATAAAAATTGTTTTGAGTTTTGTTGAATCGAAAGCTGCGTTCAATCAAATTTCTTTCTGAAATTCTTATTAAACATGTGTCAAGCTTTTATTGACATTTTATTTTATTAGAGGAATAGCAAAACTGGATCAAGTTAAAATTAGTAGAACAGTAAATTCGGGTCACAGCTGCTTATTAAACCACTTCACTGTCGAGATGAGGAAACTCTTGTTATTTTCTATTCTCTATCGAAATAAAAAGGGTAGATACAGAAAAATTGAGTCGTATGTAATATAGAATGTTCTATTAAAATCAATTAATGCTTTGGCATTTATCACACCCTAAATAATAAAGAAAAGTAATGAAAAAAAGGCAACCAAAGTGAACTTTTCGGATTTTACATTCATATGTACATACTTGTATTCAGTTTATATTTTAGTGATTAAAAGATGTTTTCGAACATCGTGAAATATTGTTTCAAAGCCAAAAGTGACTTATTCCATAACAAGTTCTTTTAACATAATGTCATAGTTATGTTCGGCGTTATCTCAAAGCCACCCTTTCTTTATGTAAACATATATAATCAAAAAATTTATTTTATTTGCAATATCTTAGTGAGTTAAGTATATTTAAGATATTTTTACTATATCTGTAATATCAGTCAATAGCGTTCTAAGAACCACAAATTAAAATATAACATTTTGCGCCTGCTTAAGCATCTAAAACTATACTGCGAAAAAAATATATATTTTCATCTTAAAGAATTGCAAAAACTTAAGAATGTGTTCAAGTATATTTTTTAAATTTTTGCGGCATAATTTTAGGTGTTGCAGTATTTACAATAGCTAGAAGTAGAATTTTAATAAAATAAGCCTCAAAATATGCACCTCATTGGGCTAAGCGTGTGCCGTTTAAATATATTTGTTTGGTGGTACATATTTTTAGGCTTTTTTTTGCATAAAAATCCGAGCTCTAAGTTATGGCCCAAACGCTGTAATGTATATAGGGTATATCTTGAACGAACGCGAGCAAAGTTTAATTAGAATTAAATATATTGCTTACAAGCACTGGTAAAAATCAATAGTAGTGTCTGCGTATCGCTTCAAGAGATTACAAGTGCTGTGTGTACAAGAAAAGTTGATTGTAGAGAATGTTACGGAAAGCGATTTTTGTACGCCTCAGCCTTTTGCTGATCATCGGAGGTGTAAGTGCCAAACGAAAACAGAGATATATATGTTTCTTTAAATAAATATTGAAATAAGAAATAATATTTCCCATCCATATTTTCACCTCATCAGCTGGCTGCTACCACCGCTCAGACCTCCTCAACAGAAACCGACAGCGACTCAACACGAAGTCCGCACGAACAACTAATCGAGGCCATTACCGAAGATTATCTCAAATTACTGGACTTTGAAATGATTGGCAGTAGAAATTTCTTCCAGCATGTGCTCGAAGATGAAAAATTCCAGGATGTGCGAAGCGAAATTTTGCTTAGCAAAATTCTTATACTGCAAAACTACATTGATCACATCGCTGAGAGAAGGCAAAAGAAGCTGCCACCGATGACGCACAAACCGGCACGTTTCTTCCACCTTTTCGGCAAATCGCTTTTGTACAAAGAATTCATAGACATAGTGGCACGTTTGAATCCCTACAAGAGCAATTATGATCAGTTGATTGAAGATGTGATATTGGCACATGGTATGGAAAATTTTATGGAAAGTGTGGATGAAAAGCGTAGCGAGCACATTGCGGCCACAGTGCAAAGAATGGAGGAATATGTGAATGGATTGTCGCCGGTGCAGCGACGCAAAGCGGAGGCACAAAAGCTATCCGATTGGGCGCTGAAAATGAAGCAAACCGATGAGTTGTCGCAAAAAATGGAGATCTTCTCGGATTTTCTACGCCACGAGTACTTGGAAATAACGGCAGCTCTGTAAGATGCAGCATAGCTTGTGAAGTTTGGTGCAAGTGTCGAAAGGAGTATGAGGGAAATTTGAATTAAAGTAGAAAGCGAAATATTTACGCTGCAAACGGAAACGCACAAATAATTAGTAGTTTCTATTTTTGTGGCCAATTGCAATAAATATATTAACAAACATTTATGTATATTTTTAATTCTTTTCACAAATTATAGCACAACCACATTTGGAAAATATATATTTTTTCTAATTATTTCAAATTATTGCTACAAATAAAATACAGTCAATTCTCTAACAAAAAACACACAAATTAATGTTATAAACTAGCGTAGATATTTTTAATTAAAAAAATAGAGAAAGTGCTGTCATTAAGTACTAGCAATTACTCGAAAGTGCACACAAAAAATATCGCATTAGCCTGCTAAACACGAGATGAACTCTAAATGGTCATACGCTTTTCACCAGCCTTCTTCGGGAACACATATGGCGAACCCAACTCTCAGCCTCTTAAGTACTGGAATCAATCCTCTTTTGACTCACCTAAATATCGGTGTTATAATTATACATTCGTATGTACGAGTATTATTGTTATTATCGAAACAGTATTTTATCGCTATAATGAGGTTATTACTAATTGTTATTGACATTATATCGAACGTTTGTTATCGATATCTATTTATGTTAAAGTTTTTTGTTGTTATCGATAAAAGTTAGATTTCATTATCGATTATGTTATTGTAAGAAAGTAGTTATCGATAAAAAGTAGGTATTTTTTATTATTATTATAAGGTCATGTATACCATTATACGTTTTTATCATTAACGATATTGTCATTGTAATTATAACGATATTGTTATCATTATTATACCGATAATAATATCGATATATAAACGATACTTTTTTGCTGTTATTATATATTGCTATCTTTATAGATTGTGTTATCGCTAGTGAGCAGTAATCGATAAAAACAGGTGATTTATCGTTTATACATATATCGTTATAAATTTTGTTATCGTTATAAATTTTTTTATAAATATCGACATTTTTATCGTTATTATATCAATAATGCTATCGTTATATTATCGATAATTTATTCATTATTTTTATTGCCAAATATTGCTTTTTTGTATTCTTGTAAAATAAAAATGTTAACTTAAAAAAAAAATAAATTCAAGTTAAAAAGTTGCTATTGTTGGTTTGCAGAGCTTAATGATAACGTACTGCTATTATTTAGGCAAAACTTCTGAACAATTAATGAAATTCTTAAATAACTTATTTTTCAATTGAGGCGGGGAACTCAATTATTGTAGATATGTACATACATGATTAATATTTAATTATTTTAAACTTAAGCTAATAAGTGGTTTAAAGAAATTCTGTCTGGGTATTTTAAATGCAGACACACTTGGTATTTAATTGCCCTAATAAAATCGCCTTAAAATCGATTTATAATTATATAATTGAATAGTTGAAAAAAAAATACTAATGGTAAATAAGACTTTGAATACAATTTTTTAAAGCCGAAAAAATTGTTTTAGAAAGAGGGAAACCAGTAAGGTTTCACTTATATATCAAATCATTTGGTCTTAATTATATGTAAATATGCACATAATATTTAGTATAAACATATTCATAGGAACATATGTATGTATGAAGGCTAAGCAACTAATTACTTGGTTATTGATTTTTCTTTGGAATTATGCACACTTGCTTTAGGACACATTAAAACTGACTTTGTTTTGTCAAATCAACCAACATTTAATTATATACAAATATTATTAATTATAAGACTAAAAACAAAAAAACGAAACCTCAAATTTTTTTGGAATTTATTAAGCATATCGAACGACAGGGTACACTATCATTAATTAAATGAGATGAAAATAATGAGAAAAACAAAAAAATGACGCCAATTAAAATCGGATATACTCGCGAGTCATGGTCTATACATAGTAATGTTGAGAGAAAGGACTATATTTTAATTGTAGAAAAGCGTAGTTGTGCGAAAAAACTTAATGACAGTACGCATGGCACATATTTTCCGAGATATGCGATATCAAAAATTTAAAGGTGACACGCCCACTCTTACTATAACCATGCACGTAAAACTGATTTAATATACATATGTAACATATGTACATACATCCGTAGCAAATTCCATTTGTCCATCGCATGCAAGGAAAGTGCCATTCCCATTCATATTTTATTAAAAATGTCCTCTCTTGCAATGCAGGTTATGAGCATACATACATATGTATATATGTATATTTTTTGCAGATTTCGCTTTTGAAAAAGCGGAATAAATGGCATTGCTATACATCTAAAGCTAAGATTTTTCTTTTAATTTTAATGTATTGTCTCTGAGCCTCACAGAACTGAATAAACTTACAACAAAGCGCTGAGAAAGATCAATACATTCTTATTTCTCAAATACAAAGCGGACTTGTAAACTTTTTCAAGTAAAAATAATAATAAAACAGTATGATTATATTGGAAATTGTAACGATAAAGCCCATTTTAATTTGCTCATGATAGATAAAAACTAGATCTTAAACAATTTTGTATCGCCTTTGGGAAGGTTCGTAAATAGGCAGAGAAACACCAAACATTTAAAGAAACCTGTAAACTGAAAGGTTCAATTGTTAGAATTTCTCCTGATAGTTGCAGTTGATATAACATTAAACCTATGTGTTTGTATGTGCGTCTGAGGCGAAAACTGTGGCTTTGCAGTTGGACAGAGAAACAACAAACGTACGAAGAAGCCTGCAAATAAAAAGGTTTAATTATTATGCTCATTAGCTGATCGAATAGTAATATATATGTATGTATGTATCAATTATTGAGAGCATTGAGTATAGTTTTCTTTATGTAAAAAAGTGAGTCTGAAATATCAAAAGAACCGGAGTGAGTGTTTAAATCCTGACACAAACTACGGAGTGGCTAATTTAACTCAAAATTACTTTTACATAGCTTCAGGAAGAGAGACCGGAAATGTCTTGAAATTCTGGAGGGAACGTTTAGTTTTATCTCCCCTAAAAGAGATGGGCTAGAGATCAAGCCTGTCAGTAACTTGACCAAAAATACAATGCCTAGCATTTCTCTGCGACTAGGAAGAAAATTTCTTACAGCAAAAAGCAGAAATTGTTTTTGAATTGACTCTATTCGGTCGGAATGAACTTGATAGCGCGGGTTCCAAACAACAGATCCATATTCCAGTATAGGCCTCACTAACGCTGTGAAAAGAGCCTTTGTGATGTAAGGGTCATTGAATTCTTTTGACTACCGTTTTACAAATGCAAAAACGCCCTTGGCTTTGTTAACTGTAACATTTATGTGAAGATTAAAATTAAATTTGGGGTCCATTGTAATTTCAAGATCAACAAAGTTAAACACTTGTTCGAGGTTATGGTTACATATGTCATAAGAAGCTGGTTGAACTGCTCTGCGAGAAAAGCACATTACTTTACATTTTTTAAGGTTTAGTGGCAATGTAATTTACTTCACACCAGTTAGTCATGCTATTTAAATCCGCTTGTAGTAAGGATCTTTCCTCAACAGAATGATACGATCTAAAAAGTTTTACATCATCAGCATACAATAAAATGTTTTTGAATAATTTATTACAGAAGATAAGTCATTTATAACAAGTAAAAACACAATCGAACCAAGGTGACTTCCTTGCGGGACCCCTGAAGAAACATAAATAATGTTTGAGAAACTATTTTTAAAAAGAACTCGTTGTGTTCTGTCAATGAGGTAAGAAGATATCCATCGAAGAAAATTAGGTCGAAAACCAAGAATACCTTTTTATAGTTTCAGTGCTATATTAAATTTTACTTACGTTTGTATGTTGTGCCTAAGTTTACACACATATCTGCTGCAGAACAAGCAACAGTCGATCGGCGGTGGAAATATATGTGAATATGCAATTACACTGTGTAACACTAAAAATGAACTTTGAAAGAGACCTAGCCTAGGCGTTAGGCCTTATAAAACTAAGAAAAACTGTATACTTGAAATTTGCGAAACACCCCCAAAATCTCATTTTAGGCCCAAAAACCTTTTTTGAGGTCATTCGCTAGTCAATCATCAATATCTTTGCGAATTTTCATCCGATTCAAAAGTTGTTTATATATTTTGAAAGGTGACAAATCACTATTTTAATGGCGTATAACTCATCAAAATCAAACGAGAACTAACGAAGCTACAGAGAAAAAAAATCGTAACTTAATAAAAAAAAATTTATTTTGAAACTTTGACTACGATTTTACGATAGTCTTAATTCAGAAAGGTATTCAAAAGTTGTTTATATATTTTGAAAGGTGACAAATCACTATTTTAATGGCGTATAACTCATCAAAATCAAACGAGAACTGACGAAGCTACAGAGAAAAAAAATCGTAACTTAATAAAAAAAAATTAATTTTGAAACTTTGACTACGATTTTACGATAGTCTTAATTCAGAAAGGTACCTATCAAAGACAGTATTATTAAAGTGAATTTAGCACTGCGTCGATTAAGCTATTTCAATCGAAAATCAGTTGGAAATTGACAGAGTTATTACTATTTCAATTATTTTAGATGATGACCATATTTAAAAATTCATACATTTTGATTATCTTTCAACTTCAAATTTTTATTGTGACTGAAAATAAAAAAAAATTAATCATTAAAATGCTAAATAACTTAATAGCTGAAAATGTTTGCTTGATCTTCTGCGTTTATAAGACGAGTCATCTGTTTCACGTTTGAGTGACCAGCAGTAATTAGCTATCATCCTAACTTGGTTCTTTCCTGTAAACCGTTTTTCAATGTTGGAGATTTCTTGGTGAAATCTTTCACCTTGTTCGTCGCTGAATTGACCAAGATTATCGGGGAAAAATTCCAAATGAGAATGCAAAAAGTGAATTTTTATAGACATGTTGCATCCCATTTCTCCATAAGCTTCCAAAAATTCATGGACCACCTCAACGTAATTTGAACTTCTCGTGTTTCCAAGAAAGTTTCGGCACAAAGAAATGAAACTCAGCCATGCTCTTTTCTCTACTGGGTTAAATTTTTTTATGAAGTCATCATCAGTCATAATCTTACGAATCTGCGGTCCAACGAAAACGCCTGTAATTCATGATCAAAATGTAAAAATAAATTAGGATGAATTCTTTTTGAAGAATTCTTGTTGGGAAATTTTTATAAGTACCTTCGTTAATCTTGGCGTCACTCAACTTGGGGAATACAAGTTTCAGGTGTAGAAAAGCCTCGCTGTTTTTTTCGAGTCGTTTAACAAACTGTTTCATGTACCCCAATTTTAAATGCAATGGCGGCAAAATTATATCATCAGGCTTAACTAATGCAATATTGAGAACATTATTTTTGCCAATTTGAAACTTTCTAGGTGGCCATATGTTACACTTGTAATGATTTTTGGCACGACTGTCCCATTCACAAAAGTAACAAGGATATTTAGTGTAGCCACCTTGCATTCCAAGTATAATTCTCAGGACTCTGTCTCGTGCAGACGTTACTTTAAAGTTACTGTCTACTATATTTCACTGCTTTAATCTGGAGGCCAGAATCTCTGTCTGTCTTATAGACAGATCCATATCCCGCACAAGATCACAATAATCGTGATTTGACACGAAATGACGTTCCGTTTCTATTGCTTTGGTTGGAAGGTACGGTTCGTCATTTCCCTCATTAGAAGATTTGTGGCTTGAATCAGGAAATGTAGCTGGATTTTTGTCTTTAGTTCGCTGATCTTGTTTTCCTCTTGGAATCGGTTTCGATACAGTCAACACATTGGCATATTCTATGAGGTGGCGACTTTTATAGTGGTGACCAGTGATTTTTGTTTGGCAAAAGTAGCAATCCTTCGGCTTGTGATATATTTGATAATGCCAAGCCATAGGAGTCACAAACGGCAGACGCTGGTCATCGCATTTACCGGCTTTCCATTGTTTTAATGTTGTACAGCACATCGAACAAATATATTCGGGTTCATACCAAGCACTTTCCACGTATGAGCAACTGGAAAAGAGGTTGAACGCTTCAACCACAGCTTTATTTGTTCATAAATCGAACCGATATTTCTTATCAACAAATAGACCGCAGGCGTAACAAAATTTGTTGCGCCTATCACACATTTTACCACACTTATTACACAATATAATTGCGAAGCGGTCGCAAGGTTGAATTGACGGCGTAAATTTATTAGATGACCACTCAAAATTTTTGGAAATGAATGTGTTTAAAATAATTCCTCATACTTGCTATGTTTCTAGTAAAATAACGCAATGAAATGCGGTCAAAGTAGAAAAATTAAAAAAAAAAAACTTTTCGCAAGGTAAATTTATTTAATAGCAGAAAAAATTTAATAGCTTCGTCAATTTTTGTCCGATTTCATTGCATGAGCACTCATGGACATGAATGTACTTTCAAAATAATTCCTCATACTTGATATATTTTTAGTAAAATACTGCAATAAATGCGGTCAAAGTAGAAAAATTTGAAGAAAGAAAATTTTTCCAAGTTTACCCGATGAAAACTTACAACACGCTAGCTCATATAGATCTTTATATCTCAATTTAAAGGTATAATCCTTACCTTTCCAAAACATATTTCATATTGAAAATTGGTAAAGAAATGGCCAAGTAATGAAAAGATTAGCGCGTACACTTCCGAAGAACGGTTTTTTAACGGTAAAGCAAGATTTTGAGGGTGTTACAAATTTTCCAAAAACCGTTTTGAGTTATATTCGACCAGGTGAACAATTTCCAATATGTCACTTTAAAAGTTCATTAAATTTTTTCCATTTTGTAACACTTTGTTTTCTATACCTCGCTACGCTGTCTGGGGAAAGTGCAAATTAATGCATTTATCAGTAATGTGATCAAATTAAAACAAAACTGGTATTTACTCACCAGAAGGGTTTGCTTTTTATGTGTTGTGGTTAATTACACTGCAAATAAGTTATATTATATACTTATTTCAAATGTAGAATTGTTATATTACTATGAAATTCATAAATTTTTTGCAAAACTTACCTAAATTCACACAATCACAAAATCAAATGTCAGTTAATGAAAAAATAATAAATTAGACAAACGAGTCAGTGATGCCAACTTTTTTTTTAGTATAAAGAAGTTTACAATACTAAGTATATACTACCATTTCAAGAGGAAATTGAAGGGTAAGCAACATTCTTCATGAAGAACCTTTTATTATTGAATCATGCTCGTGAGTGTGAAAAAAAGTCAATGTGACAAATAATTTAGCCTTGAACTTGTATTTTTCATATCTAAGTATATATCATAAACAAAAGTTTGTGAAAATGAAAGCTGACCCTTTCCATTTCAAAACGTCCGGTCGTTTCGGGTTATGATTTTAGATTTTAACGAAACTTTAATATGTTGTTTTTGGGTAAATTTCGCTATTTTTCGCAATTTCATTTTTTCGTAATCAGTTTTCTCGTTTGTTTCAAGAACTTTATTTTTTAAACATGTACTTTTTTTTTCAAATGTTTGTAATTATATCTATTCTTTTAAATACAAGCGTCAGAAATATCTTGAAAATTAAAAAAATTATTGTATTAAAAATTGCATAAAATTTTCAATATGCGTTTTTTATATTTTTAAAAAATTTTCCACAGTATAGATAATTGTGCGTCGAACAAGTTTTGTTTGTGAATTTTTCGCAATTTCATTTGTTTCACGAACTCTATTTTTTAAACATGCATACTTTTGACAAATATCAACCGATTTAAGTAATTTTTTTTTAAATGTTTGAAATTATCTATTCTTTTTAATACAAGCGTCAGAAAATACATGAAAATAAAAAAAAAAAAATCGTTTAAAAAAATTGCATAAAATTTTCAAAAGCAAAAACTTTTTTCAAAATGCGTTATTTCTTATTTCAAAAATTTTTCAAAGAAAATATATAGTTGAAACTTTAATCTGGCCAACTGCCAAGTAACCAAAATTTGTTTTTTTTTTTGAAGTTTTTCGTAACAGGATTGTCGCATTTAAATATTTCATACGTTTCCTTAATAGTCCTAGACATGTAACCATTTGATAGCATTCTAGTTTTAGAAAATTGGCAAATGGGTGCTGCTGACGCACAATTATCTACAATTTGGAAAAATTTTGCAAAAAAATAAAAAAACGCATTTTGAAAATTTTTGACAATTTTTTAATACAAACGCGATGCAATTGCCAATGCAATACCTTGCCCTGCCGTAACTTCGAGCAAAATGCGGTCGTAAATAGTTCTTTGTTCCTGATGCATCAGTAGGACATTGCGGGTAACAATTGCTGCCATTTATATAGTAACAACAATAACAATTACCGAAAACTGTAGAGAGTGAGAGAGATCTCATCCCTACTCCGTACTGTTTACTGGGTCAGAAGAGACACCAGTAGACGCCTCGCTGGGATAACTAATCAAGTGGTAACGACTTAATTATTGCATTAAATCTAAACAATTTGGAATATAATCACCGATAAAAAATTGTATGACTATTTATTCGCGTACGTTGCTTTGCCGTTATTATCGTAGTACTGGTTATGAGTATTATCGTATCACAAGAAACTGAAAACTGCTTGTGCATGGCAATTAGGTTGTTACCAGTTAAATCTTCATTAATCCTTAATGGCTTTTGGGAAAGCTCCGTTTTCGAACTGGACCAAAGAGCAATCTCGATATGCAGTTCGGAAACTGCGCTGGTCCATGCAATGCTATCTACAGCTGAAAAGCGTTATTTATATTTCTTTTAAACTGATGAAGAAAGTTCTTAGATTGTTTTATGATAAAAACAATTACCTGGCGCTTATGTTAAATATATAGTTCAGCGTTTGGCCGAGCCTCTCATATTATAACAGTTGGGGCTTGATAACTAAATAGGACTTTTACTCTGTAGCTCTCTGCTAGCGTAAAACTGTTACTTCTAAAATAAAAAAAAAATCAAATTTCAGTTACAAATAAAAGGATGATATGAAATTTAGTACATGCTTGTTCATAGAAGTACGTACGATGGGATACATGTGACAAAATTAGCGGCTGTGTTCTCTTCAAAACTCAATCACAGGTTTTGAATACAAATTGACACCTCTACATTCTAATTAGGATGCCTGTTTGATTTCCGCTGTATTCATGGCATGTAAAGGATATTTAATTATCTGTAAATAAATGTAGCATCGCGCAAAAAATTAAATTACATCAACAAAAATAGCAAAATTATGGCAATGAAATTATTTGGTGCCAAAATAAATTGTCAAAATGACATGTACACTCGTACATACCTACATAAAAAAGGTGCATGTGTACATATTGCTGTGTTTATTCATTTATCATTTCATTAGCCCGCTTGACAAAGATGGAATGAAACCTTTACGCAATACAGTGGAATTGTGTGGTATATTTTATGGTGTAAGATTTTGAGGATTTTGTTTTCATAACAACCGAATGATATTATTCACTAACTTGAAAAATAAATTACAAATTGATCAAAATTAAAAAGAAGAGAAGTAAAGAAAAAACTTTATTTGAGAGAATTTGTTAAGATAGGGATTCCACCTTGCTATATAAAAACGCTATTATTATAAAGGAAAATTTAGTATTGAAAATGTTAATTAATGTGCTTGTCATAAGCTGATTTAATATAAGAAGATGGATATTGTAAGTTTGTTAGTACTGCAAATTTGAATAACAGGGCTGCCAACCGTTTGGAATCTATATATACATATAAAACATAATGTGTGTATGTATGTAAAGTATGGACTCCAAAACGGCTGGGCCGATTTTGATGCGCTTTTTTAGGGAATCTTTAGAATATTCAGGCGGGTGACACTGTAAAGTCTGATATAAAATAGAAAAAATGTTTAGGTACTTATGTCCTTTATAGGCGTCAAAAGTACCTAACCGATTTTAATAACATTTTTACAGTAAGGGCATATAATCACTGGGTGTGTCATAGAGCAAAAATAATGTCGATAGGTGTCGAGATATTTTTAAAATCCGTATTTACAGACCAATTTGATTGAAATTCACAACATTTATTAGGCTCCTAAACATAAATGCTTTGTGTGAAAATAAAATGCCCCATGTATGTTACCGCATCATTTGAGAACGGCTGAACCGATTTGGTTGATTTTTTTTTTTGTTGTGGTAAAAATCGAAAAAAGAAAAGGTTTGTATGATAAAAAAGTAGAACAAGAAATTTTAATGTGGAAGATACACCACACAAATCTGTTATTTGTTTTGTTTCATCTTCTGGGGGTTTTCGGATTCGAGAAATCTGTATCTGCATTTTATTTTTACTTTGCGCTTTGGTGCGCCGGGTATTTGCTAGTAACATATAAAGGCTGTCTTAGTAGACTTGGAGATATATTAAATAAGTTTAGAAATAGAAAATAGTTTAACAATAATCTCACACAAAAAAACATTTGCAATAGGGTTGCCAACAAAATAATTATAATAGTTTTCACAGCTATACAAATATTATTTGCAGTAGCTCTGTCACCAAAACACTTTATATAAAACTTGTTAAAAAACTTTTTCTCAAAATATATTTGTGATAGGGTTGCCACCAAACAATTAAACTATTTGACAATTTTATTGAGCTCAAGGCCAGTTTATGAAAGATTTTGTGTGAAAAAACAACAACAGTTTTTAATGGTAGAAGTTATAGTACTATTTCGGAAATCACCACATTTCCACATTTTATTAAATTAATTAATTAAATTTATTCTTCATAACCACTTCTCCCAGGCTTTGAACCCAAGAGCTCGGAGTTGCAGAGCAAACACACTACATGCTGTGCTACGCTAGCCGCGTGGACTGTTGTGTTTATTCCATATTCCTTAAACTATTTATTTAATAATTTATTAAATTTTTTTAAATTTTATTTATTACAATTTATTACAAATTTTACAAAAAAATATTAAATGTACGGTTACTAATGTAATACTTGTAACTTACATATATTAGCAAAGTAAAAAATCTACACAAAATAAATTTATAAACATGTACATAGATCATGAATTGAAGTAAGATTTAAATATTTTTTTTATTTAAAAAATTTTTTATTTTTAAAAATTTTAGATGGCAAATGCTTGCTACTTTAATGTTATAAAATTCATTATTATTTTATTTACAGGTTCGTAAAAAGTTTGGCAAAAATTTTGTACAAAAATAAACTTACATAAAATATTTTCTAAATTTTTTTTTTTTTTATATTTCAGTTTAAAATTGTAATATTCAAAAATGTTTTATTCGCCAACAAAGTTTCAGTAGTTTTACAAAGTTTGAGTAAAAAATTTCGCTCACATTATTTACACACACCTACTATGCTCCCTACGCTTTTTTCGCCTGCGGTGGCGTATACGTAACATTTGCGAATTGTATGCGAATTGATTTACTCGATGCTCATGTTTGCATGCTCTCGACATTTTTGCAAAGCTCAATGCAGTCATGTGTGCGCGCGTGAACGCTGAATAAATGTATGCAAATGTGATAAATAAACAAATACAAATTTATTTACACAAATACACACAAAGGGGGCGCTACAAGTGTGCGCAAATACGTAGAGTGAGAAAGAAAAAGAAAAGGGGAGAGCTGTTGCCAACCCGTTTGCCGCCACCGGCTGTGATAATGCTGTCATAATCAAGGGATTTACACTTGATGAATTTGCAAATTTGTTTATGAGGTCATACGGAAGGCTAGACGCCGCCCCCGCCGCCGCCACTGGCTGATGCTGCGTGCCATCGCTGACTGTTTCGACGACTGACAGGTCGGTGCTGACGTTGATGCCAATGCTAAAAATTGGTGTTGCGTATGTGAGCAGGTTGACTGCTGGTTGGTAATAAGTGCCAATCATCAACGCGCCGCCATAGCAATTAATGAGCAAACGCGATCACATGCAAGCGAGGGCGTGTGCGTGTATGTGTGTGTGTTGGTGTTGTGGGAGGGCGCACAACAACTACTAGTTTATAATACGACAAGCTGGCACACATTCGCCACGCACATATTTGTTATGGGCAGCGGTTAATGTGCAGCCAAATGCGAAATAAGCAGCACAAACTGATTGAATAACGTTGCTTAGCTGCCATCTAGTGGCGTGTGGCATGTGGCATGTGGCAAGTGAACAAGTGGCGCACTTAAGTGCATTTGCTTGTGCATCAGGCAGCCATGCAATTTTGTTGCCATGCACTACGATCAAATTAACATGCGGTCCATCCAGTGTATAGCCAATCGTGCTGACCGTTAATTTGGCCGCAAAATTTTGCAAAATCATGTTGTGGGCAAATATTTGCTTATCTGTCAGCTTTATTGAAATTTATTTAAAGTGTTTGCGCAAATACTTATAATTATTGGTATGTGTGTGTGCGCAAATATTTTTTGCGGTCAAACAGTTGCTCGTTGCCGCACAATTTGACATGCCAATGCCGCAAAATTTGCAAAATTGCGCTGATTGACACAAATTTGATTTTATGCATTTGCGTTGTGCAAAAATATTCACTTTGCTGTCGCAATATGCTAATTGTTGTGAGTTGTTGGCGTTTTTCTGCGGTTCCACTCGCCTTTGGAGTGACAGTTTAAAAAAAAAATACAAATTGTTTTACGTAAAAAAAATTTTAATTTTCTTTTCTACGCAAACACACCTAAAAGGCTCACTTACACAGTAACTGATAGCTGCAAATATTTCAATAGACAATATTGCAGTTGCATTTCATTGTGGCTGGAGTTTTTTGGGGTACAATTGTGGCGTTTTTTTCAAGAATTTTATATTGCATAGATTTTTCTTTGCATTTTCGTTCCAATGGTAATAGTAAATACAAATTAGCGAGCAACACGAGCTATTCTAATTTTTAGCGATTTAATAATTGGGCTTAAAAATATGAAATGCTTGAATTAATATTTATTCTCAACCAACGTGATTTGCCTAATTTCAAAACTTATTTCTTCTACTTATGGATGAGGAAGCAGTTAAACCAAACCAAAAATATAGACACATTGAAAGCATTTTTTGTGTCTCTTCTACACATCCTCCAATCTGATTTTGCATAACAATTTTATTTTTGCAAGTTTAATACATAATTTATTGAAAAATTAAAGTGGTCTGAAACTTTGTCGGAATAATTTTTTCCTGAAATATAAAAAAAAAAAAACTTTTCAGTTAGATGAATATCTTAGGCAAAGCGCATAGTGGAGCGACAAGCAAGGCAAAGTATTGTTAGCGGTTTGCTCTCTTCGAAGAAGTTCCAGCGTTTTGTTCTTATACAATTTTCGTAGCAAACATTCTTGATTGTTTTGTTTGTACTCTCGTCCTTATGAAATCACTACCGAAAGTTTCGTTGACTACAAGAGCAACACTTAATTTGGATAGTTCACGATCACAGGAAAAAAAAAATTTTAGCATAAGTAATTTATTAATTTTATTTCAATTAAAAATTTTTGGCCGGAAAAATTTTACATTTAAAAGCGCTCAGCAAAAACACGGTACAACAAAATATAAGTTTTTAAAAACCCCCCAGGGTATCTCAACCGTTTCTAAAGCTTTTGGGTCTGTTGAATCCGAATCTGAAGTCCTAATTTTCAGCATTTGTTAAAAAAAAATTCTAGCATTTATTGTTTATCATTGAAGAAGTGTTAGTACTAAAGATTTTTGCGTTCAAGCAATCATAATATTATATTTATTTTTAAATTTGACCGCTTACAGATGTCACTATAGTTCATAAAAAAAATTGGTGTTTAAGTACATTTTTACTCATTTCATTTGTGAAAACAAACTTTATTCAATATAAGTGTATTGGAATGCAAAAAATGCACAAATTTGTAACAACTTTTGTTGAGTTGGTAAAAAATAACAACAACTTAAAATTAGATCAAATTAGCTGAGGTAGAAATATTAGCTACATATTTTGATGAATATCACATCACCATCATCCGACTTCATTCCGAGACAATGATTCGAATTCCCACCTTGTCTGACCGCGGCAGTTGTGAGTAGTTGATCATCAAACAAATTGGCTATCGCTGCTCCGTGTAACTGCTGTAACTGTTTGTTACTTTATGTAAAAAATAAAATAAGTAAATTAATTCCAAATTCGGATTTAGCAGACCCTAAAGCTTTAAAAATCGTTGATAAACTCAGTGGGATTTTTTGCATTATCATATCATATTAAGGCATTGATATTTGTAATTAATTTGCCTTGTGCACTTTTCGAACACACAAACAAATGTGTATCTACATATATTAACGTAGATTTCTTTGTTTCCAGCGAATTCCATTTTATTTCTCTCATACAAATGCTCAACTTACAATGTTATGTTTTATGAAGTTCAATAGTGTGAAAAAATTGTAATATTTGTATAAATCACATAACACACACACACACACACACACAAATATATGCTAGTTTAGTGCACCACTTACTTACACCACCTTCTTGGAACAGTTTTTTTCACACCCACACACACACACACGCATTCATCCCAGAGCCCAGTGCGCCGCACTCGTGTTTTTTGAAGGTGTCTGAAAAGTTTAGTTGTACTCGTTTGCTTTCTTAGTAGTTTGCTGCTACTTTAAATTCATATTTGTATTTGTTTTCCTCTACTGAGTTTGTCGTTTGCTTGGTCAGCGTTGCACTTTTGTTCAGTTAAGAAGCACAAAAAAATAAAAAAAATAAAGATGCAAATTGTGGAATAAAACCAATATTTACACAAGAACTAACTTGTTCCTTTTGCAAGTATGTGTTTTAAGTAGGCATTAGCACAAATGTATGCACTCGAATGTGTGTTTTTTCCTTGCATTCGTTTGCTAATATCACTTTAGAAACTTTGCATAGCAATTTGTTGGCCATTTGCATTTTCTGGTTTAACATGAAAATCAAACAACGCAGACTTGGACATTACATATATTTCAAATGGTGATCAGCGAGCCGAAGGCCTTGGCAGCTAGTGCTACTTTTTTTTTTTAAGTAAATAATAATTGTATTATTATTTTTCTGATAATAAATAAATAAATTTGACACATTTGCACAATTTATTTTTCTTCCAATTATGAAAAGTTATTTTTTAATTAAAATACCGTTGAATTTCTAAAAAAATATTCATTAAATTTAATTCTTAAAACTTTAAAAATTTCAAATTAAGAACAAATGTTTTAGAATTTTTTTCAATAATCAGTTTTGTAGCTCATTCAATTTTAGCGTGTTAAAGTGTAAGTCTTAAGAAAATAAGAATTACCACTAACTTTTGGCAATTTTTCACTGACGCTCCTCCGCAATTCCTTCCATAGAAAAAATAATCGCAGATTTACGCTATGTATTGCCTCGTATTTAGAAAGCGCACAATGTAGTTTAGATTCGTCAAATGCACTCAAGAAAGCAACAAATTAGTATAAGAAAAAAATTCATGTATTGCCTTTCCAGTTTAAATAAGAAACATAAATACATATATGGAAAAAAGCCTAAGCCAAAAACTCTTATAATGTTTTCATGTTTTCTATAAAATTGGAATTTTTTTATAGCGCTTTTTCCGTTGAAAATTTTCCTACAATTTAAATTAGTGCAAATCTTCTCTTAGTAAATACATTTTTGCACTAAAGCGGAACTCGGCCTAATTACGCCCCCTTTAGAAATTACACGTACTATCTTTTACTAATTTTTTTAAAAATATTTATATATATTTCGGTAACGAAGAATTTCAACTCTCAACGCATTGGCGCTGCATTTGAAGGTATTTTTAATTAAATTTTTCCATTGCAAATTTGAGCTTTTTGAATTTTAAAAAGCTTTGGTTAATAAAATTTTCGATAACTTTCGTCTAGTGCGTCCAATTTTAATAATTTTTTTAATAATTTTTGTTATAGGAAATTAAAAAAAAAACATTCAAGAAATATTAAAATTATTAAAATCGCCTGAGAACTAGCAGAAATATGGAAGAACAAATTTAAGTTTGTATGCAAATTTTGTACTATCTCTAAGTAATTACTTTTAAACGAAACAAGCATAATATAATAAAAAAAAAATTATATTATAAAGACATGTGAGTATCAAATGAAAGAACAATGTCAGGAGATTTAAAAAATTTATTTTCTCATATTGTTCCTTGTTATTTTTTTTTAATTTTTTTTTTTATTTATGAAAGTTCCTTGTTAAAAAACATAAATTCGAAGAGGGTGGCTTCACTGTGGGGAGCTTATACCCTTCTTTGACGAAGTTTACTCATACAAATTAAAGTGTGCTGATGAAGTATTAAAATTTTATTTCATACATATCTACTTGAAAATCAAACAAACGCGATTTCATTATAACGATTAGCAATTTTTTAATGAAGAATATTTAATTCATGGGTATACTCGTATAAATTAAGTTTTAGCTGTGTAAAAATTTACTCATTGATTATTCAACTAAAGAGACCAAAAACTATAGTGGCAAAATTTTTACAGTATTCCTTTACAATATTCGCAATGTTATTCATTTGGAATTTTTTGAATACGAGTCTCCGTGAAACCACTTACATTAACTAATTTTTTGGCTAAGCCACTTTTCGATTGCGCAACAATATTAATTTTGTGAATTTAATTCTAATGTAAAACTTCTGTTCGATAGATTTTTCGCTATCAAAAAATAAACGAATATCGAGATAAAACTTATAATTTTTTTAATTAACTGAATGCGGTGATTGTTTAGTACCTCATTGCTAAATAAAAGGTCCGTTCCTTATCTTTTCTGACTAAAATCTGAAAAGTGTCAAAATGCAAGAGCGTAAGCAAAATCCGCTCACTAAAAGAGAATAACAAGAAAAAGTAAAGGAACGCAAAAAACCAATTTTTGGTCCGAAGAATGACAACAACAAAACTAATGTCAAATAAAACTGTCATTTTGTTTTGATCGTAGTGCAGATTTGGAACCTTTTTAAAAATAAAAATTAATAATTTACCGATTAATGTTAAATGTTCACCAGTAAGTTTCTTGGCGCATTCAAATTGGCAACAGAAGCACCACAAACTCTTTCATCACTAATCTGCAAGAAATATTGACAAATGTATGTATAAAATACATGCATACAAGCACAACCACGATAAACACTTATGATTTCAATTATTTTCTTGCCACCTTCCATTTCAATTTATGTACATTTTAAGGTTTTTAGATTATTTTCACTTTTTGTGTATGTATATTTTCTAACAAAAGTCAGCTGTCAGTTGAGTTTGACACTTTTCATGATTTTGCCAGCAAAAATTCTTCGGACTAAATCTTGCAACTTCTGACAAAAGAGAGTCACATTTTACTCTCTCATTTTTGCTCTCATCTACAGGATTTTCAAGTTAAGGAACGCTTTTTGGACTAAATCTGACTACTTCGGACTATTTCTGACTATTTCTGGGAGATAAGGAACGGACCTAAAGTTTCAATCGCTATGTAATTGTTCATTATTTTATTTGAAAAGGCTGTACTTAAATTTTCGAGAATTTTATTCTCCAAAATTAATTTTGCAGTTTTGACCGTGCTGTTGTTCAGTAATTGTCTCAAATTGTTTCTGTTGTTATACAAATATTGCAGACGTCGCTAGATGTTGTTAAAAATGATCCCAAATTTTTTGTGCTACGAGCGATGGCATTTCATCGCCTAGCAATTGGTCTTGACAGATTGGGCATATTATTTTTAAATTTTGCATTTTTGATGCCACAAATCCAGCGATATAGCGAACAACATTGTCAACATACTCGTAGATAGTGCAATGAAACTCTTGTAATGCACTTGTAACGAAATACTTGCGCTTGCACAGCTATATTTTTTGCTTTATCTCTTGTTTTTTCTGTGCGACATTTCTTTTTTTTTTTATTAAAAAATTTCACAAAATAAGAGAAAATTAAAAAACTTTTTAAGCGTACCGCCACTGGATTTTGTTTTCAAATTTTATATATCTGTACTGTAATGTTTGCTGACTGCACACAAGGCGAATTTATCAAGGTGGTGGTAAGCGTATAGTAAAAGGCATCCATGTATTTTGTTTTTGCTATGCTGGACTGAATGTCAAATTTCTGTAGGCGAAAAAAGCGAAAAGACTCGCCGGCTTGTTAACACGACCTTGTTAAATTCGCCTTGACTGTACATGTTGATACTGCCAATATTTTAATTATGAAAAAATATGTAAAACCATTTTCTCGAAATTTTCGGAAAAGATATTTGGGATAAATATATACAATTCAAGCTGTTCTGCTATTATCTTTTCATAACCCCATGTTTAAGCTGGCGGGGTGTCGCTCGACCATGGGACTTTCGACCATATGGCAGAAAGTCCCCAAAAAAGTGGACATTCGACCATATGGTCGAAAGTCATTGTATGCTAGTGACTTTCGACCATATTTTAAATTTTCTAAAGTGGACATTCGGCCATATGGCATACTGGCGCACAGTGACTTTCGACCATATTTTCAATTTTATTAAATGCATACTTAACAATTATTTTGCAACAGGGCAAACTTAAATTTAAGCAATTGTTATTTTGGTACAATACTTTGCCATTTTACAAAATGCATACTTAACATATGGCCAAAAGTCCGAAAAAAAGCGATTTATTTTCATAGAAACAAACATATAGACATGTTTATACGAGTAGTAATTACTCTTGAACCTTTGCCCTGCTATTTCTATTTCGGGTCTTTCAACTTTTGCATGAAAACTAGTTGCACATTTTTCTTAGCGCATCCTAAGAGCAAAACTAATTGAAAATTAGCAAAACTTCAAGTTCCTATACACAAATACCCAGACACGTCTTGCTCTCTTACATTTTGTAAGTTTTACTTATGGTTTAACGACAATATCGTGAAATTCTCTGTGGACTTCAGCTTTGCAGCTTTCGATAAAGTTTAGCGACATTCTCAACAAGTAAAAGAATTTTTCCATACACTCCAGGAATCATCATCGCAGGAATGACGTGAATTTATTGAGGCAACGATGAGATGTATAAATGTTTGTTTGTAGGTTTTAACGAATTCAAGTTAGTACGTATACATACATAAATATATCTAAATTTGGATGTACTTATTTACTCGTGCAGCTTTGTTGATGAACTTTCCTCTTTAATGAACTAAACTTTGGCGCATGCTAACGAGATCGCTGGTTTTGGCTGGAAGACGTTGAGTGATTCAATTTGATTGACAATTGGGAATGGCTTGGGTAAAATAAGTTTGTGATGTTGGTCGTAATGAGTGATATTTAGATTGCGAGAAGAACCACTTTACAACAAGCTTGCTAATAATTTGCAATTTGCAACGCAACTAGTTCGTTTTCTACTTTTTATTTGAGTTAAAGCTATGCATCAGCTTCGGACCAGTCAACGAAGTAGTTAAATACTGTAAATTTAGCAAAGCGTATGCTAAACAAGTTCAGCAAGGAATTGATGTTTACATCACAAGGTCTGTGATTTGAAATTTCGTATTGGCTTATTATGGTTTTTATGCTTTTATTTTTATTAAAGTTTTTTAACTAAACTGAGAAAAAATTTTACTTTGCTTATGTAAATGTTTTGTTTTACTACTATTTACTTGCTCTCTTTAATGCATTCATAGAATAACGCAACAACACTCAATTTTAATATGAATGCTTTAAGAAAATAATTGTGAATATGGATATGAACGTGAATATGGACAAAAATACGGGTGTGAATATAAATAAGAACAAGAATATTTCTATGAATATTAATATTAATATGAATGTGGATAAGAATATGAAAGTAAATAGTACACGAATATGAATGTGAGTATTTGTATGAATATGAATATGAATTTTAATATGAATGTGAATATTCCTATGAATATGAATATGAATTTAAATATGACTATGAATATCAATAAAAAACTAATTATGATATGAATATGAATATGAATACGAATATGATTATGAAACTGAATATGAATACGAATATGAATATGAATATGAATATGAATACGAATATGAATATGAATACGAATATGAATATGAAAAGGAATTTGAATATGAATGTGAATGGGAATATGAGCATTAAAACGATTTTGACTACGAATGTCAATATGAAAAATATCAGCAAATAAAGAATATAACTATGGAAATATGTCAAAACGAACATGAATATTAATAATACTACTATGAAGCTTTTTAATATATGTAAATGTGAATAAATATGAATATAAATAGTATTAATATGAATAATATGAATATGAAAATTATATGAATAAGAATATGACTATGAATATCAATAAGAAAATAATTATGATATGAAAATGAATATGAATATTATTAAAATAATACAAATATGAATTTGAATATGAATATTAATATAAATAGTGTTTTAGGCTGTAAAATACAGGACTATTTAAAGGCAAGAACCTGTAGTTTTCTTTTCCGGCTTATCTCAACTAAGACCCCTAATTATCTTTATGAGAAGTTAATATTCTCAAAATCTGAGCGTCCAAAAGAACTTATAGACTTTTTTTCGTTAGTACTATTAGAACATGGAATTCTATTCCACCCATTATACGAGGCAAGTTAAACAAAAGCAACTATAATAATATCTTATACTCTTATTTCTCAAATAAACTAGACTGACCGTCAACATTAGTGTAAGTTTTAGTGATAAATTACTTTTAAAATTATACCTGTATGATTTCGTTTCATTTTCATGTATTTTTGACAATTTTAATTCATGTATTTATAATTAATTTTAATGTTATTATAATTTTGTTGTGCCAAAAAAGAAGAAGATTCTTGTTGTACTAATAATAATAATAATAAATATTTGTATATCAATACGAATGTATGTTAGTTTGAAAATTAATATCAGCAATTATAAGAATATGAATATGGAAATATGTTAAAACAAAGATGAATATTAATAGTACTATAAATATGCGAACATATATTTTAATATCGAAATGAATATGAACGCGAATGAAAATGGGAATTATGAATACATATATATTCGCATATGAATTTTAAAACACTTCTGTTTACAAAATATGAATATGAACTCCAGAATAAATATCAG
This sequence comes from Philophylla caesio, assembly GCA_963971545.1. Lineage (NCBI taxonomy): Eukaryota > Metazoa > Arthropoda > Insecta > Diptera > Tephritidae > Philophylla > Philophylla caesio. The sequence goes on along the minus strand of OZ020606.1, from coordinate 116,405,040 downwards.
TGTGATTTTGAATATTCATATAAATGCGAGTTTAAATGTGAATTTTGTTATAAATGTGCAAGTATATTAATATAAAAATATATATCAACATATTTAAGAATATGAATATGGAAATAAGTAAATATGAAAAAAGTTAATAATTAGAATATGTGAATATGAATATGAATGTGAATATAAATTTAAATAACATTTATATCAGTTCGAAAAGGATAATTACTAGTTTGAATTACTCATCAGCAGCCAGAAAATTTTAAAAAGTTGTCATTAAAAAAATTAAAAAAAAACTTGTATTTGGTATGTTAATTATTTCACTCATTCCCATAACACTAAGCTATTATCAGTCTATTATTAAGTGTTGGAAAACGAGAAAACTTCTTCCTCTTACTTTCAAAATTTTATTTTTCGTATTATTATAAAAACTTTTTTATGACATTCTCGTCGAAGCGGCCGAATTGTTGTGCGTATGTGCACTTCCTCATTATAAATACTTACTTAGCTCTACATCTGCTTCAATAGTTTCCGCACATGAGTTCGTTTTGCTAAATGCGTTCGCATCAGCTACTACGGCGAAAAGTCAGTGTTCGTGCAAATACTCACACACACACACACACGATCGCTTGTTCAACTTAATGTTTAATACATTTGCTAATGTTGCAAGCCATTTTTCATTTCTACTCATGGCTTCTTCATATCTGATGCGCTGCTTCCAAACGTGGCATCAAGTTTTCCAATAAAATATGATTTTTATTGCTGCTGCAATGCTTTTTGTAGTTCTTAGTTTTTTTTTTGTTGTAATTTTCTTAGCTCCATTTCAACCATAAAAATGAAAATTTTACAAGTTAAGGCTACACTACTTTCGCTAGTTGGTTCTTATGACTTTTATTGGTTTTGCCTTGTGTCTTCCGCTTGACTGCAACAATCTCAGTAAATGGATTTGGACGAACGACGACGCGAATGGCTGGAGGACCAACGCGGCGTACTTTGTAATAGTTCATTACTTACATTTCCCGTTTTTGTTTTTGTTGTTTTCAGTTGCGTTGCACTTATTCCTATTGCACTTATTACTATTTCCGCTGGCGACTCATGTTATTCAATTGAGCGTTTAGTCAACTGTGAATGTTATTGAATTTTCGGTATCCCGTCTTTCATTTGATTTGTTTGTGTTTTCAATGAAATATTTTATTTTGGTATTGATTTATGGAATAAGGCAATACCATACATATGAGGTTTGCAGGACATAAAAAATATATTGCAAATAATTTGAGAAGAAATTAAATTTTCAGTAAAATCTTGTTTGCACGAAGCACTTGGAAGAGGAAAAGGGAAATCGCAGATGGAAAAGTTTTTTTTTAAATATTTTATTTTCGCTTGGTTTCCTTCGTAAAGTAAATATTTTTCTTTGAGTAAAAGATATAATTATTAATTTTTATTTTTCAACAATACTTGGCGCACAATCGGGCGCCCAAAAGACAATTTCACTCGAATGTGAAAAATCCGGAACGGGCTTTATTTTTTACAAAAATTATTTCGGGTTTAACAATCAATTGACTTGCAGTGAGAAATAAAAAAAAACTTATACAAATGAATGTCAAAATTTTTTTTAAAATTTTATAATTTATTTCTAACGAAAATGTGTTTAAATTTAAAAAAAAGTTGTTAATTTTTGTTAGTTTTTAAAATTTAAATTTGAATTTGAGTTTAATTAATTCCATGGATATTTTATAATTTTTGTTCAAATTGTCTTGCAAACCTTTTTTAGCATAAGTATGAATATTAAGTAAGAAAAAGAAGATCCGCTGGAGAAAAAATACTAAAAATCAAAAAAGGTCAAAAAAGCTCTTATCTAAAATGAAATTTAGTTGACCATAAAATAAAAAAAAAAAAAAAATATTCAAGTTAAAAAGTTTGATTAATTAATATTTTATGATTTCTTAAAAAAAAAATCTTTGTACGGCTTTAATTTTTTTACGCATTACATATATTTTTATTAAAATTAACGAGACAATTTTTTTACTCAACAAGAAAAAAATATCAACAGTTTGACTCTGTATGCTGTTGTACTCAGTCGAAGTTTCTTCTTTGTTTTAAAAATGGTTTCGAAAGTGTATTTTTTCTTTTCTTTAAATATTTGTTCTAAATTTAGCTTATCGTGCACAATTTTATTCTCAAGCATTTTATAATTTTGTTTCATAATTTTGTGGTAAAAAAAACTTGTAAACTATAAAGGAAAGGAAATCATAAATTTTTACAAAAGAATGCGTGAAATCATAAATTTTTACAAAAGAATGTGTGCTCATACATTCTTCTGTAAAAATTTATGATTTCCTTCTCTTCTTCTACTCCTTGTTTTTTCTTTTAGTTCAAAAGTTACTTAAAATTTCATATTTGCTCAACAGCAGCTGTTTGCCACTACACAAGTCGATTCGAAGTCATTTGTGTAGCTAAAAAAATAACACACAAACATCCACAAGTGCTTACCAACAGACATACTCGCGCATTTAACAGCAACAAAGTAAAAGCAGAAGTGCAAAATTATTTGCTTTCAATTGCCGCTTGCAAGACTGCACTGCCAGTTGTTAACCTCAGCTTCGATTTCTGTTTGACATTGTTGTTGTTGTGCGCCCAATGACTAAACAAAATACCTTTTGAGACAACTACTATTTTCGAAATGAAACCGCTTGTGTGTGGGCGAATGAAAGTGTAAATCAGCTGCTTTTTGTTGTACTCGAATGGCTGTTTGCTCTTCGTGGCGCAGCATCAAGTGCCAATTACCGAGGAAAATGGAGCAAAAGTCGAGCAGAAATAAAGTAAAACAGGGACAAAGAGATAAGCAGTGATATATATAAATGAATAATAAAAAAAAAAACAAAAAAAAAAAATGAAAAGAGAAAGAAGAAAATTTAGCAGAAAGCAGCAGCAGAAAAATTTGCACCAAAGTAACGATAAAATTTGAAAGAAAGTAAGAATCAAACGTAAGAGCGCACGAATGTTGTTCTCACTCAAAAGCCAACAAAAGTAAATACGCAAAACGAAACGCTTCACTGCTACAGCGAAAAAAGCGAAAAAAAGTAGAAAGAATACTAGAAAAGAAGTAGAAAAGAAAAGTGGAAGAAATAAAAACTTCAAAACACACAGAGGAAATCCTTAAAGCAATATTGACATCTTGAGAAAACATTTCGCTAAAAGCTTTGTGTGAAAACACAAAAATCGTTGCTGCCAAGGAGGCGCATTATGAAGCGATTGAGAGCGGGCACTAGCGGAGAGTGTAGCTTCTCTGAAACGTGTGAATTTTTTGTTTGTTTGTTGCGGCGTTGCGGCGTTGTGGGAGCGAGTGGTTTGTCCTTTGAATGCACTTATTTGCACAGGTGTGCAATTCTCGCTCCTTTTTGTTGCAATTGTAGTTAACTGTTTGTGTGCGTTCAGATTTACTGAGATTTAAAGCGTCGCCAAGCTTAGCTCGAAAGTCGCATGTGGTGTGGCAACAGCTGCACACACATCCTCGTACCCTGCAAAGGACCACGTTTTAAAGTAGATGCGAAGGGACCAGGTTACTTACATATATGCCACATGTTATGCTGTATTGGACCATATCAAGCGCACGTTCAACGTCGTTTCTTGGTTCTTTCGTGAATTATCTGTAATTCTGTTTCGGATAGTGGTTTTGGCAAATGTTAAACAATAACTTGTTAAATGTAAAGGAAATAAAGTTTTTAATACAATTTTTTTTACATTTTTTTTTTTTCATTTGAATAAAATTTTTTTTTGTCCTTTAAAATTGCCTAAATATTCGTTTAATTTTTACACCTAAATATATTTGGTAAAATAAAATGCTTTTCAAACCTTTATTAAAGTGAGATATTTGCAAACTGTATCTTTTATATCTGGAAATATCGCTGTGCTTCCAATCCGTGCTGCCGCTGTCGCTGGATTTGAACATTTTCAGTTGATATGGAAGCCGCGACTTCGCTTTGTTGAAAAAAAAATATTATATTGACAAAGCCCTACAAAACATTTCTTAACATAATATTTACATGCATCCTAAACCCAAATTTAACAACTCAATAAACTACGCAAACCCCTAAACTTTTCTTCTCAATTTAATCCGAAACACTTAATTTTTTTTTGGATTTTCACTTCTCACGAAAATTTATAAACGATAGCGTTGCTTTCTATAACCTTTTTTATAGGAATTGTAATGAATCAAAAAAAGTTAATAGAAAAAATTCAATATAAAAAATAAAAAATATAAAAAATAACTTTGTTCGCATAACGGTTGTTTGTAATAGCATAAAATAATCGAGATAGATATAGACACATATATACTAAAATGATCAGAATGAAAAGAGAAATCAATTTAACCCTGACTGTCTGTCCGTGGTTACAATCACTTGAGTAAAAATTGAGATATGAAATTTGGTACATAGATTGCTCTTTGCACAGGGTAGGTTGGTATTGAAAATTAACAAGATCGGTTAATAACCACGCCCACCTCCCATATAACGGAAGTTTTTGAAAAGGTCCAAAAACTCCAATTTTTCGGTATCCATTAAAGCAAATTGAGTGAAATTTGGTATTTGGAGCGATTTTGAACTAAGCAATTAAGTATTTATGAAAGTTGCCACGCCCGCTTAGGAAAACATTTCTGTATCTCACTAACGGTGTAAGGTATCGTCACAAAATTTGGTGAACAAATTTTCCTTGGTATCGCTATTATTATCGTAGAAAATATTTTAAATCGGATCGTAACCACGCCCACCTCCCATATAACGGAGGTTTTGGAAAATGCAAAAACTTAATTTTTTTCGGTATCTACTAAAACAAATTGAGTAAAATGCGGTATTTGGAGCAATTTTGAGGTAAGAAATTAAGTATTTATGAAGTTTTAAAAAAAGTTAGAAAAAAATTTCTATATCTCACTAACGGTGTAAGGTATCGTCACAAAATTTGGTGAACAAATTTTACTCAATATCGCGGTTATCATCGTTGATATCACTGTCAATAATTTTTGAAATCGGACCATAACCACGCCCAACTATTATATAACGAAAATTTTGAAAAATGCAAAAAACTTCGTTTTTCAGTATTTATTGGAACAAATTGAGCAAAGTTTAATACTAGCAGCAATTTGAAACAAAGAAACGGTTTTTTTTTGAAATTACGTTCACTGCCCATAAAAAACTACATCGCGAGGTTATATAAATTTCGGTTTCGCCCGAATTTAGCTTTTATTATCTGACATCACTACGTCAGTAAACTCATCAGTTGATGTTAGGGATGAATCGATATTGTAAAATATCGATACTTTTACTATCTTCCGCTATCGCCGTAAAGTATCATTATTTGATTATTATTTTGTTAGATGGTATTACTCGTGGAAATTAATACATATAATTTACAAACACATTTTATATTGTTAATTAATAGGTTTTATTGCTGAAATATGCATTTGATATACATAGTTTATTGTCATTCGTCTAAACAATGGTCCTCTGTAACTGGTCTAAATCTTGGTCTAGTCAGGCAGTTATACAAAAGAATACAGTTGTAACTAGTACATCGAATAGTCCTGCAGATACACTTAAAAAACTGCGCTAGTGTAAGTAGTCCAGTTAATAATCCATAAGAGCTAGTTGATTTAGTATGGTCCCACTTTCTGCAGGGTAATTGTACACCAACACCATTAAGTTAATATATTTTCCTTAACATCTTTGTTTGCTAGACTTAAAATAACTATTTTCATGCAACAAAAACAATAAGAGTTACAACAGTTGCATGTTACAGGAGAGTATGAAATGCTATTGCTCGGCTAAATATAAATGGATGACACGCTTGGTGATGATGTTGTTACTCTTGCTGGCACTCATCCCTTGTCTTTCACATTGTTGCTATTTAATGTTGTTGCTGGTGCTTTTATACATACTTATGCATGTGTTGTTACTATTGCAAACGTAAATCTCATTTGGTTGTGGCAATGTCATTGATATTCTACATTGCGAATAGTGGTTTAAGGGATCGTAGAATTACTGGGTTTACAAGAAGCCACTTGGGTCATTGAAGTAGACCAAAAAAACAAAAGTATCTTGACTACTACAAAATTTTCGCTTTTGTGCTTGAACTAACTTGCTAGTGTTTAAGGAAATAAATAAAATCGTTTATTTTGAAAAGAAATTATGTTTGAAGGCATTTTTGTGCCTTAGATATAGTTTTATATAAAGGCAAAATTCAATTTTTTTTTTATTAGGTTCCTCTATATCGTTGGAACGTTTAATTGGATAATACTTGCAATATGAGGAAAGGACTGCAAGCTGAGCACCTACTGTGCATTCGCTATCAATATGGTATGTCCACTCAGGGGAGCAAACACTCGGTTTTTGTCTAGTTTTTTACAGGCTGCATTCAATCTTTTGGTCGGGGTAGATTCATTGTTCGAAGGGAACTCAATAAAGAAGGTCGTTCACTATCGACTCACATTGAGAACCTTAGCCAATATCTTGCGCTGTCGTACAGTTGTTTTTTCTCAAATGTTTTATTACGAAAACCGTACTTAACAATTTGATGAATGTTTTTTCCAAAATACCTTTTTGAAGTCAAAAGTTGTTGATACATTTTGACAATTAATTTTTTTTTTCTTTTTTTTAATTTGCGTAGTTAGTTCTTTAACAAAAACTAAATAACAAAGCCCAACTTTTAAGCTCTGCAAAAAAAAATATAACAATTTTTTTTTAGTATTTTTTAATAATTTAGTTATGTAGCACAAGTTTTAGTTAGTTGTAGTTCCCATCTTTCCATAACTTGTTATAAAGGTCTGTAGACGACTTTATAGTCAAACATGGGTTGTGAACAAAAAGAATGGGGATTAACCGTATTGATCTTATGCCGATGCCAAAACCTTTAAAGAAAAAATAGCCATTACAAAGTGAACATGTTCTTCAGTTCAGACCTCGCAAATATAATTCTGGTTTATATACTCCATTCAAAATATAAAGGGTTTTTGAGACGTCTGGTTGAACGGGTATTCTCAATTTCATTCCTGATACAGACATTGCTAGACGGAACAAAATCCCAATAGGCATATGGTGCACAGTCTTTCAGGCTGGAATTCTAGGCATCTTAGAATACCCCAAAAAACCGTGAAAAGGGTTCAGAAGGTGCATTTTTAGTTATATGTACATATATATTTAAAAACAGCAAAGCGACTTTAAAGGCCCTACAAAATTGAATAATCAATTGTAGCCTGTAGTCAATAATGCAGTTGCTAATGAACTGGATATGAAAGCTTAATTATCTATCCTTGTTCGACCTGAACAATTTTCTTGACTTAGTTGGTTCCCTTCGAGACTTTCAATCACTGAGTGGGTAAATTCAGAATGCAGTAAATACTGTTGAGCGCTAGTGGGCATTATAAAGGCCAAATAATTTTTAAATCCTTTTGCTAGGAAGGGGTAATATGAGGTTGCTTACTGGTTATCTGATCGAGCATAACAAAGAGCGCTTCCACATGCATTGGATTGTCGTGTCCATTGGAAAGCCGCCTATGTCATGAAGAGAGCAGATACGTTCGAGCATACGAATATTGTGCGACTGTCTGTCGTTAGACAATCTAAGAATTAACTTCTTTAATTTAGCAACGGCAGAGCCTCTCAGTGTCAAGTACCATTTGATAAGTCATTAAAAGCTTTTGTTAGCGAAGTTGATAGTATTCTGACTCGTCAGAAAATATTGAAAATTTTGTGAGTCTAAATAAATTCATACTTTAGTTATGAACACATTTTATATATGTACATACATATTTTAATTTGTAAATTTATTCAAAAATATTTTTATCCACATGTTTTTTTGCCATCACACGCTTTTATGTTTTTACAATTAAAGTGAATAGTATTGAAGAAAGCTCATATTTCGAAGTGTCCGCACATTTCACTGCAGTGCGCTCTTACAACATATACTCGTATATAGCAACACTGAAACTATTTGTGAACAACACTGTCTTTTACGCTTGCTATAGCAGCTGGCATCTCTTTTTGCCTGTGTGTTTGTCTTGTAACATAAAAGCATATTGCATCATCCCTTGACAGTAGGGCAACAAGCACAAGCTGATGGGGAATTAAAAAAAAAATTGAAATAAAATATAAAACAATTTAAAAAAAATATTACTGAAAAGCAATCATTCATTTTGCCACTTAGACGTACGCGCATTAAAATGTATGTTTTTATATACTCTCAATTCATAATAATTCATAATTTTATTTTTCTTCTAATTAATTGAGATTATTTTTCGATTAAAATACCATTTGTGCGCTAATAAAACCAATAAAAACGCCTTTTTTAAACTTTAAACAAATTGCACAAGGATTTAACAAATATTCAATAAAATTTCGAATATTTAAAAAAAAATTTGGATTGTGCAGTTTTTTAGTTCATTTATTAATTTAATGTAAAAAAGTGCAAGTTTCAAATATCTGCAAATTACCACTGACTTTTCACCATTTTTTTATTGAAAGATTTGCAAAAGAGCATAAGAAAAAAAAAATTGTCAAAAATCATTGGTAATTCGTAGCTTTGTTGTACTGAAATTGAATTAGCTACATAATTGCATACTTCGAAATATTATAAAAACTATTTTTAAAAAGGTCAAAATGTTGATAACAATTTTTAAGATTTTTTTATAAAATTTAAAATATTGTCCAAAAATTATAAAAACTATTTTTAAAAAGGTCAAAATGTTGATAAACATTTTTTACATTTTTTTTATAAAATTTAAAATATTGTTTTTAATGCTGCTTGTTAGAGAATTCAAAATATTTTAATTGATAAATAATTTTAAATGATTGGAGGATAAAAAAATATGGAGACCATTAAAACTTGCTTTATGTAATACTAAAATTTAACTGCGTGCTAAAAAAAAAAAAATTTAAAAACTGTTTCTTAAAATCGAAATTTTGATGAAATTTTGTTAAACTATTGCAACTATTACATTTTATGGAGAGCGAAAGTTATTTGAATTGAAAATAAACATTAAATAATTAGAAGAAAAATAAATTGTTTCATTTGTGTATAGCGGGAATTGCTCCACCTTTTGCGTACAAACCATTTTTCTCTTGTTGCACAAAAAAAATTTCAGTGACTAAGTAACATTTTCCTTCACGAAAGGGTTCCTACGCATTGGCGACTTGATTCTTTATTGTGTGTGACAAATAGATTTAAGTGCTTGTGGTGCAGTACTAGGAAAAACAAATATTTACACTTTAATTGTCGGTGGAGGAGGGAAAGCAGAATATCGAAGATATTGAGAAAGATGTTGCAACTGTTGCAATATTGGCACTACACACACATACATATATGTATGTACACACACACACATACATATATACACATAAAAACATTGCTTTTGTTTTAGCTTTATTCTTATTTGTTGTCTACATTCAAGTTCTTGTGCTTCCGGCGCCGGATATTTAGTATTGTTATGCATTCGCTTGTTATTGTTGTTTTTGCTATAGCTGTTGACGAGCATATGTTGACTCATTGAAAACTATCGGATTTGTAGTACTGATAGCAACAGCATAGCTAAGTAAATATATATGAGTATATTGCACTACTAATAACTAAAAGATATGTTTGTGTGTACATACAGTGTTGGAAAAATTAATGAGGACACTTCCTTATTACTCTTTACTACTCCATAACTTTGTATTTTTTTTGTGCTGGTTTTTTGAAAGCAACTGTAAACTCAAGTAAGTTAACGTTATTTTATTTAAGAAGAATAGTAGGCGATACGCTTTTGAAAAATGGCGTTTTAAAGTTTATGCAGATGTTCTTGAATGGAAAAAATAATTGGGACAGGATATCAGTTATGTCGTTAGCATTGGAGCATTGTCGAAATTTTCGAAAAAAATTTTTATTAACTCATAGTGATTTTCTGTGTTATAAGGTTTAATTAGAGTTTGCTAAAAAGTGTCAAAGTATCACATAATAATAATCTTAAGATGGTAGCTTCAATCATTGCTCGGGAGTCGAAAGGAAATCCATAAAAATAATTAAAAAACATGGGAAATACATTTACAAAATAGCGGGTTTAAAGAAATGCTCCAAAAATATGGTATTTAACGTGATTCAGCCATGCTGCAAAAAAAGAGAGAAAGAAAGCGAGAAATTTGACAATTCGGATGATCAGTATTTGCCCTTCAACGATATCAAGGAAGAAAAAAATGCTCTAGTTATTAGCCAGACTCTTCACAACAGACTACGAGAAACATGGCTCAATGGCAGAAGTGTCATAAAAGGACAGTATTTGAGCAAAAAGGACGTGAATCAACGATTGAAGTTCGTGATGAGATCAAAGTAAATTTATTCGGTTCTGATTGAAGAATGTTCGTTTGACAGAACGTTGAATTTAATGCCTTTTATACCCAAAAGGCAATTAAACATGGCGGCGGTTCAATAATGGTTGGAGCTGATTTTCGGCGAGTGGAGTAGGGTACATTTTTTTTGGATACGTTAGAAGATGTGCGCCCCAGACTACCACGATATCCTTAATAGTGTAAGGTTGTCCTATTCAGAGCACTACATCCCGCTTAGCTGGGACCTTATGCACAACAACGCCCCGACACGTGCGTCCAGAGTTGTTAAATCTTTGTTTGAACGAAATCAAGTTGGCCTTTTGAATTTGCCTTCTCAATCACCGGACCTCAACCCCATAGAACATCTACGGGGAGAGTTAAAACAGTTGAAAGGTGGACAAAAATGGATGAATAAGCAAGAGCTTATTATTAGGAAAAATACAGAGAGCTTGGTACTCAACACCAGTCAGAATTTGTGCTGATTTGGTCAACTCCAACTGCCGCGAAGATGTCAGTCTGGAAGTCATAAAAACTAAAGGAGCTTCAACTAAATATTAAATAAGGCCATCCATTGAAATGATTTTATACTTAAATTTGAAAAAAAATATTTTTTAAAGCTTGTCCCCGTTTATTTTTTCCAGGCTGCATAACAAAATGTATAAATTTTTATTTTTTTAATCAAAATTATCAAATAAAAACCACTCAATCATTATTGAACTATCTTATTTCTGCACTACCTTGTTTAAAATAGTAAATATTTCGTCGAACGTACACACAAAAATAAAAACTGGCAAATCACCGATGTGTCCCTAATTTCTTTCCAACACTGTACATTTATTTTGAATGTGAAGTTAATGAACTACTTGAATAAAATATAGCTAACTCTTGCTAGCTTGTGCATGTGTGCGAGTGCTCTTAAAACTAGTGGTTAACTATTTTATAGCAATTAAAAGGTAGAGTTCACAATGCACAAATTAATGCAAACATTTTCTCGATGCTACCAACAAAAGCCACAACATTAAATTAAGTGTTTTAGGAAGTAGAAAAACAAAAGTTTAATAAATTGCAAAATAATGACTTTTGCGCTTTTTTTTTTTAGTGTGTAAGCATGTATGAAGAGGATGTTGTTAGGGAGTAAAGTTAGCCACATACCAATTTCTGTTTTAATTTAATAAAATTATACGCTAGTATGTTTTAATAACATAAAAGCTAATATCCGTTGGCGTAATGACAATTTTTGTTGTTGTTGCTCCACAGCAGTTCAGTGAAATAAATCGGTATAATTTTTCGATAAAGAGAAAAAAGTTAAAATTTGTCATCTTACACCAGAAGATTAAGTTTTTGTTGAGACTCAAGAATACAACTTTTGTCAGTCAGTTCTTCAAAATTTTGCCCTCCAGGCAAACAGTAATAAACAAAATGATGGAAATATTAAAAGCGCATCTACAGATGTAAGTATAGAATTAATAATACTTCAAATAAATTTTCTACTCTTCTGGTGAATAGAACCTTATTTAAATGGATTATTTCACAAAGTTTTTCTACCTGTCAAAGCTGCAATCGTTTGCGATACTTCACCTTTTCCAACAGTATTTCAGATGAGCACAAATGTATTTCAGAAAAACGCAGATGTATTTCAGAAAAACACAAATGTATAAATTTCCTCTTTTTCTGAAATACATTTGCGTTTTTCTGAAATACATTTGACCTTTTCAAAAAAAAAAAAAAATACATTTGTGTTTTTCTGAAATACTGTTGGAAAGGGTGTAGTTCGGACAGGAAGTTACACACAATGAATATTTAAAATTAATTATATTATTTATCATTTGAAAACAATGCCCTTTATTTTAAATAACGCAACATGTGTAGACAAATAGTTAAACGGTCATAAATATATCTCGTTTGTTACGCATATCGCATAACTGATTAGACTTATAGATTTAAGTTCAGTTAACGTTTTACACAGGTGCCAGCTCCCTTTCAATATATAATCTTAATTGAGCTACCCAAAATCGCATTAATTGCTGGAGGTATCAAAGTATTTGACTGTACGCATTAATTACACTTAATTGAACATTACAAAACATTTTTTTTTTTAATATTATTCAAATAAAGCTTTTGTTATTATCTTTCGTTTGATATCAATATAACAATTGTTATGTTAACGTAGACATTTCATTGAATATGAATATTAAAAATGTACGCCTTTTATGCCACGCTAATTAAATTTGTTTGATCGTTTTGTAATTGCAATTAAACTTGGCTTTAAAAATAAAATTTGCTTTCGTAATTGTCTTTAGTTGAAAGCCCATATTTTAAAATTTGATTTGAAACCTTTATTTTAATTGAATTTAGCGTTTTAGTAGGTGACACCTATTTATTTAATATTTTCCTAATTTAACTTCCATAAATCGCATTCGTCTGACGCCTCAATGGAATTGATGCAATATGATATTTTATTTTTATTGGATATTTTATACAGGTTTATATATTTTAAAAACCATGCTTTCTTAATTGTCTTGCGTTTGAAATCTATATTGAAAATTTTTATTAAAACTAATTTTTTCAATCGAAATCGCATACGTCTCGCGCTTTAAATTTATTAAATTTGGTACTTTACTTGAACCAGAAGTGGGAAATTCTCATAATTTATTTTAAATATGCTTACATAATTGTCTCTCGTTTAAAACCCATACAAAACAATTAAATTAAGCCTATTATTTTGATGAATTTTGCTTTTCAAACTGGTGGCAACACTTACCGAAAACAAGTTAATAATAATTTATTTTCTTAAATCGCATTCCTCAGGCACTTTAGTTGAAATTATTTATTAAATTTTATATTATTAGATATTAAATTTATCACAATAAACAGGCGTGCAGTGCAGCGCCTCTTAAAAATATTAAAAAAAATAAACGATGATTTCTTTCGTTATTGTCAATTGTTCGACACATGTTTTCGAAAAATGTTTTTTAAACTACATATTTTTAAGAGTATTCAGCATTTTAAGAGCCATTTGCACAGTGAATAGTTAACAGTTGGTTGATTATTAGTTAATGTAACCAACAGCTGTTAGTTAACTAAAGCAATGTTTTTTCACAGCGCTTAGTTATAAAAATACATTTTCTATCTGAAAGTCTGGTAGCGCCAAAGTAAACTTATGGCATTGACATTAAAGTTTTATAAAAACATTGAAGCTTTTGATACGGTGCTAATAGACGCTCGTGAGACACCACCAATAAATTGTTGAATATTGCCAGTGGCATAAAACGGCAATGTAATGGCCTGCATTATTCCTAGGAGAAAATTTAAACTGGAAAATCGGCAAGTAAAGGGCGGAGAAAGTTTTACATGAGGACTTATGAGCTGCAATACTTCCCATACAGCATCTTTAGACAAGAGGACACGGTCTATAAGAACTTTTTCATCATACAGTTGGAAGAAATTAGCGTTACTTTACACGAAATTTTAAATTTTATTTAAATAAATGGCTCTGAACTCTAAAAAATATTTAAAAGATAGTATCAACACATTGATATATTCAATCAAACCTATTATTTTAGTTGTATTCATCTTTTCAATTAGCGACCACAGTTGCCATCTTTTAAAAAAGTGGCATATACATATATTATTTCTATTACTAAATTAATGTTACAAAGTAAAATTGACTATGGTTTGCATATTTATGGTAAATGTAATAAAACTACGTTTAATAAAATTAAGGCACCATTTCACGAAGACATACGACGAAGCTTACGGACATTTAGGACAACACCTATTAAAAATTTGTTAAAGGAAAGTGGTTTTCAATCCTTGGAAGACCGTGTGGAATACCTTCGAAGTCGGATAATTCACATAAATTGTACTCCAACGCTACTCACATTCTTTATCAAAATGTTCAACTCCTAAAAAAAAAGAAAGAAAGCGCTTTCACACAAATCAGCACTATGCGAGGTAAAAGACCTCGCCGACTCCTTAAACCTTAAGGCGGCTCCTATGAAAATTCCGTACACCAAACTCCCTCCATGGATCATAGAAAAAAGAAACTTCATTGATGAGCTAACTTTTCTTCGGAAAGAGAGCACCAACAATGCGAAATACCAACAAACCTTTTTAAAGATAGTTAACCCCCTTAAGCAAAGTGTATGGAACCTTCTATTCACTGACGCCAGCACCAAACAGACAAATGGAGTTGCATTTGCCATTACTAACGACACCGTAATAACTTTCACTCACGGCCTTCTATCACATTACGCGAACGTATTTGAAGCAGAATTACAGGCTATAATCTCAGCTCTAGACCTAGCAAAAAGAGAGAACAAAAAAACTATTATATGCACTGACAAGCCAATCGGTCTTGCAACAATTATTGCTGGACCAATCACAAAATACAATATTAATGTGGGTTCCCGGACACTCTGGCATACCTGGTAATGACGCTGTAGACAGGGACGCGAAATTCGCTTTAAGTTCTGGTCTGCATACTTACAACCCATTTGGTACTTCATCAATGAAAATAATATATTCAACTGCTTTGAAGTATAATCAACATCTAAATTGGCAACATTATCAACATGAATATAAAGAAGTTCATCCTGGTGGTGTCGCAATAACACTACCTACCACTACCACAACATGGATGAACAGATGCTTCGTCCGTCTAAGGCTAGGCCACACTGCTCTTACGCACGAACATCTTCTAACAAAAAGCGCCCAACCAACCTGATCCATCCTAATACATTGTACAGCTGTCGCCGCCATACGCACAAACACGTTCAAAGATGCACACCCGCTCAAGATCCTCTCCACACCATCAGAATCTAATATCGCATTGGCTTCCAAGTTCTTGAAAGCACTTAACGTTTTCCATCTAATTTAAGCACTCCATACGTATTGTTATATTATCTTTTGACTAAGCCGACAGCCCTGGTATCTAGTGCTAAGATATATTAATTTTGTAATTTCAATTATCTTAATTAATATAATAATAATATTAATAATAATATTTCTGAATATATATATATAATTTACACAGTACCACACATGATTTGCCAACTCAATTCTGAGAACTGTATGTGAAATTAGACACAAAAAGAATAATTTCTGCATCATTCGTTTTGTCTTCTTACCTGCCAAAATATCTTTAATATCGATTTGAAGTTAGTACTATCGTATAAGGAAATTTATCACGTTTTAGGCCCTGTTGTTTGACATAGCTCGACAGCCACTAGCCCGATTTAGTTGAAATAAATTTTAAAAATTTTGGAATTACAATTCCCTTAATCTGTTCATATATTGTTTCGCTATACAAGCAACAGTTTCCAAGTTTAAAATAAGCGCATGAAGAAAACATTTTTTTTTTTTTTTAATTCATAAAAAATACAAAACGGAAATAAGTTTCAAGTCTAGTTACTTTTTCACTAAGTCACATAACCTATGAGTAAAATGAGATAAAGATCATGAAAATCGATGCACGCGTTTCGCTTTTATTTGCAATTGAGCAAAGGTATGAATTTCAAAAATTTGCTCGACATATGCACAACAACTCAGAATTGAGTTGGCAATCAATGAACTGAAAAATGTTGTACTGTGTTATTTATGTGCCAAATTTGATCCAAAATCGCATAAACACTCCTTCGAAGAGATGACAATACGCGGTACTCATCGCGTCAAACATTTCTCATACGTATTCAAAACTTTATGTCCAGCGCATTCTACTGAGTTGCCTGTCGACTAAACTATCTCTTTCAAACTTCACTCGCCGATCAGCTTGCTTGATATCATTAACTTTGTCCATCATTTCGTCGGTTGTGGTGGGCTTTGGGCATTCACTGCATGGTTCCTCATATGTGCCATGTTAAACAAGTTCACCGACTACGAAGAATGTCTAACGAATTCGAAGAAGATTGGCAAGGT
The DNA here is from genome assembly GCA_963971545.1 of Philophylla caesio. Classification (NCBI taxonomy): domain Eukaryota; kingdom Metazoa; phylum Arthropoda; class Insecta; order Diptera; family Tephritidae; genus Philophylla; species Philophylla caesio. The sequence goes on along the minus strand of OZ020606.1, from coordinate 116,388,787 downwards.
TAGTGGCATCATTGCCAATATAAAATTAAAGCTTCTTTCCCACTATAGGTTCTTCCAAGCGTAGTTGGACACTTTAAAAAACACTAACGGCTACACAAATCCTTGCACAGTGGTGTACTGATTTAAAGAAAGCAAATATATTAACCTAAAACCAGTCGTCTATGAGGCGCTGGGGCTTATTTGATGAGCAAAAAAACTGGTCGCGGAAGATCTTACATACATATGTACCATTAAGAAGCATTTGAATGCTATGTAATCAAGCTTATTTTGCGAGGAAATCATAGTGACATTGCAGTTAACTGTCTTGGCGGATAAGTTTATCCTTAAGGTTACCTCGACGAAAAAAGAAGTTGTTGGAGTTCCTTTGACTGACAGCAGTCTGCACTTGGATCAGTGGGTTATAACCGTTCTCGGTTGTTTGAGAACAATGTAATTGCAAAGTTGCTGTAGACTTTTTTGATCATAAATTGGCTCATTATATGTAGGCCCCGAACACATTTGCGGTAGTTGTCTTGATATTGTTGGAGGAAAATTATTTCGTCATATGCTTTGCCGCTGACTTGCTTTTGCAAAAGTAGGGTTTAAACAACTTGGCTCTATTTTTTTTTTTGCACTAATGAACAGCTAACTGGTTGATATTTATATAAATATGCATAAACAATAAAATATCGTGTTTCAGATTTTTCTTAAATAAGCTGAAAAAAGTTGCCTTTAAAATAGCAAATGATATTCAGAATAAATCTGTAATACTTGTAGTTAGATAATGAAAAGCAATTCAGCTGCCAACCATTTGCTGTGCTTCTACGTGCCATTTACAGAAATTAATTGAATTCCGCTTACTTACTTACTTAATTGGCGCATCAACCGCCTAAGCAAACGCTTTAATAAAACCCATGAAGCTTTAGTTTTCCATAAACTGCAGCATATATATTACATTTACTTATAAATACATACACTATATACACAAAAATGTGAGTACTTACCCTATAAGTAAGCGTATTGAAGCGAATAACATTCCCGCTTTCTTTTTTTTTTAACAACGCCAGCAATAAATATTCTCCGTTTTGCACAGCTTTCATTTATAAGCTAGCACATTCACTCAATTTTTATTTCTTCTGCTTTTTCCTGCTGGTCAAGTAATTCAATTACAAAAAGATTTTCGCAAAAAGCAAAAAAAAAAAAACAAAAAATCTGCATATCAATGCTCAGCGATTTTTGAACAGCCCACACCCGCGTCGTCATAGCCAGTTGTCGTTGCCGCTGTCGCAGTCGTTGTCGCTGCGGCATGCAAATGTCGCTTGGCTTAAATAAAGGCAATAAAATTTGCTCGCTTCGTCGCACTAATACCTTTAAACGTTTTCATTTAACGATCTTCGCATTTTATTTCACAGATTTTTTAGTAGTTTTCGATTTTCCCAACGCCATTCGTTAATGCAAAGCAATCATCATAAAGTTTTTGTCTGTGTAGTGGTAGTGAAAGTGGTGGTTGCTGCCGCTGCCACCAACGTCCAGTTTGTGCGCGGTTTTTGTATGTAATTGGCTATAGTGGAAACGGAGGGAGACAAAAGATAAAAGCTTGAAGTTTTTATATTTGTATGTGCGGTTATATTCGGGTGATAAGTACTTAAGCACGTTATCTTCTGTTATCTTCGTTTAAGTAGCGCTAATGTGATTTAAATCATTTTAATTAACACCACAAAATGACGTTCGCATAAAGGGTGAGTGGAGTAAATGGTGTGAAAGTGATTTGATTAAGAAAACTTTGAAATAAGTAAGTAAACAAAACTTAAGCTTATTTGAAAAAATAATAGTTCATTAATAAATTGTCATGCGCATTTGCGAAGACGGAGACGGCAGGTCTGTGGATTTCGCGCACAAAAAGTGAGCTTTTTTTTGGCTAAATTTTTTGAGTAAAAAATTCAATCTTTGGAAAAAATTATTCCGAGCTGAAATTCATTTATTTTACATAATACCCAATGCGTGAATTTGAGGGAAGGCAGAAAAAATTACACGTACTTTGTTATCGTTATCGTTATAGTCCTATTTATCGTTATCTTTATAGTTATCATTTTATCTTTCGTTATCGTTATCGTTATGGTTACCTTTAACGTTATCAATATTATAATTATTGTAGTCATTGTGATCGTTATCGTTATTGTTATTGTTATCTTTATCGTTATAGTTATCGTTATCATTTGTGCTATCGTTAAATGTTTCTATAATTTTAATCATCATATTTAGCTTTATCTTATGGAAATCGTTATCGTTATCGTTTCCATTAAGTTTATTATTTATCGTTAGTTTATAATTGTTGTTATCGTTACGATAAACGTTTTCGTTATTGATATTAATATCGATATATTAATAGTCACTATTTTATTTAAAGATATAATTACAATTTTTGTTATGATTGTTGTTAGATTTAGGTAAATTTATCGTTATGATCATCGTTATCGTTATGGTAGCTCTTCTCATTATCGGTATCGATGTGTTTGTCCATAGCATTGCTGTTGACGTATTCGTTGCCATTGCCATTATCATTATCGTTATCCATATCGTTATTGATATCTATCACGTTTGTTATAAATATGAGATTGTCTATCCATTTTGATCTCGTATATCGGCGCGTAGTTCCGAAATTCCTTCGTGAATGCTACATGCACATTATAACTTCTGTCAGTTTATATTAATATATACTCGTACAATATATGTATATACATACATATGTATGGTATATAGTAGGTACTTACATAAATTGATATCTTGGTGGTTAACTTTCTGACGTACATCTATATGTTAAACTCATATATATTTATTTATTTTGATGGGAAATTGAAATTTGGTTTAAGGCGGATATGCAACAGGATTTACGCTGCACCGCCAACGTCAACTATAAAAAAATACATGGCAACATATCAACAATGCTTGTAGAAGCAATTGCGCATGTGGAGGGCGTAACTCCGCTTATATATGTATGTATATACTCGTATATTTGTGAACCTACCCACATTGTTCGCCTCTCAACAATTTTCTCCTTTTTAAAGTAAAGCATTTTCAACCTAACGGTGCCCTACGAGCAGTCAAACCACTGACTTTGCATCCACACCGTACTAGTTAACGATTTAGTCCTGTATCGGCATCGTAGCGATTAAGCAATAAGTGCGAAAAAATATATTAATTTCTAATTGAGAGATATGTAATTGTACCAGAGAGTTTTGTAATCGCGGAGAAGAACAAAATTTAAGTATGCACTCGTATTGGTCTCCAATAAAAATATTTCAAAAAAATGTTCCGATGCGTCAACCCTATTCTAGGCAAATATATTCGCTATAGAGATATGCGCCTACAAACGTCTTTATAAATGTCTAATGAGCTATGAATAAACCGGGAACTTGCTGTGGTTTCCATGTCATGAGAACTTCGATTGTGTAACCTTGCGGAGCGCTTATAATCTTCGGCGTTTCTTACGTCTATCCAGGGTATACCTTGTACAGTGTTTAAGAAGGTTAAAATACTCGTAAAAGGCAACGCAATGACGCACGTCTAAAGATCTTTTACCAATACGATTGATTTATGATCCCTCACGCAGAATCGCTGCGCAATTGCTTATCTGCTAAGGGATAGGTTAAAAAAACCCTCACTCTCGTCTTCACTAGTGTGAACTCTCTGAGATGACAAATAGCAAGTTTTGTTGGCTGGAGTAGAAATTCTTTCAGCGCATATTATTGAGAAGCCCGCTTACAAGCAGTCTGGGTCTTATACACCTTGGATAATGTCTTTCATCTTAATTGATAGCTTCGGAAGCGATAATAAGTTTTCTAAGATTGCTGAGAAAAGTTAAGGTATAATAAAAAATTATAAAAATTTTAAATTTTTATACAAAATTGTTGTCCTTTGAATGATAAATCATTGATTTTTTATTGAGCTCGATGCCAGTTTAAATATTTCAAATTTATTATCTCTTTATTTCCTTATTGATCCATAAAGTGTCAGTACTTGAACTATATTGACTTGACATTTCATAGTAGGGACAAACCGCTGTCTACGTACGGATGTGCATACACGTAGTAGATATGTTTATTTTTAAATATGTATGCTTCTGTGCGCAAGCAAAATTTTTCCATAAAACGTAAGTCATTTGTTGGTGACTGACAGAAGCTTCCTCGTGACAAAGCTGTTACAATTTATACATACAAGCTACGCATTTGAATAATTATTCATATATGTATGTACATGTACATATGTATATGTTTGTATGTATCTATGTACATTTGATTGAAAACAAATTGAGTCAATATATGGTTTGTCTATTTTTTATGACGCTTTTAATTAAAAAAAGTTCAATTAAAAATTCGTACATGATAATAATTTATAGCACCGCGGCATGGTAAACCGCAAAAATAGTACAAAGAGGCCAAATGCGCTGGTGGTTAAGCATTTATTTACGGATATTTGACTACATACAATACATGCATGAAATTATTATTCATGGTGCTGAAATAAAGTTATGTTGAAAGTTAGATCCCTTTATTTAATTTCAAATCAACTATTATTACGACTGAATGTTTTTTTTACAATAATAGCGATTTTTATCCGAAATTTGTAAAGCATTCATCTGAAAATATTTTCCAGTACATATTCTTAAAGGTAATTAAATTTCTAAAAAAAAAGAAACTTGCAGTATATGTGTAAATAAAATATTTGAATAACCAAAAATCAAGTTAGAGCCCTTCGACGTCTCAAAGTATTTTATTTTATTCAGTTTATTTTAAAGGCTCTACCTACGTCAACTTAAATCCTATTAACAAAAAACAAAAAGGTGTTTACTCGATTTTTCGCAGTCGACTTTTAAGGCGTTGAGCAATTTTTGGTGAATTTTGTAAAGCCTTTTGTCTTTTAGGACTTAACAAAAAAGAAGAAGAAATAAATATAAATTTATTAAACATTTTTTTGTCCAATTTATATAAGCATTTTAATAAATTTTAATCATCAAAATATTTTTAATAATCTTTTGTAGTGCGGGCTTAAGAACCTGCAAATTATTTTAAATTAAAGTGGACGCAAAAGATACGTTTTTTGGCTAAAAAGACTAAAAAATCACTTAGTGTTCTAGGTATAAGTAAATGCTGTTTATTAGTTTTCTGAAATTAAAATACTTGCTATGTCATATTATTGGCGGGCAATTATTTTACGATGTACAGTCGATAGCTGAAAAATAATTATTTCTCAATCTTTCACAAGATTATGCAACTAAAGCGCCAATTTAATTACAGAATATAAAATAAAAAAAAATTAACTGGCTTATACCATTTATGTATGTTATTGTAGCTTTAAACATTTTACTTAGAGGCCCAAACTACTTCGTCAGAATTAGTTAATTGTTCGGCTGCTGAATTACGATTTATCGTTAATTGTCAAAAAATAGCTATAATTTGTAGGCACTTGAAAATTTTACTTTTTTACAATAAAATTAAATTAACCACAAAATAGCATAATAAAAAAAATTTTTATTAATTCTGATTTTTTTTTTATTCGCAATTTTTTTTTTAATCCGGTTTTTTTGTAATTTTGAAATTTTAAAAAAATATTTTTTAAATTCTGAATTTTTTTTTAAATTCTGTTTTTTTTTTGTAATTTCAAAATTTTAAAGAAATTGTGTTAAGTGTTTGTATATTTTTCATTAAGTTTATAAAAATTGCAAAGTTATTTAAAATAATAATAAGAAAAAGTCATTGTTCTGATTTTTTAATATGTGAACAGATTAGGAATGTCAATCGCGGGATCCAAAAATATCGATCTTTTTTAACTCCCGAATATCCCGGGATTAGTCTATTCAAATTAATTTAGTAGAAATTTAAATATATAATGTTTTTTCATAAGTATATTCCTTCCGAGGGCGAATTAAAGCATTATTTGTTACACTATTTAATAAATCAACTCCGCCCAGTCAAAGTTACTATTGAAGCTTTATGTGCTCGGAACATTTACTTATTTCAATGTCGCATCACTTTCAATTTTACGCTGATGAAATAAAACTTAAGAAATCTACTTTGAGTCCAACAATGGCATAGAATTTATCAATTTGCTAAAAGAAATTATTAAAATGGGGGCGATACAGCTTTTATATGCAACAAATTTAATGCATAGTAATAATGAAGTAATAATTCTGCCTCGCTCTAAATGGAATGGGTGATTCATTTGATATTAATATTATATTTACCGCCAAATTCTGTGTTCTCCTTGGATTAGCAAACGTTTACAAATATTCAAAAGTTTATTTGACAATAACATTTTTTATATAAATAGTTAAGCAAAGAAAAAACCGTTTTATTTTTGATTAGAATGCATAAAACTTGGTAAATTTTCAATTTAGAATATGTGTAAATAAATGATGATTTATCAAGGACCTGAATCGGGCTGTTAATATTGATCTGAAATATTGATTAAACATATTTTTTAGTGTATATGTATTTGCGGCTGTACCAAATATGTACTTTTATATTTGTACTTGAATAATAAATTACTTTGTATATTGGTCCAACTTTACGTTTATTTTTTTTCTGGTATTAAAAAGACTGATACAGATATATTCATACATGAATTACAACAAAGTATTCTAATTTGTTATACTCGTATTAATGTTATTACAATATCTGCTACTATACTAGGATGATTGCAGACGTGTTAAATTTTTTTGACAACTTAATAATTACGAAACAAAACTTCCTGAAATTCGGGCTACCGGGATTGCTCCGAGATTTTGTTTTCAGATCTCGAAAATCCCGGAATCAATAAAATGCCAAAAATTAACAACCCTAGAACTGAGGTATTTCAACTTTATTTGAATCAGAGCAATCAGATTTATTACTGGTTTCAAACTTTATTGAACTTTAAGTATTTACAATTTTATAGCTATGCAAAGGTATGTCAAATGTTTTCACCAAAAAAATATTTATTTATTTTTCCTGCTTAGCCAGCAATAAATTCAAAAGTAAAACACTTTTTTTGAGTAACATTTTTATTTACCGTACAATGATTGTACGCTTCGACTGCTACAAAATATTGCATTCATATTGTTTATATCATATTTTACGTAAGACCACTCACCAATTGTGTTAATATACATACATACAAACATACTCGTACATATTTACATTTATTCAAGCCTGTTAAAGGGTTTTTGGGTTTATTTCACGTTTTGTACTCCGTGACCACATTTAAAACAGTAGCGCTTTGTTTCGATTTCTCTGCGATTTAAACTATTCACAATAGTGGCTGCCACTCCGATGCAGTGCACACAAAGGAAATGCCTTTCACACACACACACACACACACCTCAACTTGATGAATGTTGCTTTTAGACGTAGTGTATGTATGTATGTATGTACGTATATGTATATATTTTCATTGTTGTTGCTGTCCACTTTACAGTGAGCGATTGTTTGTTAAGCGCGCTTGTCGCTATGTTGTCCTACAGTAAAATCATTCTCCGTTACGAAGTTGTCACAAGCACTGACCATTGAAATTGAATTGAAAGTTTTCAATGCAACCTGAGTGTACGAGTGTGTGTCTGTGTGTGTCTGTGTGTGTGTGTATGTGTGTGTGTCCTTTCGTCTCGCCAAGCATCATTGCATCGCCGCATCGCCTTTCGACTGCTACACACACAATCCCCGCTTCGCTGTGAATTTTCGCAGCTTCCTGTGTACGTACGAATTTTTCGTCGATTCGTACTCCCACTACGCGGATTTTATTTGGGTGGCTTATCGGTTGGCTTGCCTTTGGCATTGAATTGATCGAGTAGCGAGTTAAGTTCTGGGTTAGGTGATTGGTTGCGGTTGATGTGTAACCCTATAAAACGGACGTTAAGTAAATATTGCGCTTGGCTAGCGCTTACGATTTTTTTTTTTGATTGGACTACACATCGTTGGTTGGCTGTGATTGGTTTTCCTGGTTTGCTGTTTTGCTGTTTTGCATTCTTAAGCAAAATCGTTGCGGAGTGATGTAGATTAAATTTTTTTCCAGATAGTTAACATGTAGTTTTGAAATTTCCTTTTTAAAAGCGAAAAATTTCGAATAAGAAAATATTAAATCGATGTAATTATCTATAAAGTGAAAAGCTTTATTTCACAACCGGCCGCCGTCTGTTTGGCTTCCTTCTCGTCGGATAATTGGGCTAAGCCCTACACCTTTTTCTCCATCGTAGTGTCGGTGAGTTTAGAGTACTCTCCCGCACTTCCTCGAGAGTTATTCTCCTCAAGAGTTCTCTTATCATGTCGGTGTCAGAGATTTCAATGGCTCTACGATAGCGCTAACCGCTGAACTATGTTTTCAGTGTGTAGTTCTGGAATCCAGTCTCGTCATCGTGGCTAGTTTGAAATATCTAACCGCTGTACGACATCAAGAAACGTTTCTTTTCAGAGCTCGTCCTCTCAACCGAATTTTTAAAGTAGAGTAGCGTCAATAGAACTGTGAACGTTGCTTCGCAAAGTTAAAAGTTGGTTCTTAATTCTCTTTCAGTGTGTCTCTATACACTTCCTAGAACTTTCTGTTCCCCGGTTGTTTTCTTGTAGGTTGAGAAGGGAATATTTTGACATTGCATTCGTTGGAGCCCAACCCCGCTTGGGTTACCGCTATCTCTTTGATGAACTTCACTATCTCCTGAATACTGTTATTATGGTAGTAGCTCTCTAAAGCGATGATATACTTCCGCGATGGCCACTGGGCATCTTTGGTGCCAGAGACCTAAACTTCGGAAGGTGCTGCCTTAGCTACGCGGACTGGTGTTGCCGAGGTTGCGTTAAAGAAAGTACCCTCCGGTGCTCTTTCACCTTTTAGAGTACGAAATACAGCGGTAGGGTTAGCTTGTATTTTGATAGAGTTATTCCGTTGACATTAATGTATTCCGATGAGGTGGAAACAATCACCAAAAAAAGGAGGCCTGGATTGGCCACAGGTGTGTTCTTGTTCTGACGGGGTTGTTCTTGTTCGAAGATAGACCTGACCAGCTTAAGAGGTTCTAGGTTAAATGAGACAGGTATTTTATGAGAGAACATTACAAATATCATGAATGTTCAACGTGCGCGAGCGAGGCAAATTATTATTTCATGGGGAAAATGAAGAGAATGACCATGGCGACCGGTCTAACTTCTGAGGCGACCAGGTGTTTGTGGGGAGGGATTCGCTTAAATATGGCCGGATAAACTTGCCTGTGGAAAGGCATCCAAAAAGTATGGAGTCGCATAATACCCTGGATTAGAGCGGTAAATCGTCGGGACGATACTCTAGGCAAGTTGATTGGAGGACCATCAGATCCACGGTTACTTGTAGAGAAAAATAACTCACCACTTCATCCTCATCCACGCGGCAAGGAAACCAACAATGCTAAATCATGTTTAAAAGATTAACGATAAAATTATAAAAAATCGATATTATTTGGTTTTTAAATAAAATTGGAAGTATTTCGTAACAGTCTACAACATATTTATAATAATGTTTTTATTTAAAGAGATATTTTAATTCAAGTTTTAAGGAACATCTTGTACCGTATTATATTAAATAATTGGTTACGAATATGGGCCTTTTTTTCTCAAAATGATGCGAATATATAAAAAAAAATCTTGGAATTATTATATAAAATATTTGTACTATTGCTTTTGGCGCCGGCAAGCATAAATTAAATAATCGCTTATAAACCTGATACGAAAAAAAGTGTGGTTGTGCTAAAAGAAGAATCACCTGTAATTAAAATTAATAATATTCTCTCACCAATTTAATGTCATTTGCATAATTGCAAAAATCAAATAGCATGTTCAAGTAAAATAAAAATTTGATTTTGTCTACATTTTCACAATTCCACTAATGAATAAGATGCTTTACGAGTATTTGTAAAACAGTGTCGCTCTTCTCATGAGCGTGTTGTATCCTCATTTAAACATTTATATTTAGCTTACACATTCGAAAGCGATAACATTGCAGTGCCTTTAACACGAATGTGCTTTATCGACTGCGAAATAAAAAAGAGGAAAAGCCGTAAAGCATTTCAAATAGATAACAATCGGTTGTAGGTATCCAATGAATTCGCTGGCCATGGCACGTTGGTCATTGAGCCAACAAAAAAGAAGAACACTATTAACGGATGCCAACAAACACCGATGCAAAAAAAAGCTGACGATGGTTAAATTTTTGGTTGAGTAACAACTCGGCAAGTATTGCCACTCCTTAATATCGAATTCTCATTTGTTCAAAAAGCGGCTTAATCGAATGACAGCAAGTTTTTTTTTACATACATTTTTATGAGTTTGTACTTTCTGCTTATAAATTATAGCGCACACACTTGAAAAATCTATTTGTCTTCTAGTTATTTGCAAATAAATATTCAGTAAAATATCGTTCATTCGCTTACATTAACTGTAGAGACCCATTTTTGTACTCTATACAAAATTTACAATGATTTAACAAAATTTTATAAAAATTTCGACCTTTTTAAAAATATAATTTAAAATTTTATCGATTATGTACCAATGTGGTAGTTTTGTAGCACATTCGAGTAGCTAGCTACAAATGACTGCTTTCTGATATGTTTTTACTGGCAGTTTCCGAAATTTAACGTACACCCGCGATTATTTTTTATGATTATTTTCAAAAAGCTGTATTTTCTTGAAAGTACCAGAAACTTTCCATTTATTACAATAAAATTGAATGGACTACAAAACTGCATATACAAAAAAATTTAACAATATTTTTTTAATTTTGAAATTTTGAAGAAATTATGGTTAATCAAATTGTCCAAATGCGCGAATATGTGGTGATGCTATAATTTGCGAACTGAGTGTATATATTGAGTTTACAGTAGCGAGAAAAAATATTATGATTAATACAATTTTTGTTTGCAATGATGTGTTTTGGAACAGTTTTCTGTTGTGGCCAAATGATTTGAAAGCAAATGAAAAATTTAATTTTTCGCCCGTAATGCTAATCTATTAATTTTTAAAAGTTTTTATTAAAACACAGTTAATTTTCGAATCCAATTTAAAAGCTTTTTTTTTGAAATTTGTTTGCAATTTTTTTCATTTTAAAGTTTTATAAGCCCTTCGGTGTACAAGCTTCAAGCGTCTCTATTTTTGACTTGTGAGATTTTGTCTATATAACAGCTGTTCAATAATACGGTGGATGGTAGAACGCCGAATAGAGCGTTGACGATGCCTCACTAGTTTCTAATTTGAATGGCCGCGAAAACATCTGATGTCATTTCATTTCGTTATAATTAGAGTGGCCATATTTTACAGTTTTGATGAAAGTCATATTATTGAAAATTTATAATTAAAACGAATTATTGAAGTTTTTTTTAACAATTGTTTCAATACTGAGCTTGTGAAAAGAAAATTTCAATAAATAAAATTCAAAATTCTAAAAGAAAGAGAATAATGGTCTCTTTTGGCGTCTACATGGGTCGTTGACTGCCCATGGCATTAAAAATTAATCATTTGTCGTGAAACGCTGTAGCGCTTGTTTTTAGTTTGTGGTCAGTTCCCTGTGGTGAGTTCGCTATCCGCGTATTGTATTTCAGCGAGAACACCATTTACTTTAATTTGGAAGAAAATACGCCACAACTCGACTAGAAAAATTCTAAAAGCAACAACGTTAACTACAAGCCACTAGAAACGTAGTTTTTATTATATTAAAATTGAATAGGTTGTTGAACTATGTACTAAAAAAAACGACAGCAATTCTGTGAAATGATTTTAAGATTTTTTTAATATCATACAACTTAAAAGTTTTAAGGCGGTTTTAACTGTATGACATCTAAATATATGTCACCAATTTCCGACAAAGAAAAATATTCCAAATAAAACAAATTTAATTCTTAAAATGCTCGCATCAGTTGAAAAAAATAGTCCCTCAAACTTGTTTCTTCAGTGGTCCGGCAAGGAAGTCACCTTGGTCCGATTGTGTTTTTATTTTTTATAAATGACTTACCTTCTGTAATAAATTATTCAAAAATTTTATTGTATGCTGATGATGTAAAGCTTTTTAGATCGTATCATTCTGTTGAGGAAAGGTCCTTACTACAAGCGGATTTAAATAGCATGGCTAACTGGTGTGAAGTAAATTTCATGCCACTAAACCTTAAAAAATGTAAAGTAATGTGCTTTTCTCGCAGAGCAGTTCAACCAGCTTCTTATGACAAATGTAACCATAACCTCGAACAAGTGTTTAACTTTGTTGATCTTGAAATTACAATGGACCACAAATTTAATTTTAATCTTCACATAAATGGTACAGTTAACAAAGCCAACGGTGTTTTTGCATTTGTAAAACGGTGGTCAAAAGAATTCAATGACCCATACATTACGAAGGCTCTTTTCACAACGTTAGTGAGGCCAATACTGGTATATGGATCTGTTGTTGGGTACCCGCGCTCTCAACATCATTCCGACCGAATATAGTCAATTCAAAAACAATTTCTGCTTTTTGCTTTAAGAAATTTTCGTTGGGATTCTCAGTACAACCTGCCGCCATATATAAGTCGTTTAAAACTCATTAATCCTCCTACACTTGCTAGTCGCAGAGAAATGCTAGGCATTGTATTTTTGGTCAAGTTACTGACAGGCTTGATGTCTAGCCCATCTCTTCTTGGCGAAATAAAACTAAACATTCCGGCCTCTTTTCCTGAAGACATGTAAAAGTAATTTTAAGTTAAATGAGCCACTCCGTAGTTTGTGTCAGGATTTTAACACTCACTCCGGTTCTTTTGATATTTCAGACTGACTTTTTTACTTAAAGAAAACTACATTTAATGCTCTTAATAATTGATACAAACATATTACTATTCGATCAGCCGAGAAGCATTTGTTCTGTAGCTGAACAGTTTTAGATCTCGACACTTAACAAACTTCTGAATTTCATGACTGGGCGCAGCATATGTATATGAAAAAAAAAGTTTTTTTTTACATATCCGTGCGTCATACGATTGCGCCCCTCGCGTCGATCGGGCGGGTATGGAGGGATAAAACCGTTGGGAATATTATTAAAAAAAAACACATACCCGGCTCAAAAATGAGACTCAACCGTCAGAATTATTTCACAAAATTGGCCTCAGTCAATGCACTATTGTGGATAACTTGTAGTTATATTTGTATTGAAATTTTTAGGACTGGAAAGTAGCTTGTGTTAAGCATTTGATGGACTGAACCACTGCAGTACTTTGAAGAAATCAAGTGAACCAATTTACGACTATGCTTCTAAAATATTTTCGCTCTTTAAATCCTTGCATCAACGTGCAATTGGAGTACACATCTTTCTCGCAAGCCACTTATAAAAAAAATGAAAGAGCTACACCTTTACAAATATTATAATATTAAAAGGAATTTTATAGAACACCCGCATACTTTTCCTCATCACTGTACAACATTCCTACTAATCGCTGTTTCGCCTGATATTTTCGCTTTTGTGAAGTTATTAATATTTTCAAAAATAAGTTAGCCAATAACAAAGAATTATGGCTTAATGTTATTAGATATTCGACTTAATACTTATATAAGTGTACATACATACATATGTATATTGTGTACACATCGTTGGCTTTGAGTGAAAATGTGCTTAATTCACTTTTAAACAAATTATTTTGATTAAATTTATTGTTTTATCTGTGACCTTGAGCCGGCTAACACAATACATTTAATTAAAATAGAAAGGTCGCCAAAAATATCATCCTAAAATTATTTTGTTTAAGAAAAGACAACGCAAATATGCATAATTGTTTTGGTATATTTTAGTTATATCAGCTTTTCACTTCAATTTAGATTTATCAGCTTTTCACTTCAAGCCATCGATATTGTATATGTACATGTTTGCATTTTTTTATTACAAAACTAGTTATAACTGACTACTGGTTGGGTGCGGTCATTTGCTGATTATGATCGATTTATTGAATTGAAGAATATGTTTGTATTCAAAACGAGATATTTATATTAACAAAGTAAATATATGCTTTCATGTCTAGTGAAAACACAAACATGTGTGTATGTAAGTATGAATGTATGCTTTGAAGACGTGTGCGCTGCAGTAAGTTAGACCGCGTTCGCCCAGCTCATCAATATACTCGTATGTATGTATGCTCTGTTCCAAAAACTATAGCATAACAATTATTTTTCAATTAAAATATCTTTTATTTCCTAATAAAGCACGTAAAAAATACATTTTTTAAACTTTATATGAAATGTACAATGATCGAAAGGAATTTCAACGCGTTTATGTACTTAAAATAAATTTAAAAATTTGTTTTGTAGCTCATTTGATTTTGATATCACACAGTGTATGTTTCCGGTGACTACATTAATTTTTGAAAATTAGTTTACTACCGCTCTTTCGCAGTTCCTGTCATATAAAAAAAAATGCGTTAAAAGGAGGAAATGCTGGCAAACATTTTTTTTCAGAAATCAGTGGTAATTTGTAGGCACTTGAAACTTCCAATTTATTTAAATAAAGTTGAATAAGCTACACAACTACATACAGAAGAAAGTTTAATTTCTTTTAATCGAAATTTTAAGGAAATTTTTAACATTTTGTAAAAAAAATTTAAAATTGTTAGTTATTGTTTTTCTTAGAGAATGAATGGATTCTTAAATGAAAAAGGCATATTAGTTAATTAAAAACAACAAAAACAATGTCGAAATTAGTCAATACGTTGTTGTGCTTTAATTTGTTGGAAACAGAGGGAATACTTGTACTACAAACAGATTTATACACACATACCGATATACATATAAATATCTATAAATATCTATCTAGCCACGTGTGGTTGTGTCGTAGCAAACAACACTTAGCGTCTCCTTGCGGGCATATCCTCACAGTGTTTTAATCAAAAGACGGCTTATGTGTGAAAGTTCAGTGGGAATTGGCCCAAATTAATTCCAATTATACAAATACTTCCATTTACATTTTCGGTATGCGAGTGCTGTACGTCAGATGAACAGTTAATACCGAAGACATTGCTTTAATACCCACAGCGCTCACTAATTTCCACCTACATTTGCTTTTCACCTTTCCCACTTCCAACTTCTACGCGCAACAAGTTGACTTTATTTAGTTAATCGCTCATGGCCTTCGCACTGTAGCTGTTGGATACACTTACGCCTCGGGACTCGGTCGAAAGTTTTCAGCATCGATTGTTGGTTGGGCAAAATTGCTGTGGGAATTTGGTGCAGTCGACTGCGTTTTTTGTTGTTTGTTTAATTCAAACACACCACTGTTTTGCGGTCGCAAGGCAAGGCGATGGCTGGCATGTTTAGTGGCGTTGCTGATTGTGGTTGGTGGTTTTAAATGCGGATTTTCTGCGTATTAAAATGTAAGTCATTGGAAATTTATATATACACAGATATACAGACATATGTGTGCATATAGCTGACGTTATCTGGGCACTGAACAACGTTGATACATGGCATTTAAGCGAAACCGTTTTAGAGCTAAAACACATTTGCATAGCATGACGAAGGATCCTTCAAAGGGAAATTTAAAAAAATCGACGTAGAATCAAAAATGCTATTAACTTTTTTGTAGTTAAATTTTACTTATCTTTTCACTGATTAATATCCAAGATAACCCTTGGAATCTGTGGATCCTTTAGAGATCCTTAAAAATAAAAATGTTCATTGGTAATGTTAAATTATAGAAATTAATTTTATTCAAATTTAATTAATTTTTTTTTGTAAAATTTAATTAATGCTCATACTATGATACAAATCAATTAAGGTATAACTAAAAAGCATATCCAATAGTTAATAGCAAAAAATTAAAAGAATTGCTTTTAAGACTTGAAAATAGCTCTCTGCTGCTTGAAAAAGCACTTTGTCAATGCTGACAATTTTCTTGAAGAAATAAATATGCGAGCATTTTTTTCTTGAAAGCTTAAGATTGATTTAAGAAATTTTAATATACATAAAAAAATTCGTTTTTTATTTCTTGAGTAAATTTTTCGATTTTCTTGCGAGCTGTGTATTAAGCTTTAAAAGGTAAAATAAAAAATTTTATAATTAAGATTAAAAAAAAAAACAAGTAATGAAAACTAAATTCGCGTGAAAACGAATTTCATATGTCCTCGCGATGTATTTTTGTAGGGGCGATGCCACGGACATTGTCAAAATGTCATAGAAATCCTGTTTCTTTGTTTAAAATCGCTGCAAATATTAAATTTAATCCAATTTGTTCCAAGAGATGCCGAAAAAAAAATGATGTTTTTTAATTTTTCCAAACTTCCGGTATATGGAAAGTAGGCGTGGTTATTGACCGATCTCTACTATCAATAGCAACCTAACCTGGCTAAAGAGGAATCTATGTACCAATTTTCATTTAGAAATCTCAAGTTTTACTAAATTTATCGTGTCCACGAACAGGCGGACAGACGGATGGACAGTGCTAAATCGATGCCACTTTTCATTCTGATTATTTTGGTATATACTCGTCTATTTGTCTATTTGTGTTTATCGCATAATTGTGGTTATCGCACCCTGTATTACTTCGTGCAATTTAATTTGAAGTGGTGTTGTGGGAAATTGAAAATTAAAACTATTCGAACTTTATTAGGACAGTTTTCTCAACTCGAGTACGGTCACTTCAGTACAAACACACAAAATATTTGCATATCAAAAGCATTCAGACGAGTGCAGGTAGTGAATTTTGTTTGCAATCGCTTCGCTATCGCATAACAATTAAGAAGACTGATGACACTGAACATTGCATTGAACATTGCATGCGACACAATAGTAACCACTACTAAAAACCAGCACTAAATTGCTGAATAAATCACTGTGTGCAAATATATCGACACCTGTGTATTGTTGTTGTTGTTGTGCACAAATTGCAGTATAAATGTCAGGCGGATAACAATAAAAGCGAATTTGTGGAAAATAAATTGAAATAGATTGAAACTAACGTAAATGTGCCTGAACTAACACAAACACACCAGATTTATACAAATATAATTGCACGTGGACATTCTGGAATAGTTTTTTATGTTAATTCACTTGATATACTCATAAACATACATATTTGCACATTTTCCTACATATCGCACCCTAAACCAAAAACAGTCACAACTCAAAAAATCTCAAATGTTCAGGAGAGGCAAAACAAACAGTCTCTACAATAATGATGATAATTTTATAATCATACTTTTCCAGTAAAAGAAAATAGTAACTACGAAAAAATTTCTGGAGCAGTTGGGGAAGTATTCCGTGAATTAGTTTATGTGAAAAAAGGATTTAAAATTTTTTTTTTTATTATCCAAGAGAAGTAAAAAATTTGATGTAAAAATGGTTGTAATATTTTAAACGTACTTTTCCAGTAAATAAGATAGTTACGATGAAGAAATTTTCGGAGCATGTTGGGAAATATTCTGGAAATAGGTTTATGAGATAAAAGTGATTTTAAAAAATTTTGAGTTGTGACGGTTTTTGGTTTAGTGTGCGATATGTACATATGTATGTATGTTATATATGTATGAGTTTGTATGCATGCATTAGTTTTATTAAGCTTTTATAAAAAATGAGTTTCCATTATATAACTTTTGTGCTCTGGGAATTGTATTGAATATTCAATGTTCTGCTCGTGCAGCAGTTACGTTTGTAGTATAATGGAAAATAAACTCACTTTGCCACTTGCCGTTGATTTGACATATCTAAATATGTATATAAGTTCAGTATGTATGTATGTAAATACTTATCAACAGAAATATTATTTTTATATGCAAATTGAGGAAAAACTATGTCAACAATGGCACCGGACTGTGAAACTTATTGATGATTTTAAAACTTATTGTTGGATTAAAAAAAAAAAATGCGAAAGTGAATAAATAAATAAAAAGTTGA
Source organism: Philophylla caesio (assembly GCA_963971545.1). Classification (NCBI taxonomy): domain Eukaryota; kingdom Metazoa; phylum Arthropoda; class Insecta; order Diptera; family Tephritidae; genus Philophylla; species Philophylla caesio. The sequence goes on along the minus strand of OZ020606.1, from coordinate 116,370,923 downwards.
TTTAAAGCAGTTTAAAAAATAATCATTCGGCCAAACACTGAGCTAAGCGAGTATAGTTTGGTGCTTAAACTATAATTATTCATTAAAGAAAGGTAAGTAACTTGCACAATACCAAGAAGTAGCTTTGATGCTTCAGAAATGCAAGTGACAAGTTTAAATGGAATTTCTTGCAGCCAAAATGAAGCTAGAATTTAATTTAAAGATATTTCATCAATTTTGTCTTTTGACTTGTCTTTAACTTGAAAAAAATTGCGCTATATTAATGAAAGTATTTTTTTATGTGCCCTAAAGACAAGTGAATCAGCGAAATCGAAACCTTGTTAAGCCTACCACAACAGCAAATAAAATCTTATTTTGTAAAAAGCTGTAAGCCTCGAGAGGTAGGCAATGAAAGTCAGACTTCGTGCCAACAAAAATATAATTAAAATAATGGCAAGTAACAATTTTAAATATCTGAACCTTATTCGGCAAAATCAAAGTACCGGTATCATCATCGGCGGTATTGAATGGTAGTCAAACTATACAAGAAGCGATAACTAGTCATTCTTGTCAAACATGTTGCGACTGTAGATTCAATCACAACGGCATATCATACCTCATAATATCAAATTACAACGCACCGCATCATATCAAATCGTAATTTCGTACCACATGACACCATACCACGTCACATCACATCACATCGCTTTACATTACATCGCGTTATACCACATCACATCACATCACTACTCATCATCATTTACCACATAAAATCATATCACATCACATTATATTACATCACATCATATAGCATCACATCGCACCACACTACATCACATCACGTTACAACCGCATATACCGTCACATCATATTATATCACATTACATTATATCACATCACTTTAATTAGATTCGCATCTCATCATATCGAAACATCATATAAACACATCACATCATACTATGTTCATACATCACACCATGTAGGCACGATTCATCACATCACATCGACACATCATACTATATTGTCACCTCACTTCATATAGGCACATTGTACCATATTGTCACATCCAGGGCTGCTCAACAAACGAAACGATACCATTTTGTTTTGTTAACGAGCAAAATTAACTTAACGAAATGAGTTTGTTGCGTTTCGGCGCCATGTTATCAAAACGAAATCAAATCGTTAATGTTGCAACGTTATAAAATTTCCATTTTCGTTAATTTTAATGTGCCTAAAAGTATGCAGCGCTTCTGTTTGCGCCTGTTTGTGACGAGTGAATTTCCAGCGTTTTTCTTAACGTTTTTCTTAACGTTTTAACGTTAACGCCAGCATTTCGTTTCGAATAAAAACGTAATGAAATTTATTATGATAATTGCTTTAACGATAATATTTTGAAATGTTTCAACCGAAACAAGAGAAAACATTTGGGAACGGTTAAATTTAACGTTAGAATGCATCCTTGGTCACATCAAAGCATATAGACACATCATATCATCATCAACATATCACTTGTTTTTTTTGTATTAACATTTTTTTTTGCATTCTGTATAACAAATATAAGTAAATAACAGGAATATGTATTCTCCAGTGAGACTATATATTATAAAAGTATAACTAACATTAGGTCTTTATACAATATTTTACTTCGTTATAATATTTTAAAATCGAGATGGCAAATCAGGGACATGACATCTTTTTAGTCTTCTTAATGTTTTACTATTGTCGAGTAGATTAGTAGCTAATTCAGTTTCGTATTATCTCAATCTTTGTAGATAGTTTTGAGTTAATCTGACGATTTCTTCCCTGACAAAAGAAATTTTGAGGTCTTGGTGAATGGCATAGTTGGTGACATATCACGGAGCATTAGCAGTACTTCTTAGGACCTTATTTTGATAGCGTCGTAGTATTTCTATATTTGAATTACACGCAGTACCATTAACATATCACAAACACTTAGATAGTATAATCACATCCAAAGACAATGTCACATTACAGCACATCAATAAATCTCGACAAATAAAATTATATCGCACATCACATCACCATATCGCATCGCGTCGCATAACATAACAAAACATATAGTAATAACTTAACATTATATAATATAACGTAAAACAATATATAACATAACGTAGCATAATATTACAAAACATAACATAACATAACCTAACTTAACTCAACTTAACTTTACTTAACTAAACAAAAGTTTATGATAAATAACATTCGTGTAGTTATTTCGTTTCCTTCGCACTCAACGAGTGAACAGAAGTTTTTTCTTCAAAAGTGCGCAACACGATGCCAAAAAAAAAACAAAAAATATGTGGTGATTTCCGAAATAGTACTATAACTTCTACCGCTTGGAGTATTGTTGTTTTATCCTAATAATTTTCCAATAAACCAATCGGCCTTAAAGCTCAAAAAAAAAAAAAAAATTAAAAAAAAAAACCAAAGCAAAAAACCATAATACCAACCATAAGTTTAACTGTTCCAAAATCGGCACTTAATTATATCAAAATTTAACTTTAAAACATTTATTTATACATATATTCTTATTATGTATAATAAAATTTGCTAAAATAAGTACGAAAATTAAAAAGTTGTTCGTTGATTTGATTGATTTGATCCCGAAAATTTATCTTTTGTTGCATCATTGAATTCTTTCGAAGCGAAATGAGAAAGCTGCTTAGAGTACCAGACTTGAATATCATTTTACTTTAGTCAAATTAAATGAAAGTTTTGCCCAACACAATTCTTAGATTTAATCCACTAGTTGAAAAAAAAAATAAATTATTTGATTTTTGAAATGAAGTTCGTCTATTAATTTCCTTGTCTAGTTACTGTCAACTGTATTTGTATTTGTGAACAAATACATTCTTACATTGCAAATTTATTTCCTTTGCTATTCGATAACCTCCTTTTATAAATGTACAAGTAAATTTTTTTTTCCACCGAATTCGCCTACGTACTCATGCTCGCATGTATGTAATTAATACTGAGAAATGCATCTACCAACACGAAAATCCATTGCATTGTGGCTCGTTTGCAATACACACTTGCATCTAAATTTAATCCGATGAAGCTGATGCATTTATATCATGGAAGTTCAATTTCCTGCAAGTGCATTTCGCTACATATGTATAATGGGGATCTGCTAACGAACGAATGCTAAAAAATTACGAATGCAGGTTTACTTACAATTACATACATTTCTTACTAGGCTATAGTACGAGTAAGTAGTTGCTCTACACCTGACGTCCATGTTGTAATTAAGTCTCAAACTCTTGCTCTTGCAGTGATTTATTTTTGTAATCGTTTTAGTTTTGGGTTTTTGTTGCTTTCTCTTTTTAATCTATAACTTAACTTTCATTTCTTCTTTCAGTCTTCGTGCGCGTGTAAATATTTTTTTCTTTTGGAGCTGATTAAGCTCAACCATTTCACTTGTCACTCCACTCATCTTCCACATTCGCCTCCTTAATTTACTTGCACAGTCAGCTGGTGCTTAGTTTTCTCTTGCTTTCATACAAACATACATAAGTATGTATTAACCACCTACTTATATTGCTACATTTCTAGCGCTGTCAATCATTCGACCACTTAGTACTCTCACTCAACACTGCGCACCCCGTCACTCCGTCTCTTAGTTGTGTGCCACACACAGTTTATAGAGTAAGTGAGAAAATCGATTTCAATTATTTCATAACCGGCAACAACCACAAAAGAAAAAAAGAGAAGAAATTGCCAACAAATCACTGCAACAAGAAGCACAATAATTAATGTGCTCAATTCAGCAAAACTACTGCGAAAATGTACATACATATATTTAAATTGATATACTCGTCTATATAGTTTTAGTACGATTTTTGTGTCGATACTCAGTAAAGAAAGTTGAACGGTTAAATCGGAAATGAGTTTGTGTTAAGAAACGTTAGAAAAGTCTTCTATTTTTATTGAAATAAGAAAATTGAGAAATATTTTCTGATGAATTTAAAATAGAAATGTTAGCTGAGCTGGCCGGTAGAGCGTTCTTAAAAAGCCCACCACAGACATGTAGAACGCAAGCAATGCTGAAGAGAATTGCTGGCCGTTAAGTTAAATATCGTAAGCTTTCTATATTAACAACTCGCGACTCACTACTGTGAATGAAATCTCTGACTTAGAATTAATTTTTGATTCGAAATTTACGTTTCTCAATCACTTAAATAACATCATCGCCAAGTCTTATTCTACCTTTGCTTTCATTCGACGTTTCGGTTCTGATTTTACGTGCCCATACACTTTAAGGGTACTAAATATTTACTTCGCTTGTGCGATCTAAGTTAGAGTATGGAGTATTTATATGGAGGCCATATCACCGTTGTCACATTAATAGACTAGAAACCATTCAGAAGAAGTTTCTTCGTTTTGCTCTTAGATCGATACATTTCTCTGATCCGATTCCATCGTATAGTGCATTGATAAACTTAAAATCTTTAGAAAATAGGAGCAGTATACTTTCAATCTGCTTTGTTTTTGATGTTGTACGTGGAGTACTCGACTGTCCAGTTGTCTTAGAGAGTATTTATTTCCATATTCCTCAAAGAAACTTGCGAAATAATGATTTGTTCTTCTTGGAGTGTGTTAGGACTGTTTATGCATTTTATGCCCCTTTATTTAGAACTTTGAAAGAATTTAATCAAGTCTCAAATTCTCTCGCTTTTGATTTTTCGTTAACTAGGCAAAATTTCAAATTATTATTAAATGAATTATTTAGATAAACCTTATTGTGAATAACTATTTGTATTCCCCTAGTCTTATATAGTCTGTAAGAAAGCGTGTATTTTTTAGACTTTATAAATAAATAAATAAATAAACTGTGAATATAAAACAGGATGTGTGTATGTATGTAACGTATGGACTCCTAAACGGCTGGGCCGATTTTGATGACATTTTCAGGGAATCTTCAGAATATTAAGGCGGGTGACACTGTGAAGTCTGAATTATACTATATGCGTATTTTTATTTTTTTTTTTGCTTTTTTTATTTTATTTTATTTTCATTTGAAAGCCGTTGTCACGTTTTTCAAAACGAGATATCAAACTCTTAAATCGGTTATGTAGTTCCGGAGATATTTACAAGAAACCAATGTTATTAATGATCCAATATCAAAATTTGTAAACTTTCGAAATGTTGCATTCAAAAATCCGAGTTTTCGGTTTATTTACAAAATATTCTATATAGGTATTAGTAAGAGAAGGATAAATGTCTCTGCGAAAAATTTATCAAATAGGCGGCGCTGGAGTCGAGTTATTTATAAAAGTCGTGGTACTGAACCGATTTTGATGGAATTCATGTTGTATTCTACTTGATAAAAAATATAATTTAATTTTTTTTCAATTATTTGCTTCATAGCGCTGGAGTCGAGATATACAGAAAAATATACATCTTAACTGGGACGACGAAATATTTAAGTTGGAAAATCTGCTATAACTATAAAGAAAAGTAGGAAGCTACGAAAACGAAAACGAAGCTTAGGTGTTCGTTTTAGTCTCAACATTAAATACGTGTACAACAGAGTTCAAAAAGTATTTCATATACTACTAATAAATTTTGGGCGGGACGAAGTTCGCCAGGTCTTCTAGTTGTTTATACAACAGAACCTAAAAGCCTTGACACACAGCAACGCTTACCCGGATTAAATACCGCATAAAACCGATTAAAATTGAACCCTGACAGTTGACAGCAATGCGCGTTTATGATATTTGCACACATCTATTTTTTTTTGTTTTTATGCAAATGTATAAAATAAAAAAAGTATAAGTAGATAATTATTGCCATCAACTAAAAAATCTTTTTGTAAATTTGCTTTTAAGGCACGTACTGTCAGCCTTCAGCTTGAAGGAAGCATTTCTATATACATACATCCTAATTGAGAGAACTTTTTTGAACGTTTTACTATGCTTATACTCGTATTATTACCAAAAAATTGCATTAACATTTTTATTTCATATAAATCAAATTGTGTAGTGTTTCCATTGCAAACTACTTCTACCCTCTTAAATTTTGAGAAATAAAATGAAACTGAAAATAAATAATTTTTTCCTGTGTTTGGTTTGAACTTTGAAATCGATTCTCAACGTGATTTTTGTGCATATTTTCACTTATGAAAGTTACAGAAATCAATATAATTATTCATGTCTTTGGTTCACATAGAAAAGTTTTCCATACTTCACAGATTGAAAGGTGAGATAGGTTTCACACAATCGTGCACGCCAATTGCAAAAATATGGTTTTCATAAAACGCGCTTCGAAGTTTTGATAAATTGAAACGCACTTGACTATTACAGGAATTTTCGTCGACGCACTTGTCTATTACCTGAAAAATCTTTTGAACCACTTCGCAAATAAAGCTAATATTTTATAAAGTTTTGGAAGAGATTAAGCAAACAAAGAAGAAATCGTTTTTTTTCGATTTAAATGATCCGATACACTTAAACCATAAGTAAATCGTTATTTTACATATCTGACAAGAAACAAATTTTATTGCTAATAAATATTATTATTATTAAACTCTGTTTATTACACATTTTCTAACTGCAGTTTACTTTACCTTTGTGTTGTAACTTGAAAGCGTTAAATAGCTGCGCATTCGTTTCAGTTCTGTTTAACTGGGCCACCGTTATGCCGAGGTCGACGAATTTTGTTCAGCGATATGAAATTTTTTACACCATTAATAACATTTTCCAAGTAGGGAATTAACTTCCATTTGACGTTGATTGTCGCCTTTTTACTGTATGTATATTGGCACTTAGAAAAAAAAACAAAAAACAAATAATCGATGAAATCAAACACAAGTTTTGTTTTAAGCAAACTTTCTTAAAATGAGGCGAAACGACCACTTTGTAGCTATAATTAGAAGCATGAGTGAGTGGACAAATATAAGTTTTAATACCTTCTAACCTAACCTAACGGCTACTACTGAAACACACTAAGCAAATGATTTCGAATATATGTATCAATATAATCAACTTTTCGAAATTTTCCTTATGGAACAAACAGACAAAATTCCTCCACAAAATAATCGCACAATCGCTTGAGCATCAGTTCGAATTAAAATTATCCACGCTCGAAAACGTATATGTAAAAAGGAAATTAATTTTAGTTGGACGGATGACAGAGACTTATGTCGAAGGTAGTGCGAGAGTGAGTGGAGGCTTTGGTTGGGAGTAGCGCTCTGTCGAGCAAATCCCAATTTGTATGCTTAATGCTTTTTTTTTTTTATACACTTCCACTTAATTATTCTTGTGCTGCGCTCGATTTAAACTCATTCCATGCTTGTGCATATTATTATATAAATTCGTTGACAAACTCTGTATCCATATAAATATTTCCGTAATGGCGACTGACAACTGGCAACAACAAGTAAAATTATTCACCTGAAAGTGGAAAAGTGTGGAAAGTCGGGCAGCTGTTCGCGGCTAACGACCACAGCTGCGCCTTTTCCAACTTCATAACAGGCTGAGTAACTGGGGACGTCGTGCTTCGCGTTGTTTTCCGCTCTGATATTTCGACTACTTAATTATACTTGCCACATGCAAAATTTATGTATGTAAATGCACTCACTCGTCCAGGTTGATCATTGATCAAATATTCCACACGAATACGTTTTTAAATAGCTTTACGAAATTTTAATGAATTACGCATTTGAACGAAATTTGCCGGAAACAACGAGACTGCACTTAAATTTAAAAAAAAAAAAAAATTTAGTAATTGTTGCCGTCAACATGTTGAGTGTTGCTGCGTGCCTCCCTCGACTGGCGGCCAAGGCGAGTACGCACTAAGGCTAACACTCGCGTAAGATTTAATTACACAAATCCACCAAAAAGCCTGCATGTGACAACGCATAAGTGCAAAGGTAGTTTTTTTTTTATACTTTTTTTTTTGCTTCGCTTTGGTTTCGCTAAGGCAGCGACTGTTTATGCTTCAATTATGTTTATGACGCCGCCCCCTTTGTGGGTGCCACTGTGTTTTGCCACTCCCCATTTCCTCCTTCTTCCATCTTTTTGTTGATCATTATTCTTTTTAGTTGCTTCAGTTATCCACCTCACTCCGCTCAACCGCTTGACGGCAACAAAATTTTTGAAGTTTCGTGTAAAAATATTTACAAATGACAGTTGTGCTGGTATTTCCCAAGCGTGTGTAAGAAGTCTCTAAGCTTTGAAAAAGAAAAAATGTATTATTCATGAGCAAGCAAGTACCTACACAAGAATATGAAGACACTGTGAAAATGTTTATGGGTTGGGCGTCTACACTCGCAAAATAACGATTTACCATTGTTTAGTGGTAATTATTCTCGTGAGCCTTCTTTCCAATAAAGTAAGAAATTCTTAATTATCTAACTAAAGGTACAAGATTTTCTTTTCTACTTAGTTACCTTGCATTTGTATACACCAAAAAAAAAATAATAAAAAATAATGAAAACAAAAAACACTGCGTGACATTAAAAAAAATGGGTCTGGCCCAGTAATGAAAAACTGCATATTCGAAATTTCAAATTTACCCTCAAAGTTCACCTATAGTCAAGCAAGTGTTTCTCGAGGGCAACATTTTCTTTTTATATCTTTCATGGAAATGGTATACGAGTATTAACTTTGATTCGATGTTTGTAAATACCAGAACGATAAGAGTTGGAACCATCAAAAAGTATACCGATATGATCACAGTGACGAGCTCATTCGATTAAGCCATGTCCGGCTGTCTGTCTGTCTGTCCGTCTGTTTAAATGCGAACTAGTTCCTCAATTTTTGAGCTATTTAAATGAAACTTGGCAGTCAGGAGCCTTTTTATATTTTTTTACACACTGGTCTGAATCGACCAAATCGTACGACTATAAGGAGCCCATTGTTCGGATATTATATTTTGCTTCATAACTCTTTAATTTAAGCAGCAAGATGCTTTAAATTTTGCGTAAATGTCCGGCTATTCTAAGCTCTATAGAAGCAGTGAAAACCGTAAAAATCGCAATTACGATTGTTCAGATATTTTATTTAGCATGAAAACCCCTTTTTTTAAGTAATTAAAGACTTGAAATTTTACAAATTTCACAAATTTTAGTTATTATTAGAACTATTTTAGCAGTAAAAATCATTAAAATCGGATAACATTAATATTTAGCTGCGATACAACAAATAGTTCCGATATTGCATTTTGCGCCATAACTTCGCTAGAGATTTGAAATTTTCCACAAATATTAATTATTATTGGGCATATATCTCCCATACATTTCTTCCATTCATGAAAGGTATGAAATTTTTTTTTTTCTTGTTGCTTATAATTTTAACACTACTGAACCATTATTAAATTTTGCTATATTATTGGAAGGATAATATATGTAAATACACTTATAAAGGAATGTAACGTAAAGAATTTCGATATAAAAAGATGATGTGCTTGCTATAAATATTCCATAAAATACACATTTTTAACGATTTTTTTCGATTTTATGTCTGTTTGAAAGGTTTTTTCGGTACCAAACCATAAATAATTGCCCACAAACTATAAAACTACATTCAATTTAAATTTGAATGTGAAACTTTCGTACGCTTAATTTTGTCTTCGGTAATCAACTTTGAAAGTTCTTACAATTTTATATTATTATAATAAATAATTATTATTTGCCGTTCAAACGAATGTTTAAGTTCTCATGCAAAATATATAATGAGTCAAAAAAAAAAGGAATCAAACCTTTCGAACAATTAAAACATGTTAGTAAAACGAAAGTAGTTTCAATAAACTATTTTTGTGATTAAAAAACAAATTTTTGACAACCGGTTTTAATACGAAAAACTCAAAGCGACGTTGCACAGTTTAAGTGTTTTGTTATAGTAGATTTTGTATTGTAAATTTGTTCTTGAATGTTAAATTATTTTATTTAAATTTACGTTTTAAATAATTAAGCAGAATACTATAACATTTTCTAGTTAGATTTTATAGTACGAAGCATGAGTTTTCAACAACAAGTCTGATATTTTCTCAATTCGATAATAGTGACTGGGTTGGAAGGATTCAACACCTTTTGTTATTTTGTTAGAAATTTTCCAACTTTGCGTGCCCAGCGTACGCTTTGGCACTTTAAACCACATCCATTAGAAACAAATAAATTTCGATTCCAAAAAAAAACTGTTTTTAAATTAATAAAAATGTAATAATAACATATGATGGATATTAGAAATTGGGTATGATAGCAGTTTATGTTAATGTGGCGGCAAAGAAGTGACAATGAAACTGCCTTTTATTGAGTCATAATTGAAAATAATATTTATAAATAATTTTTTTTTTGTTCGCAGATTTTTTCTTCCATTTAAACGTTAGCTGGATATTTTTGAATTGTCATTTAGATTTCTTGAATTTTCCATACACTCAAAGCGGTTTCGGTTTTACACATCAATTACGTAGGCTCCTCACACAGGTAGCAAGATCGAAAGAATAATTTCAGTTTTTATTTAAATTTTGTATATCGCTTAGTTAAGAATACCATCAGTACAATTCAAAGTACAATGACAAAATGTTTTTGAAACTTGAGCTTGAAAAAGCTTGCTACCACCTTTTATATGTATATGCATTCATATTTTTAACGTGAACATTTAAAAGTGTGTAAAAGAGAACTGACTGACAATTCAAAGAGCACTATTTAATTCAGCATAAAATTAATTTTAAAAATATTTTCTTATAAAAAATAAAAATATTCACTGAAAGACAATTTTGATTGGAATAGTCCAGGCAAAAAAGTCTAGAAAAAGTATTAGAAACTAATCCCGCTGTGAACGAGTAGGTAGCGGTGCGTGCTATAACTAGATATGCCGCTGGGTTCGAGGTTTGGATCTCAGCCAGGGCAAGTCACCCCTCGGCAGGCAATGGCAAACCTCCGAGGGTAGTTCTGCCATAAAAAAGCTTCTCATAAAATACATCTGAAGTTCAGAGTCGGCACAAAAACTTTAGTTCCTTCCATTTGTGGTAGAATGGAAATACGCACACCATAAATGGTAGGAGAAGTCCAGCCAAACACAGAGCAATAGCTATATTGTAAGCGCCAAAGTATAATTTTTATTTATCCCGAAATAGTTCTGTTTAAGTCACACGCATGATTATTATGAGCAGGTCAACAAAAAATTCTCATCAATGGTAAATTTGTTTTCTTATTAATATAAGTCTCTCGTTACAAACGACAGCACTCTCTTACAACGAAATATACATCCTGCTTTAAAATATTCTTATACTACCATAAAGAAACTTTCATACAACTTTGAGTATTCAGCTATTGTGTATTCAACTAAAAATTAATTTACAAATGTAAGGCCATCATTTAATAAAAATCACTATTCGCAGAGTTTCACATCTAACACGTGATGATTTGTTGTACACAGCTACATTTTAATTCCAGTTATTAAACTACTCAAAATTTCAACGCTAAATTATTGCTTTCACTTTTCCCCCCTGCTGTTTGCATGTGCCAAAATAATCATAGAGCTAAATCTCGGTTAAATAATTTTCAAAAATTTCATAGCACTTATTTCCGTAAGTGTTCATTTTTATTGGTTAATTCAAAATTAATGTCTTGTGTTAAATGCAAATGCTGTGACTGCCACCACTCCGCTTGACAATCAAAACTTTCGCAAGCATTCCAATCTCTGAACAAAATGCATATTTATTGAAAGCATATAATTTTATTGTTTCTTGAGATATAAAATCTGCGACGTATTTATTTACACATCACACAAGCACATACACAAATGTACTCTAATTGTGTTTTTTATGCGGTACATGTGTTACTCAGAAGGTCGCATAAACAAAATTCGCATAAGAAAGTGCTTCACATTCATACAAAAGAGGAGAATTCGTTCTAGAATTTTCAAAAAACGAATAAGAAAAAATTCAATGAACTAGTATTAAGCAAATCGAAATAAATTTTATTTTATTATAACATATCTTATTCTATTTAAAATAAAACAAACGAGTTTGTTTTAAGCATAAGTTAAATGAATAACACTGCAACCGTATTTAATAAAATATTAAAAAAGTATTATTACAATAAATTCACGAATATTGTAAGCACACGCAAAATGGAAATGGCGAATGAAGTATTGGAAAATAGCTCGTCGTGTTACTCGTAACTCTCTATGCCTCTTTCACACTAAGGAAAGTATTAGCTCTAAAAAAGAAAAATAGCTAAAGCGAAAAAATAATTGTTTGAAAAACCTAATTATTTCAAATTCGCTGAAATTCAAATGCAAAAAATCGCATAAAGAATACCTAAAGGGGCGTACAAACATTGCCTTAATTGGGGCAATAAGCAAATTGTCTTCTTATATTTTGAGTGGATAAAATTTACGAATTGACTTTATTCGACGCCGTCGGAACGCCGCATAAGTATATCTACTATTGTTTTAGTGTTTGTGCGCTGGGGCGTATGAGCAACTTTATGTTGACAAGTCAAGCTAACACTCGCATACAATAAGTTGAATTTGAAATGCTTTTTATATTTTCTAAGCTATTTAACCGTTTCGATATTAACAACGATTCAAGAACTGTTAAGTAAAGTCGCACTCTGCGCTCACATTTAACAAAATGCAATAACATAAATGTGTAAATATAATTGCTTTCGTAGCCTATCCTAACGCCAGCTGGTAAGGTAAGGCAGCTTTGCTTAATTGGTTTAATTCTATGTAATACGATTAGCAAACACAATACGCTCAAGACGCGCGCAGCCTCACACCCAGCATCAGTGAGCACTGTGGCGCCACCCTGTAAACTGGCAAAACTTTCTGCAAGTTCAACATCTTACACGTTTGAGCGGATATTGTCTTTGTACTTGTTTATAATGTTGTTGTTGTTTTTTATTTGCGCTTTTTTCATAGCAGCTTTGCAGCAAAAGTGTCTGAAATTCGCAATTGCGATTTCCTTTCACGCCTTTTGTAGTCAATTACACGGATTAAGTTGTATTTTCTTTTGAAACTTGTGGCTGGGCCTTTTCTTGCAATGCACCCTACTGCTTGACTTAATATTTGCTGTTGTTATTGCTCGCCATTGCTTGTTTTTTAACTCCATCTGTTCCGCATACAACATACAAATGGACAAATTGTGTTAAGACTTAGTTGTGCTTTTGTTGTTACATTTGACTATGATAAAGCGTTGCGGGTGGGAGTAAAGGAGTGTTATGAAGCAATTGAATTTGATTTTATACTTTCGTGGCATATTTTTACTAAGTCTGTGAAATATTTTAATTCCTGGCTACAATATATCGAAAACCATTGCAAATAAAAATTATAATTAGTTTCCGATTTTTACAATAAATTATTTGTCATGTTTTTAACAGAAATAAATTAAAAATCCAATATTAACCGTTTTAAAAATTTCAAAATAAATATTATAACAAAATAATCTCATTATTTTTAATATTAAATTAGTTGGTAATCTTCCATTTAAGTTAATAAGTTGGACAATATTATTATTTTCATTATTTTTTGATTAAATTTTCTTGGACTGTTTTGTATATTTTTTGGGGTTTGGTTATTTGTAGAGAACGACCGAACTTCGGCTTCGGCTTCGGCTTCGGCCATGTTCGGCCACAAAAGTTCGGTTCGGTTTCGGTTCGGCTTCGGCCAAAAAAAACCGAACTTTGGCCGAACATATGCCAATTTTTAATAATTTAAGAATTGTACAAAGTTTTAGTTTTAATATCTTTCTATTTAAATGTGATAAATGATTTGCATGATACTGATATGCTTTGCAGTAATAATACTGAAAGAAATTATTCATTAAATCACGAATTGGAAACTTATCTTAATGAACATTTACTGCCAAGAAATTGTAATATCTTTGAATACTGGTATCAAAGCCCATATTTTCTATTGAAAAAAATTGCTTTAAAATATGTGTCTGCTACTCCATCTAGTGAGCAATTGTTTAGTGCTGCAGGTCAGCTTTATACCGATAGACGGAATCGGTTGCAAGGTGAAAATGCCGATAGGCTATTATTTTTGCATTACAATATAAAACTATTTGATTTCAAATATTAGCAATTTAAGTTTTTTGTTAACTTTACTATAATACATTAGTATGTTTAAGTTATGAACTGAAATGGTTGTGATTTTAACCAATGTACCTTTTTTAAAAATTAAAATAAAAGTATAAATATAGAATTTTTAAAACTCATGATTATTTATTATTTTGGACCTGGAAAATGTTCGGTTCGGCTTCGGCCAAAATTGGCCGAAGTTCGGTTCGGTTCGGTTCGGCCTTGAAAATCCATGTTCGGTCGTTCTCTAGTTATTTGATATCTGCTTTATTCTATTTTTTGTTTTGATTTTGTAGATAATATTTTTTTATAATCAATTTAAATTTTATTTTATTTTTTTATACATTTTTTTTTGTTAGGCTTTAATATGATATCAACCAGCTTTTCAACAACTACCACAAAACTTATAATTAAATAAAAATAACAAACATATTAAAAAAATTATTGTTATGTTGACCTGAAAACGTAATATGTTTTCTTTCGTTCGTCTCGTGACTTCGGCTATGGCTAAAAATCAAGCCCAGAAAATTTGGTCCACTAATATTGTCTTCGCAATTTTTGTTTTATAATTTACGAGAAAAAAAAACAAATTTTTATGAAAAATAATCAACTTCAAAAATCCGAGAACTGCCTTTTTCCATGTTGTTTTTAAAAGTTTTTTATTTTCCCTTCAAAACTGTAACTTTAAATGTTACAAATAACCAGAAATAAAATAGAATAAAATAATCGACCTTAAAAGCAAAATTTAAGGTTTTTTTTTTTGTTTTAATAACTTTTAATAAATAAATACTAATTAAAGTTTTTTAGAACTGATTTAGTTTTTAACAAAAAATTTGCGAATTTAAATTGTTTGTTATATACAATTTTATTACCTTGAAACTTCGTCAGAAACCTCGAGCTTGCCTCTTTTCATATCTACATCTAAGCTTGTTAGCAGCTGCCGGAAATGTGTTGTTTTAGATCTATTCGCTTCTTGATCGAATTGATTTTGTGACAATGCTGTGAAGGCGTCTCTTTTTCTCTGCTACTCCTTGCATGAACCCAATGATTACTTGTCCTCCTGGAGCGCTTGTAAACATTCGAATGAGGTATTAATGAGATGAGATTCTAAGATCCACTGAATCTGTCGCTGAATTATGTCTTATTTATTTTATTCCATATTTTAAATTCCATTTTATATATTTTTATTTTTTTATTTTATTTGAATTTGAAGCTGGTGTTACGAGTATATCGAAATATATTTTAATTCGATTTATTTGCATTTTTTTTTGAAAAATCAAGCTAGTAAACCCGTAACAAAAGAAGAGACCAAAAAAAAAGTAAGTAATGCGTAATTTTCAAAACTTTTCTCTTAAAAATATTATAAAAGTTCAAACTTAAGCATTCATTAAACCGTTTTGTAAATTTCGCTCGTCTTTTTACTTGGCAGCCCGACACTTACATTATATCAATTAAATCACTCTAAATCTCACTGCATATGTGCAATGATGCATATATCAGTTGTTTAATTAATTAAGTTGAAGTCGAGTTTTTAACAGGTGGCAACCCTTTAACATATACGAGTATATAGTTTGAAAATAAAGTGTTTTCAAAACCATTTGAGTTGTAAGTCTTAGCGTAAACATAGATTTGATGTTTTAAATAATTTAAATTAAACTTAGTAACGAGTTGGCAACGCACATAAAAAAGCTCAAAAGTATTCTAAATATTGAAATATATGCATGTAAGCTTTCTAAAGCTCTTTTAATATGAAGTGTTTAAGTAAGTTGAATTCAAATATTTGTGTAAACTTTTTTTCGTTTGATTTTGTGCATTTGTGGTGGACCTCCAACAATACCCAATTTCACGGCGAGCTCTGTCCATAATTTTTTATTTCCGTCTTACCTTGCACTGTTCTTGAAGCATTATTTTTGGCAAAAACCAACTTACTTGTCCATTTTGCTTGTCATTACATCAACCAGGATTGGTGTAACTGACCGAATTACAATTGTTTCCTATTTGATTGTCTATACCTTTGTGTCTTTTTTCATAAAAAATATGTTTCTGCAATCTTTGCGTTTTTACGTTTAACAATGATTTTTCACATACACAGCTTTTCAAACTGTTAATCAAATTCGGCTACTGTATTCGATCGGCGATACGATAGTAAATAATTTCCAAACATGAAGCGTTGTTTGAGGTTTTCTCTGAAATTTGTTTTCAATAATAAAAATACCTTGTTGTTAGTTAAAAGAAAGCGTGAAAATTTTCTTCAATTAAGTAACTGCTTTATTTATTGTTCAATAGATGTTTTTTATGTTGGAAAATAATAAAAGTATTTCTCTCTTTTAGAGACAACAATTTTTCTAATTGGATATTTTTTATTCAGACAAATACTTTTGTATGTTTTTTTATTCTCTTCTGTGCTGTAAAAAAAGCCAATTTGTAATACTGATCGAGCATTATTTTCAAGCGCTGGTTTATTCGATTTCAATTTGCTTAATTTTTTATTTTAGTTAATTTTATTGTGTTCATTTTAACACAATTTGTTTGCGATGTCAGTGAAAAATGTGTTCTGGTTAACCTACTTTTTTTTTACGTATTATCGAAAAAAAAAAGTTCCGTCTCCCCTCTTTGCAACTACGAGTATACATTCCTTGTTATTTCAATGTAAACATGCATCAATTTGTCAACGTCATCATTCGCATCCCTTACATCCCCACTGACTAAATGTAGTTAGTTATGCGTCTGGCGTCAAACGCAATTACATGCGTCATTTGAGAGCTACCAGTTATCAGTAGCAGCTGTCAGTCGTCGTCTACATGTCCTTCGTATCGTACATTCGGCTACGTCATTAAAGCACATCCATAAATATGTAATTAGATATTTATGTATGCATGTGTTTGTGCTTATTTAAAGCCTCAATGTTATGCCCGTGTCTACTCAAACAACTATCTTATCTATTCATCGAAGTGTATGCAAGAATATACATATTAGTAAAGTGAAGCGAAGAGGAAGTGAAATGTTGCATGCCTTTACAAAGTGATTAGCTGTGGAGCGACTCATTCAAAGGACTAAATTGAAATAATCACTGACACATTAAGACACATTTAAACAAACATATACATCGTTAGTTTAATATAGAAAGTACATAACTCAAATTTTTGTGCGTTTATATTGAGGAAAGTTGTAACTTTAGTCGTAAGTTTGATTTTTATTGAAAAAATTGATTTACTTAACATTGTATTATTTTGTTTTTAATTTCTTTTTAATATGTAATTCTGAGCTACTAGTTGAAATATTATGCTTAAATCTGGATTCGAAATGAAAATGAGTAAGTGCCTTTCAACACTTAGGTAACACTATGGAACTATGAGTTTATGAAAAACAAAATTGTTTTTGTCATTGTTCTTGAACTCAAACCTTCAGTCACAAAGGCTTTTAGAGTTCATTTTGATAAATTGTTAAGTTGATGATTATTCGTTTGTTTGACTACAGTCTTTAAATGGCATACAAAATTTTAGATGCAAAATTCGTCTGTGTTTAAATATTTTTGTACATAAAATAGTTGTTAAAATAATTTTTCGAAAATCCCCATTTATAAAGCAAATATAATTTTTTTATTTTTTTTTTATATATTTAAAAAATATGCGCAACAAAATGTTAACTGCTCTCAACTATTTAGATGATAAAGAAAATATAATTTTTTTATTTTATTAAAATAATTTTAAAAAATACACGCAACAAATTATTAACTGCTCTCAAAAATTATAAAAAAGACATGTTCATGCCGATAGTTATAACGATAACCCTGCAGTATAGCATCTAAAATATTGATGGCGATTGCAAAAGCTTTATTGCTACCAGTCCCGATAATTTATACAAATGTAAAATATAACAATATCGACAACGATAATTGAGTAACGAAAACTAAAACAAAAATTTTAATCACACTGATACCGCACATTTAATTTAACAAATCAAGTTTTAATATTTTATAAACAAATTAAATATTTTAACACAGTTTGGCGACTAGACGTAGCTAGGTGGACAAAAGTCAGTGTTAAATTTCAAATCAATAATAGTGCCTTTGCACGAGGCATACTGCCAAAGTATCATAAATGAAACTCGCTATTGAAGAATAGCAGTCAATAAACACTAGTTGGACATGAAAATTATTTCATAAGGTGGAAAAGCCCTCAGCAAAAATTGATCGGACTTAAAACTAAAAAAAAAAAAATTCAGACCAAGTATTTTCTATCAATAAGTTTGAGTTGTACGAAGATTGCTCAAAGGTTGAAAAGAGTGAGCAGTGAGAAATTTGTTCAGAATTCTTGAAATGCAGGTTTTTTCATAATTCACGGTTACGTTCTTATATTACAGGAATAGATGTAGAAGTTCAAACAAATTAAGGGATTTTAATAAGAGCCTTTTAAAATAAATGAAGAAAATTTACTAGAAATTAATAATAAAATAAAAACTGAACATAAATGATAAAACTCTTGGTTCTACAAAATTTTCTTCAATGCCGTGAGGTGCTTTTCGAGTTTTTCTCTAAAAGAAAAAAAAAATTGTAGAAGATAACGGCTTTACATAACCTACTAGAAAGCATTCGTGACTAGTAACGAAGACCTTTTATCAGTGCTATTGATTATATCGTAACATTTTATAAAAAGTTTTAGGAATTTAACAAAAAACTTCAAGAATGCCTGAGGAAGTATTCAAACTAATTATTGCATCAACAATTTAAAGTGCAGATTCTAAGAGTAAATAAAAATACAAGTATTTTATTTTAATATAAATAGTTTATGAAACAAAACTTAAAAAATTTGTATAACCTTAATTTGAAAACCAGAAACATTTTATTATTTCAAAGAGTTCAACTCAACTAAAACACCGTAAGAAACATGGAAATATGGTAGGAATGAAAATAAACTTATTACAACTTAGTTAGTAGATAATTGCGAAAAATATTGTTTTTAATGAAACGAATATAATTTTATATATTTTTTTGTATTAATGCACTTTGTTCACAACATAACTTCGCACTTTATATAGTAAAATGATTTAGGTTGAAATCATAAGTATCAGAATTCAAAATACTTTATAAGATTTTGAAATGAACTAAAAGGAAAAATTAAAAACAACAATGGAAAAATCTAAAAAAAAAAACCATTTATTAAAAATGAGAAAACAATCATTTTTTGCAAATACTGATTAAATATAATTAATCTGAAATTAAATACTAATTAAATTGAGTATATAATGGAAAAGCTTGAAAATATACTCCGGTAACTCAAAATGTTCGATAGACAAAATATAAATATGTTATATCGACGAAGGGGCTGAATGGAGTTTTATGCCATTAATTACAAAAATATCAAAAAAACGGAACTTGTGCCTTTAATATGATAAAGCTTTTTATGCTAATTTATAATTGTTGCCGATCCAGTGGAGCGAATTTAACAATAACCTTCTGGCTTGGGTTACGTTTATTTCTAAAACATTTAAACAAAAGATAATTACATACACACAATAATTGGCATATTAATCTAAGCTATATAATGAATTAAACGATGTATCACTTACCGCAGTACGTATGCCCACTTTCCTGGCTGATCGGCAAATATGACATCACGCTGAACCGCAAGCATATTTATACGCATATGCGCTAAAAACTTAAGAATCTGCATTTACCGTTTATGGATCTGCGCAGCCAGGAAAGTGCATTGCGCACTGCAGTTGACAACCAAAGAAACTAGACGAAACGGTTATATGAATGTACAGATTGAAGTAAATAAGCACATATGTACATAAATATATTCAGCCAAATTCTAATTCTAACCTACCTGCTTGCGCATAAAGACATTGAAATTTAGCATTACGGGAAATTCATGATTTAATATAAGCACAAGCAAATAAGCGCAAATTTACAAACATACATATGTACATACATACATCCGTATTACATCAGTATAGTAAACAATAAATATACATATATTATGCGTAGACACGAAAGGCAGGGGTTCTGCAACATCCTCACCCCCGTGAATCAACCCGATTCACCATCATCAATGTCCAGAACAGCTAGTTTTGAAACTGCACGTCGCTTTACGCCAGCAGACGTTCGTATGTCTGCGCGTCGAACTTCACCATCCGGCCCAGGATACACTCGCTCAACCTTGCCGCGGCACCATTCTCGACGTGGAACATTGGGGTCGCATAAAAACTCTAAATCTCCTTCTTGCACAGGCTTAGTACGTTGGCACCATTTTGTTCGGCGAGTTAATGTGGGAAGGTATTCTCTTATTCACCTTCTCCAGAAATGGTCTCGCAATTGACGTGCGATGCGCCACTGCTGCCGAAGAACACACGTTTTCTCCAACTCAGTGCTTGCTATTGGCGTTTGTGCCGTATTTGTTGCTCCCAATAAAAAATCGTTTGGAGTTAGCGGTTGCTCCTGGTTGACGCTGATTGGTAAATGCGTCAGTGGCCGGGAGTTAACGACATTTTCAGCTTCTATTAGGAAACTTTGTAGTGTGTGTTCTCTAGGCGAGGCTGTTTTCAAAGTTTGGCGTAGCACGCGCTTAACGCATTGCACCATTCTCTCCCAGGCGCCGCCTTCCGCTGGGTTGAATGGTGAGTTGAACAGCCATTCGACACCCTTCTGTGAAAACTCGTTTTGCAGGCGAACGCAGTCGAACACTTCGGTGAATCGTTTTGCTTCTCGATCGGCTCCAACAAAATTTTTCCCATTATCAGATCGAATACGCATTGGCAAACCACGGCGATTTACAAAATTGCGTATAGCGACAATACATGCATCTGTGCTTAAGTCATGGGCCAGCTCCAGGTGCACAGCCCGCACTGTCAAGCAGCTAAAGAGCGCTACCCATCTCTTTTCAGTGCTTCTTCGAACGGTGATAGTTACAGGCCCAAAATAGTCAAGGCCTGTGTAGTAGAACGGGCGCACGAAGGGAGTGATCCTATCCTTAGGGAGCGGTCCCATTAATGGGGCTACTGGTTTGATTCTTTTTAAGCGGCATACAGCGCAACTTGCTATTACGCTGCGCAACAGGCTTCTTAGACGTGGCACCCAATATTTTTGGCGAATTTTAGAAATTGTAGCCTCCAAATTCTGATGGAACATGACGCTGTGATATTGCAGCACCAGAAGTTTTGTAAAGGCGTGCTCAGACGGTAAGATTATGGGGCGGCTTGCGCTGATTGGGAGCCAGCTAGCCGCGTCAATGCGTCCCTGCACGCGGAGAACGCCTTCCTCATCTACGTATGGCGACAGTTGTAAAATTCTACTGTTACGAGCGATTTTATGGCCTCCTTCAATCGCCTGGAGCTCAGCGGCATACACTTCACGTTGCACTATACGGCATAAAACTATTGTGGCGTTTTCTACTTCTCTAGCGGTCAACCCATAGCGTTGGTCAGGCTGAACGCGTTTACGACAATTCTCAATGAAACGCAGGATCCAACCAGTCGTTCTAACCAACCTATTAAATGAAGAAAAACGTTTAATGTCCAATTGGTTGCTACTTACGATGACAAGCGCAAATTTTGGGCGAAGTTCTTCATCAGCATTTTCGCATCTAATAGCATCGGTGTCCACAAAGGGCCAAGTATTTTCCTCCTGCTGAAGAAACTTTGGTCCGCATAGCCAACGTGTTGTTTGGTTAAATATAACGCAGTCATTTGTACGCGTTGCCTCGTCGGCTACGTTGAGGGATGTGGGTAGCCACCTCCAATTGTATATGTTCGTAACCGCTAAAATCTCTGCTACTCTGTGCTGCACAAAGGGCTTATAGCGGCGATGCTCACTGTGGATCCAATTGATTACCGTTTTTGAATCACTCCACAAGGTGCAGCTGTCGATGTTAAGGGAGTGTTCATCACGGATGCAGTGCATCAGGCGAGCTCCTAAAACAGCTGCCTGAAGTTCGAGGCGAGGTATAGTAAGTGCCTTTATCGGTGCGCATTTTGATTTAGCACATACAAAGGTTAATTCAATTTGACCTGACGAATTTTGCGAACGCCAGTAGGCAACTGCGGCGAATGCGTCTTCGCTGGCGTCGACAAATATGTGGAGCTGTAGTTTTTGTGGTACACCATTCCGAAAATAGAAGCGAGGTACATTGTGTTTGGCAACTGCTGGTAGTTGCTTACGCCACTTCTCCCACATAGCGTTAACACTTTCTGGTAGTAGCTCGTCCCAACTGGTATCGTACTTCCATACTTCACGCATAAGTAGCTTGGCTCCAATAACGAAGTTGCTCAGCAGTCCTAAAGGGTCAAAGATGGACATTACGATACTTAACAGCTCTCTTTTCGTAGGGCGTCTAGCTCCATCCACCACCGAAGAGTCAACGTTATGAAACTTCAACTTGAAACCAAAACAATCTGATGACGATTGCCAAAATAAACCAAGTACTCGCTCAACAAGCACGCCTTCCTTCTTTGCAATTGGGAGTGTAATATCAGTACCACCAAGTGCAGACACCACGTTCAATGAGTTAGATGCAAAATTCCGTAGTTCAAACCCGGCATTCATGTGAATATCTCGCACCTGTTGCGATACATTGATTGCTTCTTCTTCCGAACTAAAGCTGTCGACGAAATCATCGACGTAGTGGTGATCTAGTATTGCCTCCACCGCACGGGATTTGCTTCCGTCTTCCCTTCGGTGCTCCAACGCGTTAGTTGTTTTGATATAATTGGCAGCGCACGGCGAGCAGGCAGCTCCGAACGTCATAACACACATCTCGTAAGTATCTGGAGTTTTTGTGGTATCACCACCACGCCAAAGGAAACGCTGTGCACATCTATCAACTTGCTGTATAATCACCTGGTGGAACATTTCTTTAATATCCCCACACACGGCTACAGCCCCCTCACGAAAATGAAACAAAATGGATGGCAATGATCGATATTCTTGTGGACCTTTCAACAGTTGCGAATTGAGGGATATGCCACTTACCTCGGCGGCGGCGTCGAAAACCATTCGCAACTTATCCGGTTTGTTTGGGTTTGCCACAGCGAAATGCGGCAAATACCATGTGGTAGGTGTAGACACGGCAGCTTCATCTGGTAGTAATTTTCGTGCGTACTGTTTCGCTACGTAAGAGTCCATTAAACGATTGTATTCGGTTGCAAAAACTGCGTCACGACTCATCCTTTTCTCCACACTGACTAAACGTTTCAACGCCATATTGTAGCTATCCGGGAATATTACGTTGTCATTTCGCCATAATAGTCCAGTTTCGAAACCCCCAACGACGCGTCTTGTAGTGCACTTTAGGATCGCTCTGGCCCGTTTGTCTGCTTCACTTTCTATGGGTGGTGCAGCTCTTACACCAAAACTCTCAATATCAAAAAAGTCGGCTACGAGATCGTGCAGTGACTGCTCAGTCCGGCAATTTATTAATAAACATGATGGCAGCGATGGCAATGTCGTTGATGTTGGGCCGAATACCACCCAACCCAACTCCGTATTAGCGACGAAAGGACCACTCTTCTGCACCTTCATTGTACACGACGGCAAACCCAAATGGCAATGGTCCAGACCAATTAATAGCTTCGGCCTGACGAGAGTGTACGGCCGCACTGGCAATTTGCGAATGTATTTGACATCGCCATTTAAATCGTTCTTGCTCAAGCTCTGCAAGGGTAGTTGTAAGTTCGACACCGAATACACATTAGAAAGTTTGTGTCGTTTTTCCATTCCGGCACCGCTTATAAGAAGATCGACAACGACTGCTGGCTCCTGCGCTGCTCGCCCTCCAAACCACTGTATGTTCAAATGCTGCTCGCGCCCATTTAAACCCAGGTCTCGAATTAGGGTGTTGTCAATCATCGTGATCGACGAACCCTCATCTAAAAGCGCATATGTATCTACGCGCCTTTGGTTTCCATACAGCGTGACTGGCAAAATACGAAACAGTAACTTGCTGTCAGATGAACTACAGCTTAAAACTGATGAACCCGCTTCCGGCGAGTTCTGCTGACTGTATGGTGACGGTTGTGTGGATGCAAACCTCCGATTGGAGCGTACGTCCGCTGCAGAGGTAGATCCCTTGTACAATTTTGATGCTGTGGAATGTTTTGGCAAACTGTTGGAATTGGCTACAGATTCGTGTAGAACTTTGTTATGCACCCTACGGCAACCTTCAACGGCGCATGGCTTACGCCTTTGACAATTGCGTGTGCTATGGCCGAAATCCAGACAAGAAAAACATAAACGGTATCGTTTCGCCATAGACCATCTGCTGGAAACTGTTGATCCTAAGAAACGCGCGCATTCTATACACTTATGTTGGCCCTGGCATATAGGGCACTTCGATGATGGTGATGGTTCGACTGCATGCAAAACCGTGCGACACCTTGCCTCCCTTTGAGTGTCTTCAACGCAAATGGTACATAAGACATTAGCTAGCTTAGACAACCAATCACTAAAGTGCTTCACCGTTGCATACGGCTGAACTTGCGCTGCGAAACTGGCCCACTCAATGCGCTTGCTCATAGGCAATTTTGATACAAGCTCATCAAGCAGTGTAGGATTAAGCAAGTGCAATTCACCTCCATGAGCAGATTGCAAAAAAACACAAATATTACAAACCTTTGTTGCAAAGGGTATAAGCTTCATCATCGCGTTCTCGGATATGGAAGGTATTTCCTTCACCTTTGACAGCTGGCAGCGTATCAACTGCTCAGGGCGACCAAACCTAAATTTTAATTGCTCAATTATACTACCCACATTATTGGGATGGATGAGCAGTGATTTGACTGCTTCGCGCGCATCACCCTTTAGACTCTTCTGCAACCGTTGGTTATTCTCGTAATTGTTGTACCCATACATCGCAGTGGATTCTGTGAAAGCCGTATAAAATATTGGCCAATCTTCTGGCTTACCACAGAAATCCGGTAAGTCTTGCATTTTCCTAGGTAAACTCGACAAATAAGTGTGTGTAGAACTGGTATTGGTAAGATTCGGTACCGTCGTTGGGTTTGAAGTTAGCGAAGTAGTATCATCTGCCGGAGTAAACATACCGTACATTTGATTGGGCACGGAAACATTCGATGTTACGGTTGGCATGTTTGCGGCACCTACACTCTGTACAAAAAACGGCGGCGAATGGCGAGCATCGGTATTTTGCGACAAAGCAACTATACCGCTAGGAAATGCTCGCGACGACGACTGTACATCTCGCGACTGCATTATGGTTGGTCTCTCTGGCAGCGGGACCGGAACCGTGGCGGCGGTACTAGTGTTGGGTACACTTGAGTCGTTTGGTGCATCTATGTTAGTCTCTTCGCTGCGCGTTTGATGTTCCTTTATTACGGCATGTGCAGCAGACAAACTATTCTCTAAGATCGCTATACGTTTCTGCAAAGCCGCAACCACACTGTCTTGACGTGCAGCTGCAGAAGCTCGAGTGGTTGCTCCGGTGGAAATAGAAGCGTTTGGCAAGTCGGTGACTGTATTGGTAGTTGCTGGTGCATCGTTACCCTGGCTGGACTTTGATGCCGCAACATTTGGTGCGGGAGCACTACCTTCCATGGCTGGGGCTGATGTCTTGCGGCGGGGTGACTTGAACATTGAAATACTCAATTTATTGACGTGACAAATAAGCGCATTAATCGAAGTTAAATTGTAATGCGAAATAAATCAATGTTGCCGATCCAGTGGAGCGAATTTAACAATAACCTTCTGGCTTGGGTTACGTTTATTTCTAAAACATTTAAACAAAAGATAATTACATACACACAATAATTGGCATATTAATCTAAGCTATATAATGAATTAAACGATGTATCACTTACCGCAGTACGTATGCCCACTTTCCTGGCTGATCGGCAAATATGACATCACGCTGAACCGCAAGCATATTTATACGCATATGCGCTAAAAACTTAAGAATCTGCATTTACCGTTTATGGATCTGCGCAGCCAGGAAAGTGCATTGCGCACTGCAGTTGACAACCAAAGAAACTAGACGAAACGGTTATATGAATGTACAGATTGAAGTAAATAAGCACATATGTACATAAATATATTCAGCCAAATTCTAATTCTAACCTACCTGCTTGCGCATAAAGACATTGAAATTTAGCATTACGGGAAATTCATGATTTAATATAAGCACAAGCAAATAAGCGCAAATTTACAAACATACATATGTACATACATACATCCGTATTACATCAGTATAGTAAACAATAAATATACATATATTATGCGTAGACACGAAAGGCAGGGGTTCTGCAACAATAATTATTACACTAAATTGTATCGAAGTTAAGGATATTAAATTAAAAATTAGAATTTTTCGAGAATGAAGTGTAAGTTTCAAGAGGCTACAAATTACTGTTGTTTAAAAAAAAAACCTATTTCACGGTGTTCTTTCGCAATTTATCGCTAACAAAAATATCGTGCGTGTATTATATGAAAAAAAATGTGAAAGTGCGTTCGTTAACAAAAATTCTAAAAATCAAATGAAGCCACTTTAATTTGCACAATAATTTCCTAAAATAAAATAAATGAAAAGGGACAAGTTAAAAATTATCAATTTGTTTGTTTCGCATTTTAGTGGAAGACATACAACAGATTCGCGTGAACAATCGCACCTGGTTAAAATATTAATACATTCAAATTTTGAGTAAACTTGTGTAAGGACAACAAGTTTAAAAGCGTTTCAGATAAATTGGATATTTGTTTGTATCATTTCAAGTTGTACAAATAACAAGCGACATTTTTTTTACAGAGGGCTATATTCGTTAGCTGTTAATTTTTTTTAACAAAACATCTCTTCATACAAATTGCTTGAATTCGACGACGACATAAATATGCACATTTTTTTACTGATCAAAAGATGTTTTCATATTTTTCGTGACTTTAATGGTAAGCATATACATTATAAGGTATATAAATCCTCAACTTAATTTATACACAACTCATTAGTTTTCCTCACAATGCCAATACTATCGTCAACGTAAAATCTTGCACAAAAATACCGAACTAAATAATATACATTTTGACCGCAATATTGAGGCGCATATTTATTTCGACATGTAACTTTGCAGCCTTCAAATTATTGACACTCCAATCAACAAATGTTGGTTACAGTGCGACGTTATGGTAAAAATGGTAAAACAATAATAACTACAAATACCACAGCGTATGGAACAATGCAATTACGCATGTTAGAAATCATCAACAAAATCAACTGTCACCAACAGCCACAAAACATAAAATCATTAATTTAATTACATACGCGAAAGCATTTGAATATGTTTTCAATTACAAGCCATTCATAAGCTTGCTAGTGCTTACATATGTACTACATAGACACCTATTTGTATAAACAGCGTTTAAAAATTATAGCACAACCACGACAATACAGTTTTTTGTATTCTAATTATTTAAAACTATTTTTTAACTTTGATTTTTCCAAATAAAATCTTTCAGAAACTGGCCTCGAAGCACAATAAAATTGTAAATAAATATTCAGTTTAAAACCAATAAAATTCTTAACAGATTATATTATATATTTAGGCGTGCTAAATGAATTGTAAAGTTTAGTAAAACATATTAAAAATATAGAATTGCTAAAAGCACAACAGTCCACACGGCAGGCGTAGCACAGCATGTAGCGTGTTGGCTCTGCAAATCCGAGGGCATTGGCTCAAAGCCTGGGAAAGTGGTGATGAAGAATAAATATAATTCAATTAAATAAAAAGAAGTCTGATGAGGAGATGTGGTTTTTTCCAAATAAAATCTTCCACAAACTGGCCTCGAGCTCAATAAAATTGTGAATAATTATTTTTTAACTAAACTGCCGTATATTCTCCAACAAGAACCATGAAATACCATTTTTAAATATAATATAAAATATACAATGATTTTAAAAATTTCATCAAAATTTCGAACTTAAAAAATAAAATTTTTGAGTATGCAGTTTTGTAAGTAAATCAATTTAAGTATACCAAATGTACGACTGAAGTGTCTACAAATGATCACTGATTTTTGGTGATTTTTTTACTGATGCGCTATCGTAATTCTTTCCATAAAAAATATAATTGTGAGTTTGCGTTAAGTGTAAGAAATTGTCAGTGGTATTTTAAAGGCACTTGAAAGTTGCATTTTCTTATGCTAAAATTAAATAAGCTACAAAACTGCATACTCCAAAAAATTCTAAAAATTTTTTAAGTTCGAAATTTTGTTAGTGTTTTGTTAAACCATTGCACACTTTGTATCAACTTTTAAAATATCGGTTTTATGGCTCTTGTTTCAGAATGAAGTGTGTTTTAATTGCGAAATAATAATCTTTATTATATAGATTCAAAATTAATTGTGCGAATGTGTGAACACGTGATTGTGCTATAAATTGTAAACGTAGCCAAAGCAAAATCTACTAATGAACACACTCATGAAAATAATCAGCATACAAAATAAAGCGTGAATATTTTGAGTTTTACCAACCTAAGCGCTGACTCAAATTTACACTTTTCATAATAATTTATTTATTTGTTTCTGTTTCCGGTTGTTGTTTTTTTTTTTTTGGCTGCCCATTCTTATAACTCGTTTATGGTACATTTATGTGCGTATGTTTGCATTTGTGCTTAATTTATTATTTCGGAATGATTGAATTTTCAACATTGCTCTAATCTATTTATTAATTAATTGGCTTTGGATTTTGTTTGTTCATGCAAATAATAATCATTTAAAACTTGGGTACATACATCTAATGCTGTAGTAAATTTAATCGTCGCTCATGCTTTTGCCAGGCAATTATTACATTAAAACTCGCTGACTATGAACTAATTCCAGTTGCATTTAATTGGCAATTTAACGAAGCAACTAATCTGCAAAAAATGCCTATTTGTATGGATTTCATTGATTTAAATGAGTGGTGTGAATAATGTTGCAAAATATTTATGCGCACTATAATTACGCTTTCAATTGAAATTGATTTAAGTTTTATTATTTTGTCATATGTGCGCTGTTGACTCGTTTGTGAAATTTGCAGTAAAATTGAGTTTTTCCTAATAAGCAAATTTATTTAATTTTACTGATGTCGATGGGCATAACATTTGTGCAGTATTGAAGAAGAGTTTTTAGCATGATTTTAATACATTTTTGCGAGATAAATATTTAAAAATTTGGACAATTTATTTGCATTTTATTTAATTCGCATTATTTTCCCCATAACATACAGTTTATTTACTAACAAACAACCATATGAACTCAAGCTTCAAATCTCAAATGAAGTTCATATTAATTTAAAATTTTTTAGTGCAATAAAGTACAAATTTCAAGTTACTAAATATGAACCACTTAGTTTTGGAGACTTTTAAGTGCATATGCTTTAAATAAAAATAAAAAAAACAGATATTTTATATAAAAACATCGCACACCTTCGTTTAAAAAAATTCTCTAAAATCAGAGCTAATTATAAGCGACAGAAGACCTGCATTTTATTACACCAAAATTGAATGATCTTCAATACTAAAGAATATTACATTTTTATTTTCGAAGTTTTGACGAAATTTTGTTAAAATTTTATCAATTTTCTACTTAGTTTGTGTTTACATAATTTTATTTGGTGCATAAACTGTATTGCTGTTAAAAAATAATTAAAATGAAAATTAAAAAATATGTTGTCCAAATTTGTTCAAATTTAGAAATGCGAAATTTCTTTCGCGAACTGTTCATATATATGTGTATAATTTTAAATCTCATTCCGTGTGTTTAGCAGTCACATTGCTATTTAAATACAGATTTTTAAAAATAAAAATAAAAGTATTGTCAAAAACTCTTTTTTTGTGAAACTTCTTGCTCAAACGTAGATTGGGTTGGCTGAACCCAGCAGAACTGCTTTTTGAGTTGAAAATGAACATTTATAATTTCGAAAAACATTTCGGTACAAATTCGGAACATATTTAGAATCATGTCAAGATCGCTTTTTCCAAATCAATTTCGGACTACTAAGTTCTGAACACTTTATGAAGAACTTAGAAAAAAATCGATATTTGCTTGGGTTCATTTCGGGGCTGACTTACAGTCTTTTTAGTCAACGTTTCGTCACTAATTCAGAGATATTTCAGAAATATTTGCGTTCTAATTGGAAATAATTTCGTCACCTCCGGACCATTTTGGTACTAGTGGTCGACCCTTAGAGAAGAATTTAAGAAAATTTCAATACTTGTTTCGGTTAATTTCGGTTTACAGTTTTTTTTTACAAATCATTTCGCAACTAATCAATTACATCTATTTTACAAATATCGGAAGAATAGTTGGAGATAATTTTGAGACTTTTTTCGAATTTTGTACGTAGGCACTTCAGAAAAATTGTGTGATTACATTGGGGTCCATTTGATACTTATCAAATAACATTTCGGTAGAGATTCAAGACGATTTTTTGCAATGGGTCATATCGACTCAAGAGCAACTAGCGACATGATGCTATTGATGATTAAAGTGTTTTGGTATCAACCGAATCCTAAGCTACAGGTCTCAAAGCTCAACATTTGGAGACTTTAATAAAATGGAATAAAATTTTATTTTTAAATCAAATATCAGCACAACTTTAATTTTCTTCCATTTAGGCATAGATAGCTCTGCTTAATGTTTGTACGAGTATATACCATAAGCGCATATGAGCGAGTATGTACAAACATGGTACAACATGTATGTAAATTCGCAGCTGACATATCAAAGAAATATGAAAGATCCAAACGACTTTGTGTTACACTGCAAGGTAAACTAAGAAATAAAATAAAAATTTCACGAAACCTTCAAAGAAGAAATTCAAATATTTTGCGTATACAAAAGTCCAAACAACTTAAAAACGTTGCGCGTCTATATAAAATATGAAAAGTCGCTAAGGACTAAGCACATCAAAAACAAAAAAAAAATTCAAAATATTGCCGGCTGCTGGCAAACAAATCGTTTTGCAGTTCGTTCTTACAACAACCTGCCAAAGAAATTACAAAGCAAATTATAAATTCCAATACACAGCGAAGAGGTGCGCCAAGAAGTCGTTGAAGTAAAAGTAAAGCGAAAAAGCTCATTCATTCATTTGTTGGCGACCTTGCGCCGACGCACAACTGCCTTGCCTTGTCTTGCCTTACTTTGCTTAGCCTACGATTTGCTTTATTTATTTGCATTTCATATTGCAAGTTTGTTCTTTTGCTATGCAAATTTCATAAATACTTGCATGCTTGTGTGTGTATGTGTGTGTATGTGCAATAATTTCAGTTTATTATTGCGCTGGCAAACGAGTGTTTCCGACATTCGTTCGCTTATTGCTGCTGTTAAATTGAAATGAACTTTGCAATATTTCCTGCGCGATATGCAAATAAAGGTGCGAATGAATATTTTTATATATATTTTTACATACATATGCAAATGTATAAGCAAATGTGTGGATGTGTACGAAAGTTAACTATGCGCTCTCACACTGAAAGCCTTAACAGGGTGCACCAAAATTCACGACAGCCCACTTTTATCAATTGTTTTTGAGCTAAGTTGTGGACAGCTGCATTTATTTGGTTATTGAAAATATTGTTATTCGATGAATTTCATTGGACAATTTTTTTTTTTTTTTCAATAATTCAAGCACTTCTCATCCGTTCAGGGATATCCATTCTAGCTCCATTTTTCTATTGCTTTCACACTATTTTGGCACACCCGACAAAAGTAGGTTAACATAAAAAAAAAAGGTTTCCTGAAACGCATATGTGAATTGAGTATGTTCAGTTATTTGCATTTTTAACTACTTACTGGTAGAATTTCACGATGTGGCGCTTTACTCTTCGATAGTATTTTAAATAATTTTTATACAAATTCATTTTCGAAAGCTATACAAATGTGTTTAAATAAATTATTTGTTAATAAATACTTAAAATAAGTGTCGCACAAGCGTCATATAACCGCTATAAATTTGTTGTGATGTGAAAGTGCACTTTAAGTTTTATGGTAGTTTTTATTTCGTAAATTCCGATATTTATACAATTTTCATAGAGAAATATTCTTATCAATGTATGTATGTATGTTGGCATATTTTGTGCAAAAATAAATTAGAAGAGAGATTATAACCATTTTCATGCTTATGTTCTATTTAAGTTATGTAAAAATCAGAATTTATTATTTTTGTTTAGGATAATTAGGTAAAGGGCTTTTGAAAACAGTACCTACCCTGACCCAGAGACTGCGTCGCTAATGAAGCGCAGCCTCAAAAGAAGAGCTCAATGCTTTTCAACTCATTCTCGTCGCTAGAAAAAACATTCTACAGTCATATAAACCCATCTGGCAGTGTCCCGCTTAAACACAGCGCGCCCTGTTCCGAGTCAGTTAGAGCGTTAGATTTAGAGCACACTTACATAAAGTATAGAGGCAACACTTCTGAATAAGTTTAAATGAAAACTATGACGACGCATAAGAGTAGAAAGGCAGCTTAAAAACAAAAAAATTAACGAAGTTATTCCGTCTGAGCTGTTCAAATCCTGCTGTGACTGGTAAGATTCTTGTACCGAAACACTTGGCCCTAATAACAAGGCCATCAGTAGAACATTTTATTGCAGTGAACAATGACAAAATAAAGTACCTTGTGCAAAACAAAAACAATAAAAACTCCTTGCGTATTGGGACCTACGACACTGTTCGCAGTTACAACTAGCGCATAAAACATCAAAGACTTCAATGGGTTGGATATGTAGAAGGACCTATCTTCAATTGTTATCAGATTTTTTTGTCTCGCTTCAAACCGACTTACGGTTATATTACCATATAAGAGGAATAAGCTCCTGCTCTCTCCAGCTCTTCTCTTAACTAGTTACCGTGAAAGTCATTGTGACTTTGTGGTTGCTGGCGCGTTTAAAGTTTTCTTACACTCTAGCCTAGTCTTTGAACTAATTTCGCAGTAATTGGGAGTTTCAATATCAATATGAGTTAATAGGAATATCTTACAGTTTATGCTTTCAATTAAACGGCGATACAGACAACGCAGTAGATAGGTTAATCTCAAGACAAATGCTCTTTTGAGTTTGTCATTGAGCCGAACTGGCCGAACGCACAGCCGTACCTTCGTACCAAGCAACTGCCTTTTAAAACATAAATTCCAATCGATACTTACAAAGAGGTAATATTGAGCGAAATTGATTACTCTTTTCTCTGCTACTTCACTGACTGCACTACCAAAGTCCTTGCATTTGTTTAAAGTGACTGGTTGTCTTTTTGACTCTTTTTATGTCCACTTTAGTACTTCATGAAACATAAACATTCAAAGTTTCATGAACCAAACCCTGAAAGGGCCTAATTTATGCACTTGTTACCACAGAACCCAGTTCATGAGCAGCATGGTGAAGTGTTTAGCGAGATCCTATAGAGCTACATATTTATTTATATTTTTGTATCCTTGCCGATTGTCCCTATTTCGAGAATATTTTTTGCTACTGATATCAATATTTTTAGCGAACTCATTAGGTTTCGACCTATATTTCGATCCATAAAGTAGCTGTAGGCTTTCTTTTAATTTTCGGTTGCTCAAGTTTTCGGCAGACTAGAAATATGATAGATTATGAACAGAAAACTCTTTCAATAACCACAATACTATAGATTCATTCGTCGCAGTATACATTATTCTTTTTTTTTTTAAACTTTACTTAAAACCTGATTTTTAAAGTCATATGAGTCTGTTTTTTTAGTAAATGAAATTTATACGAGTAGTTAAACAAAGCATTGGCTCATCACTACTTAATAAACTAGTTTTATTTCATTTACGCATGTCAATTCTTATAAATCATAAAACTTCAAAAAAATGATCCAGCCGACCGATTATATTTGATTTAGTATTTCTTGAAGCGCTGAGGCGCATAACCTTTAAAATCAAGAAATTTATTCGTAATTATGTGATGAATGGATGGGTGACTGAAAGTTATTGTATGCGCTTGGCTACTGCACGCAGTCCCCTTATTGCTCTCTAATCATTCTCTAATCGTTTGCTCGCGCCAAATAAATTTGATGTTGTCAATTTAATCTGTATATGAATGTGTATTTTTGCGTGAAATAGGCAATTTCGCTAAGCCAAAAGTATCACAAACATTTTAAGCGGAATTACCTATTCGTTTTGTAGACCTTAGTATAATCTCTTTGTAAGTACTTCATTCATCAAAGTAAGACACAGCTGCCGGTTGACTGTGACAAAGCACGAGTGTATTGTATTACTACCCTGTCGAAAAAAAGCAGACAGTTTAAAAAATTTAACCAAATTTAATTGTTCGAAATCAATTGCTTTGAAAGAAATGCAGGCTGCGAGTCTTTAGTTCTGCATTTATTTAACTTAGCGTAATAAGAAAGAAATTAAAAAAAAAAAAGTGGTCAGGAGAAGTTTGGAAGGCAATGCATGTTGCTTACTAAACCAATCGACAATGTACCAATAAATTTATTAAAAAAATATTTTATGTAAATCACACTCCATATGTTTGTATGTTTATATGTTTACTAATATAATGTTTTTTTTAATGCTGCAGAATTTTGGATAACTTTTATCTGCTAACATTATGAAATGCGTGATATATGTATAAAACTTTTGAATTCTTTCTTTCTCAATATTAGATGTTTTTTGTATAGGAAACCACGATATCGAGAAAATATTTCGTAAGGCGATTCAGCCTGTACACGAAGAGTGTATGAAACAAAAACCACTCTAGATTAGTATTCTTTTCTGCTTTTTCTTGTCCCACAGGGTGGAATGTTGATATTTGTTGGAACGATTTTCCGTCAACCCTAGTCAAGTTTGGTTTAGAAACAAACCGGTTTTGGCGTTGTGCAATCTTTAGTGCCAATTTTCGTTCTCCGAGAACGACAAGGGATGATGGAAAATTGTTCCAACATACATACATATATCACTCTAGATTAGATTAAATAGAAAATAAACATGTTTCCTTTAGGGTAAGTATCTTTGTCAAATGAACTGAATTCAGACATACAAATTTATTTCATTTAAATAAAAAAAAAAATATGTATAAATTAAATTTATTGCTACTATTAAAAGGACTTATTTAAAAAAAAAGAAATTAAATGAAAGGAGTGAAAGGAGTGAAAACAAAGCAATTTTAAAATTGCTAGAAAAAAAAACAGTTTATTGCTATAGGAAAAAACGTCATTTTGATGAATTTAAGGCACTTGTAGTTGAAAAAAAAAGAATTTTTAAAATAACTTTTAAACTACTTTGATTTCCGACAGGGTAGGTCATGTACATACACAAAAATATTTAAATGTACATATGTGTGTATAATCCGAGTAATATAAGCCTTTGAATTAGCTTAGTCAGTGAAATTAATGTACATAAATACACACATACTCGTATATTTCCGCTTCCGGCTTCTCATTTGCTCGTCACACTTATTCGTGGCAGCTGAAAAATATTTATTCACAACTTATAGCGCAACCACATATTGACACATTTGGGCAACTTATTTTACTACTAAGAATTTGAAATAATTTTTTAATTAAACAACATTTTTGCTCAAACAAAAACTATGCTAACGAATTTATTAAATATAAATTTTATGCAATGTTAAACTTGAAAAAACTATTATCTTGTTTGAGTATGCAGTTTTGTAGCGCATTGCATTTTAGTTGCAAAAAGTTCATGTTTTAAATACCTACAAATTACCACTGATTTTTGACTTTTTGGAAGAAATTGTGAATGAGCGTCAGTAAAAAAACTTGTCAAATATTAGCGCTACTTTGCAGGCACTTGAGACTTACACTTTACTATACTAAAATTAAATGCGGTAATAAACTTCACACTCATACGCATATATTTTTAAAAAAAATTTTAAAGAAATTTTGATGAAATTTTGTTAAATCCCTATACATTTTGTACAAAAGCTTAAAATTTGTATTTTTATGCTTTTGGTTATAGAACGAATGGCATTTTAATTAAAAAATAATCCAAATTAATACGAAAAAAAATTAATTTTTCAAATGTACAAATATGTGGTATGTGCTATAATTTGTGAACCGAGTGTACATATATTTATACAATTTTCTTTTTGTATGTATAACTAACTGTGCTTGCATTCGTGATTTATAGATCTGCGATTTGTGTTAATTCAAATATTTACCAAACAAATGCGCCTGTCCTTTACACAAATATGTATGTAGCTATGTACATATGTAGATACTCGTATGTAAGCTGCGAAAGCCAGCAGCGTTTGACCCAATGAATAGTTTAATTAAAATTCATACACAGAGCTTACTTACTTTTGAATATCCATTTGTATAGTATGTATGTATGTGTAGATTATACATTTGTTTGAACCATGTCTCAATAGTATTAGATGTGACTTTAATACTGTCGTAAAATCGCATAGAATTTGTGTACGAGTACAGCTTTGATTTGGTATTTATGTATTTGCTTTTCCGCTTACAAATTTGCGAGTGTGCGAGTTTGTATGTAACACACATACATGCATACATACTCGTATAGGAAAATATACGTATATATGTAGTAAACATATTTCAATATTTTTCGCTTTTATTATAGAAGTCGTTAGTAATAGCGCATAATTTTGGTGATGCCTTTATTGCCATATTAAGTATACAACAATTATGCTTTGATGAAAAATGAAATTGGATATTATTGATGGCACAAAGCTGGAATATTTAGGAATTGAATTAATAAGACGATACATTTACCACCTAATGGAAAATTTTCTCTGTAGATTAGCCAGAATATTACATTTCATAAATCGATACAAATTATCTTTAAACTAATTTCACACTCTTGATGATCCATTTGAAATTGATGACTATGATTGATAGTAAATAAGTCAATATATAAAGAGTTTTACGATAGACGCCTGCACTGCTTTAGTCTAAAAAAAAAAAAAAAAATGTGAAATACAAATTTTTGCAATGGCAATGAAGCGAAGTGGAATTTAAATTAATACATCAATTACAATTTAGAAATCAAAAATTTGTTGATACTGTTAAAAGCTTAAAAGTTATGTATAGTTGAAATAAAATAAATTAATTATCGAAAAAAAGCTCGAAAATAATTTGAAAATCTATACAAATTTAGTATTGTTTTTTGGAAAAAAAAAAATTTACATACGTTTTGGAGACACTTTAAATTCAATATCAACTAAGATCACCTTAAATACACTTTAAATATTTTTAATTTATTTCAAGACGAGAAGCAAATCTTGACCGGTAACACAGACAGACGATCGGTTTCGGACAGTCGTTAAAGTTTTTGAAAAAAAAAACATTTTTGCTTAGATTTTTTTAACTTGGCACTACTACTTTTACACAACTAAGCTTAACTGCTGAGTTAAAAACATTGCACGCCATTTAACCTTTTCATCATTATTTATATAAGAAAGTTATTTACACGACAAATCACTATGTAACATTTCGAAAAGTTCCCTAAAACAAACTGAAGCTTTCACAGTGCGAATTGAGTAAGAGCAATAATACACGCTAAGTGTACTTTCAGAAAATAGTCATCAAATTCCTTATTCTTTACGAATTCGAAATCTACTGAACTTCAGCTTCGCACTTATTTGGTCACAAAGGTTCGGTTTGCAAACACCGAACTATTTGATTTGTTGCCCGGTGTGTCTAGAAAAATGAAGTCTGATACGGAAAATTTGATAGTCTCTGAAACAGCTACTGCTTGAACTATGTATTAGAATTTTCCTTATAAAATCTGTCGGTGTATACCTCGGCCTGGAGCTAAGTAAAAGTTTTTGATATCTATTTCTTTGTTTGATGGCTGCATTCTAAAACAAAGTGAAAGATTTTTCACACCAGGTATATTTTGATCGGCCGCATAACACGGAATTATTATGGGTTCATAAGTAGCTGTAGAGCTCAAGATGCATACACAATTTGAATCCTCTATATTTCAATATTCATGAGAGTTTTTTCTGATGAAGTTTTCAATTTTTTTGGTTTATATTTAACCGAAGTGCACTTAAGAGAGTTATGATGAAACGCATTTCAAAGTTCCAATTGAAAATTTATTATTTTTCTCAATTTCCCTTAATATTGAGATAATTAAACTATTCCATGCTGTGCTGTAAAAAAAATTCGTGCATTTACAACGCCAATAGTTTTCCCAATATCCTCTCATACTAAATACAATTTTAAACTGCCAACGAGTTAACGAGTTTGCTGCTATATGTGCGCATACATTTACAAATTTTTATGTTCTTATGCAAATTGCTACTAAAATATTTCTATGCGACACTTTAATTTTACAATGTGACACATGAACTAAATGCAATGTAGAGCATTTACAGGGTGAGCAAATGTAGCTAAAGAAAAACTGCAATGGGTGCTCATAGCTTACAAAGTTATGTGAGTTTGGAAAATACTTTGAAAATACGGAAAATGTTATTTTCTATATTTACTTATTTGAAATAAGTAATCTAAGACGTTCATGGGAACTCGGGATTTAGTTAGTTCATAAAGTTAAATATCCTTTTATAAATGCAAGTTTCTCATAAATTTGTTTTCGATATGCAATCAATGTACAGTAGAAACTCGCAAATTGGTATCAATTTGTCTTTAAGGTAATTCTAATTTCTGAAATACTTTAATATCTGGACGTTTTTTATTTGAATAAAATTAAAAAATGGTGTAAATTTATTTCAAAAAAATTAAATCGGGTTAATTTTTAACTTTATTTATTTAATAAAAAAACAAGAAAATGAAACGTAACAGTCCACTGTGGTAAATGTTGCACGTATTTCATTTTAACAAAACAAAACACTGACAGAAATTATAATTTTCAATTAAAATTTTAGAGCGTTTATTGTTTTAGAAATTCTTGTACTAAATACCGGAAGAATTGAATGAATATGATTACTGTGTTGTAACATATGATGGGATTAAATGATTAATCAGCTGATGTGATGATGTGACGCGATCTAACGACGATTCGACAGCAATTTTGAAAGCAAAAATTATTCTTATTTGCATAAACGTAGAAAAATGAATGTTGGTTCAGCTCAAATGAACCGTAACACTTATTGTAAGATTATCGTTCGAATCTTTAATTTCAAAAAAAAGCTGCTTTTAAAAGAATCTACTCATGCTCGTGCGAACGACAGATGGACACATACCACCCACGACCTGTAGGATCTCTGGGCTGATTTGGCCAAGCTGGGACCGTAAAAGGTCGTCGCGTAGTCTTTATACCTTAAAACGGGACGGCACTGCCTCATAGGCAACCATGCTGGTCGTCTTGGATGTACCCTTCTATATATGCTGTAGAAGCTGCAAAAATTATGAAGAGGAGAAAACGGTCCTGCACCTTCTCTACATCTGTCCAGCTCTAGCCAGTAGCAGGCTACGGTTTCTCGGGGAAACCTGTTTTTAGGGACTTTGGAGAATTAGGTGAAATAGACCCAAGATGCTTGAAAAGTTTCGTCAACAATTCTAAATGGTTAAGCAAGAGGGAGTGAGCGTTAAGCTTGTGGGATCACAATGGGCCTCTACTAATGGTCTAAATGAGTCGCTCGATTAGCAGTGACAGCCACTCAGCCCTACCTACCTGCAATATCAACTCCAGCTATCCTGTGTTGGTCAAAAACTAAAAAAATACTGTTTCTTATTCGCTTCTTCACTGCACATTGTCGCCAAAAATACATTTTCTCAGAATTTCAAATTGTGAGTTTTATTTTGCTTTCGTTATATCGCTTACTCAGAATTTGCAAAGAATTAATTGACACAATGAAAACTGTCATTATTGTTTTTTTTTTTATTTTACACTTTTTCTTTCACTTACACAGTACAACATTTTTCAGTTCATTGATCGCCAACTCCATTCTGAGAACTGTATGTGAAGTTAGACCCAAAAAGAATACTTTCTGCATCATTCGTTTTGTCTTCTTACCTGCCAAAATATTTTTAATATCGATTTGAAATTAGTACTATCGTATAGGGGAATTTATCACGTTTTAGGCCCTGTTGTTTGACATAGCTCGACAGCCAATAGCCCGATTACGTTGAAATAAATTTTAAAAAATTTAGAATTACAGTTCCCTTAATCTGTTCATATATTAGTTTCCTATACAAGTAACAGTTTCCAAGTTAAAAATAAGCGCATGAAGAAACTTTTTTTTTTTTTTTTTTTAAATTCATAAAAGATACAAAACGGAAATAAGTTTCAAGTCTAGTTACTTTTTTGCAAAGTCACATAACCTATGAGCAAAATGGGATAAAGATCATGAAAATCGATGCACGCGTTTCGCTTTTATTCGCAATTGAGTAAAGGTATGAATTTCCAAAATTTCTTTTTGGGTCTAATTTCACATACAGTTCTCAGAATTGAGTTGGCAAATCACGTGTTGTACTGTGTTAGTAACATGGGCTTTTTTTTTTGGATATAATAAAAGAAAATTAACTGAAAAATTATTTAAAAAAATAAAAAAATTTGAACCAATTCGCTTCTTGCTGCTATTAATTAACAAACTCGAATTTTATTGCCATTTTCAAAATTTGGAAATAATTTCTTGACGAACTGTACATACTTGCTTGCATACATATATTTCAAAAATCTTGTGTAAACTGCATTTTCTTTTGGACTTTGAAATTTCAACAATCCTACAATAAATGCTTATTCTGGTGCATGCTCTTTCGAACTAGTATAATAACAGTCCTTTAAAAACCAGTTAATAAACTTGAATATTTGCTGCCTGCCTTAAACTTCCATTGCAGCTTAAACACTAAAACGTACAGCACATGCTAGAACAAAACGACTTTTGCGATTGTTAACAAAACCAAAGCGGAATTTTGTTGTTGTAAGCAATAATGCCAGCAATTTGCTTTGTATTTTTAAAATAAACTGGCGAAACATTTTGCAAAGTTTGCACTCAAACGCAACAGAGAATGGAAGTGAAGAATGTGTAGTCGAAATAAAAATAAATATGTATGTATGTATATAAAAAAAAGGATTAAAAAGCGAAACACTTGAGCAACTTTTTAAATGTCAACTACCCACGCACACATTCGCACAGTCGCATGGCATTCATTTGCGGAAATTGCTTACTTTAATTCGCTGCGCTTTGGTTTTATGCATCGTTTGGGGTGTAATTTACATTTTTGTTGGCTCAAATACATACGTAGCGCGCCGCCAGTTGACTCATTCAAATGGAGACATGGAGCTCATATGAATTTACGAGCGCATAGGGAAATATTTCAATGCAACATTTATGAGTGAAACTGTGACAGGAAAAGGGATTATACAGCGGCGGAAGGGGGGAGACGGGAAATATAGCTGCATTAGAAACAAAAGCATTGGACAGATTGGTGCATTAAACGAGCGTAGCACAGCGGGAATGCCAAGCATTGAAAACCAGATGTGGCGACGGAAAGGTGAATGCTGAATAGAGGCGTTTTTAGGAAACGGAAACGCCAAGACGGAAGTAAATGTGCAAATAAAACGGTGACACGAATTGCCAACTGTGCTCCCGCAGCTTATTGCATGCAAAAGTTGGTGCGGAGAGTGCACGAATGCCACCCGCCGCTTACGAAAAATAATGCGCATAATTTGCACTTTTAGCCAAATTGGTGCACGCCTTAATTTAATTTTCTGCAAAACATTAACCGTCAACTGG
Organism: Philophylla caesio; assembly: GCA_963971545.1. Taxonomy (NCBI): domain Eukaryota; kingdom Metazoa; phylum Arthropoda; class Insecta; order Diptera; family Tephritidae; genus Philophylla; species Philophylla caesio. Next base: position 116,329,267 of record OZ020606.1, on the reverse strand, counting down.
GGCATTGTGCGAGGTATTAAAGAAAAATAATGGGTGAAAAAAAAAAACAAAACGCATTGCGTGCCAAATATCACCGAAAAAGCGCAATAAATATTTTCGTAATCGCAAAGCAACAAGACGTTGCAGCGTGCAACGCGCAAAACGAGTGGCGTGCAACGAGTGCCGAGTGGCGAAGGTGACGTTGCGTATTAAATGCTGTAGCTGGCAACACCTTTAGCATGCAATAAATTGCTGCAATCGTTGGCTATTAACTCGGCTGTCGTTTTCCGCTCTTTTTCACGCCCTTTTTATTTTAATTTTTTTTTTTTTCTCTCTCCAGCAATTACTTACACCGCTTGCTTGCAACGCGTGCGTGCACTCGCTTCACGGTGGCTTCGCGAGAAAAATTAATTGTCTCTGCGAAGCATAAATTAAAAGCCTTTGCTTGCTGATTGCAAAGACGCCCATCAGATTGGCAAAAAATGCAAATTAATGTGTACGTTCTTGCTAGTTTGCATTTTGCCGCATGCAATAGATGAAACGTTTCGAGCGGACGGCTTATGACGAGGACATTTGTTAAGGTGAATATGAAAATGACGTGATTGAAGATGAAACTTCTTTTTTCTACGTACATATGTAAACTATTAGAAATCTGGGTGAAAAGAGTTTAGTTCAAAACATTTGCGTCGATCGAGTCTATAGTTGAGGATAAAATAAGGCTTTTTGAACTCTATTTTGATTTTTCGTGCTATTTTGAATACAGTTAAAGAAGAAGAAATTCAAAGGTAGTTAAAATATAAGCTCGAAAGCCTCTAAACATTTCTTAACCCGAACACATTTTTGCATTTCCATCAATTCACTAAAATGTTCACAAAAACAAAAAAACTCGATTTGACGCTGATTGTCTTTCCATCTGTCCGTCCGAGGGTGTACATGACTAGTAATAAAAGAAGGTATATAATGATACAAATTTGCAAATATTAGCGCAAAAAAAGTTTTTATAAAATTTTCAAAAATTCAAAAACTTCCTCAACTCTATAAAGTATTCAGAGTTAAAATTGTACAAAATTGTGAGTTGGGTAAAATGGGTATAAAATGTTTGTATCTCAACAATAAGTTAACAAATTTTCACTAAATATGCTTTAAGCAAACCGCTTCCTTGGCCGAACAAAACTTTTAGACGCAAGTTTTTTGTTTAATTCAGAAATGGCAAATTTGTTTTAAAATTGGTTTTAAGTCATTATGCGAATACAAAGCTCGCAAAAACACTTTCCACTGGTCACGCAAAAAACTTGCCTTCAAATTCAAAAAAAAATATTGTGGCAATTATCTCTCGAAAACTGACAATTTTAACTGAAAAAATCTTAAATTTAAATACAAATATGGCTAAACAAAAAGAAATGTTACTAAGCATACAAAATTGTACAAAACCATAAACTTGCGGCGAATTGTAATATTTACACATTTTCTAGCGCTTTTATTGGACTTTTTCTTGTTTTTTTTTAATTTTTTTACGATAACTCAAAGTTTAGTCATTTCTTTAAAAAATTATGTATCTACATATGTACATATATATTCTACGTTTTCAGAAAAAATAAAAACATATTATTAGACTTTAGTAAGCTTAAATTAGCTAAACAAATGTGGAAGCGGATGCATTCAAAGAGAAGTTATTTCAAGATCGAAGCATAAAACGTTTAAGCGAGATTTTTAAGTGTAACCAACTTTACAACAATATTTTGAGGAGAATATTTTTAGCTAAAATGGAAGCTTAACTGTCGGAAGCACGAAGCACTTTCCGGTTTTCTTTTGTGAGTCTAATAAGCGCAAACATTGTCCTCGGTTCTAAGTGCTTTTAAAAGCAACACAACACTTTTTCGGCTTTCCATCTGGAATAGGGAAGTGAAAAAATAATCGATTTTTATTTTAATCGATTGTTTTTTCTCATTATCGATATTTTTATTAATCGATTTTATTAATAGTAAACATCAATTTTTAATAAATCGATTATATGAATTTTACATTTTAAATCGATGAAAAAATGGGTAAGATTAAGGAAAATCTTATTGCGTTTTTTTTTTTAGTTTTAAGATATACTGAAGATTTGTATTAATTATAGTTCTATTTATATTTTTGATGTGAAGTGATTTGTTTTGTATTTTAGTTTTGAGACTCTTATTGTTTTATACTATATTTACTACAATAAAATATTTAAGAGGATTGAAAATGTGTATATAAATAATTCGAATCTGTATTTATATTGTAAAATTCATCGTTTTGTTTTTTTTGTTATACTTATTAACTTAAAACGATTTTTACTTGAGTCAATTGTTCATAATATAATTTCACTAATAGTCGAATAAGAATTTTTCGTATAAAAATCGAACTATGTGATTTTATTACAAATCCATTTATCTTGAAAAGAAAAAATCGATTATTAAATAATCGATTTTTCGACTCGTAATCTGGAATATGTTTCACTCCACAGTGCAATGAGGGCTACACTCACTCACATTCAGTAAATTGAAATACTGCTACTTGAATTAACTACTTTTGCAGTTTAAGTATATGTATGCGTCAAAAATATGTATCACCTTAAACGACAATGTTTCAATTGCAAGCAATAAATCTTCCATATTACTAACCACCTATACCGACTATGGTTTTCATAATTTTTTTTTTGCCGAAATTTAGTAGCTTTTTTTAAATTTACTCGTTGGTCGTTTCCCTTTTGCTTTTTACAAGGACATGATACCAACGCGGTTTTTTTTTACGTCTCTGTACGATGTTCTACCTGCTGTTCAATATCTTCTTGTATGCATGCAAAAATCATTCCATTCCAATTATACGATACTCACGTATTAGCAAGTTTAGGTTTTTGTTTTCTATTTTAAAAATTCGAATACTTTTCCATTAAAGAACAATTTGCTATCTAGCAAAAGTCAAGCAAACCCAAGAACCAATTTTTTTTTATTTGTATTAATTAGTCCAAATTTTATTTTATTTAAACACAAAAAAAAAAGATTTGAAATGTTTTGAATACACAGCTTTATCGCTTATTTAATTTTAGTATAATGAGAAGCAAGTTTTAACAGGCTACACACTACACTTTATTTATAATAATTTTCTACATCACTTTTGGAAGAGCGAGATTAAAAAATTTTTTCAAAATCAGCAACAATTTGTAGCCATATGAAACTTACACTTTGTTTCAACAGAATTGTATGGGCTATAAAACTGCATACTCCAAAAGAATAAATTATTTTTTTTTTTTAGTTTGAAACTTTGATGAATTATTCTAGATTTTTTAAGAAGGTTGAAAATTGGATTTATCTGACATTTGTTAGAACAGGAAGTGTATTTCTAAATGACAAATTATTAATAAAAATAACATAAAAAGAAAAATAAATATTAAAAGTTTGCTGTATAATTTTGAAAATTAGTATAAATGTAGTATTTTAAGAAAAGCTTCGTCATGTCAGCGCATGGTGTGAACAAAGATGCCAAGAAAGTGCCCATACATTTTGCGCAAACAGTTTTTTTTTGGAATGTTTTTTCTCATTGTTTCTATCGCTTTCGCTTTGGTAGGTCGACTTTTCTACTAGACTTTGTCGGTTCACTCGTAAATCGAGTTTAACAGAATTGATTGAGAAGTAAAGGGAATGATGGAACAATGCAATTTTTTAAAACTTAAAGCTTTGTGTGATATTGTTTTTTTGGGTTATTGCGCTTTTGCATGAACATTTTTTTTCTATGAACTCTTTTCGCAGGCCAGTAACTGTTTCCATTTTATGGCATTACTGCACTTGAACTGCATAAAAAATTCGTTGATGCCTTGAGCGCGGCTCACTTTGTCGGCCTATTTTATTTTTAAGTACTCTTTTTTTCTCTTCTCTTCGAATCATACAAAATTGCACACATTTGTCCATATGTGCAGTAAATGGACCGGTCAAGTTGTGAAGCCATCAAAGCGGTGCAACTGCAACATGGCTATAAATATTTAAATTTTCCACAAATTCATGCATACATACATCTGTATTTGAGTGGTTTTTTTTTTGTTTTAAGCTTTCACCCATTTAACTCTTTCGACATTTTCCATAACACAATACCCTCTCGTCGCTCCCTCGCACAGACTATTCAACTAAATATTCGTTACACTTGACTTGCAACTTGCTGAAATTAAACTTTTATGTATGCAAAATACACAAACACACACACACACACACATACATACATACAGTAATTAACATTCACTGCACCCAATGCGTGCACAAAAACAGTTGACTTGGTGTTCGTTGGCAAAGAAAATCACAAAAAAAAAATAGAACTCCAACGGCGAAAACTTATTGAAGTGAACAGCGAACAACTTAATTAGTGAAATATGTATACGTATATGTGTGTGTGTGTATGTGTGTGTGTATATGTGTGTATAGGTATGACTGTGTATTGCTTTGTAGTCGTTTGTTTCGCTGACCTATGATAATTGAAAGTTAAAGCAACAGTTGTTTCCGATGAATTGAAAGTGTGGCACGGCTAAGGGGAAGATGAGGGGGAATAAATGTAGTTGGAGCTGCTTGATTGACGCCAAGCTTTTGCGACTTTTGCGTGGCAGCGTTGCATGGCGCGAATTTCCAAGTAAATAACAGCTGCGGCAAAGTGCTTCCTTGCTTTCAAGTGCAGCCAATCTGATGAATGCAATGAAGTTTTGATTAACAATAGCTCGTATAATCAAAGTCAATTAGGATACAATCAATTTACATTGCATATTTTATAACGGGATCCGCAACTATTACTATTCCAAATACCTATTCATTTATTGTTTGAATTTCCCTAAGAGTTAATTAAGTCTGTTTGCTGAAGGAGCAAAAGATTCAAAACAAAAGCTTTAGAAAAATGGAACATTTATAATAAGAAAAATAAATTAGCTAAAAACAACCGGTGTTGTTAGCTAGTTGAAACTAACAATTTTGGGTCTAAAATTTAGTGTGCTTTTAAACTGCATTTCAGAATATTTTTTTTAATATTAAAAAAAATGTTTCAATTAGTTGTTTTTATACTTATAACATTCATAAGAAGAACAGAAGATTTTTTTAAAATTGCTTTTGTCCGACATTGTACAAAAAAATTTCAAAACAAAAAAAAAAAAATTCCATTTAAGACTATTTTCATAGAATTATGAAAATTTTATCTCAATTCTTAACCACTGTGCGATGTTACGCTAATTACCCTATCCACATACAGAAAAAATCAGGCCCTTGCTCATTCTAGTTTGGCAGAAACAATTAAAAAATTTTAATATGGCGGCGTTCGGGCTGCTTCTCGTCGTGCCATCAAAATCGTCTTCTTACAGTCTAAGCGCCACCAAGCGACAATTTTTTGTACAGTTTTTGGGTTTCTTTGTGTGCAGTGGAAACTTTGAATTTTAGAAATTTTAAAATTATGTTTTTCTCGCAACTAATGCATCAGCTACTCGGAATTAATGCAGATTTTTGAACATAGAAAATAAATTGTGCGTAAATAAACTGAAACGTAAAGATGAAAGTGAAGATGTTTTTTGCCATCTGAAATGCCTTCGTGTTACTTCGCACGAAAATCACTTAAATCTTTATGAATCTGGAACACAAATGATATCTACATATAAGCATCTAACCAAATTTCAATTGTAATTGACCTTCATATTTACTTTCATTTCATTCAACAAAAAATAAACAAAGTCTCATTGTACTTAAAAAAAGTTAAAATCGTGCTTAAGTGTTTAATTTTGCTAATGAAATTCATAAAATGCAAGGCCAGTTTATGTTGTTGTTGTTGTTTTTTCACAAAAATCTTCCATAAACTGGCCTTGAGCTCAATAAAAATTAAAAAAAAAAGAAAAAAAAAGATTTTATATAAAATATAATAATTAAAAATATTAACATATACTTACGGTGAAGGGATTTTTTTTATAAAGAAATCGACACATTTTTAGAGGATCGAATGCTTATATGGAAATTCGTTTTTAGAATCAAATAAAGTAACAATTTTTATTAGTAGTTAATATAAAATAAAACACGGAGAAAAAACGTGTAACATTATCACAAAAATAAGTAAACAGTAATTAAAATGAAGCTACTTTCACTAGATCTAAATAAGAATCATTTCCTTTAAAACTCACCCAATTAATCAGCGCTTTTTTGTATGCACTTCAAACTGGCAATTAATTATACAAGAATTCAATTAGCTACAAAATGCACCATCAAAAACTGCAATTTTTTGTTTTAAATCTTCTAAATTTTTATAAAGTTTTATTTAATGCATTTTGCATACAATTCAAAATATGGCGATTTAGAGTTGTTGTTAGAGAATTAAAGGTATTTGATTGGAAACATATTTTTAAAATAATTAGTAGAAAAATACATTGTCGAAAATGTGCTAGAATTTGTGAAATAGGGTGTATTTTTAAGGGAAAATATAAAAAATTATTTTTAAAAATTTACTTAAAATTTAGTGCATATTTTAGAAACGAAATTTTTTTTGTCATAAAAATTGTTTTTAGACTCTCGAATTGAAATTAATTAACTTCATTTTATTTATTTGTCAGAGAAGTAGTCCTTTCTGTTTGTTCATTAAATGTGTGTAGATAAAATCTAAGCTCGACTGATTTGAAAATGCTTGCGAATAGTATATGAATTTCAACAAAATATTTAAAATGAAAATTTTTTAACAGCGTCTTCAACGAAAACTCCTCTTATGACAATATAATATAAAGAAACTGATTCTTTGTACTCTGTGTTCTTGGAGACAATGTACTTTTATAGTGCGACCTTGTTTTATTACAACAATAATAAATTAATGAGGCAATAGTAACAAAAGCAAGCACTGGAAATCGGAATTTAATAATGGTAATGGGGCCGCTGTGGTCGAGTGGGTAGCGCTGCTTGCAGCCAGAGCAACTAAAATCAAAATCATAGAAAAAGCATTCACTCCTCGGCAGGCAATGGCAAACCTCTGAGGGTATTTCAGCCATACAAAAGCTTCTCATAAAATGCATCTGTCATTCGGAGTCGGCACAAAATTGTAGGTGCCTCCATTTGTGGTACAACATAAGAGACGCACACCACAAGTAGCAGGAGAAGCTCGGCCACACACTGAGCTATATAGTGTACGCGCCAAAATAATGATAATTATTATATTATTATTATTAATATTTAAAATTGGGCCACTTATAGGTTCAGACTTCTTTTCGAATACCTTTCTCAAAATCGATACTGTGCCATCAAAATCAATAGGAGTACTAACTTTTACTATAATTTTTCTTTTAATTATATAGTAAGATATACATATATAATAACGACTTTCTACATATTCTTTTGAATAATTTAAAGAACGCTGCATTGATGCAAAAGTTATTCTTGAGAACATATCTAGTGTCCTGAAATACACTTTATTTCAGTTAATATAATAATTTCAGGTTTTATAATAAACAATACTAAATTAGCATTTTTTTATAAAAAAAAATAAATATTTATCTTATTTTCATAAATTTCGGCTCAAAGTTTCGAAGTAAACTTTTCTAATACTTTCATACAAGGCGAATTTATTCAAGGTGGTATACTCCACATATACATAAGTAAAAAATATGTTTATTTTGCGGTGAAAATGTCAGAGAAACTTTGAAAAACAAAAATAAACAAATGGCCGGAATTCCAAGTTTGGCACAAAAAGCAAACGTACTAAGGATTTATAGTAAACATTTTGAATTTAATGTCTTTGTAATATTATGCAAACGCATTGAATTTCCTATCACGAATGTAAACAGAAAATAAAAAATGTAAACATAATAGTAATTTTGGCACTTTCACCGCGTAAGGCGAACGTATTACAAGCAACCAGCTGATGGGAATATACCACCTTATATGAATTCGCCTTGCTATCATACACAAACATACTCGCACATCATGGTTCAATTATAAAAGGTTAGGTAAATATCTGACCTTCGAATTTTGACACTCCATTTTAAAGGATTGTTTAACGATGTATGGAAAACCGGTTGGATTTTGTTATCCTTTCTTAAAAAGTAAATAACAATAATTAAAATGTTAGTGAATTTTTTAATTAAAAATTTCAAAGACATTTTATTTAAATTAAGAAATACAATATCTACGCTTACAAAATTTCAATAATTATGTACTACTTGGTAGAGATTTTTTTCATTTTTTAACTAAAAAATTTGTAATGTATTTGTCCCATGAACTAAACGATTTCAAGAAAATACAAGTTATTTATTCGGTTTATTCCTTTTATATATTTACCATAGGTATCAGGGTTGTTCTTAATTTTGTGATGAACCCCTGGAGGGTGAAAGGACCAAACATTTTATTCCGATAAATAGTTAGTGACTTTATGGAGTTAATGGAGTTGTAAGAAAACCACAATAATTCTAGATTTTAGAAAGAGAATCTTTATATATTAAAAGAAAAATAAATCAAACTTCTTTACTCAAGAATTGAGTTCTTACAAATTCTTGTTTTGGGCATTTGGATGATTATTATGTCACATTATTTTTAATTTATTTAAACCCATTCCTTCTAGAAATTTCAAAATTTCCACTCTGTCACATCGAATTTATATGCGCGTTCAATGAAAAAGCGCGAATAAACCGATCGGCATTAGGCTCAAAGATATTTAAAATAAATAGTTACATACATATATGGCCAAACAATAACAAAGAAAAAGAGCGTCATTTATACACATTTAAATAAAATATATACGAGACGGGATCAATCTTGTAAACAGAAGAAATGCTGTCATTAAAATCCGGATTGAAACTTACTATTCACGCGAACATAAAAAACAAAAAGTGTTGTCTGTTAGTTTTGGTATTAAAAAGTTTTGCGGTAATTACTATTTTAAGAAGCAACACGGTTTTGATGCTAAGGCAGCCGTCAGGATGGAATAATGAAAGGTGTTGGACGTTGTGACAGCGCCAGTTTGAACGCCTTTAGCTCAATGGTGTATTTTGGAAGTATTAGAGAAACGGGAATAAAAGAAGGCCGTTCTTAGGAAAAAGTACAAATGAGTGAAGATATTTACATAAAATTTAACCACAATGATTTGAATAATACGAATTTTATATGAAAACTGACCGAAAAATAATAATTTGCTTTAAATTGTTGGTGAAATCTGCGCACAGTTTCAGGATGCCAAAATTAAAAGATACAAATTTCTTCGAAAATAATTATTATTTAGAAATTAATATATAAATCAAAATCAAATATGACGCAAATGCGTTCAAACCGTGCCAAAAACAATGTATATACAGCGATTAAGTTTTCTTTCGGAAAAGTAAACCCTCACTGGTTTTCCCCACATTAATTTAGTTTAGTTCCAATCATTGGATCATGAAGAAACTGCCGGTAATTCTCAATGCTTATTAGCATAAAATCACTGAAGGCGGGTTTTTTGTTTGGAAAGAAATACTAATTGATTACTGAAAAATCATAAATTTACAGGTCCATGTATGTTGTTTAGCATTAATTGTTATTACAATACAACATCCATAGGTTATATTGAATATAAAAGTAAAATGATAACAGAATCAAACAATATTTAAACTTTAAAGCGAACATTTTTATGAAGCAGATTACTATTACTTTAAAATCCTACAGGATTTAAAGCATTAAAAGAAAGCAAAAATTGGAATTAAAGATGTGAATGAAAATATTAAAAAGTAGGGAAGGAAATAAAAATAAACAATGCACAAAGATTGACATATTAAAAAAAATCGGACAAGGGTAAACAGCAATATGTTTTATATTCACTAGCTGTATCGTTTAAGTAATGTTCTCTTGAATTTTTGCTTTCAGAAAACTTATTATCAAAAATAAGTAAAAATAGTTCAAAATGCCAAAACAATCACACACATGAAAACCTTAAATTTCTGCTACAATTCAAATTTGTTTTTACAAAAGTGGTAACCAAATTCGGTAAAGGAACAACACAGTTTCTAAAAGCTTTCAAGCAGGCCGATTTAGAGCGAGAGGTTGCTAACGTACAACACCTTAAATTTTTGCATCAGGGGGAGCCGTTTGACAAAAAGTGGGTGAGCTAGCTGCTTAGTTACCAAACCTTTAATAATTCTATCTGCAATCAATAATTTTTTTGTTTACATACATACATACATATGTACACATTTAAATGTTCAATTCAATCAACATTTTTTGTTCCATATAAGTAATTTCATTATTAATAAGTTAATGCATTCAATCAAATTATTCAATCGGACAAGTGATATTCATACACACACATGTATGTATGTGTATGAATTCTCAATAAAATTATATTCATTTAAGTATTTCAAATAATGATAAATTATTGAATGTACTCGTAAGCTGGATTCAATTGGTAGGAAGCATCATAATTGCCGGCAATTACATATACAATATTGTGTTAAATTGCAAATAATCCAGAAAACTGCTTTTCCATATGCACATACATACATACATACATACATACATTTTTATATGTGTACAAAAATATGTAGATAGTTGAAAACCAAATACATAGGTACATACATATATATATTTTACTCAGCTGCTTAACTCCTGCCGCCGTTGTCTCTATCCGCTTCTACTTACTGTCACTCTCTCTCTTTCTCACTGTTGCTACGGCTGCAATAATAATAATAAATAACTGGCAAACAACAGTATCGAATTATGGATTTACGTTTATAGGTATGTATGTATGTGTTTGCATTCGCACACACTGTTGTAATTAATTGTCAGCGTAGCCGTGTGTTCATATTTCAGTAAATGGAAAACACTCAACTGTCAGATGTGACAGAGATAAAAATACATAAAAGATTATAGAGACGGCGATGTTGAGAGATAATTCATATGTGTTCAGACGGAATATGGCAAATACATATGTACAACAAAAAAAATTCAGAAAACATTTTTACGAGTATATACTTTGAATTGTATATTTGCATACTTACCTGCATATTTATTTACTTTTTTATGAAATTCAATGAATTTCAGTCCTTAAAGAAAATTAAACAAAAAAAAAAATCTTTGTACAAACTATTGATAAATTATTACACATACTCGTATGTAAATACTTATATTTACATTTCACAACTTTAATATAGAGTACAAAATATTCACATAAACTGCATTGAACGATGATAAATCAAGAACATACTGATTATTAATGGAATTTAACTTACGAAGAGCACGAGTAATTGGACTTAGTTTTAAAATTATTCCCATGAAAAGGGTAGAAATTTCCAAAAGACCGCTGAGGAACATTAAATCGATTACTTTCCAATAAGTATGGACAATCAATGGTTCCAATTATGATATTATGGTTAATGAACAAGCACAGTATAGTTCTGCGATATTCTTAGTATTTCAGGTATACCATAGTATAAGCATGACACAAACATATTAGGATGCTAAAGGATCTATGTAATTCAAGGACCGTAGTGCAAATAAAAACAGCATATTCGAAATTAGACCTAGCAAATGAATCATAAAGTTAAGCGAAGGGATCACATAGTTTAAATGCATGACATTTTACAAAAAGCTAACATTGAGAATGATTTGGAATTGATATACATAATTTATGTGATTATTTAAAGAAAACTTATTATAAAAAACAACACCAAGATCTTTTATTGCATTAACACGCAGAAGAACACAAATCTATATATTGTATTTGGTAGACAAAGTGTTGGCCATTTTCGAGTAAATCATTTGAAAGCGCTACGACGGATTCGGCAATCGACAAGATTTCTGGCACCAAAGGGATTTCAATATTAGCATTAGTCTTGATTTCCAGTATCAGAGGTTTTTATACATTTTGCCGAAAAGCTAAATAGAAAATATAGGCTTTAAGAAGATCTACTTAATTCAAAATTATATTAATTTATTGTAATTTAAGGCCCTTTCTTTATTTAAACGTAAACTAAATTTAGAACAAATTAGTTAATTTTAATAAAAGTTTCACATCCAGAACGAAAAACGAAAAAATGGTATGCAATTTAATTTTATGCGCCGCAGTTGCAGAATTTTGTTTGCTTTTTGTCAGGCACTTCCTCATATGTTTGCTGACTACAGCAAAAGCAGCTTAAGCAACAGGCAATTTTACTCAAACGAGTAAATATATGCTAAAATGGGTTTTTAATGTATAAAATCAGTTAGCAAATCATTTGCATTTGAAAATTTTAAAAACTGCAATATCATCAAAATAAAAGCTGATCGAAAATTAAATATATCGTTAACAGAATTAACAAACCGATTCGAATTTTTATCGACTGTAAGTTTACGATAGAAAAGTGAAGGAAGAAATAACTAATTAACAAATATATAAAAAAAAATTGTGTTTACCCAAAAATTATATGGACAACAAAATTAATAAGCAGATACAAATTTATAGTCGATAAGAATGAAGTTTGCTATGAAAAGGTTGTGGCACGATTTCTTTAGAAAAGCTATCAGAGTCAAGTTTACAAATGATTTCCTGCATAAAAAAAGTTATTTGTGCGCTTTGACTGTCACACGATCAATTTAAATCTTTGTAGAATAAGATATATTCAAAAAAAGTAGAAAAAGTTAATATATTTTTATTTATTTATTTATAAATTAAAATTACAGTACAATTAATTATTAACAAGAGCACAGGCTTTGGCGCACACAGTATTTAATTTTAAGTAATTCACAAAAAGTCGATAACAAAAAAAAATAATTTCGATAACGTAATACTGCTATCGATAAATATTTACGAATGAATCATAAATTTATTCCAACTGAAAAGTGTATAAAGCAGCATGAACAGCTAAAGCAAAACAATCGATGAAAATATCGATAACTAAAAAAAATGTAAATAGATTATTCGCTCAAAGAAAGTAGAAAAAAAATCTTAATCAAACAGAGTATAGTCAGAGCAGGTGTATAAATCAGTTTGAATATTTAAAATTGAATAATCGATTAAAATATTCAGAATGTTGAAAGAAGCAAAAACATTTAGAGTTAAGTAATCGATAAAAAAAAATATCGATAACTAAAAACGTAGTGCGTTTGTACGCTAAGAAGAAACAAAATTGAGAACAATAACAGTTAATGTAGAGTTAATATAAATATCGAAAAAAAAAACCGATAACAAATGCATAGCTCGATAGAAATTTACATTCGCTTGACATTGAATAAAAAGAAGCAAAATTGGATTTCTTTTTTTCAAAAAAGATTATCAAACTTTAGCTTTACTGTTGACACCATTTTCCCATATTACGCATACGCGCTGGCTTACATACACACCCACTGCTGTGAAAATGATTATTTTTCTCGTTTGTGTGAAACTTTAAGCAAATTCGATAGATATTTAGCATAGCTGAAATTCTATAAAATATTATCAATTCAAAACCCGCCACAGTTGCTGATCACAAGCAATTTTCTCGCCAATTGCTGTCATTTAGCTTTGTCGTCCACATAAATGAAAGCAATTGCAAAAGACTGACGCATAAAAATGGAAAACAAGTGGGAAATGTAGTAAAACAGAAGGATAGCACAGACGAGAGTTGTCAACGAAATCAAAACTATAAAAACAATCGGAAATAGTTGTGGCGTGTGTTAAACTAAGCGCATTTATGCGCAAATAGGAGAGGGGAAAAATTTATATACTTCGCTTGTATGTAAGGATGGATGTACGTGTGTGTATGTTTAAATAGAGGGTGTGAGCAGCTGCTCAATTGTCAGTTGGGTATGAAAAACTTGAAACGACCAACCGTGGATGCAAGTTAGGGCGATAAAAGCAAATATTGGAGAAACATGGCAAGCTGGAAAAAAAAAAAAAAAATGAAGAAATTTAAAAGAGAGATGGAATGGTATAAAGCTTGCGCGAAACTACTAGTTGGCGATAAAACATACGCGCCTTGCTTGGGTTTGGTATGACAAATGTCAAGGAAAAATTCGGTTATTTGTTGGTTTGCAAATCAAAGCGTTAAAGTTGTCAGCGATTTGCGACAGCGAAAAGGCAAATTGTCAGCGAGTTGCAACAGCAAGAAAGGAATAATTTTGAGATCAAAACCTGTACAGGATTTGGGCTGTCAAAAAAGAAAAACCAAAAAATGTCCCCTTGAAAAATTGCATAGCCACGATACTGTCTTCACATTATGCAACCCTGAGAATTGATTCTCCCGCAACGAGTGCAACTTTCGCAGCTACAACAATAGACAAAAAGATATTCAACCACTGCCACAGGAGCTGACATTTCTTTAGCGCTTTATTGTTATCTTTTGTTTACTACTTTTTTTCACTAACTCTACATAATGCAAATGTCAAATGGAAAATGTGTTTTTATATACCAGCTGAGATGTTTGCACAGTGGTGTAAACCAAAATGAAAAAAAAAAAAAATTTTAAATGGCTACGATGGCTTTATTTCAACCGTCCACATGCCATGACTTTAAAAAACCACAACATTATTGCAACAATTACAGCCAGTAATATATTTGTTATAAGAGAAAAGAATAAAACCCATTTAGCAATCGTTTTAGTAAAATAACATTTTTTTTAAGACCTTTTCACAATAATTTTCAGTGCGATAAAAATTGTACATCTCCAAAGACTATTATTTCGAGACTTATATTACGAAAGCCATTGAAGCGTCGAAAATGATTCAGAATCAGGTACGAATCACTGAGGCATGGTTTAAAAAAAATGGAACATGGCAATTAATACAGAAAAATCTATACATATCACGTTTACAATGAAAAAACACTCCTGTCCAAGTATTATTATAAATAATGCAGAGATTCCAAACTCCCATACAGTTAAGTATTGCGACCTTCACCTTGATATGAGATTAACGTGGAAAAATCAAATTAAGGCAAAAAGAAAAGAGCTTAAAGTAAAGACAAATAAAATGTACTGGCTTATTGGACCCAAATATGAGTTAAGCTTTGAAAACAAAATTTGATTGTATAAAGCCATTCCAAAGCCTGTTTGGACGTATGGAATCCAACTGTGGAGCAACTCAAATGTTGAAATTTTACAGCGATATCAGAACATAACTCTTAGGAAGATGCTAAATGCTCCTTGGTTTGTTTCAAACAACACAATTAACAAGGATCTAAATATACCAAGTTTTAAAGACGAAATAAGGAAGTTTAGTTATAGAGATTTTGAAAGGCTGAGCAATCATTCCAACCGTTTAGCTATTGCGTTATTGGATGAAACAGATGAAACGTTTCGACTGAAACGGTTTCATGTTCGAGACCTTCCGTACAGGAAAAAAATTATCATTAGTAGAGAATAAAGTATAATTTTTACGCCCACTGAGGTCAAACAGTATTAAGCTATGTATATTTTAGAACATTTGCTTATTGTCCTGAATAGAGACAGATTGTAAATAAAGAATATGAAAAAAAAAATATTATTTATGAGGGACAAAAAAACATGTTAAAGTCCGTTTAGGCCTTTAGTACTCTTTTGAGGTTAGTTAAGAAATTTTTCTATT
This sequence comes from Philophylla caesio, assembly GCA_963971545.1. Classification (NCBI taxonomy): domain Eukaryota; kingdom Metazoa; phylum Arthropoda; class Insecta; order Diptera; family Tephritidae; genus Philophylla; species Philophylla caesio. Next base: position 116,313,794 of record OZ020606.1, on the reverse strand, counting down.
CTTACAATTTTATTGAGCTCAAGGCCAGTTTATGGAAGATTTTTTGTGAAAAAACAACAACAGTTTTTAATGGTTGAAGTTATAGTACTTTTTCGGAAATCACCACATTTCCTCATTAGACTTTTTTTTGATTATTAAATTAAATTAATTTTCAAATATTTCGCGACTATCGCAAGGCCAGCTTGGAACTAACTTTAGAATATTCACGAGTTTTTAGAAAGTAGTCACGAGCTTAAGGTACAAACTGGTTCCGAAATAATCACGAAAAATCGTTAATCGAAAAAAATGTACCGAAAAAGTACTTAATTTGTACCGAAAAAGTACCGAGAATGTATTAAAAAGTATCGAAAATGAAGTCCCGCCTATTAAAACTTTTACATTTTACTTTGAAAACTTAAAAGCTCAAAAAATGTTAGCTTCTTTAAAATACAATTAAGATATAACGAACTGCTGCTATTAATTAAATTGTTAAATATACTAAATAGTTAAGAGTCACTTTTCTTTAACTCTTTGCGAAATCAAACTGAACAAGCAAATATAAAAATCAATCATTCCATAAGTCAATTTCAGCAACACAAAAGTCCTTAGACTCGACCCATCGTGCAAATATTTATGTTACAAAACAGTATCATTGTAATGAAAACATCAGTTTAAAAATTTTAATTTTATTTCAAAAATCAACCACAGTGCATTGCAACGTTCAGTCTTCTGACAGCTTCTCGCTAAATTTGCAACTTTCGCTGGCAGGTGTAGAATTCTACGTTTCTCAACCAACGCTAACAACGGTTATTGCTTCATTCCAAGCTCTTTAACCTTCCCTTGTACAACGCTGCGCCACTAATGTGATTGACTGTCGCTTGGCTTTACTGACAGCAGCACTTTTCTTGTTTCACCAACTGTGATATTACAGAGTTCAATGATGTCATAGCCACCCAGCAGGCAAACCTTGCTAGTAGATTTTCATAGTTCATATTGCAGCTAACTTGATTCACTTACCTGCTATGTTTATTTCCTAAAAGAAATTAATATTTAAGAATCAGTCAATAATCAACCAAATTACCCTCAATCAGCATGAAACCAATTAATGAACTAGTCAGTCTATGCATCAGCGTCTAACTAGTTGGCATACCAGTTCGCACTTTTAAGTTTATAGCGCAGTTAATCAAAAGCACGAGTTCATTAGTGCTGCCATCGGCAATGCTATATTCAAAAATGAAAGGCGTTAGTTACTGACTGATAGCTCCTAGCAGCGAGATTTTAGATAAAAAAAGTCGAAGTGAAATTTTTGCACTAAAAACACGAACCTGCACAGCGCTAGTGCACTGCGCCCTGGGGTAATTTTTTTTTATAGGTATGCATGTTGAATGCATTTTGACTACTGCATTAAGTTGTCAACGTCTGCATAAGTGAGCAACCGAAAGTGACGAGTTGTCGGAGATGCGAAACACTGCAAATTTTTTTTAGCTAAAATGTCTGCGGCTGCAACATTGCTACATTTTTATCAACTTACAATTTATCACTCTGCGTGGAAAAGGGTAAAGTGCTCTGTGAAACTGAAAGGATAAAAATATGTCAATATAGAGTAATTTTTAATTTTTTTTAACTTTTCACTATTCGAAACACGTTGAAAGCTTCACTCTTCGGTACGGAATTTATTAATATATTTACCAAATGAATTTATTTATATACATACGTGTTGAGAGTTTCGCAAAACTTACTAATAGCCAGTTTCAGTTTGTGAAAAATTTACAAGGAAACATATATTAATGGAAATATGTTTTAAAATTTTGTTTTAAATCAATAAAATCTCTGTTTATATTCATGGATTAAATTCTAGGGCCCAAGGATACACGTTACTAGCAGGAATTACCTTCATTCAATTTTTAAACATCCCTTCTTCGATGCACTGCAAAATCTTGGTACGAAATTTTAGTACATGACAAGTTAGGCTTAATATTGAGAATACTTTCTGGAAAGTTTCAATTGAAATTAATTTATATTATTTATAGTGCCTAAACGTATGCCACATTTAATTTCAAACATTTTAATCTTTAATGAATGTACATTTAAATTAAGCCCAAAAATATGCATCATCCATTACTATAAGAAAAATAAATATATTGGTACAAACTTCATGTATAACTAAATTTTTTTTTTCATAAAACTCCGATGCATTTAAAAAACAATTTAAAAAATATATGCACAAAAATTATGCAAATTGCTAGTATAAAAAACTTCAAATTAAAAAGCGTTTGGGGACCTTATTTTCTTACTTAAACGTGATAAAACTCTTAGCAATACTGTTACAATTTTCTGTAAACATTAATTCGCCTAAAAATGTGCCAAAAAATCATGTGCACCAATATTTTAAAAGGCATTTAAATAAGTAAGTAACAAATAAAATGTTTCCTTAAAATTTTAAAATTCCTTCCATTGAATTTTTTGTTTGTTTCAAATTTATTTAAAATTATTAATTGAAATACTAACGACTAGAGACGTAATATTAATTTATTTGATAACACCGATCGATGCGACAAAAGAATTTACGAATTTGCATACGAATTTATTCAGTTTATAATTAAAAACTTAATTGAACTTTATTGGGCTTAACCTAACTAAATTCTATGTAACTTAACTTTTTTAATCTTTATTTATTTAACTTAGCTTTATTGAAATAATAAGCTTAACTCAACTTAATTAAATTAAAGACAAATAAGCTTAACTAACTTTAGTTTTATTTCGGCGCTCTACAAAAATTGTTTACATTTCATTTGAAGATTTGAAAAAAAAACACACACACAAAACTGGTAATTTTTTTTTTTAATGCTACTCAAAATTTGACATAATTTCCATATTTTTCCTCTGCTAGAATTGTGAGATTTTGACATCTGCATTTTACAGTTTTTCCTTTCTTTTTAAAAGTTTCTTAATTTGATTTTCACAAGATTTCAATAAAAAAATAAATAAAGAATCAATGTTCCCCGCTATTCTAATGACCATAACAAAAATCACCGCATCACTATTGTGACTCAGCATGTGTTTCGAGAAGATTGCTTGAGTTCTCCGCTGTAACCGAAACCGATGTAACAAGATATACGAGTATCTTTAGCATTAAATCAAACGCTGTTGGAAATGGTGGCATACCCATCAGATTTATTAAAATGATCTTACCTTTTATCCTAAGTACGCTTACACATATGCATAATAAACCATTGCATAATCGATTCGTGCTCGGAACACAAAATAGTCCTTGCCTTTAATTACATTACGCGTTATGTTTACAACCTGCGAAAGTTTGACCACTTATCTATTTGGAGATCTCAACTGCTTTGGGTTGTGCTGTCTTTGAGCATCAGAAAGCTCTAACTTGTATCTTCCTTTTTCGACTTATCTCAACAAAAACACCTTCATATCTCTATGACAAACTCATATTTTGTAAATCCACTCGTTTGTGTAACCTTATTGTACCAAGTTTTAATTATGTTACCTCAACAAGACTATTCTTCGCCAATGCCTCACGTATTTGGAACTCAATACCTGCTTCTACAAGAAGCATCTTCTTTATAACTATTTATTTTCCTCTAATTCTTAAACTGGCCACCTCACTACTTATAAAACTAAAACTATTCTAAGTCAATTATAAGCATACATTTAATCTTCTTTTTTTTTGGTTTTGTTTTCTTGTCTTAACATGTAGTTAAGCATATATATTATAATGTTAATTTAATTTAACTTCGTTTAATATATCTTCAATTTGTATCCTTATTCTTATTCTTATTATATTTTGTCTTTTATTTATAACTATTATGCTTAGTACACTATTTAAATCATCTGTTATTATAATTTCTTTAATTGTTTGTTGTGCTATTAAAGGTGTAAAACCTTATTGTATTAATCGCTAGCTTAATTAATGAAATGAAAGGAAATTTACAGCGCCCTAAAGTATACTGGAAAACTTTCACTTTAAGGCCCACGAAATGCAGAGACAAATGTCAAAATTTTCTTCGATTAACCATCTATCAAGTTTTAGGCTCTGAAAATATAATAACCCAAATCAGATGAGTTTTGTGTAAGTCGGTAAATTAAAGTGATTTATATAGAAATCATTATTGCGAAAATTCCTTGTATCATTTATGAAATTTTCTATATCCGCCACACATGAGTTATTTCTATGAATGATGCATCTCGACGCTATTTTCACAAGATCTTAATATAAATTCAGCCTTTTCGGCACTGAGTTTAAAAATTATTAGATGCCGCTGTGGTCGAGTTGGTAGCGGTGCGAGCTATAACTTGATATGCCGATGAGTTCGAGGTTCGAATCTCAGTCAGGGCAAGCAAAATCTTAATCATCGAAAAAGTTTTTTCTAATAGCGGCCACCCCTCGGCAGGCAATGGCAAACCTCCGAAGGTATTTCTGCCATGAAAAAGCTTCTCATTAAATACATCTGCCGTTCGGAGTCGGCACAAAATTGTAGGTCCCTCCATCTGTGGTACAATATAAAGACGCACACCACAAATGGTAGGAGAAGCTCGGCCAAACACTGAGCTATATAGTGTACGCGCCAAAATTATATTATATATAGATGCATTTAAAATCGGTACCATCATCAATATTTAAATGTACATATTCCGCAAAAGAAAAATTCGATTGTTTGGGAATGTAAGGTAGCCACACCTAGGTTATTGCAGACATTGTGCAATTTTATTGAAGAATAAATAAATATTTAACTAAAATCTCTTGCCCTTTCGAGATTTAATTGCGTACGAATAGTCTCAATGGTTTTAGAATTTTATCCTCTCTGCCTTAATCTTCAATTCCTCTCGCAATGGCGTCATGTTTAAACTTACTTTATCTGACCTGAATGAACTTAAAAGAGAACGTAAAATGACACTGAAGATGGCACAACGCCGAAACCGGTTTGTCTTAAAACCAAACTTGACAAGGGATGATAAAAATTCGTTCTAAAATCAATCATTTCACACCCTGTCGGAAGCAACAACAACAAAAGATCAGAATATTAAAAGGACATTATATTGCATTAAATTTCATTGCTATACTTACATAGGATTATCAAAATGTTCTTGTAATGTTAACTCTACCTACGCCTCTCTCGCTAATTACTTATTCACTTTCACACTTATACTTACATTTGCATTAAGTTTTTCTTTCATCTTCATATCAGAATTTATTCTTTTCTTCATTAACACACCCTTATATCCTTAATCCTTGTATATCCAATGCAGATTTTTCAATTCACTGCTGCCGCTAATCAGTTTTAAATTCAACAAAGTCACTTTGTGATCGCTGAGTATATAATTTCTGCCGATGCTTATTCAGTCTGCTCGGCAATATTTTTGGGACATAAATAGAACATACAAAAAAAAAATCATTGGCTTGAAGTTGAGTACATCAAACAGCCATTCTTGGCAATTCTGTCGAATTCTTTCCACCTTCGTTTGTAAGTGGGCGATGTGTTGTGTTTTTTTTTGTCTTTATTTTTGAACTTTTACTCTGTTTATGTTATTGTTGCTGTGTTACTGCAATGATACATATATTTAATATTTATTGATTTACCATGTTTCTTAAGAAGGAATAAGATAAATTATTTTAACAATGTGAAATATTTTTGTTCTACTTTGTTACATAAAAGGTGTATTTATGCAGATATAGGTTATGTACGTATGCGCGCTCGTATGTATGTCTAGTATATACACTGAAAAAAAACATACAGATAGATGGGGCGTGAACTTCAATATATAGAAGATAGGTTTTGATACTTTTGCAAATATGCACTTACAACTGCAGGCGGCCAAAAACGCCAAACACGTCATCATTGTAAACTAAACTTGCACAAAATTTCTAAAAAAATAGTAAAATTTTACTAAAACGCTAAACTTTTTAAAAATAAATTTTAATTAAAACTTAAAACTAAATTGAAGTAAGCAATTTTATAGCAAATTGAATTGTTGGTGGAACCTAGTCTTTACAATTTCATTACCATACATTATTTTCCATATATGTAAAGTATTTTTGTTAGAAGAAAAATGCCAAGGACCGTCAGTTAAAAAAATTATCTAAAGTCAATGGTATTTTGTAGGCATTTCAAACTAGCATTTTGTTATATTTAAATTTAATGTACTGCAAAACTGCATCGCCCCAAAAATTTCAAAAAAAAAAAATTTAAGTCTGACATTGTTGTGAAAGTTTTATGACTCTTTGTAATTATTGCACTAAAATTTAAACATTTAATTATATGAATGCGGAGTTATATGTATGTAATAATTTTTATAAAAAACTTATTAAAATTCAACCATATTATAAAAAATGAAATAAAATTTAAAATGCTTTTAAATATTTGCTTAAAAAATTCTAGACGCTTGGCACTATTAATACCTTTTTTAATTTTTGTGAATTTTGTTTTAAATTAACAAAAAACAACACAGCTAAAATTCGTCAAAATATAGAACTTACTTATATATATTATTTTGGTCATTTATTTGAGCCGATGTCAATTTAACAAAAACTTAAATATTCTGTAACTATATAGGTACATTCTCAATTAATTTTTCTTACGTTTATTAAAAAGTATTTTTTTTATATCAAAAATCGTTTATTCGCCAACGACACCCATTAAAGGCACTTTTTATGCTTTATACAAAATGTGCAATGATTTAACAAAATTTCTCAAAAATTGCGAAAATGTTAAATATAAAATGTTAGATATTTTTCGAGTATGCAGTTATGTAGCTCATTTAATTTTAGTATGATCTAGTGCAAGCTTTAAACGCCTACATATTAACACTGATTATTGAAAATTTTGCTATTTCGCAATTCTTTGCATATAAAAAATAATCGCGTTTTTAAGAAAACTCACCAGAAATCAATTTCATTATTTCTGTTGCTTAAGAAAGTACTTTTTCTGAAAATTTTCTTGAAGATATAAATATACGAGCATATTTTTTTTGAGAGCTTTAGATTTATTTAAGAAATTTTTATAAAAAATGTCTTCAGTTCTTGAGTGTCATTTTATATGAATTATTCGATTTTTTTAGGTCTTTATGAAGGAAAGTATGCTAACAAAACAAATGTCAAAAATCATTTGTAATTTGTTGACACTTCGAACTTACACTCTTTTACATAGTAAAATTTAATGGGCTAGAAAACTGTATGCACAAAAAATTGAAATTTTGTTAAATCGTTGTATATTTGGTATAAAGTTTAAGAAATGGCTATTCACAGTTTTTGATAGAGAGTGAAAGGGTTTCAATTAAAAAATTCTATAAAGTATTTATAAGAGAAATAAATGATCGTATTGCGTCGTTATTCATTTGCGCTTTGGTTTGTGTACAGAGGGTGCTATTTTATTTCTCGTTATAATTTTCTTAATTTTTTTGTTTTAATTTATTGCTTTCAAAGTATATCATTTAAAAAGTAATAATAATACTCTCACCACAAGTGCCTTTGAGTTGTATTCAATAAGCGCGTGCGTGCTTTTCATTTATTTTTTCTTGCTTACATACAAATGCACTTTTTTTTGCGGTCAGCGAAAACCAAACGTATTTTTTAAATATTTAAACCCTTATTTTTTTATCAACAAAATTACGTTGACAACAATGACACTACATTAGCCCTTAGGGTGTGTGCTGTCCGAAGCCAGAAAAAAAAAAATGAGAATTGCAAAGGAATGTTGAGAAGGGGAGAAAAAATAAATAAAATATGTTGTGTACAATACAACATAAACGAAAAAAGAAACAGAAAATGAGCAGCTGCGCTACAGAAAGCGCGTGCAAACAAAAAGTTAATTTAAAATTAATTCATTGCGGTAAACCAATCAATTTATAGTGCGAAATGCGAAAGGATGGATGAAGTACAATTTTAATTAATTCATTTTAAACTGCTACTCGTCGCCACACGCACTCCTCATCCCCCGCCAATTTTAAGCAATTTAATTTATTTGCTTGAGTTTGCTTACGGATTTTTGTAAGGGATATAGAAATTCAGTGGCAATTCAATGTATATTTGTTTGTGTGTATGAATGTGAGTGTGATTTTGCTTGTCGGTGGCATTCGCAAGTGGGCACCTAAGTGCGTGTATGTGTGATATATTTGCCGCTCTCTATACCTGACACCCGTCCGCTCTATCGACTTGTTTAATGTTTTTGCTCGTGGCCACTGTTAAGTCGCTAATTATATTTTAATCTTCCGTTAATTAAATAAGAGTTTCAGGCTGCTCGGTGTTTAATCACCACAAATCACGATGGAGGGGTGCGAGTGAGAGGGGCGTGTCGTAAACTCACGCAATCGAGGTACTCAGATACTTCATCCGTCTGTTACTTTCTTTGATCAGATTTAAAATGTCGCTTTTCTGTCCACTGATAGAACATTGCTGTTTTTTATTTTTTTAATTTTATTTTAGTACTGTTTCATTTAAGTGCGGCGCTATTCAAACATTTTTCAGGTATTTAATTTTATTTCGTTCTATTTTATTTAAATATTGCTTTTATTAATTGTTTTTTTTTTTAATATAACATTAATTAACTTATTTAATTTATAAATTATATTTGATTGTTGCATATGTTTGTATTGCACTTCAATGATTTGTTTTTATTATTTTATTTTTATTCTTTTCTTATGTTTTATTTATATTCTTTTATTTTAGATTATTTTAATAATTTAATTGTGTCTTTTGAGTTTTTTGTAATTAAATCATATTTTTAATTATTATATTTTTCATTTATAATTTTTTTTTGTATATAACGATTTTATAAAATTTAATTTTTGTTTGTTTTTTATTAATTCCATATATACATATGTATGTATATATTTTTATTTATAATATTTTTTAGTTTATTTGTATTATATTTATTTAATTACATTTTTTTCCGTTATTTAATTAATTATTTTTTATACATTTTTATTAAATACGAAAATATTTTAAATGAAATTTATAATACAATTTACTTGATATTCTTTTTTAATGCGTTTTATTGAATTTCTGATTTTTTATATCTAATTTCAGTATTTATTTTTATTTGGTTTATGAAACTTTTTTTAATTTTATTTAACTTATCTACTATTTTCTATCACGTACTAAGTTTATCAAATATTATATGAAGCTTTCGTTACTTCTTTTCAGTTTTGATATTTATTCTTTCATTAAATATAATTTTTGACAATTATATTTCATTACATATATTTTTATTAAATAATTTTGTTAACAAATATTTTTATGCTTATTTAAATCTCGTATTTTTGCCTTCATTTTATTTCGATTTTAAATTTGTTTTAATTAATGTATTTTTTACTTTATTTGTATTATAAATTAATATTTTGTTTTAAAATATTTTCTTTAATATAATTAATATAATTAAATTAATTAAAATTTTTTAAATTCATGGCAGAAATACCCTCGGGGGTTTGCGAAACCGGAATTTTTTGGAAATCATATTGCCTAAACTGTAATTTTAATTGTATCGATGAGAAACTTCTACAGATTGGTCAGAATGAAATCCCAAACAGAATGAGTGAAAAAAAATTTACACCGATAAAAATTGTTGGGTCAAATTTTCAACAAAAGTCAAAAAAAAAAAAAAGTTGTTCGAAAAATTTACAAAAAAAAATTATTTTAATTCTTCTTTTATTTCTGATAAATAACCTATGATTAGTTTTTTAAATAAAGTATAGGGCGGTCCGAACAAGAATTATAAACGTCAAATTTTCATGATTTTTCGATATTTGTTGAAAAACTCTGAAATTTTATATAAAACCAAAATCTATTTCATTTCTTATTTGAAAGGTGCCAATAAAAGCTTTAATTGGAAGTCAATAGCTTCAGTTTTAAGAGAGTTATGCTCATTTTTGTGGAGTGCTAGAATAGATGTACATAGAATAAAAAAAAAATTTTAAGATACTATTTTATAACACAGGCATATTTTATTGCATTCTACAGAAAAATTACAAATTATCAGTCATCTACCAATAAGTTCATTGCTTCCTCTGATAATTCCAGGTGTTTCTTCTCCTTCAATATTCTCCTACTTGTGATTGCGGGATCAGAATTGGCGAGCAGATAATGTAAATTCCTTAGGTTCGGGTTTTCGTTTTGAAGTAGTTGGATGATTTCCAACTTCAATATAGCCCTCTTGAATCCAGTCCGTAGCTCCAAGCCGTTCATACATCCTGTTAAACTCTTGAAGACGTGTATTGTACTTATTGACAAACGTTTTCAATTTATCTTTTATGTTTGGAAATATTAAACTACTTTTCACTCCATGCTCATGATCAAGCAATTCCAAAACATCCTCCACGTTTCTAGTTTTACTCTGTTGCATCAACTCATGCAGTTCCTGATAGGAAATTTTAATGTTTTCCATAATTCTTGACTGTCAAAATTATAATTATATATTCTGATGTAATATTCGAACCATTAAAACACTTATATGAAAAACGCATCAGAAAGCAATTAAATGTAGTAAATGAAGGGAAACCACAAAATAAAAACAATACAAATAAGCGCGCAATAACGGATTATTTCACCCACCTTCCTAGACGTAAAAACAAAGGAGGAGAGAGAGAGAGCGAAAGAGAGAGAATAAAATAGTAAAACAACAGAGAGAGAGAAAGGTACCACCACAAGCTAAAAGAAAACACTATATAAAGACGGACACACATGCGGACCAATATGAAACCGAAAACCAATATGATTAAATTATTCAATAAGTGATTCCGAGAATTTCCGTTCTATTTCTATGGAATAAATACTGAGAGTGATATACTAAAATCGCTATAACTCCCAGGAGGGCAGGTATGGGCAGCTGATTTTTTCACAGTTCGTTGAAAACAAATTATGTAACATTTCTGTAGTGGTTTGGAACTGGGACTCTCTGGGACTTTTTAGATATTGCTTACCTAACCCAAATTTAAAGGAAAAATGGACCTTAAGTCGGGTTTTCGCTCAACATTCCTTTTTTTTACAGAAGATACTTGTCCGAAGGCAGATTTTTTTTTATTTTTAATTTCGACATATTTTTATAGCGTCTTTGAATTTCTTTTATCTCTTATATAATTTTTCAAATTTTTTTATATCAGTTTACCAAGATTTGTATATTTAATATTATATTTTGCATTTTTTTATTTATTTTAAGTTTGACTTTAATTTTTAATTATGTTTTCAACTTCATTGATTTTAAATTTAAAAAATTGTATATATTCTCCTTTATATTTGAGTTTAATTTCTTTGTAAACGACGACTTTTATGTTTAATTTTACTTTAGTTTCTTTCCTTTCTATTGTATATATTTCAAATATTTTTGAGTAATTCACTTTAATTTGGCACCACCCTTTGCAACATACGTTACCCACATTCGCTCACATTACTCAAACCAATTTTATATTTACATATACATATATGTGTTGGCGTCAGTGCGTCAATCGATTCTTCAATCAGGTTATCAACAAACTGACTACTTGGAAATTTTGTTCTCCTCAAAGATTTTAACTACTCAATCCATCATCCAATACGTCATTCAATCAATTATTTTCCTTTTTTGCCACCCAGTCGCCTACTTACACTACTCAATTATATTTACCCTACTTATTTCCGTCAATGAGATTCTGAAGAAGCTGAAATAAATAAAAACGCTGCCAACACATGTTTCACTACCTTGCACAACCTGTCGTAAATAAACTTCATTGGTTTAACATTTCCTCAATAGTGTAGGTTAAGTAATGTGAATGAAAAGTATTTTTTAAAGCTATATTTAAAGAACTATTTGTCATAACTGAGTGCAAGTACGTTATACCTAATAGATAATATAGAAATAATAAATATACTAGTAATCCATTTGATTTTGGTACTGCAAAGTTTAAATCAAATTACTTGTTTTCCTGTAAAGCATTCGGCGAAATTCGAATACAAATTCAATCACCTTCCATTTTTCCCTCTTCGCATCAACCATGCTTGTGTCCTTTTGCTCATAGTTAATGCTTTACTTTGCTTTCGGATGCATTTTATCTTTCTCGAAACCTTAATCCAATTGCATTTCTTATACTTAAAATGGCATTAACCTTGTTGAAAGTTGTAAACCATTTATTTAACACCGAAGATTTAGTCCTTTAGATAGATAGAGCTTCTTGCTTGCTGGTCTGCCATTTGATGTCCGTCTAAGCGGTTGTTCATTTAAAGGTTGTGACCTTTTTAAAAGTAATTTATATACCATTTACTTACCACTCACACACAAATGCACTTAATTGCTGGCAAGTGAGTTGACTATCTGTGTTGAGTTAAATTTGTTGGAATCTGTGTTCGTTTTTTTTTTACTTAACTTTGTGTTAATCAAATTCCTTTACTTCTCCTTAAATATTTTAAGTAAATTTGAATTGTTGATACTTTCCTTAAAATATTACTTGAATAATGAAATCAATAATATTGAGTGTAGCATTTCATCTCAGAGTTGACATTTTGAATCTTATTCAACCTGAAAATTTTCCTCAATCTGTTAAAGATACTACAAATCTTCTTTTCAATATAGTTTCTTGAGCACAATTTTCATTTGTTCATTTCATGTGAATAACTGATAGATTATACACTCCATTTGAGACTGATACAGGGGGGGAGGGGAGGTAGGTTTGGGCTCCGGACCATAACCTTACAAAGAGAAAAATTAAAATGAATGTATGTATGTAATATGTATGTTCAGCTATCTACAAAAATATCAATCTGGTAAAAAAAATCGAACAAAACTACGAACTGAAAAAAATTTTAAATTTTTCGGGCATTCAGTTAAAAATTTTATAACGCAAATATGCAAGCTTGTTAAAATAATAAAAAAATAAATGTATAAAAACTAATGAAACTTTAATAAAAATTTAGTAAAATAGTGGGAAATGAAATTTGGAAAAATAAAATTATTATAATTAAAGAGAATTTTATTAAAATTACGTACTTAAAAAAAATAAGAATTTTTTCGGTACGCAGTTTTGTAGACCATTTAATTCTTGTAAAGTAATGTGCCAGTTTGAAAAAAATTCATTTTATAATTAAACAAAATTGTATCGAAATTTCAAAATTAAAAAAAAACTTTCAATTTTTTGGTAACGTAATCCGTCCATTTGGCAATCTTTTACAGACACTCATCCGCAATTTCTTTTATACAACGAAACCGAACGAATTTTTTTAAATGTATGTAATTGCGTAAGAACCTAAGTAAAAAAAAAAATTGTGAGAAATCAACGGCACTTAGTAGCCACTACAAACTTGACATTTATTATAATAAAATTTAATGGACTACATAACTGTAGACCCCCAAAAATTTCCAAAAAAAATGTTTTAATTATCAGATCGGGTATATAATTTTTAAAGAGTTGAATAATTTTTCAGACAGAAAGCTGAATGATGCTTAAATTTGGAGAGAGAAAAGATTTACAAAATAAATATTGGTTTTTACGCAAAGCACTAACGTGTTTTAAGAGCGTTTCCTGCAAAATTTTTAATTTTTTCTCCTGTAATGTACTTATAACTTTCTCATCTGAAATGTGACTCTCCACAATCCAATACTGCATCCAATTATCCGTCCTTACCCAAGTATTTCTCATAAATTCGTAGTGCACAAAATTTGTATGCTTTTGTATTCATTCACTTCTTGATTGGCTGGGGAGTCAAAAGCAGCTACTTTCTGGGTCATTCGTCCAACTGTTGCAGCTTTTTTATATTTAATTAATTACTGTATTTAAAAAAAAAAACAATATTATAAAAAAATATGTGCCAACTGTGTGTTGCATTGTTATGCGACAAGTCAGCAAAAAGCACAAATGATTGCGTTCGTTGGAGGAAGAAAGTGGCATTATTGTTGGGCCACCTTTGCCAGGGGGAATTGTGGTGCAGTTGAAAGTAGTGCGAGCAATGACGAGCGAATTATAAATAAATCGCAACAACAACAAAAAATGAGGGGGGAAATTAATTAATTAGGGTCATTGCAGTGATATTTTTGGGCAGCTGAATTGTGAAATTAAAAAACGGAATGCAACCTCCATCCAGGCAATTGTATTTTAAGAGCTGCTAAAATTATAGTATTTTATTGTATGTTTTAATAGAAAAAGCTATTTTTTCGCAGTAAATTGTCAGCGCCAAATTAATATAGAAAAAAAAACTGTTGTGATTCGTTTTCCGCGGCACCGAGCCAATTTTATACATTATATTACTTGCTTTTGAAAATTTATTTACATTTTTATTTCAGGAGCAAAAATCGTATGCGAAAATAATATTCAACATTTACAACAACTGTGGACTTGACAAAGTGAAAAAATAAAAATTTGTTAAAATTCATGCGAACACAAAAAATGGTTTAAATAATAAAGCGCTTGTTCTTACGTTGAAATGGCAAAAGTAGTTATAAAAAGTTAACAAAAGAGAAATTTTAATGAACTTAATGGAAGCGAAAGCATTAACAAATATCTATAGAAAATTTTAAATGCAAATGAATGGAGCAGATAGCTTAAAGATAAAAAATAATATAATAAGTAAACACACGAATTTTACATGCATTTAAATATGCATTAGAATTAAAATAGAAAATACAATAAATAGAATTTTGTTTTAAGTCATTTAACTTAATTATTAAGCGTTTAACTAGTAAAACACTAATTTGTAATTGCTGATAAATAGTTTAAGTAAATTCAAAATTAAGGTAGAAATAAAATATTTCTTATTGAGTAATCAGAATCTCCATTAAGGGACAAAAACAAACAAATTTTAAAAATCATATTGCTATTTGAAAAACTTAAAAAAGGAAAATTGTTTAGCAGTGTGGAAAGATATTAATTTTCTTGTATATCGGACTATTTTTTTGCAAAATAAAAATAAGGTTTAAATTATGAAAACATAACAGTTATTTGCCACAAAAAATTTGCGTATCCAGTCATACTTACCGAATAAAGTATTGAATATAAAAACGAAGAATTTCTAAATTTAGTAAAAGTTATTTATTAAATTAACAGAAACATCACTACTAGGGAAACAAGTTTTAATAAATTTCACTGAAATTCCAGTATGCATATACTTAAAAAAAACTAGTAAAAGTGTATAGCAGCTTAGGCAAAGTCTTCGAAAAATGCAAGAGAGAATACTTAGTTAAACTCAAAGTACAAGAAAACTATTTTGATAAAATAATGAATACTATAAATTAAAATATACATAACAAAATAAATTGTTAATATTTGCTAAATAAAATATTCATGAAAAAAATCAATAAAATTAAACAAACTGCTCAATCAAGTAACTTAAATTATAAAAAAAATGTAAATAAAAATATTTTAAATACAAGAGCAAATACGATTTTCACTGGGCCCCTGAGCTCAAATACGAATTCAGTTTTCCTAATTACGTTAATTGGTTAGTATTGTGTACAAAACCCTGCCGCTCTTGAAATCATAGATCCCCTTCAACGCCACAATCCTACTATCACGCAAAAACGAGTAATAACAAGACACAAAATCTCAAAATACGAAAAATCGCAATTAAACAGCTGTTATGAACTGAAAAATTTTGAAATGATGGAGAAAAACTGACCCCACATTTGATGTCCGCAACTCCAGAAACTTCAAAAAATATTCAAATATTTATTATAAAAAAACTAAAAAGGCTATATTAAATACTTTTAATTATTCAAAATATTTTTTTAAAAAAGTGTACGCCTATTGAAATTTGTTTTTTTTTTTTAATTTCTCTGTGGACGAGATGTTTTTTTTATTATGTAAATTAAAAAAGAACAAATTATACAAAAATTTAAAATTAAGTCCTTGAATTAAATAAAAGTTAATAAAAGCTAATGTTAAATGCTGGATGGGCTTAACCTAAATCAGAAGGTATTCAAATTTAAATGAAAACTAATGGAAATATATATTCCTTGAATCAAAGACAAATAACAATAAAATCGGAGATTTAATGATAATTGAGTTATAATATTAAATCATATCACAAAAATTACTTGAATTATAAAAAAAAATTAAAAAAGAGCTTTTCTAAAATAAATGAAAATCAAAAAAAAAATATTGCGTTATAACGGACTGTTAAAAAATAATACAAAAAAATGCTTATTTCAAAATTACCAAAAAAAAAAAATATTTATAATAACAAAGGACAAAATAGTAGCAGCATCAATAATTGAACTTTTAAAAAAAATTTAATTAGTTATACAAAATATAATAAAAAAAATTATTTAATTAAAATTTATAAATTATTTCCTGTGATGCTTGGCGAAAGCTCAAGTATTGTTTTGTTGTTTTCACTCATATTTTTTTGGAGCAAGATGTGAAGAACTAATTTTAAAAAGCAAATTAATAAACATAATATAATTAAAAAGTGCCACTCAAAATACAGAGTAAAGTAATGAGTTTGAATTTTAAGTGGAAACATTTAAAAAAAAAAAACTCTTAACAGCAACGATTCAAAATAAATCAATACAGTTTAAAATAATCATTAAATATTTTTTTTTGATTATTTAAAAAATATCAAACCCACAATTTTTTCTTCCAATTTTAGCATTCTTTAGGCTGAAAGTGTAAATATACAAAAGAAAATTTTCAATACTCAATTGAATTGAGTAAGAGTAAACTTTGCTATTAACTCGAAACTTTTACGCAAATGGACTGACTAAATTTAAAACAAACCAACACACGTTTACAAACCTTAAATTAGAAACAATAACTTGTACTAAGCTAATACTAAAAAAAAAAAACAAAATAGCAAAACCCACTTTCTACAAACTAAGTGCTTTAAATTAGTCAATGTAAGCTAAGTTGAGTTTTAGAAAAAAATATAAAAAATAATTGCAATACTAGTTGTTAGTAAATAAAAAATAAGTGTACATACAAAATGAGTAAAATGGTAAAAGCTTTAATTAACTGTTAAGTGAAAGAGTATAAAGTATACAAACAATTGCAAAGTGAAGAGTCCATAAATATATAATATAGAAAATTATTAATTCAGTTAAATCTATAAGTGGTAAAAATTAGTGCAAAAAAATCTCTTTTTAAATAATTGAGAAAAAATTATTAAATATTTAGTTAAATTTTGTGAAGTAATTAAGTGCAGAAAAACCTATTTAAAATTATATAAAATGTGCTCACAAAAATCTGAATATTTGCAAAAGCCACACAAATATTTACAATAAATTAACTGCAAAACCAAATAAATACAAAATTAAGTATATACATACGTACAAGTGTAAAAAGCCAAATAGCAACATGTAAATAATAATCAGTTAATGAATTTAATGTCAATTACTGCGCGCACAAACGGCGTGCACCAAAAATAAAACCAAAACAAAAAAAAATATCGTAAATATTAAAGCTTTGTGGTAGCGAAAAATTAGTGAATTTAGTGAAATTAGTAAGAAATTATTTAACATAGAAATTTATGTATAAATCAATTAAGCGCAATTTGTTGAAATTCAATCTCATAAATGCTAAAAATTCAACAAGTCGAAATAAACTGTGTGTGTGTGTGTGTAAATTGTGTGCAACAACTATAACAACAAAAACAACAACGCAACACACCTTTTAAAGTGCATAAATAAATAAATAACAAACAATTTGCAATTAATTCAATTTTGTGTGAAAGTGTTAAGTGAAAAGCGCTTCAGGTAATACCAACAAAATAGTCGAAAGAGTTTGGGCGACACAGCAGCGAAATTTTGCGTTGCTTTAGTAAATTAAACTAAATATAATTTGATAAATTTTGCAAATTTTTGAAAACAATGCAAGCTTTTGGGAGCAAGCATGGATGCATAAATGGCATATAAAAATGGGGTGATCCAATTGTAAGTGTTTGTGTTTGCGTTAAGATACTTTCAAAGAGAATTTCGGTAAGATATTTATTCTTTAAAAAGTGCTAAATAATTAGGAAAATATTAATAGGAAATTAAAAATGTTTGTTTAGTGAATGGTGACTCCCAAATATACTAATAAACCAGAAAGTTTTGTCCCTTCGAATTCAAGGCGTGTTTAAAAAAAAAAAGCATCACAATCTAAGAAAATTACCCTTAAATTACTCAGAGTGAACATTATAAGGTAGAAGAAAATTTTTTTTTAATCCCAATTATATTGATCTGATAGATTAAAGCAATCGCTTTCTAAAGCGCTGAAACTATTTTCGGTCTTTGTTTAATGTAGTTGGACCAATTAGCATTTATATGTTTACTTATCGGTAACCTGTTTAAACTTATTTTCGCTAAAGTATCATTTAGATCTTTCATTTCTGAACAATAATTTTTCACATTTTGCATGGATAATGTGTAATACAGTTCTGCATTTAGTTAAGGTATCGTGTCTGAAAGACTAATTCATGCTGAGATGATAACGACGCAAGCAATGTCCTGTGTTGTATCAAGTTGGAATTTAAATGAACTTTAGGCCATGAAACCGCCGCCTTGAAACCTTTTTGGAAGGAAAGATAAACAATTTGGTTTGTCTCCGCCCTGCACATTCCATCTTGCGACTGTTGAACACTTTCTTTACTCAATTGTTCTGGACCATAAAATATATTTGCTGCTCTGCTAGGCAGTTCGATTGTTAATTGCCATTATGTGATTCAGACCGAGAATTCATGGAGTTTTCTTAGCACTAAGATACTCTAAGGACATTGATGCAGTCATTTACAGAGGCTTGCATTATGGTATCTTGGCCTTAAGTGCTGTAGTTTTATATGACTATCTACCATAATACGAACATATTTTAAAGACTAAGCTCTTCCCTGACTTTTTCTGCCTCAGAGTATTGTCCCATGAATCTCTAATTGAAATAAGCCTGGGGTAGTCTCGTGAATTTGGCTGGATGATACCCAGAGTGGTGTTGGTCCAAAAGCCGATAAATTGGCTCAAGTGTTTTAATGTGTTGAGCCAAGATTTTAGGCATGGCTTTTATTAGAAAGAATGTGCCGTGAAAGTAGGGTGAGGCGAAGGTAGTTGCTCTTTATGAATCTCATCTAAGCTTCACTCCACCTTGTGCAAAATTAGTCCACTAATTGGAAGACGAGTTTTGATAAGACTGGAGCTGAACAACATAAGGAGAGATATAAACAGATGTAAGGTTATAAACACGGGCATAAAAGTAAATATGACCAAAGGGCATTCGCTCTACAGCGTAACCTTATTTGCAGGGTTGCCATGTTACCCAAATAGGGAGGGTTCCCAAAGGAGGTTTTTGTTTAATCTTCTTTGGAGTTTTGTTTTTTACTTTACATCTTTTCCCAAACACTTTTGGAGTGCGGAGCATAAATTCTAATTTATGACACAATACTCCAGAAAGTCATTAGCAAAGAGCCATAAAATGTTCAAATAAGACTCCAAGAACGCTACGAAATTCGCGGTAAATAAAAAATTAATTATAAAAAGCACCGAGTATATGCGAGAAAGTGTATAATGAAAAATCGTTCATGTTTTACTCCAAAAAGAACACATTTATGAAGGAAGAGCTTTAATGTAAGAACTTCACAAAAATCGTTTTCTAAGTATTTTTCGCTTACTCCTGATGTTTACTTCTGGCGGACCGAGGTTTTCTTTCGACGGCCCTGACTTTCGGAGGTGAGTGTTTATGTAGACTAAAATTTAGCTGCCAACCAGATCGGGAGATTAAGGCCAAGCTAAATCCTGTCAGTGGTAATTTTAAGATTTTTTCTTAGAGGTTTTTACAGACGTGCTGTTGTTAGAAGGCTGTGTATTTTGTGTATGGAATGTTAAAAGAGGTTTTTATTACCCATAGATTGTGCCCCATTGTACAATTTTCCAAACTGGCATTTCGTTTGCTAAGGTACCAAAGAAATTAGCGCTTGGGTTTTACGCTGCCTTTAGGCGACTTTCCTTGTAGCCTGTTACATTGAAGTTCTCTTTTGAGGCGTCATTTTAAGAATCTAGAAGAAACTAGAAGAAATCACAAATAGCATTTGTTTTACTTAGGGCAGTTGTAGATATATCATTTCTCTTTTGTACCATTTTTGAAGTAGTACAATGCAGGCAAATTTTTTAAACAGAACAAGATATCAAAATAAAAAATTTCTAACAATTTTTTTCTGTTTCTCATTAAAAATTGTTTCCTTGAAATTGATAGCTTAGCCAGAAAGAGCGTTGGAAAAATATTTTGAGGACAAGAGTAATTCTTTTGGTCGTAAGAAAAAAAAGATAAAAAGCAGTTTATTTTCTACATGGTGCACGAAAACCAAATGACAGACACAAATAATTTGTGTATATGAATCTAAGTAGTGTAGGCAATTTTTTTTAAGCGTCAAGTAAAATAAAGAAAGAGAAATATAATTCGAAGTTTTTGGGGTCAGCCAAGCTTCTACAAGACTTTCTCTGAGAATAACATTTCAACGAGTGTAAATTAAACAGAAATGAGTGCAACTGGATCACCCTTCGTGCGTGTCTTTTTAGACTTAGTATATTTAACGCGGTCACTTCATAAATGTTACTGAATGTGTATGCACTAATAATCAAATTATAAATGTGTAGAAATTTCTGTGAATGCCTGTGAATGATAAAGATTATGAAGCAGTAAAAAAAAAAAACTAAAAAGTCAAGCATTAAAATGATAAAAAAAAAATAATTAATTAAATAAATTAAGAAAACTTTATAAAGCAAACTAAATTCATTTATTAATAGAAAATCAAAACTAATGAACGTACTAGTTTGCACTCTAAATATGTGTAGCTGTTCAGTGTTGCACGCTCGTAGTGGCGCCTAGTAAGCGTTTTTGCAACTCTACAATTTTCAACAAACACACAATTTTTGAGCTGCTATTCAACTAACTAACTTGCAACCTAAATGTTCCTGTTAACTAAAAAAAAAAATGAAGTAAAATAAAATAATTAAACAGAAGTTTAAAATTAAAAAAAAAAAAAAAACTGGTATAAATTCCTATTTTTGCTGTTAAGCCTAAATACGTGCTCGTTTTCCTCTAGCTGTTATAATCACCTACAAATGTAGCACTCAAGAACAACCTTCTAGTCAACCAAATATCAACTAAATAACTTTACTTTACACACACATACATAGAAGTACAATTTGCCATACATGCGCATTCATGTAGTGGTTCATGTAGTATCATTGTATTTATTTTTGGTTCTGTGTATGTGTATGTATGTATGTCTACGCTATGCTATGAAATGCCACTTAGCATATTTGGTAATCGCTTTGCAGCGGCTCATCAGCGTGTTAATGGCTCGAAAAAGACAACAACAAAGATAGCCGAATGGTTTGCCGTTGTAAGTTTTTGTTTTTTCTTCTTTTTTTTCTACTATCAACACATAAATTTCGCCAATTTTTCTACATTTTCTTGCACTCACTTTTCATTATCGAAATTCGCGTGTGCTTTTCATCAGCTCTTCCATCATATTTTTAATGGCACGCTATTAAAATAAATGCTTTTACGCACAGCTTTAGTGTAGCATTCACATTTTGTACGATAATACAGGGCGTATGAGTAACTATAAGCGTTCGAGCATTTGAATATTCGGATTTTCTGTAAATTATTAGTTTTTTAATGTAATTATTGTCACTTTCTTTAAGTTAAGTTTACAGAGAGAGAAACTGGGGAAATCTTTTAATTTAATTTTCATTTAATTTTCAAAAGTGCAAACATACTTTTTTATTTGTTTATTTGTAAAAATAGAGTCTATGAATACATAATTTATTCTTACAGACTAACAACGAATTGTACAAAATTATTGAAAAATAGAATATAGCGAATTCAAAAAGGCGTTTTCGCAGACTGAGAAATCTAAATCTCCACTGCGTGCTATGCAATTAAGATCAATTAAAGCTCTTGTGATGGAAGTATTAAATGCACATACAGTTTTTATGGTGCCAACATTAAATGTTTCAAAGTGCCGTAAATTTCTTAATGGTGTATTAAAACGAATGCGTTCGAGAAGGAGAG
Organism: Philophylla caesio; assembly: GCA_963971545.1. Taxonomy (NCBI): domain Eukaryota; kingdom Metazoa; phylum Arthropoda; class Insecta; order Diptera; family Tephritidae; genus Philophylla; species Philophylla caesio. Next base: position 116,291,864 of record OZ020606.1, on the reverse strand, counting down.
CGCAATAGGCACCCACACTGCTGATATCAAACACGAAAGATAATGTGATTATCACCCCTCATCATCGGTTTACTAAAATGTAATCTTCGTAAAGCATATTGAATAAAGACCTTTAGCATTTTTTTTATGCGATTAATGTAGCAAGCATGATAGGGCTTCCAAATAAAAGAGGGGTATTCTAGTCTAGATCTGACAAAGACTGTAAAAAGAAATATTAAAGACTGTTGTGTTTATTCCATCTTCCTTAAACAAACCAACTACCAACAAGAGCAACTGATCTGCCGCTATTTAACTTGTTTGTGTGGTTGTTGTTGTGTTTTATTTGCAAAATTGTAAAAGTAAAGAAAATTTTTTAAGTTGTCAGCATATAGGATAAATTTGGCGAAATAAAAGCAACTTTTTATGAATAAAAAAAAATACATATTCCCAATACGTTTCCTTGGGATACCCCGCAGGAAGCAAAAAAGGGACGCCATAATGTTTTGTCCACATTAACCGCACAATGGCGATTAGTTAGATATGATTTTATCCATTCCAAAAAGGTAGAGTGGATACCAATAGCTGCTAGTTTGTTGACTAAAATCGTGTGAAACGCCATGTCGAAAGCTTTAGAGAAATCAGTATAAACAACGTCTGTCTGAAGACCATCTTGGAACAAAGACAAGCTATAATCTGTAAAAACGGCAAGGCTAGAAACATTTGCTGATTTTGGCAAAAAAACCATTTTAATTGCAAAATATAACTTATCTGGAGCTTTTGTTAGGAGAAAAGAGTTACAAGTATACACTAAATTTTAAATATCCTTCCATTTTTACATGTTTTCGGTTGTTCGTATTGCGCAGTAAGTCCACAGCAAAAAATATTCTTGTTACCTTATAATCATCACGTCTTCTGAAAACCTTGTCAGGTTAAAATTTTGGTATCTTGTTAAGAGGAATTTGTGTTTTTGATGATATGTGATAATGGTTAGTTACACAATTCTCTCTGGAGTCCAAAACTAGCACAAAATCCGGTTCAAGTAGTTATCAACCGATAAACTCGAAGTGATTTAGTGATCTCCTTTTTCCGATAGAGTTTCGCGACAGAACACTTACCTGCCAGTATCTTTTAGCTTTTTTGCTAAAACGCACTTTGTAGATAGCTCAAAATCTGGAGATATATAACAAAAACTTAAAGAAAAGAAATTTGTTGCAATGTCCAAAACAAACTTGCGGTTTATTTTTTAATATTATTTTCATAGCAAAACAATAGCAGTTTTAAAATATTTTTAAAACTTCAAAGTGCACAAAATTCTCCAGTTGAATTCATAAATATTATATTTTCCCATTTTTCACCCTTTCCCAGTTCATAATACATAAAATACAATTCATTTATTTTTTTTATACGTTATTCTTAACTGGCATTTTCAAATTTGCGTTTTTTGCTTCTGGAATGTTTGCATATATGTATATATTTAGTGTGTAGAAATGAGTAAATATTATGTACATTTATGCCTCTAACAATTTACTTTGATTTTGTGTTCTACTTGCACTACTTTTTTCGCTTTTTATTTATTTTATCTGTTATTTATACTCAAATGGCAATACAATTCGTTTATTAATGTTAGCAGTAACGTTTTCTACCTTGTGAATGTCAAATGAACTTTTTGCAAAAATGTTTTACGATTTTGTTTCATTAACCTGTCAGTTGCAAAATTTTTAATTTTCACAACTATTGAACTAAAATACTGAATATCACTAACGCTAAATGGCTACACAAAAGTGTTGACCCATATTGGCACCAAGAGAATATTGAACTTGCACACTTATTTACATGTTAGTTATGCATCTATACAAACATACATCATATTTGTATAAACACTTATGTGCACAAAGAGTTTAAATGAATTCAAGTGAAAAAATATTGCGTCCGTTTTAAAATTTACACTTAAACAATTTTGCAGTGTTTAACCATGTGTGGAGCTTGTTTTAGTCGCATTGCGATGTAGGAGTATGTAAAAAGTTTTTTATAAACGTTTTTTGTTTGTTTGTAATATTTGTGGTTTCAATACGAAATAGGTATGTAAAACAAATGCAACGAACGACAAAAACGATATTAAGATTTATATATGAAGAAAAAAAAAGGAATTACGAAATTACAAAAAAATGAACTAAGACTATAATGATAACAACAACTATGTTATATATTTCGTTAACTATTACAAAGATTGAAACTCCGACTGCAACGTTAACTACTATAATGAACATCGATATCGAAATCGGTAACAATATCGAACACTACGACAAATGCGCCGAATGAGCTTTGTGTTATAGTGTTTAGGAAAGTACAATAAATTCATTGTTTTGTTAATTTTATTTGCAAAGAATTACTGCGCGTTGTCACAGTGAGGTTTGTGTCTAATGCTAGGTTTCTTAATTTTGGTATAATAACAAGACCCAAAAATTTTGGTTACAAATTAGACACTACTATTTTTGCCACTTTCAAATTCTTCTCAACTCAAAATCGCAATTATATTTTATAGCACATTAGGCAATTAAAGTGAAATTAGTATTGTGTATTGTATTAAACATGTTAAAGGAAAAAAAAATTTGGTGCGATTTAAAGGCAAATACACTTTTTCACATATTTAATAAATTAAAAAAATATCAGCATTTATTTTTATAATTTTATTTTTAAATGAGCTAAAAATTAGAGAAAAACAACAACACCAAAGCGGTAGAAGAAGTTATAGTACTATTTCGGAAATCACAACATTTCCTCATCTGACTACTTTCTTCACGGCATCCGCGTGAATCGAACACGCGCCACCACGCAACACTTAAGCCAGCGTCTCAACAGGTTGAGCTTACGCTGTGTGAGCTGTGGTTATTTTCTCCCTTTCAACTTGACTGTGTAGTTGTTGTTTGTCCAAATTTTGTGTATTTCAATTTGTTTGTTAGGCAGGCTCAACCTTATCTTTAATTTTTGTTGTTTTTGCCCGGTTCAATTTCATTATTTTATTTTTAAATCAGCTAAAAGCCAATTTTTATTAGAAAAATTTGAGAAAACTATAGTTAACACATATTTACTGATGTAAAAGTAATACACATTTGACAGGTTTTGAATATTTATTTTCTATTATTTAATTTGTCAAATTTTTCTATTAAAATTTAGTAAACTCTCTGAAAAGACTATAATAAAAAACATTTTAACAAGTACACAAATTTAAAAATTTGTTTAGATCGTAAAATTTTAGTTGGTAAGATACAAGTTTTTTTTCATCCTTTTTTTTCCATTTATATAGTATGTACGTACATACAGTGCGATAAGTTTATATGGAAAATAAAGAAACACCCTCCATAAAACTGAGATAAGTAGGGCAGTGCATTGAATGACGAGAGGTTGTTATGCGCCACATTGACGAACATTATCTTACATGTTTGAAAGTGTGCAATAAATGCGATATGTGGTATATTATTTGATTCCACAAAAATTAATAATTTTTCATACTTACCTCAATTCGCGCAATGAGCAAATTTTATTTTACAAAAAGTCAAATTTTGTACAAATTATGAAAATGAAGCTGTGTTGTCTGCTTAATTGGTAAATGCGAAAAGTTACTTTTTGCCATCGCTACAATTTTTTTTTTTAAAGAAACGAGAATGCAACACGCTTATGCTAAGGCCGCTGCCTTCGGGCGTGAGAAAATTTTATGTTTATGGCATTTACATTGGTAATGACATTTTGGAAGTCCGCACCATTCTAATGGTTAAATATTGAGATCTTTCTCTCAAGGCTGCAGGCTAGAGATAGCTTACTAAGTTCTCACGTAATAGGAAGTCAACTTGGCATTGGCAATTAAGGCGCCAATTGAGCTGAATTTTTCTCAAACATTTTTTTTTTAAATTTTTGATTGCACAATTAGTTCTTAATTGAATGTAAGTTGAGTTGAAATATCAATGCAACGCTGTGCATTTTTATAAAAGAAGCCATTCAAAATGAAAAAAAAAATGGCATTTGACACTTTTTGTAGATTTTATTCGGTGTGTTCACCAACAGACAAGCAAGATTAGTTGTCGCTAGCGTGTTTTTTTTTTGACAGTGTACCTTGAATCACAACAACAGCATATGAAAACTAGCAGAGAATGAAAGGTGTAACGCAAAAAAGCGACTGAAAATCTCTCGCCGTTTGCTTTTTTAAAATTTTTACTTCTTCTCACTTTATAAAAAAATATATATAATTTCTTAGGCGCAATTTTAAAAAATAAATTGAGCCTTAAAAATGTAAATGTGTTTATAGGATGATTTTCTCTGAGAATAAATAGTACATTTATTGGACCCAATACATGGCACTTGTTGAGGGTAATTTTGAGGATAATTTTATTGTGACATTTCGGTATATTTATGTCCATTTTTCGGTACATCTTAGTAACTCTACTACTCGGTACTTTTCTGTACATTTTAGTTTATTTTTAGTACAATTTTGGTACTTTTCAGTACATTGTAGATACTTGTCTGGTAAACTTTTGATACATTTCCGTACAATTTCGGTACACATAAGGTACTTTTTAAAGAGAATTTCTTTAATTTTCAGTACGTTTTTTGAATATCTAAAAAATGTTTTCGATAATTTTTTCTACACTTTTGGTACACTTTAAGGAAGATTTTCAATATTTTTTCGGTTCTTATTCGGCAAAGTCTTGGACGACTATAAAACGGCATCGAACTTGTTCTCGTTTTTTGTCCAGAAATTTTCCCAAACAGGTTCTGAACTAGTCTCGTACTGGTCACGAAAAATTCCCCAACTAGTCTCGAAATTGTTTTGAACATGTCCCGCTTCAAAACACATAAACATATTTTTTCCCTCATATTTATTATGAAAAGACTTTTATAGCATATGGAAGGCACAAATTATAAATTATCGATGACTTAATAAAAATTGTAACTGCCTATGTTTGTTATTCAAATATTTTTTTTAGTGGCGCCTCTCGAAAAACAGTCAAGACTTAACCTTCACTAAAAGTGGCGAAAAAATCGCTTCAATATATAAATTACTATTCCATTTTGGTTATCAATTTAGAGCTCTTTAAATGAGTTTGCACTTGGAAGACAGATGGCGTTTGATTTCTGACTACCTACGAGTATGTACATAAAGAAGTGGTTTGAAATTCTGATAATTTTGCCAAACATGCAAAATTGCTGTCTTTCAATATAGTTTTTTAACCGTTCCATGCTTTAAAGATTTTGTATTTAAAATTAAAGCTACTTTGGTTCAAACGCTGGTATATATGTTCATACATACATACACTATACTTAGGTCTACACATCAATCTGCTCCCACATATGTGTACTTTTGTAATTTAACCACTCCAACCTTTTAGCGGCAGCCGCTGTCAAAGCAGTCATCAAAGTGATGTCTTTAAAAAAAAAAAAGAAGAAAATTTAATAAACTTCTGCACTGAAAGCAAAAGCAACATTAAACGTAAATCAACTCAGCTGCTGTGTCAGCCAAAAAAATTAACAAAATAAAAAAAGGAACAAACGCAAAAGTAAAACTCGATTGGCAAATAAAAGGCGCCAAAAATAAAACTTTTCAACTTTGCACGCATAGCTTTCACCTGCTTTGCGACGCCGTTCATATGGAAAAGTTGTTACAATTATTTGAGTTGTTGTAAGAGTGTGTGTGCATGTATGTGTGTGTATGTGTGTGTATGCGTTTATGCGGTAGATATCTGAACTATAATCAACTTTGGCTCAAATCAGCAAATAACCTTCTCACTACTTTTGTTTTTATTGAGAAAGTTTCGCTGTTAATATGCCGTTTTCTTCTTTTTTTTCGACACACAAACAAACATAAATTATTTTACATTGTGGATCTGTATGTACATACATACATATGTGCGTATATATAGCTATGTATTGCGTGTAGATGTGCTATCATTAAATGAGCGAATTCAATTAGCCCGCACTTTATTTGTTCACCTTAGTCATTCAACTGTGGTAACTAACTACATATTTATATCTTACTTAACAACAATAACAACAACCACAAAAAGTATACATAATTTATTGAAAAAAAAAAGACGCATTTTATTTGTACTATTTTACTTTGTACGCTTTGTCTGCTGGGTTGTTATTCATTAATACGATAAATGTTGAGTGGCGGTAATTTGGTGAGGCATCAATTTTCAAAGAATGGCCTCAAATTACTGACATTTTTTTGAAACTTTTTTTGTGTTTCGCTGTGACATGAAATGCCACATAAGTATTTAGCAATTTGAGGCAACCACAAATTAGGTGCTTGCGTGTAATTAAGTCAACTTTTTTTCCCACTATTTTTCTTTGAATAGATTAGAAAAGACAATAAATGGTTCTAAGCGGCAAGAAGTTTTCTGCGTTGTTTTTAAAAAAACAAATTAAAGTAAGTCAAATGTGTTAAGAATGGTTAAAATGTTTTCTTATTATTTGCTGAAGTAAGTTGGAAACTTGAAGTTTTATTATTGTGAGAAAATTAGTGTATGAAAAATCACTGCAACGAATTTTGCCGATTGTGAATATTTCTCAAGACAGAGATGTGAAAAACGTGTTTTTACTTTTAAGTTTGGAAGTAAATAGATTCCTAGTTTCGCTGAAAAATATACTAACAATGACACCGTCTGAGCCTGAAACATTTGTGACTTCGAGGAACAAAAAAAAAAAAACAAAAAAAAATCCAAAGTTTCTGTTCGTGTTAAACATATAAAACAAGTGATAATAAAAAAATAATTACTGTTTTTGAGTTAACGAAAACTTTATGCTTTTTTTTGTTAATTTACGAATTGAAATGAGCAGGTATTTTTAAAAAAAAGAAATTTCAAAGAAACTTATAAAAATGTATGTATGTGCCTACTATTTGTTTGTTGGGTTGCTCTTTGTACAATTTAAAAACAGTTTAAAAGCAGCGCTTTTCTTTATTTTTTTTTAAATTAAAATACATTTTATTCTCCAACAAAAACGATATATTTCAAAGTATGAAACTTTATACAAAGCATCGCCAAGGAGCACTCGTTCAATTAAGTAACGATGAAATTTTTTATAAAGCAGCCATCGTACAGACCAATTTTGCTGAACAAAGTCAAAGTCCAGCGCGTCTGAATTTTTTTTATTTGAAAAGTTACAGCTTTCTTGTATACGAAAATGTTGTTCCTTATAAAACGTTATATATTTCATACCCACAGTTTGACCGGCCACCATTCTTTCTTCCATCATATTTTTGTAATTTTAATGAAAATGGAGGTCATGGCGTTAGCGTATCTTATCTTAAAACAACTAAAATTTTTATATTGAAAGTTTTGTTATTTTCACATTCCAATTTATTTTTTATAAGAAAAATAGTCCGTAACAATATTTTGCTTGGCGCTGCTGCACGATCTACATACTTTTTACGGAGGGAATTGCGAGAAAGCGTTAACTAAAAAACTTACTTAAACTCTGTGGTTATTTTTAGACACTTAAATTTAATGCGCTACAAAACTGCAAATTCAAAGAAATTCTAAAAAACTTTTAAAAAATTGGGAAATCTTAAGCCTGCCTCTGATATCGATATCGGTTTATATTGTGGTTTTAAAAAACGTGGATTTGTATTCATGAGTTTAAAGGCGTCAAATGAAGTTGTATCCCAGAATAAAGTATTGCTTCAATCTCAAGTTCCAATCCATTTGTGGCATCTGCAGAGGGTATTGCGAGGGAACAGGCTAGATTTGCTACTTATTGTTTTTTCAACGATGACTTCGGTAGTTCTTTTTTCATTACTAATTTTTTGCTTTTTGCAATTGACCTTAAGCTGTTCACTGCGATAAAAAGGTCAAACGGATAAGAAAAAAAATGCTCTAAATTTATGGTGGCTCTCTTTAAACATGAAACAGTAAATTAAAAGATCATTCAAAAACCATCATCACAATTAGGAGTAAGGAAAATTTCCACTAATTTTTGAGATCATCTTCGTTGCGCAATTCCATATGAAGTTTAAAGCAACCTCAAAGCAAAAAGTATTGCCTCACACGTTTAAAAAAAAATTCACTTTATGACCCAAATTAACGGAAGTTTTTTTATTTTATTTTTTGTTTTTTGGTTAAGTGACAAAAATTATTGAGAAAAAAGAAAATAACAATACCCAAAGCGGTAGAAGATGCGGAAATAATTATCTGTATTCAGAGCTTTGGAGAGCTTTTATAAAAAGGATGCTACAAAATTGTATATCAAAAAACAATTAGTAATCTTATGAAATTAATCTTAAAAAACCCTTCATAGGAAAACAATTAGCCGAACAGTTTTTCTAAATTTATTTAGTTCAACGGTACAGTAAATTCCATGAAATTCAGACTATGCAGTTATGCAGTTCAATGCTAATCGTGACATGTTATGCTTGAACCTATTAATATTAAAATTGTAAAATTTCTTAATATTTTTAAACACATTGTAGACATTTGTTCAAATAAAAGCGCTTTGATACTTAAATGAGCCATTCGAATTACGAGTAGCACTTATTTCTAAGAGTTTTCTTGTGATTTAGCGCATTAAGGAAATAGCGTTTAATATTGAAGAAAATACATAATAGTCGTGCAATTAATACTCTCAAAAATCAAAATGAAACGTAAAATACTTTTTTTTTGTCTCGGCTAGTATGTCAAGCTGGAGCAATATTTCAAAAATCTTTTGCCTAGAAAGTTGGTCGCTTCATCAGTGGCTTCACTGGTTTTTGTGTTCGACAAGTCCACCGACACGTGTTTGTAAATGAAAAAAACTTTAAATATCTTTCACGCGGAGACGATATCCAATTCCATAAAATATTTAGCTGCTGACAAGAAAACAATTTATCATTTCCTAATTAAGTACAAAAAAAAAAAAAACACTTGAGTTTTCTTAACTCCATTATTTCACTTCGGCATCAATTGAAGTGTAAGTTGATTGAATTAATTTTTCAAACGCGTTCAGTGAAAATGCAAGCAAATGATTTTAACTAAGCATTAAACGGATAGGTTCATAGAGTAAAACTTTTAAAAAATTCCTCCTCAGGTAAATTACTTTATGGCCTATTGAAAATACAAAGCATTTACCTGTTACTTTTTCGAAAATGCGAGTGAGGTGCCTAGTTAAGCATTAAACATACGATTGTTTAGTAGCTTCATTTTCCCCATTTGAAACGAATATGAAAATTATAAAATATATTAAATTTTATTTACTATAAATTATTCACATTGTTTTTTTGGACCTTTACGTTCCATGTTTTTCTGGAATAACGCGTTTGTAAATAATATTTTAGTATTCTCAAAACTTTTAAAATTATTCGTATCTACTTTGGAGTAATTAAGATATCCTTTAAAATTTAATGTTAAATTTTAACGCGAAAGTCGTCTGTAAATATTTTTGAACTACAATTCTTACATGTTTTAATGTTTAAACAGTTTTGTCAGTTTTATTAAAAAGCAGAACAAATAATTTTAAAATTCAATAAGCTAGCTAGATAATTCAGAAAACATGGGTTAAACAGAGTAACTCTTGCGTGCAGGTGGGTAAAGATTTAAAACAATAAAAAAATATATACTTAAAAATATTTTGATACATTTTTTTTTACAAGAATAAATATTTTAATCCTTTTAAAATTAAAAAATTAGGTTATAGTTTAAAAAATTAAAAAAAACTCACTTTGTACGATTGAAACCTGAAATGCGAAATACTTATTTTCTGTCCTTATTCAGAACGATATATAGGTAATATGGAAACTGAATTTTTGAGTTATGTTGATTTTGTGTTTACTACAAAATATGTTCGCATATTCTACTAAAATGATGGAAAGTGCTAAATCAGGCGTTTAATTAAAGTGAAAGCTCAAATAGACGCACAGTTGAATTAATAAAATAAAAAAAAACGTGCATTTGCGCCAATTATTCGTAATGAAGTCAGCTTTTTTTTTGCGCGAATGTCACTGCACAAACGGGCGTGGAGACTCCATAAAAACAGGATATGAGAAGAGGTGCAGCGAAAATGGGGAATGATATGCTTTATGCTAAAAAAAAAAACTCAACAACTTAATTATATTGCTTCTTTATGTAATGAACTTTTTGAAATAAATATTTTATGTAATGTAGCTGTACAAAAGTCAAATTCACGTTTATTTTTTGTCTTTTTATTTTGCTTACATTTCTTTTATTTTTTGATTTTCTCTTTTGCGTCTTATTTACGTTTTTCTCACTTCCAATTAAAAATTTATGTAGGCCACGAGCGTCAGCTCTGCTGTTTACCTTTGTTGTGCCAAAATCTTTTGAAAATTAGCGCGTTTATTTATTTATTTACAACTGCAGTGAAACAAAGAAGAAAAAAAAAAAGAAAACATAACATTGAAGTGCGCAGAAATTTCGCTTTCGGCTAAGTATGCGTACGAGCATGAAAGCGCAAAGTGTTGAGCTAAAAGTGGGACAGAAAATTAAGTAAATAAATGCTGGCTGGCCTTTGTATGAGGTAGTACAACCAACTAGTATAATTACCGTGTATGCTACTAAGCAACGGAATTCAGTACTTAACAAGTTTCTGTCCACTGCAGGATGTTGTTTATAAATTGTTTATATACATTTGAGTGTAAAACTGCACTGAACTCTGCTCGCCAACGTTCTCTCCCTGCACCTTCACCTGAAAGAAATTTGAAATCACTAATTTTTTTTTTTGCTTCACTCATACACGAGTTCATGTATGTGCATGTGTGCATGGCGTAGCTTTCACTAACAGCAGATTTTTTCTGATATTTGCTACACAACACCGCAGCACCTTTGCCCGTTGGTATTGCGAACGTTAAAGTGTATAGTTTTTATGATGAAGGCAAGAAATGAAAAGAATGTGCTGAAGCTTTTTGTTGTACACAAAAAAAAAAAAGAAAAATAAGTAGAAATAGCTACAACAACATAACATGTGTATAAGAAGCTCGAACGAAAGTTCAAAAGTCAACATGACCAGATAGACATACATATCTATGCACATATTTACTTCGTATATTTGTAGGTTTATTCATTAGTGCGGTCCAAAAATGTATGGGGGAAAAGTAGCGTTACAATAACAATGTTCGTAAACTCTAACATTGTGCATCATCGGTAATAAAGAAAAAATATATTTTTTTCTTTTTTGACAATTAAAATATATTAAGAGATCGCTAAATTTTACATTACGAAACAAATATTTGTTTGGCTAGATGTTATAGCATTATTAAAATTTTATATTTTTCAATCAGCCTACCTCTTTTTCTATTCAAAATACATCCAAGAATAATATACAATTATTGGAAATCTTGCCAAGAAATAAAAAAAAAGATAGCAAAAAATCTTTTTTTAAGATTTTTTTTTGTATTTGTAAATATTTTGAAGGCTTTGGGGAGCAATTCAAAAATCGCTACTTCATTAAAAAAAAATTGTATAATGTGCTGAGTTATTAAAAATTTTTCGAAGAAAAAAATAATTTTCAGATTGAAAAAAATTTAGAATACAATACTTTTCTTACGAAAAGCTACTTTGAGCGCTATCAAAAACATATTTTCCGTTGTAAAAAATTTCTGTTGAGTGAGGGCATTGCAATTCCGATTTCCTCTTTTTTTTTTTGGAACACCCTATTTTACATATGTGTGTGTTTGCGGTTATATGAAGTTATGCTGCATTTTGTTAAGTATTTAGGTCCGACATTTTCAAAATTTAATTATACCTATTTTAGGTCATGTTGTGAGCAGCGGTTGAAGCGTGGGCAGATTAAGTTGAAACACACATTTTTCGTAAATAATAATTACTGTTTTACTTTTAAATTAGTAAAGTTTCTCTTGATAGATACCATATTAGTTTATTATTTCATAAATAGTTCGCCTTATTAATAATTACATTTTTCAAGATTTTTTTAAAATGAAAAGTATAAAAAAAAATCAATAATTAATTAATAATGCCAAAAAATTAACAATTGAATAACTACTATCCATACCTCGGATTCCAAATGTAGTTATAAAAAATTAAATTAAAAAAAAAAAAAAACATCCTCCACTGTTCTTCTGCTCAATCGATAAAACGCGGTTAACGGCTATAGTACAACTATATTATAACAAATTTAAGCCATTTATTTTTCTTATAATTAATAAAAATTATTATTCAGTTCAAATGCAGTTCATTCTATAATTTTCATTTTCTAAACTTAATAAAATATATGCAAAAAAATTTAAAATATTTCATTTAAATTTCAAACGTATCAAACTCATCTTTGTCTATTCGAAATTGTGCAATTTTGTAGTTAATTAAATATAAGCTACACATTTTTGTTTATTTTTAATATTTTTTTCTACTGTTGCTCTTCCGTATTGCACTTTTAAAACGAATCCAAATGGTAAGCGAGAGATTTGTACTCGCGAACTCTGGGTTAGAACTCGCTAACACTAACTACTAACCTGCTTGTTTAAATTTTAAATTGCGGACATATTTTCGTATGCTGAAGATTTTATTTGACATTTTTTTTTTAAACCTGGCTAAACTCTTATAAAGACGTTTCGGTCGAATGCTTCTAAATCGATAACCACGTCTATGTAGGAAGGTAGATCGTACCGGTATTCCGGACAAGCCTGGTTTTTGAGATTTTTCAAATTTGGTGTTTTTTAGTTGTAAAGACATCAGGAAAAGGTTTGGATTTTGTCAAAGGTTATGTATCTTATTTTTTGGCCGATTAGTTTGAAGTACAAAAGCTTCAACGGTCTAAAATTTCGCTAGGTTTTTTTGAAGATGCTTCTCTTGTAAAAATAAAATTAATTATTTCCACTCATGCAATACAATTTAATTGTTATGCTACATTCCCACTGCACTAAAATCTGTTGGTATCTGAGATACCACGAAATCTTTAAAAATCCACGAAGATTTTCTATATATTTCATAACTTTGATTTCTCACTTTTCTATGAAATTCCTACAAAATTTCCACGCTTGTAAGCAAAATACTACAACGTTTAACCCTTCAATCAAACACACACAGAGCAAGAAGAACACATAGTAGAGCATATGTTAAAGAATTCCCAATAATTGCAGTCGATTTCGAGCATATTTCAAAGAATTCAAGATTTCAACACTAAATATATTTAACTTCTAATTTCATTAGAAAAATGGACTTAATTGAAAAATGATTTTAGATTTTAGATCAAATGCTTAAATTAAAAAGCGAATGGCGTCACAAATCTATATTTTTATTTTGTCAATAATTGTGAAACAGTTCAACTTGCTGACTACTTTTATGCAAAACTTTTTCCTGCCAGCACAAACGTCACTGAAATCATCTCAACATAGTCTCCTAAACTGCACAAACTTCACAACACTGTATCTTGTACTTTGCGACTTGAATTTTTAAAACTGCCAATAAATAAAATATTTTCCTTGTTATCAAAATTTGATGCAACTCATTCTACTCGAATTTTTGAGAATATGTTGATGCCACTAAAAAAAATGTTGAAATTCATTTTACATGAGTTTAATGATGCACACAATGTCTCCATTTCCATGAAAACAATCTGCTAATTTCGATGCGCTCGAGGGCGACAGCAAAAGCAATTACTAACTAGTTACTCATACGCCCTGTACGACTAACTACTGCGCTGATGGCAATCACCTAAACACATCAAACACTATTCGCTATTGTATCGTAAGCATCAATATTTCGTATTTATTATTCAATCGTAAACTACACTATCGATAAAAAAAATAAGTAGAGCAGCTGGAGGAAATATAAATGAAAAACATTTTAAGGCCATCAAAAGAGACGGTACAATATTGGTAAAAGGGGAAAAGTATTTGAGAAGCCTTAAAATGGACAGTAATTAAAACGAAGTTGCTTCCGAATTAAAAGCAAATAGCGTAAGATTCAAAAGAAAAAACAACAACTATACAGTGAAGTGTAAATAGCGGCAGATCACCCCATTTTTTTTTTGTTTGGTAGAAGTGTTGAAGAAATAAAAAAAAAAATGTCTAATGAGGAGATGTGGTGATTTTCGAAATAGCAGCTATAACTCGCACCACTAAACCGGTGCTGTTTCCATGTAAAATCTTTTACTAACAAAAGTTGTCTCGAGTTCAAAACAGACGTGGAAAAAGGCAAATCATTTTGATAAATTCACTTAGTTACTTCAGAACATTTGAATCGAGTAAAATTTTTGTAGTCAAGGGATCAGTCATCATTGAGCATGGAAACAAATATTTAAGAAAATGAAATTGTCCTTTATGAAATTTATTTAGCAAATTTAAAAAGTGTACGCCACAAATTGAAGGAGAAACTTGGCCAAGCGTTAATTTAGCATTTTTAAACGTTTATACATACAATATATATTTAGAAGTTACAATTTAGAAGAACTAAAACTAAAGAGACATAGTCGACATTAAAATTTATGTTACTAAAAATGCCTACTAATTCCACTACAAAGTAAAAATTGTGAATTTCTTAAACACAATTTATTTTAGGGAAGTATTTGTCGACTGTAGGTCCACTCCATTTGTGGTATATTATAAAAGACGCACACCACAAATGGTTGGAGAAGCTGGGCCAAACACTGAGCTAAATAGTGTAACCGCCAAATTATTATTTATTATTATTATTTTTTTGTCGAAAGGGAATTTTTTGCGGAAATGTTTGTTTGTATTTTTTTTTTTCCTAATCAAATGGCGATATCGATATCTTATAACTGAAAATATTCAGAGCTCGGAAACAAAACTCATTTCACTTAAGACAAACATTCGTTTAATTGTCTCAGGTCGTTAGAAAAAACATAGACGAAAATTCTTTTGTGTCTTCGTGCTTTGGTGCCGTGCAAATGAGCATTTTGTTAAAATGTACTTTAAAAAAGATACATTTTAATTTCTTACCAATTTTGTGGCCATCAAACTCATTTGAAAATCTGGAGTTTCCTTACCCAACATACCCGCAAATTTATCGTTAGCCAAGTAATTTTTAATATAATATAACATAAAGAAATAGCAAGAATTATTAGTTTTGTCGTTAAACAACTTTGTTTCGCATTTAAATCCTGCAAAAATATTGCACGCCTCAAGAGAAAAATACAAAAAAAAAAAACAAAAAAACGTTCCTATTAAATTTGCTTTCTGTCGCTTACGATAGATACAAATGAAAAGAGGGTTCGCTATGTACGCACGTCCGTATGAATGGATGTTTAAACAATATATATGTATATCTATGTATGTATACATGTGTAGCTGTGAGTGTAGATATATATGTGTGTGTGTGTGTGCAGCGCTTGTGTGCGCCTCATCAAACTCCAAAGCGTCCATATTGGCCGGCTCATAATGAACTTGTCAATTCGCACATAGATAAAATTGCCGATTAAATGTTGCGCTCCCCTTTTCCCTCGCCACATAACTCCACCAACTTCGCGCCATCTTTTCTCTGTGGTGCTATACAAATTTTCGTTGTTGTTGCCTGCCAGACGTGTTTTTGGCTCAGTAGAAATCGAGCCTATGCTTGCATGCGTTGATTGCAGGCCATTACTTTTATTACGTTTAGCCGCCATATCAGTTTTATTTTTGTTTTTGTTGTTGTTGCATTTGCTATGAAAGTGTTTATTTTGGCATTTTCGTTGTTGTTTTTCGCAATTTTGCACTTTCGCCCTCAAACGATATGTTGTGTTAAGCGATTGCTGTAAAGCCAACCAACCATTCAATAGCAACATTTTGCTAAGTATTTTCGTGCGAGTGAAAGTGGTGAGGGCGCGTTGGCAAGTTGAGGCAATCGCTTGTGAAAGCTTGAAATTGCGTGTAGAACAGTAAAATAAAAGGTTGTTCGGTTTTTTTTATCGTTCTGCTATTGTTGTTGTTGTTTGTTTTATTTAATTTTTTTTTTTTTTTTTCACATTCAGCTTTTAGCTTGCCATTTTGGGTCTAAAAATTCATTATGCTGCGCAAAAGGTTAGCAAGCAGCCATTGCCTGCTATTAGATGCGCTTAGCGTTAAAATGCTTAAAACGCGGCAAGCGGAATGGAATTAAACGGTACATTTGCGGCATTGTTGCGTATGCCTTGCGTTGGCCTTGCCAATTTGCTTCTGTGAATCTCTTTATTTGCGCTTTTCGCATTTGTGGCTAACAATTTGTAAGCGTTGCTGGAGCGAACAAAACAGGATTTTAACGAAAAATGAAAGGAAAGTCAATTTTACGAGTAAACATTTCTAAATTTTTACAAAAAAAAATTGTTCATGGTCTACCGCATGCAAGTAGCTTTTTTTTCTATGCCTTTACCTTTTGTGTTAAATTGTATACTTTTATGCTTTTCGGCTACCAACGCACACATCTACATCGCTGTTAACTGCAAAGTGGCGACGCGTGTGTGCTGCCAGCCATTTCAGTGGTCAATTGGGAGCGTTCATCTTAAAATGAAATCAAATGAAATGTTTCGGCATAACAGTTATGTAGGCTTGGTGCACCGACTGTTCGCTGGTGACGCCACACCGCAACGCAACACAGCACTAAATATATTTCAATCAAATCAATCGAAAAGTTCTTATGCTACACATAATTGACGATTTGGCATTTGGGAAAGTGAGCAAATGTTTTGTTAGTTTTTCGAATTTTTGTTTTTTGCTCATACTGAGTTGGCTAGCTAAATATGCGTGCGTTTCATTGGTCATATTGAAAAAAAAATTTGTGCTCAACTTTGAAAATGTTATTCACTGCTCTCGAGAGAGCTTTGTAGTCTCAGAACTTTGATGAACTGTGTTGAAATGGCTTGTCGAAAATAATTAAATTGGTTTGATGCGAAAAATTGAGGAGAAACGTCTACTTGTTAATCAAATTTTATGACACAATCTATTTTTGGCATTTTTAGTTTTTTAAAAAGAGTAAAACTTATGCACCGTGGGCTTTGGAATGAATTGTGCCTATTTTTGTTTACTTTTTCACCACCAATCGTCTCGCAATGGCGATATTTATTTTTGGATCAGTGAAAATGTTCCAAATGGTTTCAATCAAAGTACAGATTCACTACATTTTAAATAATTAGAATGGCCAAAGCTATTGAATTGTGATAAAAGCTTGAATTGTCGCGTTTTTTATTTTATTTTATTTTACTTATTAATTTTTTTTGTTTCGTTGAAGGAGGCTTTCTTTATTTTTTTTCTTTTTTAAAATTTGATCCACTGATACATTTCAAAAAATAATTAGGGTTGGGTGCCATTTTCAGTTAAGCTGAGAAAAGGCTCGATTTTAACTTGAACTCCAATGTATTTTGCAATCCCTCGCAAACATAACCCCACGCCTTATAATTATTTTTTTTACGCTTTCGAACACAAATGCTTTTTATAATTTTGTATAATTTTGTACATTAAGAGCCTTGTTTGAGGAAATTGCTTCTTTCAAGTTCATTTCAACTTCCTTTAAAAGAAGAGAGGTGAATTGTAAATGGATGTTGCACATCTACTTGGCATCAACATAATTTTCTGAGTATAAACTTAGAATATATATCTCAAATAAAACCAAACCAAATATCTGTAATTTTTTTAGTTTCATGAAAAATTGCTTTGCCGTGGCTGTAAATTTTCTTGATAAAATTCATTTTCTTCTTGAGAGCTCCAGACCGATTTAAGAAATTCGTATAGAAGAAAACTTCTTTTCAATTTCTTTTATTTTTTTGAGAGTTTTTCGATTTTTTTTAAAAGAGCTCTTTACTAAGCTATAGAGGTGAAAATAATTTAAAAAATAAATCCTTCATTAGTATTGCATTTAATTTTTTTCTAACGAATTGCAAATCCGAAGTTGACTTTTGAGTGGTTTTGAGGCAGATAACTGCAAGATTGCCTGCAAGAATTTAAAATTGTCGGAAAAAAATGCACAATTATGTAACAAATTTCTACTATTTTTAAATACATTTTTTTAATTTTTGAGTACTTAATTTTATACTTCGCTAAATTTTAGTAAAAAAAAAAAGGGAAGGTTGCGAGTGCCTTCTTAGTACTACTGAATTTTGCCAATTTATTTTTTAACGGAAACTTCTTCCACACAATGTATATTTGAAAAATCCCGAAAGAGCTTCAGTCAAAATTTTTTTATAAATCAACCGTCATTTGTAATCTCTTAAAAGTTACATTTCAACAAAACAGAATTAAACTCTAACTGTTTTCAAGTTCAAAATTTTGTTAAAAGTTTATAAAAAATTGAATTTATTATTAAATGAAAAATTTTTATTTGAAAATATATTTTAAATTACACTGGTCAACACTAGTTTTACTAGATGAACTATGATGGCTAATATCGTTTTATTCAACGACCTTTTATATTAAGTTTCAGTATCGAGTATTAACTCAATTCAATCGGTCGCCTTTACATTGTGCAGTGCTACTTACTCTATATCCGCGTGGTGAAAAATACCATTAACCACTACCAGGAACAATCTTCCATTACGAAAATCCAAAATACTCAGTTATACCGTGGATTTACTTGCTCTTCAAGTCTTCCAATATTGCCTCCTCCACCTGGCCGGGGAGTATATCCCCAACACGTTAAACAATGGCTGACCCTCCGGGGGCGATGCCAAAATCAGCGCATATAAACCAACCATCAATCAGTTATGACAATACCAAAAAGTTAAAAAACAATACAAATGGACCCAAATACTTAGTTATGTCCAGAAAAAATAGCGAAAATAATCTCACAAACATATCTCCTTTCTTGATAAAAAAAGTAATTGACTACACCGCCGGCAGCCAAATCGAAACATGCAAAAAACTAAGAAATGGTACCATTCTAATAAAAACAAAAGACCTAGTGCAAGCAAACAAATTAATAAAACTTAATTCACTATCACCAACAATTGAAATTGACATCACCGAACACCTAACTCTAAATTACACCAAAGGCGTTATCTACTCAAATGACTTGAGAGGCATAGACGAAAGCGAAATTCTAACTGAACTGAAATACCAAAACGTATCAGAAGTTAAAAAAATTCTCAGAAAAACAACCAATGGTGAACTATCAGAAACCGGTTTAATAATAATCACCTTTGCCGCACTTACACTTCCTCCTGAATTATTGATTGGATACGAGAAAGTCAATATCAGACCATACATACCCCTACCGCTACGCTGCAATAACTGCCAACGATACGGGCACATGGGCAAAATATGCAGAAATGACAAAATCTGCTCAAATTGCTCTAAAAACTATCACACAAATAGCGAACTCAATGAAATATGCGACCACCTCAAATGCTGTATTAATTGCAAAGAGACCCAAACTTACCCGCTTGACCACAACAGCTTTGACAAGAAATGTCCAATTTTTATCAAAGAGAAGGAAATCCAAGCCATCATTACTCTCGACAAAGTAGACAGGAAAAAAGCAATAACCACTTATAGAGAAAGAAACCAATGTAACGGGCTAACGTACTCAGAAATCACTCGGAATATGTCCAACCTAAATCCTACCACACCTCTAAACACACCACACAATCAACCAACCGCAAACCTCAACCAAATGTCAACCTACAATGCTCCCGCTCCACCGCGAAGAGAACTAATCAACTACGCCTCATCACTCTCAGAAGACCAAACACCCACACAACCACCACATAAAGAAGACAACAAAACGCACACTCTCTCCACGCAATTGCTATCGGACACTAAAATAAGAATACTACCTAAAAACACATCAAAAAGAACAATAGCAAAACTAAAGAAAGACAAAAACACTCTGAAAACCCACTCAAAAGCAACAAAATCAAACGAACACGACAACGACTCCTCCGACTCAATGAGCATGGAGTTGGACACAACGTATAACAAAGAGTTTAAGTATTAAACAATAAGCCAAATCTTACTCTTAACTTTATAGCTTAACCCAATAGAGAAACGTAAAATATCCAAATGTCAATTAATATAATTCAGTGGAACATTAAAGGATATCTTAACAACTATAACCACCTCTTAATACTAATAAAACGTTACAGCCCTAAAATAATTTCAATCCAAGAAACCCATCTTAAATCCTACAAAAACATTCCAATTCCCGTCAACTACTCAATATATACACTCAACACTTCCACTACCTCATATGGCGGGGTAGCTTTGCTAATACATAATTCACTACAACACAAACAAACACAACTGAACAACGACTTTGATGCGATAGCATGCCAAATACAGTCCAAAATCGACTTTACTATAATATCGGCATACATTCCCCCACAAAACACATTCAACCTCAATAACTTAAACAACGTACTCAACTGCACCACTACTCCTACTATCATAACTGGGGACTTCAACAGTTGGCACACTTCCTGGGGTTCCCCGCGAAGCAATTCAAAAGGTAATACCGTAAACCGCTTCATCATTCAATCGACTTATATGCTACTAAACAACGGATGCCCCACTCACTTCACGACCCATAACACTTTCACTCACATAGACCTAACTTTCTGCTCTCCCTGCCTATCACTACAATCAAAATGGAAAGTTGAAGACGACCTCTCGGGTAGTGACCACTTCCCGATAGTAGTATCTTTATTTCCACAAAATAACCGACAACCAACATACAACAAACCCAAGTTCAAACTCAGCCAAGCCATCTGGCATAAGTTTTCAACCGCAGCAACACGCCTCAATAACATACACCCCCCATCAGCCAACATAAATAAAGAAACCGCAGTAATAAACAAAATTATCTTACAGTCAGCACATTCCTCAATCCCACAAACCGTGCCACATCAAACTCACCGCACTGTACCATGGTGGAACGCCAAATTAGATAAACTTAAAAAAGAGAAAAACAAGCATTGGAACGCGTTCAAAAGAAATGTCACACAAGAAAACCTCCTTAACTTTAAAAGAAGCCATGCATTACTCAAACGAGAAATCAAAATCGAAAAGAAAAAATCAATGAGTGACTTCACCTCCAGCATTAACCCCTCCACGTCAGTTAACAAAATCTGGGACAATATCAGACACTTTTGTGGATACAATGTTTCTCATGGCATCCACTGTTTAAGGTCACTATGCCAACCAACTAAAGCATATACCAACCAAAACGATATAGCAAGCGAATTGTGTAAAGTGTGGTCAGAAAACTCTTCAGACAGAAAATTTTCTTCACAATTTCAAAACAACAAAAACATTACACTTACCTCAACCCCTAACATCATCCCATCCCGCAGAGCCTTAAAAATCGAGAAAGACATTAGCTACTTAGAACTGTCTTCAGCATTATCCAAGTTAAAAGGCAAGACCCCGGGACAAGACAGGATATCATACCCAATGATAAACAACCTCCCTTATGAACTAAAAACGCGGCTCTTAAGCCACTACAATAACATATTCAAAAATTATATTCCACAAATCTACAAAACTAGTTTAACAATACCTATATTAAAACCTGGCGCAAACAAAACCAATATTAATTCATACAGACCCATCTCCCTAAACCCATGTCTATCTAAAATACTGGATAAAATAATTGCCAACAGGCTATGGTGGTTTGTTTCAGACAAATTAATCGATAGCCACCAAATGGGATTCAAAAAAGGCAAATCAGTAGCCGATACTCTACTTCTAGTAGACTACCAAGCTACAAACTGCCTATCAAAACAAACACACTTATCCATAATATCACTTGACTTTGAAAAGGCCTTTGAAAAGATTGGATTACACACAATAATAGACCAACTGACACGTTGGAACCTTGGCCCTAAGATAATCAAGTACGTCAAGAACTTTATGACCAAACGAAAAATAGCAACGATAGTAGGCAAGCACATATCCCACCCTCTACCACTAGATAATGGAATCCCTCAAGGTTCCCCTCTATCAGTTATTTTATTCCTCATAGCTTATAATAAACTATGCACATTAATATCCCTCCACAAAGAAGTTCAATACTATGCATATGCCGATGACTTTTACCTACTGTTGCCACAAAGTAAAAGCAAAAACCAAACATTTGATTTAAGCAGCCTATTCCGTGACATCGCAAGCTGGTGCGACTACTCAGGCGCATCGCTCTCTACAAATAAATGTAAACACCTACACATTTGTCGCAAGAGGAACTGCAATAACAACATTCTAACAAACAATTTGCAGCTGACATCAGTGGACGATCTGCGGATCTTAGGAGTCATTTTCAATAAAAAATACAAGTGGAACTCACACGTTGAGATGTTGCAACTTTCATTATCCACACAGCTAAACATTATCAAATGCTTATCTAGTACAAAACTAAACTGTAACACATACACTTTAATAGGCATCATTAGAACACTCATCATATCCAAAATCAGCTATGGAATTTACATCTACGGATACGCGTCAAAACCACTTTTAAATAAAATCAAAACCCCTCTTAATGCAGCTATGCGATTGGCGCTTAGAGCCTTCAAGTCTACCCCTATAAATAACTTACTTTTTGAAACTCACATACTCCCAATTGAAGACCAAAGGGATTTCGTTACTACAAAGCTTTTCAAAACAATCATAAAATCCCATAATAGCCCGCTAAATAATATAATCACTGAACTAGCTCAACAAAAATACACATCAGCAATCCACAGAATCACATATAATTGCAACCAACTCAACATACCATGCTCGCCCCTTATTCCTCTAAACAACACATGCCCACCTTGGACACTCAACACCTCATCAATCAACACATCCTTACGTCAGTTCGCCAAGTCCAACACCAACAACAATATATTCCGCTCCAGCTTTCAAAAAATTAAAGAACATCACTCAAATCACACTTTCATATATACGGACGGCTCCAAAACAGAAGATGCTACTAGCTTCAGCATAACCTCCACAGGTCATATCATAAAAATCTCTCACCTTCCTGACTACAGCTCAGCATACGCGGCAGAAATCATAGCAATCCACGAAGCTGTCAAATTCGCTATCGAAACTAATTCAAACTTCGCCATATGTTCAGATTCCTTATCTTCCTTAGATGCCATTTCGAACATTGAAAACAACGAATTTTACCCCCTCCAAATCAGAAATGCCATTATCAATAACTATCCAAAAATTAAACTTATCTGGGTTCCAGGACACGTGAAAATCACAGGTAACGAATTTGCCGATCAATCAGCAAAAGAAGCCAACAAAGCACCATTGATTTTAACACCAAACTACAACACAACAGATATAACACAGTACATAAAGAACACATTTCAATCCAAATTCACTCAAATCTGGGAGCAAACTTCAAGCTGGTACAAAGATATCAACCGCAACAAACAATCCGGCAGATACATTCAAAGTACAAACAGCACGTTTCTAAACAGACTTGACATAATAAAATTCGAACGCTTAAGGCTTGGGCACACTAAAATAACACACGAATACTTGATGACTAACGATACCCCGCCCTATTGTACTTACTGTTACCAACCTACCCCCATCACCATACCACATCTCATGTCCCACTGTACAAATTTCAAAAACATTAGAACCCAAATATTCCCAAATTCTGACCCCCTAACAGCGATCTCTTCTCCTACCTTAGATAACATTCGCAAAGTCATAGAATACCTCAAAAAAACCAAATTGTACCAATATATCTAAACACAACTAACAAATACCACACAAAATGTACCATTACATAAAGTAAAATTAATGTAAGTCAAGCTTAAGGCCAAAGACGCCAAAGCTAAATGCACATGTTAACCCTAAGTTTTAACTTTTGGTCAATATTTAGTAAATAAATAAATATATTAAGTTTTTTTATTTTTTTGAATGAGTCTCAGTTTCTGTGTGATATTGTAAAACTCATACCGAGAATTAAACAAATTGGCAGAAAGGGTTCCTTCAATGTAGCTAGCCGTGCCTATGGTTTGTTGATCACGTCTCAGACTTACTTAAATGCTATAAAAAACACTGCAGCGCCTACCCTAATTATCCCTCAGCCTCCTCTTGGGTAACCACAATAATGACAGCTACTGCGAATTGGTTAGCGAGCTATTGCTGAAATATGTACATATTAAGTACAGGGTTGTAACATATAACTCAAAATTCACTTTCTTAACTATTATCTGGACTTTTTTTCTTGAGAATCTGGAAGCTGTGAGCGATAAGCATAGAGAAAGTTTCCAAGACTTTGCCTGGGCAAATGAACTCCAAATATTTTGGCGTATTATTGATGGACAATCAAAATCTTAGATCCCTTCACGCTTACAAATTGTTAGTCACAAATGCGAAAAGCGCAAATAAAGAGATTCACAAAAGCAAATTGGCAAGGCCAACGCAAAGCATATACGCAACAATGCCGCAAAAGTACCGTTTAATTCCATTGCGCTTGCCGCGTTTTAAGCATTTTAACGCTAAGCGGATCTGATAGCAGGCAATGGCTGCTTGCTAACCTTTTGCGCAGCATAATGAATTTTTAGACCCAAAATGGCAAGCTAAAAGCTGAATGTCAAAAAAAAAAAAAAATTAAATAAAACAAACAACAACAACAATATCAGAACGATAAAAAAAAACGAATAACCTTTCATTTCACTGTACTAAACGCAATTTCAAGCTTTCACAGGCGATTGCCTCAACTTCATTATATTATGTTTTTACATTTTTTGTTAAGATGAAAGTAAACTAAATGCCATCTTCATATTTTTCTTGCCTTCTAACTGTCTTTACCGCTACCTAACTTTGTCTTCCTTTTTGGGATTTCAAGATATTCATAGCAATAAATATAATAATAACGATATCGATAAATAATTACAAAAATCCCAATAAATATGTTGATAAAGATATCAATAAAAATAGAGATTATTATTGATTTGGTGCAATTATTGAATTTATTCCTTCTTTATAGCAATACATTTTTTTGATAGAGATCATTTATCGATAGTTATTTCAAAATATTTATTGATATTATTTTATCGATATCGAAGAGGAAAAAATCCTTTCATTATTGAATTGTTTCCCCATAGAGCACAGCTGAAAGTTATGGAGCCCATTATGGTACCATTGGCGCACGCCATGCATTTTTCCCATCCCTTTAAAAATTTTAACCATCCCGTCCGATTGATGTGGAGTAGAAAGCTAGATGCTCGCAGAGCTCAGGTCGGCAAGGCAGTCCAAAAAGTAATTATTGAAGCATTGGTTGTGAGTCTAGGCGATAATGGGATAGTGGCAGAGATAGCGCTCGATACCCATAGCGATAACCGTAACCCTAATTAATCCTTAAAAAAATGTTATTAATAATTATAATTATATGTAGTAATATGAGAAACGATATCAATGACATTAAAAGTCGTTGTAGTCAAGTTGTAAATTATCCATTGCTGAAGTATTATTGCTGGTGTTTTTGTAAGTGTATGTAATTTCCTATTATTATTATTTGCGCGATTTCTTATTAATTTTTTGCACATAAATTCCAATAAGTTTCCAGTTTAATCTGAATAAAACTAAATTCTCTATAAATGGAGTTTCTTTGAAAAAATATTCTTCAGTCTCAGAAGCTGGCTTATTACTTGCACATGTTTTTGTACATAGTTGTCACACGAATTTATAAATATACACACATATGTTCGAAGTAAATATGTAATTCTTTTGTAATGCTATCGGCTTCACACGCGTCATTTTCTCATTTTGTAATTGAGTTGTGCAAAATCTCACAATGCGCTATTTTTTTCTTATACAGCACTACTTCGTTATATATCCGTTTACCAAAGCTTTTCAGACCTTTTGTATCTACATACGTATTTCCAATAAGTGAAAATCGTGCTACTCAAATGAGATTACGAACATCAGTTAATTTGTTTTTTCCTGTAAGCAGATACGTTCGCATGAACACTCCATGAGTTGTTAGTGTGAAACGTCTGCCAACTGTTGCGCCATCCATCCGTCACCGATTAAGACCAGCATGCGATTGGAAATTTGCAATTATTCGCCACTATATAAATACATACTTTGAATGCTTCGAATTCTTCGAATTCTTAACAAATAGCATATTACATTTTTTTCGCTTACAAACTGATGCTTGCTTTCATAGAAATACTTATGAAGTATAGAAAAAATGTTAGTGTGAGTGACTCTTCAGCGAACGCATTCGCCAATTGAGAAGACAGTAAATGTGTGCCTGTGTTTGTTTATTTTTTATTTTATTTTTTCTTTTTGTACTTGTCACAGTTCATTCGTGCATTGAGTGTATTTCTTATGCGCGCTTGTGTGTGTGTGTGTGTGTGTGCTACACACACTGGTAAAGCCGCATTTGTAGTATGTGTATAGTAATTTGTATTTCTTATCGCTTACTAAATTTATTTCTTCAACGATGGCATAGGTTTTTTCATCTGAATGCCTTTCTCCGACAAATGTAGAATAATTTCCGCATTGCAGATTTACAAAATTACCCAACAATTAACTTAATTAAAACCTATGTGTTTGTGTAAATAAATATGTTTTACTTCTCTAGGAGGCTGTTCTTGTTTTATCCCATTTAACAAGGAAAAATAATTTCTTCAACCTTTAATAAATTCATATTTATCAACTTTAGTTTTAGCATTCGTATCACTTGAGATCTATTGATTTCTCAAAACATCTGCCTTAGCTTTTACTGATATTGCAGAAGACGTGAACACCTCTTTACAATATAAAATCGTTTTAAAAATGTAATTGAATATTTTTCTCTGAAAAAATAACACTCAATTGTTTTCCATGAAATTTTAGTTCCTTTAAGTTTTCGTATTATATTGGTGAAAAAAATTGCTTGAAATTAAAATTGCATTTGAATTTAAAGTAGTGAAAAATTGTGTTTAAATTTCGTTGTTATGTGTCACTTTCTTATTTTATTGCATTACGAGTATACTCACAACAAGTGAAAAATGAAAAAAATAATTTAGCTTATTTTTGCTAACTGAAGACGCAAGTCTAGTTTTCAAGTAGGATTTAAATATTCGGAAACGCCACACACACTTCAAACATATATTGATTTTTTTTCAATTTAGGAGTATATTTAGCTTTCAAAAAATATATATACAATTATATTTTCCTATTAAAATTTTTCTTAGTATTGTATGCTCTCAGACTTTTTAACACATACCGACATGGCAATGCATTTTGAAGCAGCTAGAATCTGTACTAATAGGACTTCATATTTGATTTATAATTTTATTTTTTTTTTTAAATTAATACGCTTTTTTGATGACTGATTTTTTTAAGCAAAGACATAGGCTTCAAAAATATATACTTATATAAAGAATAGATCTTGTGAAACAATATTTTCCTTTTCACAGTTAACCCACGACTGCCTTCCTTTTATTTGTTGTCCTCTCTTTTTCCTTCTTACAATATTCTTATATTCTCGCAATATTTCATTGCTGTTTGTATAATTTTCGCGATAATGTTGAGTGACCTCTTTGTAATAAATTGTATTGGTATTTTTTATGGCAACGAGATTTATATTTATGTATCAGTATAAGGAAGCTTTAACCAAAAAATTCACAGACTTTTTATTTAGAGTTTATAGTGAACTTTTGTCCATTTAATTTTAGTAAATCAAAAAGCAGCTAAAGATTTCTGAGGAGTTTGAATCAAATTCGAGGGTTTTGTTTTTTTATAAAACATGCTTTATACAATAGAAATTGTTACTTATTTTATAGTTCATAAAAACTCTTGCTTAGATATAAAAATGCATATGTGAATTATTAACGTTTCGATTGAGTCTCTTACTAAGTAAACAGCGATAAATGTAATTTGGAAAGCTTAAATTTCTCCTAAAATAAACTTTTTCGCTTGCTAGATTGTTATCGTTTTTTACATTGGCATACAAACTATAAAAATGATATTGACTTTGTGCTACAGCCTGCAATGGTAAATGAGCGTTGAATTGTGCGCATTGAACGCTCCTCGTCACGCGGCTTGCTGTCACAGCAATGCTGACTGTTAATTAATCAAATTTCGTTGCAAGCATGCTTTGAATTTGTAGCATTTGGTAGTTTGCGCGAGTGATCTACATAAATCTGTTGTAGCTAAAAAAACTATTGAGCTGCTGCAAATATTTTGCACTTTTTTCATTTTAGTGTTACTTTTATATGACCAACACTATAAAATAATTTGTTAAATTGCTGCGTTAGTAGAAAATAATAAATAAATGGAAATACTTTTTTTGCATTCATATATTTTTTTTTTGCTCTTTAAAAACTAAATTAATAAACTGCGGTTACGCATGAATTTTTCTGTATTCATATGATTTTTAATTAAAAGAAAGGCGTTTGAGAAAAACAGTATATTTTCTAATTTCAAGTAAACACTATGTTCACAAATTATAGCACAAACACAATTTATTTACCCTCCAATTATTTAAAATTATTTTTCAATTAAAACATCGTTAATTCTCTAACGAACTGACAAACACCATTAAAACACTTTTTTAAACTTTATAGAAAATGTAGAAAAAAACATTTATACAAATTTCATCAAAATGAACTTTTTAAAAAAAAAATTTTTAATTTTTTGCGGTATGCAGATATGTATTTAAGTACAGCGAAGTGTAAATTTCTAGTGACTACCAATTATCACTGATTTTTGACAATTTTTTTTCTAAGTTCTAAATTTTTTTAAAAAAGTTCAATTAAAACAATTTTTTAAACTTTATAGAAAATGTAGAAAAAAACATTTATACAAATATCATCAAAATTATGAACTTTTTAAAAAAAAATTTTTTAATTTTTTGCGGTATGCAGATATGTAGCTCATTCAATTTAAGTACGGCGAAGTGTAAATTTCTAGTGCCTACGAATTATCACTGATTTTTGACAATTTTT
Source organism: Philophylla caesio (assembly GCA_963971545.1). Taxonomy (NCBI): domain Eukaryota; kingdom Metazoa; phylum Arthropoda; class Insecta; order Diptera; family Tephritidae; genus Philophylla; species Philophylla caesio. The sequence continues at coordinate 116,263,100 of OZ020606.1, read as the reverse complement.
TTTCTAAGCTCTAAATTTTTTTAAAAAAGTTCAATTAAAACAATTTTTTAAACTTTATAGAAAATGTAAAAAAAACATTTATACGAATTTAATCAAAATTATGAACTTTTTAAAAAAAAATTTTTTAATTTTTTGCGGTATGCAGATATGTTTGTAGCTCATTCAATTTAAGTACAGCGAAGTGTAAATTTCTAGTGACTACGAATTATCACTGATTTTTGACAACTTTTTTTCTAAGTTCTAAAATTTTTTTAAAAAAGTTCAAAATTTCGATATAAATTTGTTAAACCATTTAATATTTTGTAAGGAGTTTAAAAAAGTATAGAAATTAATTCTTTTTACTTGAAGGACAATTTTAATTAATTTAAAAAAAAATTACGTTCTCAAATCTTTCAATATGTGGATGTACTATAATTTGTGAACAGTGTAAGTATAGGTCTATTTGAAGGATCGTGCATTTTAATTGAGTAAACCCCCTCCAGCACAGAAACTTATGCGTATTGTATATTTTATTCGAAAACTATTATTATTTGAGCTACAAGCTGGAATTAGAGATGATGTGATGTAGACTGCGGAAAAAAGGGAGCATATACTGAAATATGTTTAAGGCAACTTAAAACTACACTGATAATAATAAATAAAATAAAGTAGTGCAAATAACAATATCAGTAGCATAACTACAACGAAATCCATAGCGCATTCGATAAAACCAATGACAAATATCGATAACGATATTGAATAAATAAATAAAAATTACCACTAATACAAATACAATTTTTCACAAAATGCTTTTCATCGCAAACAAGCGATACTGGTATTTTCAAATAAATAAGGTCGACTGCCAACGATCTTTTCATGTAAATTTTTTTGAATCATGACGCTATGGCATTTATCGACGAAACATACGCAAATAATTACACAGAAAGTTTTTGTGCTTGGTTTTTTTTTATATATATCAGTGTTTTCAATAATTTTTTTTGTTGTTTCTGCTACCGACAGCGTGGAAAGTGAATGAGAAATTCGTTCAGAAAAAAACAATTTTTAATTCATTTATTTAAGTCTAATTATGTACAATATTTATGTAAGCATGCCATTCGTTGATATACATATTTTCTTCAAGCATTCGCAAAAGCACGCGACTGTATGTTCCTATACTTACATAAATCAAACAACAACAAACAACAACAAAAATAAAAATATATATACATACATATGTATGTGTAATTACCGCCTTTTTGAATTTAAAGAGAAATATGGATATTTGTTTTGAGCTTAAATTTATTTAATATTTTGATATGAATTAAATAATTAACATACATTCACGCTTGCATGCTAATTATAGCTACATATATGTATGTATGTATGTAAACATTGCCAGGTGATTTTTATTTATCAGCGAAATTTATTTATTCAATTAAATAAATGTGTGTGTAAAATGTTGTGCAAGCAATATCTTGAACTATTTATTAAAACAATCGCAAACTCCCAAAAGTTGACTAATCAAATTTATGCATCCATTGCACTTTTGTAAAATTTTCCCCAACTAATTATGCGACATAACTCATCAACTAATTTTATTTCCATGCGCAATCATAATTTTGCTGTGCAAATTGCTTTAAACAAAACTATGCCGATGAAACTAAATTGAATCAAAAATATATAAAAAAAAAAATTTACAAAAACTGCAAAATATACAACAAATCATTTGCCCTGCAAAAATTAACTGCCTTTTCTGCCACACAAATTGGAAATGAAAATCCAACTCATGCAAAAATACGTGCAATCATCAAATTTAATGCGCTTATTGCCAATTTGTAAAAAAATAAAACAAACAATTATTACAACCAACTGCATTAAAATGCATTCCATTACATTGCAAAAAAAAAAAAATTGGATAACAAACTGCAATGCATCAACAAAAATTCGAACGCTGCAACATCATAATAAATATCAACAAAAATAAAATGAATGAAAATAATCACTTATCACTTCAACACACACACACACACGTTTTGTTTGAATAAATAAAAACCAAAACAAAACACACAAATTAACTCCATCAACACTCACACACACACAACACAACCACACGTTCGTTCACACGCACGCACGCAAACAAATGCGTGTCCGTTCGTTGAGTACAGAATGTCAATGTTCTTCTTTCGCTTGCATAATCTCCAGCGCGCTGAGGAGAGCAAACGTAAAAAGCGCGTGGAACGCCAGCGCCAGCAGCAACGTCAACGGCGCGGCGCCAAAGTGTTTCGCTGCGTCAGCGATTCGACAGGCCATCTCACGCTGGCGCCGTCACGCCTCTTCGAGAAGACGCCGATGAGCCCGTCCGACAGTCTCGACGAGATCGCATTGCAAATACCAAGGTAAGTACTTAACACACAGCCATTAAATGCATTCTAAAAAAGTGACGAAGACAATGAAAATGGGAGTGGGAGTGGAACATTAGGGGGAAGCGTTTTAAAGGAGGTTTTTAATACAAATGAACTTAAATGGATTGAAGATGATAGAACGCAAGAGCACAAACACTACTATGCTCGCGAGTGTACATTTTTTTATTGTGCAAAATATTTCGCTGACTAAAATAAACAATTATGACTTGCCAGTATTAAACAAAGAAAACTGACAATATCGAGATAGTATAAGTACATAAATATTATTTTTTTCTAAGCTTAAAGTAAATCTTATTGATTTAACAAAAGTTAATATTGGCGCAGATTTGTAAATCAATTTATTCGAATATTTTACCTCTTTTGATATATTTTATTTATCATCATATTTACTTTTCCGACTCAGACGCAGCAAACTTTTTTTTGAGCTTTTTTCATATTTTATTCAAGATGAATTGATGTAAGGTGGTAGCGATTCTAAAAATGCAACCCTTTGATGGGTTATTGCCAAATTTTATCTCCTTTGTATTTAACTTTCTCGAAATAATTTTTAAACTATTATGGTCACCGCAAAAAGTTATAGTGAACCATATGTTGAAATTTCCTGTAGTTAAAGGGAACAATTGATTATTTGCAACTAAACAATTGATCTTGACAACCAACCACCAATCAGCTGATTGATTAACACCACCTTTAATGAATTCGCCTTGATTTTATTTTAATTTGAACTGTCAAATTTTGAATTTCGTTGTGATAAAAATGCTTTCAGTACAGTTCAAGGTAGTTGATAAAATATTTTTTTAAAAATTTAGCTTTTAAAAGCAAAAACAAAATATACAAAGCTCAAATTTTGTTTTTTTCAATTTTTCTACTGCTGCTACCTATTAAATGTGCCTTGGTCCTAGGCGTATATTTATTTTATCACGAAATGTATGTATATCTCTTTTATTCATTTATTTTCAAGAATAAATTATGTAAATTGTATTAATGGAAAAAAGTACTAGTATTCTTTCTCTGAAACTAACCCCAAATAATTTTTTGATTTCTTGAATGCTAAACGCAAGATAAAACACTTTACCCCGTGACAATAAATTTATTGTTAACTTGTTAGCACATTTATTTACGTTTAATTATTTCATGAAGGCGCCCTATCCGTATCATAAATTAATTAATATTCCAGTCATAGCGCCATCTATCGGATAGAAATTTTGAAAATGCACAAAATCGGTCAATTAATACGACTGTTGCGCCGTCTAACAGTTGATTTTTTGCAAATTATTTATCATCATGCAAGTAATATAAATTTTGATTTGAATAAAATCGATTCATAAATAAAACTTTTTCGACTCAAGCACCATCTAGCGAGATTTTTAGTTAAAACAGTAGGAAAACGATATTTCCTGCGATAAAGTGGAACCAATATTTTGAGTTAGAACTCAATCATCTGCTGAAACTAAGATTTTTCGGTATATGTAGATTAAAACAATTTTATTTTTTTTGATTCGACTTGATCTAACAATATGGGATGGTTATCAAGAAACGAAAAAATACAAGTAATTAAGGTCAGAATCGGTTGAAAATCAATAATGTAACCAAAAAATTTCTTTTTTATTTGCCTAAAATTTATACTTGGATAGGTAGACTAGAGTATGAGTGAATGTTGCACACAATAAACCTAAATATAAAGTTCCTCTGCTGAATTTCCAAAACTGATAGAATAAGAGATTGCAGCAATAGAGTTGAAGGTAGCTGAAGGAAATAGAAAAAGTAAAAACTGAGAATGAGAGAGCAAAAACGTAAAATTTGAAGAAGAAGAAAAAAAGGAAATTTTGTCATACGTAACAAAGAAGAGCTTCACTGCAAATAAACCACTGCTATATGTCTGTCATATTAAAAAGTAAACTCTTGGACAATATAAGAAAAATAATTAAAATTTAACTGTTTATCAACTGAAATGTCCCTTAAATGGTTGTAAACTTCATATTATTTATTTTAAAATAAAAAGATCGTAATTGAGCGCCTTCGGAAACCGTATAACACATTTTGGTTGTCAGTACTCTATAGGCCTCCTTGTACGATTCATTAAGTCAGCAGAAGCAGATGCCGCCGAACTCCATTGGGTGAGATAAATGCGCAAAATAACACATAATACCACATAAAAAGTCTAAAGGCAAGGAGGGATTGCATGTACTGTGCACAATGTAGATACATTTATGTGCAATGGAAGGCTTCTTTAGTGACACACGGCGTATGAGTACTCTCGTTCGAAAGGGAAGCTTTGTAAATATGTTGGCCGCCACGCCAAGCATCCGGCCGCGGTGCAAGCCAGAAAGATAGGAGATTGAATAAAAGTGCGAAAATAAAATGGCAGTAAAAATGAGAAATTCAGCCGAAGTGTTGAAGAAGGGGGAAGTCAGGAAGTTTGATATTGCAAGCACTTTTCTTAATGTTAACTGTGCAAACGCAATAAAATCAGCACAATTTTTCTGGTTGATAAATGCGAAAAGCATAAACGAGTTGTGCGTACAAATAAACATGTAAATATTTTTGTATTAGAATGGGCCAACATTTGTTCCATAAATGAAATGGTATTTTCGAAACTTACTGTCTTCCTATTTAATATTAATTTTTATTGTTGAATATGTACTTGAATGAATTTTTTTTTAAATAAAAATACATATGAATGTATGTTGTTCACTGAAAATGTATAATTTTATTCGAAACTTACATATATATTTCCAGACATTTAGTTCTCTCTCGTCTGGAGGGATATTTTGTTTAAATTAAGACACATTTAATCGGTTGCAAGAGCATAAAGTAATTTAATTTCTTACATATTTGAATTGTCAAATCTTGTATTTTATTAAAATAAGTATTCCTTCAGTACAACGCAAATAAATTAATAAAATTTATTTAAAAGTTTAGCTTATGTAAGCAAAAACAAAGTATGCAAAGCTCAATATTTTTTTATCAATTTCTCTACTACAGCTATCTGTTTAGTGTGTTCTCTGTCCGAATACTCCCATAAAGTAATTTTGTTTAAAAAAAGATTGGCATAAATCTTGAATTACCTTACAATTTGTCAAAAAATTGACTAGCACACAATTTGATCTACCCGAATGAAATAAATGCGTGTATATAAAACAAAAATATTGCACAAAAAAACAATATGTTGATTGCACGTTTACAGCAGTTGTTATCAAACCAACTTCCTTATTGTGTTTGTGTTGTGGGTATTTGCAAAGTTCTTTCTATATTTTTTGACACAGAGTGTTGCAAAGGCTGTGCATTTCACTGTCGGTGGGTGCTGAAAAGTGTGAGAAACTTTGAGTTAAATATTCATAAACAACCCTTCCGAATGCTTTACTTTGTCAGTTTTTTGTCTTTGAAAATTTAATTGTGACAATTATAAAATTATGAAATTATAATTTTATTAAAAAACGACTCAGTTGAGTACAATTCACCGACTTTAAATTTGTATAATCTTAAACAGTAAAGTTGAATAAGAATTTTCTAAGTTTCACTCGCATAATGATAAGTAAAACTGCTACTTTTGATTCACTCTATATAGAAGAATTTTGTGAATGAATGTCATAGCGTTTGTTTGTTATTTTACAAATAAAATCAGAATTTTTGTGTAACTAGGCTTTATTTAGCTTTTCGTTAGCATTAAATTTATTTAAAGTTATCAGACCGACACAACAAACCGTCTTTGAAAAAAGTTTAGTGCAGTTGGAGCAGTAATCTTTAAATATAAATGGTTTTTACAAAATTTGCCGAAATTTTTAAAATAAAATTTAATTTGCCTATTTTTTACACAAATATGTGTAATTAAATTATCAATACTACAACCAGAGTTTCAGAGCCTTCGAGAAATTTACAAAAATGCTACAAATTTTATTTAACACTTTTCAATTGGGTAATCAGATTAGAAAAAAAAAAATTTGAATATGTGCTAAAAATCAATTTTTTTTTAATTGAATACAATTTTTTAAAATTTGTTATGAAATTTTTTATAAATATCTATGCAAGCTTTAAAAAGCAGATAACTAATTTTGATTTGTGGTAGTTTTTTAGTTAACTTTGTATAGCATATACAAATTTACGATATCGACATATATAAAAAGTTTATCGTTTGTGGTAATTACGAGATTGCAAGATCGTATTACGGAATATAGTCAGTTTTTTTTTATAAAAATGTTTCATACAATAGTTGTTTTAATATTTTTTTATAAAAATATACTTCTTAGTTCAACGTAAAGTACTCAATCAATGCTTTCAAGATTAACTAGAATTTAAAATTATTATAACCCAACGGAAACCCACTTTCCCGCCCAACCGACACGAGGGGCTCAATCCGCATAACGTACGGATGTTTTTTAAATATACAAATCTTAGGTGCCGAGTCGTGACAGAAGAAAGTTTGTTAAGCGTCGAGATCCCAAGCTGCTCAGCTACATAATAAGAATTCATCAGCCGAATACAAAGTTAGAGAAATGCAAAGTAAGAAAATTGGATCGTTAGCTGTTATTAAGAGAGGATAGAACAGTTCTTTTAATTATAAAAAGTGAGTCCGATACATCAAAGGTGCTGGAATGATTGTTAAAGTCTCGGCATTAACCCCGAAACGGTTCATTCAACTCAAAGTTAGTTCTGCATAGTTTCAAGAAAAGTGGTTTAAAGTTTCTCGTTGCACGGGAGGGTACATTAAAATTAATTTGCTCTAGAAGAAATGGACTTGAGATGCAACCATTGACTAATTTTACCAGAAATATTATACCTAACATTTCTCTGCGACTCGAAAGTGTAGGAAGATTAATAAGTTTTAAACGACTAGTGTAAGGGGGAAGATTGTGTGGCGAATCCCATCGAAGATTTCTCAAAGCTAAAAGTAAGAATTGTTTTTGTATTGACTCTAGTTGGTCTGAGTGGACTTGATAACGAGGATTCCAAACTATGGAACCATACTCCAGTATTGGTCTTACCAATGAAATAAAAAGTGTTTTAGTTATATACGGGTCGCAGAATTCTTTTGACCAACGCTTTACAAAAGCCAGCACACCCCTTGCTTTATTAACTGTGGAACTAATATGAAAATTAAAATTGAGTTTACAATCCATACCAACACCCAGGTCAACAAAACTGTTAACATGTTCTAGGACGTAGTTATTTATTTTGTAGGAGGCCGGCTGAATGGTTCGTCGAGAAAAGCACAGGCATATAATTAATGCTGCACCAATTGACTATGCTGTCCAAATCTTGCTGTAGCAAGGATCTTTCTTCAGCTGAGGCATAAATCTTAAAAAGTTTAACATCATCCGCGTACATCAATATTTTAGAATACTTTACTACTGTAGAAATGTCGTTTATGAATAGCAGGAACAGAATCGGTCAGAGGTGGCTGCCCTGAGGAACTCCCGAGGAAACATCGATGATCCCAGAATGAAAATTTTTAAAAACTACCTTTTGCGTCCTACCGGAGAGATAAGAAGACATCCAACAGAGGATACCAGGTTGAAACCCAAGCAGATCTAGTTTACGGATGAGTAAAGAGTGACATACTTTGTCAAATGCTTTACTGAAATCGGTATATATAACATCAGTATCAATGCATTCCCTAAACCCATTTGAAACATGGGTGGTAAATTCAAGTAAATTTGTAATGGTTGATTTGCCCTTACAGAAGCCATGTTGGCAATGTTATATTATGTATGTATAGTAGATATATGGCAACCCCTTGTTTATATACGAACTACAATGTAAAACGTAATACAATAAAGCAGTCATATGCGAACCGAGTAAGGAATAACACAGGGCGCAGTCGAAATAGGAATCAATGGTTAAAACAAGAAGCCAATTGGAATTTAAAACAGAAGACGATTTTTTGGAAGCTGAAGGTGAAACATTTGAGATGGCGACCAGTGGTGGTCACAATAGCAATATTGACGTGCGTATGCCGGATCCCATAAAACTCGAAGGAATTGTTGCTAAAAACTGGCGGGTCTTCCAGCAAAATTTTGAGGTTTACGCGATCGCAGTCGAATTAGAAGAACGAAAAGATCCTCAAAAAGTTGGAATATTTTTGAATGCATGTGGCGCTGAAGTTATCGAAGTTTTCAATTCTCTTGGGCTATCATTAGAGCAGAAAAAAAGTTACAGTGATGTGGTGCGGGCTGTCGAAAGTTATTGCACGCCCAAAAAGAACGAAGTCTACGAAGCGTTTAGATTTAATTCACGTAGCCAGGAAGAAAGAGAACCGTTTGACACATACTTATTGGATTTACGTAAATTGGTAAAGAACTGCGGCTATTCCGATGAAGATAGAATGATTCGGGATAGGATAGTTGTAGGAATTTACGACAAAAAACTACAAAAAAAAATTATTAGAAACAGAAAATCTTGCTCTACAAAAAGCAATTGACATTGCTCGTGCTGCTGAGCTAGTTGAAAAATACGCAAAAGACATGCAACAAGAAAATACATCCGCTGTAGATGCCGTTACCGCAAATAAAACCTATCGTGAGGGTAACGGAAAGTCGAGCTATTTCACAAAGGGTTCAAATACGTCGAGAGAAGAGAAAACGCAAATAAGAGAAAACAAATCACATATCAATTGCAAATTTTGTAAAAGCTTTCACGAGATTCGTAAATGCCCAGCTTTTGGTAAGCAATGTAGCAACTGCGGACGCTATAATCACTTCAGTGTTGCTTGCTATTCTAATTAAGTACGCGAGGTAAGAGACCATGATTTAGCTCCTCTCAGCGATGACATTGTTTTGCACAATGTCAGTGATTTAAAGAACGAACGCAAAAGGTGGTACGAGAAGATTCGTTTGAACGACTGCATTATCAACTTTAAGCTGGATACCGGTGCCATTTCGATACTTAAAGTATATGCAATCCGTATCGCTGAAAAGTGGTGGCATAGCTCCACAGAGTTACGGAGGAACAGATTTAGATTATAAAGGTTCTGTTGAATGCGTTGTGATGTGTCGCAATGAAGTAACAACATTAAAATTTGCAGTGATTGATACTAAATATGAACCGCTTTTGGGTTTGCAAGCATGTGAAAAATTGAATTTAATGAAACGAATAAATGCAATTGAATTAACAGGAATAAAAGAATAAAAGAAGGTATAGGTTGCTTCGTAACAAATTTAGACATCAAAGTTAAAAAAGATTCTATCCCAGTAGTTAAACCAGCAATGCGAATACCACTTTCGCTTTCGGATCGAGTAAAACGTGAGCTGCACAGAATGACTGAAATCAAAGTAATAGAACGAGTGGATGAACCAGTCGAACGCGCTTCGAATTTGGTTATCGTGGAGAAGAAGTCAGGGCAGTTGCGTTTATGCATCGATCCCCAGGATTTAAACACTGATATTCTGTCGGAGCATCACACAATCCCTACTTTCGATTCCTACGCGGTACGTATAGCCAACAAACAATTTTTTACTGTACTAGATCTTAAAGAGGGATTTTGGCAGATCGGTCTCAGTAGAAAAGCCAGTGAATTGTGTACGTTTAACACACCGTTTGGGTGCTACCGCTTTAAACGCTTGCCGTATGGTATAAAAATTGGTCCAGAAGTTTTCCAAAAGTATAACGAGCGAAATTTTGAAGATATACCGAATGTAATTGTTTTTATAGACGATATTTTAATTGTGGGCGATACAGCAGAAGAACACGATCGCACATTACAAATGGTCGTTGACAGAGCAAGAAAACTAAATGTTAAATTTAATATTGAATAAATGCAATTTAGAGTCAAGGAAGTTAAATACTTAGGCGAAATATTATCCAAAGATGGAATTAAATGCGATCCAGAGCGTATCAAGGCAATTTTACAAATATCAAAACCAAAAGACAAGACGGATTTGCAAAAGTTATTTGGGATGATAAATTACATTCGCGAATACATACCGAATTTATCAGCAATGTCGCAGCCCCTTCGGGAATTACTAAAAACGGGAGTAGAATACGCTTGGCTTGATACACACGAAAAATGTCTAACATCTATCAAAGAAAAGATAGCAAGTGCACCAACTTTGCAAACGTTTGACGACATGAAGCCTATCACTATCGAGACTGATGCCTCAAAATACGGTGTAGGTTGTTGTCTGATGCAATGTGGGAAACCAATTGTTTTTGTGTCCCGAAGTTTGACAGACACCGAGGTTAACTACTCGCAGATAGAAAAGGAATTTTTAGCAGTGGTGTTTGCATGCAGAAAATTCCACTATTATATCTATGGTCGGAAAGTAACTATCAGGACTGATCATAAACCGCTCATTGCTATAATGAAGAAAGATTTTAGCAAAATTCCCTCTGCAAGATTGCAAAGAATGAAATTAAGTTTAATCAAATATGATATTGATTTGGTTCATGTTGCAGGTAAATACTTGTATATAGCAGACTTGCTGTCCCGATATTTCGATAAGGAAAAAAAATGTCCGGAGATCGAAGATATGAATGAATTTGTGCATTCTTTAAACATAACAAATCAACGTCTAGAAAGTTTCCGAAAAGCATTAGAAAATGATAAACAATTATCCAACTTAAAATATGTCTTAATGAAAGGTTGGCCAAAAAACAAATCAGGTTTGTGTGAAGATTTGTGGTTTTATTGGAAGCATCGAAATGATTTGACGTTAGAAAATGACATAATATACCTAAACGATCGGGTAACAGTTCCTCATAACTTACGCGAGTTAATATTAACACAGTTACATGCATCACACCTTGGATTCGAGAAAACTAAAAAACGAGCTCGAGGGTTAGTATATTGGCCTAAAATTGATGATGACATTGAAAACATGATCGCAAAATGTACAGTATGCCAACAACACAGGTCGGCAAATATCAAAGAGCCCATGATATCGCATAATGTGCCATCACTCCCCTACAATAAACTAGGCGTTGATATTTGTGAATATGGCAAGATAACATATTTAATAGTTTCGGATTATTACTCGCGTTTTCAAGACATATTGCCAATGAAAGCAAAAACAGCTGAGGAATGTATTAGTAAATTGAAAACATGTTTTGCAACTCACGGAATCCCCGTGGAACTAGTGTCAGACAACATGCCATTCAACTCATATGAGTTTCGGAAATTTTGCGAGAGCATCGGAATAAAATTAACAACTACTAGTCCACACTATTCGCAGGCAAACGGATTTGCTGAGCGGTTTGTGGGAATAGCAAAAAATTTAATAAAAAAAAACGCTTTGGAACAATCAAGAACTGTGGATAGCTCTACTAGAGTATCGAAATACCCCGTTGAAGGAAGTCGATGCATCCCCCGCCGAGTTATTGATGAGCAGAAAAACAAGAACATTACTACCAGCAAAAACAACTTTATTTCAACCTAGCGTTATTCCAAATATAAACGGATATATAAAAACAAAGAACGAGTACTCAGAAAAGTTCTACAATAGAAGTGCCAGACAGAGAGAGCCGTTCGCTCAAGGAGAGAAGACATGGTATTATCAAAGTGGAAAAGGCTGGGTGAAGGCAGAAGTTATGGGTAAACTGGAAGATGGCACCGTAGTGCGAAGAAATTCCAAGTGGTTACGAAAACGGATATAGGTTATTCTACATAGTTTATTTATATTCAATAATTAAAGATCAAATTATGTATGTATATGTATATATGTATGTATATTATGTCAAGGAGAAGATGTTATATTATGTATGTATAGTAGATATATGGCAACCCCTTGTTTATATACGAACTACAATGTAAAACGTAATACAATAAAGCAGTCATATGCAAACCGAGTAAGGAATAACACAGGCAATTTGCTATTATTGAGGAAATCGGATAAGTCATTTGATTGGTAACAATAGCTTCAAACAACTTCGGGATTGAAGAGAGTTTAGCTATACCACGATAGTTTTCAATAGAAGACCTGCTTCCAGATTTATGAAGGGGGATTATGTAAGACTGTCGGAAAAACTCCTTGCTGGAGGGACAAATTAAACAAGCTCGATAACGGCAGGTACAGGTGCTTTGCACATTTTTTTAGGAAACATGTCGGGATCATATCAGGGCCGTACTTGAATGATTCTTTTAAATATATTAAATAATGAACAACATCTTCTGATGATATGACTGGAATATTAATAGAGTTATTGGGGCTCAGCTTGTATGGATAGGAAATAGAGTTATATTTAAAATGAGTGGTGTAGTTAGATTTAAAGAACTGGGCAAATAGATTGGCAATAATCTCGTTATCACATGACACAGTATTTTGATATTTCATTGCGGAAGGGAATGCATTTACTCTGCGCTTAGAATTAACGAAACCATAGAAAGCTTTCGGGTCGTGGATAATGTTCATTTTCATTGAATTGAAAAAAAAAATGTGTAATAAGAAGTTCAAAAAAAAGTATACCCAGCTCGTTTCATAATAAGAAATGCCACTAAACTTCATACTCATTTTTTACAATTTTTTGTATTTAAGGATTAAATTTTAATCAACACTTACGAGACTCACACGGAATTTGAATGTTCTCGTTTATTAATATAACTTCATTTCATTTAAGTTATGTACAGGAAACTTTAATCTCTTTTAAAAAACAAGTTTATGTTAGACCACAAATTATTTTTTAAGTCATGCACGTCTCTAAAGATGCTGGCCCCATGCAAGCTGGCTTTACTCGCTTTGCTTCGATTAATGTCAAAAATGAATAGAACTATACTAAAATTAATGAAATGAAAACAAATGGCAGCAAGTGCTTGAACCACGTGAAGTATAGGCGAGGTTTCAAGTAGCGCAATGTTTCATTTGACAGCACTTTGACAATAGAATTGTAACATCCCTGTCGCTGATTTGTTTTGATTTGCAAGCTTCCGCAGTGCACTTCAAATAATCCTTATTCTGCTCGATCCAAATACAATTCGCACACTTAAAACTTACTTTAAAAATAATAGTTCGCAAAATATTTGCGCAGCTTCTAGTTAACATCTCTGTCTCCTTTTTTTCTTCTACATATCAGCTGATCGTTATGACAGCGTCAAAAGCGCCCAGTTGGCCATAGAAAAATTCAAAGCAAATCGTGTCAAGGAAAAGCAAGCTTGCATTGGACCAGCACCTTAAGACGTAAATTAAAGGTTTTTGTTACTCGAAAACGGTTTTGGAGAAATAAAGCTTTTTATTTCTCAATATTGTCTGATTAATTAAATGAAAGATGTTAACGAATATGATGCAAAAATGTTCATATAAAAAATGATCGAATACGTCAATGGATCGATATCGATTAAATTAAAAGTAGATTTACAATAATACGACTGGAAAATAAATTTATAATTAAAATAAAAAACTTGTTGATTACCACGGCGATACCGAATATATTAACAACGATATTCAAATCGAAACAGTTTATTGAAAAGTAATAATTTTTTTTAAGTTTTACAATTTTCAGTAAAACTGCTTCTTTCTGTGTTTTTCAACAAAAAAAAAAAGCATTACACATTTTCACCGCCGCATTTTCGAAAGTGAAAGTGATTGTTCGATAATTAACAACAGGGCAAACAAAAATCTCAACCTTGCAGAGTAACAACACAAATGTGACACACTATTACCAATTCTAAAACTTTTTCAACGAAATTTTTCCTTTGCATTAAAAATGGAGCTACTTTAATCAGTTATTTTGTTGTGAGTACCTGCGAGCAAAGCTTGCGATAGCACCAACATAATAAGCTGCAAAGTACTATATTGCAACAGAATTTAGCTTTTACGAACTACATATACTCGCTCACCACGCGTCTGCTGCCTGTCGCACTCCACCAGCATTTGTTTTCGAAATTTTCATTACATTTTGCTGGCAAATTGTGTGGCATTTAAACTTTTCCCAATGAGTGACTGCGCGACCGCCTGCCTGCTTGCTGACATGAAAAGAGTGTAGCAACAACAGCATGAGTATGCACAATCACAGCATAACAACAACATTAATGACAAGAAGTGGTAATAACAGTCAGTAGAAAGTGGCAGAGCCGCCAGACAGTCATAAAACATGCAGCGAAATCGCAGCCAACAAAAGCTGGGATGTCGGTAAAGCAGGAAAGCAATTTAGCGCCACACACTTGTAGGCACATCCATATAAAGTATGTACAATGTAAGCAATAATAAAATATGATTGCGATATTAATTTTGGCTAAATAACAACAACAACATGGCTGAATACACTCGAATGCACGCACATTTTTCAAAAATCACGCGCTCGCTTGGAGGCCATGCACACGAGCAGCGCAGTGATGGATCATCAAAATGAAAAATGTTAACTTCTTTCTATAAAATCGAATGAAAGAATAATATTCTCAAAAATTTCAAGCTATAAAAATATGAAGTGGAATTAATGCCAAGTATTTTTTACTAAATCCTATTTGCCAAGATACATTCAGCATCTCTTGTTATATCCATGAGGCCCTTTTAAATATTATAAATTTGGTATATATACACTTTTGGAGGGATTATTTTTTTTAAATCTTTTTTTTGCAACTAGCAGAAAACCATTGTTGTTGGGTTAACTTATTTAAATCTTTTTGTTATCACAACAAAAATCTTGCAGCAATACTTAATGTTATTTCAAAAATTTTCATTAACGCTCTGATTTAAAAAATTGCTTGACGCGCGCTTTTCGATGTCTTCATCAGCCGCTTAATCTTCGGAGACCAAACCTCAGAAGCGTGTGGAAATTTCGGACCTTCAGAAGTATGTTTTCACAGTCAAGAAAATGTTGAGTGTTTGAAAATCATAAAATAAAAAACAACACAAAAATTTTCTGAGCAACCCACCAGCAGCAGAAAAAAAAATATTGTAATGACTTTATAATTTTACGACACTCTACATAAATGTGAATCCTCTATATATTTCCAAGGTCAAGGGTTTTCGATTATAAATCCAAAATTTATTGCGCAATCTTTTTATTGTAAATGGAATGGAACAGATATGCAATAGCTCTAAACTCCCATTGGACTTGTGACCTGACGATGGTACAAGGGAGAGAGAAGAGAGAAAGAAAGGTAGGGTTTGGTTGATTTTTACTTCACTGCAAACTGACTGAAGGCCTTGACAAAGACGGCACAGGCGCAGAGCAAAGGCTCTGTACCATCCTCATCCTAAGACATAATGTGCTTTGTGGAACTCGTCGATGATGGCAATGGCGAACACATTTTACCTCCGTAGATTGAGTTCTCTAATTAGATAAAATAGTGTGTATCATCTTATCGGCGATTTAAATATCTTTTATCTGCATTTTCCATTAAAATTAGTGTTCGATATTCAAAACTTTTTGTGACTTTACTGTCAAATGTTTTACTATTTTAAACTTTATAAAGAAGTATTAAAATTTAGAAATAAGTTATATGCAACGATGTTTGAGTCAAAATATATTGATCAAATATAGGCTTTTTTGTTTACAAAAGTATTACATATTTACAATAAACATCTGTTGGTCAAGCAAATTTTATTTTAAATTTTTTTCAAAGAAATGATTTACTGAATTGCAACGGCAAAAAATTATACAAAAATATCGAAAACTCGGTGGTAGAAAATCGTTTAACATTGTTTACAAAATCATATTAATTCAATGTAAGTTCAGTGTGTGCTGGTTGAAAGCAACAAAGATGCCTTATATTATTAAAATAAAAAAAAATATTGAAAAACTTGCAAAAGGCTTTGCAAAATGTGCACTTAGTTCGTGCGCAAACGAAACTTTCTTCTTAGTAATTAAGGCACACATTTTTTCACACTTGCAAATCAAAACCAATTATTTAAAATAAAAAACTTAGAAAAGTTGTCTTAAAAAAAAGACGGTTTTACCCATGATGCAATAATGAAAGGTGTTGTACGTTGGCAACTTCTCGCTCTAAATCAGTAATCTTGAACGCCCTTAGAAACTGTGTTGTTCCTTTGCAGAATTTGGTTACCAGTTTTGTACAAAAAAAATGTTGAATTGTAACAGAAAATTAAGTTTTTCATGTGGAACTCATAATATGTATTATTGATTGTTTTGACATTTTAGATAATTTTTCTCATTTGTTGATAATTTGTTTTCTAAAAGCGAGAATTTGAATAAGTTTTAGTAAAATTTGTCAAGAATTTGTATAATGAAACATTATTTGTTAAAATATTAAGTGGAATAAAGCTCTGGGGTTCATTTCGGAAGACAGGGTAAACAATTTTATTGGCATTTGCAATACAATATTTTATTGGCAAGAAAAAAAACTATCCGTTTTTTGATAAAGTATCAAAAAAATATTTAACCTATGGATGTTGTATTCTAATGTCCATTTTTGATAAAGCATCAAAAATAGTTCTCCATAAAATCATCTTCATAGAGGAACTCCCATTTCTCTTCCGCCTTCAACCGACTCGATCGTCTCGTCAAACGTCAATTTTTCGTTTTCTCCGCTCGACTTTGGAACAAGCTAATTTTATATTCAATTTAACCTATGGATGTTGTGTTCTAATAATTATACCATAAAGGCTAAAGTAACTGCATGGACTTGTATATTTATGCTTTTTCAGTTATCACTTAGTATTTATTTCCTAAAAATTCCGCCTTCAGTGCTTTTATGCTCATAACCATTGAGGATTACCTTTAGTTTCTTCATGATCCAATGATTGAAAATAAACTAAATGAATGTGGGAAAACGTTTCCTAAAAAATTTTAATAGCTGGACAAACATTGTTATGTTGTTGGTACGGTTTGAATGCATTTGCGTCATATTTGAACATTTTACATTAATTTCTAAAGAATAATCATTATCGAAGAAGTTTGTCTTTATTAATTTTGGCATCCAAAAACACTAAAAATTCGTACTGTGCGCAGGTTTTAACAGCAATTTTTATACAAATTATGATGTTATTAATTTTTTTTGTCAGTTTTCATACTATAAAATTCATAATATTCCAATCTTTGTGGTTAAATTTTATGTAAATATCTTCACTCATTTGTACCTTTTCCTAAGAACGGCCTTCTTTTATTCCCGTTTCTCTAATACTTCCAAAATACAACATTGAGCTAAGGGCGTTCTATTTGGCGATGTCACAACGTACAACACCTTTCACTATTTCATCATGGGTTTTACCAGGGCTGCACAACAAACGAAACGATACCATTTTGTTTTGTTAACGAGCAAAATTAACTTAACGAAATGAGTTTGTTGCGTTTCGGCGCCATGTTATCAAAACGAAATCAAATCGTTAATGTTGCAACGTTATAAAATTTCCGTTTTCGTTAATTTTAATGTGCCTAAAAGTATGCAGCGCTTCTGTTTGCGCCTGTTTGCGCTTCTGTTTGCGACGAGTGAATCTCCAGCGTTTTTCTTAACGTTTTTCTTAACGTTTTAACGTTAACGCCAGCATTTCGTTTCGATTAAAAACGTAATGAAATTTATTATGATAATTGCTTTAACGATAATATTTTGAAATATTTCAACCGAAACAAGAGAAAACATTTCGGAACGGTTAAATTTAACGTTAAAATGCATCCTTGGGTTATACCCAAGACAAATAAACAACAGCAGCAGAGAAATTGAAAAAAAAAATTAATAGTTCATTGAGGTATGTTTTGATTTCAAAAAAAATATAAAAATAACCGAAATAGAAAATTTGAAAATTCACAATAAAAATAAAATAAAATTTTTATTTTGTTTTTGCTACTTTGATTTCACCATAATTCTTCAAACTGTATCTTTGCCCCTACAAAACATATATAGTCTGTAGCCCTTCTCATATGTTGCCAACTTTTCACAATTACCTTTCCTTTCATAAAATAATCATTATTTTTGACTTTAAGATAAAGTTCAGTTTCTAGTAAAAACAAAACAAAAACAAATATAAAACTCTATACAAGGCACATCAAATTGAATGTGCCTTGACTCTATAGAAGAAATAAAAAAAATTAGAAAACTCTCACCAAAATGTCAACCCAAAATAATTAATTTTTTGAGTAAACAATTTCATAGAAAATTAATTTGTTGTGTTAAAAAATTAAAATTTTAAGTACCTCCCGATAACTGTTGATTTTTGCAAATTTTTTTTCTGACTGTTTTTTGCAATTTGTTCACAAACAAAAAATCTTGAGCGTTTCTCATACGAGTATTAGTAAAAAAAAATTTAAAAATATCAATGGAAAACTAAAGGGACTTGACCCTTACCCACGATTTACTCAAATTTAAAGAGTTATGAAAATGCATACTCCAAAAAATTCTGAATTTTTTGTTATATTTTTAAACTTAATTTTAATTTGGCAAAGATTATAAATTTAATATACATTTTTGAAAACAATTTTGTAGCGACATTGTTAAAAAAAATCTGTGTTTTCATTGAAATATATTAGAGAAGAAAGCTAAAAAAGAGAGTTAAACATATTTCGTAGAATTATCTTAAGCACTAAAGGTACAAATTTGTATCGTCGAGTGTAGCGAAGTCACTTAGGCTTGATAAAATTGCATTAGTTTTTTCCCATCACTGTCGTCACACACACGCACACACGCACCCATACAAATTTACGAGCGTCCTCATATCCAAACATGACAGCATACATACATATGAATGTATTCACATACGAGTACTTATGACTTTGTCGCGGTGCAGGCTCTGTCATATTCATTGCTGTCAGCGCCTGCAGTGGCACTTAGCTTTTGGCAAGCAGCTGAAATAGCAACCTACAGGCAACAGACGGCAGTCGGCATTCAGTGGACAAAGCAAGTAAATCACAACTAAACGGGAACTTGCAACGATCCACTAAATCAGCGCCACCACTACAAGCACAGCGTCTAACTAAATGCCAACGCGCGGCGCTAAATACACACTCTGAGTTATTGTTTGTGCTTTTTTCGTTTTTGTTTTTGTTTTCGTTTTTATTTTTTTTTTTGTTTGCACCAGACCCAGTTGCATGAAGGCGAGTAGAGGAGCAGTGAGTGCGCCAAAATCCAACCAAACACAGTTTTATGCAGTTTAATGGCAAATAAAGTTTTCATGTTATACTTAGATCTTACATAAAATACCAGTGTCATCGTATATATGTACATACATATGTACATGCGTTCGTGTGTGTGCCATTCTTATGTACTCAGCATTTATGAAAAACTCTAGCTGGAATGTACGTCACAAAGCGCTCCCCGCTTAAGTATCCTGCTGGCAGGATATGACACACACACTGCCCATTGGCCTTAATGAAAAGTCTAAATTATGGCAGTGACTAAATGTGTCGGAACTCTGTGTTTGTTCAGAATGTCGAAATGCTGCGACTTGTGTAGGAATTAGTCGCGTTGTGTGTGCAAGCGTTCAAGTATTTTAGCAGTCGAATAGTTTCACTGCTCGTACATACATACGTCGACACGCTTGCATTCGCTCTTAAAATGTTAGTCATTGTGGAGTAGTTTGTGTGCAGCTTTGATTAGCAACTTCCATTCTTGTAATTGAGATATTTAAGATTTACAAGAATAAAGTTGGTATGGTGGAATGTTTGTTGTGCATTTGGAGTAGCAAAAGTATGCAATTTTTAAATATTTCCCAAAAGGTAATACCTTTTTCTCTTTCAAAAGTGTTAATATCGTTGTAATGTAAGGGCATAATAAGCATAACATGAAAAAGCAATTCGATGCAAAGGTTTGTGTGCAAATCTTAATACTCCAAAAATAAAGTTTAACCAAAAACAACAAAAAGCTCGATAAGTTGTCATATAACTTAATTTGTGATTACAAAATACACTAAGACTCATTTCGTTTATATTACGACTACTACAAACTTATCGAAGCGTACTCGCGATAGCCTACTTTAGCTTAAACTATAAATGAAATAAATGATTTTATGTTAATTAGAATTAAAATAGAGATGTCTAAATTTCGATAGCCCTTCATATTTTTAGGACTTTTAGTACTTATTGATTTTTTTTCGATATCTCAATAATATCGATTGCTCGGTAGTACTATCGATCATCAAAGAAGTTGTTTGTCAATTGGTTGAAATATGTCGGCAACATTGAAAGTGTTGGACATAAATATATTTAGCTCTGGATAGTCTTGATATTAAAGCAAAAGTAAGGAATGCAATTTTTTTTCTTCTTGTTATTTGGAATTATTATATTTTTTTTATAAATAAAACTGCGAAGCATATGGACCGATTTAGTTGAAAGTGATGTGAGAGGCGTTGATTTTTAAAGCGCAATAAAATGTTTAATGAAACAATTGGCGGTGGCGCTGTTAACAGTCACTAGAAATTCGAAAATTCGATTGTGCCATCGATGGCATTATTGATGGTTACTTTTCTTGTGAGTAGTCTTCCATGAGTATTGATAGGTTGCTTTTTTTTGGAACTATCGAAACAGTCGAGCGCAAATATTACCTAACTCAGCGGAAGAAACTTAATCACGATTCAATAATCTATAAAAGTGTGTGTAAATGATTTGAGTCACAAACTCAAAGAAAATCGCAAATAATAAAAAAACACGTTAACTCAAAATGATAATAATTCGGTGCAACCGTTTTTTTTAAGGAACTTTTATTAACTACAATTTTGTTATTTAACATTTTTCTATACCTTCAGCCATGAATTAAATAAAAACAAAAGAACAAGAAATTCAACAAAAATCTAATTTAGTTGCCTGTACCGCAATACACACACTTCAGAGCTATATAGTATTTTATGCTGAGTAAATTGTTTTATGTTTTTTTTTTAACATTAGGCGTTTTTAATTGACCATCGCAAGCTAAAAGCTAAATATTTTCGCTTAAGTATAAATTGTGTTGGCAACGCTGGTAAGGACTGTCAGTTTAAATTCAATTTATTTGATCAAAGTGTAGGAAATGGAAAAAAGAAAGTATACTTATAATTTCATTATCCTTTTCATTATTTAAGGCTGTGAGTGCAATAACAAAAAACAAAACTTGTAAACATTAAAAGTTTCAATTTTGTTTTAACTCAAAATCAATAAATATCGCTACTTTTATCATTTTTGCCATTTCACATATTTACCAAGGCGAATTCATCGAATGTGGTATATTCTTATCAGCTGATTGCTTGTTCTATCTACGCCTTATGCGGTGAAAGTGTCAAAATTGTTATTTTGTTTACATTGTAAATTTCTATTTACGTTCGTGATGGAAGACAATCAGCACATAATATTATAAAGAAATTAATTTGTTTATTTTCACTATAAGGCCTCAGTATTTTTGCTTTTTGTGTCAAATTTGGAATTCCACCATGATTCAATTATAATAGGTTAGGTAAATAATGACATTAGAATTTTGTATAAAGGGTTTTTTGTTGGATGTATGGGAGACGGGTTAGAATTTGTTTCCCTTTCTTAAAAAGTAAATAATTAGTAGGTAGTAAAATGTTATTAATTTTTTAAATTAAAAATTTCGTAGACATTTAATTTAAATTAAGGAATAAAATAGCACCGCTTACAAAATATAATTATGTAGTTATTGGCAGACATTTTTTTTTTTTTTTAGTTTTTAACCAGCGAATAAAATTTCAATCTATTTGTGCCATGAACTAAACGATTTCATGGTATAAGGCAAATATTTGCGAATAATCATAAAACATTATCTTGAAATATTTAAGTTATTTATTCGTGCTAAGAAAAATAATCTCTATACATTACAAAAAAAATAATTCAAACTTCATAACTCAATAATTTAGTTCTTACAAATGTTACATTATTTTAAATTTATTTAAACCTTTTCCTTCTAGAAATTACAAAACTTTTCCCTCTGTCACATCGAATTTGTATGCTCGTGAAAAGCATTCAATGAAAAAGCGCGAATAAACCGATCGGCCTTAGGCTCAAAAATATTTAAAACAAATAGTTATATATATGAACGGCCAAACAATAACAAAGAAAAAGAGCGTCATTTCTACACATTTACATGAAATATTTACGAGACGGGGTCAATCTTGCAATCAAAAAAAGGGGTTATTAAAAGTCGGTTTTGAACTTACCGTTTACGCGCACATAAGAAACAAAAAGTGTTGCTTGTTAGTTTTTGGTATTAAAAAGTTTTGAGGTAACTACTATTATTTTTTTTGAGAAGTAACATAGTTTGGATGCTAAGGGAGCCGTTTGACAATAAGTGAGGGAGCTAGCTGCTTAGTTACCAAACCTTTAATAATTGAATCATGATGGATTCCACCCGTTCGTTTATTTTTGTTTTTCTAAGTCTCTCTGACATTTTCACCGCAAACTACACACAATTTTTTACTTATATGTGGAGCATACCACCTTGAATGAAACCGCCTTGAAATTTACAAGCATTTGTTGTGTTTTGCTTTGTTTACAGTTGCATTTGTCAAAATAAGGTTTATGGTTATTGCCAACTAATCCTTTTTATTTCAATAAACCAACTATTGTGTATGAAAAAACACAATAAACTGACAATGCTTCTAGTTCAATATACAAGCCCAAATAACTTTTCACAAGCCAATATAATTATGTTGGTTAAGTCTTTCATACAAAATAAGCCAATGGCTTAATTTGCTGGTCAAATAAAACACGCCTATTGAGAAAGCCTTAAATTGCGCTGAGTTAGAACAATTAAAAAAAAAATATTAAAGTTTACATGTATTTTATATGGGAAATCTTCAGACGCCGAAAGCGAATATTTAATATTAGTTTTAAGGTATGAAAATTTCAGGGAATTTTTTTTTGAGAATATTGGGGCAAAAAAATATACATACAAAGATATGTAGATACAATAGTTTATCGATAACCCATATCGATAACATCATTCGATCTTCAACCCTGTGCTTTATTAAATTTTCGCACTAGTGCTTACTTATATTTTCTTTTGGCAATATTCCTTGCGAACTTTAATCGCCGAGCATTTACATTAATCGCACAATCAGCTAAATTCGTTTAGTTCAAAACGAAGTCAATAAAGGGATGTTTAGGCGACAGCTGTTCTTTTTCGCTTTAAGTTTTGCGAATTTAAAAATATTTTGAAAATATTGTATACTTTTCAAAAAGCCTTTAAAATTATTTATACATTTTGTATAAGGTTATATAGGAAATATCTGTGCTTTTATTGAAAAACAATTAAAATTCAATAAAATATTAAAAATATTTCCAATATGCCCCTGGATGCTGGGTTTACAATTTTTAGGTATAACTCGACACCAGCGCCACCTATCAAGGTTTTCTCTCCGACACATTTTTCCTTGGGCAAACACAACTAAAAAACATCTATTTAAATCGGACAACCCATTCTCGAGTTATGGGCATTTAAACGTACGAATTTACTTTGATATATATAGCGATGTATGTATGTATATACTTGTATATGTAGATATGTATGCGTGCATATATACTTTTGCACTCTTTCATTCATACATACATACGCCTACCTACATATATGTAAGAACGCATTCATTGTTAACTTTATTGCTGGTATTGTTCGAAACTTCTACCAGCGTCCATATATGAATGTAGATACATACATACATACCGGGATTTCGGGACATACCCGAATATCCCGGGATCAGTCTATTTAAATTCCGGAATTGCAGAAAACATTGAATTTAATAGTCATTTTTTTTTTTAAATTTTAAATTTAAATTTTTTCAAACAAAAATACACCTCAAATTACCTTAAACAAAAAAAGAGCCGATCGAATAAAATAAATACACACCAAACATACATTACAGAATTGTATTGAATTAAGAAAATTTAACATAAGAGACAAAAACAACAAGTTTACAACTGTTGTATTACGATAACACAATACGACAATAATGCCCTCGCCATTATAAGTGAGCTGGATAATATTCTGCTCGATTAGAAATTGAGCCTTACTATGAAAGCGATGTTAATAGAAATAACAACGATGTGCCTGAAATGAATAAGGCAGAAAGTCTCAAAGATAAATTGCATATAGTTTTAACAAGCAGCACGCAATTATTATAACCCAACGGAAACCCACTTTCCCGCCCAACCGGCACGAGGGGCTCAATCCGCATAACGTACGGATGTTTTTTAAATATACAAATCTTAGGTGCCGAGTCGTGACAGAAGAAAGTTTGTTAAGCGTCGAGATCCCAAGCTGCTCAGCTACAGAATAAGAATTCATCAGCCGACTACAAAGTTAGAGAAATGCAAAGTAAGAAAATTGGATCGTTAGCTGTTATTAAGAGAGGATAGAATAGTTCTTTTAATTATAAAAAGTGAGTCCGATACATCAAAGGTGCTGGAATGATTGTTAAAGTCTCGGCATAAACCCCGAACCGGTTCATTCAACTCAAAGTTAGTTCTGCATAGTTTCAAGAAAAGTGGTTTAAAGTTTCTCGTTGCACGGGAGGGTACATTAAAATTAATTTGCTCTAGAAGAAATGGACTTGAGATCCATCCATTGACTAATTTTACCAGAAATATTATACCTAACATTTCTCTGCGACTCGAAAGAGTAGGAAGATTAATAAGTTTTAAACGACTAGTGTAAGGGGGAAGATTGTATGGCGAATCCCATCGAAGATTTCTCAAAGCAAAAAGTAAGAATTGTAATGTAAAATAATTTTTGTAATGGGGGCGATAAAGGCTATGTCCTACAGAGAGCATTTAACTTATTGTCGACAATGCAACCGAAAAGTGTTGAGGTCGATCGGAGCATCTCCACTGCATGGTTTATATGCAACAAATTTACGTCCAAGTTGGAGTATAACACACTTAAGCTTTTATTTCTTTAAGATTGCATTTTGATCAAAATAAGGAATAATTCTGCCTCGCTCAAAATGGAATGGATGATGTATTCAATTTTTACTGAATGGAATTACATTTACATATATTTATTATTGGTCTCAGACAGTAATTAAAAATAAATTTACTTTATGTAGGTACAATTGCTTCTGTACCAAATATTTATATTTGTACTTGAAGATTAAATTATACTGTGTATTGAAAAGGCCAATAAATACATACATGAATTACAACAAATCCCTATTTGTTCTATTAATGTTATTTTGTATACTTCTATAATACAACGATTACAAACATGTTTAACTTTTTGACAAACTAAAATTTACGAAGCAAAACTTCGTGAAATTCGGGATCCCGGGACTTTGTTTTCAGATCTCGAAAATCCCGGGATCAATGAAATTACCAAATTTGACATCCCTAATACACAGTCCCATATGTCGTTCTGCGTATGTATGTATGTGTGTGTCCATGAACAACGTCAAGTAGTCGTAGCATGGCGAACATCCAACCATTTTATGCTCCAAACAATTTTATTCAGTTCCTTGCGAAATTTCGCATTTTTCCACGACTCTGCGAACAAGAATTGTTGACGTAAACATACACGTATGCATATACATACGCACATACATATAGTCGCATAGATTTTAGAACATATAATAGTTTCTAAAGTCAAGGTAGTTCCCTTGTGATTTCCGCTAAAAATGTGTACTTTAAACTTAAAATGATATTTTAAATATTTCTTGTTTGTCAAATTCCATAAGCCACAAGTCAAGAACAGCTGCGAATGCAGTTTTCCCTAAATATTTTTAAAACAAAGCAAAAGTTCGTAGCGTAATTTTAAAATAAAAATATTTACTGTAGTTGTGTGTGTTTGGTAGGAAAATATTTTAGAATATGCAGCATTCTCAGTGGCTCTAGATATTTTTAGGCTTATGAGTTCGAGGGACATATGTACATATGTTACATATGTGCATACTTTAAAGAACCTTTTTTTATAAAGACACAAAAGATATAGAAAAGTTTTAAATGATGCAAAAACTTACAGAAGCAGTATGAGCTCAGCTTTTGTGCGCTTTGAAAATATTATTGATTTTTAAATATTTTTGCTGGCGAAAGCAACTTTAAAAAGTTTCTCGCACATTTCCCATTAAAAAATTTCCAAATAGCAATAAAAGAATATCATTCGAATAATGATTTATTGATTCGTAGTTATTCTTATAATACTTAACCATAAATAATCACAGTTTCTTAAAGCTTTTGAATTTATTTTGGTTCACCAAAAATCTATCATGCAAACATGTTAGCCTTTTCATCTTCCAAATGTGAATATGTACTACGATATCTAAGACACTGTTTAATATTTTTTTGTACTCATATATTGACTTACATGTGTACGTAGGTTTGGACACACAATTTTTAAAATGTTATCAAGCTCAGCACCTCTAATTTTAAAATAAATTCTTTCAAATTATTTCTAATAACATATATCAATTTTTGAAATATTGCTATCGCAGCCCTATTTAGTAGTGCAATTTTTGTCATGCTTATTCTAAGTGCAGAAATATGCGCGAATTGTGAACGAAGATAACCGATATATTTGTATCGAATCGAACAATAAGTATATCCTTTTTAAATATCATGACCGTTAGTGCCTGCAAGGCATACATTTTAATTTTCCTATACAGATTTATATATTACCGTAAATCGCGAAACCAGCGCCATCTAGCGGCTCATTTTATTTCAAAGTTATTTCTATCATCTAATATAAGCCAACTCGTGTTGTATATTCAGATTTCTAGAATATACCGATCGTTACGTCATCTAGCGGATTAGTTTTTTATTTTGTTTCGCATCGTGGTTGGAGTTTTCCGGTTCAAAAATTAGCGTAGCTTTTATTTTGATCACTTTTTTATTTAAAACTGATTTTTAAAAAAAGCGTTTCCTGAAGCGAAACTAAATTCTCATAAAATTTCGATTTTTTAACCGAAAGCGGATTACATTTTTCGAAAATTTTTCAGATGCGATTTAGATTTTTCAACTAAAGCGAATGTTCGTAAAGTTCATTTTAATATGTCTGTAAACAGATAAATTTTCGGATTAATTTTCACTTATTTATGAAAACGCTTTCGGGTGTATTTGCAATTCCTTATGGAATACATGCATACATATTTGTTATTGTAATTTTTTTTTTTCAAATATAAAAAACCGCGAGGAAAGCGAGGCAATCTATTGGCAAGCCGCCATGCGTTAGGCGCAATCCAGCGGCAGTAAGATTTGTGGCATTTACAGGATTTACAGCAGAAGTCACAAGCGTGCCAGTAGCCAAAAAAAAAAAACTTTTGGTTGTAAAGACTTTGGTGTAAATCACTTAGTCTCCCTCTCTATCAACTAAATGTTATAAATTTTTATTTTGAAAGCTGTCAAACGATTAGCAGAGATACCTTTGCGCACAATATTTCCAAATGATTAATTTTAAAGGAAACCTCACTTTATTGCTGACAGTAATTTTTCTTTTATGCTTACAATCAGAAAAAAGAATTACTTTTAACTCGACAAATTACAATAATTTAATTTAGAACATCTCAATTATATGAAAATTTTGTATATTAAACAGAAATAAATGCTATTATATAAAAAGTTTTTATAACTTCTACCGCTTTGAGTATTGTTTTTCCTCCTCTCTCACGAACAATAAAAAAAAAAAATATTTATATAAAGAAATTATTTGGCGTTTATGTTATTCATGCGTTCTTGCAATTTTTCTATAATTCTTTTCTTACTTTCATACTCGTAAATTTAGTGTGTTATTATAATTTTAATTTAGAACTTTCTACCATTTTCCTATTTCAAAGTTATTTCACTACCATTTTTTCAATAAAGCGTCTGTCCTCTTATTCTCTGCATCCAGCTGGATTCTTTTAAACAATTGATTTGTGGTTCTTATTTAAATTTGCTTTAACTAAAAATAGTACACAACTGAAGATGAAAAATTCTACGCACTTGTTCGGATTTTAAAAATGAACGAAAAACTTACTTCTTTCCACTGCTGCCTAGGTAAATGACGAATGATAAAAATTATTGGGGATCGTGTTTTTATTTCAGTGTTATAAGCACATACCAGAGAACTTTCGGGGAACCACATTGGGGAACCAGTTTCAAACCTAAGTAAAGAAACTAAAATATTTTTATAGAAAAGTTAAATGCACTTTTTCCATGTGACCGCTGTGGTCGATTATGTAGCAGTGCGTACTCGATATTCCGCTTCGAGTTCGAGGTTCGAAACTCAGGCAACATTCGGCTTTAGAAATTCGGGTCGATCACCATAATGCATCCATGCCAAACGGCACTGCAATCACCATTTTAAGCCATGTACATCTTTAATTGCGGCAACAGTTACAACAATACCGCTTGGTTACTTGCCACAAATTGCAATTATGCGCATATGCGAATGTTAAACGTTGCATGCATACACACACCCAAACATACATAGAAACATATGTATCTAGTTAGAGAAATATATCTTGGAACTCCTTAACATTTTGATTGTTACACAAAACCGTGCTGCTGGCAACACCAATTCAACAACTGGCGACCATCACTCTTCCTACATATTCGTGCCACAAAGTGTACACATTCACTAATGTTGAATGCTACATTTTTTGTTTTTTGTGACTGCGGCCAAGTCACTGTTGCTGTATGTGCTTTGTCACACCCGAGCAAATTTGTATGTGCCACAATCATTTTGTTTTGTAGCGCGCGTATAATTTTTGGCCGCTCACCACCATGTCACCAAGTCAAGGCGAATTTGTGTATAGGAATCTTTGTCAACGGTTTGTTTGTTGCGCGCAATTGTGGTATGACGAGAACGACGACGACGACCGAGCATGTCATCAACAATCTTGCATGCCACTTGTCCATTTCTTGCATTTCACTTGGCGTTCGTTACCTTCAAGTTTGCGTCGCACCATTGCATTGCTCCTTTGCGCACATTTTGGCAGCAGCGCATTTGTAACAGACACAAACTGTGACGTACATACGAGTACATTCTTATGTACTATGAACTATACTTGTATGTACATATATATAAAAGTTTTTTTTGTAATGTGTATGCTCATGTGCACAACTTTATAAATTTTTTTTTTTTTGTTTGTTGTGAATAGCAATGTTACATATTTTAGAGGATTAGTGCTCATCCACATTGCGTTTAGTGGTGGCACATGTTCAAGGATGTAACGGATTTGAGGGTTTAACCATTTAGTGTTGTGGTCAAGGTAATTTGTAATCTAGCGCTACTATTCGCATTTCAAGGGTCGACAAAGGAAGGAAGGAAGGAGCAAAGATTTAGATATAAATTATAAAAATCTCGTCATTGGGGTACATACATATACGAGCATAGTTAATTCAAACACCCATTAAATTTATTAAACAATTTTACTTGCATCTATACAATATACAATTAGACATTTACAGATTAAAGTTTACAACCCAAATTGGTATACAGCGATATTAAATCAGATATATCAACTTTTTGTTACATTTTCGATACCTTTCCGGTCCCTTTACACAATTTTCCCGGCAAATTTTAGTTAGATGCATTTTTCGACGTTTTTTCGATACATTTTCAACACTTTTTCGGTACCTTTGGATACGTTTTCGGTATTTTTCAATATATGTACCCTCAGTGCTTTCTGTTACGTTTCAAGCAAAATATATTCGGTATTTTTTAAATACATTTTTAGAATTTTCTAATATATTTTCGGTACTTCTCAGTAAATTTTCAGAAGTTTTCGGTGCCTTTTCGCAACTTAGGCGATACATTTTTGCTAGATACATTTTTCCATACATTTTCAGTGTACTTCCGGTACTTTCTTGGTACATTTCCGATACATTATCGGTATATCCTCGGTGGTTTTCTGTTACGTTTTGAGCTGAGCTGTTGCGATATCTTTTAAGTGCACTTTCAGAACTTTTTAATATATTTTCTGTACATTTTCAGATTTTTTGTGTATCTTCGATACCTTTTTGGTACCTTTTCGGAATTTAACTGGTATTTTTTTTTCTAGATATACTTATTGATATATTTTCGGTATTTTCTCGATACATTTTTCGCTGTATTCTTGGTTAATTTTTGATTCGTTTTAAGCTGAACATTCTCGGTTAATTTTCAGTACATTTTAGAACTATCAAAAATATTTTGGTACTTCTTAGTAACCTTTTAGAATTTTTTGGTGCCTTTTCGTACGCTTTCGCAATTTAGCTGGTACATTTTTGCTAGATACATTTTTCGATACTTTTTAGGTACACTTTTGGCGTTTTCTGGCTACATTTTCGATATTTTCTATTACGTTTTGTGTTGAACTTTTAGCGATAACTTATAAGTACACTTTCAGAACTTTTTAATGTAGTTTTGGTACTTTTTGGTAAATTCTCAGAAATCGCTAGTGCATTTCCAACACCTGTTCAGTACGTTGGAGCAACTTTGCCGGTACGTTTTTGCTAGATACATTTTTCAATACATTTTCAGTGTACCTTCGGTACTTTCTCGGTACACTTTCACAACATTTTCGGTACTTTCCAATATAATCTCTGTGCTTTTCGGATACGTTTTAAGCTGAACATTTTCGGTACATTTTAAGTACATTTACAGAACATGTTTACAATTTTTTTTTGTAAATTTTCGGTACCTCATCGATAAATTTTCGTAATTAGGTCATTAAGTTATTTCTAGATGTACTTTTCAATACATTTTCGGTTTTTCGTTATATTCTGGGTGCATTTCTGACACTTTTAAAGCTGAACATTTTAGGTTCGGTTTAAGTACACTTTTTAAGAACTTTCTAATATATTTCCGATACTTTTTTTAGTAAATTTTCAGAGTTTGTTGGCGCCTTTTCGCTACCTTCTCAGTACGTTTTCGTGACTTAGACAGAAAAAAAATCTTAACAAAATATGTTGTTTCTCCAGCTTTTGATATTTGCTCGGCAAGCAAACTATAAATGCGTCTGTTCATTGTACGATCTTTTCAAACAAAGTTGTCCCGGAAACAAATTTTAAAGTGATTTTACGATACCGGATGAAAGATGGGGTTCAACAGCACTGAGAAAGCAAGCGAAGTTATCGCTAAATTCGTGATGAATCCTAATATTTCATATAACGTGTATGTGGTACTAGAAAATGCGCTAGGTGGCACTGCGGTCGGGAAGTGGGTATGCGAAAAAAAGAACTACCTAATGTTGAGAATTATATAAAATTCTTATGAATAGTTATGTTCAGATTCAAAAATTTAAATATATGATAACTTCAAAATTTAAATAGCTATGCAAAAAAAATCGAGTTATCTGATAGATGACGCTACAGTCATTATTTGTGTGTACATACATACATAGATAAACTGATATTACGAGTATGATGCGATCTAATTCAGAATTCAAATTAATGTCAATTGCCAGAGAACAAATATATGTGTGTAGATAAATATATTTATTTATGTGTATTTACACAAAATCTAAACCGATTGACGGAGTAAGAGTCTTTATATTAGTTAGCCCGTATTAATGCATGTCAATCAAATTCCAATTCTAAACGAACATTTACTGCCATGACAAATAACAATTTATATGTACTGGACGTTTTATTCATAAACACCGCTTAGCTATGGCCTTTTCGAAAATTTTCCAATATTATAAATTGAGGATAAACTCCGTTTCGAAAGAAAAAAAACTAAAATTGACTGTTTTACTAATAAACTTCGATAACTAATTTGAATGGAGTCAATAACTTAAAGAATATTACGAGTAGAACTCATGAGGGACTTTAGTGCAGTACTGACTCCTGAGAAGCCATCAAATATTATGAACCTTTTTTTACCACCACAGCTATGTAACTTTGCACAGTACAAGTGCATTTTGTGCAAACATAAGAATTTGAACTTACCATTTTTTTGATATCAACTCGATTAAAAAACTTATTTATGTGCCATTTCACACGCTTTTAAGTGCGCAGACATGACAAATTTTCCAAATATGTGAAAAGTGCAAATCACTGAGGCGATTCGATAGCTTTGCCCAATAGTGTGAACATTTTGTGAATGTAGCTTATGGCCTCGACAAATCGACAAACCGCCGAAAGTTCTGTAGGCTCTCGGCAACCTTTTAGGCACATTTATGTGTGTGTGTGTGTGTATGTGTGAGTGTCTATGTGTGCAGTCACGTAAAGTATGCAAAACTCGTATTAGTACACCTTCTCATAAGAACAAATATCATTTATTTTTTGAAATGTATCTTAAAAAAATCGTTTAAAAGAAATTTATTTCAAAAGAAAATCAATAATAGTAAGGTTCAATAACAAAAACAAAGAAATTAATGCATTGTATTTTACAAAATAACAAAATAAGCAAATAAACTCCATTTACGAGTACTAGCGGCAAAATGCGTATTAGTACACATTTATTTAGAGATTATTTGTGAAGAACTAGCAAATTTTTTAAGTTGTTATTATTTTGTAGGATATCACCATTTTTTTTAAACATCAGATTATCATTGCGGCATCACTTTTTTTGTGTAATTTTGGTAAATTTTTCTCCATTCAAGTTTTATATGTTATTTTATATCATCACGGCTTTTTATTTGCTGATATATCAGCTGTTTTTGGAAAATCAACCACTAAGTTTCAATCGGGTTTGGTTCCGGATTTTGGAGTGATGATTTTATATAGTTGGGATATTTGTATACATTTCTTCTAAGAAGCCAATTATTAAGAACTTTTACGGAGATTACTTTTTAAAATGTCTAAGTATTGCTTAGCAGTCATAATTCAATCATTAAAGTGCTATTTCGGTGCAAGAGGAATGGGTAAATAATACTCCACTAGCATCGAAACATCGTCATACCATGAATGAGTCTCAGCCTGGTTTGAAAGAAGACTGAAGATTGCGCTTATGAAGGCTCGTGTTAGCTACTGTCATAGTTTGTATGCACCTATCTGAGAATTGTATATTCATTTTGTTTATTGTACCATGATTCAATTTGCACTCGTCTGTAAATATTACGTTCTTCCATAGTCCAATATATTTTTCAAGTATACTTTGAAGAATGTTTTGCGCTTTGTTCTATTGGCTAAGTTCTCAAAAGGATTTCTAGCAGCAGTTATTTTAAATTCCAGCCTTTTTTTTTTTTAATAAAATAACGAACTGTTCGCGATGTGCCTTTAAAAAAAAAATAATTTCCTAAGGCAGTAGCAATAACGCTATCAAGCCAACCATATAAATATTTGCCGGAATTAAAGCAGGGAAATTGTATCTATCTATAATATAGAAATACGAGTACGTATTTAAATATTTACAAATTTCTGCAGCTAAACTTTTCTTTTCAAATTTATTAATAAGTGCAAAGTTCACTCTTCTTACATTTACATGTACATACTATGTATGTAAGTATGTGTATGTGTAGTATATTGGTTTGTATTAGTGAGCTCACGTTGGCATAATTTATGCGCGCACTTCACATAGCAAATTTATGTAAATGCTCGAATGCTTGAATGCTTTGGCATCAATGAAAGGCGCGGCTATGCGAAATATTCAAGCGAAAGAAGTTACAATTGAAATTGAAAGTGAAAGAAGCACCGCGTGCGAAAGTAAATAAATAAATGAAAGAAGAAGTTTGGTTGTGGCACTTCAAAGTTGCTTATGCTAAATTTTTGATGAGGTGTTTGTGGAAAAAGGGTCAACATTTTATCGCTTACAATGAGAAGTGCAAATTGGAATTAAGAGAAAAAATTTAAGATTTCCTTCCGTTCGAAATTTGAGGACTAACCTACTTTACATATACATAGTATACTAGTTATAAAAGAATACGGCGATGAGTGGAATGAGTTATAAAAGAGTACGAAGATGAGTGGAATGAGTTATAAAAAACTTTAAAAGTAATTGAGCTATTTGCAGTATGGAACTGTGCGAAGCGAGGCGTAAGAATGTGTCAGATAATCAAATTAGATACTGAACTTTTCAGTGTAAAAAACTTTTGAGAAAAACTTCGTTTTTTCAAGTTTTTTCTATATTTAGAAATGCGGTGAGAAGACAAAAAGTTTAGCAAACCCGATATTCAAACTTTAACTAACTTCAAAAACTTACACTGTATTTTTTTCTCTTGAGGTTGCCATATTTTTTAAAATTACGCGATACTCATAATCATAACGTCTGTTGCAACAGCCTAATAATATAAAATGGGTGTCATAATAATACGAACTTTAAAAGCTTGATTTTAAAAATATTTTTAAAAGGAGTTGCCACCTGTTTAACATGTCAAACTCGATAAATAAAAACCTTACAAAAAATGCCATTTTAGTGCCAAAAGAACGCGGAGTTTGAAAGCTTACGCGTTAAAACGTCGAATTGATCTAAAATAAAAATCTTATGCAAAAATTGACCAAAAATTTTCAATCCTTTATTTTACAAGGAAGTTGCCACACTTTTAAAAGGTAAAAGTCAAATAAAATAATAAATTTTATTATATACATATATTAAAATAAATAG
Organism: Philophylla caesio; assembly: GCA_963971545.1. NCBI lineage: Eukaryota > Metazoa > Arthropoda > Insecta > Diptera > Tephritidae > Philophylla > Philophylla caesio. The sequence continues at coordinate 116,228,462 of OZ020606.1, read as the reverse complement.
ATATCAGGTGCATGTGGTTCTATTAAATTTCAAAAAATTTAAAAATTTAATGATCTAAATATTCACATATAACACATACTTACCTACATTTTTATATAAAAACTAGTCCTTACTAAAGAGCTTCTGAACCGCATTTAATGAACTTCATTTGTTGAATTTTTTCGCGTGCCAAATATAAGGATAATAATAAAAAAAAAAACAGCTAGATGACGCTGAAGCTGAGTTTTATTAAACATTATTTTTGCGGCTAGATTTGGTACATTTTCAAAAGCTATATTCTAAGCTATAGAGAAATAAATAAAATCAATGGAACAAATGGAGGAGATAGTAAAGTGAACTTCGTTTCTATAATTTAATCTTACTAAGTGAAATTTGTTTTCCAAACATTGTTCCCTTTTTCGAATAGTAAATATGAAAAATAAAATAACTAAAAGAAATTTAATTTAAAAAAGATTAAAAACCAATCAGATAATATACAAGCAATGAAATACATAATTAGAAATATTCAAATAATTTTAAAAAAACTAATTTTACTATTTTTTAATATTTGCTTATTTCTAAAAAGTAATTCATATATAATTTTTGACAAATTTTAAAAGACAAATAATTATTTTATTTTTGTTTCGTTTTTTAACACAAATTAGTAATTGATTTGTTGAAATACGGGAAAATCAATGTATACAGATTATAGTACAAAATTAACTGCTCTGAGTAAAACGTAAGTCGAAACACATTTTTTCATTAAGACATTTAATAATTCAAATTTTCTCAACACTATCCGGCTAGCAAATGACTCAACTTTTATTGGAAATAAATAACAAATAAGTAAAATGGAAATATTTTTAAAATTATCGGTAAGTAAAACGATATTTATATGGATTATATGAAATATCGATAACACACGTGAAATCGATATAAATATCAATAATGTCTAAAAAATAATTTCCAGAAAATGTATCAGTACTCATAATTATGCTTTAAATTACCGATAACGATGCCATTGACTATATTTATATCAAAAACGATTGGAGTTTCGAAGACGATACCGATAACGAGAAATTTGTGACAATGAAATGCCGTCGCATTTAAATAAAATTTAACTAGTACCTGATATTCGTATGTTTTTTTTTTACTTGCATGTATGTTTATATATTTTTTTACCTCTTTTATTTTTAAGGTTGTCATCCCATAATGTATATACATATTTACATACATAAAGCACGTTTTTTCTACAGAGTTTTGACGAGAGTTTACCACGCCTCGACTTATTTTTCTTTCTATCTTAACAATGTTTGATTCTAATGACTTCTTAAGAGATATGTATTTGAACACTTCTTTTCTTAGTTTTTCGCCACAAAAATTTGCACTCTTGCCAAAGTATTTTCATGCAGCAGTGTTTGTTTGCTAACCAATATTTGACCTTTAAAACTTGATTTATGCAATCTAAAGTCTTGCCTAAAGTTTGAAGTACCATTCTTTTCATGTAGCAAAGCAGTAAGTTGAAAGTGTTTAATCTCTTTAATACATTCTTTGAATTTCAAAATGCGCTCATCTCCCAGCCAAATTGGCTAATGCTCTATCTGCCTGCTGATACTGACGGCTTTGTGCCAGTTTGCTGGTGTTGATTAATGATAATTTTCTTGTTGCATGATTTCGTTCGACTAGAACTCGGCTGCCTAAAATGCCATAAAATAAAAATATATTTATGTATGTGTATATTGTTGCTGGTCTTACTTAACATAAAATAAGGGTCAAGGACAGTACATTTGTAATCGCACAGGCAGTTTAATGTATGTACATATGTAAGTATTTATTTTATACATAAATTTGTATAGAGTTCGCTAAAAATTAAGAATTGTTTTTGTATATGTATTTAGAATATTACCTTGTGAATTTTTATAACTTTTTTGGTCTGATTGTTTCTGATGGTTTCATTCAAATCATTAGATGATTTTCTTTAAAAAATTCGATTACTTCGCTAAGTGTACGTTAAGAAAAATTACCATTTGTTTGCCGACACGGATAGATTTGGTCACTGGGTATATATATATGTATGTACATAAGTAATTGGGTTCACAAAAAACTGATTATGTCTGCCCACTCCACTTTTGAAAACGACAGGCAACGGTAACGCAGCTGTCAAAATAATTTTTCCATTTATTCTTTTGTAGATAAAGGCGACAAATAGATGAAGTTGGATATGTTTGTTATTCTCGAGTGACAAAAAAAGTTCTTTCTACTATGCAAAAAAAATTGAGGTTTCTTTCAAAATGTTTGACATAAATTCAAATTGTTAGAAATTTCATAAAATGAGACAATTACTATCCTGCCTTTCCACGGCACTAAATTTGAAGAACTAATTAGGCAATTTTTATTATCGAAATTATACCAATGTTGTGTATTTTACAAGTATTTTAAGTCAACATCGTTTTATTGTTATATATGTACATATGTTTGACGAACTTGCGTGATTTATAAGAATAAATCTCGTGATGAAACGTGAAACTTTCTTAATTTCTTATTTTTGTAAATCCTTTTTTTTTAATTTTGTGATTTGAAACTCTTATGCCAATACCATTTACGTCTAAATTCCTTATCAAATAAGGCTTTAGAGATTGAATATTTGAATGTACATACATACACATATTGAATCTAAAATTTCGAAAGTGTATACAAATTTTTAAGTATCGTCTTTCGATCACTTTCTTCGTGAGTCTGTCATCTAATTTCGCCAATTTAAATTTCAAAATTGAAAAGCTGGAACAAATATTCTATACGTGCCTTGATGCAAGCTCCTTTAGAAATGAAATGAATTTGAATATTTTTTTTAACTGAGAATCTGTTCATCATATTTTAAGGTCACTTCAATTGGAGATTCCCCACTGAAAACTTAATAGAACTTTGTTTCAGATCCATTGCATATGTATAACGAACTTTTATATCTTCGAAACATGTTAAAATTTATTGAAGCTATCTTTGCTTTATTTATTTTATTTAAAATATTTTCATTACACTTACTATAGACATATTTGTTAAGATTTACAGGAAAAAAATACAGAATAGGTCAACGAAGTTCTTTCTCTGATTGATTTTAATAAAACTACAATAATATAAATTAATTAAAAGTATTTTTTTGCGAAATTCATTCATGAGCTCATAATTTGTTTAAGTTGCTTTACAAGAAAATTAATATTCTTTTTATATCAAGAACTAATTTTTTCCTGTTTTTAAGTTCTAAAATTTGTTCTTTGTTATCTTTTTCGCTAACCACTTTTTTTTATTTGCATGTTTTCTCAATTTACGGTGGCATTTGCAATCAATTATTGAAAATATTAACTCTGCTCAGTTTTGACTTTGCGTATGAATTTACATATTGCAACGCCTAGTGAATTGCACTTTTTGCGCAATTAAATTGAAAATGGAATGAATATTTGATTAAAATCAACTGCCTTTTGGGATTAAATTTTGTAGATAAATCCCAAAGCAAACTTTCAATACAAAGTACATACTTCACGTTTTAAAGCATTTTTAGCTTCTCCTTTGAAAAAAAAAAATATTTTGCATATTTTAAGTTGAAAATAATCGTTAAATCTGGCAATGTAAATTCTAGAAACTGTTTGCTTGACATTTAATATATTTTTGAATAATTTTCATTCTCTATCAACGAATTGTTTATAAAAATTGAAATAAACAGTTTTTAAAATTAAATTAGTTTTATGGATTTTTCTAAATTAAACAGAAAAGAAGTGTAAAAGACTCCAAAAATTTCTTCAAAATCAGCGTAATCGGGTTCAGGCGAGAAGGCTACCATCGCATTCCAGCTACCTCGAAAGCAGAGAGTCGCACGGTAATGCTAATTTTTGTGATTCACTTCGCGTTTGGATTCATGTGCGGTTATCTTTATTGCAAAAAATGCAGATAAAACAAAGAATGTACGTGCCAAATTTTAATATAAATTTATGAAACCCTCCAAGTCATGTTTACAAACAAATTTATGATTTTTATTTAACAATTTCAAATACCGCCGAATCTGTGAAAACGCCAGTGAAAGAGCGATTTGCAAGTTGCAACAAATAATGCGAGGAAGAGGCTCAGCTTTTTGTCTTGGTTTGGCTGTTGGCTACTTTATTCTGCCAAAAATTAAAGATAAGTGAAGATTTTGATTGAATTGTGTGTTTTGCATTTAAGCAGAGAACATAAATGTGAAATAGAATGATAACAAATTAATGTAATTTGAAATAAAGGAAACCAAAGAAACAAAATTTGCTTTTCTGAAGTTTTCTATTTATAAAGGTTGGCCGCCCTTTTCTTGTTACATTTGCAATAAATTTAGTTGACAATTTTTTTATTTCAACTTTTGTAAACAAGCCGTTTTTGTTTTAGTAAAAATAATTGTTTTTATAAACTTTTGTAGAAAAGAAAATCGCTTAAAAATTCCATTTTGCAAGCTCACCCACCAAGTGTGTTAATTGACCGATAATCTTTGTGGTATGCCAGATCATGTGATAAGTTTTTGTGCGGGCACTTTCATTGGAGTTTTGTTAATGTAAGCAACAAAAAATGTTTTTTTTTTTGTTTAAAAAGTAGACATTTTATTTTCGAAATCGCTGCGCTTGAACAATTGCATTTAAACACTCATAACTAAATATGTTAGTTGTAGAAAATATGTATGCTTGGGTAGGCTTTGCATATTTTGCTAGTCAATAGAAATTGTATTTGCAAGACAATAAAAATACGAGTATTTCAAAATATTTTGTATTAAATTTTCGCTGAAATAGTAAGTTTTTGCGCGATCTACTAATTTTTATTCCCTGCAATTATAAACTTGCCATTAAAGCACTTTTGACTGCAGCAGACTGAAGGCACACGAAAATGGTTGACAGAGTGGTTATTTTCGCTTTTGGCTTGGCAGTTGGCTATTTTGTTTTACCGAAAATTATAAAATGAATTGAAATTCGAATGAGTGAAATAAAAGTATTGGGTTTCTGAATAATCAAAAGCAAATATTTTTCTTCTAAATCGAAATGAGACAGCAGTGCATGCTAGCGGATTAAGAAGAATGCTGTTGGCTTGGCGTGAAAAGCCTGCAAGCTCGCAATTTTTTCACAAATTTTGGATTTGGAACGAAAATTAATAATATTTAAAAAAAATAGTGCACTTATCATCTTTGCACTCTAAACGGTTAAAGTATATTTTCCTTGATTTAATAAGCATTGGAAATGATATTTTATCCCAGTAAATATTTTGAGTCATAAATTAAGTCAAGGAGATTAATAAACCTCTCTTTCAAGAGTCCAAAACGTTGTGAATCAAAAAGCAAAAATTTATATATTATTACTTATACAGATATGTAAATATACATATATTCTAAAAATAAGGAAAATTGTAAATATTCCTGCCGTTTAGTTAACGCTGTAAACCGAGCCTATCGTAAACTTGACTCCGATCGGCGCTGATTAGGGGTTGGCGGTCCAGTGAACTTTCATTTCACATGCAAGTTCGTGTGTTGAAGGATGCTTGCGTTAAAGTGTCTTCCTTCAAGTTACCAATTTGACTATTTTGGTGAAGTTGCCAGCGAAGGTTCTGTTCTCTCTAAATTGTGGTAAATTTCTATTGAATCAGTGACTTCAATATTTCTATGCAATTGAATATTTTTCCTTGCTGTTAATTTTTATTGAACTTTTATGTAATCTTTTTCTTTATTACTCATTATTCTTAAAAAATTTAACAAAAAATTGCTTTCAAGTACTTGACGTGCCTGAAACTCGACTAAAAAATAATCAAATAGTTTTTGTGCAAAATTTTACACTCTCATTACAAGGCAGAAAAGCTTCAGCAAAATATCCGATTTTTTTGGAGTATGAGCAAATTCGTTTAATCTTATCTTTGTAAACTAATCGAATCTACGTTCCTTGGCACGTTTTTTGTACTTGGAATATTCACAACGTGCCGTAAAGTGTCGCTGAACGTTTGGAAGAGATATTAAAGCTAACAAAAATACGCTTCTTTTTTGCATTCATGGCTTGTGCAAAGCTTAATATTTAAAATGCCAACATAGGTAATCTACATTGCTTTTGAAATATTTGAGTTAGTTTTGATCAACAATCTTACTGCGAAAGCAATTTAATTGAAAAATGAATCCCGTCTTTTATAACACAATGTCCCATTTTTGAGTATGTTTCCCAAATCACTTAACACAAAATTTGTATAAATTAGAACAACAATTTTTTTTTGTTATGGACCACACATGATTCAATTATAAAAGGTTTGGTAACTAAGCAGCTAGCTCCCTCACTTTATGTCAAACGGCTCCCTAAACATCAAAACGGTGTTGCTTCTTAAAAATAATAATAGTAATTACCTCAAAACTTTTTAATACCAAAACTAACAGGCAACACTTTTTATTTCTTATGTGCGCGTAAACAGTAAGTTAAAATCCGGATTTTAATGACAGCATTTTTTCTGATTACAAGATTGACCCCGTCTCGTAAATATTTCATGCAAATGCTTTTTCTTTGAACGCTTTTCACGCGTAAATGTAAATGTTATTAAATTCGAAAGTTTTGTAATTTCTAGAAGGAATGGGTTTAAATAAATTAAAAATAATGTGACATAATAATCATCCAAATGCCAAACACTAGTATTTGTATGAACTAAATTCTTGATTTATGAAGTTTGATTTATTTTTCTTTTAATATATAAAGATTCTATTTCTAAAATTTCGAATTATTGCGGTTTTCTTACAACTCCATTAACTCCATAAAATCACTTACTATTTATCGACATAAAATGTTTGGGCTTTTCACCGTCCAGGTGTTTATCACAATACTCGTATTAAGAATAAACCTGATACCGTTGGTAAATAAATGAAAGGAATAAATCCAATAAATAACTTATGTTTGCTTTATACCATAGATCGTTTAGTTCATGGGACAAGTGTATTGAAAATTTTATTCGCTGGTTAAAAATTGAATAAAAAAATATATCTACCATGAAGTACATAATTATTAAAATATTGGAAGCGTATCTATTGAATTTCTTAATTTACATAAATGAAATGTCTTTGAAATTTTTAATTAAAAAAATTACTAACATTTTAATACTTATTATTTACTTTTTAAGAAAGGGTAACAAAATCCAACTCGTTTTCCATACTTCGTTAAACAACCCTTTAAAATGGAGTGTCAAAATTCGAAGGTCAAATATTTACCTAACCTTTAATAATTGAATCATGTGGACCACATATGTACATATGTATAAGAAAAAACTTCAATCATCTGCTAACATAATACTATCCAATACTGAGAAAAAAATAAAATTTCAATTTCATTTAAATTGCTAGGAAAACCGGCTGTTAACCAAATTTTTCATGTCTGCTTCCGACCAATTACCAGAGATGTTAAGTATTTTAAATAAAAGTACTTAAAATCCAAATACAAAATACAAAATACGTATTTCTATTTTGTATTTAAATACTTTTTGAAAAAGTATTTTGTATTTGTATTTAAAATAATTTTTGAAAAAGTATTTTGTATTTGTATTTCAAATACTTTTTGGAAGTATTTTGTATTTTCAAATACATTTTTCGTACATAAGTATTTTCATAATTATTTGTAAACCCTTTTTCGTCAACTAAAATTTCATATCTCTCTAACCCTGTCTACCGCATTTTAACTGTGACTATGGAGTCATTAAATTCATATCCAAACGTGAAAAGGGTGTTTATGAAGTACAACACTCCATTACCAAGTTCTGCTCCAGTTGAACGTTTATTTTCATTTGGAGGCATAATTTTAAGACCTCACAGACGCAACATGTGTAATAAAACAAATATTTCTTTTAAAAAGTACTAATTTATCAATATTTATAAAGATATACATACATATATGTATATCACGAACTGATTTTTTATTTTAAATATTAATATGAAATTGGATTATTTGAATTGAATTTTTGTTTTAATAAATAAAAGTATTTTGTATTTGTATTTAAAATACTTTTTGGAAGTATTTTTAACATCTCTGCCAATTACTGCTTAAATTAGCCTCGTACGTTTTTAACTACTCTCGGCAGCTTCATATTTATTGTAGTGAACTTTGCTTTTCCTTTGCAAAGTGACAAGAAATATATTTTCAAAATTAAAAAACAAATTTCTATTCAAAACAAATAAAAAAAAAACGACTGTTATTTACCAACATATATTTTTTTCTTATACTTCCAAATAAACGAATTCGTCAACGCCACCAGCACTTTTCTACAATCAAATCGCTTGCAAACGAACGGAATGATTACAGATCGACTGATAATCTTTATTTTTGGAGTCGTTGTCGGTTACTTTGTTGTACCGCGATTATAAATGATTGTTAAATGTACTTTGGATAAAAAGGAAAAACAAAAAATTTAATAAATATGCAATAAATCTCTATTTTTATAAATATTGAATTTTAATTTGTTATTTGCGATTTTCAGCAACCTTTGGATGCTCGCCAAGGCAACTTTCGGTTCATTGCAATTAAATAAATGAAATGCAATATATTAAAAAAAAAAGTTGTGAAGTACATATTTCCGCACAAACAATGGTTTTAAGAAACTTGATAACACTTGCGTTTATTTCTTACAAGAAGTTTCAACATTTCATGTAGGCTGCGCTTTTTCATTAAAAAAAAAATAATTCAAATTAATAATTGAAATTTTAAATTAATTGTTCTACGAAAATATTTTAAATATTAATTTTGTTATTTTTAATTCGTTAGCGTTAAAATCGTAAGAATTATCTTCAAGCAAATCTTCATTTGACTGCGGCTTCGTCGGCGCTTGTGCACTTTTGTATCAGAACCATGGATAGAATCATTTTATTTAGTCTTGGCGTGCTGCTTGGCTATTATGTTTTGAGAAAGATGTAAATTGCGAATTGTTTTACTTAGACAAAAATGTTAAAATGTCCATGCACATGTTTGCGTATAATTTGTGTAAATAATGATGTGTGTAAATTCTAATTAAATATGTATGTGTAAATTAAATATAAATTTGCTATGAGAAATCATAAAATCACTCTGTTATGTAAACATTTGTTCGGAACATACATAGCTTGAAGAAGAATATCTTCCAGAACCAAAGTATATTTCCGTTGCTGTAAATATACAGTTGTGGCAACGCTCCTTCATGAAGTTGCTAAGCTCTGAATCAACAACATTAAGTGACTCGTTAGATGTGTTTCTGTATCTGCTACCACAAGAAATTTCGTTATGAAAATCCCAAGCAAAGAGCAGTGAATTGAAAATGTTTGCGTTGCATCAGGTAGTGTGACGGTTCTCATGAGTGATTTGAAACTAAATGGCAGAGTGGATGGGGTTATCGTCTCACGGAACCTGGAAGTCTTTCCTCAAAAGTGTACACTTCAACTTTCGTATCTCTAGGCAAACTTGGACAATGTGGGATCGAATATGTTTCGTAGTCTAGAGAATTCAAAATTTTTTTTTTGTTCTTAAAAACATTTTTTTAATAGCCATGTACATACATTTGTATTTTTTATTTTCTTTTTAATTTATGTATATTTCACTAAAACTAAAACTTGCTTGTCAACTTTTTAGTGTGTGCAAAAAGAAGAAAAGCTTCTATATCAAAATGATGGATATTTTACTAATAACATCAGGACACTCAAAATAAAGAAGCATTTTATTTTAGGAAATAGCTTCCTCATTTCAAGGAATTTTTTCTCAGTACATCGGCGTTACACGGTAAACTTGTTAGCTGAAACTGCCAGAGATCTAGAATAATGAATTTTTGCTGGTGGAGTTTTAAGAAAGTTATCAAAATTTTTCAAAGAATTATAAAGGTCTCTCGATAAGTAAAAAAAAAATTTGAAGTCATCGATAAAGTTATTATGAATCTTTTGTATTCAAGGTCTTTCCATAATAATTATCACAGAGTTAAATATTTTAAGATTTTCAAAAACTTGCTTTGAGACTTTTAAGACTTAACATTATAATTAGTTACAAGTTTTGATCAGAATCCTTTGTAATTAGTTCGATACATTTTCATGAACATTTAAGGTACTTCTACGCAACATTTATGGATAACTTTAGATCCTTTTTCGACACCCTTTCGTTACTTTTTTTTTTGAAGATTTTAGTTAGTATTTCAGTTTATATTCGGAATTGTTTCAGCCCGGTTCTGAATGGTTCGAACTTAGATCCAAATTATTTCGGAGCTAGTCCTGAAATACTAGCGAACTCGAGCTATGTAGTTCCGAAATGATCGCGACAAGTCGTAAATTGGTCTGGAAAATATATTGACCTAGTTCCAGCATATCTATAAATGGAAGGTTCCTTAAATAGTCCCAAGAAACTATAGAGTTACTCCTATTTATTAAGACTTAAAAAAAAAACCCAAATACATAATCATTTCGGAAAGACTTTTATAATATAAATTTCAAAATTTAAATCTTTCCAAGACATTAAATATGTTATATCCTTGATTGCTTTTGTGAAAATTCTTTTTTCATATGAGTCCCAAAAAAAAACTTTGAAAAAGTATCTCACTACATAAAAAATACTCTTACGTTATTAGTCTTAGCATAATAGTTGTCGACAACTTAAAAATGTTCTGTCTTGCTTTATTAATTACTGAATGCCTTTTTCCTCTTATAATAGTTATGTCTCTGGATACTACCTTCCTTAAGAAATATTCGCCGTTACGAAATCTTAACACCACATAACGGTATCACGCTCGTTGCCCTATGAAAATTCTATCCCTTTCTTCCAAGCTGATACGTGCAGCAATCTTCCCCGGTGAGAAGTTGAAATAATTTTTTTGGAATGTAATAATAATAAAATATTATTTGAAATTTATTTGGAATAAGGTTTAATGTATGTATGTGCATAGATATGAAATTTAAAAGTTTTAATTTTAAATACTCGAACAGTTTTTAAAAAAATTATTAAACTTTAAACCTTTTTTGTATGAATTGTCAGAAGTATTATTTATTCATTTGTGTAATGTAAGTATAAGTTACATTTTATGCAAGTCAGTCTATAAGCGTCTCTTTTCAAGGCAATATTACTCCAGCGCCACCTAGCGTATAAATTTGTGCTTTGAATTTTTGTTAACTTTCAATTACAATCGTATTTTTCGTTCGTGTTTCTATTAGAATTATTTACTAATTCGTTGTTCGAATAAACAAAATCTACTTACATACATACATATATACACGATTTCACCCACACACTCAATAAGGCGAGTTGATATAAATTAAGTGTCTTTTTACTTGCAATCGCAGTTTCTAAGAAATGTTCATTTTCAGTTTAAGAATGTTTTAATGACCGATTTCAATAAATAGCATATAGATTACTCCTTAAATAGCTTTGTTTATACACATACATATATTTATCTATATAACTAATTCAAATTAAATTAAGGATATTAATTATATATAATATATTATATAATATTTAACGCTTACTAACATATTCTTATTTTATTTTATCTCTATTTGCAGGTAAATACAAACAATTTCCGTGTATTTCTTAATGACCCTTTACATACATACACATGTATATCGGCCTATGGTACGTATGAAAAATTATGTTTAAACCTTCCAGCAAATATTCAAGAGGCTCTAAACACTCGATCAATTGTAACACCGACACACGAACATTTAAAGAAACCATAATTCTCAAAGCATCCCTTCGACACGCGTAGAATCTATTACCATCAATTTCAAAATTGCAGAAATACCCTCGGAGATTTGCCATTGACTGGCGAGGGGTGACCGCTATTTGAAAAAAACTTTTTCCATGATTAATATTTGAATTGTCCTGGCTGCGATTCGCACCTCGAACTCAGAGGCAAAACGAGTTATAGCACGCACCTCTTTGGTGTAGAATAAAATATTTGAACAATCGGCTCCCATATACGTGATTATTAAATTATAAAAAGGCACCTGACTGTTGAACTTCATCGAAACATCTTTAAAACGGAGGGGCTAGTTTGCGTTCATCATTTGAATAATTTAGGAAAACTTCTTGATGGGTTTTTCTTTTCTCCATCTGGTTCTTACAAACATCGGACTAAATTTAGTATATCATTTCCATAAAAGTAATTAAAAAACCCTCTCAGCATTTGCCGCATTGCATTTTCTGCAATTTCGTAAACTAATATTTATTAGTTATGCCTTGAAGTTTGGGAATATCTGCACATATATGTACGAGGGAGTATAGTTTGTTAAACCATATCATGTGGGTTCAAATAAATTCATAACATATTTTATATGCCACACATTTCAAAAGCACATTTGCACATTCAAATAAATTCATATGCAGTTACACACATTCCGGTTTCGTTTGGCTCTTATTGCCAGCATGAAATAAATGAGTATTTTAAAGTAAATATACAAATCATAAACAGGAAACTCGTTCAAAACCAAGCAACCGCAGCATATACTTATAAACAAATCAAATAAAAAGCATATACTCTTGCAAAGCAACGTAGGTTGTGTGCAACAAGATAGATTTTGTAGTTATTCAAAGTATGCAAACTTCCTTTTCGTGTTGATTGTGAAAGATGAACGCCTGTAGGGTAGCAAATATTATTACTTACTAAGATATTCTACTTTTTACAACAACACCATTTCAAACAGTATTTCAGAAAATATTAATTGCATTTCAGAAAAACACAAATGTATTTCAGAAAAACACAAATGTATTTCAGAATAGGCCAAATGTATTTCAGAATAGGCCAAATGTATTTCAGAAAAACACAAATGTATTTCAGAATAGGTTAAATGCATTTCAGAAAAGCACAAATGTATTTCAGAAAAGACTAAATAAATGCATTTGTGTTTTTCTAAAGTACATTTACATTTTTCTGAAATACATTTGGCCTTTTCTGAAATACATTTGTGTTTTTCTGAAATTCATTTGACCTATTCTGAAATACATTTGTGTTTTTCTAAAATACTGTTGGAAAAGGTTTTCCATTGGTAAGAATTATAAAAGTCTTTTGATTATGCGTAAGAAAAGTTTTTCAAGTCAATCGATAAGTATTATTTTAAAAGAGCAAAAATGTGTAAGCCTTAAAAGATGGAAGCGGTTCGGGATCTGTTCGGGACCAGTTCGGGATTAGTTCGGGATTAGTTCGGGAATTCTTTTACATCATTTCAGCACAAATGCAATTCGAACGAGTCCCGAAATGAGGTTAAAAAAATCCAAAACTTTCTCCGAACTTTGTGCCTAACTGGTCTTGAGTTAGTGCCAACCGAGTCCTGATATGAGGTCATAAAAGTCCCGAACTAATTCCTAACTTGTTCTCAATTTGATCCCAACTGGTCTTAAACTAGTCCTGAAGGAGTCCCGAAAGGATGGTCCCATTCTTAAAGACTTACAACTTATTTGCTACCTCAAAATTATTAAGAGAATCCTTTTATAATAAAGGTCTCAAAATAAAAGTCCTTGTCGAGTTAAAAATATATATCGCGCTATTAATTACTATGAGAAAAGTTTTATAATATAACTACATATATAATAATAATATAATAATTTGGCGTTTACACTATATAGCTCAGTGTTTGGCCGAGCGTCTCCTACAATTTGTGGTGTGCGTCCTTATATTATATCACAAATGAAGGGACCTACAGTTTTGTGCCGACTCCGAACGGCAGATGTATTTAATGAGAAGATTTTTCATGGCAGGAATACCCTCGTGGGTTTGCAATTGCCTGCCGAGGGGTGACCGCTATTAGAAAACAACTTTTTCTATGATTAAGATTATATAAGAATTTGAAAAAAATGGTTATAGCTAACTCGAAATATTTTTATCTTATTATCATAATTATTGAATGAATTTTATTATTTTCACTTATAATAGTTTTGTCTCTGGTAATTACTGTAAAAATTGGGCAACTAGCGGAACTTACTACTTATTAATTTTGCATTGCTATAATAATAAATGGCAGTTTTTAACTTTAAATTTAAATAACTTTCACGTGCGCTGCATGTCCTACAGGGCATCATACTACATTCACTACTGCCATGACGTTATAAACTTGCCACCAGCTGTGCTTATAATTCCCCCTCACAGCGGCAGCAGCTGTTGCCTAACATAGACATTATTTTTTATTATTTAATTCCTTTTATACGTTCGCTTTCATGTAACATTATCTACACTTCCACTTACCGCTTCACTCCGCTCCTCGGCACACTCATTTACAGCACTACTTTTGCCGACCCGCATTGTACGCCTAGGCGTATTAGTTACAATGCATAATTTATTGGCATCCGAAATGCTAACAAAACGCTTTATTTGTTTTAACTCCATGTAAGCACTTACATACGTATACACTTGTGTATATATTTATTTAAACATACTTACGCATATTTATCTTTGTTAGATTTACACGGTAAGTTGTTGCATATTATAGTATGAGTCTCCTTAAAAGTTAATCAAAGGGTCATATCAACACATAATCTTTAGTAGGTAGTGCGTTAAGGAGAGAGTAATTCGGTTAATAAGGAAATGATTATGTGAAAGATTTCTAATCAAACAACCTCTCTAAGCCTTAATACCTACTAGAGAAGCTTGTAAGTTAAGTGCAGTTGAAACAAAAGAAAAATACGGCAGTGAAATATATCCAACTAAATTAATGCTACGTCTGCGCTTGTTCATTTCCGGCTACCTACTATAAACTATTAATTCAAACAGTTTGCGAAACCTTTGTTCAACGTTGTTTCTACCTTAATGCAATATTGATTTATAAAAAAGAAAACAATAATGCCGGAAAGCTGCCTGGCTTCACTTGTTTGATGGCAACAATCAGTCTAGGAATTTTACGTCCCGTAAGTGTTGAATTCGAATTTCAATAATAATGCAGTGCACCAGCCAGAGGAGGTGGGGAAAACAAATATATGCGCAAGACTCTAAGCTGTATGATCATTTAAATTCCCAAAAAAAAATATTAAAGAAAGAGTAATATATGCTCTAAAAAATATATGTATTCCACTGAGAGCAGTAACATTGCATTATCATCGAAGTTATGGACGAAGATTTTATTAGAGTTTGTGAAAGATACATAATTTTAGAATTGCTTGGGTTCGGTGCCCTGTTTCGGCGCATCAACTCAACACGCAGCAAATCAGCCCAATAATGCCTAAAGCCACCTGCCTATTCACTTTGCTGATTGCACTAATACAATAACTCCGTTGTCTCAGCTTAGAGTACGCAACTTAATTGAGTAAAAGTGGGGCTCAAAAGGCATCAGTAATAATGCAGTGGGTGCCAAAAGAGGATAAAGTAAGGTGAAAAGTTCATTCCCTCCACACAACTCACACCAATCAAAGGGAAATATGCAAGTAAACTTGCAACACAGCGTTACATACAATATCGCGTTCCACGTTCATCGTTCATCATCAACAGCTCCAGCTGAGCCGTCTGTGGCACACTTTCACATTTAAGTGCGAAACAAAAACAAAACTTGAAAGCAACAAAACTCTCTCCACAAGCTGCCTGCTACCTGCTCGAGAATTTCAATTACAGCCGCTCTTTGAGCAACTTTGTTTGTTCTTGTCGGTAAGTGAGAGTGAGTGCAAGACGGGCGCGCAATGGCAGATGGACGAACAGACGGACGTTTGACAGCGCCACAACACACATAGCAAGGAAGTGGCCATTTGCACCGACAAAGAGTTTTAATGTGTGTGTGTGTTTGTGCGTTGTTTGCGCTGTCGTGCACGAATTGACCGCTAAGCAACGCAAGCAAGTTGCAGCAAGAAAATCAAGGTAGCACACCTGTGTTTGTTGTGTTTCTGTGTGTGTTTTTATTGCTGTTTTGTTTGTTGTCGCGCAAAGTTTTACAGCTAATGCTTCTATTTAGCGTTGTTTTGTGCCTTGATCTAATTTTTTTTGTTGTTGGCCATTTGCTATTTTGGGGTTTTCTATTTTGTTTTCATGATGCAAACTCAACTACTTTCAGAACTTATGGCCAACGAGACTAGAATCTGCATTTAAGTACATAGTAAAGACGTTAGAAGGTGCGAAGTAGAAAGCAGTAAGTGTGAAAGAGGTGCGTTGATTTTTCACTGACATACAGTGACCGAAACAAATGATCGGATGGTGCACAAATAGCTTAACTGAACATTTTTTTTTTTTTAATAATTAAAACATATTTCATAATTCAACAGCAATAGGAAATTTTTACCCCATGAGTAAAGCATTTATTTCATTTATCTGTATGCTAAATTACAGTCCTATCCAATAGATAATTCTAGATACATAGTATAGTTCAAATTGGAGATGCCGCGCTTCAATAATGGTAAGTTTATCCGTGGCTTTGATATTGACTTCATTCATAAAAAATTTCAGTAGTCTCCCTGTCGGAAATCAAAGTACTTTAAAAGCAATTTAAAAAATACTTTTTTTCAAACCACAAGTGGTTTAAATTCATTATATTTTCTTGTCATCAACTAACTTTTTTAACATGGCGATGTCCTAGGAGCAAGTCAATTATCCGACTCTGCATTTGATTTCAACCAGTTTCACATATATTTGAAAGAAAGAACATTAAAATTACTTTTTTTGCAACTGCAATAAAATATATGTATTTATTTCCAGCTACTTTAAAACTGCTTTTTTTACAATATTTTTAACTCGATTTGTTTTTAAACTTCTTTATTTTATACCTACTCATTTCTAACTTTTTAAAAACGCATTTTAGTTAAGGTTTTATTAAATATATTTACATACATACATATGTATTTTTTTTAAACAAAGCAGAAATTCAGTTCATTTTTAAGGTAAGTTTACACGTTTTAAATAAAATTCAATTTACTTTCTTCTGCATAAATACTTCGTAAAAACATTGGTTTTTTACCGCCGCAATGACATTGCGAGTAACTTCCTCTGGGTTGTGATTTTCGATACAAAAGGCATCTATGTTAATAATGATAAAGAAAAAATTTAAATATTTTAAGAATCACGCATTTGTTGGGCTCGCCAACTGTCTTACTTTTCAAAAGCGGATAGAAATTAACAAAAGATTTTAATCTTTTATTTCGTGAGTTCCATGGAGGTTGATATTCATTACAAAGTTCTTAGACAAAAGAGCCAAAGCATCTTTTTAGGTTTTCCTTTCATTAGGGACTTCATTCCATCAAGCTATGGAATATATGGAAAAAAGCTTTAGATAAATATTTAGAATTTTATGAATATATTAGCTTCTCACGTAAATTGTTTTGTTTTTTTCGTAAATATTTTCGGCAACGGCTGTCAATTCGTCATCTGTTTTTATTGGAAATTATAAGTGAATGACACAACATCCTTCTGCTGTCGGATGAGAGTTTTTATGAGTACAGTGTATGTATATACAATACACATATGTATACTATATGGATTCAATTTTATAACTTCCTAGTTTCTCTTCACTACAAAAGTTTTTAAATTATTTTGTATTACGCTCATATAAATATACGAGTACGAAGAATTAAAGACTCGCACGCTGCATTTATTTCAAAGCAGTTGATTTCCAACTACTTTAAAATTGGACTGTCTGCTTTTTTCCGACAGGGCTATAACAAGTACTATTCAAAAATTTAAGGAATTTTATTTTGAAATCCATTTTGTACATTTTTTTTTTGAACTTTTTTACTTATTTTAATTTCATTTTCTGTTATATATTGATTTTCGTTGAGCTCAAGGCCGACAATAAATAGAACAATCAAATAATTCAGACCGAAGTCGAAATATTGACTCAATAAATAAATAAAATAATGTTTATATTTCGCCTCAAATTTGCAATTTCCACTAAAAATTGTATACAGTTTTCGAAGAATTAAAAGCAAAGTATTGAAATCGCAGAAGTTCTTAGATATTCGTCCAACAAGTTCAAATTTGAAAGCAAGTTATATTTGCGAAATTTTTTAAAGCAATTTTATTTTTTTTCTACTTCACTTTAACACTTTTATGCGCCAAGATTGTAGCATTTTAAACTCATTTGCTTCAATTGCTATTTGGTAATAAAGCTGTTAAAGAGAAACACTCGTTATTGTAGCAAGTTTTCTTTCGCACATAAATGTAAAGCAACGAACGAAGAAATGAACGTTGAATGACTTTAAATGCGCTTTGGCAAAATGATAACGTGATTTTAAAACATTAAACTCCCACACACACACACACATACTCATACATTCATATAACTGCAGTGGAAATCGTTATTTTGGAAAACAATCTTAACAGCTGCATTATCTAGTCACGCACTTTGGCGCATATACTTTGGTGTTCATCTGACAGGCGAAGCTTAAGCGTAAGCTAGACAAGTGTAAGATGCGGTAGTAGAGGTATCCACTTCTAGTTGAAAACGCTTGGCATACTTGCATACTTTGTAAAATAAGATAAGTTTAAAGAAATTGTGACTTCGGCTTGTGTGAGCTGGCGTTCAAATTAAAGAATGTAACCGGGTTGCGCTATAAGGTAAAATGAAGTGAGTTAAAGGTGCAAATAGTTTACGTGTGGAGAGCTCCATATGGTTGGAATTTGTAATTTCGACTGGGGTGAATTTAAATGAGGTGTATTTAGGTGTGATTAGTTCGACTGTGATAATTTTAGGTGTGGTGATTTTTAAATTTGTGTGTTTGTATGTGGTGTGTTAAATTGTGATGAATTCGCCTGTGGTGAGTTTAAGTGTGGTGATTTTAGGTATGGTGAGTTTCGGTGTGGTGAGTTTAGAATAAGTGAGATAAGATATGGTGGTTGCCAATTTCGGTGTGGTAAGTTTCAGTGTGGTGAGTTTAGGATAAGTGGCTGGTTGCCATTTTTGAACGTTTCCATGTACACCAAAATTCTAACAGCCATTAAGATTGTTGATATAGACTAAATATAACTATCGACGAGTTTCGAAACGTCGTCTACACAGACCTCCATCAAAGTTTAGTGCGATGATCGATGCTACCCTTTCGATACCCAAGCAACTTGTTAATTTTCAAAATATCTGATCCAAATACCCGCCATATCTGTCTGTAAAACGCCGTACAGGCATGGATTAGGATTTCATATACAACACATTGGCATTTTTATTTCCTTTTAATATGAAAAAGTTCATTAAAGTTTATACTTTAATGTGTCATTCTTTTAACTTTAATGTGTCACTAAAATAATAATACGTTCTTTACAAACTTGTTTTTATTCTATTTTTTTTTTGTAATTCAATAAACTCAAATTGTTCTTTTAATCTAAGCAATTTTATTATGAAATCGTGCGACAATAAGATTTGTGTCATGTCACATATTTGAAAAGTTTGTTGCATTGTCCAAAAAGCGTTATATAAAAATTCAATTTTTTTTAAATCTTTCATTCGTTAAGCTTTCCAACCCTTTCTTGTATTACTTTCTTGTTCTTTTCCTATTGTTAAATGTCAACAGCTGCATCTTGTTAATCCAAATATATTTACGACATCAAGAGCGCACAGCATTCCAGAAAAGAAAAACTGGAAAAATGAAAATAATGATGAATACAAGAAAAGAAAACAAACTAAAAAAATCACCAAAAAGTAATTTCTTCAATTGTATACTAAAGGGTGTTTTTTTTAGACGTAGCCTCTTGGCTGTAATTTATTCGAGCGGCGGTCACTTACCCGAAATAATTTTTAAAACATAATGGCAAACCCTTAACTTTATAATTAAGTAAAATTCTTCGCCATAGCATTAAATTATATGCGTTTTATTTCTTCTTAAAAGCCACATATCTAAAAGAAACACCCTTTACATTGTACGATTGTATATATGCATGTATATTTGTATGTGTATATATATACGAATATAAGCATAAAATATACATAAATATGTAGAATTAAATTACTCTTACTTGAGATAGGTCATTTTCCCTTTAAAGCAATATATCATTGGTTTGCCAAATCATAAACAAGTAACAAATTATCTTTAGATTAGTATCAGAAAAAATGTATAGATTGAAACTCAAGTGTATAATTTTTATGGTAAACTGAATTTCCTTTTTATATCAAAATTTTAACCAAAGAAAGGCATTTTCACTACTTTTATTAAACGTCCCAAAAGCAAATCGACAGTTATGAATACAATCACGTTGAACATTTTGTCAGTAAATTTAGTATTTTTACGAAGGGAGTTTTTTCTACGAGTTTGTGTACAAATTTCGATTCAAGTTTTAAATTATTTGAGCAAAATAATTTTTGATATACATTGATAATTACATAACGTTTTTGCAAGTATTTTTACTCTCAGCTTTTTCTATTAATTTAATTAACTTAAATTAATTAAAAAGTGTGTCTCGTACTCTAACAAATATCATATAAAAAAGCTTAAAATTTTGGTGAAAATTAAATAAAATTTCAAAATTTTCATCAAAATATCAAAAAAAAAATTTCGGAACTTATAAAAAGTTTAGAGTACGGCGTTAATTCATTTAAGTTCAATAAACTGCAAGTTTGAAGTGTCTTCAAACTTTCGTTGAATTTTTAATTTTTTTTTTTTACACTGCCACTTAACTGCAATTTCTTGCATTTTAGAAATATTCGATTATTATTTTTAAGTGCTAAGACTAATTTTGTTAGCAGATCAAGAGTTACAGGCTGCTATAAAAATATTTGAAATGTATGCAATTGCTATCGCAGAAAAGTAAATACCAACAACTGAAAATAAATATTTCATTTGCCTCTTTATCGACAGCATACATACATTTTTCAGTCGCCTTGTGGAAGAATGTATTGAATTGCATAATTTTCTTGCTAGGATTTTAAACCAGTTACTGATTTCGGCTTAAAATTAAAGCAAAACGCGAGTAACAAAATCGATTTCGATAAAACAGCAGGGCAAAATTGTAAACTACGCATTCGAAATGCACGTGAGAAGCTTCCATGCAGATGTGTGCACTTTAAAATTTTGACTAAACGAAAATGTGAGCACATTTTGTAGTTCAATGAAATATAAACTAAAAGTTTACTACGCCTACGGCATTCATATTTATGTAAGTTGTACTGTGTGTATACACACTTATTATTCCACAAATGAAAGTTGCTAGCAAAACTATTTTAAATAAACTAACAATAAAAATCACAGCTGGGTTGATTTGTAAGGAGTAGTCATACTTATATACATGCCTACATAATATGTGTGTATGTATGTATCTTCAAGCATTTACAATAATACTTATGCTTTGAGGAGTACATACATACACATGGGACATATTTTTATGTTTATAGAAGAATCGTTGGCGCTTGTAGGAGTTCCCTCTACCCACACGAAATTCCTTAAGAATTGTTGAGACCAAAGCAAACACGACAATAGTTAGTGAGCATTGTTTTCATATCAAACCAACCCCAAACGTGTATAAACTCATATGTTTTATATATCTACCAATATTTCTATGTAAGCACACTTTTTTGAATATTATTCACTCGCTCACATTCCCAGCGAAATGGGAAGCCCAAGAGTTGACTCAAGTGCCAAAGTTTATCAAAACACGCTCGACAATAAACATTTGCTTACTTGTACGAAGCATTGTTTAGGTTTTTTACATGAATTTCGTTTTTTATTTCTTTGAATGGTTTAGCATGTGACCCACTTCGTTAGGCATTGCACTTGGTGGCAGATGTCAGACAAAACTGTGGCAATATGTTTTACATGATTGTAAGTGCCTGATTGCAAGTGTATTAGTACCTAGACTTGGTTCAACTGAAAAGACAAGCTTTGCTAACTTCACTACAAAGAAGGAAACTTTTGTACATATGAAATGCAAGAGTGTGTGTGTCTTGAGCGGCTCGAACTTATCTTAAATTGAAAAGTAAGAATGAGTAAGTATGTTGGCAGGAAAAAACAAAGCTGCAGAAGTTTAGCGAACTTCAAAATGTCTTAAAAGGATGGTTTAGTTTTCGTAAATTTTGTAATTATCATTGCAGCTTTTTAAGTAAACATTTCTTAGTGCATTTTATTAAATAAATATTCGTATACATTAACTTCTTCTTCGGCGCAAAAAAAGCTTCCAATTGTTTTTGCCCAATTCCAATTTGTAAAATTGTATACCTCAATAAATATATGATTTTTTTTTGCTATAAAGTCAAATGCGATTGTTGTACGTAGGTTGCATTTTATATTTTGATCCTAATTTCATTATTAGTCACAGTCAAATATTAAGGAAAACAGTTTTATTGTTTTTCAAAATATTCTCCTTCCAAGTCAATACACTTTTGCATTCGCTTGAACCAATTTTCAAAGCACTTTTGCCACTTGGAAGTGGATACCTCTAAAACGAGCTCCTTCAGGCGTTGAAAAACGTTCGGGAATAAAAAGAAATCATTACGTGCCAAATCAGGGCTGTAAGGCGGATGACCCATCAATTCGACCTTTTGAGTGCTCAAAAACTCTCTTTTATGAAGCGATACGTGAGAGCTCGTATTATCTTGGTAAAGAATGATTTGTCTTCGGCGGTTGGTTTTCCTTAATTCTCCAAAAACTTTTGGCAAACCAATGGTTGTATACCACTCAGAATTGACCGTTTTAAGTTTGTAAATTTTATTTCTGTTCTTTAAAACGCCGCTTGTGACTCTCCTGCAAATTGTAAGCTTACTAACATTTCACTTTACTTAGCTTAGTTTTGCATTTAAATAACCACAATTTGTTGTTTGAGTTTCAATTCGGGTTTCGTGCAGGTTCTTCTTGCATTGTTGTTATTGCCCGGTAAATTATATAACATTAGAGCCACTTCTGTCGACCAGTTTTCAAAATAAGCGCGTACTTTAAGCTCTTTAGTGTAAGAAAATCTGAGTTATGAATCAAAGAATTAAATAAACTGGAAAAAAAATTAAATTTTTTTCTTATGCCAATTTCCATACTGATTTAGCATAGAAAATTATTTAAATCATTATTTAATTTTTTTTTTAATTAAATGGAAACGGCGATTTATATTATTCTTGACTCTCCTTTAAAATTTTTCTAATTATTTGAATATTGTTGTTTTGCGAAACATCAAACCTGAATAGCCTCAATATTATACTTTGTTAGTGCAATTTGTTAGGAAATTGTTTCCATTAAATGGCTAAGTTCCATACAATACTTCAAATTAGCATTGTCTAAATAACAACAATAATGTCTATCCACATTATATTCACTGGTTTTTCTCTGTCTTTTATACTTAATGATAATTTATAATAGAAAAAATTGAGTATGAAATACATATATTTATAGATATTTTATTAACTAAAGATACATTTTTTTTGTCCATTTTTTTTATTAGCACGCTTTGTGTTTTTCTGTGCTTATAATGTAAATAAATTAATAAATAAATGAACAAAATTAAATACAAATATTTTCAATTCTGTTAATGTTTATTTATTGTTTAAGTTAGGAAATATTTTTGTAACGAGTCATAAAATAACCAGTTTTTCTTCAAAATATTACATTTATTATACGCCTCTAGATTTTGTAAAAGTAGTGCTATGTACATGCAACAGCTAAGTTAAAACCTTTTGAATTGTAATTTTCCTTTAAAAAATTGTTTTGCACTTGCATACATTTCGTTTAAATTAATTAACAAAATAAAGAAAATATATATCCACTTGGATTTCGGCTCAACTTCAAATAACAATCAAAGTAACCACAAGTCAAAATATCGCTCATACGCAGTGTACAACCGCAAATGACATTCAAACTTTTCACAGCTTTTAAACGATAATTGAGCTCAGTCAGTACGTATGTATGTAAAAATGTAAATTGATGTGTAGTAAATAACAAAGTGGTTTATTTATACATATTTAAAGTAATTAACATTTAATTAGGAATTAATGATTAAATAAAGAATAGTATTTTCAGCTACACACTCGACTTTACGTATTTTCTTCGATCACTCTTTTTACCACATTAATTAGGGTTGCCAATATAATGCAGAGTTGCCAATATAATGCAGGGTTGCCAATAACATGCAGGGTTACCATCATTACATGTATGTGAGAGTATTTGAGCTTCAATTGAGGTATTTGCGTCTTGATGTACACTGCAACGCAAAGCTGAAGCTACCAAGCAAAGCATATTTAATAGGCAGGCGCAGTAGAAAAATTGAATAAAGTAGATTTATGACGTCTACGTATGTATTTTGTTTTTGCTTTTAAAAGCTAAAATTTCAAAAAAGTTGTATCAACTACATTGAATTGTAGTTACAACATCCTTATCTAAGCGCAACACCCAATTTGTAACGTTCATTATCTAAAAAGAACCACAAATGTATTTTTTTAATCTTTATTTCCTGTAGGCTAATACCACAAATCATAAAATTCTGAAATAATTTTCATAAAGGTCTTTCATTCCGGCACTAATTATATTAACAAGAAAAAAAATGATGGTCGCAGCTAACAATATTTTATTTTAAATTATAGCAGATTTCAAATACATTAAAAGTATGTACAATATTATTTAGATACAGGATCATCGAATGTTTGTATATTTTGCCAAAAAGAAATCGTTTGAACTTATGTACCGTATTTTGAAAAAAAAAAAATTAAAACATAGATAAACATACATACTCAGTAAAAAGTAGTTTTGTGTCAGCCTGTCTGTCCTTTAATCTTTCTAGTTATTGCTCATTGTATAGGCTGCTCCTGACAATAAACCAGAATGATAAATTAGAAGATTGCGACACCTTCGTCCCGTTATCTATTTTGTTTCGGCTTGACAGCTGTGCGACGTCATAGCATACCAGAATATCGAGTCAAAAGGGAAAAGAAACAGAAAATTCAAATACGCGTGCAAAACAATGAAACAATTAACGAAGGGTTTTTTTTAATAAACGAAGTATACAGTGTCAAATTGTAAAAGCGATAACATGAAACCGTTGTATTTTCACTATATTTTGATGTTGAAGTGTTTAAACAAAAGGATTTTATAATTTAATATTCCTTACCACTTTTTGAGAATTATACATTATAAGCGTGACTCACCAATACCGGAATATCACAATTTCACACATTTTAATATACCAATTGCTTAATTTTCGGTAAATTAGCGCTGTTTTTGATCGCTTCATACTCGTATTCCGTAAGCTATGACGTAGAAATGTCGCAATCTTCTAATTTATCATACATGAAAATAAAGATGACTTACCGGTAAAAGCACGTAGATTTAGAAACACTTTCTTCTTTATATTTTGGTTGCCTGCCGCTGAGTTTAGTTCTAGCAAAGAAATTGGATATTGCAAATATGGAATTTAAAATAGGCTTTTCCAAATAAAAAATGTAAAATGCTCGCACATCCAAATAACTGCAGTACTTTGTGTATCATGGAAAGTATTAAATAAATTTTCGTATCCTTTGAGTTTCTCTAAAATATTAATCATAATAAAAGGTTGCTTATGCGACGATTAACAACATTTTTTGTTTCAATCACTTCATTTTCACGAAGCTACTCAATCAAATGAACGCACAAAAGGTCAGTAACCCCACTATGTCTTAACAATATATTACTTTTGAATTGAGGCAAATTTTATTGAATAAGCATCAGCATCGATTAACTTCTTAAAGTTTTCAGTTTTTTCAAAAGCTTAAAAGTTTTCAACTTTTTATTTATGTAAACCGTAGTAAACATTTTAAAACCTATTTATAAAAAATTACAAAAAAAAATTACAAAGATGGTTTTCAAATGTGAGTGATGACTTAGAAATTGTCTGAGGCTGACATGAACTGTAGGCAACCGTCAGACAATGAAAGTGACGTTGACGCGCCACTAACAGCTATATATTTATGCTAAAGTATGCAAAGTAATTAGGCTTCGCCAAAAGTAGACGGGCAAACAGACACAGACGGACAGGCGGACAGAAAGGTCGGCAGATAGAGACAGCGAGAGAGAAATAGAGACAGAGAAACTACAATTTTTGCAACTAAAGATTATCCACTTTAAAAACAAACAAAAAATGAAGCAAACTCCATTAGGATTTTTTATAATTTTGATGGCATCGTCTACACTTTGCAGCGGATCGCCGTTGCCCATTTGCGCAGCTGTCAATTACTTAGTTTCTCCTTCACAGACTAAAACCACTTTTATAACTATGTACATTCACAACTGCCTTTGAGTGACAATAATTGTAATTTGCGTAGCGCCACTCTAATTAGATGCCACAACACATACATGCAAACAAATCAAAAGTACTAAATATTTGCTTATCCCTAAACAAATATTATTGACTCTGGTCTATTTGCTTTTGATTGTATTTACAGTGGCAACGGTTCTCACTGTCTCATATGCGCCATTAGTATGACTTCATTTACGAAATGCATTTTTAATTAACTGACATTCTATTACACATACAACGCACGATCTAGAAAATACAGAGGTTGCGCCTTCCGCAAACCGCTATTCGCTCTCAGCAAATTTGACAGAATCAGCTGTTTATGCTACGTCACAGAACGCGGTTAGTTTTGTTTGTATGTTTGTAAGCATACAATTGTTTGCACTTAAATTCTATGCTTAAAAGCAATTTTATTTAAAATAAAGTTATTAAACATGAAGTGCGCAGTGTTAAGTGTTAAATCACAGAGTCTATCAATGATACGGGGCTATAAAACTCGCTAAAAGTGATGTGAAAGTGTAGCTGTGCGCACTTGGTAGCAAGTTAAGCTTCTTGTGTCTCCTAATGCTGCAATGCAGTTTTTTTCAAAGCATCCAATCAAACACAGTGCATAAATGAAGTTATTTGAATATAAATATGTTGCATAAAGTGCCGAAATCGGTAAAAACTTTAAAATTTAGAAATCCTAGCAGAACCTAACCTCACATTTTTGTTTACAATTTCTTTCGATTCTCAGAAAAACCGTGTTCGTGACGTTGCACGCATTTTGCTTCACATCATTTTTCGTCGGGAAGGCGCAATCTTGTATTCTATCGTTCTTGCATACAACGCATAAGTACACTCTGCTCAGAAAAAAAGTTTAAGCTCAGTTGAATACTTTATTATTCTTTTAATTATTAAAGATTATTTTTCAATTATTATACTGTTCATTATTCTATTCGAAACCTTAAAATCCCATCTTTTAAATTTTATTAAAAAAAAATTTTATTAAAATTTCGAATTAAAAAAAAAAAAAAATTGAAGAGAAATAATCAAGTGCTTAACACTGATTTTTGACAATTTTTAACTCATAATACAAACGGACGTTTACTTTTTTTGTGGATAGAATTGCGAAAGAGGGACAGTAAAAAATGTGTTCCAAAATCAGTGGTAACTTGTAGGCACTTGAAATTTGCACTTCTTTGTTCCAAAAACTTTTACTCAAAAGTTCGAAATCGATGTAAATTGTTTTTCTATCGCCAAACGTTTTTTATTAAGTTAAAAAAATGGGTTTTTTGTGGTTTTTGCTACAAAATTGACGGCATTTTAATTTCATAAAGAAATTTTAAATAATTAGAGGGAAAATAAATTGTCCAAATGTGTCAATATGTGGTTAACATAATTTTTGAACAGAGTGTATAGTCATTAAAACATACTTATGCATTTACATATATCTTAATTGCTTGCTCATTTATTTCCGTTCGCTTTGCAGATGGCTTACGTTAATTACAAAGAAATTTTTTATTTTCTTTTATATGTATATATTGTATAATTATAATGACTCGAAGACTGACTGCATTGAGTTTGAGAAAGCCATGCATTTATTTATTTTAAATTAGAACTTATTTTAAGCCGACGGTATTTAAAACTGAATACATTAATTGAAAGTCGCAGCATCATAACATCTTTTTTGCATTTACAAATTAACTACATTGATATAAAAGTTGTTTATAATTTTATTGCAACATCTTAACTTTCGCTTAATGACTTGACACTTTTTAAATACAAATGAATTTAGTTTTTCGATATTTTATACAAATTAATTTAAATTTATTTATGTCCAAGTTTAATTTTCATCAATAAAGTGTTAAGTCGCGTTCAGAATGAACTTTGATTAAGGAAAATTAAAAAATTGTCTACGCGTATTTTGAACACTCTCTGAACCGTAAAAGAAAAATACGTAATAGCTTAAACACAATTTCGGCGAACGGCGTATTTTCGCTCGGCAGAGCGACCTCCTCAGCGACGTTCGCCGTAAAATTTCGCTCACTAAATTACTAACAATTATGGCAACAACGTAAACAACGTAAACTACTTGAATGCCAGCTAATACAGTGGCCATATCATAAAATCAAAGACCCATTTAAATAAACACGGTGGAGTTTTAAGAGAACCATTCAAATTTCCATAAGAATTAAATTAGTCCGTTGATAATAATTATGAGTAAGAAAACTGCGAAAAGTTATCAATAAGTATTACGTGTATTTTAAGACTTGTGTTATAAACTTTTCATAAAAAGTAACAGCGATATAAATAATTATAAGTATTCAAAAAGTTATATATTAAGATCTACATATGTATATACATACATACATAAGTATATAATAAAAGTCTTCTCATAATAATTATTTAAGTCTTCAAGGACGTGACTAACTCAGGCTTTTTCGGAGTTAATCCGGAAATAGTTCGGGGCTAATTCGGGACAACTTTAAGATCAGTTCGTCACTTCAAAGAAGAATAGAAAGAAATTAGTTTGTTGAGTTCTGAATTAGTCCCAAACTGAACCCGAACTAGTTTCGAATTACTCCCGAAATGGTCATGAAAAAGTCCCGTCCTTCAAGACCCACTTATCATTATTATCAGATAAACATTATGAGAAGACAGTTTAACAAAATCAAAAATAATAAAAATAGACGACGTCGGGCATAAACGGTTTAGTGTTCTATTTTTCACGACGAACATTCGCTGGCATTGTGTTTAAGCTATAATATAAAACTTCTGAGAACATATTTGAATTTTCAAAAATGTTTAAAATTTTCACGCTCAAGAAACCAAAGGCAAATATTTAAATTTTTAATTTATTGTTTAACTTTTATTTGCCATTTGCGTTGCTCTCAAAATTTGAATATAATAAAGTTCGAAAATAAATTAAAAGCGACGTAATGAGAGTGTGGTTTTACCTTATAGTTTTAGTATTATAATCTGAACGGTACTTTAAATATAAATTTGTTTAAAAAACTTCCTTTTTGGATTTTCTTTTTGGATTTATATCATAATTTTAGTAATTAAATATTCACTTATGACATTCGCAATAAACTTGAAATTCAGAATCAGGCGCAGAAATGAAAAATATTTTTTCGAATGGTTATTTTAATTATAACAACCTAAATAGTTGTTTTCAAAGTAATCGCCATAGATTTAATTGTAAATAAGAATACTAAACTGTTAAGTAAAGTATGAATCTAGTTTAATTGCGCAACATAAATATGAGTAGATTGTAAATATGAAAATATACAACTTTAAATGTTTACAATTAAAGCTGAAAGCGAAAGTGTTAAAAGCTCTGCAAAACTGTGAAGCTCATTAAAAAGCTTTTATACTTAAAAAAGCTTTCGATACACACGAAACTAGTACAAATGTTACTTACATAATGTTACTTAACATAACTGCATATTATCTCTGCTTGTTCTCTTTGAACATTTGCTCTTAAATAAACTGTCTTGCGCTGTCAACAACAAAAAAAAAAAAACTCGCTCTTTATTTGCGCATAACCCAAAATCAAGCAACCAACATTGAGATTTGTAAACAAACCACGCGCGTATAACAGTTCAAAAAGCGCGCCAAAGTAAACAGCAACAGAACAGCAAGCACATGTTGCACCATGCCACTAAAGCGTCTCAACACAAATTCGGCTTTCCTTTCGAAAACTCACATTCAGCGCATGCGTAAAGCGACACGCACGAATCAGCTGTTTAGGCTCTAATTCACGATACTACAGGTGGTGCGAAGTGGTAGTGGCGGTGGCGGCAACTGGCACTAAAAACGCGCGCACGTGGGCGGGCAGCACTGCGTATAACAGTTAGCAGGCCGAGCGTTTTTTATGCGCTTTTGGCCACCTTGAGTGCCAGTCATAATCGAAATGCCAAAGTGCTTGTTAGCACACGCGAATTGTAACGGTAGTGACCGAGGCGAGCAATGGCAAGTAAACTTAGACGCCTTTGAACTTTGAAGTGGAAGTGTTTTTGAGTGGCGACTGAAGAAAATTACAACAAAAAAAAATAAAACCGTAATATAGTGAGCCGTGTAAAATTTATGATTTCAAAATGTATATTTTGTTTGTAAACAAGCGCGTCTAACGGCTTTTCTGTTGGTGCTGAAATTTAAAAACTGTAAAGTGCGCTGCTTGTCAATATTTGTGCTTGCTGATTTGTTGTTACTGCTACTAAAGCATTCCACAACCTTGTGTCGTATAAATTTATTTATTTATCACTAAAAATTAAGACGTGCAGTGTAATCTGCATTGAACAAAAATAATCAAATCACATTTATACATCAACGCTGCTGCGGCTGTAATTAAATTTCCTCTATCGCTGCATATTTCTCCAACGGTGTAAAAACATCATCAACAACAGATTACTTACTACTATTTTTAAGCGTAATGAAGAAACCATGAAGTTATCTAAGAAAAGAAATCGAAGAAAATAAAAAAATACGCGCCAACATAATTAAATTCGCTCTTAAAACGCAACGCAAAATACGCGCAACATTGCTTGGTTGGGTTGTGAAATTTTAGAATTTCGCCGTTGCCGGTGGTGATGTGGATCGGCTAAGTGCTAGACGCTAAAATGTTGCGGCACCATAAAGTGACAGTGTAAAGCAACAAAGAGTAAAACAACAGCGCGCTCGCATTGCCACCAAAATTGAATTTCACTTTATTGCATTAATAACCACGATTTTGTAAAGAGCTCAAAAGCGATAAAGCTGTTGGATGCTGGGAGCGGTGGCACAAACGATGCGCCTAGCAAAGAATGTGAAGACAATTTATGACAAGATTTTGCTGAAAATATTTCTACAAAATGAAATTTTACTTTATACTATGTATGTACTCTTTCATAGCTGCTGCTTAACCTGCAGTCACTTCAGATGGCTCTCTCGATTCGATAATGCACTATAATTCACTTCTAAATGAGTTGTCAATACTTGAGACAAATATGCAGGATTTTAAAGTGCAATCTATACATTGGTATAGATTGTGTATAAAATGTAAACACTTGAACTGATTCAGCGATTTATGTATGTTACCCAAATGAAAAGGTGCACTGTGCTCCAGTAGAGAGACTAGTTCGTTGTGCTCTTTAAATGACTTTTTTAAAGATTTTTAAAAATTGTTTCATAGTAGCTTAAAAATCCTAAGCGGTAAAGATGTTCTGTATGGTTTTATTTTCACTCGGAAAAAAAAGTCAAGGTCTCCTTGACTTAGGATAAATTTGTGCGCTCGTTCGCACTTTGTGATTTTATATTCAACTCGTTTATTCACCATGAAAATTATACAGCAAATAGCAGTTTTTATTTATTATATATCTATTTCTTATTTTATTTATGCTTAAATTAAAAAACCAAAATTTGAGTTGGTAGAGTAGAAGGGGGTAATGTTGTGCACTCTTTTTTGACTTGCTCGTATAGCCGGATTTTTCAATTGATTACATTTACGTAAAACAACATTCTTGCAGCAAGAAATGTTCTTTGTGTAAATTTAAAAAAATAAAAGTGCACAACATTCATTACTCTCCATCGAAATTTTTTTGGGACATGTCGTGTATTATTTTTCGAGCGTAGTAAAAGTATCAGAATGTGAAAAAAAAATGATAATTATTGGTTTGATTTAAGAAAGTTAACCATTGTAATGCATTTTTTTATTATTCTACAATCAATAAAAGAAGAAAGTTGTATATACATATGTACATATATATAAAGTTAGGAAACACAATTGAAAATAAAAAAAAATTAAAGAAAAGAAAAATTAGGCTATTTGCTAGAAGAAATATAAAAAAAGAAAACTTGAATCGAATGGAAAATAAAGTTGAAACAAGTTGTATCAAAAAAAAATTTCTATTTATTTAAAAAAAATTATTTGAATACTGAAACCATGGTGGAATTATATACAGGTGATGTCAGTTCGAATTCACCAAATGACAGACTGTATTAATTGTGGCATGCATTTTAAAAGTAGTAAAAAGGGGAGAAACTTAAGGCAAAGGGGAGGAATAAAAATGTGAATGTTTTGTATTTGATTTGCGTATGAACAATGTATTTTCATGCATACATCAAAATTGGAAAAAAAAACTTTTCATTTGTATACATGTATTTCCATGTATATTATTATATATACATACATACATACATATGTATGTATGAATATGTTAATAAAAATTTTTTTTTAATGCTAATATGCTCAAATTAGCACATACTCTGGTGCAATATGTATGTACATGTGTATATATTTCGCTTAATATAGTTTCTAAGACACGATCCACCTAACGCAAGTCTTCTCTTACTAATTTTCCGAAAGGCTGTACATGTGAATTTGTTAGTGTAATGATGTTTTTCTTTCCGAGTATTAATCGATTGTCTGACTCAAATGACATTTAAATTTAAAAGCTGGTTGCCGAAGTTTTTGATAAAATATATTTTAAAACTATTTTGTTGATGTGAAAGGAATATGTTATCTGATTTTCAACAATTACTTTCTTGAATTTATTTTCTACCTTGCAATTAAAAAAAATCTTAAATTATTATGTGAAAGTTAAAATAAACTTTGCACATCGGCTATTAAAATTGTACCATATATTTGCCGTACAGATTTTTAAGTAAAGTTTTGTTAGGACCTTAGCGGCCGACCTAGTGAGTTATTTATAAAATGAATATTCAGAAAGCAATTTATACATAAAAAAACACGCATAGTCCAGTAGTTAATTTTTAATTTTCAATATACATTAACTATTTCTATCGGAATTTCTGCGTAAATTCTCTATTCTTTATCCTTGCTCATTTAGACGTAGCGTATTAAAAATATACACCAGTAATTAAACTAAAGACGAGTCAAAAACGATAATGTTTGTGAGCTTCCGTTTGACGATCGAATGAAGAGACGAAAACGTATAACATTTGTTTGCAAAACAAAAGCACACAATTAAATTTTAATACTCTTTAGTTTCCTTGTACAAATGAGGAAAGGAGAGGAGGGCGACACTGGAAATAAGACAGCGAACAATGTCAAAATTTATAGCTATTCGGTTTACTGACATCACCTGTATATAATTCCACAATGACTGAAACCAAGGCATATCCCATAGGTAGGCGCATGATGCAATAATGAAAGGTGTTGTACGTTGGCAACTTCTCGCTTTAAATCAGCCATCTTGAACGCCCTTAGAAACTGTGTTGTTTCTTTGCAGAATTTGGTTAGCAGTTTTGTACAAAAAAAAATTTGAATTGTAGTAGAAAATTAAGCTTTTCATGTGGAATTTATAATATGTATTATCGATTGTTTTTACATTTTGGATAATTTTACTCATTTATTAAAAGTTGGTTTTCTAAAAGCGATAATTTGAATAAGTTTTTGTATAATGAAACATTATTTGTTAAATTATTAAGTGGGGTTCATTTCGGAAGACAGGATAAACCATTTTATGGGCATTTCCAATACAATATTTAATTGGCAAGAAAAAAATATCCGTTTTTTAATAAAGTATCAAAAATAGTTCTTTGGAACAAGCTAATTTTATATTCAATTTAACCTATGGATGTTGTATTCTAATAATTATACCATAAAGGCTAAAGGAACTCCATTTACCTGTATATTTATGCTTTTCCAGTTATCAGTTATTATTTCTTTCTAAAAAATCCCGCCGCCAGTGTTTTATGCTCATAATCAATGAGGATTACCTTCAGTTTCTTTATGATCCAATGATTGGAAATAAACTATATTAATGTGGGAAAACTTTTCCGAAAAAAAAATTAATGTTGTTGGTACGGTTTGAATACATTTGCGTTATATTCGAACATTTTACATTAATTACTAAAGAATAATCATTATCGAAGAAGTTTCTCTATTTTAATTTTGGCATTCAAAAACACTAAAATTTCGTACCGTGCGCAGGTTTTACCAGCAATTTAAATACAAATTATGTTATTAATTTTTTTTGTCAGTTTTCATATAAAATTCATAATATTCCAATCATTGTGGTTAAATTTTATGTAAATATCTTCACTCATTTGTACTTTTTCCTAAGAACGGCCTTCTTTTATTCCCGTTTCTCTAATACTTCCAAAATACAACATTGAGCTAAGGGCGTTCTATCTGGCGCTGTCACAACGTACAACACCATTCATTATTCCATCATGAGGTAGGCGTAGGAGAAAAATTGAAAAAGAAAACAAATTATGAGCTCTGTGTATTTTGTTTTTACTTTTAAAAGTTAAAATTTCAAAAATATTTTATCAACTACCTGAACTACTGAAAGCATTCTTATCACAATGAAATAAAAAATTTGACAATTCAAATTAAAATAAAAAATGAAAAAAGTTTAAAATAAAAAAGTTTGCTGCGCTTACCTTTTTGATGTGCCTTGGCTGAAACATAAAATTCTATCGAGAAAACAAAAGTATAAGAGCTTTTGTATACAAGAAATAGACATAAATATCAGTATATTCGATTTACTTCACTCTTTATAGTGCACGACATTTCCCCAACATTAATTTTTCAGGTTAACTTCAATAACTCGGTAAAAAAACATATTCTTTTAAAAATAAAGAAATATTTTGCATTGGCAAGAAATTTCACTTCGAAACACACTGGTGTATTTTCCTGTGAGACAAATTCTTTTTTTTCACAATATAAAAAATACTTTTGTCGTCCTGAAAACGTGAATTTTACAAATGTCACGAATACATGACGATTGTTAATATTGACGGTTATTTAATCATTTCATACCTTTTGTCTAAAAAGCCACATTACCCCATTCTACTATATTGAGTAAACGTAAAAATTAAATGTAAAAATTACCTCATCAGAAACTTCCATTATATAGAAAAAAGAGTGCAGAACAGCTGACGTTTTACTATCTAAATTCTGCTGAGTAAAGCTTTTCAGAATGTTGGAAAAGATATTCTTTGTTATACTGGCTTTAATTTAATACTTTATTAAATCTATAATATTCAAAGAAATTCTTTTTAATAGCTCATTGGAGGAAGACTCATTATTACAATAGCTCCAAATGTTTAAAGTTTACAATCAAAACTATTCTGAAATTTTGAGATATACATAATAAAATTTAAAATTTTTTCGGTCATCTGGGCTAGAAGGTAAATACACTGAAAATTATACTGACTTAATAATATCTTCCCAATTTATTTAAAATATTCATTAAACTTATTGGCTGTTTCTACTTGATTTGAAATGGAGTGGCTTTCTGTACGCGTAAGTCGAAGATGTTGGAAAAATATTGTTAGAATATTTTGAGCAACTCCCCATACTTTTTTAATGTATCTCCGAGTAACGATTTAAATTTATCTCGAGAAAAGCGATTGCACTTATGATTAAATATAAAGAAAATTATAGAAAATCATAAGATAAAAAAATATTAAATGGTAAAAACTTGGTTAAAAAATAAAATATAAATATCGAATGCAAAACTTTTATAAGAATGGCGTTTCTGCATTTAACTGAGAATTAATAAATTTTTGTCAGCACACATATTTTTCGCTCAGTTTCTTCGACGACACGTACCGCTTTGAGCGTTTTTGTTTTTTCCTTATATTTTTTCTAAAAAACCAATCGGCCTTAAAGCTCATAAATACTTAGAAATGAAATATTATTAGCAAATAAATGACACTGTAAATGGAAATATAAATGAAAGGTTTTGTTTCAAACCACAGTTGCATTCCTGAAAATAATATTTTACTTAAAAATTTCCATAAAAAAATGGTTAATAAATCAAAACTTTGATATTAAAAAAAAAAAAAATGCATTGAAGTTGATTGAGTTGAAGAGTAAATAGGCAAAACTCGACAGAACTAGGCGCACCTATCTTTTAGTCTATGCGTGTAAATTGTGCTTCTGTGAATAAGGAAAGTACAAACAATTTAAATTTAAATCAGCTTTAAGAGGAGTATTTAACACATAAGAGTTGCGATTAATTTTTGATAGTCGAAATAAAAACATCTTAAGAAAACAGTCTCAGAATATACACGCACATTGAATTTTTTAATCTACTCGTACTTCAAATTTTTTAAATTTATAAATCTTTAAACCTGATCCTCCCAACCCAAAGGTTGTAGTTCCAAAAAATTTCGACAGAGCTCATTAGTTATGAACTGGTCGTCAGCCGTCTGATTTCTAGGTACTCCGCTGTACCCAAATTGGAACGGGTTCATTTGTCCTAACGAAATTACAAAGTCCCGTCTAGAACTATCCAACCAAGCTGGTTAGGTTGGCTTTTTTCTCATTCTCGTCTAAACATATCGTCCTAACGAAGTTTTCCGAAAAATATTTTATTTTAAATTTTCAAACCATCATCATACTCGTATTAAAACCATGTATTAGGAGAGAAAAAAAAATCTTTCATAAACTGCCTCGAGCTCAATAAATTGTCAGTGATTAAATATAACAATTTCATTAAAACTGACAACACTTAAATGCATTTGTTTTGAAGCTTTCCAAAATAATATTCACAGAACACACAAACTGTTACGCAACATTATCCGGAAATTTTCCAACAACACTAATGTTTTTTTTTTAGTTTTTTTCACTAATGAAACTACGTCAACTACATAATTGGAAAATGGAAATATTTTTGCTCACAAATAACTTCAATTTCTTTGTTTTTACTAATTATGAAATTGCATGTAACCCATTTTTTTGTCCGACTCAGCTTAAAATACTTTTGTAATTTTTTCAAAGTGACTTGCTTACATACTTGCATATTTATGCAAATATATAGTATGTAACTTATTCATTAGCTTTCAAAAGTTAATTAAAAGCTAATTAGATTACTTTCCCATTTCGAAAATCAAAATATGCTGCCTTGCGTCCACTCAATTGCCTTCAATTAATTAAATAAAGTGTCGTTAATGCGATAAAATATTACATTGTTTTCAGTTGTGCGACGTAATTTGCTGCATTATGAAATTGAAATATCTCATTTATTACAACAACAAAAAAACGCGTAGTCCAAATGAATTCGACAAATGACGTCACTAACATTGATTT
This sequence comes from Philophylla caesio, assembly GCA_963971545.1. Lineage (NCBI taxonomy): Eukaryota > Metazoa > Arthropoda > Insecta > Diptera > Tephritidae > Philophylla > Philophylla caesio. The sequence goes on along the minus strand of OZ020606.1, from coordinate 116,191,369 downwards.
AATTTATTATTTAATTCAAATTCATACTTATTTCATAATTAAATATTTTAGCATTTTCATTTTATTTTACACATTTTATTAGAGTGCTTAAATTTTACACACACACACTAAAAAACACACCGCCCACACACACACACACACACACACAATCTCGATTTAATGCCTTAATGCTGGCGCAATGAAGTTGCAAATAAAACGTCAAGCCGGATATGTCGCGTCATTTATTAAAATTGATTTAAAACAAAAGTAGAAAACTAATAAAGTACAACAACAGCAAATTAAAACGATAAATCTTGGCTAAATACTAAAGTATCGAAAATTTAGCGTTGATTACACCGGTGTGCTGCGAAAACTCCTACAAATAATTATTTAGTTGCATATAAAGTGAAATACTTTTTGAGCAACCCAAACGAAAATGTTTAAGAATTTTCGTTCAATTTCAGTTCATTTTCAGCAGTTCACGCAAACTTCTTAATCAAATGCAATTAACGACGAAGAAACTTTGCGTTGATTTTCGATAGCCAAATATTTACTTGTGTCAAGTTCTCGAAATATTTTTTGTCGAATTTCGGCGTGAGTCATTTTGATTGATTTCAATTATGTATGATTATATACTTGTATATATGCAAGCAGTAAGTAGAAATGCTTGTACATATGTGGGTGTGTGTATGCGTGTGCGCCTTGGCCATTCCAGCCAGCGGACATTTGTTGCTCATTTAAGTTTTGCTTCTTCGGCGAGTAAAATATTTGAAATTTTAATTTCATTTTGATTAATGCACTTATCATTATTATTTGTTATTTCAGTACCAGAAGTTGTTGTTGTTGTAATTGAAATTTTGAAACTTGTATTCCTTAAAAATTATTGATGATGAATTTCTAATTTTGGCGAAGGTGCTTTCTTAAATGTGCTTGTCATGTTTAAAAATGCAAATTTCATTTGCGCAGGTTGCGAAAACTGTTAACGAGTTTTTTAGAAAATAAATTGTTAATATTCAATATGGAAAATAAGTAATTAAGGGAATTTATCGACTTCTTTTTTTGGATCTTACTTACTTACTTAATTGGCACATTAACCGCCTAAGCGATTTTGGCCGAGGTCAACAAAGCACGCCAGCTGTCCCTATCTCGTGCTAACTGGCGCCAATTGGAAATCCCAAGCATAGCAAAGTCTTTTTCCACTTGGTCTTTCCAACGCAGAGGAGGTCTTCCTTTTCCTCTGCTACCACCGGCGGTTACCGTGTCAAAAACCTTCAGGGCTGGAGCAATTTCATCCATGCGAACGACGTGACCTAGCCAGCGGAGCCGCTGGTTCTTAATCCGCTGCACTATGTCTACGTCCTTGTACAGCTCGTACAGCTCATCGTTCCATTTTATGCGGTTTTTGCCGTCGCAAAGATGCAAAGGTCCATAAATCTTTCGAAGAATTTTTATCTCGAACACTCCAAAAGCCCTCTGATCTGATGTTGTTCTCGTCCATGCTTCTGCGACATACAATAGGGCGGCCATGATGAGAGACTTATAGAGCGTGGTTTTTGTCCGTCGAGAGAAGACTTTACTGTGCAATTTCCTACTCAGTCCGAAGTAGCACTTGTTGGCAAGAGAGATTCTGCGTTGGATTTCAAGGCTGACGCTATTATTGGTGTTAAGGCTGGTTCCTAAGTAAACGAAGTCCACTACTTTTTCAAAGTTATAACTGTCAATAGTGATCGTAGATCCCAGTCGTTAATATGCCGACTGTCTATTTGCTGACAGGAGATACTTCGTCTTGGATCTACGCTATGATTTTTCAATCCTTTAAATTTTTTCCGAGAATGCCAGAAAAATATTCACTATGTGGGCCTGCGATAATAAATCAAAAGAATGCAAACAACTTTCTGAATTTCTTATACATTAGTCATATCAATCCCGGGATTCCGGCCTTTTTTAGCTCTCGAATATCCCGGGATAAGTTCTTTCAAATACTGGTATTGTAGAATTGAATAGCCAATTTATTTTTTAAGGCTTTGTTTTGTCCTTGGCATTATAAATGACCTGGAGAATATCCAATTTGAGTAGAAAATGAGGCTCACTTTGAAAGCGATGTTAATAGAACTAACGACGATGTGCCTGAAGTGGATAAGGTTGTATAAAGTTTTAACCAGCAGCTCACAATTTTACAATAAACGAAAGGCATAAAATTTATCAGGAGGCTTGGTAAAAGAAATTGATATATTTTATAATGAGGTAATAAAGGCTATGTCCTAAACTTAACTTTAACGACAATCCAATTAATAAGTGTTGAGTCGCAGCAGTGCTTCTCCACTGCAACAAATTTAGGTCCAGGTTGGAGGATAACATACTTTAGACTTTTATTTCTTTGATATTGCATTTGAATCAAAATTAGGTCTAATTCTGCTTATCTCAAAATGGAATGGGTGATGCAGTTATTTTGTATACTTCTATAAAACAACGATTACAGTTACGTATCAAAACTTCATGGAATTCGGGATCCCGTGATTTTGTTTACAGATCTCGAAAATCCCGGTATCAACAAAAAGCCCAAAATTGTTATCCCTACTATACATATGTACATATGTATGTAGTATATCGTATGCGATGAAAATGATGAAAACGAAAATGGCTGGGAAGGCAAATAAGTTGGTTTTCATAGCCGAACTCACCACAACTTAACTCACGGGTGCATCCCATACAAAAACTCATCACACCTTAATCCACCGCGCCTTAACTCCTGTTATGTCATGTTATGGTGCGCAAGTGTTATCAATTATAATGTTGTGTTATTTTATAATACATTGTGTTATGTTATAGTATGTTATGCGAATGAGACGGCTATAGTGCTGACGAGAATGGTGTACAAAGAAGGTGCTTTTCTTCGCCTTATCTGAACTCACCACACCTAAATTTACCACACTTAACCTCTCTACATCTAAACTTGTCGAAAATAAGCCAATGTTTTGTTAAGTTGCGTTATGTTACGTTGCGTTACCTAACGTTATGTTACCTTAAATTATGTTACGTTAAGTTAAGTTATGCTATATTATTATATTTCCCAATGTTACCGAATTGCCTGAAAAAAGTGAAATCATGTGTACCATATTCGTACATGAAAATGTCATTGCAACTTTCAAAAATAATCTTTAAATATTTTTTAAGTCCCTGGAATAATATTTACTATAATTTTTGATGTGTTGTTTCGTCAAACGTACTGTATTTCTTTTTCATATGAGAAAAAATTTGGTTCACACATTTTGGTAATTTAAAACTCGCAAAAATTTAGATGAGCCACAAAACGGTATATAAAAAAAAATTCTAATTTTTTTTTGTTTTAATTTTGAAATGCTTTTCTTATCTAATGACAATTTTTTTAACAGAGCACAAACAAGGTTAATCAACATGAAATAAAATATATGAAAATATAATATTATCGAAGAGTAATTTTAAATTTAATATGAACGCATTAAATTTTTTAATTCTAAAAAGTGTGTAAAAAAATTATGTGAATGTACTGTAAAGTGGAATATCGCTCTTGCTGGAAAATTAAATGATTTTCAGTAGCAAAATAGTATACTTAAAGACAACGTTAGAAACGTATTCGCTAAAAAAAAACTTTTTACCACAAAATTTCTTTCGATCCGTACCCGCAATGCTTACAGTGATTTATTCGCTAAGTTCATAAATTGAAATAATTTGTATTGGCAGCGTAAAAGCAAATGTACAACCAAGTTAAAATTAAATATTTTTTTTTTTGGTATCCATTTCAGTAAAATACTGAACATATTTGTATTACAAATACGCTAATTGCATATATTTACTTCTGTGAAGTGACAGCATAAAGGGAAATTAAGTGACAAATGCAGAGATTTCAATTTGAATATAAGATGTATGTATGTATGTACATATGTTGTGTTTATACAAACATTTTTGGATTTCGGTATTTGTATATTCCAAACAAAAACAAAACAAATAATGTTAATAAAAATCCAATAATACGCCTGGAGCAAAAAAACGAGCGTTTAAATTAGTAAACACTAGAAAAGCAATCTGAAAGCCATTGAAAGGTGGATATTGGCTCAGCATCAATGACAAACAAAACCACGAAAACATGGCATGAATAAATCGGCAAGCTGAGAAAAACAATTTCGAATATTTATACATACATACAAACAGACATACATATACATACATACATATATGTATATATATATATACATATATGGAGCAATATATCTCAATACAAATGCAAATGTAAACACGCAAAATTCGCACGAACGGAAGTTGAACAAATATATGTACATATTTATGGATGTACATAGTTCCATCACTCACACACTCACACATTGGTGACACCATCACACAGTCATACACACACACACACACACACATATAACAAAGTGACAAGAGTACCACCTACAGTTAGTACCGATGTTTAGTTATTAAGCATAGTTTTATTTCTATTTATAGTTATGTTTCATGTTGTCGCCTCTGAGGAAGCTAAGGAAATTAGCGAAACGTTGGGCAGAAAGTGAAAAGAACCAAATTTTTGTTTCTTTTGCACTCAATAACGTTAGATCAAAAAGCCTATTTGCTACTACATAAATATAAAATTGATCAGCACCAAACAATTAAAGTGACAAGAACATTGATAATACATAATGCAAATAATACAACTCTAGACACTCCAATCTTCAATTAACAACAATTGTCACAAATGTGCGAGAAAGTGTGTGTGTTTTTTGTTTTTTTTTTTCACGGACGTTGGGATAGCGCGCTATCCATCAAGAGGCCCGTATGAATCTCTGGTGAAGCCACCTCCCCGGGACTACTCACGCATTTCATCAGGGAGAGGCTAAGGCATAAATGCCTGATTTCCATGACGGCTTTTCCATAGTCCCCCATCCACGTAAGGTGAGTTGGGGTTCAGGAGCGTTCTGCTACGACTTCACCTGTGAAAGATACAAGCAAACAAAAGATTAAACATATTCAGGACTAACTTAATTGCGTTGCTAAACGACGGCGTTGTTCGCGTATTCTGAGCTCAGTCATTATTTCTTTACAGATGTTTTTTACTGTATTCCAAACTGCTTTATCATTAATCATATAGGATATCAGATTTTCTGGCCTTGGATCTACCTTCATGACGATTCTTAAATTCTCCCGCTCAAATGAAAACGAAGGACAAGAAAACAGTATGTGTTCTACGTTCTCCGCCACAGTCTCACACGAGGCACAAACCATTGTATTATCATGACCATATTTACATAAGTATTCTCTGAAACAGCCGTGCCCACTTAGCACCTGGGTCATATAAAAGTCTATTTCGCCATGCGATCTGCCTAGCCAAGCCTCGATACTCGGGATGAGTCGGAAAGTCCAGCGTCCCTTTGTCGACGTGGCCCATTGTTGTTGCCATTCGGTTAGGCTTTTATGGCGTTCGGCCGCTGTCTCTTGTACTGAGAGGGCTGTGCCTTTATCTCGGGCCGTCTGATAGGTTCGCTGGATTTCGTTAGCCAGCAGGTCGGCAGGCATTATGCCAGCAATTACACAGGCCGCCTCATATGAAACAGTGCGGAAAGCGCTACAAACGCGTAGTGCACTAAGTCGAAATATAGAGTTCACATTTTTTGCATATGACGTATGCTGAAGCGCGTGGCCCCATACAGGGGCCGCGTACATAACCACTGATTGTGTGACCTTAGTTAGCAACTTCCTGCGATTTTGACTAGGTCCACCTATATTTGCCATTAATCTAGCTGGAGAACTATGTGTGAGTGTGTGTCATTGTTTGTGTGTGTGTGTGTCGCCAACGTAAACAGTCAAATAATAATTTGTTGTCGTCATTGCTGTTTTTGCCATCGACAACGACATCGTCGTTTTTTAACGTCATAGATATTCAAGTCAACAACAACATATTTCAAGCGTTTTACAAACCTGACATACAGGCTAACTAAATATTCACGGCTTGCGTTTTTGAAATGCACGCACGCAAGTTTTTTAACCACGTCAATTCGAAATTGATTTTCGTGCGTTTACTTTACATAGTTGCATGGCTGTCAAATTCAAAGGCGGAAGTTTTCAACGTTGATACATTTTATTTATTTGGTTTAAAGATTTGCTTTACCTTATGTTACATATTAATTTTTATTTAAACAGAGCTTCAACACAAGAACTTATTTATAATTTAGGCAATTGATTTGTTTTTTCCTTCATATTATTGAAGCAATAATAATCATAAAATTTATTATCCCAAGTTTAAAACAATGTACAAATTTACAAAAAGTTTCCATTCAAAGCTTTTTGATAATTTTTTTGCTAATCCAAACAAAAACAAATCACTATTCGTTATATTGCAGACAATGCGCATTATCGAAATGTAACCCAAAAGAAAATTGGAAGTTGAGTTAGTATTTGGCGCAAGCCGTTTAATTTCGAATTCTCGCAGACAAGGTTGTAAAAGCATGAGAAACTTTTGACAAAAAATTGGTGGAGTGCGTTTATACTAGGTGTGGATGAGTGTGTGTGTCTGTGTGTATGCGGTCTTGTATATGCCCTGCAAAAAATTGTGAATAATCTGGATAAGGATGAGTTAGGAAAAAGTCGCACAACAACAACTGAACTGAACTGTTCCACTTTGCTCGAGCATTTCCTATAAAGAATAGTTATAAATGAGAACAAGTCTATTTATGAAAACAATAATGAAAATTATTGCTTCGAGTGAGAATCGAATTAGCTGCTCGAGGGTTGCTAAGCGAACGCTCTCCTTACATGCTCTAAACTTCGTTGCCTAAATTCGTGCATACACTCGTATCAATGCATCGTTTATTATGCCCGAAAGAGACGCATAAAAGGACTAAACTACAATAATACCCGTTTGAGACTAGTTACGACTAACTAATGCCCAGTTGTACCCGATAGAGACTAATCATGGAATAATATCTTTAGATATTAGTCACACAATTTTTTGCAGGGTGTTGTCTATTTTTGCTGCCTCATGCGTGTGTTTTTTGTCTGGTTTTTGTTTTTTGCTCGATACTCGTATTTTCACAGTTCCATTTTTTTGTGGTATTCTTTTCAGCAAATGAAAATTGATTCAAAGTCAAATTGTGACCGCAGCGGTGGCAGATTTGATAGATATTTGGTGACTGCAAGCGGCATAGCAATTTATTATACGCACGCACGCCTGAAAGTATGTTTTGTGCAATTGAACTAATGGTGGCGCACAATGGTGTGTGTAAATGCAAAAATCATATCAATTATTTTACACGCTCTCGAATGGAAAGTTTGTAGCTGGAAGCGAAAATATTTTTTTTCTCAGTTTTGTAATTTTTAGTTTCCATTTTACTTGTTTTATGTTAATTATATTTTATTTTATTCAGTTTTTTTAATAAAATTGTGGCAGTATTTTTACAAAAATTACCTAAGCCTGTAATATATTTATTAATTTGGATAACAATTTTTAATAATAATAATCCTTAATTTTAAAAAAATTCGTAGGCAATCAAGTTCATTAAATGTAATTACTTTGAACAAGTTAAATAAATAACCGAAAAATATAATATCATCCGGAATCGGAATATTTTTGACAAGCAAGCGGCTATTAAAGGCGACAAATGTTACCAGATAATCTCAAAACTGGCGACTGAATATCTTGACAAACTGAACGGCGTACTTTAAAGACATTGCATCTTAATGAAAAAGAAAAATGTAAAAAAAAGCATGTTCTGCTTCGATAAGCAAGAAGATGGAAATCTATAGAAATTTATAAAGAGACACTCTACCAGATTTTTGGCAACTAGAAACGATTGAGAGAATGCAAAGAATTTCTCTACGAAATATCTGAAACTAATTACCAGAATAACCGCTGTGGTCAAGTGTGTAGTTGATATTTTAACAGGTAGTAGGCCGTCGTATGCTCCTTTATTATGCCTCAAGAACTCCATTTATGTATTCCCGTGGCAGAGTTTATGATAAAGAGTTCAGGAGCTACTTCCTAGCGCATAACGTTTTCCCTGTGAAATAAACAGGAATACATTTACGCTAAAATTTACTTTCTCTCACTGCTGCCTTTTTCTATGCGGTGTCATTGTTCCCTTACCTTAAACTCAGTAATATTTCTCTGTAATGCACTCTAGCGAGGGATCTCACACTGTTCTCACTCCCAGCTATTTCATTAGCCAAGCTCTACTTCTGCAAATTCTAAAACCAGAGGAGCAATTTATATCGCCCAAAAATCGTTGTGAGCGAATAAAAGTTTTCAATGTCTAGTTCAACCGCAGATGGCTCTACTTAGAAAACTCGCTTTTTAAATTCATTGCAAGTCTCTACAGAATTGTCTGTAGGTTAGGTTTTTGTTCTAATCACCCTTATTGTGAGTTTCGTTTTCGCCCGAAATTGTTTACTTTTCACTGTTCGCTTATTCTAAATTTCGGGCGGTAATTTTCCAATTTCGATCATTGTTTTCCCTTATCGGCAATACTTATTTCTGGTGGGAATAGTTGGTGGATTAGTTGAATTTGCTCACTTTTTTTTGAGTGGCGAACAATTACGTGGATTCAAAATGTAAGTAATTGCTTTTTTTAATTTTTTCACATAAGATCGCCTATTCCATGAACAAAACAGTAAACAAAGTTCAAAGAGGGATAATATTAGGTAGAATGCAGGAAAAGCCGGATATTGCTAGAGGATTCGTCAAAGAAAACAAGGAAAATGTAGCTGAGTTATGAATATGGTTAGGGGGCAAACAATTTACATTTAAATGTACGCTTAAATAAAAATTTGTTATGCAAATTAGACTTGGATTGGCCAAAAGCGTTATGTCTTCCAGCATAATCTGACTAAGAGACGATTGCTCGTGCTGGAGTGGTTAGAGGTTAGCGCAGATCTAACAAATACTTGAACGATTCTTTACTGACTGTAATTTTTTAAAGATCTGGAAAATTTATGAATTTTGTCAAATTAGTATTGAGTTTGAATTATTTGATAATTTTACATTTCAAGTATTCACATTTTATAGTTGTAATTTTCATGTTCCAATTTTCGAAGCGAAATTTATTCCGGGTGAAACTCACAGTAGGCGGATTCAATCCGGGCGAATGAAAAAATTTCGGGTGAATTTTTTTTCGGGCGAAACTCACGATAAGGGTGAATAATTTCATAAAAAAAAAAATCAACTATGTGTATGTATATGTTTAAATAAAGAGAAAGAAATCCGCAAACATATTCCTGAAGAACTCTCACAAACATACAAAATCACACACACTACAACATACACATAATTATATCAACATGCTTGAAGATAATTAGAAGCAGCAGCTTTGACTTTTTTGTTGCAGTTGAATTGCTCAAGACGAGTTATCACTTCAGTCGAACTCTGAACTGACACAAAGTTTTCACATCTTGTACCTTCACCTTAGTAACAACAAAAAAAGATTTACATTCGGTAAGTTTTCTTAAAAATAATCTCAATTTTAGTTCGCAAAAGCTGCAAAAGTTCATTAACTTATTGTCTTAATTAATTACAAAGAAATCTGTGCACATTGTTATAACTTACATGTGCACATTAACATATCTACAAGTATAAGCTGAAAAAGCAGGTTTCATTTGAAATACCTGCAATTAAATAAAAAAAAAAAATGTGCGCACCTGACATTAATAACTTGTTGAAAGGCTGTTCTCATACCAACATAAGTAAAAAAAAAACATACTCTTACGTCAAAAGCTGTCACACGCTTGTGTCTTGAACTGAAATTAATTAGAGAATTCAGGGTGCGGAAAATGTGGAAAGCTTCTTTTAATTTGTTGCGCAGTTTATTAAAATAAAATATATCCTTCCAGCTCTCATACGTTGCTGCTCTGCACGTATTTTTACTGAGTTCTTACATTTTAACAAACATTTCGCGGTGCGGTTCGTTGCCTAAAAATGTGCTTCACTCTCTCTTGACTTCTTAAAAAGTTGTTTTTACACATTTCCACGATACTTTAAATGTAGAAAAAATATTACTACGAATTTCAAGTGTATTATTTACTAATTATCTACACATAAAAGTCGAAAATAACTGTGGCCAATAGTTTTGGAGTCGGTGTACACGAATAGTTGTATATTTTTAGATGTCAATTTAGCAATAATAAATATCGAATGAAGCATTGGTTCTAAAATAACTGAACTACTGTGTTCCAGGCACTATTGTTTTCTTAATGTGAATTGCTTTAGTCTTAAAACTTGAAATGACAGAGAGTAAGTAAATTTTGCTGAAGTAGCAAGTAAGTAATTATTTCTAAGAATTTCCAAAACATATAAGTTGCAAAATTTTCAATCAAGTAGTACTCAAAATGCCGAACAATGCCAATTTGTATGGGCATTTGAAAGCTTTCGCTTGGAAATTTGAACGTCGTTAAGTATTATCTAATTTTAATTAGTAGCAAAAATATCAATTCCTACACATTTGTGTTCGACATGCAATCTGATTATTATCCTTACATACTCGTATGTCTCAATACTCGCAGTTAGTGTCTCTTCAGTTTGTCAACCACACAATGCGAATTAATAATTTGAAAGCTTTTTGAAGGCAATTAATTTATTTAGAATTTGAAAAGAATTTGAGTATTAATCATTGTGAAAAATATACTAATTTAACATCCTTATTTGTATATTATACGTTTGATTTTCCTTCTTAAATAAACAAATAAATATGAAAAGGAGAAATTGAAAACGTATCATGGCGTCGCTGCTATTGACGAGAGTACGAAAATAAATTTTCGAATTTAGGTTTTCCATCACAAAGTGTTTTTCTTTCCTTAGTTTTTTTTTCACATTGCCATCACTTTTATAAATTCAATTTATATAAATTATATATTTTTTTTTATGAGTAAGAAAATAAAAAAGCAAAATATAAATCTTATTTTCTGCTAACTTTCTAAACATTTTTCGACGGGTTGAAAAATTTGTAATCTTATAATTCAATCAATTAAATATATTAAATTTGACAATGTGGGTATTGCACAAAGATATCAAGTTTGAAAATTCAAAGTAAAAATATCGAAGATTTCTACTCTTACAATAGCCAGATATTGCAAGATTAAATAAAAAAAAATTTAAGTAATTCAACAAAATATTCAGCAAAATATGAATATATTAAATAAAAGCTGATCTAAAAATCCTTGTAAAACTAAGCTTATACAATTTTTTGTACTTTTTCTTGTTTGTCTTTGCCATTTAAATAAAAAAAAGGCCAGCACAAGGAATACTTTCCAGTTTTAAGTAAAAGCTAGAATGTATTTAAAAAGTTCTTACAGCTACAACGATAAGGAAGCAAATCGAAAAAGAGTTTGTTTTTCAAAATTAAAATATAAATAAGAATAGCTTGGCTGCAATGTCGAAAGAACAAGAAAATGTGACTTCAAGTTTGCTATAATTAGGATATATTTTAAAAATTGAGACGAAGAAAATGTCCGATTTTCTTTATTTTTATCAGTTGAATCAGAATTTTCTGAATTTAATTTGTTTATTTTTTAAGGAGAAGGAAAAGTTTTTTTTCATAAATAAATAATTTTTGGAGAACAAAAAAAAACGTAACTTAAAGTCCAGTAACTATGAATATGAAGAAATAAATTTTTTGTATTACTAATTTATAATTTTTTCTTTAACTCAAGGAAAGTCTCATATTGAATTGGTGGTACCGTTGGAATTGAAAATTGTCTATATGTTGATATTTAACTTCATTCTATATTTCAAAAAATCCTTTTTAATAATGTTCTGGTGCAAGTATTTTAATTGAGTTTGCAAATTATTGCTTTGCTTAGAAGTAGAAAAAACAAAATGGTTGCCACCTTTAACTTATTTGAGTTTGATAAAATAAATTAAAAAATAAAAAAAGGGTGTCGAAAAAACTTTCTATGGAAGTTGCTACCGGCCTAAAAAATTCAATTCACTTAAATTTATATCATAAATGAAATATTCGTAGCACAATATTGGTAGCTAACGAAATGCATTTGCAAATTCTAAGTTTACATTTTTTTCCACAAATAAAAAACTAAAATTTCAATAGTTTTTATGCCACAAATGAAAGTTGATTATTTCCAATGAATGTAATAAAAAGTCGAAACTTTAAAAAGTTGTAAATTTGTATTTAAAAAAAATCGTATACTTTATTCTTTTATATTTTTTTTTTAGATTTTTTCTTTGTTTACTTTTGCAAGTAATCTGCATAATTTGTTTAACGAATTTTTACATGTCACAAAAATTAATAAACTTTGTAAAATATGGGTTCCATGACTCGGATGTATGGCAAATATGTGCACGTCTATGCAAATTCAAATTTATAATCCCATAAACATGAACACCTACATTGTATGTGTGTATATATAAAAAAATATTTACATGTTCTTTCATTCCCATGACAATTTCAATGCCTTTAATGCGTTCAAAAGTATTTTTCAATTTGGCGTAAAAAGATATTTAAATAATTTTGTACGCATACAAATGTGAAATTGAGGACAAAATACAAATGTTTTGACAAATTTGACATATTTAAGAACTCACTAAAAAAAAAACTCACATATGTATGTAAGTACATACGACATAAATATTTACATTTCTTGTAACTGAAATATTTTTCAAAAGTACTGAATTTAGTATTTCTTTTCTTTTTTTTCACTTCAAAGAAGTTGAATGAAATTGCGCTTGAAAATGTACATGAAAATGTATTTGCCCTTATTTTTTTATACATCTTTACATACCATACATACAAATATATTCATGCATTTATGTATGTATGTCTGCTTGTTGTATATAAATATGTACATATGTATATACACATACCTTCCCTCATTTGTTGATTTGCATTACGCAGAACTTGTCAAAGCTCATTTGCTTTGAATTCGCTCATTGGTTAGTTAAATAAACACAAATACACACACATACATACTAGTATATGTAACATGCGACTAGCAAGTGCCAAAGCAAAGCATTCGAAAGTACAGCAATCAAACTGCAAACAACGAAAACTAAATTTTAAAATGTTTCATATTTCATTTTGTATTACTTTATTATGTAGATATTTGTACTTTCATTGCACACACACAGACACACATACGAAAATTTCTCCGAATTCGTCATACACATGTCACACAGTTTGTTTACGCAGTCACTTAACCATTTGACGAGAAAGCACAACTGTCAGCGCTACAGGTTATTTGAGTTTGGTTTAAAGTAAATACAACATTTCCGACACCTGCCGGGATGTTTATTTGTATGTTTGTAAAATAACTAAAATGTATACTTACGTATTTACTGAACTTTTACAGGGTCTCTTCAAGTTGTGTACTTTTTTCGTTGAGTGTGAAAGGGAAAGAGAATTGGAGACCGACGACTTTGCGAGTTGTTGTCCTGTTTAATTGAAAACAAAAGTTGTCAGTAGAAAAATAGCACTTCGAAATGATTTTGGTAAATTTAATTGGCAAAAAAATACCGATATATCCCCATTAAAGATATAGCATTAAAGGTTTCCCTAAGAAGTTGAGAAAAACTTAAAAGTAAAATAGAAATAGTATTTAGAAAGCTGCTACATTTCCGCTAATACTTTTTTTTTAATTCCCGAAATAAAACTGTTTGGCAGACTCGAATACAACGTTTTGATTAGTTGAAATCACTTGAAAGCATGAAGCATGAGCATGAAAAGGTGTAATAATTTATGGCCGACGTTTGTAATTTCCATTAGAGAAATATGTAGATATACTGAATTTTAGAACGATTTTCCGTCATCCCTTGTCAAGCTTGATTTTAGGACAAAAAACCAAACACTTGACAAGGGATGACGGAAAATCGTGCCAAAATTCATTAGATTCCTGCCCTGTCGGAAACTTAATCAAAAACAGAAAATGAAATAGATATATTTATCAAGAAGTATATTCAAATTATTGGGATGATGAGCTGAGTCGGTCGTCAACTTTATTATTGAGTAATTTCAAGTGTAAATTTGCCTCTCGTGTTTTCTTTTGCAAATCAAATGCATTTTCAAACAATTTTTATTAAGAACAAAAAGCATTGTAAGCTTCACCAGTTTGTCAGGGTGTGACCTTAACCCGAACTAATACTGTTATCATCATGTACTTGTTCCCTCCTGCTACCGCCGCCAAATATTATTCCTCCAATAAGCAGTTTGAGCTCTTAGCTCTAAGTCCATTACAGCTATAAGTGCGTTGATACAGTCCGTAGAAGTTGCAACAACTTTGCATCACCCTTCGTTAGACTAAATAGTCCCCGCTTGTTTCCACCCACCTTAGTAACATACGCTTACCTATGTTAGAACTCTGTATTGAATAATATTTACACACCCTGTATAGAATTACATATGCACAACATTCGTAAATGAAAAATCATGAGCTGTTGTTACAACTGCTATTGAGTTCGTAATTTGTAACAATTTGGCAAAAACGCTAGTACTCTTTTTTTTTTGGAGTGGGGAAAAAATAATGATTTATGCAAATATTTTGGTTGCAAATGAAGATAAATTTATATTTTTCTAAACGCACTTCTATACAAAACATACATTTATTTACACATAAGTACATAAATACATACAATAAATATACTGCAGTGTGCTCACATTTGTTGATCTGCTCCATATGCCATTGATGGCGCTGGCGATTTTTGATTAAGTACTTACTGTGAAAGTTTTTACAATTTCGCAATAATAAAAGTCAAATTTGAAAAGGCAAATTAACTTTTTGGATATTTTCGGTGTTTGGTTGGGTTTTATTAAATTTTATTTAATTAAACTACTTATTAAAAATAACAATCAGCAATTTATTTATAAATAGATGTGTATACAATATTTTTTAAATATTTTAAACATCATGAAAGCGCTTTTTAAAAGGGATCGTGAGAAAAAAAAAACACATAAATTGCACGTGATAACTGTTCAAGTTGTCTTAGTAATTTTTAATTATAAAATGATCAATCAAGGAAATTTAGTAAAACAAGAGAAGTAAAATGTAAAATCTGGTAAATTATTTACATTTTTCATAAAAACATCTTTGAAGTTAAACTGAAAATGAAAGTTCCAAGATGTTTGCGTTAAGCGTTTAATGATAGGAAGGATAGCGCGCTTGTTTACAAGCTCAGGCAATAGTTATATTTTATGTTGTGTTATGTTATGCTATGTTATCTGATGTGATGCGATATGATATGTTGATGGAGTCTGATGTCATATTGTTATGTGAGATGCGATGTGATTTGTTGTTATATAATGAGATTTGATATGTTATGTTGATGTGATGCGATGACGTGACGTGATATGATGCGACGATGTGCACTGATTTTATGATGTGATGTGATAATTTGATGTGATGTTCTTATCTGATGATGTGATGTAGTGATCTGATGTGATGTGATGTGATTTGTTGTTATATGTTGTGTTTTGACATGATATCATATGATTTGATGAACTTATGACATAATGTGATATTTTATGATATGATGATGTGATGTGCTGATTTGATGTGATGATGTGATAATGTGAAATAATGTGAAATTTTTTGATATGATGATGTGATGTGCTGATTTGATGTGATGATGTGATATTATGATGTATTATATAATATGATGTGATGATGTCATGTAATGTGACGATATATCTAATGTTAAAAGATGATGTCACTTGCTTTAATGTGATGTAATGTGATGCCGTGATCAAATCAACAGTGGCAACGTTTACGATTTGCATATTGCATAACGTGTTGTCCTTTCTTGTACATCTTAACCGCGATGTAGCGATATGATTTAAAAATGGCACCGCTGTTTGCGTGACGTCATCTCAGATTGATAACATAGCAATAACCAATCAAATAATCTAAATATTCATATAAAATAATTCATAGTTAATATTTTTCTGCGCATAAAATAAAAGAAAATTATCCTTTCACTGGCTCCTTCAGAATTTCCGAAGCAAATAACAATAACAAATGAATAAATAGCAAAAGCGACAAATTTTAGTCAATTCAACCAAAATTGACAGGCAAAAATATACTCCCATATATTTTAAGTGCGAAAAACCATTCCAAACAAACAGAATTACTATTTAGAAAGAGAAAAATATTAAGAAAAATTTGTAAACTTTCATAAATATCTAACACCTCTTATGCATTTTTTTCCAAAATGGTCGCCAACAACCATAAATAGACATACACATTTTGGCTATTTATAAATATTCTCTTGTGTTTATACGACCAATAAAGCTGCTGCCAAAAGTGGCTTAAGATGTCTCATATACATTCATACATACATATACATATGTACACCCATATACATAAATACATATGTACAGAGTATGTAAGCCATAACCTTTATGGCTAAATGAGCGTATACGTATTTTTTATAGCATTGCTTGAAAAGAACACATTCTCTATCAAACATCATAATGAACCTGTTGAGTTAGAAACTTAAGGAAACGAAAAAGAATTTAGGCACACGCACGCTTAAATATTTGTACGATGTTAAGTCTGTAATAGCTTTATAAAGAATATTTCTCCAAGGGTTTTAAGATTTTCTCTTTTTACAATTGCAACCAAACAGCAAATTTAACAACTCTAAGTGTACACAAGCTCCATACATTTTTGAAAGAGATTTTTATGTATTTAGTTTACAATTGCTAAATAAAGTCTTTGTTGTTTGATAATGTCACTGAAAAGGAGCTGCAATCCTTTGAAAGTGCTTACACAATTTTTGTTTTACAATAATATGGAGGCAATTGAGCAATAAAACTTAAGCTCGATGTGGTGATTATGTGAAATCACTGTAAGCTTACATATGAACGAGTATATGTCCATGTAAGTGCTATAATAAATATGAAAAAGCAATAAAATTTGTATACCAAGAGACATACTCGTGTTATCTTGTTTCATTTAACCGACATCGTTATTTGTGAAATGTTAAAGGTAAATAAAGAGTTTTTTAAGTGATCTAAATATGTACATTGGAAGAACTTGCTTTGTTCCAAAAATATCTTTTTACTCTTCGGAGTAAAGAAACTTACACATAGATACAAGAAAGTTTAATAAGAATAATAAGGATGTCCCCAAAATAGAATTCCCCATAAATATTGTTTTTATTTCTCTCAACAATATAATCACAACCCCCGAGTTTTATCAGACAAATGTTATAAAATGGAAATCATTTTTCCTATGGCCTGGGCAAGTTTTAATGCGTCGAGCTAAATGAATGCTTTACAATAAGTTTTCGGCTTGAAATGCATCCATTTTATATTAATACATATGCAGAAAAACAAAAATACATTTGTTTGATTATTGTTCTTTTAAATATTTTTCATTCTATGTTTCAAGTACCAACTGTTCTAGGCAAAATTTTAAATTATATTAATAAAAAAAAACATGAAATGATTTTTAGTATTTCATTTTAAGAATCTCGAACATGCAAAATGTATGGCGCAAGGTTGGCGAAAAAAGTTGAATATTTAAAAATTTTTTTTTTGATATTTTTATTCCACATGCAAAATTAAACGACATAATCGAAAAAATGTTTAAAAATGTTTTTAAATTATTTCTGAAAACTCGTTGTAATGGTTTTTTGTAAGACAAGACATTATACTATGTTCGGACTGCGCCGTTAACTCGAGGTTATGAGCAATTTCGGAGTTTAACGTCAAACACTTCTCATAAACTCGGAGTTTACCATACACAAGTTGTTTGTCTAACTCGCACCACTTTTATTTGGTGTTTATGGACGTGCAACCCTTATTTGCTCCAATATTAGGCATCACTGTCGACTAATTTTGGCATCATTTTTCAAAAGATTTGATAGGTCATCGACTTTTGGAATTTCCCGTCCATAAACTTTAAATTCATCATTGCTGCTTTTAACTGGCATCTTATAATAAACTACTAAGTAATCTGTTTAAGCAATATTTTTTCCGTAAAAAAACCATCACCTAAAATAAGCAAAGGTTTGATAAATACTATAAGGATCTTGCACTAACAATTTCAATAGTTAAAAATTTAATTACTGAGTTCCGTTGTTGTCGAGGCATCACAAGTGGCGCCCAACGTTCAGGTCGCCCAAAAGTGGTTACACCAGAAATCGTCGTTAGAATCCATGGAATTATATTGGAAGACCAGAGCACGAAAATGTGTGAGGTAGCTGCGGTTGTAGGCAACCAACTGAGCCGGAACATCACATTTAACATTTAACGAATATTTGTATATAAAAAAGGTATCCGCGCGATGGGTGCCGCGATTGCTCACACTCGACGATAAGCGTAACCGGTTGATCTCTTCAAAACCATGGCAAAAATCCATATATTGGACAACGAATTGCTACACCATCCAGCATATTCTCCAGATTTAGCCCAATGCGGCTGTTTCCTATTTCTAAACTTGCAGATATGGCTGAGTGGTAAAAGGTTTGGGTGAAATGAAGAGAATATCACGAAAACAAGCGCTTATTTTAAAAGCCTTGACAAAAGCTATAATTTGGAAGGAAAAAAAAAATTGTTTATAGAGTTGAAAGGAGAATATGTTGAGAAATTGAACGCTTTTTTGCCGATAAAATATGTTTTATTCAAAACACAATGATTTATCAAACCGCCTTCGTTAATTATTTGTAAACAAAATGAATCAAATTTCACAAACAAAAATTTCAAATATTGATGCAAAAACACCGTCACCACAAATCGCCGTACAATTATGCCATGGAGTTGCCTTCGCATTCACCATTGCTCAGTGGTCCATGCCATGGCAAGCATTATCCAATTATATGCACTTTTTTTTTTAAATATTTGTAAATAAGTACAATATCTTTTTTATAAACAAAACAAAATTTGTAAATATTTGAAAGTAAATAAAGAAATGTCAATTAAACTCAAAGTTTCTTAAACACCTCAATGAGAACGCTTGACATTTGTTCATAAACTCAAAACCACAAACTCGAGTTTACTGCGCAGTCCGAACATTGTATTATATTTTAAATGACAAATAAGAATTAAAAATATATAAAAATAAATTGTCATATTTGCTAAACACAAGCTGGTTCAATTTTATTTTATTTAAGGCTGTCACTATCATTATTATTATCATTATCATTATCATTATCGTTATCATTAACATTATCATTATCATTATCATTATTATTATAATTGCATTACCATTTTTACTTTCATCAATAGTGTAAGCATTAACATAATCATTACCATTATAATTACAATTGTCGAAATGCGGCTTTTCAAATTTATTGAAAGAGAACTGCCTTTATATTTCGACATTGGTTCACTGACCAAATCCTACATATAAAAATAATTAGTTAACTTCCCTTCGTACCGCAATAAACCTCAAAAAATACTCACCAAAGTAAGAAAAGTTCTTTAAGTCAGGGATTTTTTTGCTGGCTCGAGGTCAAGTTTTTATAGTAATAAAACAAGAAATTTTATACCTTTTGTCGATATATTTCGATTGCACTCCGACAATCTTCTTCAGTATACAACTCCACATCAAAAGGAGCGGACGTGTTAAATAATTTTTGCCCTTATTTAAAATGAAAAAAAAAACTTTTAAATTACTACAACGCTTAAATTTTTTGCTTGCTACCTAAAATATCTTACTTTTTAAAAAAATTGGCTGAACTTCTGTTCAAGCTTCCAAATTAAAATTTAAAACGCTCTAGAAATTACCCTCTCCAAAACTTTAAAACTTTCATCATTTATTTGATTGCTTCTTTATAAAGTACTTATGCGCTCTCCTTAACAAATGCCTAAAAGTAAATTCATCATTTCCTTAAGCTACTTAATGCCTAATGAAGTGTAAACAAAATCACAACAGCACTTTGTGGGCGCATTTTGTCACGATTATTGCTGGTTTTACTTCACTTTGCCAATTCGCCTTCACCGGCCTTAAACGCTCCCATCTGTTTCATACCAATTTAGATACGAAGCCAATATTGGTTGTACTTTAAAACGTGCCAGACCAATTGTTTTTACACGCACACACCAAAATAAAAATATTTTCACTCATGCACACATTCAAAGAAATTACACAAACAAGTATGAAATATATCTAAATATAATCAAACACTCAATGTGATGTAAAAGTGAATAAAATTATATGCCAATGTGGTTGTGGCGTCGACGACGTGCATTTGACACCTTCGATTATCAGCGATAATAAATTGCAGCCAATTGCCATGCCAAGATTGCCGACGACAAACGATTGCTTCCGGTCTATTAGACGCGTTACTCAAGCGGGCCAGACAGGCAGACAGGCAGACAGACAGTCAAGCAAATAAGCGGTTAGGCAGACAGGCAGAGGGAGAATGTGAACAAAAAAAATTATTGAAATAAAAATAAAGTAAAAAAATGTTATGAAAAGAAAGTGGCAGCCAGACAGTCTGGCTCCAGCGGCGATTGGTTGCAACCAAAATTAGCGGAAAGTCTTCAATGGGCGGCGGTGGCGCGCGTGTGCCAGTAGACTGTGCCAATATCTCATTGCTCACAACAGCCGACTGTGGCAGTGAGTGCACACATGAAAATGAATTTGTGCGCCTCTAAACCCCTTTCAATGCCCTAACGCCAACAAGTATGCAACAGGCGCTCATGTGAAGCGAAACGGGCGTGCTGCCAAACTTTAGAACATTTACTTTTTTATTGCTTTCGAACTTAAGTAAGCAGAATTATGCTTCGCACAAGCTCTTCTTTTTACTTTTTACATCCTACGCCCTCCTTGGAATTTAAAATTATTTCGTCTCACCTAAAATTCTTAGTCTGCTTAGCGCGCCGCTTGTGGCTCACGTGCTTATTCACTTCCGCAACTTGTTAGCTTGTTGATTCGAACACACACTCATTTCTTTTTTTATGTGTGTACAGCACTCTCGACTGCTTGGCAATTCGCCAAATATCACAATTTAGCCAACTAGTGTATGCTTTAAGTTTACGATTTGCTTGATTTTTTGTTTGGTCATTGCTTTTGACAGGCTTGTACGAGTATGTGTGTGTGGATATGTATTTCTTCCTCACTTTTTATGACAATAGAATAACATTTGAATAATTTTTCTTTATTTTATTGCTGTGATTTGTGGGTTATTAGCGTCGCTTCAAACGGCTTAGGCGCTCGTAAGTTAAACACAAGAATGTACTGTAAATTATAATTTGGTTGTGTTTCAGGTTGTGAGTGGTATATGGAACTTTCTAAATGAAATTCAATTTTTTATAAAAGAAAACCTTTGATATAAAATACTTAAGTTGTATTCGTCCTAATATATTTGACTGAATATAACATAATTACGATTGTTCCATTGATGTTTGTTTTTATTTTTTTACTTTTTTTATTCTGGTTTGACAATTTATTCTGCAAATTCCTTACTACTTCTGCTCATAAATACTGTCGCAATTAAAAGAAAACTATATTTTAACGTGCTTAAAATAAAATTTAAAATAAAGTTAATAAAGTTCATTCCTTGGAAAAATATATAAACTCAATTTTCTAACCTAATGCAAAAACTATAAACACTCAAGAAACTTGCACTTCAAATTAATTTCTTAAAATTTTTTAATTTTTTTTGACTAAATAGTTAAATAGCTCATTAAATATAAGTTTAAAAAATGTATATTTGAAATGGTTGAAAATAACTGTGGAGTTTTGGCAACTTTTTTTCGAATTAATAATAATAATAATTTTGGCGCTTATACTTAATAGCTCAGTGTTTGGCCGAGCTTCTTCTAGATACCATTTGTGGTGTGCGTTTTTATGTTGAACAAAAATTATATGCATATCAGAGTTTAAAAGAAGTCATCAAAATGTTTGTCAGAATTATAAAAGGCAAAATAAAAAGTAATAATTATGAGTGAGAAAATTTTTTAAAGTCATCGATGTGTATTTTTTTTTTGATATTTGCCTTCTTATTTTTTTTTAAATGTCTTCAAGGACGGATCTAATTCTGGACTTTTTTGGCATCATTTCGGGACTATCTCAATACCATTTTGGGACTGGTTCGGAATTAGGTCTGAACTTTTTGTTGTTTTTTGACATAAAACTGTGACTGTGATAAATTTTAAATTCGAAATATTAGAAAGAACTTAAAATTAAAAAAACATACATATATAAAATTGTGTAATGACAATAATAGTTTCAACTGTACAAAGTTAACTGAATAGTATCAACCGAAATTATTTCCAACTGCTTCCTTTCTGCTCCCGAATCAGTCCCGAAATGATGTGAAAATTATCCCGAACTAGTCCCGAATTGGTCTCGTACCGGTCACGAAAATACTCGAAACGATGTGAAAAAAGTCCCGAATCAGTCTCGAAATCATCCCGAATTAGTCCCGAAATACTTTTGAATACGTCCTGTGATTCACGACTTACAATTTCTGTTTGCATTCATAGTTATGAGAAGGCGTTTATAATAAAACACTTAAAATGATTTATATTTCAATTGTATTTTCGCAAAAACTCTTGTCTTCCGGTCCCAATACATTTTTCATATATGTATGTATGTATATGATTCCAGCTCCAGTTGGAGAGTAAAAATTTTGCAAAATTTTTTAAATTCCAAGTAGCGAAGCAAACCACAGACATAATCTTAATAATAATTCAGTTACAGCGCCACCTGTGGAATCATTTCTTATTATGTTTGTAAAATTATAATTTTTCATTGTTCATTACCAGTGTACATATATTGTTCAAATCATTAATCTTGGCACAACTGCCATTATAATTTGTGAAATTTAATCTTTATAGTTTTGCAGGTGATTCAAAAATGGACTATTTGACTCATATAATATCACAATAAATTACTTACCTTAATTAAAAGATAAATCGAACTTAAAATATAATTTTTATAATAAGTAACAATTATGCCATTTTTTCCGTCTTATTTGTATAGAATTACACTGAATGAGTGTCAAGAAGATTCGCTTCAAAAATTAAAGTTAAAAAAATTTGGAACAGTATACATATATTAAGATAAAGTTGGAATAATTAATTTTTTTTTTATAATTCACAACAGCACTTGAGCCCCACATTATTCAAACAGAGTCGCACAGATTGAGCCTTCACGCTTTTCGGACTAGCAGCTCCACACAAAATGTTTACTATTTCTTTGAAGTTATTTTAATTTCACAGTAAATACGTGGAAATATTTTTACCTTTGAATACTTATAAAAATCATTGAAGCCGTTTTACAATTTCATGGATTTCATTTAAGTACTTTAGAATCAATTTAAGAATTGAATGCAAGCAAAAGTCAATTTTGTATGCGAAACTTATTTTAGTTAAGATGAACAATTATGTTTATAAATATTTACAAAAAAATAAATTACTTTGCGATTTGTATACTAAATTACTTGAAATATGTATGTATGAGTGATCAAATATGTCAGCTGTTACTACTAATATTCAAATGAGTTACATGCCATATGACCCCTGAGGAAGCCAAAAAATATACCGATAATTGGCGTCTTTCTCGTCTCTCGGGCCTTTATTTTAAATTGACAAGTCATAAAAACATATATAAATTCTATAAAAAGCGAAGAAATAAAAAAAAATTGTTTACTTAAAACAAAAGCGCTTTTATTAAAAAAAAAAGCAGACAACAACAACAACAAATAAATAAAAATATATTTAAAAAAAAAATGTTTGTTTATTTTTCTGTTGGCCTAGTAAATGTTAATTTTACAATTTTTATTCAGCTCTGCTACTCCGAGCTCCCGGGTTCAAAGCCTGGGAGAACTGGTTATGAAAAATAAATTTAATTAATTTAATAAAAAGAAGTCTGATGAAGAAATGTGGTGACTTCCGAAATAGTACTATAATTTCTAACATTAAAAAACTGTTGTTGTTTTTTCATAAAAAAAGTCTTCCATAAACTGGCCTTGAGCTCAATAAAAGTTGTAAAATTAAAAAAAAATATAATAAATAAGTTTACCGTTTTTCCTTATTCTATCTACTTTACATTAAGATATTTGCACTCAACTTATTACTTCAAAAAGGGGTATATTTTTGATAAATCGAATTATTGTTTATTTAATTCTCAATTCAAGTTTTACTGATTAAATGAATATTTTCAATCGACGAATTTCTTTGTGTCTTCTAAATAAACATAAAAACGCACTTAACTCATTACCAAATGACAAAAAGGCTTTTTTGCCCGCACATTGGGTGAGCTAAGGAAGCGCCAAAACAAGTGACAGCTTTAACACCTCTCACTATTCGCATCATCGATTTTTTCCATCTAAATAAATTGCACATTTGTGTTAGAATGATTTTTGTACAAATTGATTAGGTGAAAATCAATGTTTTCTTTACTAAGCAGTGCTTATCAAGTTTTTTTTTTCTTTGTAAGCTGCTTCGGCACAAAAGCATCGACAGCTTTTTTTCCCACTTCCATCGGTCGTCGGCCGTCACTCATTTCCCACTGACGTAATCTTGTTAAGTGTCACAGCCGCCGCCTGATTGTAATAAGTGAAAATGAAATTTTATTAAATTCTGTCACTAAACGACTATAATTATGTGGCTCAATGTGCATTGATATTTTCATTTGTATTTATGTTTTTTTTTTTTTGTAATGTTTGCGTCCTTACGATTTGTTTACTGCGTAATTTAAGCTGTTAATTTTTGATTGTTTTCGTCTGCTGCAAAAAGTGAATTGATGCCACGTAAATAAATTCAAACCCAAACACAATGTCTGCGGCGCTGGGAATTTGCTTAAATGCTATTTAATGCTTTCCTAAAGCGTTATTGATGCCTTTTTATTCCCAAGAGCAACTTCATGCTTGAGCAACTTAGTTAAGTGTTTTACAAAGCAAAGGCAATGCAAATGAGTGGATTAAGTTGGCAAGAGTGGCACGGTTGGCGAAATGTGGGATGATAAACGGGTTTTTGCATTTACACGGCTTTACCATTTACACTTATTAAATATCTTATATTAAAAAAAATATATATATTTGAAAAAAAAAATGAAATTTGATTGTTAAACAACAAAGAAGTTTTTCAAGTAGTCGCCAAAAAGTTCATTAAAATTGAGCGCCCTTAGATTGGGCCTTATATTTGGCAAGCAGGGACCCAAAATATATTATGATGAGCCCGATGGCTTTCCGGTTCTTTCAGATGTTACACAACAAGCTTCCCAGAAGGTGGGAGAACTAGTAAGTGTAACTTGTAGGTCAAAATCAAAACGCAAAATGCAATGCAAAAGGTACCCGAAAATTATCTCAGCGACTGCTTAACCTTAGCAGAGAGGATCTTAGAGCACAGAATAAATACAACTTTTGCAAGATGTGGCTTTCAGAGTAGACGAACTGCAGATTTAGTTGGCAAGAGGAGAAAGTCTTCAAGAATTTAAATTGTGTGAATGACCGAATAGAAGCGGTTTCAGACTAATACACCTTGAGAAAATACTGTCCTTTCAATAAAGAATCTGAAACGTGACACTCAACAATATGCGTAATTTCATAAATTGTTTAAATATATTTCTAGTAAGATATAAATAATAATAACTGTTATAAGAATAATAATAATGATAAATAAATATTTCAATTGCAATTGCAAAACAATCTTTAAAATATGGCTAATTTGTTGTTCGAAAAGTATGTACAAATAACTGCCTGCTATAACTAAATCGAAATAATTATTCATTCATTTTTCATGTTAGAAACAACCAATCTCAAATATCCGCTAAACTAGTAAATTCTAGAAACTAATGCAAATCCACTAGTACAAAATTTTAGGCGCCGCACAATATGAGATATTGCCTTGTGGTTTTATTTCCTATTTGATGAAGAATATGAACTTAAAGTTAAATTTTGCATACGTTTTTTTAAATACTAAAGATAACTCAAGAAAATATAACACTAGCGTGCCTTGCGCGTGAGTGTTCTCTCTATTTCGAAGAATTTTACTTAGTAAAGACGAATTTCTAAAATCGTCTTTACCAAATATTAATGAACTATTAATCTGCTATTATACTCGAATCCCTAACGATCGCTCAGTCATCCTGTGAAAAGTGTTTAAAATCAAGCGAGTGACTTATCACTTTAATTCTGGGTGGCTGTTGCCTCTGAGTGTCAGCGACTGTATTAGCTAAAACAACTTACAAAAGATCAGACAGTAGAGGCACTTGATAACAGGATAGCGTACGTATAGGGTCAAAATTTTTTATTCTCGAAGGTCCATGCCTCGCCTTATTCTAATCGAAGTCCTTCATAAAATTTTAAATATTTTAAATACTGTAAATAACTATAAATATAAATTTGTTACGATGCGAATTTAAGTAATTTTCTTTCGGTAAGGCAAAACAAAGGTTTCCCATAATACCATAAAAGTTCTTAAAATCAAAAATATTCAAACGCGATCTTCATACCATCAAATTGTGATATATTTATATTTTACAAAGAACTCCTGTTACTAAGTAATTCATTTAATAACCAAACACTGAAATATAATTTCATTCAGTTTTTTCATATTTCCATATTTTTAAACAACCTAATAAAAATGCAAAACTTTATAACTATCTGCACAAAAATCAAAACCATACGAAAAAAACATAACTCGCAATCGGTCCTTGTTGCCTTTGTAGCTACACGAAAACCCAATTTCTCTACGCACACGTTTGCCTGTGTGTTTTGTTTTTTTTTGTTGCAAACAACCGAGTTATCTTGAACACAAACTCGAAAATTTCCATTTGTAAAGCACCAAGAAAATCTATTTTATTTTACAAAATTGAGTTTAACTGAATAAATATGTTTATTTTATTACACTCACATCTTCTTTAGCACTGCACCAACACAGAATTATCCTTGTACGTATCAACGCATTCGAAGCGCGCTTGGAAAAATTAATTCTAGTAGCTTTGAAGTACACAATTTTCAACTAATGAAATACGTCTGCGCTTCATAAAATATTCAAATTATATTCAAATCAAATATTTAATTTTATATGAAGCTGTGCGCTCTGCGAAATGAAAGTTAAAGACGGCACACGAAACAAACAACAACAACAACAACAACAACAACAACATGCCAGTATATTACAAATGCGCGTTAAGCAAATTTGGCTAAACTAAATTAAATTTCCGAACACTTCAAATTGCGCCCACACCATCGCCATTAATGATTGTACGCCATGGCGTATGAGTAACTGTTGGATAGTTAAATTGTTGTGTGGACGTTGAATCTATGTATGTAGTACATGCGTGCATTTGTATAACAATAACAAAAGCGCTGGAATAAGTTTCACTATTTCACTGTTGGTTAAATAATGTTTTTTTTTGTTTTTTTTTTGTTTTTTTTTCTCTGTTAACCTCCTTCCACTTCATGTATTTTTTATATCCCAATCGCATTCGTGCTATTAATTTATGCTGTATGCTGCCATTTCTCTATTCAAGTTTGCCTTATAAACCAATAAAACATTATTGTTTTATCTCTGCTTGCTTTTTTTTTGAACTCGTCGGCGATTCAGGGAATTCCTTAACTTTAGTTCAGTTAAATGCCATTACACACTGGGCATTCACATGTTAATGTGCGCAACGTCTATTGACCTTTTTGGGTCAAGGCAACCTTGTAGTGTGTGAGTCGTAGATCTGCAGCCAGAGTTCAGCGACACTGCAAATGGCGAATAAGTAGTACAAGAGCTAGTGCAAGTGCTTGTTATAATTATGCATGAGAGTTGTGTTGCTTAAATTATGAAAAGGATCTAATTATTCATTTTAACAAATTTGTATATAAACACGAATGTACAAATATTTTCGGGTAAAAATCACAAACTTTAGGTGGACTGAAACTAATTGATTTATAAGTTTTTTTTCGCAAAACCTAGTAAATGAGTTTAAGTCTAACGAAGTTTTTTATTTGTGCTTGCATTTCAACATTCAGGGGTTATCTGTATGTACATTTAAACATTGTGTATACATAAGCAAAACAACAACTATGTTGTTGGCAAAAGTCTTAGCTCATATTTTAGAAATCACCACATCTCACCATTCGCTTTTTTTATTTATTCTTTATCATCGCTTTCCAGTTTTAAACCAAGGCACTGACTAATGAAGACCGATGAGAAGATATGGTGATCTCCGAAATTGCAGCTTAAATTTCTACCAATAAAATTGTTGATGATTTTTTTACAAGTTGTCAAAGAATAATAAAATTTTCGAGTAGGCAGTTTTGTATTTAGCCCATTTAAATTTAGAAAAACGGTTATACGAGTATGTTGCCTATTTCCTTTAATTTTTTTTTCTTCTAAGGCCAAAATTAAATATCAGGGTTTTATTTATTGTAGGAAGAATACAACTTATACACAGTGTCACACACATATCAATAGCCACGTGTATTGATTAATTTATTTTAAAGAATATTCAATTACAATTCAGCTCATTTTCTAACATTAACTATAAAAAAACATTAACAAAATTTCAAAGAATTTGTAATAGATTTTGTACTTGTTCTCAGAAGCGCTAAACCTTTTTTTGAGTTTACAATTTTATAGTCCATCCAATTTTAATATCACAATGTAAAAGTTTCATGTGGCTAGGAATAACCGTTGATTTTTTAGAATTTTTTTTGTCAAGGGTGTTGCGACTGTCTGCATATAAAAATAAATGTTGCTTATTCGTTATATGCACAACGCATTGGATTCGCAGGTAAAAAAAAAATTGTCTAAATAAAACGTAGTTTAAAGGCACTTTGAATTTGGGAATTTTGTAATAAATATGTGGCAGAACAAAAAAAAAGTGTATATTCGAAGAGGCGGTACTGCTCCAGAAACGTTTTGAGGTATTTTGGGACTAGGTCTTAACCATGCAAATCTTAAACTAGCTCTGATCTGAAAAACTACCAATTCTTTACGCAATAAAAATCGGAATTGTACGAAAATGTACCGTTAAATTATTTTGAATTTACCAAAAATGTATCCAAATTTAACCAAAAACGTACCGAAAATGTAACGAAAAGTTCTCAAAATGTACCGAAAAAGTACCCGAATAAGTACCTTTATTGTACCGAAAATGTACCTAAAAAGTATACCTAAAATTTACCGATATATTATCAGGAATGTATTGAAATTTAGCGGCCAAATACTTTAGATCACCGTATAAGTACTTTAAAGGCACCGAATAATTATTAAAAATGTACCAAATATTAACTGAAATTATACCGAACTAATCTTTACATTCTCTTGAACAAGGAATTTAGGACTTTTACAATTTAACTTTGTTTGTTGTAAAAACAATCTAAACTCGCTAGAGAGTAGAAGAGTGATACTCTCATTATCTTTCGTGTTCGATATCATCAAAGCGGGTGTAGATTGTGCTTCCCTTCTTGAACGCATTCGCTTTAATACACCATTAAGAAATTTACGTCACTTTGAAACATTTAATGTTGGCTACATAAAAACTGTATGTGAATTTAATACTTCCATCACAAGAGCTTTAATTGATCTTAATTGCATAGCACGCAGTGGAGATTTAGATTTCTCAATCTGCAAAAACGCCTTTTTGAATTCCCTATATTCTATTTTTGGATTTTTAAATGTACATTCTCTACTCATTAAAATTTTTTTTTTATATTTTAAGTAACAAATAGTTACAGCTTGCACCGGGCAGCGATAGTCAATTCGGTTGACGACCAACATCTCACAACTGTCGCGAAAAGATAAGGTGGTAATATGAATCCTTGTCGCGGAAAGAAGTGTGAAGCAGCTGATTGTAGCTGATTTTAGGTTGTTGTTGTTTTTTACCAACTCAATAAAAACATTTCAAATTTGTGTATTTCTTGCATTCCAATATACTTACAAATGTTGAATAAAGTTTGTTTTCAAAAATGCAATGAGTAAAAAATGTACTAAAGCACCAAATTTTCGTATAAACTATAGTGACATCTATGAGCGATCAAATTAAAAAATAAATATTATATTGCTTGCCCCCAAAAACCTTTAATTACACTTGTTCAATGATAAACAAAATATGTTAGATTTTTTTCTTTTACGAATGGCGGTTTCTGTACAAATCACCAGCTGTAGAGAAAACCTAGGGGGTGACCAGCAAATTCTTACTTCAGATTCGGATTCAGCAATCTTAAATTTTGTTGTACCGTGTAATCAATCAGTGTTTGACGACTTAAAAAATTGTATAATTAAAATTAATGTTTAATCCATTTTTAAAATGTTTTCCTCGTGGCATTTTTTGTTTTGTAGACTAACTAGCTTAGTTAGCGTTGCGCTATTTTCATTGAAATTTTGGTAATTTTTTTTTTTCGTTTTCAACCCATTGGTCTGGCAAAACCACCGGAGTATAGATTTATGTATGTTGGGTCTAACCTTAATAAATGTTGCAACTAATCATTATTGAAAAATTGTCTGAAAAATATGCTTTCAAAATACTTATCGCAAATTTAAATCTAATTTTTGGATTCCACTGCCTTTTATGTAGCTTATTTTTATTAAAACAAAAATGAAACTGAAAGATTTTGCAACATAATAATATTGACATCTCTTTTTAACAAGTTTTTTAAATACTACAATTATTCATTTATCATTAGCATCAACACATTAAGCGGAATGTCGTGAATTTTAATTTTGTATGTCTACTATTAAAATGTTTTGGTATCCAATTTTAATGATGTCAGAGCTTTATGACTAAGTATAATTAGTAGTTAAAACGTGAAAAAAAAACAATAATTAAGTAGTCTAATAAAAATGCACAGCTATTACTCCTACTCTAACACCTTTAATGGGTTTCCTTGAGTAAACATTGTACAAGTATAGGTAAATCAACTTGACTTGTCTAGGGCAATGCAATTACCTAAGAACTAACAAACAAACAAAAAAAGCATACAACATGAAAATTTATCTTCGTAGTTATTAATGAATGACAGACTGCTTGCAGACACTTTGAATGTGGAATATTTATATTATGTACGCAAAGTAGGTACTATTAATCAATCGCCAATTTGTATTAATATTTATGATTGAGAAAGAATATTTATACAAAAAAATATTATAAATAACAAACACAAGTAGTGCATAGAAATAATTGGGAAACTATGGGTAAATGTCATGCATGCTAAGTGGATATGAAAGTGTTTGTACATATACATACATATATATATGCACACACACATGTAAATGTATACGTAACACTAAACATTTGCGCTGGCATATATCTATATCTATGTTAGGGTGGGTTAAATTTTTGGCCGATGTTTGGTACCCCCTAGTTGTGTTTTATAAATCATTTTAAGCAACTTTTCCAATGGAAGTATGGTTTTATTTTGAATTCCGAGCCCCCCAATTTTTAAAAATAGGTATTTTTTTTTTTCCTTTTCTTAGATCTTCCTCTATCTACTCGCTAAATAAAAAAAGCCTATTTTTCTCATTTCAAATTTATTATTCTTTACAATTCCAACCTTAAAGATAAAAACTTATATAAAATATAAATGAAAAAAATTCAATTGAATATTGTAAGAAGCGAGAAGGACTTATTCTTGAAAGTCTTTCTTGCTGTCAAGTTTAGGAAATTTTTTACGGCTTTCTAATGTCACTGCCATCACTTCTTCTTGTTTCTGTTCTAAAACTCGTTTGGACACGCTAGCTAGCAATTGAACATATCTTTCCGTTGCTTGTATGTGTAACGGAATTTTTGGATCAGGTAGCGGTCGATCATCATTTTCCAGATATTGTTCTAGATGTTTATAAGGGATGCTTAGAGTAAACGGTGGTTCGAATATGATTGAATTATCATTCATATCAATCATATTTGTATAATCCGTGCAATTGAAGTTCAAGATAGGTTTTTTATAAGCTCTCAGTTGCATCGGATTATCCACATGGTTGCGGTAGTGTACAATTTTTTTAGAGCTAAGTCGCGTATGTTTTTTCATCGTCGAACAACATTGCTAATAAAACGTTTTCTGAGTGAGCATAATACGCGTTTTCTTGAACAACATTATTCACAATTTTTCTTAAATTCGAATCCAAATATTGAGTCCAACGTATGAAACCTCACTAGAAGAAATTGCAAGTGCCATTCTGTGCAAGTACATTGCGTCGGTAGTTAATTCAACATCACTCAAATCAGTCATCCTCCACTCATCCAGTGTGATCCTCTTGAAATCATTTACTACCTGAAAATAGAAAATGTTCGATGAATCAAATACAATTTTATCATTTATTATTGAAGCATTGCAGCTGAGAAATAGAATTAAAAATGGTAATAAATAATTAAAAACAGCTAGATACCTGAAGATTTTCACAAGTTTCAATTTCTTTGCTTAACTTTCCAGTTGTTGTTCGTGGTCCAGTGGTAGATGATTTTTCCAAAGTATCAAACAAATGTCGGAGTGAAAGCTCGTTGAAGTTGAGAAGACACACAAACCAATGCAGTGGTCTCTTTCTCTAAACATTCTCTAAAACATTCTATTCGATAGATTTAGAAATTCCTAGAGCCTTCATTAATATTCAGGACGTCGATGAACTGCACTGCCACGTTTTTTTTAAAAAGACGTTATTTTTATGTATTTAGAAATTGAAATATTAGAGAATGCTTTATTGCTTCTTGTTTTTTTAACATATGTTTCCATCTTTAGAGTTGAATTTCTGAAGAAAAAAAACTTTGATAAAAAAATGTTCTGTTCGTTTAGCGAGTAGATAGAGGAAGATCTAAATTTCTGTCTTCCAGAGGGTTCCATTTTCTATCTGAAATCTATAGTAGTAGTTGCAACATCATAACGAGAACTCTTGAATCTCTCTTTTTAACTGAACTTTACAATCTCAGCAAGTTCCAAATCATTCCGATAGAAAATAAACATATTTTCCATACAAATTTTTAAATTTTTGGCCAGAAAAACGCTAAAAATCGAAAATCTTGTATGTGAAGTACCCTTAATTTTTATTGTATTGCACTGTAAGTTTCATTATCTTTTTTTTTTTTTGTTAAAAAAAAACTTTGTGCAAAATTTTAAGTCATCACGATGAAAAATGAGGGTACTCTCCATACAAATATTCCGATTTTTGTGCCATTTTCGTCCATCTTAAGCCTTTTTTGTTCAAATTGAGTATCAAAACATAATTTTATCGCCGAGCCAATGTCAAATTCGGTTTTTTCGTACCAAAAAACCCATTTACACATACATAGCAAAATATTGTAATCCTTTTTACAATGCTGTGTCCAAGTCGAATCTTGAAAAGGACGAAAAAATACCTATTTTTAAAAATTGGGGGGCTCGGAATTCAAAATAAAACCATACTTCCATTGGAAAAGTTGCTTAAAATGATTTATAAAACACAACTAGGGGGTACCAAACATCGACTTTTTTTGACCCATACAATTTGACCGACCCTAATCTATGTATATACATACAACTTTAATGACACATTAAGAAACTCATTTAGAAGTGAAGGACACTCAATGCAAGTTCTTATGACCTTAGCAGCTCTCAGGCTGTAATGAATGTGTACTCTATGGCATAACAAGCAGTATAATGTTGCCTACTTACAGGCGCCAAACGCACGTAAATGTAATATCTTCTATAACTAAGTTATAATTTAACATCATTTACCTTTAAGTATGTGACATAAATGCAAAGTAAAATTACAAATTCAAAAAAGTTGTAGGCAGTGCTGCTAAACTAGCTGGCAGCTACATTTGTACATGTACATACATACATACATACAGCTATGTTAGCTTCGTATGTAACTCATTGAAGTGTCTCTAATTATATTTGCACCACATAAACAACTTTGCTTTAAATTTATTAAATCTTGCTGATACTTAATTTATTTATAAACATTTTATTCTCTAAATTATATCATAAAAAATCAAATTTTAGAATTTATTAAACATTTAATGAAATTCAAAAATTTTCAGGCTGTAGATAGAAAATTCGTTCAAGCGTTCTAGTGCAATAATTTCGAGAGAGCAGCATTATAATATTTGCCAATAATCAACGGTTAGTTTTAAACACTTGAAACATGTACTTTAGTTTACTAAAGTTAGATGGCCTACACAAATGCTAACTCAAAAGTATTCTTAGAAAGAAAATTGAAATTTTAATGAAAGTCCAATAAAATAATTTTAATTTACACTGGGCAGTTTTTACAGCGCACATTTAACCCATAAGAAAATTTGTTCCAATGTGATTGAATGAGCTGTGTTTTAATTGAAAAATAAAAAAAATTTAACTTTAACTAATTTTAAAAGTTGGCGCCAATGTAGAGCGCTTAAAATTTTCACAAGGAATATATATTCGTATAAAGTGTTTCAAATCTAAGACGCACACACAATTTTTCAATGCGTAGCTCGTTCGTGTGATATAACAAAATTATATCTATTAAGTCAACAAAACATTGAGCTTAAAAAAATATTAAATATATTATAAATTTCTACATATTTTATGAAGTCTCGAAATACATGTAGAGTTCTTCTAAAAAGTGCCGATGTCGAAGTAAAGTATTACCGAAATTTGTTTATACAAGTTCCAAACAAAAAAATGTTTGTTTTTCGAAACAGTTTTGGTTATTTTAAACGTTTTAGATTTTCAATTTTGTGTTATGAATACTTTATGATTATTTTTGTGATATATCGTTATACATTTTTCATAATTATGTTAGCATTATTTTCGCTTTAAATTTCCTAGCTGCCACACAACGCTGAGCTGATATTAAATATCATCAAACTGCTGAAGCAAAGAAAATTCGAAAATAAACTAAATTAATAACAACATTATATGCAGAATCGTTTAAATTAAGGAATTTAAATTTATATAATCATTACCAATACGGAAATAAAATAAAGGCATATGCCGAAAAATTTTGTTTGCTCTGTGACTGCAAAATAAACAAGTAGATAAGATATTTTGAACAGTTATTCGTTTTCATAAGTCTGGAACAGTTAAGGTGAGACATCGAATATAAATAACTGCTGATTAATCGACTGTAGAAAGGAAAATTATAAGAATTAGGAGAGATGGTATAATGTAAAACTAATTCTTTACGTAAACTCACTCATGTACTGATAATTCTGGGCGCGGGTAAGAATTCTTCACAATGGATCGCTCATGTGCTGCCTGCAATAATTAAATTCGGCGTCGCTTCAATGGGAGTGTTTTCTCGAGGCGATACTTTTCGAAAAATTGTGAAAATTCAGCGGTGATATGTACGCACGTGAAACTTGCACTTTGTTATACTAAAATTAATTGAGCTACAATACTTCATACTCAATTCTTAAATTTTGTATTAATATTGCGAAATTTTGATGAAATTTTGTTAAATCATTGTACATTTAGAATATAATAGTTCAAAATAGAAGTTTTATTGTGTTTGGTAGAGAATGAGCCGTATTTAAATTGAAAAATAATTTCAAATAATTTAAAGGAAAATTGTCAATATGTGGTTGTGACTACTCTCTCAAGAGAGTATTCCGAGACTACTCTCAATGGGGTACAATTAGTCGCAACAAGTCTCAAACGGGTATAACGGTAGATTGGTCTTGCATTCATATCTTTAGGGATTAATAAGCGATGTATTTATTTATGCATGTACTTATTTATTTAAATTATTTGTTAATTTATCCTAGCGCAACAATTTTTCAACTATTTGCTGACTAAATTAAATGTAATACAAATTTAATCTTATACTTATCTATAGGAAAAAATTTTAAGTAAACAAAAAAAAAAGGAACTTCATTACATTCATTTTTAGATAACCGTTTTTTTTTTTAAAGCAGGACAAAAAAATTCCATGCACTTCGTTGGCATATAAGCAGAGCACTCGCTCAAGCAGTTGGTTCGAATCTCACTCGAAGCTATGATTTTTATTTTTGTTTTCATACAAAGTGACTGACCGTTCGGGTATAAAAGGAGACATTAACAGCTCTATTCTGTGTACTTGACAAATTCAACATTTTGCTTATTTATTAAGATTGACAATTTAAAAATAAAAATCTCTTTTCTTGATAAACTGTCAAGATGTCAAATGCTCTTGACAAATAAAACATCTGTTTTACTCTTTGTGCATAAGTAGTTGTGAAAATTAATGTATTAGAATGGAAGAAGATATTTTACTTTTATTGTTATTGTTAGACGAAAAAAGATGCTAGTGATCCATTTTCGTTGAGTGATAACACGTTTAAGCAAATTCACGTTTGGTCGTGTTTTGACTTCCTTTAAATTAAATTTAATAATAAATTAATGAAAAATATGTGAAATACTTACGATGTAGAAGAATCAATTTCGTGAATAATATAAAGTAAACAGAAATCAGCTGTTTCTGCTTCATTATATTGTTCACCACACATGTGGTGAAAAGCCCTGCAGTCTGAAGCTTTACGTTTTATCAAGGTAGTCACCGAATAACAAAGAGCTTCTTGCTTGATAAAAATCTTGATAAATTATCAATATTTTGTTAATTTGTTAAATGCACAGAATATAGCTGTTAGTCGCTTCATAGGACATGCTCGAACAAGAGGGAACACTTCATTCCATGTAAAAAGATGCAAAATTTTATAAGTCGCTTGTTCCTTTGCGACTATTCCCGAAATCATCCTAGAGTAATCGCATTTGTGTAGGGAAATGAAGAATATTAAAATTGGTAAAATTTTGTTAAGTAAAGCAACTTACTAGCTATGGAGGAGATACTTATATATTTTATTTAATAATACACTTGTTTTTATATTTTGTTATTTTTTAAATATGTGTTTTCTTAATTAATATTTAATGAAAGTATTATGGCATAAGAAAAATTTTCTAAATAAGTAAGAATAAACCTACTGAATTGCAAATAACATTTGAAGACTGGCTATGATTGATTACTGGCACATTATTCAGTGGGATAATAATCGGCATATTTACTACAAAAATTCAACAAAAATTTACAGTTCGAAATTTTGATTACTGTAATTTTAATGATTATAAATTTAGTATATTAAATTGCAGGAAACTCACTCAAGCTGCAGAAAATGGTATACACAACTTTCTAAACATACATTTTAAATATTTATTTGTGCTTCCCATATATTTTTCATCTGTTTTCCATCGATTTCCAGTGTTAAATTACTTTATTGCGCCGCCAACCGAAATATTTACTCTTTTGATTTACCCTGCCAACAAGATTTACTACAGCCACGTTGCAACCAAAAAAAATAAAGGTAATATAATACGACAGCAACCGTAGCGGCAAATTTGACGGGAGGAAAAAGTGCACAAATCAAAAATATTAAAAAAAAAAAAAATAAGAAATAAAATCCTCACATGAGCTTTATAGACCAATTTTGCTGTGACACAACTCTGGATAAGAGACTGTTTGATGTACCAATTTTTGTTGCCATATCGTAAAATGACATTTTATTGTGTTTCAATAAACACTCAAGCTCCCCCTTTAGCACTTAACTACGAATGACAATCAACAAAAAGAATTCTCTGCGCGCATCACATTTCATTCGCTTTAAGGCAATTTAAAGTCTGGTGAAATATTTTTAGTATGACAATCGAAGTTAACTTTTGCATAGACGTGTGTCAAATTTTAAAAAAGTTTACCACGTCTGAGCAACTAACAGAGTTTACGGATTGTGTCTACTTAGACGAAATAGCTGTACAAAAAAAGAGCGATTGGCAACGCGTAGGTGCAAAAGTTGAAAAGGTGTCAGCTGACAGCTGAGTTATTTGTTGCCTTTGCAGCTTTTAAGCAATTTTTTCTTCCTGGATCATAAATCATATGTAGTTTTTTTTTTTTACTTTTTCTTCTGATTTTTATTTTATTATTTTATTATTTTTTAATAGCACTTATTATATTGATTATGCAAACAAAAGCAAATAAAAAAAACGGCACTGAAGATGACGCAACGCCTCAACCGGTACGTCACAAAACCTAATTTGACAAGGGATGACGGAAAATCATTGCAATATACATCAAATTTCCACGCTGTGGGAAAATCAGAATAAAATCAAGATACAAAATAAGCACCACAAAAATCATAACTGCTCGGTTTTACGTGTATATGAAAACAAAAACCTTTTGCCGAGACAGACAAGTCAGAAGTCGAACCATTAAAATTCCTGTTGTATGTTATTTGCCGTGTTTGAAGTGAGAGCAAGAGAACGAGGTAGTAAACTTTTCGGCGAATGATTAAATTATCTACAAATCTTCTCAACAATTTTTCCAATATTTAGATGCAAAAGTTATCAAATTGCAGCAATTTTTTATAGTTGAGATTCTATAAAGAAAAACTGTAGTAAAAATAAAGATAATTTCGTGGTGAAACATTAGGCCTAAGAGATGAACGTAAGAACGGAGTATCAAAATTATTATTGGAACCTCCAAAAAAAATCCAAGCCTTACTTGAAAAAAAATAGAAAAGAAAGCATAAAAAGCTTATTTGTTTTAAGGGGAGATATAGTATGCTTTCTTTTTAATTGCCTTCGAACATATGGTGGCCGATATTTGAAAATTAGGTATTGTAGAAGACAACAATTGCTCGAAAAGTTGATGTTACAACCATTAAACACGATGATTCGTACAGCAAAAATCTATTTTTGTTTCGCAAAGATACAACAACGTCCTTTCACCGGAAGCTCTAGTTTACATTCAACATAGTATGTGAGATCTTCCGCTGGTTTGGCAATTTAACTTTACCAAATATAACTTAGTTGGCATTCGCTCTCTTGAAGATTTTTGTTTTCTCTGTAGACCAAGCATACGTTTCCACGACAGATGGGTCTACGTTAGCAAAAGGAATTGAATTCAATTCGGACTATTGTTTATCAGGAATAATGACGCTATTCACATGCCTTGAAAGAGAGGAAAGGTAGTCATATTGGGAGCAGTCGTTATTCTGAAGCTGTCGCATATTTCATTTCCTACTTAGAAGGTCGACCAATTTTATCTCTCTCTATATGCACCCCTATAGTTCCCATAAGCCTTATTGGCTACTTGGTACAAGTGTCAGGGAGCTGACATTTTCCAATCAGCTGCCCATTGTACCTCGAGAATCTAGTAGCTCTCTACAAAGAGGAGACTTCATTAAGTCATTCCCATTTCCGAACATGGGTCACATCTGTGGCTGCTAGTCTGCATGCCTGATGTGCTCGTCTGGAAGATTTTCACTTGCCTTTATCGGCAGATTTCTTATTTCTTTCTTTCAACATCGATCGAAATTTAATCATAATGACAGACATGATCTGTGCTAGAATCCTTTCAATTAATTTTCTTAACAAAGCAAGCAGATGGAATATGCCCTCTTTAAGCGTATAGACCGTACATTAATCGGTCGAAAGAAGAACCTTATAACTTCTAAGGTATTTAATTTAAATTGTCGCTTATTGCCAGTTTACTGAAAACATTTGCTGCGAAATCCTTAAGCTCATGCCTACTTTCATTTCTATGTACACACATGTAATTGCAGTACTTCAAATAGTTGCAGACGAAATCTTCAAAAAATAATAATATTTGCTTACAAATTGCCCAGACTAATCATGTAGTTAAATATTTACATGCGCACATAATTTAAGTTCTTTATTGGCATCTCCTAGCTTCTAGCTTCTTATAAAAAAATCCATATATATACATACATACCTACATATGCTCGTACACTTTTTTATAAATATCTAGTAAATTTTATTTTCGAAGTTCTAACCCAGAAACGCAACCCACACGTAACTATTCATAAAGACCAAGTCAAAGCAATTTGCTTGCATTCGAGTAATTTATCATAAATTAGTGTGGCAGCTTTGGTTGTTGAAGCAGCCAATCGTTATTGTTACTCCGTCGTTATGCTTCGTAGTTATGTGCAAAGTTTATGCTTTACAAGGATATTCTGGTAAGTTTGTTGCAGGCGTGAAAATTACAAAGAAAATATTGGCTGTCACAAGCAATTTTGTGGTTTTTCTATGGTAAGCTACGTGAGGGTGTGATTGTGAGTGTGCGGCTAAGGAATTATGTGGTGATATTGTATATACTATGGCAGAACATAACACACATATACACTAGGCATGTCCATCCAGGAATACCGGTTTTTTTTTAATTTCGAATCGGGATTAGTCTATTCAAATCACGCGATTGTTGATTTATTAGAAATTATAATTTAAAATTTTTTTATCATAAGTATCTCCCTTTCAAGGTTGAAATTATTATTTTTATTATTATTATTTGTAACAATATTTGATAAAATAGTCCACTTATTGTAATGTGCCATCGCTTTAAATTTTATGCTGACAAAAGAAAAATTAGGAAATCTACTTTGAGTTATAACTTTTAAAATAAACTCCCTGCACAGCTCAAGCAACGGACGACAATTCGGTCAGTTGTGTACGCTTTTTATATATTCTAACTAATATATATGATCTTAAATATGAGTTTTCTGAAGCATCTAATTTTATTGTCATTATAGAGGGGCTCGAGAATATCGTCCTTAAGTAGAAAATAAGCCTTACTATGAAAGCGATGTTGAAAACACTAACAAAGAGGTGGTTGCGGTGTATAAGACATTAAGGCTAAAAGATAAATTTCATCAAGTTTAACGAGCGAGTGCCCATACAATTTATCAGGTTTGGTTAAAGAAATTATTATAGTGGGGGCGATACAGGTTTTATATGCAACCAATTTAAGTCCAGGTTGGAGTATAACAAACTTAATGCTTTAATTTCTTTAATAAAAATAAAAGTAATAATTCTGTCTCGCTCAAAATGGTATCGGTGATGTATTTAATTTCTGCTTGACTTTTATATTATATTTACTGTCCGATTTTGTATTCTTATTATATTATCAAATGTTTCCAAATATTCAAAATATTTATAATTTCTCGATAACATTTTTTATATAAAAAAAATTAAGCAAAAAAAAATTTGTTTTATTTTTTATTAAAATAAATAAATAAATAATGATTTAACAAGAACCAGAATCGGGCTGTTAATATCGTTCTCAAACAGTGTTTCAAAAAAATTTTGCTGTATATGCACAAATGTGTACTCGTATCATTGTACTTCAAGAATAAATTACTTTGTAAGCTGGTCAAATTTTATGTTTATTTTTTTTTTTTTGGATTGAAAAGACCAATAAATATATATACATGAATTACAACAACAAAGTGTTCCACTTTTTTATACTCGTATTAATGTTATTTTAAATAATACTATAATAGGACGAAAACAGTTTGCATTTTTTTGACAAATTAAAAATCACCAATCCAAACTTCGTGAAATTCGGGATGCCATGATTGTTCCGGGAATTTGTTTTCAGATCTCGAAAATCCCGGGATCAATGAAATGCCATCCATAATATAGATACAAGTTAATAAGCATACGTACATATGTACATATAGGCAAAGGGTCATGCCAATGTATAAGTAATAAATTAGAAGCGTCTCGCTCATCAAACGCGCTTATCTACTGCGACAAACCGTACACATAAACCCTCTGTTCACAAATGACAGTAAAATCGCATATTGACACATTTGAACAACTTATTTTTCTTCTAATTATTTGAAATTATTTTATCATTTCTCTTAGAATTACTTGAATTTATTTTATCATTAAGATATCGTTCTTAAAGGAAAGCAATAAAATTCTTTTTTTAAAACTTTATATAAAATGTAAAATGATTTAACACCATTTCATCAAAAATTTTAATTATTTTAGATTATTTGTGATTTTTAACAATGTTTTTAAGACAATTTCCTGCGATAACGCAATAATATTTTATATGGAAGCAGTTACGAAAGAGCATTGGTAAAAAATTTTCCAAAAAATCAGTGGAGCTACTTGAAACTTGCGCTTTATGATACAAAAATTAAATAAGCTACCAAACTGCATACTCGAAAAATTTCTAAAGTGTTTTTTAACTTTTTTTTTTTAAATTTAGAAAAATGTGTTTTTGAATTTTTGTTATAGAATGAACTATATTTTAATTGAAACAAAATTTTTTACATAAATTGATCAAATGTCGTTGTGCTATAACTTGTGAACAGAGTGTTAATCTTCGTACTCGTATATTTTCACTGCAGACAAATTAACTTAATGAACTTACCGCTGTCGCAAGAGTTTTGACTTTAATGTACTATAAAATTAATTGGTCTAGAAATTAAGTGGCTAAGGAGAGGAACGAAATGACATGGCAAGTTCAAAGTTAAGCTTGTGCGAAGTATATAAAGTTGACTGACACCAATGCTCAGCTTTAAATGCATACATTTAATAATTTCAAATTTATTTTTACGAAGAGTAATTCATAAGAAATTCGTAAATTCGTAACGATATGTAAGTCATAGAAGCTAATAGGCAAAGGACGCAAATTTTCTTTTCAACAAGAGAAACGGATGAAGGCATGAATGACATTACGGAATTTCCTCTGCTTTATGCAGAGCTAAAAGTGTTGAATGGCTATTATAAAAATTTTCACGTATGTATGTATATACACAGAGAGATTTTTTACTCATAAATAAACCAAAATACTGCTCTCAATGTTTGTAAAGGATTTTTGTTTTTTTTCAAGTTTTGTGTTAACTTACAATGTATATGCGATACTTTAAACTTGATTTTCGCGAAATTTTTGCCGCAAAATACCATCTACCGTTTTAACCGAAAATTATTTAAAGTATTTAAAAAAGTTTGGATCTATTTTGCAATGTTGTACATCTAAATTTTTATTGTAATATTCAAGAACAATTTGAGGAGGAAGCTGGTAACAATAAGGTTGGTGTTTTTTTTTTCGGTAACCGATCAAGTCAGAACATTTAATATCTGCAGTCTTGGCACAAAATCAATTTCTGATCAGTTGAAGCAAGTACTTGCTTTCGATCATATTTTTATTGCTTTAAAGTATATGGAAATCAATGAATTTCAACAATATGAAATATATATGAAGGTAATTTATTGTCTAAAATTTCTTTTGAAACATGGCAAAAAGGAAATTGTTGCGAAATTTCAGCCATCGATCTCAGTTTTTCACATAATTTAAAAAAACAAAACGTTAATTATAATTAAAAAGTACAACAATTTTGTCGCCTTTAGCTTTGACCCAAACGTATCAGATCAGAGCACAGCAACCATTTTATTTTTTTAAAAAAAGAATTACTTCATAAATACATTTTTTAATATTAAATATTTAGTCTCTGAGGTGAATATTTATTGAAAAAAAATGCATTGAATTTTCTTGAAATTATTTTAAATAATAATGATTTCTTTAAATTATCCTCGTAACATTTCTTAAACTCGGATGCCTGACCTTCTTAGGCAAAGCGCATAGTGGAGCGGCGAGCATAGCGTCGAAATAGCATCGATTTGCTTAAAGCATAGTCGAGCCTCGAGCATAGTGTCAAATGAGCACAATTGATTTAAAAATTCGCGTTTATCGAGTCAAATTACGTTTTTCGTTAAAAATGGATTTGTTTTTATTAGAAAATATCTCGCTAAGAGTTTTATATTTATTGAAAATGAGTGAAAAACGCAAAGTGAAAATAAGTTGCAGCTTTCATTCCATAAATAAAAGCAGGAGACAGCATGGGGAATTTCACCACCTTTTCAATGAACTACGTGTACGTATAAAAATTGAAACCTTTGATTATACATATTTTATTATGCGACTTCGTCCCATAATTTGTCCAGCACGTATCTATTTCGATGCATTGCATCCTTTTGATTCCACAGTGAATTTCTACACAAAATAGCACTTATTAATTGTTCAATATTCATTTTCTTATTTTTTTTTCACAGTTAGAAGTGTTGTTTGGCCAGCATAAAGCTATAGGGCCACCGACAAATTTATATTATATTATCAAAAAAATTATTTTAATATTAAACATTTTTTCTTTTAACT
Organism: Philophylla caesio; assembly: GCA_963971545.1. Lineage (NCBI taxonomy): Eukaryota > Metazoa > Arthropoda > Insecta > Diptera > Tephritidae > Philophylla > Philophylla caesio. The sequence goes on along the minus strand of OZ020606.1, from coordinate 116,147,591 downwards.
ATAACGTCAAACAAATGGAAATGATATGGGAATGAGCGTCGAGCATAGCGACGAAAACAAAATATTTTGAAATCATTGCAATGCTCTTTTGCGTTATCGACTATGCTATGCTCTTCACTATGCGCGTTCGCGTTGATTAATATATGTTTGTTTTCCATGATATGCTCGACGCTTTGCTCGCAATTTTGCAAACGTTTTCAACAAGCATTTTATATAGATTTCGCTCAGGAACTTTCGGTAAACATTTTTTGCAAAACCTTAAATAATTTTCAAGCAGCATGTGTCTTAATTGTGATCTGTGAAATTTTACAAAACTCAGAAAAAATTTTAAAAGACTACAAATTTAAGAAATTATTTATATGAAAATGAAATAAATTAAATAAATGAATAATTGGATTATAGAGTTTGGCAGATTGTTTGCCAAACTGTTTGTCACCAAATGAGCTGCTAAACACTTTAAACCAATTAATTATTTAATTTTATATTATTTTTTTAATAAATTTTTGCATTAAACATCTTGTCAAATTAGATCACAAACTCAATAATAAAATTTATTTTTTTATTTTAATTAATTTATCTTATTAATTTAAATGTATAGGTTCTAAAAATGTTTGCAGACTCATTTTCTATACCCAGTAATTCAATTATTTTTGTTTATATATTTTTAGTAATGCATTATTGTGATAATATCATCGAAAATAAAATTCAAAATGATGTTTTTATCCATTTTTTTCATTATCTAGCAAAAACTATATTAGAAACATGCTTCAACGTCAAAACCAAAAAATGTTAATAAATTTCAAAGCAAATTTCGAACTTATTGCAGGAGTAATATACATTTTTTTTTTAAATAAGCAATTTTATAGCTTTTTTTACACATTTTCTTCGTTATCAGGAATAAACACGTTTGATTATTAATCGAAAAGCGAGTTCGATATATTTTTTTTACATCAATTTAATTTTATGTACAAAAATTTAAAAATGTTGATACTACGGTAATAGTTTTGGTTAATTAATGAACTGTATTTTAATTTGAAATTTGTATAAATTTGGTACGACAACTTAACGTGAAACAACATTGCTTTTCCTATATAAATTTAATTTTCTCTTTCAAAGGCTCATAAACCAAACCCAAACTATTGCTTTTTGTTTTCACTCATATACTATTAGAAATAACTGCTTGCTGTTTAAATGGGTTTGTGCTATAATTTTGTCTTAGTGTTTTAATCAATAAATCACATCCTGGCAATTTATGACTCTATTTTTGACGTAGTAAAGTTTACCGATTTATGTACCATACTATATTCATGTTTGCTTTTGTTAATGTTCGACTTAAACAGCAGTAACACATTGACAAGCAGCGTTTGAACAATAAAAATTGATAAGCGATGAAAAATGTGTTGCTCATAAACCAACTAATAGTGTTATCCATCAAGCGCGCTGCATAGACAATGATAAGCAATAAAAAGTAGCTTTAAAACAGAAATTCAAGTCAATAGAAAAAAACGAAAAAAAAATAACAATAAAAAAATAAACGATAAAAAAGATAAATGAACAAAAAAAAAAAACTGAAAAAACAAAACTACAAATATCAAATTATCGCATTGAGTACAAAAGCAAAGTAATATAAATCTCATATTCTTACCGAGCGTCGTGATTGCCTTTGCTGGCAAATCTTTTTGGCTGCGCCACAAAAGAAAAAAAAGTGCAAAATAAATGAAAATAAAAATCAATGTGAAAGCAAGCAGCAAGAGCAGCAATAATGCGCCAACGACACACCTAACGCTAATCAACTACACCAGCAATTCAACTGTGATTTTTTGTTAAACTACACTTCGAAAATTCTGTGTACCCTCCAAATCGTCCAACCAAACGCCGTGCTACCGACTTTGCAATTCCTCACAATGCTAGCGACTAATACACTCTTGAGTGTAACACACACACACATGCAACGATGACTAAACGGATTTTTTCTGTGATTTAACAAAGCTATACAAAATATATAAGTAATTGGCTCTACTTGTAATTGTTAGCATTACTCATACGCCACAGCGATCCAATTACTTTTTCTCAGTCGAGTTACCGCATTTCACGTTTGCTTTTTTTTTTTTTTCTGTACGCTGACTTAATCAATCTGTTGCGTCAAGCTTCTAACTACACCCCTTTGCCTCTTTCAACTCTCCCCCTAACCTCATATATCCTTCCTTATTTTCACTTACGCATATATTTACACAAATTAAACTCCGATGGATAATTTATTGTGTAACATGGCGAGTAACAGTCGATACTCGTCTTATAATTGTTTAACATCGTGGGACTCGTATGACAAGATACCAAGGTGAGTAATGTTATTGCTTGCATTGGCATTTTTTCTAAGTTTAGGTGCGTTTGTGTGTGTGTTTACTGTGTGGTTGTGTATGTCTGTGCAATGAAATAAATCTGTGTTCAGTTTAAGGCTATCTGGCGCGCAAGGCTTGATTTATAAAGGAACGTTAATAATATTTTTTTAAATGTTATCGATTCAAGGTAAATTAAATATTTCAGAATAACATATATCAATTTTTGAACTGAGAATAATTCATTGTATTTATACATCCAAGAACAGATTGTAATATATGTTTATGGATATGAAAACATAAAAAAACAAAGTCATAAATGTTTATACCCTCTATTTACAATTTAAAGCACAAACACATATTGACACATTTAAACAATTTAGTTTTCTTCTAATTAATTAAAACTATTTTTCAACTTAAATATCGTTTACTCTCTAACAAAAACATTGAAAAACAGTTTTTTAATCATTAAACAAAATTTAAAATGATTTTAAATTAATTCAAAAAATTTCGAAATGTTAAGAAAAATTGTTTGAGTATGCAGTTTTGTAGCTCAATAAATTATAGTACGATGAAGTGCAAGTTTGAAGTGTCTAAAAATTGCCGCTGATTTATGATAATCTTTATAACTTTCATGGAAAGATAAGAGTTAGAGCCAGCAAAAAGAATACCGTTATGATCAGAGTGACGAGCTGAGTCGATTTAGCGATGTCCGTCTGTCTGTCTGTGTTCCTCAGTTTTTGAGCCATTTGAATGAAACTTGGCAGTCAGGTGCTTTTTTTTATAATTAATTAGACATTTATCGGAACCGGTCAGATCGGGCGACTATAACGTATGTATATATGGTAGGCGCCGATTGTTGAGATATAATATTTTGCTACATAAAACTTTAATTTAAGCAGCCAGAGGCTTAAAATTTTGCAAGATGGTCCGCTATTCTAAGCAATATAGAAGCGGTGAATATCATATACATATATCAAAAATATATATAACATATAGCTCCCATACAACTAATTGTTCAGATATTTCGTTTAGCATGAAAACACCTCCATTTAAGCAGCTAAAGTCTTGAAATTTTGCACAAATATTATTAGCTATTATTTCTCCAAATGAATTTTTGTTGTTTTCGGCCTTATAAGTTTTAATAATTGACAATTTTATTGAGCTCGAGACCAGTTTATAGAAGATTTGATTGGGAAAAACAACAACAGTTTTTAAATGGTAGAAGTTGAATATGCAACGATGAGCACACCTGAAATGCATTCTAAGAATTACAAGAATTGGTATAAACCAATGAAAAATTTTCGCACATAATTGCAAACACACAGACAACAACCACACAAACATTAAAAATAAATACATAAATAAGATAGTATTGGAGCGCATGATAAATAATCTATATATTTTGCTAACAAACTTTCAAATAAATATTTTATATACTACGCACCGCAATAGCTCAAAAGCCTTCGGCTACCATTAAAAATTTAAGATTTTTCAGTTTGTTAAACAACCTTTTTTTTTATTTCAACGCTCTTTAATTCGACTTTTATCTAGACGACATTGTGATTCATCTGAAGGGTCGTTTCCATTGCGCTGTAAAACAATGTTCACATTGAAAGGGAGTTATTTTCTACTTTTTTTTTTGTAGAAATTCGCAACTTGAACAATCAATATTAAAGAAACTTGAAGCGACTACATTATTTTATTTATGAAATATTTTTTATGTAGTGAGTAATGCAATAAAACAAAATGTAAAGATAATTTTTTTACTTTTACTTATATTGAGTTTTTCTTGTATTAATAACAAAATTTAAAGAAAACAAGTTAAATTTTTTATTTAAACAGCTTCAAAAATGACATTGCGTGCATAGTGGGGATTTCTCATTTTTCTCTTTCCATAAAATTCAGTTAATTTTTAAAGTCAGTGCAATAGTTAATAGCAAAATTGTTCGCGTATTACTTAATTCTTCTGTATTAATTTTGCCCTTCTCTGCTTAATTCTACGACTCTCCAGGGTAAACGATTGATTCCCCCCCCTCCCCCCTTTTTCTAAGTTTATCTACAACTATTCCCTTTGCGGTATCAGTTTTGGTAGTACTTCATATGAAGTTGATTATTCTTGTTCTTGCTTGCGATTAAACGAAATGCAAAAAATTAATTCGCGAATCCCCCAAAAGCCGCGCTTTGGTATTATTTTTTTTTTCTTGATCGCTATTTTTGGGGTTTCTGCTTAGTTAATTTGAAATATTATTAGTTTGGCTTTATTTTCTGCATACATCGTTTTGTTCAGCACTTGTTTGACGTGGCTAAATTTAATTGATAGGAAGAAAAGAAATATTGCAAGATTATTTAAAAAAAAAAGTGCAATTAATTCGGAAATAGTACTTGTTGATGCACAATTTTTCTTTTAAATTTAAAATAAGATTTCAAATTGCGTGACACGATATACTTGAAATGTAATTTTCATTTTGTTAAATATGTGAAAGCAAATTGCTAAAAGCTTGCCATTTGATTAGTTTATGTTTTATGAAAGCACATATGATTGAAACTTAATTAAAGTTTTATTTAATATTTTTAATTAGATGGTTGTATTAAGGATTGAAAGGATTTTTCATTCGTTATCCTCTAAAAAAAAATTGCTTGGGCGTTAACCATTTTAAGAGACATTATTTTTATATCTTGAGTTTTAGGCCACGCAACACGCCAAGCTACGGAACGCGGTTCATTCAAAAATAGTCACAGTCCTTGTGAAAATAATACTCTGGCTATGATACAAATTTCAAAAATGGTCAGCGTGAAAGTATGCCGAAACCAGGTTTTACATTCACCACTTTACCCTATTTCGTCATAAACACTTAGCGCCAGTTTTTCAGTGCAAGTTGAACTCTGTTTATCGTTTAAACTAAGTTTTAATTCAGTATGCAGTTTTTCAGTCAATTTTAAACGGTGCTTAAACTAAGTTTAAACGGCCGATATTGCAGGGTTAAACTTTAAAACTTTTTTATTTTTTCAATTTAAGTACAGCAATTTGTATACCTTTCATGGAAATGGTATATTAACTTTGGTCCGATGTTTGTAAGTACCAGCACGAGAAGAGTTAGACCCATCAGAGTGACGAGCTGAATCGATTTAGCCATGTCCGTCTGTCTATGTGTCTGTCCGTATGTTTAAGCGCAAACAAGTCCCTCCGTTTATGAGCTATTTGAATGAAACTTGGCAGTCAGATGTATTTTTACATTTTATTAGACATTTGTTGGAACCAGATCGGACGACTTTAACGTATATAGGAACCAATTGTTCAGATACCATATTTTGCTTCATAACTGAAATTTCGCAAGAAGGGCCGCTATACTAAGTTCCAGTGAAAATGGTATAGATCAAAAATATATAACATATATGTAGCTCCAATATAACTGATTGTTCATATATTTCATTTAGCATGAAAACCCCTCCATTTAAACAGCTAAAGTCTTGAAATTTTGCACAAAGAATAGCTATAGTGAGAACTCTTTTAGCAGTGAAAAGCATTAAAATCGGATATATAGATCATATAGCTGTCATACAACCGACGGTTCAGATATTGCATTTTTGGTCAAAACTTTGTCATTTAATCAGCTGGAGACTTGGAATTTCGCAAAAATATAAGTCCGATAAGTAAGATAATATCCGATTTCAATAAAATAACAGGGTTTTCACAATTTTTTCCATTCATGAAAGGTATGAAGCCTTCGGCATAGCAAGACAGCTTTTTTTTCTTGTTTTTATTTAGTTTGACAATTAGACAAACTTTTATTTTTATATAACATTTCTGCATATGTTGTTTCATAGCTCATTAAATTACACTGTGGAACAAATTTCGGGTAGCAAAAGTTAGGTCGTTTCTGAGAGTGAGGGCTGAAAATAGAGGCTAAATTAGAAGACCCGTATCGCGGCGTTTGTTAGTTCGAATGTTTTTTTTAATCGACGTTCGATTATAATAATTATTCTAAAGTAAAGTTCTAGTTTCAAGTAGCTTTAAGTTATCGTTGAATTTCGACAAATTTATTCTCGTTAGCTCTCTCTGGCATTTTTTCCATATAATCCCTGCTTGTGGTCTTTCATATAAGGAGAAAATGACAAACAGCGTCAACAAAAAAAAACAATGGTCAAAAATCAACGGTTATTTGCATACACTTGAAACTTACACTTTATCATACTAAAATTGAATCAAGTACAATAATGCATAATCAAAAAATATTTTTAAAAAAAAATGCGTTTTTTTAATTTTTTGTGCTTAATATAAAACTTTAAATTATATGACGTCTGTTAGAAAAATGTCTTCTACACTTATTAAAAAATTATAAAACAATTACTTATTGAATTATAAACTGACATGTTCAGTGGGTGTTTTATATAATAATAAGCCAACAAAATATACACTTTTTATTATACCCGAGCGTACTAATACAGAAGAGTATTATAACTTTGTTCGCATAACGGTTGCTTGTAACAGCATAACGGAATCAAGATAGATATAGACATATATATACCAAAATGCTCAGAATGCAAAGAGAAGTCGATTTAGCGATGTCTGTCTGTCCGTCCGTCCGTGCATCCGTCCGTGCAGACGATAACTTGAGTATAAATTGAGATATGTATATCAATGAAAATTTTGGTACATAGATTGCTCTTTGGACAGGATAGGTTGGTACTGAAAATGGTCATGATCGGTCAATAACCACGCCCACCTCCCATATAACGGAAATTTTTGAAAAATGCAAAACTCCGATTTTACGGTATCCATTAAAGCAAATTGAGTGAAATTTGGTATTTGGATCGATTTTGAACTAGGAAATTAGGTATTTATAAAATTTTGAAAAACGGGCTTTGCCACGCCCACCTAGGAAAAAATGTCTGTATCTCAATAACGGTGTAAGGTACCGTCACAAGATTTTGAGAAAAAAAAAAAAATTTTTGAAATCGGACCATAACCTCGCCCACCTCCCATATAACGGAAATTTTGAAAAATCCAAAAATTTCGTTTTTTCTGTATCTATTGGAACATATTAATTAAAATTTGATATTAAGAGAGATAGTTGATTAAGAAACTTGATTTTTATGAAATTTTGAAAAATGGGCGTTACCACGCCCACTTATGAAAAGCGTCTGTAGGTATCTCAACAACGATGTAAGGTATCGTCACAAAATTTGGTGAACATATTGTCCTTGATATCACTAGCATCACTGTCAAAACCTTTTGAAATCGGATCACAACCACGCCCCACTTCCATATAATGAAAATTTTTAAAATTGAAAAAACTTCGTTTTTCAGTATTTATTAGAAGAAATTGAGTAAAGTTTAATACTAGCAGCGATTTAAAACAAGGAAACAGGGTTTTTATGAAATTATGGGCACCGACCATACAAAAATACATCGCGAGGGTATATAAATTTCGGTTTCGCCCGAATTTAGCTTTTCTTACTTGTTTTTTTTTTTGCAAAATTTCTTATATTTTGAAAAGTCACGTATGTACTCATTTACACCCACTCTAGCATAGCAACTGTTAAATTCGGCATGCACGCAATGAAGCAATAATTAAGAGCACCACAGAGTTGTGAGTTCTCTGAACTACGACACACACACACACACGTATGAACACACATACATAATTATGTGTGCAAGTACATATGTATGTGTAGTGAAAGAACAAGTGGTTGCGGTCGCTGGCCCCTAAACTCGTTACGAAGCAAAAACATTTGAGTACTTTTCGTGAAATTACTTACATTTCAACAAATTTGTTTTTTTTTCGTTTTCGTTTCGCCTGTCGATTAGTAGACATAGTAGCGGAAATGAAGCATACATCAAAGGAAGCAAGAAAGCCAGCTGCAGTCGTTTGAACCCAAAGCGGTTAATAAACTTTGCTTCTCAAATGCGGCGACGCTGTCTTTTTTTCGCACAAAGTCAGCCAACTTAGCGGCGTCTCAGTCAAGTTATTAAGTGCGTACATGAATATACCTCTATGTACTTATGTCATTCATGCATGTATGTATGTGTGTATGCATTGTTAGCAGCGAGTGCAGCGACATTCACAACGTCTGCAGTAGCGGCTGTCAATTTGGGTTCTTGCAGAGATTGAAAATGTCTCGTGTGTTTGTGTGTGAGTGTCTTTGAGGTAAATGCTGTGCGTTCCTGTTGAACTCTATCAAAGTCAAATGCACCAACGTAAAGCGTATCAATTACAGCAGCAACAACAACACCGAAAATACTTCTCAGCAAATTTTCCCCCCATCTACAACTGGCTCGAAGAATTTGTGTGCGCCCAAATCATCAACGTTGTCATCACGTAAAAGGAGATCGCATTACAAGCGCAGAAAAGATCTAAATTTTGCCACATAAATTGAATTATAAGCAGAGCTTAACTCAATTTACGCTACTTACTTGTCTATTCATCGATTTTCTTTCAGATTTTCTCTCAACTTTTACGTGGTGGCGATGCTGGTTGCCCGAATGCGGGCGGAATATATTAAATTCTTAAAAACCAACATTGATGTGTTTAAATAATCACTCAAATATTTGTTTACGTCGTTTGGTGAAGATTTATACTTGCATTAGTTTATGATCAAGAGTTTTTTTTTTTTTTACTTGTCAATTTCAAACGTTTCGAAATCGAGCGATATATACGAGTATTTGGGAAAAAATGTTGGGCAAAATTGTGTAAACGATTTATTTAAACATAGCTTTTATTGTCTTTTGGCTTTCATATCGACCAAGCATGTTCGAATAATAAATGAATAAATGTATAAATTGTAAAATAGTATGAAGAATCAAAAATAGAAAAGGATATCAAATAGTGCAAAATAAGTGAGGAAACGCAAATAAAATGAAATAAACAAAAATAATCAGGAAAAATATAAAATAATCGAGCAAAACTTAAAATGAACGGAAATAAAAATACATTTCAAAATTAAGTTGAATGATATCTATAAGCACATTAATTAAAATAATAAAGCTAAAAAACCAATAGGACAAAAAAGAAGGAGACTGTGTCAGAGACACGGCCATTAAGTTTAACGTAGAATACGCCATCCGATAAGACAGAAAACATATGTATAATGATAATTTATAATGATAAATAATGCAAGCAAATGAATTTCTTTATTTGATAGTTACTTTTGATGATATACATAAGCTTATGATAGGAAAATAGGATAAAAATGTTTTTAAATTATCAATTAAATTTCTCGCAAAAACGAAGTCAATGGTAGTTATCAATAGTAAAGATAAATGATAAATAACAGACCCAAATCTATTTGATTATTTGAAAGTTACTTTTGAGAATATAGGCTTATGATGGGAAAAATAGGATAAATATGTTTTTAAATTAACATTTAAAGTTCTCGCAAAAACTAAGTCAATGGTTGTGTTATCAATAGTTGTGGGAGCATCATTTCGAATATAATCCATATTAAACGTATCGCTCATAAATTTCGCCAATCTAGTATTTGAAGTGATTTCTGTGTTAAAATCACCACCAATAAGCAGTAGTTGGCAGCGCTTTCTCTGCCTTTACTCTACTTAAATTTTCCCGCATAAAATTATGCAATAAAATAAACGTCTATTCACGCTACAAACTACTACTACACACTCAACCAAACACCACACACATATTTGTGTGCATGTGTTTATACAATTTTCATTTGAGAAATTTAAATATTAGGAAGATATCAACCAACATTAAATGTATGTCAAACGAAAGCTAACATCTTCATTTGACTACAAAAAAATTTTTAAAAAAATTTATCTCGCCGTTTCCTTATAATTAAAGAAATAGAGATTACAACAATAACAATCTGACATGGGTGCCCATACCGTAAGGTAAGACGTATTCTACGCCAAAAATTAAAAAATAATTTAAAATTTAAAAACATCAGAAATGGAAATATAAAAACTTAAACGGTAAAAAAATTGTCCGAAAGTTAAATTAATGAACAAGCAGATAAGCAGATAAGTTATCAAAACTGAAAATATTCATATAGATTTATATTAATAAAAATTACTAAACTACCGAAAATAAACAAAAAAAACAAAGAGCAAATATTTTATAAGTCACAAATAATTAAGCGTTAACAAAAAAGCTACATTGAACTATAAATTGTAACTAAAAGAAAATTGAACCAATCAAAAATAATTAGGAAAAATTAAGAGTTATCACCGAAAAATTTTAAAATATTCAGTTATTAAAATAATCAAACACAAATAAACAAATTGCAAAAAACTGTGTACATACATATGTGCATACAGAATGAGTACGCAAAAAAGCATAAAATAAACAAAAATAATTAATATTAATTAAAATCGTGGTCAAATTTGATTACAAAAAAGCAAAGAAATCAAAAAATTTAAAATAAAGAACATGTCAAAAATAAGCATGATCAATCATGACTACATAAAATTCAAATAACAAAAAAAAAAACTTTGAAATAATGGACCAACCCAACATAAACAATATCTGAAATTCTGATAAATTTTGCTTGTATCTTTTGGCTTCGATAGTTTTTTTTTTGTTGTTTTTTATTATTTGTAATTATCATACATTGGTGGCCGCTGTGGTCGAGTGGGTAGCGGTGCATGCTGTAACTCGATATGCCGCTGAGTTCGAGGTTCGAATATCAGCCTGGGCAAGTAAAATCTAAAGTCATAGAAAAAGTGTTTTTCTAAAAGCGTTCACCCCCTGGCAGGCAATGACAAACCTGCGAGAGTATTTCTGTCATTAAAAAGCTTCTCATAAAATACGTTTGCCGTTCGGAGTCGTCACAAAATACTTACTTGCGAGAAATAAAGCCATACGATATTATAACAATACAAAAGTAAATGCTGCCTCTTTAGCGGCTTTACTCGCTCGACGTGTATGCGAAGTTGACGGGGCGCGCTTGCTGCACGGGGTTGCAATTGGGATGATTTCAAGACTTTAAAAGTGGATCTTGGTTTCTTTGGTCGCCGTTTTTTAAACCATTTTCTTTAAATTATAAAACAAACACGTTTCATATTTGAGGCGAAAAACTTAAAATGCCAAAGGATTTCCGAATTTCCATAACTTGCTAAAAAAACAAATAAACAATTAAATAAAACTAGCTTTGAGCTTCAGAGAAATTGTGGATAAAATCTCTAGTAACTAAAGTTAAATGTTGCAACCTTAAAGGCTAATTTAAGTACAAATATGTTTCTACTACCTTAAATCATATTTTCAAGCACGAATTTTTTTGCCTTTAAACGAGTATTTGTCTGTTGGAGGCCTTGAGTTGAGTTTAAAAGTATGTGCTTTGTGACATTTTTGTTGACTAAGTGAGTGAAATCGAGTAGAAATATTTCGCGCTGACACAAAAGTATGCACAACTTTATTTACAATTTTATTCTCCAGCTTTTATATGTACATGCATGCATAGACAGTAGAGAGCAAGAAATGTGCAATTATTTTAATTTTAGTTGCATATGAGCCAAGTTCCTATTTATTTGTATGCTGGGTTATGAGCTAGAAATAAAAATTAGACTTCCTAAGGAAGGCGAGGAATGCGTGGAAACGCATTGGAGAGAACAAGCAAAACTACTTTTGTTTTTGCTATATCTGCTTTTATTTATTTTTTGTATTACCTTTACAAACACTTTGACATAATTAATGTGCAGTTTAAAGCTGGTGCAATTATTCATTAAATTTTAATTTTGAAAAAAAAGCCTGCTATCAAACAGTTATTTGTGTAAAAAAAGATTGTCCACGCTTTGCATAATTTTGCAATTTTATTACTCTTTACTGTACATTTGTGCTTACATCAATAGCGCCATAATTCATGTGTAGATGGATTGTTGAAAAAGAAAAATGATGAATTGATTGTATTCTCAATGCTGCTTGAATTCACACAGTAACGCGCTGTGAAAAGAAAATGTAGAACGTAAAAGAGTCAACACAGATTTGCAACGTCTCCGCTTTCAGTGCGCATAAGTAAATAATACAACACAATCACCACCACGCCATCGCAATTTTCGATCCGACCTTCCTTTAACGGGTCACACAGATAAGTTTAATGCTAAAAGCCAAATCGTGTCATACACTCGCCTGTCGAGTATGCAATTGCATACCGAAAATTTAGTGAAGGACTTTATTTTTTATTTTTTAGTTTCAATTTTTTTTTTTGCGCAGAAGAACAGTCATAAAATATTTTACAACGATGCGGACGGCAGTGGTCCGGCAGTGGAAAAAATGAAATATGCTTTTCATCGCGCTCGCGCTAGCTACGCTTTCTCTCCGTTCGTTGTCTCACTCTCCAGAGTATTGGATATATCCGCCAACTTCGTTGAAAACTAACACAGATGCTTGTAAAAGCAATAAAATATACAAACAAATATTTGTAGACACACACACACACACACACACACACATGTACATGCATTTATAATCAACAAACAAGTCATTGACGCATTCAACCATTTTTACTGGAACTCGCCATTTTTGAAGCTCAAAAGTTTGACGCTTGCACACTTCTTTTTTTTTTTGTACTCGTACGTCGTTTGTACTATTTATATTTATTGCTGTTGTTGTTATGGTTGTGAAATTCGCAATTAAATTTAACGGCATGGCCCGAAGGGGTTACGATCTTATGCAAATGTGTAGATGTATGTACGTACTCGTAAATGGATTAGGGCGGGTCGGATATACATATATTTCTTTAATATCTATCTGCCCTTTTCACAAATGTTAATTAAATGATAAATGGTTTTCGAGTTTTGTTTTGAAAACGGGCAAAAAATAAAAATGTAAGTTAAATTGCTGGTGAAATCTGCTGTATATTGGATTTTTGTCATTTATTTTTATTTTTGCAATTATCTACGTATGTAGAGTTGTTTGCAAACATTTCTTTAATGAAAAATTCCTCATTAGAAAAATGTGCTTAAGTAGCATTAAGAGTAACAGAAAGTAAAATAAATACAAACCTTTTATAAATAAAAATTTTTAAAAAAATGGTGTCATTTTTATTTATAAAAAGTTTGTATTTATTAAAAATTTTTATTTATAAAAGGTTTGTATTTATTAAAAAATTGTATTCATAAAAAAATTTTATTAAACTTTCTTTCTCCTCAACAAATAATTATTAAAAATTTTTATTTATAATTAAGCTTTCTTTCCTCAAATAATAATAATAATTCCAAATTTATCAAAATTTTGCCGAATAAAATTGACCTACCCTAATGTACACGTTTGTATATTGGCACAAAATTCATTGCTTTCGCCATTCTGAGTTATTGCAAATGAAGTAAAAAAATATTTTATAGTTATACGACTACATTTACGTATTACGAATATGTTTATATCCATATGCAAATACACTGGCGATGAATATAAGAAAAAAAAAACATGTCAATTTTTTTTGTAAAAGTTCAATTTTAACTTTTTTTTTGTAGAAGAATTATGTACAATGTTGGTTATACAAACTAGATTATAAGGCTTACAAATTAAAATGTGTAATTAGAATGTTTACTATTTTCAACAAAAAAGTCAATCGAATAATTAAAATTAAATAAATGCACTTAAAGCAAAACAATTAAAACAAAAACAAAACAATCATTTGAAAATTAAATGAAATTAAAGAAAAAATACTTCAATGCACTTTTTTGTTGCAGGCACTTAATACTATAATCAAGTCACCTATTTACATATGTGGCATTCAGCCTCTGATTTATGATTTTATATCAAAAATAACACAAATCAAAATTATTGTTTTCAGAAAATTTTCAAGTAAGCGTTTTTTTATCGCACTCAATTTAAAAGAAAATTAAAAATTACTTACACAGCATGGAATTTCTTAAAATAAATGCATATATGTCTTTTGACCCAACTTTGTTTAAATAAGTTTTAACAAAAAAAGTTTACAATGTAAGTTTAAAGAGAACTTTCTCATTGTAATAACAATTAAGCTTTTTAGTGTGCAAATTTCAAGTGATTCTAATTTATCTAAATTACAGAAAAAAAAGGCAAAATTCAACGATTAATTTGAGTCAATTGAGACTAAAACAACTGTATGGCTCTATAAAAAAAAAATTTCTTAAAAAAGCTGTTTGTTAATAGGGACGAATGATGCATATGCGTGTTTTACTTTATTTTAAAATGCTTCAAATTTAATTTGATGATTTTCAAATAAAAGTCGCGAAATGCCGATACAGTAGAATATACGAGTGTATTAAAATGATTAAGTTTAAGTAATTTGAAATTCTTGTGAATTGTCTAGTTCATGGCTAAAGCCATAAATTCAAATTCAAGTAAGTAAAAGGATTATTTAAATATGTTCTAGTAAACTTAAGTAATATTAGCATTTTTGTAAAATAGTAAAATTCTATAAAAAAAATCGTATATTTCCTATTTCACAAACAGATAAAATCTTCAAACACAAAATTTGAATAAAACGGCAAAGAAGTATTTTTTTTTTTACCACATATATCAAGTCAATGTCACACTGTGCTTCGTCGCTTCTAGAGTCAACGATATTTTGACAAACGTGAAAATTTTATTTTTCTTTCAATTATTGTAAATTATTTTTCGATTAAAATATCGTTCATTTTCTAAAATAAAATATATAACACGATTTTTAAACTTAATACAAAACGTCCAAGGAATTAACAAGATTTCGCAACATTTTGAACTTAAAAAAAAAAAATTTTTTTTTAGGTTATAGGTTATACTTTTTTTTGCACGTTTCATGTGCAAATACTACTAATTTTTGAAAATTTTTTTACTAGCATATAACGCAAATCTTCGAATATTTTTATATGGGAAAAAATTCCAAAAAGCGCCAGTAAAAAAATAGTAAAAAATAAATGGCACATTTTAGACATTTTATGGAACTTAAATTGAATGAAGTAAAAAGGTGCATACACAACAAAAAATAATATTTTTTTTTGGAATACTAAATTTTGATGAAATCATCGTATATTTTGTAAAAAATTTTAAAGTTGATTTTAATGGTTTTTTTAAAGGAAATGAACGATATTTTAATTGCAAATAATTTTATATAATTAAAAGAAAAAATAAATTGCAAAAATGTGGCAATACAAAGTTGTGCTATAATTTGTGCACGGAGTGTATGCGCACCCACTTTTCTTCTTAATGCGCTTAGCACTCCTGCAGCGCGAATTTTTTAAACTGCATCTACTTACACTTTTTTTCGCTTGTGTGCATAGCTGTTAAAAAAAAAATAAAAACAAAAATAAACAAAGTCTGACGTACCCCGTTTTTACTATGAAAAATGTTCGCTTTTATGTAGTTAACAACACGCCAACAATTGCAAATATTTAGTTAAATTGTAACAACAATAGCAATTTTGTTGCTGGTGTCAAGGCCAATTTGCAGTTTAGATTGTAAATGTTTTAGTGACAGCACGCTTTTAGGCTTAACCTGTCTAACATGATTTGGCTGTTGTAGCTTTTTTTATGTATTTTTTTTTAGTCGTACATGTATTGATGTAATGTTTTTGCGAGCAATAAAGTTATTCCAGTATATTTGCTCAACTGTTCTCCACTCTTTCGATTGTATTATAATGATATTAAGTCGGGTGATTATGTGCAAAAAAATATCTTTCTGGACTACTCTTTACCAGACTCCAGATATGAGTTTCATTATAAAAGCTCCCAAGTGCTAAATATTGATTTTTTAAATTTTATTTATTTGTACCCACTATACAATAATGATGGATCCGAGGTACTTTGTTGTGACCTCTTTCACTGCGCTAACAGCCCTGTCGTTAAGGCCAACTATGTCAATAACATCTGCCTTGTCGTTTGTTTTTGAAAGGCGCGGAGACGTCCTTTCCAACTTTGATGTAGCTAAAAGTTTTGCTCAACATCACTCTACATAGCAAATTTAGTTTTGCAGTTATCCCAAAGATTGTCATGATTTCGTATAGGCAGCTTTTATTCGTGCTATCAAACGCGGCTTAAAAGTTTATCAAGGGGCTTTCCAGTTTTCAGCGTGCTGTAAATATTTGTTGAATGACGGATTTACCAAGCCTTAAGCTGTTACTAAGTAATGATCCGAGTCGTCGGTTGCACCTCAGATCGAACGGAAAAAAGTTATAGGAAATGGAAGATAAAGAAAAATGTGTACCTCATCATAATGCTCTAAGCTTACACAGTCAAGTGTAAACATATCTCTAGACATAAAGGGCAGTGAACCTTTAAAATTTAATGAGATTTTATCATCTAAATTCGATTCCACTCAGACCATGTCGTCTTAGAGATCCGAAAGGTCATACTCTCTTTGCATCTATCATTTTGTGCAAGTATTGCCATCGCCTGAAGGTATGAAAGTGTGTTCTCTTTTCGAGAACCTGTTTAGCTTTACGACTGGGAGCCTAGATGAGATTAAGACATATCAGCTTAGCTATCACCTGCAAAGATCAATGAATGTTTAATAAAATTTTAAGGAAACTTACCACTTTTATTGCTTTAAAATTGTTCAGTGTTCTAAAACGAAGATGACAGGCTTTTGACTCCATCGAATCCAATTGTAAGACCTTACTACACGCAAGGAAGGAGTGAGTTTGAATGTCGTACAGGTTACCTTGTCAAGAACTCTTCATCTTCGCTGGCAGGCGTTAAGTAGAGCTGCTACGTTAAGGAGCTTTTAACATTTTGGCAGAAGCTTTTCCAAAACACATTACTTACATTCCAGGAGATTGCGATTTTAAGGCTTGAATATGAAATCATTTTCATTAATTCTGTTGCTTGAAAACGATACTTTGCGGTTGTTAAAATTTTCTGGAAATAATAAATATATGAACTTTTTTAAGAAATTTTGAATGAAGAAAATTTCTTTTTCAGTTCTTGAGTGTCATTTTGTATGAATATTTCGATTTTCTTAAAGGTAAAATAGACCTGCTTGTTCGTTAAGTTACAACTCGTACTGACTCCGCTCTCAAAGTCTCTCTTACAATTACAAAGAACAAAGTTCGTGAAAAACATAAAATTGTGTGAAATCCTTAATGTTAGGCGAGCTATGCTCAAAAGATTTTGAAATGTTGCATGCGTTTCAATTGAACAATCTGAAGAAATGCAACAAATGATTGAAATCGGTCACTCTCTATGATTAGCTTTTAAGATAATAGATAATACAAAATAAAACTCTACCTCACTGCCTCTGAATCTCTAAATGTCTCCTGAACTCTTGGTTTAAGCTGACAACAATACCGAATCACAATACCACGAATAACTGATACGCAATTAGGTGTAGCCATAAGAATTAGTGCGTTTTTATTTGGATAAAAAAACGAGCAAATATAATTGTTTTACAAAATGCGCGTTTAAATTACTAAATTTTAAGTAAACTTTTAGTGATAACAAAGTATTTAGGTTAAAAAAAATTTTTTTTATCATACTTTTGTAAATATATTAATTTCTGTGATTTTATAATTTTTCCAAATTTTTTTCATAAATTTGTGTTTCTTTTTGGAAGAAATTAATTCCAATACTTTTTCTTATTTGTATTGCATTTATTTTATTTACTTTTTTCAACGGTGGTGTCGAAATATACTACATAGTTGCACTATTGGAAAATGTTAAAAAAATTCATATTTTGACAGCTCTCTCACGAAGCTAAGACTTTAAATATCATGACACCTTTGTCGTAGTAAGCGACTTTTAATATTTAATATCTCGATGGTTCTCTCTCGTCGTCTCTGGCGAATAATTACCAGTGGCTTTTAACATTGGTAAACTATAAACCAAAATTTTATCGGCTTTTTTGTCTAGTGACACACAGCAGCATTATTTGTATATATTTAATTATTTTTCCTTAAGATAAACCGGAAGTTGAATGCTAACAAAGAAAACATGAACGACGTGTTTAATTTTTCATATAAAAATTAAATTTTTTGTATCCAAATTTAACCCAGAACGATATTTTGGTAAATTTTCCTTAGCACGTTTATTCAAAAGTATTATAAATTACCAGAAATTGCTTTAAATGATCGAAAATTAAACAAAGACAACTTTAGTATTATTTATTTGAAAAATAAATGAATTCACTATTTTATTGAGCTCGAAGCCAGTTTGTGAAAGATTTTTATTTGGGAAAAAAAATGACTGTTTTTATTGGTTGAAGTTATAGCCGCTATTTCGCGGAGATCATCACGTCTCTTCAGACGGCCGTCTCAGACTTCTTTTTATTTAATTAATTATATTAATCTTTATCACCACTTCTCCCAGGCTTTGAACCAAGGAACTCGGGGTTGCATAGGCAACACGCTACATGCTGTGCTACGCTTGCCAAGTGTACTGTTGTGTTTATTACATCTTTCTTAAAAATAAATTAATACACATATTCACAAATCTATAAAACTTTTATTCATTTTATTAATTGAGTTGATTCGGAAAGAGGCTTAGCAATAGCTATCCAACTTATAATTTGTCCAAATAAAATTAACATTTCTTTCTTTTAAATGTTACTTTGATTCATCTTTTTTATCTAACTAATAATGTAGGCGAAACATGGTTTTCTTCAAATTAATAGTACTGCTATTTTTAATTGCATGAAAAGCTTCGTCTATGTTCACTGTAAAGTCTTTTAGTCAATTTACTCACTTTTATTAAGGTCAGTTATTAATTTTTGGGGGAGCGAATGTAGATTTTACGTGGTCAGATATTTGTTTACGAAATTGCATTGCTAGTTTATAAAATTCGATGGCGAAGAATTGATTATATTTTTGCTGCGCCACTGTGCAAACTGCGAGAAAAATAAATAATCGATTGAACCAACAGCTATTACTTGGTAAATATAAAGTTTTCCAATAAAACAATCAAATATCCAATGTATTCAAATATTCAAACAAGTGCAGATCTCCTGCGCCGCAAAAAAGAAAATGTGTTGAATATAGCTAAATTGTGACTGTTTTTTTTTTTTTAAACAACTAATAATAATAAACAAATAAAGGACTGAAAAGAAGCAAACAACATTTTCACTCTCCTAAGTTCTACCAAGCTCTAAAAAACAATTATCAGATACAACAAATAAATGCAACGAATTAAAAGCTCAAAATAAAAAAATTCATTAATTCAATACCATTTATGTGGGTTAATTAACCCTGAAGTGGCTTTGGAAAACGCATTTTCCCATTTCGGCTTGAAAGAGATATTTGAGCATTTTTCATTTTACTCAAATTAAAAAATAGCGAAACCCGAAATTACCAACAAAGTAATATAAGTAAGAACCACAGCACCGACACTCATCCAATATATGTATGTACGTACATCCACACTCTCGCCATTCAGCGAACGCGCCCACGAGCTGCTCAGCTGTCACACGCATTCATTGATGGCTTCGCAAAAGCTGCTTTTCCTCCGCTCTCACATTTAATCTCACTCAGTCGCACGCCGCCTGCTATGTCAGCTGTCTGTCGAATAGCAAAATTTTTTTTCTATCTAATTTTTTATTTGCTACACTAAAATAAACCAAGAACTATTTCAAAATTTCGTGAAATATTCAAAAATACCACGGATTTTCTGACTATGCCCGCATACAGATAGAAATCTGTTTGATGCGACTGATGAGTAGAGCGGCTTTGTGTGTGTGCGTTAGCCAGCTGTGATTCCGGCGCACTGGACGTGACTCCTGTAATTGTGGCAGCTGCAAATATGTATCGCTGTCATGCTGTGTGCGACAACCAGTAACCAGCACAATGTGGCGCAACACTCGGCATGCCACAAGCCATAATATTTTGCGAGTTGTAACATGACGCACATACACACACACACACACACACACACAAATACCAGCTGTGGCATTTGCAAGACTGGCGGCTGGTCAGCTTAGACGCTAAGAGTGTACGATAGCGCAAAATAGTAGCAGGCAATGTGAGACGGACGAAAAAAAAAACCAAAAACTGAATAATACACCATTGTAAAATCTGTTTTGATCCTCTTCTTCTTCGGCTTTCAGTGTGCTGTTCCTGCAGAATTTAGGGATTTTCTGCTGCAGCAATTTTCATGCTTAAAATATTTACACGAGCGACCGCTTTCATTATCATTTTCATACGTCGCGCTCTCTCTTTCTCTCAAATGTCGCTTCAATGCAATTTTTCTCTTCTTTTTTTTTAGTTTCGTAAACTTTTTTATTTTTTTTTTTATTTTTTTTTATTATTTTTATTTGTGTTTGCTTGTGCACATTTATTTATTGTGAGTTTTAGCACACTCTTCTGACTCTAATGAATGGCATTCAGGTTAGACTGCTGCTGCCGAGCACTCGAGCAAACATCCGCGCCAGCGTTAGTTTTTCTTGTCGTCTATTTAGTACGTCTTGTGCCCTGAACTTACTCAGCTTCAATTTCGAATATGCTTCAACTGCCACTTTGTCCTGCCACATTGTGCTGTTATTTACATTCAACATTGCTCATGGGCCCATCATAAATTTGTTAGTGGCCTTTCTTTCATATACAATTCAATTCACAGGTGTCCAATCATGTAATTCGGTTTGAGTTGAAAGCAATTTGTTGTAGTTTTTATTTGCGCCACTGCTGTTGCTACTACGTAACCGAGTTGTAGTATTATTGCCCCAAGGCATTGGTATAAACAATTTCTCGCCACCCTCAACGCAATCTAAAGAAATGGAACTGTGTGGTATGCTGGATTGGGTTCCTTCATTCAATTTGGTTCACTTAATAAAGTCAAGTGGACAGTTAACTGCAAGCAAGCAAACTCTTAACTACTTACATACAAACACACACACACACACACACATGCTCCTGTCATAAGTCGTTGATATGAGTGTACCTATTCTGTAGATTTCTAAAATGTATTATGAGTTTGACTTTGATAAACGACTCACGCTTCAGTTCCTCTACCTTAGGGATAAATTCTTTAATTTAATTTGAAAAATATTATTTAAAATTTATGCCTTTGGTTATTTGAGGCGTTGATTAAGCAAATGTGTTGCTAGCAAAATTGCAATTTTTATCTTTCATTGAAATTTTTGTTTTCGAATGTTAGAACTGTTTATTCTTAGTGTATCACAGTTTTTTGCCAATTTTTCTTTTATTTTCAGATACAAATATATCGATACGGCTGTAATGCGAGCAGTTATTCGACTTTTTTTTTCATTTTTAGTCACAGCAACGGTTGTAACTGTTTTTTTTTTTGTAGATTTTATTGTAACAAAAATTAATCTGTTGCGCAAAATGGCCGACCACGCTCGAACTTTGAGTAATTATCTACTTTCTAATATACTAAAATTTTTTTTTAAATTTTTCTTAACTTTTTACTAAGAGTGTAAAATGCATGTAGAAGCCAACGACATAAAAAGTTTCCACTTAGTGGTCGGTTAAGCGAATTCTTATATTTGTGGTAAAACATTTTTAATTGTTCCAAACAATTTCTTTACGGTAAGTATTGTTTATATGGAATTATTTTGTTACATTTTTGCATCATATTCAGTTTACAATTAAAAATTTCCCGCCCGAATTGTGATTTCGTCAAAAATGGCAAATACACCCAAGAAGGTGAGTATTGAGGAAAAAATACGAAATAATGGCAATATACGAAAATAATATGAGCTAAAGAGAAATATCTCGTATAATTGGAATAAGCCACACTGCTGTGAATAAAATAATACAAAAAAAAACGTGAGGAAAGAGGCGAAAAGGATCTGGAAGGAAGAAGGCGCTATCACAACGGAATAGTAACGATTTAGGGCGGCTAATCACGCCAGATCCTTTTACCTCCGGCTACACAACTACACAGCGAGGTGATCAAATTGCAACAGAAGCGATGTAGCGTTCGTACGGTTCGAAGGGATTGGAATCTAACAGACTATTATGATGTCAACAGTACGCCAATTGGACACCGGATAAATGGAAAAGAGTCATCTTCTCGGATAGATCTAAATTTAATATGTTTGGTCCGTATCGGATATTGCGAGTAAGGTGGAAGGACGGTAAGACTCTCAGTACTATTAAGCATTCGCCATATGTGATGATATGTGGATGCATCAAATCAACGGGAGTTGCGAGCAGTTATTCGACTGTTTTTTTAACAGCAACGGTTGTTTTTTTTTTTGTAGATTTTATTGCAACAAAAATTAATCTGTTGCGCAAAATGGCCCACCACGCCTGGACTTGGAGAAATAATCTTATATCAAATATCCTAAAAATATTTTTTTTCATTTTTCTTAAAGTGTAAAATGCATGTCGAAGCCAACGACAAAAAAAATCCACTTAGTGGTCGGTTACGCGAAGTGGGGTATTGCGAGTAGGGCGGAATGACGGCAAGAATCTCAGAGTTGGCTCAATAATTTTCTGCAGGTCAATCGTAAGCGCCATAAAGTACATTCACATCATTAATGATGGTGTGGTGCCTACGATAGAGGAGATTTTGGCAGACTATGATGATGTCATATTTCAAGAGATTCTGGTCCTTATCATTGAGCCATAATTGTAAGATTTTTTCACAAATTTTACCAGCTTTAATTAAAATATATCTGTTTCCTATCCCGTAGATTCAAAATCACATAGAAAGTTTGGGAATAAAGTCTCTTCCTTGGCCCGAAAATAGTCCTGACCTTAACCCAATAGAGAAGTTGTGACACTTTTTAGTCAAGAAAATTAGGAAAAAGGACCCTGAAACAATACAAAATCTGTAGGCTACTATTCTGGTGATATGGTACAATGCAGTAAGCCAAGCAGAAATCAAAAAATTGTACAAGTCCCAGACGCATAGAAGCCGTTATAAAAGCCAAAGAAGGGCTCCTATTCAATTTTTTTTATTATAATCTTCAAAATAAATTTACTTATATTTTAAGTATTTCGTAATTTTTACATGAAATGTAAACTTTTTGTTGATCTTTTGAGCAATGATTTAAAAAAAAAAGTGATTTTATCCTGAACCTTGATATAAGATGAAATATAATATTTCGGTATCTGGCATTGTTAGAAAAATATAAAAGAGTTATATCAATGAAACTACTTTTAAATTATGACTTTTTGAAATAGTTTTTATGATTTTCAAACTTAGTTGTATAACATGATTTCTGGCCAAAACGCAATCGAAAACTTTTTTATTAAAGTACAAGTTTTTTAGCTTAACGAAAACGCTTAACGTCAAGTTATAGAGTACGATTTAAAAAAATAACTTAAAATATATCGAAAGATAAATTTTTGAAAGTTTCCCTTTCATTCGTGTCGCAGATGTTCGCTTCTATTGTAGTAAATTTTGGGACTTATAGTAGAGAAAGTACTAGTTTATCAATAACCAGAAATCTAGCGTTTCAAGTATTATACAAATTTAAAATCTTTGCATATTCCCTGTAAAAGATACTTCAACGTAATTGTGCTCTTACTTTATAATGAAATTCCGTTCCGCCAAACCTATTTTCTAAATTGAACAGCGTGAAAAAACTTTAAAATTCTTCAGCAAGTTGCTTTAGAAATTTAGGAATCAATTAAAAAATAAATGTTAAAAAGTTTTACACACAGTTCTTCTAAGGGCTTGAAATTATTTTCAAATTAAATCCAATTTCGGTATAGCCTCACTTGCTGACTCTTTATTGAAGACCAGTAAAAGTCTTTTCTCCAGATGATTTACACGTACGTATGTATGTATGTACGAATTTTTAGACTCGAGATAATTTAAAGTTTTTTTCTCTACTAAACTTATGTTTAATATTTTCTTTAATCTCCTATAAAAAATATATGTTTTTCAAGAAAAAATAAAATAAAGTAAGTCATTCACTTATAATGAATTTGTTGAAATGCTATAATTTATTAAAGGCCAAATGACTGACAACAAGAACGAATATTTTTAAATTGAACTACCTTCTTTTTTCTTTTTATCGGTAGAAAGTCTAGAAAGTTGCTCTTTTAATACGGGTTTTACTTCCTAACAAACGATTATTCCGATTTTGACGTTCGGAAATGAAGTTGGCTGCTCACACCGAAAAGTAATGTTTGCGTAGCTTAAAATTTTATAAAACTCAAATTTGTACATGCGAAAATGTTGCTGCATTTTCTTAAACTCTCGAGAAGACTTTGAATCATTGAATATAAAATTAAAGGATAGCAGTAGGAAAGCACAAATAAAAAACTCACACTTCAGCTTTTTTCAAAACAGAAAAAAAATGCAGATTTTGAAAAATTATTACAAGAAAATATAACATACCTAAGTGTGAATTTATTTGCGGAAAACGACTATATCCGTTCAAGTTTTATTTCCTATTTGAAACCGAAAATTTGCACATAAGTAGAAACAATTGAGTTATTTTTATTAAAGTATTAAATTATAAAAAAACAACTTGCATTTCTATCACTTTTTGTATAAAATTAATATTTTAATTTTCAAGATCTTCCTTTTTTGCTGTGTGTCATTTAGCATTGAAACCAACAAACACATTTCACCAAGTTCTCTTTTAAAAAGTAACACATTAACGTGCATTAAAAATATTTTTGCCACACAAGGCTTATTTATAAGTTGCAGTTAATGGACGTTTGTTGTATGAACATATATTAAAGAATCCTTGCTCGTTCGTCGAAAATTATTGCATTGGAACACGCAAAACTCTTGACCAAACGCAACGTACTCTCGCTCCCTCTCACTCTCTCTCTCTCTCTTTCGCCATTGAAATAGCGTTTATGTGCATAACCCCACTTAATACATTTTTAATGTAAAGAAACATTTATTTAGTTTTATGGTTATCATTCGTGCCATGAAAACTTCTTCTATTCTGCATTAAACAAAACTAACGAATGAAATAATCTGTATGTGTGTGTCAAATGTTAATGGTACTCCAAACCGGAGCAAAGGCATTGTATTTAAGTGCCGAGAATAATTAGGGTCAAATGTGTTTAAACCACATTTTTCCATTTAATGTGCACACATTGTAGTTCTTTTAAGTTGAATATGTTTTCCAAAATTATTCGCAAGCACGAGGAAGTTTGTGATTACATACATACATACATATGCAATCACAATAAGGTGGAAAGTTCAAGACAGGCAGTTGTTTTAAACCATTTTAAATAATAATAAATAAATAAAAACGTATAAAAACCAATCATGTCAAAATTGTCTTTTATATTCACAGTATCACCATACAAATGTTCGTGCAGAATTCTCACCGGTTGCAAATTTCAGACTTATCAATATTTGTTTATTGAAATGACAGTCGGAAACTAAACGTTATAATTGACTATTTTTTTCGGTTGCACATAAAATTTACTGCAAATTTGTAGAGTGGGCAAACAGTTTTTCGAGCATTGAGTTTTTTCGTTGAATTAGTTTTTATTGCGCAACAATAAAAAAGACAAAGTGAACAGTTCTTCGGAATTTTTATTATTTTGCAAATTATTCTTTATACTTTTCTCGAAATTCCTCGGATATTGAATTTGAATTTTCTATTTTGCAAATAAACTTTTAAATCTCGCTTTGTTTTAATATTGTTGTGCATTTCTTTAAAAAAAAATGTAGAAAAAAATTTTCAAAAAGTAATGAGACGAAACCGATTTACGTTTTTCTTTAGACACTCCTTATATTTTGTATGGGAATTATAGTAATTTCAATTAAAACTTTAGCTAATTATTTTGGTTGAGAAAATTAATGTGGAATTTTAACTTTTTGACCCTAAAAATAAATGTCAAATGTATATAATAATTTTTTACCGAAAAATGAAAATCAAGCTTTAATTGTTCATTTTTGTCCCCAATAAAGCTGTAAAATGTAAGACATTCTTGATAACAATTACACATTTTCGAGATAGAACAACTTAAAATAAAAAAGGTTTGTTTGCCAAAAATTCGCAATTGCAAATTGCAAAACGTATCGCAAAACGAGTTTCGATACTTTTTTATAACCATTTCTTTAAATTACATTTTCACAAAAAATATAAAACAAAAATAAAATAATATTCACACACAGAAGTGTAAGGGTCTCTCTAAAGCATATAAATACTAGTATTCGATCGAACATACTAATATTTTTTTCTGCGCGTAGTTTTAAAAGTCAGTTTTAAATCTTTAAGGCCGTTTACACTTTCTCCAGTTAGGCACTTAACCTCGAGTTAGCTCAATTTTCGTTTTCTTCATTTTCGATTAGCGTTCATCTGTCAGATAAGTTTAAGTTATGGTTACTGAAACTTCGACCGCGCGGTTAATTGCTAACTAAAACCAAAACTGACTTTAAAAAGTACACACTGGCATTTCACAAAAACCAATTCTTTTTACAGTTAAAGAATTCTTGAGACAGCGGTCTAGTGGTTAAAGGAGCCGTATGAGGTTCGGAGTGCCAAATAAAAAAGTGACGTTCTATTTTACGAGAGAGCAACATTTTTTCATTCGGAAATTGATATTTATTTTTGTTCTTAAGTGCAAAGTCTTATTCCAGAAATGGCTCTCTCGGAATACCAGCCAGATAAATAAACCTTTTTCAAAGGCAGTTCTTTTAAGTATATTATTTTACGCAATTGTAGCAAATATGGTTCAGTTCCTAAGAGGACAGCAAAGTGGATATACCAAATCAAAGACGCGATAGAAAAAAGTTGGCAATGTATTACTAATAGAATGAGACAGTTTCGCAGTCTAAGCACAAAAAAAAAAGCGGGAATTTTGAATAAAAATAATAAGAGATGTTGATTTCGGAAATTCCATGAATATTTCGGAACGTCCTGCATAGACTTTGTTGTATGAAGTTACTAAAAACTTTCTAGAAAGTTTAAAAGTCAAGTAACTATTTCGAACTCGTAAGCGACGTGCTGGAGAGCTTTACAACTATGGAAGATAGGCAGCTGAATACTGCTTGAATGCAATGCAACTTTTGCTGCCCACACCTATTCACATAAATTGCGAAAAAGAAAATTTGTATGCGTTATCAATGCAGTTTTTCGAAAGAGGATTTTATTTTCATGCGAAAAACATTAATATTTGTACATATGTGGATTTATTTAAGTTATATTTTATA
This sequence comes from Philophylla caesio, assembly GCA_963971545.1. Classification (NCBI taxonomy): domain Eukaryota; kingdom Metazoa; phylum Arthropoda; class Insecta; order Diptera; family Tephritidae; genus Philophylla; species Philophylla caesio. The sequence continues at coordinate 116,120,306 of OZ020606.1, read as the reverse complement.
TCTTTCTTAAAGATGCAAATTTTAAGAAATGAGTATTCGCAGGTCGACTTACGAGATATATTTTAAAATAAATATATACATTTTTTCCAATTTTATAATTATTTAAGAAATATAGCAAATTTAATTGCCTTTCAATTTTTTCTGCTTTAATGGGTTTAGGAATTCTATATAAATTTGCAATTTTTGTAATCGACCTATTTTCTTTCATAAACAACTGTATGTGCAAATCACACGGAGAAAAAAAATTTTAAATAATTTTTTCAGTTGGCAATGTAAACACTATAACAAACAACTAGCGATATCTCGGCACCAAAATCTTTTACTTAAATTGTTGACCTGCGAAATATCAGTTGTAATTTCAAAGCAATAAACCAAATATTTAAATCGAAGCAATAACTTTATTCCCCACTGAAACTTGTTTTACGGAAAATATAAAAGTAAATGTTAAACCTTAATATTTCAGCAAAAATTAAAGCCTAGATTTTTATTCAAGATGCAGCAACAATTTTTATTTTTTTGATAATTTTTATTTTAATTTGAATTGTCAAATTTTGTATTTCGTTTAGATAAGAATGCTTTCAGTAAAATTTAAGGTAGTTGATAAAACATTTTTGGAACTTAACCTTTTAAAAGCAAAAAGAAAATACCCAGAGCTCTTTATTAATTTTTTTTTTTCAAATATTCTACTTCGGCTAACTATTAAAAATGCCTTGATTTTTATTATATTTTTTACTGAAAACTTCAATATTCAAATTTTAACTTAAAAATTGAAACGAAAATATAAAATGAAATTAGTGTTTTAACTTTAATTACTGAAAATCGAATAGAAGTAAAGTTTCAATTTTATATTTGATTGCAAAAATATCTGTGAAAAACGTATAACTAATATTTTTTTTTCTTTATTTTGATTCATTTGAGTTATTAAATAAATAAATTATATTCATCTGAATTTGTGTAATGAAAATCGCTGTTACTTTTAAATCAAGGTTTCATGCTCACAATTTTTGAATTAATTTTACCACAACCCTGCTCATGAATAATCGAATACTGAGTCGGAACAATCGGATGGAAGCCTTTTAAATTTGATAATTCGCATGGGCACATTTATTGTTTACTTATATATGTACGTACAAAGGTAGATTTGCACGTTGGCTTACTTACTTGCCAATGCATAGCTACATAAATACACACATAAAATGTTACATATAATCCTTATAAAAGACACGCACAAAATGTGTAAGAAAAGGAAGGAATTTTAATTTCTTTGAAATGATAAAAGGTGAACTAAATTATCAGATAGGAAACACATCGAATGGAAAGTGGAAAATTCATTGTAACACTGAACGCATGACGCCAATGAATTGAAGTAAAAAAGGCTAAAAAAATAAACGAAACTTTAATGCTTAGAAATATGTTTGCGTGTATGAAGTAGTAAAAGCGATTGCATTTTTTATTAAAAAGTGATTTCTCTTATTTTACAATACAAGGGAACTAAACAAAAAATTGTTGTGCTCAATTGTGTTAGAGAAAAGAAACAGCTTATAAAAAATGTCTTCTAAAAATTAAAAAAAAATTACTTTTTTGATTGAAAATGTAAGATTTTTATGGCAATGTGCTGTTTTTCTAAATAATATGCAAAAGAAAATACCGGTTATATTTTAAAACCTAAGCCTCAAGGACACTGTTAGAATTATTATTTTTAAAATGTTCCTTTATTAATAACTGATTATTGAAACTGCCACGTTATTTTACCTAAACACAGAATTCTAAGTTGAAAGCCTATTTAAATCGATTTCAAATTAACTAAGTGTTTATATTTTATTTATTGAAATTCAGTAATGTTTAAGCAAATGTTGGATAAACACGAATTTCTACTTAAGTGCTAAATTATTAAAAATTCGACTTATTAAAAAAAATATCTATACTTATAATATATATCAGTATAAAGACTGCTTGTCTAAAACACCTAAATTCCGTATTTTGATTTTGGAGAACCTGTTTCGCTGAGCCACTTGTTTTTTTCTCTTTCTTTTTAAGTATTAAGGAATAACCCCGGCAATACAAAATTGCAAAAATCAGCAGTAATTTTAAAGCGCTTAAAACTTATTGTGCATTGCATTAAAATAAATTAGGTGAGCAATGAAACAGCTTTTCAAAATTTTTCAAAACCATTTTTTTATTTTTTATAAAGTTGTGTCGCCTTTTTAAAAATTTGTGCAAATTGTGAAACTTTGACTCACAAAATTAATGTTAAACTATGAACTATATATTTTAATAAAAAAGAAAAATCACACATGATAAACGTTGCCAATAATCTAAAACATCAATATGAATATCGCCAGCGTTAAAAGTCGTACATTTAAAAATATAAATTACACCACAAAACTTAATTTAGGAAAATTATAATTGGAAAATAAATAAAAAATGTATAATATTTTGTAGAAGTTTTTTTACTTATCGTAAACAAAGAAGATGGCATTGTCATAAATTTAAGATTTAAATTTTGCTTAAGTAGACAGCGTGTAAAAAAACTTTCTTTGTTTTTACTTTTTTCTTTTCGTTTAATAACGTTGGACAGAATTTTTAAAAGAGTATTATGAGACCTCGCACAGATCATATTTGTTGAATAAAGTTATAGTCCAGCACGTCTGAGTTTTTTTTTTAATTTGCGCTCATAGGTAAAGAGGCTCACAACGAAAGTGAAGGTACATATATTGACGGTCATGGCGTATGCGTAACTTATCAAAATATTTTTATGAAGAAGTCTACATAAAGTTTTAATAATATTGTGGTGTGCAAAGAGCTATAACTCCATTTTTACCAAGTTCTCTTACTAATTTAATGGGTTTGAATGGAGGTTTGTGTATTTTAGTTGGTTTTAAATTAAGTCTCCCGAGACAGCTTCCATCAGCAACCCAGCTAACATTATTTATAATCGGACCTGTTTGGAATTTTGATTACAACAAATTTGTTCGGAATGTATAAAGCCTTTCTCCTCAATATGCTGTAATTTTTTTCAGCTCTGTGAGGATCAGATCATTTTTTTCATTTTAAAAGCAAAAATGTCTATGCTCGCTTCCGATGCATAGCAATGTCTTTCAGTGCTGATTATACCATTTATATCAGAGTGCTGAGTCCCTTAAAAATCTATGTGGCTTTCTTTAAATTGAAATAAACATAGCGGAACTGAGATGGAGCTTTTTAAATAAGAATTAAATTAGTTTAAAAGAAACATAAATTTTTAAACTCAAATAACGATTTTATTTTTAACTTAAACTTGAAACAATATTCATTTTTTCTGACTTCCTGCTGATGATAATTTTTGAAAGGGCAAAAGCTCTGGTAGCTAAATAAACTTTGTAAATTTCGGTATTAGATGACGTAGAAGAAGAAATTTTTTAAAGATTATTTGCTACTGAACGCATGAAATATTTGAGTATATTAGTGTGAATTAAATATTTTTAAAATTGATATACCTTCTTGACCTGTAAGAGTGTTGTACAATCGCTCTAATAAAAGGGCATTATACCTTTCCGCTTACGGCCGAGTTCATTTGTTATTTTGTAGTCCAAAATTCCACAGTTCTGACAGTAAAATGCGTTTGCTTGTGTAAAAAAAACTTATTCTGAGGAGTACAAATTTTCAAATTTTTTTTGGTAACCAAAAAATGTGCCTATTTAATTTACAGCACTGCTTCAGATTAATGCAATACCACTCACGTTTTTGATAAAAACCACAGCCGATCAACAATCCTGCTAAAGTTAAACAATCAAAAACTGTTGCTTCAAAAACAACTCCGAATAGCATAAATTTTAAAGTTTTTGTTTTTAAATATTTTAAGAATGACATAAATTACTATAAAAGTAGAATATTCGGGCAAGAAAAATATTGCCAATGAAAACTCTGTAAAATTAGTTTAGGTTTTAACGTAATTTTCCGAACAATATTATTGTACTGATTTTCTCATTTATATAAAACCAAAAATTTTATTTTCTGAGCGTAGCCTAAATCAGAAATGATTCATTATTTGTTGACATAGCATTTGAAATATTGTAAATAAGAATGAAATGATAACAGCTCACATGACGCAAGCTTAGCTCAGCACAATTAGGCATTGTCTTAGCGTGCGGAAATATTGAAGGAAAAAGCATCATGAGAAGTAATGATGAACTGCGAAAGAGCAGCTATAATTGCCTTTGAGTATTGTTGTTTTTACCTAACTTAATTTTTCCAATACTCAATTATCAAAAACAATTATAATTAATAACAAAAGTAGTTATATGGCCAAAACAATATCAAAAAAAAACACACTTACCACTGTAACTTTGTCGGCAATTAAAATGTTGGGGTCAAGGCGTCGAAAGGTTGAAATATATACAACACAATCTGGTTCAAAATTGATTTTCATACCGCCGGCAAAGAGTCTTTAAGCCAACCTGAACATTAATCCGGAGCGTTATTTTCTCCAATTTACACAGATAAGAGTATTTCAGCCACCATTCTATTCAACTAACTACTTTGACATTTTTTCGCTAACACCGAAGGCGGTCGAAAAGTGTTGCTACGCGCTACAAATACTTTGAAGAAAATCCAAAAAAAAAAAAAAATAAAACTACTCACAATAAACTAGAGCTAGTTTGCCTTTAGCAATTTATTTAATGCTGCCGAATGCTGATGAGCAGCTGCTCAGAAAGCATCTTAACATCTTTGAATATGCCATTGCACGCTTTTGAAGTGGCCTATGTATGTCTGTGTGTGTGTTTGCAAGTATGCAAAGTAGCACCGTTGCATTTGTAAGTAGCTGAAAGTAAGCTCGTGAATAGCAAATCTTTTGGCTTGAAGAAGCTGCTTCTTTCGAATTGTGCAACGCATTGCAAGCGCCCAAGGAGATTTGTGTAAATGTGAAAGAGACACGCGACTAACAGCCGATTATGAACAGAAAGCACACAGCTTCCGAGCACACATACATACCATACATACCTACATACATATGTATGTACACGTACAGATAAGCTCCAAGCATTTAAGGGAAAAAATAGCTCAAGCATCCCAACTGCATCTATTATCAATTGGCAAAAGAAAACGGTTGACATCTTTTGAGTGTCATACTCAAGATAAACGCTTCCGAGTTGCTGTTGCAAATAAAGCGCGCGCATGTGGCACGTGTAAGGCTGACACACAGGATACTTATGAGTTGCTACGCGAATTCACAAAACAAAAAAAAAAACAGAAAAGTAAACATTGAATAGTTTGAAAAGCTTAAACGTGGGAATGTGTACGGACATTTAAGGGCAAAAAGTGAAATAAATGTAAAATAAGAGATGGTTTTTTAAATAAAAATAAATAAATTTCCAGCTATCCAGCGTTATACAAGCAGTATAACGAACACGTTGCTGGGCCAGCGAGTAGCTGAGGGCAACGCTAAAGCGTGGCACGTACTTGTGAGCTGCGAGCATATTTTTTAGTATTAGAGTGAACCACAGAAGTCAGAATGGTAATGCTGCGACCTCTTTGCATTGTTCTATCCATAAACGTAACAAAAATATGACTGTTTAATTTTTAATTTTAAAAGGGAAGGGAAAGGGAGTTTACTCAAGGCGTTCAAAACTTCACAATTATTCTTCAAATGACTTTGAGTTACGATCTCCAATTGTTTATTTAATGATTTTTGTTACTAACTTTTTTATAATTTCTCCTAAGAATAATTGAAGGGTATACATAATAAAATAAAATAGTTTATATTAAAAAGTGCCTAAATAAAGTTTTAAGTATTATCCGAGTATATAGATTCAACAGTGTCGGCCACATAATTAGAAACAAAATGTTTTAATCTCGTTTTGTGTTTATTATTTAAGTTACAAAATACATAAAAATCTATTTTTAAAAATGTTTTTGTTATTTTTAATCAGAGTTTTGAATTTTTTTTTGCTATTTTCTCAATGAAAAAATAATAATAAGCATATAAATAAATTAAGCAAATAAGCTTAGAATATAAGCGTTAACAGTAGGTATAATTTTTTGGAAGGAAGCAAGAAATTCTCAAAATTGATTAGCTCTTAGAAGCTTAGATACATAAAGTTATTCTAAAATTGCATATTTTCTTGAAATTTTTTTTTTTAAAGTAGGGTAGAGTAAGGTACATTTTTTTAAAGCAAAAAAAAAATGTGCCAATTAGTTTTTGAAAAACAGTTATGAGTTTAGAAAAGAAATAAATATAATCAGCATAAAACACATTTAAAGAAACTGAAGATTTTCGGGATATCGAAAAATATTCGGGTAAAACGGGTTACCCCCAAGAATAAAGCAAACAATTATTTTTTTTCGCAAAGTTTACAATATATTCAACAGTATTTACAACTTTTACTTTTTTGGGACCTTCTTAGTAATTTTACATAGGCTTTTGTGGTCTTTTTTTCCCTTTTCTTCTTTTTTTTCCTTTTTTATTTTTTAAATATTTTATTTATTGACATTTTTTCTAACCTTGTGATTTACCAAGATTTGTCTGATTCCACAAATTCTGCGATTCTTTCAATTTTAAAACAAAAATTCATGATTTTTTCAAAAAATTCCATATTAGTAGATTTACAAATGACCTACCTATGTAGTATATGAAGTTTATTTCAATATGCTAGCAAGGATCTGGCGTTAATCGACGTAGATAGTATACAAATAACGTACAGCTGAGTAAAATCATGAATAAGTTTGAGATATTGGTTACCCCGTTTTACCATACTATATCAAATTTCTCTAAAAAATGAATAATTAATTTAAAACGTAACCTAACCGAGCGATCATCACCTCAAGTTACGTATAATACTCGTAGAATACAGATTCGCACGAAATACATCCCTTTTTTCGCAAAGGTCGTACAATCCTGAGACTGAAAAACCGTTAAGTGCTCTCGACTTAGTCTAAGTGCTCAATTGCCAACGACATTCATACAGTTTTATGATACCGACACAGGCAACGAGTAACTATAGTATAAAGTAGATGGCAGCACGTTTTCCCCCAAAACAGGGTAGTACCCTGTTTTACCCTACTCTCCCCTACTATACAAACTATACAGAGACGAAAAAATACGCTAAAGATGCCACAACGCCGAAACCGGTTTTTCTTACAACCAAACTTGACAAGGGATGACGAAAATTCGTTCCAATACCAATCATGCTATACAAGCTTGAATTTATGTATTTTAGTGTTTTAATTAAGGTGTTGGAATTTTTTTTTTTTTATTAAAAACTACAAATAAAACCGTCAAAACATGTTTTCTAAAATTAATTTATGACCACATTTTTGCTATAACTCGATATGCCGCTGAGTTCGAGGTGCGAATCTCACTCTGGGCAACCAAAATCTTAATCATAGGAAAAGTTTGTTTTTAATAGCGGTCACCCCTCGGCTGGCAATGGCAAACCTCCGAGGGTATTTCTGGCATGAAATTATTATTATAATTAAACGTAGAGCATAAACATTTTTTGATTTCCAAAAACAAATAAGTGCAAACAAATTATTAAAATGCCGAGTTAAGATATATATTTTGTTTTTTTTTTGGATCACTCTAATAAGCGGGTACGAGTATATTTTGAACATAAAAATCATATAAGTACGTATTTGTGCAGTGCGTACGCAATCACGAAAGCTTAAGACATATTCGCACTTGAGCAAAGGCGGCCAACACTAGCAAGGCAGCGCTAAAAAGTGAAAGGATGTGAAAAGCAAATCAAAATAAAAAAAGAGTGTTAAAAATAGTCACGCGCTACACTTCTGTGTACTGCCAATTGGCACAGAAGCAGGAAATCGGCAAACAACTTTAAAAGATAGTTTACAGTTTGCTACTTAAAAAAAAAAACACACGCGCACTGCAAATACTAACATTTTTCACAAAGATGCATCTGTACATACCAAATATTCATAGCTATTTACATCCTGCCACAAAATAGAATGCATTCTCTCTTGGCTAAACCTTTTACCAGTTACACTTGCTCTGTGTATGTTTTAAGTCGTTGGTTACCCGTGCTGGGTGTTTTTTTTTTTTTTTTTTTTGCTGCTTCCCAAAGCTATTCCTACTAATTAAATTATTTGCGCATGTAATAATCCTTGTGCTCACGTACTATAAACACTTAATTCGTTACTTGCAACTTGCTTTTTACTAATCGCCACTAATTGCTGTAATTCTCTCCCTTTTTCTTGATGGGGGGGGGGAATTTTTTCTCTTCTATTTTTCAGAGTCCGCGTGGAATATTACGTTAATGAAAATACATTCAAAGAAAGACTGCAACTTTACTTCATTAAGAATCAGAGATCAAGTGAGTATGAAAAGTTGAGAAATATGAAATATAGTTGCTAACATAAGAGTAGTTATGAGTGCAAAAGCAAAGGTTTTATGTTTAAATAAAATATCATCGTCACTTTTAGTTGGATCTATTTCATAAACATTTCTGTTTGTTATTTCTAAATGTACCTGGCTTTAAAGGAAGCTACTACTAAGGTTGAGAGAGAGGTGAAGATGTCAACTTTAAATTAATCGTAATATACAAGTTCAACTAGTTCACACAAACGTGTCTTGTTTATTTTTCTTTTAATTTTTTAATTTATATATTTAGCAATATTTATTTATTTATTTTATATGTTGATTTTAATACAAAATCTTTTTAAAAGCAACGGCAACGAGAGTTGCAATTAAGTAGTATACCTCTTCAGAGTAAGCCTTCATCATTATGTAAAAGCAAAAAAAAGGCGCAGAGCAAAGTTTTGTCCTCCGCAAATATTTATTTATTAATATTTATTTATTTATTTATTTAAGTTATTAATCTACAGTACAAAGTACCTTACAGACTAAGAAAAATAATAGAGAGAGGCCAAATTTGGCTAATATAATACTAGCAATTAATCTCAATACCATGCTAGAACCTAGAGTTTTCACAAAATTTTTTCTAGATAAAGCAAAATCAAGTACGCTCGAATTAGATAATGCATTAAATTCCCGAAGTGCACGAGCTATTGGTGCGTTACTTGCAAAGTTAGACTTAAAGTTCTCTACGTAAAAAGGGAAAAAATTGCGAAGACTTCTTTGTGGAACATTGAAGCTAATCCGCTCAAGTAAAACAGGGCAATCAGTGGTGCCATTAATAATATTGAAAGTGAACGAAAGTGAAAGGACTGTCCTTCTCTTTTCTAGAGGCTCCAGGTTAATTAGCATAAGCCGGGAAGCATAGGTAGGAACAGAAGCCTCAAACCGTAGGGAACGTAAAGCTTGCTTAAAAAAGATTTTTTGAACACGCTCAATTCTGCTTACCGAAAATTGGTCATAAGGTCTCCAAATTATAACGGCATACTTTAACTGTGACCGGACAAGAGCTGTAAATAATAGTTTGAAGGTATAAAGATCGGAAAATTCGGATGTATTGCGACGAATGAAACCCAGAACTGAGTATGATTTCGTAAGAATAAAAGTAATATGATTATGGAAAGAAAATTTTGAGTCGAATATAATCCCGAGATCCTTAAACTCCGTAACATTTTGTAATACATAACTAGCAATGGTGTATGATGTGCTAGAAACATTATGTCGCCTCGAGAATGATAAATGAAAACATTTTTTAATATTCACGGAGAGACGCGACTTAACGCACCAACGATGAAGATTGTTCAGATCTCCTTGAAGCCTCTGAGCATCCACTGAATCCTGCGCAGTTGAAAATATTTGTAAATGATCAGCATAGAGCAAAAACTTTGAAGAAGAAAAGCAACTGCTGATGTCATTGATAAGAATAACAAAGAGTAGTGGCCCCAAGATGCTCCCTTGGGGAACAGCTGAAGCGACAACAAAGTTGTTCGACAAAACACCATCGATTGACACCACGCAACATCTATCCGACAGATAAGATTTAAGCCATTGCAGAAAGGTGAAGTGAAAGCCCAAGCAAGCTAACTTATTTGTAAAAACGCTATGCGATACACTATCAAACACTTTAGAGAAGTCTGCATATATACAATCGCCTTGTAGTTCTTTCAAAAACGATGACATACAGTATTCACTAAAAACAGCAAGATTAGTGGCTGTCGAGCGAACAGTGACAAAACCATGTTGTTCTGGTATAATTAAAGATTTCACCGCAAAATAAATCTTGTCGTTGACAATGGATTCGAAAAGCTTTGAGATGCTAGACAGCTTAATAATTGGCCTATAGTTCCGAACATCATTTTTCTTTCCACTTTAAAAAAAAGGCGTAATGGCGGTATATTTCCATTCATTCAGAAAAATACCTGAAGACAGAGATTTATTAAAAATAATCTGAAGAGGAATTGCTAATGCCGGACAGTTCTTCAGCAAGCTAGCTCATAGCCAGTCAGAGTCTGTATGAGTCCAAGGCTTCAGGGAAACCAACCCCATGGTAATGTCTTCGGATGAAAAAAGCAACGAGCCAATGTTGAAGAAAGAATTGAAGAAATCTCCGAAGAAAAGTCCGGAGACTCATCCTCGTCAGAAACGTAATTTGACATAAAGAATTCAGCAAATAGATTAGCGGCTTCGGCAGGTGTACTAGCAACTTTTTCAGCTAGACACACCGCGGTAGGTACACTAGAGCACGACTTTTTTGACTTCACGAACTTCCAAAACGACTTCGGATTAGCTTTGATGTTCCGCTCAGTGCGATTTATATAATTTTTGTAAAGCAGGTTATCCAATGACTTAAAATATGCTTAATTGTTATGGTAGAAATTATAGAGGGCAATTAAAAAAATTGGCAGTGTTGCCATTGTTCTTGGAGGACTAGCAGAGAAAAATAATAATATATGCAAGAAATTTGCCAAATTCCGCCAAAATCTTGATTTGCTGTTAAAAAAAAAAATCAGTTTTCTGTACGCTTATTTAACTATCAATTTATTTTCTAGTTATTAGTTATCGAAAGAAAAGATGTAGACTTTTCAGATGATATATTTGAATTCAGAATAGCAGATGTGTTTGTATTTGTTTAGCAAACATAATGATTTCTCAATTTTTTCAACTTTTCACCAATTTTAAATTGAATAAAAAAATAATGAGAAAATCAAATGTTTACTAACAAAAATCGGTGGAAAATAGGCGTGCTTATTAAACTACTCTGGATGACGTAATTTTTGTTGGTGGCACAAATTGCTTTAGTTTTAAATATTTTTTTTTTTGTATAGTTGTTGTTAAGTTGTATGAGACAAAAGATTAAATCCTACGTGAAATATATTAATGAAGTTTTAGGCCAAGGCCACGCAATTAGCGTCTAAGTGGTGGCGGCTTAATGTTTACCCCCGGCTTGAGCCTCTAGCATGTAGAGAGCATCTTTAATTTACAATAGGAAGCCTTATAGTGAGGGATTTTTTTTGGTGTGAAATCTTCAAATATCAAATTATCAAATTTTTGTTTTTTCTTTTGAGGCTGTATCTCCATAAGGCCAACGAAATAAAATAAATGTTCAGCCTGAATTGCCAGTACGTTCAAACTTAACATAAAAACCAAACATTTTTGTCGATAGACTTGACGTTTACTTCATAACTTCAAGCTATTGAGGGTCCACTTTATGGGCGTATTCATACTGAGACAAATTATGAAACAAACTCATACCAGGACAATTCATTACATGGCAATTCTGTTACGAGTAAATTAATTTTAAAAGATATTCATTCCAAATACGAAAATGTACAATTAAATGTGTAACTTATTATAGAAAGTGCAATTTAATTATAATTTTTATATTTAATCACGATTTTTAATAGCGATGCGTAAGCGAGAGTCGAGAGAGGCACTTAGTCGGTGACAGTGTTGAGGGTAAAGAGGTAATATAAAGCCGGTTGGTATATGAGAGAGAGGTGGAAAAAGGAGAGAGGGTAGTGGCGCACAGGCAACAAAGTTAGAGTTGGGAGAGTTAATTTACAAATGAAAGATACGAGTGGAAAGAGAGTAGTAAAGCAGGTGGCTGATGTAAGATAACGTAAGTGTAAAATCCCAACCTTACTTCACGCAGAAACTTCAAGTGTTCAAAGTAAAAATGATGCAGGGCCATACCTCTTCTAGGTCGGGAACAATATGGAACTATAACGATAACATTTTAAAACTAACTTATTACCTTCTACGTTATATTGCTCCATTTATTTGATTGAACGTACATACAGTCCATTTTCGTTGGCGAAAGAACGCATTTTCAGACGTGACGATTTCATTTACTATGTCATTTTTGCGATTTTCATACATTTTAATACATTTTAATGCAGTTTTTAATAGATAAAGAGAACAGAAAATGTGAAAGGTTTTATACTAAAAATACATATTTCAAATTTGTTGAAGCAAATATTACTCATACGCCCTCGCATACCTGCTAATGCAAGAACGCCATGACAAGCCCGTTTAGTTCAACTTTTACCAACAACTCAGATCAAAGCTAATATTTCAATGCTTTATTTAAATATTGTAAGCTAATGTCTATGTATAATCGCCATTTAGTGTGACTCAAACACAATTGCCAACAACAATTTCCACATCAGCAAAGCAGACATTGTGAAAGATATAAATAAATATGGAAATACCGCTTTGATATTGATTGCATATGTACTCGTATCAAAGTATAAGTATGTATGCTGATTTCCATCTTTCAACTAATAAAAGATATTCTAAATGCATTCTGCAACTATGAATCTGTTGCATATGGTGGAACATATGCATCTACATACATACACTCTGTTCACAAAATAATAGCACAAACACATTTCGACCATTTATATAACCTTCAAATATTAAAAAAAAATTTTTAATTCAAACATCGGTAATTCTTTAAGGGTCATTATTAAAAAAAATTTTTTTTAATTAGAATACATTTATAAAAAAATTTCAAACTTAAAATTTATTTATTTTTAATTAGAATACATTTATAAAAAAATTTCAAACTTTAAATTTATTTATTTTTAATTATAATACATTTATCAAAATTTCAAACTTTAAAAAAAAAATTTTAGAATTTTTTGTGTATGCAGATATGTAGCTCATTCAATTTTAGTACAACAAAGTGCATGTGTCTAGTGGCTATGAATTAACACAAATTTTTTCAATAAAAAAAGTAACATAAATGCGGTTTCGCATAAAAAGTAGTAAAAAATTAGTGAAAACTTGTAGTAACTAGAAACTTGCACTTTCGCGTACTAAAATTGAGTGAGCCAAAAAAACCGCATACTCAAAAATAACTAAAAATTTTTTTAAAACTTTCAAAATTTTGATGAAATTTTGTTAAAACATTGAACATTTTGTAAATATTTAAATGATAAGTGTTTCTGGTTTTTCTCAGAGAATTAACCAAATTTTATTTGAAAATAATTTTAATTAATTGTAAGAAAAATTAAGTGCCGAAATATGTTGTGCTATAATTTGTGAACAGAGTATACCTATGTAAAATGCATTCATGTTCACAAGTATGTGCAGAATTTCCCTTAACACTTCATTGAGCATGAAATTTTCAATCGAAATGATCAAATTTAATTTTACACATAGCCAGCCATGTAGGTGTTATCATTGTTAGAGTTTCTTTGAAGGTTGAGCTATTTTAGATGCCTCCATTTTTTAAAGCAAGTAAGTCATTCACTCCAGCTTAAATGCTGGAAGAAGTGAATGTGCTTTCACTGCAGTTTGGTAAATATTTTGGTTAGAAAAATTTTAAATAGTCAACAGTTATGCGAATTAAGAAAAATAATGTTCGCCAACAAATCTTGCATTCCTTCCAACGTTCATACGTTTTTTTTTTTTTAATTTTGTCTTCTTTTTTTGGCAAGCAACTCTCTCTAAATATTTACACGTCGGCTTATGACCTTCGAAGTTTGTTGTGCCCACAGCTGCGTAAACTTTTCCAACTTCAAAAAAGAATTGAAGCACATAATATTATCTACAAATAATTTTCGAGCAGTTTAAGAAACTTGAAAATCAATTCTCAATTGTGCAATTCAAGTAAAACTTACTCAAACATGAATGGCAAACAAGACGAGTCTACGGGTATTTTGGATATGTGCAGTGACATTGGGACATATGTATGTATGTATGTACAAATGTATGTATTAGTATGGCATATACTCAACTACATACTCGTATGTGCATACTTGCGTCTACAAAAAGTTTTACTAAAATTAGCTGTGACATTTGATATTTGGCTACCGAAGTTTAATAAAAACCAAAGAAAAAATAAATAACTAAAGTAAAGTATATGTACAACTTATATCAAATCAAATAAAAATGAAAATACAAACATAAATTTCGTTTTAGTAAAATACTGAGATGAGCAATCATAGCTATGTTAACCTTCAGCTTTCTATATATAAATTATTATTATTTTTAAGAAGCAAGTCTTTTATGGCGTTCACCTTTCATACTTCATTCAATTTAACTATCCACATTTTACTTGTTTCTAATTTTTAAGCCAACTTAAAAAATCTATTCCACTGGACAGTTGGGCGATAGTAGTGAAATTTTGTGATACCGATTGTAGGAAATTATGATTAGGACACATTATATCAAATCGCATTACACTATATCACATCATTTAGTCAAATCACATCATCACTTCATATAAAATCGCCACGTTACACCATATCACATTATATCGCGTCACCACGACACATTATTTCATTACCTCACGACACATCACATCACATAACATAATCATATCACATCGAGTCACATGTACATCATTTAATATCAAGCCACATAAAGCAACCAAATCACATTACATCAATATCATATCGCCACACATCAAAGAACATAACATAACATAAAATAACATAATACACAATAATAACTAAACATAACATAGAATTTCTTCTGTTCGCCATATCGATAATCATCACACCTAAAGTCACTTTAGGTTATGTTATGCTATTTTACGTCACATTTCGTTATGTTTTATTATACAATGCTGTCTTATGGAACGTTTCTTAAATTAAGTTGTGCTATGATATGAAATAGTTTGTTATGATAAATAATGTTATGTAATTCAATTTTACGTTATGTTATGTTTTGTTCTTTTATGCTATATTGTTAAGTGTTATTTTGTATTACGTTCTATGTTATAAAAATTGAGAAGCCAATATGACGAATAAGACGAAAAAATGGCACCGAAAATGATGAACACGTAAATGGTTTGAGATGGCAACGAGCGCTTTTATTTCTCGCCATACCTGTACTCAACATACCTAAACTCGGTAGCTCATCACACCTTAACGTATCTTACCTGAACTTACCACTTTTAAACTGAACTCAACTACACTCAGGGCCGGCGAAACACTTTCAGCACGAGTGAGTACTGAGGAAAAGTAGTCTTTGATTTCGTCCATTCTGAAATTATCTGAAGCTTTCGAAGTGGTTAATTAAGGACTAGTGATTTAACTACTACTACTTCTAAAGGGCATTGGTAGTGCATGAAAGGGGTATCTGTTGCCTTATGTATAAAAAACATGTTTTGTCTATTAATAAAAACTAAGTGTTCCATAAAAAACGAAATTATTCCATTACTTTTTGTGAATGTTAATTTGCTGTGAATTTCTCAGTTCATTTCTCGCAGTTACAAGCGTTAGTTTAGTTGATTAAATTAATTCCATTCCTATTAATGAAAACTGCAAGGGATCTGCAGAAACACAGCTAAGAAAGGCAAACGCACTGTAGAAAAAGAGACACTTTAAAAAACTTTCAAACTCTTGTATCGAATGACTTAAATGTATATACATAGAAAAATGCTTATGAAAGAAAAAGCACAAAGTTATTTTATAAATTGGTTTAAATACATATGTATGTATACTTGTATATGTAGAAATATATTTTAGTTTTATCTTTTATTAACGAAATTAATAAAACTAAATTGAATTAGTATCTTTAAGTAATACAATATTGTATTGATATGAAGTAGAATATTTTCCAAAGAAAGCTTAATTAACAATTTTTTTATTATCTTTTCTTCTAACCAAACCAAAAATTAAAAATTCAGTCAAAATCAGAAACAAAATGCTTTGAATTTAATTTAAAAAAAAATTTTTATTTAAAAAAAAAAAACGTGAAAACGTCAGCTTCACTAGTGAATCTCTTTACTTCTGGGGACTAGCGAATTGTATTGATTTTTGGGGCTATCATATAAGATAATTTTTAGTAGATAGCTAACGAAATAGCTTGTTCTCTAGTTCATGCAAAATAGATACTATTTTGGGGTTGGTGAATTCTCTAGTACAGAGGAATGCAAAGGCGATACAATTGGGCCCTTCGTAGGACATATCCACGTTAAATTCGCCACTTGAGTACATAGCAAGGAGATAGACGCGGAACTAGTGATGGTTTTTGAGTGCTAGTAATATCGCTAGCTTGGAACTAGCTCTAGTGAACTGCAGGGTACCTTTACTACCATACGCTTCCGCCGGCCCTGCCTACACTCACCTAAAATTCACACAAAACAACTCTCCATACTTCAACTCTTTTAACCTCACCACACCGGCCGCCATGATATGATTAAGATGACTTATGTTAATGCCGATTCTGCTTTTTTGGAATTATGAACAAACAGTAATTGTCAACCTAAATGAAGCTTATGAAAGATTTAAACGAAGCAGAAAAACAATTAATATTACCACCGAAAGCAGCGATAGCCATAGTGAGATACAATTTTTAAAGACTTAAAGGTCGGGACTAATCCAAGACCAGTTCGAGGCTTGTTTGAAATCATTTCGGAACCAGTTCGGGTACACTTCAGGACTGATAAGTCCCGTCGTTAAAGACTTAAAAAATTATAAGAGTCTTTGAGACTTACAAAAATGTGTCACGCTGATAAGTCTCAAAATAAAAGACTTTGATGGCTTAAACAAATTTTCTCGCTTAAAATTTGTGTTATTTTTAAATAATAATTGATTGAAATTTATTATTTTCTCTTATAGTGCTTATGTCTCTGGTTTTAATCCCTATTGATAGTATTTTAAAAATCTCTTACTACTAAATTGGAAGTAACTCGTTAAAAAAAACGTAAACAAAACGAGTAAGAAAAGCCAAAATGCGAGCGAATCCCGAATTTTAAATACTCTTGCGATATATTTTTGTATGGGCGGTGCCACGCCCAATTCCAAGTTTGTAGGAATCACCAGTTTGAAAAAAAATGGAAAAAAGTCACATTTTTCAGTTTTTTATTTTGTTAAAATTATAATAATAATAATATAATTTTGGCGCGTACACTATATAGCTCAGTGTTTGGCTGAGCTTCTCCTACGTGCGTCTTTATATTATACCACAATTGGAGGGACCTACTGTTTAGTGCCGACTCCGAACGGCAGATGTATTTAATGAGAAGCTTTTTCATGGCAGAAATACCCTCGGAGGTTTGCCATTGCCTGCCGAATGGTGACCGCTATTAGAAAAAACTTCTTCTATTATTAAGATTTTGCTTGCCCTGACTGAGATTCGAACCTCGAACTCACTGGCATATCAAGTTGTAGCACGCACCGCTACCAACTCGACCACTTGTTAAAATTAGTAACGTTAAATTTAGTAAATATCAACAAATAAAAAACAATTTTCTGCATTTTGCAAAAACTTCCGTTATATGGGAGGTAGGCGTAGTTATTGACCGCTCTCGACCATTTTCAATACCAACCTACCCTGGCCAAAGTTATTGGGATGAACGGACAGACAGTCAGGGCTAAATCGATTCCTCGTTTCATTCTGATCATTCTCGTGCATAGATCTCTATCTATCTTGATTACTTTTAGCTGTTACAAACAAACTTTTACAATTTTATTGAGCTCAAGGCCAGTTTATGGAAGATTTTTAGTGAAAAAACAACAACAGTTTTTAATGGTAGATGGTATAGTACTTTTTCGGAACTGGCCTTGAGCTCAATGAAAATTGTAAAATTAACATTTACTAAGCGAACAGAAAAATAAACAAACATTTATATGCAGGAATGAGCACGCCATAAATGCATTCTAATATAAAGTAAAAAACTTGAATACAGAATTTGCAAATAAAAACACAAACAACAACAACACAAACAAGTTAAATAGCGGCAGATCAGTTGCTCTTGTTTGTAGTTGGTTTGTTTAAGGAAGATGAAATAAACACAACAGCCAACTCGGCTGCAACTCCGAGCTCCTGGGTTCGAAGCCTGGGAGAAGTGGTTTTGATAAATAAATTTAATTAATATAATAAAAAGAAGTCTGATGAGGAAATGTGGTTATTTCCAAAATGGTACTATAATTTCTACCATTAAAAAACTGTTGTTGTTTTTTTATAAAAAAAGTCTTCCATAAACTGGCCTTGAGCTCAATAAAATTGTAAAAGTATTAACATTTACTAGGCCAACAGAAAAATAAACAAACATTTATGTTACAAACAAACTTTATGCGAACGTGTACAAGTACACTCCTTTTTAAGAATTGCCAAAAATCAACTTAATTTTGTAGACGCTTCAAACTTGCAATTTATTTCACTTACATTTATTAAGGCATGAAACCGCATAATAAGCAAGTTTCTAACAATTCTGAAAGTAACGAGAAACTTTTGAGGAAACTTTGCGAAAATTTTAAAATTTCGTGTGCTGTACTTTTATGAAGAACATGAAAAAATAAGAATAATCCGACGTTTCCCTTAGCATTAGTTCGACTGAAAACTGATTTGCTACAAATGTTGAAGGCATTTTTCACATCCAATGAACAAATATTTCACTCTAATTTTCAGTGATTAAAAATAATTATTGTTAAATTGAAAACTATTGATTTAATGTCTCAACAATTCAGTTGAACTCCTTTCACAAAACCTACTCTTAAATAATTATACTAACTGTTTCCAACTAATAGCCACATTATAATTATTTAATGAATTAATGTACAAAGGGCGTTACTGCAAGTGCCAGCAGCTAATGTCAATGAGCATTATGACCAGTAAATGCTAATTGTTAATACGCACAAGCTATATTTACATAAATTAACTCTAATATTAATGTAGTTTGTTGCATTAACGCTAAACCACAAACCACAGGGATGCGCTTACTAACACTTACGAACGATGCTCGTACAAGAAAATTCGTAATTGTATGCTTTTGTTAGTGGTCAACCGCAAGCAAATTCAGAATATGAGCAAATTATGTATGCAGGTATGTATGTAGGTATGTACATATGTGTAATTATGCGCATGAATGAATAGAAAGTACGTATTTATGGTTAAAAAACAGATGCCTTAATTGGATTCCACAACCAATTACTTTGTAGCTTATGTAGATTTACTCACAGATAGTTTCAGGATAAAGCAAGTGATTGGAAGAGATTGTTTTAGGAAGTGAACAAACGAAGTCTCACGAATCGTACGTATGTATACAATGTATAGTGATTTTTATGCCATGCAAAAAATGCGATTAGTCTAGGATGAGTCCGGGAATAGTCGCAAAGGAACATGCGTCTAATACAACTTATGTTTTGTTTATATGGAATAAACTGCTCCTTTTTGTTCGAGCATGTCCTATAAAGAGACTAATTGTCTTCTTTTATACCCAAATGGTTATAAATGACGACCAGTCTATTTATAAAATCAAAAATAAAAATCTTTGCTTCGTGTGAGACTCGAACCGGCTTCCCGAGGGTTTCTAAGCCAACGACGCGCAAAATATCTTGTTGCCTAAGCGCGTACATACATATATCAATTCATCGTTTATTATATCTGAAAATGGTGAATATAGGACTAATCTACAATTATACCCGTTTGAGACTTGTTTTGCGATTAATTAGTACCCAATTGTACCCGAATGAGGCTAATCCCGGAATACTCTCTTTGGAGATTAGCCGCACAATTTTTCTACACCAACGTATTGACATGTTTTTGCAATTTGTATTCTTTAAGTTTGATTTCATTGTTTTTCAATAAATATACAGTTCAGCACTACTTGTAGTCACAAAAAAAAAACTAAAATTGTAAGCAATTTCCTTTATTAGAGAGAAATTCGATTTCAGTTGATTAATAATTAAGAATGTCCAATACTCAATTAAATTCGTAATTTTAAGCAAACTTTACAAGCCAGGGAGACTCTTCCTCTGACTAATTTTTGAAAATTGCTTCCATTTTTAAATTTACAAATTCATATCAGCTTTCCAATTATTCTAGATAATTTCTCAAACATTTTAAAGCAATTAAAAGATCGCTGACTTTAGACTGAAGTGCTTTAATAGAATTTTCTATTGGAGAACCAATAACATAATAAAATTGTAGTAATCGATCATCTTCTTGATTTATGTAAATAGCTTAAATCTTTTCATCTCATTTGCAGTTTTTTGGCTTCAACAGAACTTTTCAGAACTTTTATAGTAAAATCAGCATTTTAACATGTGCAAGACCATCTAGCAGAGTTCAATGTGTTATCGAATTTGAATACTCACTTTAATTATTATATATAAAACTTATTCGAATATTTCATCTTTTGATGATATGCTCAAAAAAAAATAAATTCTTTGAACTGTGACAAAAAAAAGCTTGCACTGCAACACAATGAACTAAACATTTTGCACGATATCTTTTATGAGTTTTTGAACTCCACCATAAGTGTCATTCATTGTGTTAGCACCATCATAAATTTGTTCTCAACACTGTTTTGGAGGAATATTTTTGTCATTTATGGATTTAATAATTTGGGTGGACACGGCTAAGGTATTTACTTCGTGCAATCCTAAAAATTACTCTTTAATGAGTAGCGACTTTGGGATTAAATTATTATCCTTCTCGATCATACAATAACGGTAAAGTTCACACACTTGATCAGTTTTTTAAATATTCTGAGTTGTATCGAAAATAAGAAAGTAAAATGGTGCTGCATTCTCCTAACACTGAGGACGTGCTAGATAGCTCCAGCGGTAGCGCCACGAAAAAAGTACATTTTTGGTTAACAAAATGTACCGCGACAAAAAAAAGAAAGCAAAATTTTTCGGCACTTTTTTTGATTTTGAATATGTTAAAATCTTTATGATTTGTTTAAATTTGTTATTGATTTAAAGTACCAAAAAAAAATTTTAATTTTTAAGTACTTAGGTACAACATATTTGTTATAAATCATAGGTTAATTACATTTCTCTTGAAGCGGGGCCTTCTCGGTTTGTGGGCCCGTGGCATTTTGCCAGCTGTGCCGCCCTATTGTAACGCCTCTGACTATAAAGTCCAAGCGTGTCTACAAATTGCTTTAGGTTTTTGACAATTTTTTTTGCGGAAATTAATTAATTAAAATATATCGAGCAAACATTATACGAGTATTGTAAGGTGGTATTGTAATGAGGTGTGGTGAGTTTAAGTGTGATTAGTTCAAGTATGGTGAGCATAAAAAGCTGTGCTTAACATTCTTTACATACTTACCGAGTATGTAACTTGCATTGTCCAACTCGTTTTCTGTACTAATTGTTTCAATTTTCGTACATCTTGTACGATTTCAATAGACAAAATAATAGACAAAAAATAAATGCAAGTAAGCTTTAACATATCACTCTTTTTGCTACCGCAATCAAATGATAAACAAAAATCTCACTCACTTTGGCGAGCCAATATTTGCAACGTTTCAATTATCTAAAAGAAATTATCTAAAAGATGTACTGCAGTGGAAATGTAAACGTTTTCGCTTCCGATGTCAATAAATTAATTGACTACGAATATTTGCACTTGCGTATTATTTGCAAATTATCGTGTTGAACTCTGCTGAGAGTTAATCAATTTAGGTTAAGCAAACATGAATTTACATTTATGTGAAAGGACTAAATAAGAATATATTTAAATAGTAAACTAAGTCAAAGTCAATACATTTGCTATAGAGAAAAAAATTTCGAAAATATAGCACAGTAAAGCTACATACATACATACATATACATATTTATGTATATCACAAATGTACACACAAATCTCTCATGCCAACATGCCGAATTTTCATTTATTTAACGCTTGAAAAAAAAAAAGAATTGTGTATGGAGGATTAAGCTCAACATCTATGACAAAAAATAAATTGAGTATAGCAAAAAACTGAGCACCTGAAAAATTTGTAAAATATTTTTAAAGAAGTTTAAATGTTTTATAAAAATTCATTGAATTATAAGGCATTTTGTATCAAATTTGAAACTTGAGGTTTTTCTGGTTTCATAAGAAAATTACAGTATTTTTGTAAAAAAAAAAATTAAATAAAAGAAATGTATTTCTTATATAGCGATTTCTCAACCTCTTAGGCATCACAACTATTCAAGGGAATTATAAAAAAAAAATTTATGAAACACATAGTTTTTATTCACTGAGAATCTTGTGTAAGTTTAATAAACCAGTTTTTTTGGTTTTTACTAGAGAATAGACAGTATTTTAATGGAAAAATAATTTTAAAAAATAAGAAGAAAATTTTATTACTCGCGTTGTAATATGCTCCGTCTCCATACAAATGATTGCCAAAAGTTAAGGACGGTAAATAAAAATTTTCATAATTAAAATGTTTAAATTTTAAAGACGAAAAAATTAAATTTTGCTTCAAAAATATTGAGCAAGTTAATTAATTAACCAAATAATAAATAATTATCATCAAAAATTATGGATTTTCCGAAAAAATGCAAAAAATGCTAAAATTTTAAAACATCGGTAAAAAGTGGTCACTAGAGAACGACCGAACATGGATTTTCAAGGCCGAACCGAACCGAACCGAACTTCGGCCAATTTTGGCCGAAGCCGAACCGAAGCCGAACCGAACATTTTCCAGGTCCAAAATAATAAATAATCAGTTTTAAAAATTCTATATTTATACTTTTATTTTAATTTTAAAAAAAGGTACATTGGTTAAAATCACAACCATTTCAGTTCATAACTTAAACATACTAATGTATCATAGTAAAGTTAACAAAAAACTTAAATTGCTAATATTTGAAATCAAATAGTTTTATATTGTAAAGCAAAAATAATAGCCTATCGGCATTTTCACCTTGCAACCGATTCCGTCTATCGGTATAAAGCTGACCTGCAGCACTAAACAATTGCTCACTAGACACACTCGATGGAGGAGCAGACAAATATTTTAATGCAATTTTTTTCAACATAAAATATGGGCTTTGATACCAGTATTCAAAGATATTACAATTCCTTGGCAGTAAATGTTCATTAAGATAAGTTTCCAATTCGTAATTTAATGAATAATTTCTTTCAGTATTATTACTGCAAAGCATATCAGTATCATGTAAATCTCAAAGGCTGCTTTGACTTGTTTCTGAATGTACTTCACAATCAGGCTGCGAAATAATCGCAACATTTGTATTTTGTTTTTAATGCCGAATTCTTCAATTACTTCGTTCAAGTTTTTCGCAATGTTTTGAGCGGTATGGTCACAGTCAAGAACACTAGCTCCTAACACCACCTTGTATCTGCGACCGTCATCAATCAAGTGCGCAGTAAAACTGAGTAGCGAACAAGTTTTTGCTGGATTCGTCCAAATGTCAGATGTGAAGCTGATCCACTGTGCTTTGAGTACCATATCCATCACCTTTTTTTTTACTTTCTCATATGTAGCAGGTATCAGCGTGCACCTGAAAGTGAGTATATCTTGTTGCATATTTTACATGCCGCTGTTCGTTCCTTTCTAGAAAAATAGTTCCAAATAGCTCAATTCGACTCCATCATTTCCTGCAAAAAATTTTCATTAATTCATTCCAAACTATGTTTAATACAATTTTTTTTTTACCTTGCTTATTCTGCTGCCATTAATATTCATATTTTTTTGCAAGAATAAAAAAGTAAGTTTTTGATTTCATTCTGTAATTTTGAAAATGAAAATGAAACACAGGGTTACACATTTAAATAGAAAGATATTAAAACTGAAACTTTGTACAATTCTTAAATTATTAAAAATTGGCATATGTTCGGCCAAAGTTCGGTTTTTTTTTGGCCGAAGCCGAACCGAAACCGAACCGAACTTTTGTGGCCGAACATGGCCGTAGCCGAAGCCGAAGCCGAAGTTCGGTCGTTCTCTAGTGGTCACTTTACTCAATTTGCTTTTAGTCACATTAATCAACGACTCAACATTTAAAATCGCTTCGCCACATCACATCATAACGTCTGATGCCAGAACATTAAGGCATTATATTTAACAACATTGTATAACATTACATCAACATATCACATCAACATTTCACATTAAATCAACACGTTGCATCAGTACGTCGCACCAATGCAATAGATCACATCATATCAATACATCACATCACATTATGGCGTCACATTACAGCACATAAAGACATCTCGTCACATCAACACATCATATCACGTTAAATCTTCAAATCGCATCGCACTCTATCTCCTCAAATCACATTATAAAACATTTAATCACATCAACTCTTCACATCACATAACATAAAATAATGTAAAACTCGTTCAGACTTCGGCGTCATGCTAACTCAATATTTTGATTTAATACTCGTATTGATATTTTCTGTACATTTCCGTCGCCATCTTTTGTAATTGTTCAGAAATTACTTTCATATCCGTATTTATTATTACTATTTATTCATTATTGCCTACGGCATTTTATGCTTCTACACGCACCTTGCTTTCCCTTTTGCAATTTCGGTTGTGGTCTAATAGTCGAAGAATTGATAATGAGCTGTTAATGACTTGAAAATTAGTTGATAAAGTTGTTAGGTCCTATTCTTCATCGAAAGCAATGAAGTCACCCTACTCAAGTGATGACATAAATAGATGGAATTACATATTCGAAGAATTTTACTCCACTGTTATGTTACTTTAACAAACAATTATTAGAAATTCGAGCTTAAGTTATGTCCCGAATAATGAATTTTCGTTTAAAAAGCAGAGATACATACTCATACATTTAAATGACTAGTATCTTTAACAGTTTTGTTAAATTTTCTCCACCATTTTGTTGAAAGCTGATTGTGAATTGCCACAGCGAAAAAAATAATGTGAACTTGGAAGCACACATGTTTAATTTCCCATAAAATAGTGAAGTGGGTAAAAGATGTCCGGGGGTAATTAAATTCAAGATAAAGTCGGCTCTAAAAATAAGGAAAAGTAGTTTTTGACAAATATTTTTTTTTTATAATAATACAAAAATCTCCTGCTTACAGTAGAGTCGTAATTGACTTGGGCTATAATAATGCGACCTTATTTCTTAAAATTTTTTATAAGAATTCATTATAAATAACAGATGAATACAAAACTGATGGAGCGAATTGTTCGATAGTGACTGCTTCGGTAGATATATTATTTTGCAAAAAAGAGGTAGTGGAGGACTAGAGTATTCGGTTACACTTTGTATATAAGGTCTTACTTTTAAGTTTGTATATTTAGTGATTTTATTCTTTGTTTCCGCTTTGAAATTAGATTTTGGATCGACTGAACTCTAACAAATTATTGCCCATTTTGTTTCCAACATTGTATTTCCATGTGCACATTGATATCATGAAAGCAAAAAAATTATCAGGCGAATAATTGTATATTATCTAATCTGTGAATCACCCATGTTATATTTCAATGAAACATTTTTGTCAAATCCGGTCATCTCTGCAACGAGTATGGGGGCATTCACACGAGTCATGCGTGTCGAGCTTGTTGGCAAGAAGTTTAAAGAAGTCAGCGGAGTAGACAGAAACGCGCGTTCATTGAAATTGAGGGGCTTTTTTAACATTTCGCATATTCGTATTTTTCATTTATATTTTTTGTAGTTCTCGATCATCTTCTTGATTTATATAATAGCTTAATTCTTTTCATCTCATTTGCAGTTTTGTGGCTTCAACAGAACTTTTTCAGAACTTTTATAGTAAAATCAGCATTTTAACATGTGCAAGACCATCTAGCAGAGTTCAATGTGTTTAATGTTATCGAATTTGATGACTTATTTTAATTATTAGATGTAAAACTTATTAGAATATTTCATCTTTTGATGATATGCTCAAAAAAAAATTAATTCTTTGAATTGTGACCAAAAAAAGTTTGCACTGCAGCACAATAAACATACCATATACCACATTTTGCACGATATCTTTTATGAGTTTTTGAACTCCACCATAAATGTCATTCATAAATTTGTTCTCAACACTGTTTTGGAGGAATATTTTTGTCATTTATGGATTTAATAATTTGGGTGGACATGAATTCAGGTGTCTCTTACCTTTTACTTCTCATTACCCGTTTTACAGGTTATATGAAATACAACTAAAGGTGACTGTGAACAAACATTATTAAGTTATTAAAAAAAAAATCAATCTTAAAAACAATAACTCTTTCTTTCCATTGTCTCTATTAGAGACTGAAACGACATACTAAATTCCGGCATTCTCCTCATACTGTCTGTGTTATATACATTTCCAACTATTCATATCCTCAGAACTCAGTTTGTTTACTTACATTAACTTATTGATTCAAGTCAAAGCACATAGAAAGATAATTGCCTTAATATCCTGTAGCAAAAAAAATTATCTAAGTCGATATGTGCAGATAATCGAAATTTATTTATTTGCGATTCATATTAACTATAGAAAATTTACCGGTAATTGTTCTTCATTCTGCTCTCACTACAATAATTTCCGTTCTTATTTCGATTTCTCTATTTGCAGGCCTAAGAATACGAATTGCCGACTTGTTTTTTAAATTACTAGCATGCGTTCTGTATATATTACGTGTGATAACGGATACGAATCCAACATTTGCAACGTGGTAAGTAATATTGATTTATACATACATATGTACATATAAGTAAACAAGTGAACATCTTAAATGCAAACAAAATAAGAGGTAACGAAAAATGAGAGCAAAGAAAAGCACAAATGAAAGCAACACTAACGTGCTACGCGCGCCATGAATGCCTCAGCTTTCTGCAGCAATATTGAGCTGAAGAATTTGAAAGCGCAAAACCGAATCAATAAAGTGCATAGAAATTGAAAAAGTTTCGCTAAGAAAAAAAAAAAATGAATTACATTTTTTAATATCCGCGTAAAACTATTATAAATTTCCTTCTCATTTACTTTATGCATTTCTTCTCCATTAGTTATGGCTGCTCAGTGAGCAATAAAACCGAATTTCTCGTTTCGGCTCAACTAACTGAAGAGGAATTTCAAGAGAATCCTATAATCAATTGGGAGGCTATATTGTGGGTGAATCGGCCCACTGTGCTGTGGGCGGCGCAATTAATTTTAGCATTAGTATCACTAACGGAGGCAGTACTACTAACATATCTAGGCTATAAGGTGAGTTGACGGGGTAGCACATCTTGGTCGTATGCAAATAAAAATTTTAACAAAATTTTAAATTCTGCATAAATAGTTTCGCACCAAAATAAAGCACAGCATATTTGTATGAAATATTTTTTTTTTTTATTTAAGTTACTTCCATTTAAAACTAAAATATTTATTCTATTTATTTACAGGGAAATATCTGGCAGCAGATACTTTCGTTTCATTTCATTCTAGAATTAATTACGACAATACCATTTGCATTAACGGTGAGTAAAAATATATTAAGTTGAACATTGTATCTTTTGTATATATTTTCTATTTATCTGAATTTTGATTCCACGGCAAATATTTCAATTCATTTTTGATGCAGAGAAGATTTCAATTAGAAAACTATGTAGGTTGTTTAAAAATTGTTACGATCCAATCGCTTAAACGCGTTAGTCAGTTTTAATGCAAAATTAGGCAGAAATGTATATGGTTTTTATTATGATATTTGTTAGAAATTAATAAAAATTAAAATTAATAAAACACAACTTTATACCGACTTTTTTTGACGGAAACAAAAAACTTCAAAATTTCATATATTATTAAGTCATTTTAAAGATGCAGCAGTTGCAGAAAATAAAAATTTTATTTGCAAATAATGTAGGTTTGTGATAAATATTTTTAATTAACAGTTGTAATGAAACCTCTTCTGATATTTCTACGTTTCATATTTTGTGGTGAGATTTTTTGGAGTTTGCTACATTCGAGATTTGTGCCGAAAAAATCGCCTTCATAAATTTAAAAAATAATAACTCATATCAGAGCACTTAAGCATATTTTTACGAGAATCTTTGATCAAAATAAAGTTAATATACGTAAACCAAAGTTTCCAACTTGATGCAAAATTTAAAATAATTTAACAAAATTGCAATTTTTTTGTTTTAAATTGTAGATTCAAATAATTTGTGTGCTCTTTACCCGAAAATAATAATCGTAGTACAGGCACACCCATGATACAATCATTTTTAAAGGTAGTTTCACTCTCTCATTTCAGACGCCATATTAACCATTTGACAGAAACAGTGTTCCGGGTTATCGTGCTACCAATTCCTTATTAAGAAAATCCTCTATTTTTCGCATTAAGAAAAACGAAGACAACAGAAACAAAATTTGAATATGTGCAAAGCTGCATTTATATTGATTTGAAAAATCGGTTACCTCAAAGCACATACATTGTCGTCCGGATAAATAAATGTCATATGTGAAAATTGGGCCAAATTTAGTTATGAATGGATTTGTTATTGTTTGGCCATATAACTATTTAATTGAAATATTTTTGAGCTTGAAGGCCGATCGGTTTATTGGAAAAATTATTAGGAAAAAACAACAATACTCAAAGCGGTAGAAGTTATATTATTTCAGAATTCACCACATTTCCTAATCAGACTTCTTTCTTCTTGGCTTCTGCGGTAGTCGAAATAATGTAGTTATACTTAACTAATTAAGATCTTTTAAATGGCACTATCCTTTTTTGGATTTCTCCTTTAGAGTCGGAGATATTGAGTAAAATTTTGTAAGTCCCAAATATTTTTTATATACGAAAATTCTAGATATAAATTTTGTGCTTTGAACACTCGGAAAAATATTGTCAATTACCTTGGACAAAATCTTAAAATCTCTAAAATTTAGTCGTAAATTTTTTTAAAATAAATATACTTATGTAAAAATATTGCAATTAAAGTTAATAATGCGGTTATTCTTCTTCTATCAAGCCATTAAAATGCGTTATTCTTTTTTTGATATCTTATTTAGTTTTCGATATATTGAGTATGATTTGTATCACATTTAGTCGTTTGTAATATACATTCCTGCAAATGTAACAAACGACAAAATTTTACTGAAGAAAATCCTTATTTAAGATTTTCGTGAACTAATAATATTCTCCAAGACTTTTTGGAAAATTTAATTTCAAACTTCAGTTGCGATTTCCTAAAAGTCTTCAAATGTAACATTCTAGATACATTAATTTATCTGGGCGACTGCAAGTCATTTTTACCAGGCAATTAAAGCCTAAAAAAAAAATTCCTCTTTTAAAGACAACTTTAAGGCTTAAAAAATCGTAAAGGCCTTGATTTTGCCCGCACTATACTGTTTTTGTTTTATTTTTCCAATTATATTAGAGCATATCGTTTGCTCGGTTTAAAGAATAGGCCACAAATTGTACATTTATGTAAATTCATAAATAAAACTCCATTGCGTTGGTGAAAAAATATACATACATCCAATAAATGAAAAATATGTATGTACATACATTTACAAAATTTACACGATTTGTTTTTAAAATACAATAAAATTTAAATTAAAATCCCCAATGTCATTTTAAAGTAGTGGCAATATTGGGCGTCTGCTGTCGAACCTGTTTCTGTCAAAAAATTTAAAGTGAAACTACCTCTAAAAATATTTGTATCATGGGCACATCAAAGAATTATTCAAAAATAATAATGAAAGTCAATCAAAAACTAATTATTGTAGCAAGATAAAAAAAATTGTGTGCACTTAATAACTAATATTTTGAGAACTATTTTCAATATTTAAGTATTTCCATAATATTTATCAGCGAGATATATGTACATCATCAAGTCTTCTAAGGCTTTTATTAGAAGCCTTATTTTACAATAGTATTTTCATAATAAAAAGTTTTGGACCATTTCGGTACTAATTCTGTACTTTATCGGTTTCAGATCGGGCCTAGTTCAGCTTATAGTCCGAATCATTCAAATCAATTTCAGGAATATTTCGGCACTAAATCAGAGTCAGTTCTTAAATATCTCGGGACTAGTTCAGGATTTTTCCGGACTAGTCGAAAACTCATGTCCCGAAGTGGTCTTAAAAAAATGCTGAACTATTCATTAACATAAACCAAAATAATCCCGCAAAGTCCCGAAACTAAAAAGTACTGAAAATTATCCGAAAAATTATCAGAAAAGTACCAAAAAGTTACAAAAAAGCTACGAAAATCTGTGGGAAAAGTTTCAAAAAGACACAAGAAAGTAACGAAAATGTACCGGACAAGTCCTGTTTATTAGGTTATACAGTTTGTATCGCCCTCGTTACTATTAGAAAAAAAAATTTGAAAAAAAACTTGTGTTTTATACATTCAAAAACAAATGTTTTTGAAGATTTCAAAATATTTATCAACCTGATTTTTATAATGGAAAAAATATGATATTTGCATACAATAAAAGTAGAACGGTTTTCGAGATATTCTGAAATTTCAGTTTTTTTAGCTTTAAAAAATAAGTAAAGTTACTAAGTTTTTGATATCTTTGCCTTCATCCAATCAATTTTTAATTTCTATTATTTTTATGGTAAGAATTAACTAGCTTTCTCATGAAAATAAAAATTTTTACAATCGGCTTTAAAGGACAGAATTATGGTGGACTAAAGTTTAATTTTGATGCAAATTTTATTATTATTTTTAGACATTCATCTTCCTTTGGGCAATTTCTCATAATCAAATATAAAATAACCACCCCTTTTTACACCACAGGTCGACAGCCTACTTTTCAATGAAACGTTCGCTCCTTTCCGAATCTTAATCAGATGAAAAATGACAACAGTACCTTCATAGTATGCGACTATCATATTTAAATTGAGCCGAAAATTTTACATACGAATGATGTATCAAATGCGTGGTTATTTTGTTTTTTTTGGTCGTGTAGTGTCATTACTATTTAAGGTCTCACGTTTTTGAATGTGTAACGGAAAGTCGCTTCTTCTTGGCTCGACTATGGTACGTCAACGTCAACATGTTTGCATTATACCAAACGTCTCTCTTGAACTGCTTATATTTTGGGATCTTACAGCGGTTTTAAGCGGTTTTAAAGAAAATGTTAGTTTAAGATGATATGCTGAGATGGCCAAATGTAGAGATTGTAGGAGTCACTTCTGGTATTCTCTTTGACAACCCCACACGAAATTAGGCCAGCTAAAGCGTCGGAATATTTTTTGTGGGGTCTTCAGTTTCGTAGTTATAGGAATTCAATATTAAATAACATGGCATGCCAACATTTTTTATAGCTGAAATATTTTTTTTTTACAAAGAAGCATTCGTTTCAGTTTCCTTGCAATAAGAAGTAGATTTCAAGGTTCTTTCGTTAGTTTTTAGTTTATCTACATATTTTTGTTTAATTTTTAAACGAATTAAATTTACTAAAGATTTCGTTTTTTTTTTAATGTTTTTCACAGATACTATGGTCGCCTTTACGAAACCTATTTATACCCATATTCCTCAATTGCTGGCTGGCGAAGCGATCGTTGGAGAATATGTTCGTAAGTGTCGCTTAGAAAAATTTTATTTAACTTTCATTTGCTGTAATTAAAAATTTATAATTACATATAGATATTTAATGTATTTATATTATTCTAATTTTCTTTCATGCAGAACGATCTGCATCGTGCCATGCAAAAATCACAATCTGCGCTCTCCCAGCAACTCACCATACTCTCCGCCACACTGCTGTGTCTGGTGTTCACAAGGTAAATACATACATACATATGTATCTACATAAATATTTAATTAACTTTCAAGAAACTAATAAATTTTAAGTTAATAATGTCAAGTGCTTTAATTGCATAATCACCGTTACATATTACGAATTACTGACTCATCAAGTATTTCAGTTTTTCACTTATGTATTTCACTCTTGAAGTGCAACACTCCAAATCACTCACATTTAAAAGTACTATCGATTAGTTTACAAATCTAATTTTAGTACATAAAAGCCATTTTATGCTTCCAATTCATAACCTACCAACGCACACACACACACACATACACACAAACACTGAAACATTTGTATGATTGCTATTTTATGCTTATTTTAAGCAGAGCAATTTCTTCTAGTTCATGCTTTTTTCATGCTCCCCTTTAACATCTCTACTCATTAGCGCAGCCATCATTATTGGTCGTACATCGTCCTTAGTTCGCTTCAACTGAAATTTCTTCATTTTTCGCTTCTCTTTCATTCACAGCGTCTGTGGCATACAGCATTTTCAACGTGCCGGTCATCGTCATTTGAATTTGTTCCAGAGCACATATTATGTGGTTGTGACATTCTCAACAGTCGGCTATGGCGATTTCGTACCCGATATATGGCCTTCACAGCTTTATATGGTGATTATGATTTGCGTAGCACTCATAGTCCTGCCGACGCAGGTGAGTACGATGAAGAATAAGTATGTATATTTCGAAGGCAGTTGCTCAAACACACGCACACACACACATAAACTGAGGTTTTATAGTAGGCACCTACGGCTAATACTTATTTACGTGTACATTATGTATACAAATACTTCTCCTAAGTATTTGTACATCAATTTGGGTCAAATGTAAACGACAAGAGTGCTTCATCTATGCAATGCGGGTATTTCTACGTCACAATAATGATACTTACATATACTTATTGATATTTGTATTGAATGTCGCTGACAGTCAATGGCTATTGGCGGTAATAAACACTTATTATAAACATATAACTTATACACTTCATCTCAAAGTTATAACCGCACTTTTTTCAATAAAAATACAGCATATTCTTTAACAAAAACTAAACAAAACTAAAATTCCAAACTTTGTTAGCAATTTAATCAATGCCATGCAATTTCGTAACAATAAAACATTATTACAATAATATGTTTTTGATTTTCTTGTGTAAACAGTTTTATAGCTTATTTAATTTTAGTAAAATAAAGTGCATTAATTAAATGGGCTACAAAACTGCATACTCAAAAAAACTCTAAAAAAATTGTTTTAAAAAGTTCGATATTTTGATGAAATTTTTTCAATCGTTGCATTGTAAAATCGTCAAATATACAGCCGAGCTCCCAGTTTAACATTCACTAATTTCCCTGTGGATTCGGTTTGAAATCACATGTTTGGTGCTTCCAATTTTACATTCACATAAATTTTTGTGAATTGAATCCGATTGCTTTGGTTGTATGTGAAATGAAAAGTAAATGACAAAAAGTGTGTGTATGTTTAATTATTTTCGATTGGAATATTTTTTTAAATATTCTTTGATGTTTGTAGAAGCCATTTATGACATTTCTGTATTAGTTTTTCATTGAAATATGCGTATTTTTACGTGTTTTGCTGATGACTTCTCAAAAAAGTATACATCCTCGTAGCTGAATCCGAAAGGGAAATTTCAACAACAGCTGTTTGTGAATTGCCACAACGATAACCGATATGTCTGACAGCGTTGACCTGATATGCCAAAAAAATTTTGAAATTGGGAGCACACTAATTCACTTTCACAGGAAATTTAAAAATCACATTGTGGAATTGAAATGTAAAATTGGCTGATAATAAATATTTTGTTTAAAGATTTTTAAATTATTTTTTTTTAGTACAAAGCATTATATTAGTGCAATCAAATGCAAGTTCCAATTTTTTTTCACTAGCGGTGTCGCTTTCCTAGTTGAAAATTTTTATATGGAAAAAAGGGAAAAAAGTTTAAAAAAAAATTATAAAATGAACGTGCAGTTTTGTAACTGCTTACTCAACATTTTTAAACATTTTTCATTGTACGACTTTTTGATGAAATTTTTTTCGCTAAAGCTTTAAGCTGCTTTTTGTTACAAAATTAAATGTAGATTAATTAAACAGTGGAATGGAAACTTAATAAAAAAAAAAGAAAAAATTATAAATGTTGTCATGCGGTTATAATTTTGAGACTATAAATATTTTCGTGCTCGACCCGTTTGAGATTTAATTGAAGTATGTACATCAATGGTTATTAAGTGCATTCAACTGCACGAATAATTTGCTTTACCATTTCAATTATCTGCACAAAAATAAAATTACCAGCAATAATTTAAAGTAACATTCAATTATCTAATGGATTTGCACATTTAATTTGCAAGCGTAAAAATTGTAATCTAATAACTGAGAATTTAGAAAATATGCAATTAAAAAAATATGCAAGCACAAATTCTCTATGGAATTGATGTATTGACAAATGTACATACATACATACATACTTGCGTAGGTCGGACATGATAAGATCCATTTGCCAAGCAAACTTTTAAATATTATTGCACTTTGTGGCTATTAACAGAATAGCTTTATATTTTAGTTTTACTCCTCTACATAACATCTAGATTTTTTACTGAAACAGTAAATGCTATTGAAAAATAAAAAATTTAAATATCTTGCTCTGTAATCAGTGTAAGCAATCAAATTATTTGGTTGTCTAAGATTAGATGCAAACTCCTTTTTTTTATGTTGATGAGTTTTTCCGATAGCAGTTTTTTTTCTTAAAACACTTTGCTCTTTTGCAGCCCATAACCATTCAAAACAAAATTCTGTGATAACATATTAAATTAACCTCAAAACTAAAACTTACAATCCCTGAAAGAACACAAAAAAGACCAAACGGCGATTTTAAGTTCCAAACCTAATCGTACCGGGAAGCCAACTGAGCCAACTGTGGCCGAAGCCGAAAAAAAGCCGAACCGAACATTCTCAAGTATAAACAAAAAGCGCCTATGCGGCAGCATGCCGTAAATGGTATTAAAAAAATGTAATTAAAATGAAACCAACATCGATATCGAAAACGATATAAAAAAACTTCAAGTTCAGCATTTAAATTTCTTAAATATAAAAAATCGATTATAAACTCTATGATAATTATAATAACGGCAAGGAAAGAGAAACAATAAAGTTTCAAATTACGATTTCGATCGAAAAAATAAAATACCGATATCGATACGATACAAATAAATAATATCGGCCAAAATTGACTCTTTTCAACACAATCAAAATTTGAACAACACTATGCATGTGGGACGACAACGGAAGTAATGCTTCCAAAAAAATCGATATTAAAATGAAAAGTAGCAACAAAACCTATAACAAAATTAATACCGGTAGTGATGTCGATAAAAATAACAATTTATAAAAACATTTAGCTTACTTACAGTCAAATGTGGGTATCGCATGTATGTATGTGAGTATTTAAATAGCAGGATGTAGGCTACTTTATAAAAAAATATCGATAAATGAACAGATATGAGAGTAATAGCAAAATCGATCATGAATTTTATGAGAATCATATTAACAGCAGGGAAAGTTGTAACAAAAAAGTTTTTAATCACAATCTCAAACAAAAAATAAAATATCGATATCGATAACATTAAACGTTCTCGACCAGCGTTCAGTATTTTAAACGATAAACGATATGAATATCGCTTGGCATTTCGTCCTGCGTTCAGTATTTTAAACGATAAACGATATGAATATCGCTTGGCATTTGGGTCACCAACGGTGTCTATGCTTTCAAAAATATCGATTTCTATAAAAATAAAAGAATATCGATCAACGAGGCAAGATTATGACGATAACTTAAAACACAGCAAAGCTCAGGGCGATCACTCGATAATTAAACGATAACAATTGTGGTATCATTTAACTTGAATGCAACAATAACAATAGTTTTATCAATACAGAAAACGACATTAATAACAATATTGTTAAAATTTCTTAATTATTAAAGTCATACAAAATCAAAATTATGCATTTTTTTAAAACTTTTTTTTAATTGTATACTTTACTGGCCTCTTTTCATTAACAACAAACACTCGTAACATTTACTAAATTGCAACGAACGCGCAGATGCTACGCTTCAAACGCCGATTAGCCCACTTTCCTTAGTTAACCATTGCAAGTCCTTTGTGCCACTCAATGAAAGTTTGTAGTGCGAAAGTTATTTTTTTTTATTGTTATCTTCGCTTTGCCAATACCACTTAAAGTTTCTTTGCATGACTTGCAAGCAACGGCACAGCACAGCCGGACAATTGGACAATCAACCAAAAAGTCAACGAAGCAAATTGAAAAAGCCAAACAAAAAACTTTGATAACACGTAGAAAATTGCATTGCAACGCAAATGGCATAAAGTTTTGCTATTCATTTGCTTTCTTCATTTGTTTTTCATATATACATAGTTTATATCGGTGACTATTCTATACATTTGTGTGTATGCAAGCAATGCCTGCTACCAATGCACGTTAAAAAAAAATTGCAAAACTTAAACTGCAGCATAAAGTTAAGGAAGCTCGTTGAAGCATTTGATGAAAAGAATGGCTTGATTGGCAAATGTTGATGAACACTTTTGGAATTGATGTACACATGTATGTATGTATGTATGTATGTATGTATGTATGTATGCGTCGCAGTGTGCGAGTTTGCATTTAGATGGGGGCAAAACGAATTTCAATGCAAAAACCAGCTGACGTTGCATCGCTGCATACAAAAGAACAAGCATTGTTAGACACCAAGTCAGGCGGTGTCAGTCAACCAGCAACCAACAGCTATCAGCCGTCGAACAATCGAGCAATCGTTCGCAGCCAAGCGTCAAATGACCAATATACGAGTGTGTAGCTGATGGCCGCCCGCGCTTTGCCTGACGTGTTATTGCAGTTGTTGATTGGCGGCGTTATTTGAAATGTCCAAATGATTTTGAGTGCAAAAGTAGCCAAAACACAGTACACAGCACACAGCCTCTTCGCTGTCACTTTCTTTGTTTACTCATGCCACTTTTTTTCACTCTCTCTCTCTTGTTTTCCTTCTCTCCACATTGCCTTGCGTCCAACATCTATCTAAACTGCAGTTCGAACAATTGGCCTTCACGTGGATGGAGCGGCAGAAGTTGGGCGGTAGCTATTCGTCGCATCGTGCACAAAGCGAAAAACACGTAGTCGTCTGTTCCACAACGTTGCATGCGGACACAATCATGGACTTCCTCAACGAATTTTATGCACATCCACTGCTGCAGGACTATTATGTGGTGCTATTGAGTCCCATGGAGTTGGATACGACAATGCGTATGATATTGCAGGTGCCGATTTGGGCGCAACGTGTCATTTACATTCAGGTGAGTACTCTGTTGCACAGTGTAGCAAATGCTTTTGACGCTGACGCCAGCGTTGTATAATTTATGCTCGAGCGTGTCGCTGCACTCACCAACTGGCCATCCTGTCTTGGTGGCCATCACTATTTCGGAAACTAATTTGACCAAACGCTCTTTTGTTGTTTGCTTTGTTTTTTGATCTTTGCAGGGTTCTTGTTTAAAGGATGGCGATTTGGCGCGTGCGCGCATGAATGAGGCGGAGGCTTGCTTCATATTAGCCGCACGCAATTATGCCGATAAGACTGCAGCCGACGAGCATACGATATTGCGTTCGTGGGCGGTTAAGGACTTTGCGCCGAGTGTGCCGCAATATGTGCAGATATTTCGGTGAGGTTTTTTTTTTTTTGTTTTATTGTGGAGTATGAAAAAGAAGAACAATCTGAAAAAAAGTATTTGATGTGAAATGATTTTTAAGAATTAATTTGACACTCAATTTTGCGTTTAACGATATGTTCTTTAAAGTGACATGTGCAACATTTTTAGAGAACTTCGATATGAGATATGCAAGTTGGTTGCTATTATTATTCAATGAAAAATTAAAAATTTGCTTGTATTTAAAACCGGCTTTTTCACAACCTAAAAAACCGTCAACTAATAATGCTTACTGGGATCCCTACCAAAGAACTTTTTGTTGCATAGGTTTTGACCACTTGATAAACACTTTTGTAGCTCATTTAATTCTAGTCCAATAAAGGCACAGGATGCAGCAAATTACTGCTGATTTTTGCGATTTTTTTTAAAGAAGTTGTTGCGATTTTTCGCCATTTTAAAATAAATGAAATTCGGCACGAAATGCGGCAAGAAAAATCTCAAAAATCAATGGTGTTCTTCGTTGACTTTAAACTTATACATTGTTATGCTAAAATCAATGGGCTGGGCTACTCAGAAATTTTCTGAAGCTCGCAAAAATTTTTTTTTAATATGTTAATTTTTATTTTAACAATATTAAAATTTGACACTTGGCCTTAAAGGGTTTCGTTAAAAAAATTATCGCTTTTTAATTATAAAATAATCAAAATTCAATCATTAAAAAAATAATAGTCAAAACTTGTAAATATAAATCACCGCTATAAGTTTGAAAGTCACTGTATTGTATACTGATAAAAGCCAAGGTAAATACTGATAATGATAATTGCACATATGGTGTCGTCGTTGTAGTAATTTTTCACGTTAATATAGTTTAAAAAAAAAAAACAAATACAACAAAATCAATGCTTAAAACTTTGTAGAAAATTTCGAACCTTGTAACAGATTTTGTTATCAATTACTAAGCTTTTGATAAGAACTTTCAGACACCATTTATGTATGCAGTAAGTTGTAGTTTTAAGTGGATTGCGCTTGCATTGATTTTCAGCATTTTTTTAAATTTGGTTTTAAAAACTTTTTTCCTATAATATTCCTATATATTTTTTGTACTCGAAATTTACAAATTAAGGATAAGTTTTATAAAACGTGTGCATTGAATGCAAAATACTGCAAGACCGAATTTTGAAAAAAATGCCAATTGGCAAACAAAATGTATTAGTGGATGACGGAAAATCGGGCCAACATACATACATATATCAAGAGGATAAAATCAAGAAACAAAACAATGTAGCATGAAACATATATGTACATAAGTCTCCGCTACTGCAAAAACAAACACTATGAAAAGCTCTCATGAAAAATCCCAAGAAATGTTTTTCAATATACCGGCAAATTTGAGCAATTTTTTAGAAGAAAATTTCCTTTTATA
This sequence comes from Philophylla caesio, assembly GCA_963971545.1. Classification (NCBI taxonomy): domain Eukaryota; kingdom Metazoa; phylum Arthropoda; class Insecta; order Diptera; family Tephritidae; genus Philophylla; species Philophylla caesio. The sequence continues at coordinate 116,081,398 of OZ020606.1, read as the reverse complement.
TTCTTGGGTGTCATTTCTTTTACCATTTTTTGAGGGCTATTTACTATGCTTAGGCAATAAAAACTAGAAATGAGTGTTGGTTCAAATGAAATAGAACTCGCGCTATAAAAAAGTGCAAAATATTGAAGCGCCATTCCATCAGCTTCTTCCAAATCGAACTAATTTTCAAAAAATTAATATGCGTAAGTAGCTGAGTTGCAACTCTGGTTCAACTCTGCAAAGCGGCTCCAAAGAAATGTGAACTTAGTTCTTAAAACTTAAGCTGGATTTTTTAGAAGCATCGGTTTTTGAGTACTTTTTTGTGCTGTTGTAACTACATATATACACTTTTGCTGGATAGCCTTTGGTGGAGCTGCTTGCCTGCTTTTCTGTTCATTTTCGAAAGTTCAAAAGTCTAATGTAAGACTCATTCATATATTTGTCGGCTACCTCTTACATTAACATATATCAAGCTGATGCATTTGGGTAAGAAAAGCTGTTGAGATAGTAAAGGTAAACTACGACATTCCAGGAGAGGGATGTAAATAGAGACACCCTATTGTTAGTTCTCTTATGCGACTGTGAAATCTTTTTATTTCAACATATTTAACTGATAATAAAAAATAAGTTATCAATTCGTCAAATTGTGTTTTTTTTAAGTTACCACATTATGGTAGCATACTTTTATGCACGTTTATGTACATACATATGTATGTAGCAGCAAACATTCAAAGATCATTTAAATTTAACAAAAAATTGTGAAAACAACCCCAAATATTTAAATCCTAAAAATAAACTTAGCAAACTTTCTCCAAACACCCAACGAAATGGATAACCAGAACCGCCTCGAGTAACTTGAATGTATAATTAAGGGCAATTTGTGCCAAAATTCGAGAAATGAGAAAAATGAGAAATATTACCTCACAGCTAAATATTGACAGTGTGTGCAAACATATAAATCAACTTGCATATTTTCAAAAACAAAACCGCATTCAAATAAAACTGACCGCAACCTACACAAACAGAATAACTAACAAGAACAAAAAGACGAATTCATTATTACGAGTCTACACCGCTAAATTGTGTGCCATTAATCTTTGCTAGAGGCCATCGCTTCTGCGATGACACACACGCGCACGGGACATTCAAAACGAAGAATGGAAACACCGCTAATTTAACCTCACATTTATGTATGTATGTTTATGTGCATAACATATTTGTGAGAATGTATGTACAATTAATTAGTCGCAATGATAAATGGGAGCAGATAACGAAAACACAAAACATTACCTGAACCTTTTTGAGTCCACATTTGCGGAAAGTGTGGGAGAAAATAAGAACGGAAGCGTGAAAACGATGGATACCACCCATTGTAGTTTTCCGTTCATAAATATACAAATACATATCTACATATGTATGTATAGTGCAAATTATAATTACATGGCAACCATCTATTGACAAGTTGTGAAAACACTTATTTATTTAGCTTAGAGTCTTGAAGGACAGTGCTTTCAGGACAATTACGAGGTTACTAGTTCGAGACTAGTTTGGTACTTTTAGGCATAATTTCGGAACTTATCCGATACCATTTTAAGACCAGTTCGGGACTCCTTCGGGATTAGTCCAATCCCAGCTCGATCCATCTTAGACATCACCGTGTCATTACGTCAAAAAACTAGTTCAGGAGTGATCCCGAACTGATCCCGAAATGATTTCGAACTAGTTCCGAACTTGAACTCGTCCCAAACCTATCCCGAAAAGACGCCGACTCTAACGAGTTCCCTACTTGGCTCGAACTAGTTCCGAACTAAACCCGAAATTTGTGTCATCTTACGACACCTTGTGAATTCTCTAAAATAAGGAAATAAAATCAAAATTTTAAACGGTTTATGTAAAAAATTACTTGAATATTTCTTAATAATACCTAGTCAAGATTAGGTTGACTCTAAGGTTATCAGCTGCTTTTCGATACAATTTTCTAAGAAATATTTTTTAAAACATGTCAACTCTGAGCTTAGAGCCGACTTTATCTTGACTATACCTACGCGCCATGATTTTAATATTTTTTAAAAGGTTCAACTAATTGATATTTTCTATAATATACAAGTGAATTTTTTATTTGATCGTTTAAAACGTAGAAAACAAAAGTAATTTTTACTATTTATTAGTGACAAAAAAAAATAAATAATAAAATTCTAATTTATAATACTAAATATTGAACGGTAGAACCGCTGCTTGAAACGCGGTTATATATGCCCAAATATAATGTTTTTCTTAACAAAATTTAAAGAAAGAGTTTGAACGTCCATTTTTATAAGCTAATTTTGAAGCTCATTTTCTAACAAAGAATTCGTTAAGCACCAAAAAACTTGTTGATGACAAAAAATATATTATTTAAAGTCTTTCTAAGTTAAACTAATTTTGTTTCACGGACTTGTTTAGTACAAGATCCATGCTTACAAAGTCCAAGATTCATGTTAATATGGATATACAAAGTACCAACCAATATTATTTTTATTTAATCATTTTAAAAATTCATTTAAGAAACATTATTGTATCTTATTTTATGTAAACTTAATTAATTAGTATTTATAGAACAAAACGCATTTCTTTTATTTTAAGAGACGCCACGAACATCTAGTTCCTTTTGTTTTTTCATTTCATATTCCAAATATGTGATCTCAAAAGCTCCTAAAAATAATAATAATAAGCCGTTCTTAATATTATATTTTACATAAAATATGTTTTTTTAAGATTAAGACTTCGAATTCAGATTCGGATGCAGTGTCTTCGAAAGCCTCTGTAAACCTTAGTTCGCATGTATATACTGACAACATCTTTTCCACTAAAAAATATTTTCAAATATCACTGTGTGTCCTACAATAAAAAATGCCACAGTTGTAAATATAATTTTTGTATGTATTTGTAGTATAAAATATGAAATATTTGCGAACAAAATAATTAACTCAGCACTCAATTTATTTCCATATTTTGATGCTTTCAATTTTTCGTGAAATGCTGCTCAACACAATTCAACGCTGGAACGTTCGCCGTTTGCGAATTTGGCACAATTCTGGCCCATTCAAACTAACATGGCCTTAAAATGTGGTCAAACAAAAAAAAAATGCTACAAAACATTTAACAACAACTACAAAAAACAATTGTAACAATGAATGATTTTGAATGGATTTCGCCAACTGAACGTTTTATCGTACGCCATCCGCCTGGACCTTGTTTACTATATATTTTTTTTTTTAACGTTATGTATCTGTGTACGCTTTTAATATTTGGTGTGTTGCTTGTTTTTGGCTAACCATCGACCGCAAACCGCCAACCGCTAACCACGAAACGCAGGCCGGAGCACAAACTACATGTGAAATTCGCTGAGCACGTCGTCTGCGAGGATGAATTCAAATACGCGCTGTTAGCCAACAATTGCACTTGTCCCGGCGCGAGCACATTGGTTACATTGTTGTTGCACACATCACGCGGACAGTAAGTAAACGCCATTTTTTTTTATTCTTAATTCGCTAGCGAATATGCTCTTTTAAGCATATGAATATTTTATGTGTTCTGATAAATTATTAAAGTATGTTCGCCGTTTGTTTGTTTTTATGCTTATGCTAATATCTAGACAAGAATACAATACACAAAACGAACATTTAGTAAGTGTAAAAAGAACCTTGTGCGTAAGTTAAAGTTTGGAATTGAAGTTAATAAAGTAATAAGTATTACAAATATTAAGTTTTTGTAGAAAATTTTTATATTCTAATTACATGTGTGGTAATTCTGCTTCCATTGTCCATTGCTTTAATATATTGATTTTATAAATATAAGTCTAAATTAGCAACCTAATTGTTTGTATAATATTTCCAGGCGATTCAAAGCAGAGGCCGGAAATAAAAAATAAGAAGTACAGAAAAGTTGTAGCTTGATTCATTAAAATTTCGAGTTTTTCTTACTTCTTATTAAATTAGCCAATTAATACCATAATTTGAGGACCAAAAAGAGTTATAAAAGAATGAACTTTTAAGTCTTCAAAGCCTATTATTTTCAGTTTTATATTATAATAGCCTTTTCGTTTTAATTAGGAAAGAGAAAAAAATGTATAAGTCCTAATATTTGGAACTTTTTCTGGACCATTTTAAAGACTAATAATAACGAGAATAATTTGGCGCTTACACTTTATATGTAGCTCAGTATTTGGCCGAGCTTCTCCTACCATTTGTGGTATATTCTACCACAAATGGAGGGACCTACAGTTTTGTGCCGACTCCGAACGGCAGATATATTTAATGAGAAGCATTTCCATGGCAAAAATATCCTCGGAGGTTTGCCATTGCCTGCCAGGGGGTGACCGCTATTAGAAAAAAAGCTTTTCTCTAATTAAGATTTTACTTGCCCTGGCTGAGATTCGAACCTCAATCTCAGAGCCGTATCGAGTTATAACACGCAACGCTACCCACTCGACCACAGCGTCCACTGTTTAGAGATTAGTTTAGTAATTTTTCCGAACTAGTTAGTGATTAATTCAAGACTTTTTGAGAACCACTTCGGTACTAGTTCAAGACGAGTTCGGGCATACTCATCACTCGTACTAGCTGATTGCTAGTTCGGTACTAGTATCCTTTCAAAACCGACGCAAAAAAATACCAAAATTATAAAGCAAAAATGCCTACAATCCATCGAAAAGTATCGAAAGTGCACCTCAAAATTTTAGAAAACATATCGAAAAAATACCTAAAACGTACCTAAAAATACCGAAAATGGACAAAAAATACCGCAAATATACAAAGCTTGTGGAAAAAGTAATTGCCTACTATTTTTCGGGGCTATGTATTGATGAGTTCGAGACTTGCTCTGGACTTTATCGTGACAGATTGGGGTCTTATTCGGGTATATTTTACCGACAAGTTCGCGACTAGTTCGAAACTTTTTATATATAAATGCTGGAACTTTTCGGGATTAGTTCACAACTTTTTCGGAACGATGTGGAGACTAGAACTGGTGGTTTCTGTCGTAAGTTACGAAGAAATCCCGAAAAATCATGCTGCCGAGCTAGTCACGAACTGATTCCTAGCCAGTCCCTAACAAACCAGGAAATGATCCCGAAGAGGCCTTACTTAGTTCCAAATCAATCCTTAAAATCCCAAAGCTGTTCCGAAATGGTTCCGAATCCAAGAAATACTTAAATAAACGCACAAATAAGACATCCGAATAATTGTATCTCCACAAAATAAGACTGTATTGAATCTGTTGCTTCTACAATGTAAAGCAATGCGTATTTTATAAAGTACTAATATAAAAAAAAAATTTTGTTTGATAAATTTTTTTTTTAAGGGATTGAGAAAGGTATTTTTAAAAGAACATTTCTTGAATTAAAAAATAAATATATGTATATGGGGAATTCTTTTTTTAACCTACCCATTTCAATTTCGATAAGCAAATTTTGGAGCGCCCGAAAAAATGTGTCAGGAAATCTAGTGGGATTTTGTTAAAAGAAAATTTTAGGCTTTAAAATAAATGTATAAATGAAGACGTCTTTTTAAAATGTGCTATTTTTCAGTAAACAATTTTCGAACACTTAATAATTCTTAAATAAATTTAACCAAATTACAATATAAAGAACGCTGAACAGGAATTCAATATCAGATTTCAACTTTAATGCGACACATGCAAAATGGCCCGGAGTTCATTTTTATAACTTTTGACCGGCTGGCAAAAAAATTTGGAAAAAGAAGTTAAATTTTTAAACTTTCATTGGATTATTGCCCAAAAAAAAAATACCCCCTCTTAGAAGTCTATGTAAAATTTTTTGAAAATTTTTTATTATTGCGAGACGCTTCATTTTGGACAGTTTTTTTAAGGTAGGAATTATGTTTTTTTTTTTTCAAACGCCCTGATATAATTTTTTATGTGCTACAAAAATATATATTTCTCAAAAATCTATTTGAGAAGGAATTCACCAAATGCTTATAACTACTATGTATGTATATAAAAAAGTTCATATATATTTCATAAAAGTGTAAATTTTAAAAAATATTAAATTATTTACGCTTGTTAATCAAAAAAAATGCTTAAGCTAAACAATATTCAAGACAAAAAAAATTTTAATTGGTTGCAGTAAACAGCAAAAATTACTGAATATTTATTAGAATAAAGGCACTTCTTGCATTAAATTCATTTAAATGAATAAAACCGGTGTGGTTCGCGAAACTTCTTCTTCAACCGATATTTCACGCTCCTTTCAACATATCAATCCACACGCCGAAATACACACCCTAGAAGACATTACTGTTACAAAAGTAAAATTTAATTATTACACAATTAGACACACACAACTTTCATGCAAATATTTGCCCAGCATTTGCAAAATACAATGCTTTTGACCTCGCCTGCGTGCGTCAAGCCGGACCAAAGGGAAACTTAAGTATTTTTGTGTAGTTGTATTTACATGCATTCATCAACAATAATAATACACATATCCAGTCGACAGAGTCTATTGTATGTAATTGCGTGGCCATTTGAGTTGCATCGCTTGAAGTTTTTTTTCAATTTTATGTGATTTAAGTTAATCAATAAAATATATTATAAATTTTTTTCATCCAAATAAATGAGTTACTTTAGCGCCACATAAAAAAATAAAAATAAAGCGGCTTATGAAAAGAATTTACTAAATGGGTAGACATGTCGTATACGTAACCTTGAATAAATTACTAAGTCCGCTTTCAGACGCGTCAAACATTGCTTTCAATTTTACTCGCTTATTGAAGGTATGAGAAATTGAGGAAAAGTCAAGTCGTTTCAAGTTTTATCGGTTCAACTTCTTTATTCCGTATTTTCAGGCTTTCAACATTTTTTTTCAACTGTATTAGCACATACATTTCTCAAACAAGTTTTAGTGTAGCAGCGTTATTGTCAATAGTTTTACATTACTTTTTCGTCCGACTAAAACTTCGACGAAACTAAAGAGGCGATGATACGCAAAGACGATCGTTGCGAACGAGTTTCAGCATTAAGCAGTCAATTTTTTTTCACTTTTTAGTTCTACTGGAGGCACGTGAGCACAGCTGTAGACCTTGGCTGTTATTTTTTTTTCTTTCGGCACTACTTCAACACGTTTGTTTTGAACATTTCGATAAGTTTTTCTTGACAATTTGGGAAAAATTCAATGCTAATATTTCGGGTTTATATCGAGATTTATTTAAATATAAGTCTCAAGTTTTTCAGGAACACTTCGGGATTGCTTCTGTACCAATTCGAAACCTCTTTAGATATCATTTTAGCTGAAATTTTCCTGTTAATGACTATTTAAAAACACTTCGGCACTATTTTTAATTTTATTTTAAGTAGAATTAATGTTTTAAATTTAAGGACAGTTCCAAGAATTATGCGCGATCTTTTCCAGACAAGTTCGTTATGCTTTCAAAATCACTTTAGGACAAATTTTGTGATTAGTTCATGTACATTTTGAGTTGGTTCGAAAAAAATAGTCACCAAAAAGTCTTGAAACAGCAGTCAACTAATTTAAAAGTGTATTGAAATGTCATTTAAAAAAAAAAGTTTCTTAAAAATTTTTTGAACTATCGCTTTTGCAAAAGATATTTAAGGAATTCACATTGCAAACAATTGAAATCTCTTCTGTGTACATTTGTATTTCCAATATATTTTCGCAAAAATTTGTGTACTTCCTTGATTGAGAATCTAGAATTGCAGACACAATCACATTGTTACATTCGACTTTACCTTAATTTCATTTTAATACCACAACCATTCAACGTAAGCCACCAAAAGTACACAGAAAATACAATTCGCTCACATCAATTCATACAAACACCTTTGCGCTCATTTTGTATTTGTAGAGTATAAATATCTAGAGGGTAAATATCTATAATGTTGCTGACGCATTTCGGTCTCGCGCGGTCGGCAACCCGTTTGCTTGCTGTCAATGCCTTTCCGCTTACTTTTCCGCATTTCGTGACCATTTTTTGTTTCCTTTTTATAATTCCGTAAGGCCGCATATCTTTGGCTTTTGACAGATGCATTGGCCGTGTAATGGCGGTTGTCGACAATCGAAGGTACATACATACATTTGTAGTCATTTTTATTTACTTACTCGCTCAGTTGGTGTGTTGTATCCTTTCGGAAAGATGTCTGTATAAAAATGCACACAATGTTACGAGTCAACCATTGAAATGTGTTGCTGGCTTTGTGAGGAGTCGTCATTGCTGATGTGTGAATATATGCGTTTACGGCGCTGGCAGTGAAAAGTCAAAATAGTCATTTAAAATGGCGGTAGACAAATCAGTGTTTCTAATGCGACGTAATGGCTCTTCGAGATATCGATGATCCCTCGAAGTTACTATATAAGAGACATTTTTGAAAAACTTTAAAGTGCACCGCAAATGTAGATTTTGGAAGTAGCGCGTACTCAGCGCCACCTAGCGGACCATTTGGTTTTTCGGAAATTAGTTATCCCGGTGCACACTTGTCGAACATTCGAAAAGGGTGGCCAAAAGTACAAAATTTTTAAATACCGGTTCAAAATAGTTCTTAGATATGTTCCAGGCGGTGGTGAGTCAGTTTCTGGAATTTATAATGCAGTCACCCAGATGTGTTTGTTTTAAGTTGACACTGCTGGGTTAGTCGTTGCCATGCGTATTAGTACTGCTACAAAACCCGTTATTGATGTTAAATTGCACTTTTATTACATTTTTTTTTAAGTGCGATTTTGAAGGCATGAAAAATAAGATTTCGATTAAACATGTTTGTGCTAGTCATTTGCTTGCGTGTTTCATTACTTTTACATAAAATTACAACAAAAAGTATGAAAAAAGTGTGATAACAGTAGATCCTGTCAAAATAATGGAACAAGGGGATTATTAGAAGTGTAATGTTTTATATTATTTAAGAAAAAGTTTCGAAATCCTTCAGTTTAGTGTACAGATCGTTTTTTCCTCGCAGTTTTTTGACGTTATTTTTCGATTGAACACCCTCAAAAACCCCTTACACTCAATTTCAGCTCTTAAATCTATTTTTTCCCCGAGAACTGTCCACCATTCTGTGTCAGCCATTTTGAATTTTTACATTCTGACGTCATTTTTGAAATCAGCAATCTGAAATAGCCCCTTACACTTAATTTCAGCATTTAAAACAACTTTTTCCGAAAAACTGTCAGCCATTTTGCGTAAGCCATCGTGAATTTTGTTTTTGACATTATTTTTGAAATCAACGACCACAAAAACCTTAAAGATATCTCCACTTTCGTTTCGCCCAGAATTTTCCGATTTCAGACCACTGTGCGATAAACGTCGCATAATACCTTGTGAATATCGGTAGCTAACATGTTAAGATATCTCAAGCGACCTGGCGAAAAATCTATTTATAACTAATGGGCTTAACTGTGGCGTACATTTCGTATGTATTACCTCTATATCTCTTTGTGTCTACAATAATTTATTTCACGCCCAACTGTTGCTTTTTGTATGTCCAGTTATAGTCATTTCAACGTATGACCTCCTCTTTTTAAAATACTTGCCCGAATACACAAATAAACAATGCAATATTCACACAACAAAGTGAAAAAGCAACCCCTTCCGCCTGTCGGGGGGTAATATTAATTTAATGCGATGACATAATGCCCAGTGTCCTGTGTTGTGTAGCGCGATATTGGGAGCAGTTTACTCCCATATAAATTTTAGCTATTGTAAACATACACACGCGCTGTCACATACTTTTCTGGGTGAGTACTCTGGCAGACTTGGCGACAGGTAAAATGAAAGCGGCAGCGTGCGGCGTTCAGACGGCGGCTACACTTGTTGCTAATAAAATATCCAAGAGCGTAATTGAATTAAATTCCAGAATTTCAAATTACGTATAACGAGCATAGCAAACACATTTGCCAACAACAGGTGGATAACGTGAAAGAGTTGAATTTTTTTCTGTGTGTTTGTATGAGTGCACAAGCTGTGAAGGAAGCGCAAGCAGATGGCGGAATTTCAAGTGCTAAAATATTTAAGCGTTGAAAGAGTAAACACTGGATTAACTAAGTGATTAGTTGATCAATTTAATACCGAAAAGATAGATGAATTGTGAATTTCTAATGGGAGGAAATCTAATTACCGTTGGACTTTTCCCCTTAGGCGTATTTACCTTTTATTAAATTGCCATAATTACTATTTTCGTTTAGAATTTCTTACACAATAAATTTTTTCGTATCCTGCTAATTTGTTCATTCATTCGATTCTCTTGTCCGGAAATAAATATTAAAATATATAAATAACAAGCGTTTTGAAGTACAATGGGGGAAAATATATTTGCTGTGGTCTCTATAAAAAGTTTTGATTAATTTCAATTTTGATGTGGTTTGTCATATCTAAAATTTTATTTGTGGATATCTTATGACAATCCTTTAAAATACATCGACCTTTTTGGTTTTCTTTTCTTTTTCAATTGACTAGAATGAAATATTTTTCTTCACAACTCCAACTATTTTAGGCTTTCAGATTGTTTAAAGCCACTTTACAAGTTTTTTAAATCTTTTATGTATACTATAATTTCGAATGCGCTACTGACATCCGAGTTCCGTCTCCTAAGTTTTTTTTTTTTGTGGGCTGAGCTGTGCTTTAAAGTAGACATATTTGTACGTACAGTTCTGTGGTGTCAAGTGTAAATAAAAACAAATTCAATTTACTTCTTTTTTTAAATATTCTAATTGAAAATAATTGCGCAATTAAATACTTTTTGACATTTACTTTTCATTACACTGACAGAGCAGAGTCTCAGGATTGAATTCAAAAAAATTTATATGAACCTTAAATTGGGAGCACACGGCTGATACATTTGATTAAACTTTCAACAGAAAACCATTCGCTGAACATAATAATAATGTTCAATATTTTATGCTTGCCAAAATTTACGTTTAAAAGCGGAGATTCTTCACGCAAAAGTTGAATATTTCTTCGATAATGATTGTGGCAATTGTGACATGACGTAAAAGTTAAAGTATTATTTTTCAATAAAAATACTCTTAAAAAAATAAACATAAAAACTGCTTCTTTCAAGAAAATATGCAATGGTTAAAAAAATCAACAAAAATTTCCAAATTAAAAAAAAAAATTTTTTTAATTTTTTTAAATATGCTGCTTTGTAGCTCATTCAATTAAAATACAAAAAAGTGCACGTTTCAAGTGTCTAAACACTCTTTTGTGGCAGATATGTTGCAAAATGTGAATACATTTTTTTTTCATTACAAATATCCAAATTTAAGAGTAAATTTAATTTTTGGATTATTTGTGTTCATAGCAGAGAAATCTAAAGATTTTCATACAGTGAGTGCATTAGCGACTCAACAATATTTCGTGATAAAATGTTCGAAGAATTAGTTAAATATCTTAATGTTGTGCGCATTTCTCCTAAGAAGAAAAAAACCAAAAATTAAAAAGAATTCAGAAATAAAACTCCTCTTATACTAATATTTCGATAGCCTAAATATTCTTCACCCCTTTCCAAAAACATACTTGTGCGAAGCGAGATTCTGAACAGTTGCAGCTACCAAAACTAAAGAGCATAACAGACCAGCTGATACTAAATTTGGCGTGCGACTAAAACGCACTTCCATCAAGCCTGACGTCATAAAATTGATGAAAAGTAGAAAAGAGTTTCATAACTCGTAAAGATACGAATTTTAACTTAATTCCTACAATCGTATATAGTAATTTGAAAATGAATAATAAATATATACAATGCAAGTTTTTGATAAATCATCACCAAAAATTTTTAATAACCGCTGATTAAGATATTTGGCACGGTATGCAGTAAACATCTGAAATGGCCATTACTTTATACCATTTTTCTATAAAATTGTTGCACTAAATTTCTTGCAAAAATAGTGTGCATACAAAGATTGCGCACAGTAAGGAAAACTAACCTATCCTAACAAAAGTATGTACATTGTATCTAAATAGCACAACTCATTGACTACAAAAGTTTACTTAGTTTAAGGAAACTTTTTCACAATTAACTAAACAACTTGTGGCAGTACCAAGCAATGCTCTTTCAATACAAATTTGCAAAGAAAATCTTTAAAATGCGCATTGTTAGTGGCAAATAAAGAAATTTTAAGTAAAATTATATTTTCATTTATCAGTGGACAAAGGAGGCTGTTAGGTTTATTAATGTCATTGAACAATAAACGAGAAACCAAAAAAAAGTGCCACAAAGAAAGTTGAGAACAAAACGGAAATTTAAAAGGAATAAAAATAAGTCCCAATTACTTACTTACACACAAACCATTCAAACTTCGAAGGCCACACTTCACAGCGAGACTTCAGGTTTACCATAAATACATACATACATATACGAGTACGTAGTAGCACTTACGTACGTCAGTACTTACAAGACACTTACGATGAGACACACACACACACACACACACACACACACACACACACACACTTATATATATATATATGAATGGCCAGTGAGAACAAAAAGCGCTTGCAAAGCTACTAAAATGCGAATTTAACTACTCGTAGTTGTTCATACAAGAATCTTAAGAGAGAAAAAATTACTGAAGAAATTGTCTTAACATTGTTTTTTTTTTTTTATTATTGCACATTTTCAGGGAAGGACAACAATCACCGGAGGAATGGCATCGTCTTTATGGCAAGTGTTCCGGCAACGAGATCTATCACATTGTTCTGGGCGACAGTCGATTCTTTGGCGAATACGAGGGCAAAAGTTTCACCTACGCCAGCTTTCATTCGCATCGAAAGTGAGTAGTTCGACGAAGCAGAATCGAAGCACCGAAAGTGGCTTGTTTTTCTTTTTGTTTTTTTTTTTTACTTTTTCTATTTTATTTTGCTTTTATTTTTGTTCATTTGTACTGTCGCTTAGTCACGCAGTCAGCCAGTCGTCTGCGCGTACTGTTAACTGACTGATGGACATGCAATTGAACTAAATTTAATTTTGCTTTGATTGAATTTTGCGCTTTTTCACTTAGTACTCTTGCAATATCATTGATGGACATCGATTTCTTTTATCGCTTTTGATATTGTTCAAAATGGTTTTTTGTTTTTTTTTTTTTTCGTTTTTTAGATATGGCGTTGCGTTGGTGGGCGTGCGTCCAGCCGAGCTGCCCGAGTTCTATGAGGACACCATTTTGTTGAATCCTGGACCGCGGCATATCATGAAGAAGGATGACACATGCTATTACATGAGCATCACAAAGGAGGAGAATTCGGCATTTGTTGTCAATCAAAATCAGAATCAAAATTTGGATACCCAAGCGACGACAAAGGACGGTGGTAAGTGTTGGCGGCGACGACGCGTTGTCGCAAAACAATTTATATTTTACTGTTGCGAGCGATAAAGCCAAATATGTCTGGCATAAGTTATTATTCGTTCTTTTATTATTTCATATTTATTTGGTTTTAAGTCTACAATAAATTAACTATCTATTGAGGTACGTGTGTGCGTATGCGCTTTTGTACACATGTATGTATGTATGTATGTATATTGGCTGTATGTATGTATGTATATTTCGTATGTAAGCTTTTCTTAATGCATTTTTTGTTGTATGGCATAACGAAAAGTTTTACGCACCCGGCAAATAGGTGTAAAGTTAATCTTAACGAATTAGATACAAGTTTCAATACACTTGAACGAGTCGTGTGTTTATTGATTTTTTTTTTACTTAAGGGAAAAAGCTTTTTGTTTTGTATAAATTTGTTTTAAAAGAGAGCATACAAAAAATGTTGCATATCTCAAGGTGAAATTCTATTTAATTTAACTAAATTATATGCTCACAGCTCACAGCTTATTTTATGCAGTGTATATTTTCGATTTCAAATCATTATAACTCTGCAACAAAAAGGAACTGAAAAAAGTAATAGATATCATCAAAAGAAGCAGTCACAGCTTATTTTTTGCAGGAACTTAAAATATTGAAACTTAGATACTAAAATATTTTTGGTTTTTTTCTTTTAATATTTGGTATGATAACCATTGTTGTATCCAACTGCTTTAATGCATTTTGTAAGTGTTGATACTATTTTTTTTAGTTATCTCATGCGAAGTGTTCTTCCATTCCATCTTTAGATGCTCCTTGAGGTCGTTTTTGGTTAGAAGTTTTATGTTTCCGGCTATTATTTTCCAATTTGGACCATACATTTTCTATTACATTTATGCCTGGCGACTGTACTGGTGGTGTCATCAGATGCGCGCAATTGCATATCAACCAGATTTTCACAATACTTGATTTGTGCTTCGAATAATTATCCTGGTAAAATCCAAAATCGAATCTTATACCTAGATCCTCGGCCATCTGCCACAGATTATCCTTTAAAATCTGTTGATACATGTATTTGTTTATCGTTGTCTCATTAAAAGCCAACCTCCCAGTATCAACAGCCGACATGCAGGACGAAACCATGACGCTGCCACCTCCATTTTTCACCTTTGCTCTCAAGTTTTCTTTATTAAGCTTCGTATTCGGTTTGCGCCAAACATAGGACATAACGTCCATACCGAAGATATTGAACTTAAATTCGTCAGCAAATATAACTGAATTCCAACACGCAAAGTACTTGGAAATATGTTCTTTGCGTAGCACACGACGGACAATTTTAACATTTAAATCTTTCTCCAGCTCAGCTTGAATTTGAGAAGACAATTTTGATAGACAGCGGATAGTCTCGAAGTAGCCTTTATCTTTTGCACAACATATCGTTCATCACTGGCACTGAAAATTTTGTTCGGTGCTTCTCTTCCTATACTGTGCACGCAATTCTCATGAATAAAACGCTCGATAATTTTTTGAACTGCAGGGACTTTCAAATTGACCATTTCGGCAATTTTTCGCTGCGAGTAGCCGTTTTTGAAATGGTGAATAACCAATTTCCGTTGCTCTGTGGTCATTCCCGGACCCATTTTAAATAATCACAGCAGTCGACACTACAAGCATCAAAATCTAACTAAAAAGTAGATTGGCCAATTAAAACCACAGCATCGCGAAAAACATGTCTTCTCTGACCTCTGTTTGGCTTGTTTATTTTTTTTTTTAAATTAACTAACGATATTTTTGTTTGAAAATTTATAAGGCATCGGCCGGGTGGGTAAATATAAATATATATTCTATCGTGCTGTGAGTGAGAAGCAGTAGAGCTCACTATTTAACTTCTTTTAAATATTAAAGTAACCTGAAAAAATACTTAAAAATACTTCACTATTATTGTCTACTGCAATATTTAAAAAAAAAAATATACTTTCTATCTTTGCACTATAAGCTTATCGATATGCATATATAATTTATACACGTATACATATTTATATTATATGTACACTAGGGGTGTCCTTATATACATGAATTAGTTTTTATAGTAAATAATTGTTTCCCCTATCACTGCAGCTTGGATAATGAAATCAGTACTAAATACATATGTACATATGTTCATACATATATTTATATTGTAGAGACTGGCATTATGATGAAGATCCTATAAAAAAAAAAGTTTATATTAGTTAAAAATAAAAATTTAGTTATCTTGATGCTATTTTAATTACTCCTAAAATAAACAGATCTCTTGATGGATTTGTGAACCCCAAAAAGTTATCAAGCCACATAGAAAAAATTCAAATTCGTAGCCATCCGGTAGCCGTCTTCATCAAAAGCGTTTATAAATCGGTCTTTAATATGATTGCAAATAAAATACCATACGTGTTGGATGCCCATAGTATTCCCATCTTCCTACCTCTAACAGCATTAAAGGCTTTTTCATATATTCTACATTCTGCTTACGAATTTTGCCTTTATTCTGCTGACCTACGGGTGTAGTTTATGCTGTCAATTAATTTTATTAACAGAAAAGGTTATTTGTTAAGTATTATTTTCTTATATTTATTGTGATATACCATATGATATTGAACCTCTTTGACTATATCACATTATCCCAGAGCTGCTCAAACAAACGATACCATTTTGTTTTGTTAACGAGCAAAATTAACTTAACGAAATGAGTTTGTTGCGTTTCGGCGCCATGTTATCAAAACGAAATCAAATCGTTAATGTTGCAACGTTATAAAATTTCCGTTTCGTTAATTTTAATTAGCCTAAAAGTATGCAGCGCTTCTGTTTGCGCCTGTTTGCGCTTCTGTTTGCGACGAGTGAATCTCCAGCGTTTTTCTTAACGTTTTTCTTAACGTTTTAACGTTAACGCCAGCATTTCGTTTCGGTTAAAAACGTAATAAAATTTATTATGATAATTGCTTTAACGATAATATTTTGAAATGTTTCAACCGAAACAAGAGAAAACATTTCGGAACGGTTAAATTTAACGTTAAAATGCATCCTTGCATTATCCCATCTCGAGTTTTTTAAATTAAAAACATGTTCTATTGGCATAATTTACCAAATATAAAAAACTAACTAGAATTATTATTAAATATATTCATGAAAAACCAAAATAAATGCCAGAAGCTGAAAACCTTTGAAAATTTTTCGAAACACGTACTAAAATATTTGGGTTCGCACGATCAAAAAGGTTTTTGCACACTGAAAGCAAACTAAGCTTTCAAAATACAAATCAAAATATTTTTTCATTTATTTATTTGTCCACCAGGTGACGAAAACTCATTAATTTGATAATTCTGATAAAATTTATACATTTTTTTTTAAATATTAAGGACACCCCTTTTATACATACATATATATCTACATACATATATACGAGTATATACACATTACAGAATCTTAATATATTTTTTAACATAGTACGTTACATTACAAATACATAGATTATTAAATAAAGAAACAGAAAAGATATTACAACAATTTCTCAATAAATTACTAAATATGGTTGCAGCCAAAATATATATCGCTTTTGATGTGTGTCAGTGTGTGCGTTGATTTTTGATTTATTTGAATATTTTTTATGCAAAAATGTTAAACACGGTTAGTCGTTCTTGTTGCCATGTTTTGTGCCCTGTTCATTTGTTTGTCCGTTAACTTATTGCGTTGGTTACTTCTCAATTTATTTGCATTTGATTTAATAACGTCACACTGCCACTCTGTCACTCTGTCACTCTGACTGCATTAAATCGTTCATTCTCTCTATCTCGCTCTCGCTCTCAATCTCTCGACTTTCACCCATGCTAACCGACTTTTTCCTTTTTTTTTTGAACATGCAACAAAACAAGTTCGTCCGTCTGTTTGTCTATTGTTTGGCGCGCACGCATTTTTCTATGTCCTTTTAACTTTCAAATGGAATAAATCAAAAAATTTTTGTTGTCCAACTTTTTCAATGTGCATGTTTGCCATTCAAATAGAAAAAACACTGTTGCTTGTGAAAATTCATACAAATGGCAGCATAAATTTAATTTTGTCATAAATTCATCAAACGACCATTAAAATATTCTCTTCAGCTATTAAGCTTTAAATATTTTTTCTTCAAGTTGGCGAATGATAAACACAAATGAATATGCAGTTTAAAAATATAACAAATAAAGTGGAAAAATATACACAGGAAACTAAAATCATAAAATACGGCGGATTATTAAACGGATTTTTTTATATCTGTAAAAAATGGTCGAAACAATTAAATTAAATTAAATAAGCTTTCAACTATATCTAATTTATTTGATAAGTCAGAAGGCTCAAAATAATATGTTACATTAAATTTTGATAGTGAAAGTCTCGGTACAAAATACTTTAGACAGGCGTTTGTTCATCTGCAAATTCCGCGCAAAGGCAGCAACAAGGTTGAAATTTCAATTTTCATCATTACAATTTTTTGTGCAGTTATTTAATAATTCAAGTCAATTTTCTTAATCTATAATAAAAATAACTTAACAATGCCAAGGGATATAAACAGTGTCCTGGTATATGAAAAGCACATTTAGATCTTGGTTAGTTCTTGATTTATTATTAAAATATATTCCGTGTAATAGTTCCCTTAAATCCTTTCTTTCTAATATTAATTTTTACTCAATCTTCCCCTTATTTAGTTTTTTTTTAATGAAAATCACAGTTTATTGCAAAGTATCCAAAAATAATCCAAAAGTTTTCTGCGAATTATTATTTTAATTTTATTTTCTTGATGTTACACTGAAGGTTGCAATATTAGGCGGCTTGGAATGTGCGCTCGCTGGGAAGACAAAGTTGCATTCTGCCGATAATTGTTATTACTTTTAATTTGCACTAATCTAAAACAATAGTTTAAAATTTGTGATGAAAATGTAATGAACTTTTTTAATTTTCTAAAAAATTTTATCTTCAGTTTACATGGATTTTTTCCGTAAAAAAATTTTTATTTTTATTCAAGTTGGTTTACTTCACATATAACTAAAAGTGGTTATGTCGTTTGCGGTGAGAATATCAGAGAAAATTTTAAAAACAAAAAATTTTAATTAATTACACTATGCAACATCAAAAAAATCACCAATATCCCGAGTGGTGATTCGTATTAAGTATACTTAATAAACAACAGAAAACAAATTCATATTCGTTACACTTAGTTGAGGGTAGCTATACAATTTTATTTGCCTCTTCAATAAATATATTTATTGGAACATAAAAATTCTAAACATTTTTTACAAATAAAATGCGCTAACAACAAAAAATTATTTTCTTATTATTATTATTATTTTTCATATATATAAAGGATAAAAATACCCTCTGCTCACGAAATATTGACATATTCGTACAATTTATTTCAAACAATTTTTCAATTTTAACACCAGTCACACTATAAGAAAAGCAGTAGAAACGTATTTTTAAAATTTTATACAAAATCTCCAATGATTTACAAAAATTTCACAAAAACCCGTACTTAAATTTTTTCTTTTAATAATTTCGAGTACGCAGTCTTGTAGCTCGTTCAATTTTAGTAGAAGATAGAGCAAGTTTGAAGTGTTTTTTAATAAAAATGCAAACTCGCACTAGTTTTTTTTATGGAAGGAATTGCGAAAGAAAGTCATTAAATGAATTATCAAAAATCAGTGGTCATCTGCATACTAAAAATTTTTTGTTTTTAATTTGTATGTTAAAATTTTGCTTAAATCAATATAAATTAAAATATTAAGTTAAAAATTGGGTAATTATAATTTTTGTTAAAAAAAAAGTAACGTAATTGAATTTAAAAGTGGATATATTGAATTAGTAGAAAAATAAATTGAGCAAAGATGTCATTATGTAGTTGTGCTATAACTAGTAAACAGAGTGCTGAACAAAAAAACTTATAAATTGAAGCTTAAAGCTATTTAGAAATATTCTACAATTAGTGTTGCAATACACACAATCAGCAGGTACTTATTTAGGCCTTTTTTGCAGCAAATTAAATTTAACATTTTTTTTTATAAATAAACAAAAATCTACATAATAGCATTTCCATAATTTTAAGTTCTAGTAAATATGTAATTGTATAAGTTATCAAAACACTTCAATGTATTTATGTACTTACTTTGTATATGTAAAACAATCATACCATTGTATTTAGTTAGCACAACAACAATAAACAACAATAATACGACCATCGCCACGAATAGCACCATTGTGAATATGAATGTAGTAACTACATCAACAACAACAACAACAACAACAACAGCAACAGCAACAACACCGGCTACCGCCATTAGTACATCAACATCAATCGGTCGCACCGCACCGGTGCCTTCCGTTTGCGTACGCGTACCGCATAGTCCCAGCCTGGACTCGGACGGCGGTGGCGCTGGCACGCCCATTGCTTTGAGGCACCCGCCATATAGTGACAGTGATTTCATGACACTATTCGTGCGTGAGTGTGACACCAAAACTGCATCTAATTTTCTTTTTTTTTTATTGATATTATCTATTATTAATATTCGTATTTCTAATTCAATCGCCCGCTCGCTGGTTCGTTAATTCGTTTGTTCGCTCCACACCTCTCTGATGTACAGTGTATTTTTTTTACGTAAATTTTTGCTAATCAACACCCTCATCCTAAAAAAAATAAAGTAATCCATTATTAAATTTGTATTGATGCTCACTCCAGCCGCCTTTGAATGCCTAACAGCCCTGAATATCCATTTTTAAGTTTGTTTTTTTTCTTTCTGCTGTTAGTTTGTAACTAGCTTAGCGATATCTCGTACACTTAGTCGAAGCGCTCGACCCCTTCTCGCCTCCAAACGTAACCACAATCCTGACGACCATGTCCAACATAACATTACATACATATGTCGCATGGCATTAACCGCCAAAGTGAACGCATACACAAAACAACCAGTTAGCTATTAGCGGCCACTAATCACCCCTTGCGCCCCGCTCCGAACACCTGCGTCATCACTCTTCATTTTACTACCGACTACATCACTGATTAGCTATTGACAAACACAAAACCACAACATTGTCGTTTACGTTGCCACATTTTCCTGCTTTTTTTTCACATACAAAACTGCATCCGCATGCGTGTTAATAAATGATTATATTAGTATTTTTATTATTAGTAGATAAATATGTTAGTATGTATTCTAAATATTCCCAGTAGTAAAAGTTAATTAAAAATTAGTAAAATTCTGTGTTATTGACACTGTATTTTACATATTTGTCACCGATGGCAAAAGTCTTGACGCAAACCATCAGTAAATTTTTATGTTTCTAATTTCAGTGGCACACACTCGTGTCATGCATGAGTCAGCGTGGAAATTTTCATTGCAAATTGCATTTTAAATATTTATGAAAACCATCGATAGATTTCTTTTTATTCGCATTTTACAGCGGCTATAAAATTTTAAAAATTCAAAGTACAGCGCGTTACTAGAAACAAGCAGTCATGAAATGTCATACGTGATTCTTTAGTGACGTTAATCACCGGTAACTGTTTTCAAATTAGCATGAAAGCACATGGAAATTTGTTTTTCGAACTTTAAATAGTCAAAAAAGTCGAGACAAACCTTAGCTTACTATAAAAAATTATTGCTGACTAATCATGTGTTAGTCACCATGAGGACAACTACCAACTTTTCAGCGAAAGCAAAAATATATTTTTTTTGCTTCGAAATACAAAGAGCTAACAAAGTTCAGAACATACCACCGTAATCTACATTAAAGCTCGCATGACAAGTCAAGCATGAATCAGTGATGTCCTTTTCTGCGAAGTCTACTTTCAATGTCTTTTCTAAGACATCTTCACCTGCTTTCAACGCTCGCTTACTTCTGAAAGCAAGCGACATGTCGCACGTGAAGACCGCAAAAAGTTGAAGGTATGCTTCGTCTAGCAAACCGATCGGTAAGCGAGCGCTCGCTTGCTTTCAACTGTCATTTTTGTGGTTTGACAGCCATTTTCGCATTTCGTAGCATCTTTCATTGTGGCAACATCGTTTATCATAGGCTCTTCGAGCACAAAAAAGCCTTTTAATAAGATGTATTGATAAAATCGAGTGTCGCGTTACTGATCTTTGTAAATTAATTAATTTATACCGACAATATGAGTGGGTTTGGAGTTTGAATAGCACGCAGGGCACGAACCTTCTTGCTCTACGACATGTTGCAAATGCAAAAGTATGCTTTCAAAATGCCCAGTGAACAAATCTCTCTCTCGCTTGCGACGACATGAAGCAGAAAGCAACCTAGCATTGAAAGCAGGTGAAGACCGCCCGTAAGCAACGTATAGATAAACTTTTTTCATTTGAATCTTGCAACGATAAATTAAAAACTACTAAATAAATTGACGCAAAATTTGTATAAATGGGCATGGCATGTTATACATTAATCATTACCGAACTAACAATTGAAATTAATTTAATTTTTTTAGCAAAACATATTTGTTTTTTAAACTTTAAAATGAAGATAAACAATAATATGAAAACAATGCGGGTTTCAAATATTCAAGCGAATTTGGATATTATTTCTTTCGAAACTGATGACAAAATGTAAAGGATAAATCATCGCTTAAGGCGTCTCAAGTATGTATCATCCATACCATGTGCCCACAGATTATTTTCGCATGGGAATACTAATTAAAAAAAAAAAAACATTTTCTCCCGACCAATGCACATGCCTACATACAATGTATGTATGTATTTAGGCGTGTATATTGGCCTTTGATGCTTTAATCACTATTTCAGCGTGAACGCGTCTATTTTCTCTCACTTCCGTTGAATGGTGTTGCATGCACCTGCGTGTTGCGCGTATCGAAATGTCAACTAACCAACACGCGTACCTCTGCCACTCACACATATTACTCGCATGTATGTATGTATGTACATATTCGTGTGTACATATAACCACATGGGGTCATATGCAATCAGTTAATTTGCCTGTTGATTGAAAATTCACTGAACTGTGTGCTGCTTGTCAACGCCAGTTTCATGTTCTTCTGTAATTAAAGTGTTGTTGATTTTACGTTGCATTTTAAAATTTTCCATTACTTTAAAGTTGCATTTGTCACAGACGGATTTTCGCTGATACGAGTACATGTTTTCAGAAACATACATATATTGGCAGAATATTAAAATATTTTTAAAATGTGACTACATAGTTTGTTATGCTTACACAATTTATTTAGTATTGAGACTTGCATTCATGAAAGAGCAATAAAAAAAATCACTGCCTTCTTAAGTTTATTTTGGTTTTTTATTGAAAAAATATTGAAAGCTTCTTAAAAAAATAAATATTAAAAAAAAAAGACTTTTAAACTACTTGGAAATATGCTACAAAACTCTGTACTTACAATAAAAAAAATTAAAACAAAGTTTTAAATAGTTCGCAAACCGATTAAATGGTTTTCAATTTTTTTTTAAATTTTTATGTAAGTTTGAAACCAGAGATTATATGAGTTTTTTGGAAATTTAAAAATGAGAAATAACGCAAAAAAAGTCTGTCCCTATTCAAGTTCAACTAACTCCTTCTGTTAAAAAAAAATTCAACTAAATTTTGAACGATAACAAAAGGTTTCTTACACAATACGAGTTTGCGCGTTCGTCAACATCCGAAATTGTTATCGAATTCGTTAGTTGCGTTTCATTAACATTACAGTCAATTCTTATTAAAAATATGAGTTAGTTGAAATTCGTGCAGAATGAGACCAACTTGGCCTCTGTAAAGTCAATTTAAGTGCAAAGTTTGGAATAAATAATAAAAATAACGTGCAGAGATTTTTCATTTTTTTTTTTATTTCAGTAAACTATTTTGGTTTCTCTATATTTCCGATAGAAAAGTCTTATTACAAAGAATTTTTTTTCAGAATAAAATATTTTTACAATTCTTTAAGTGCGAATTTCACCCGAAATTTCTTATCAAATAAGGCTTTGTGGTTTAAACAAATTGCGAATTTATAATTTTAAATGTATGTGCAAATTTTTAATTCGGCTCTTAAATACCGCCCTCTTTCAAGCATCTACAACCTAATTCCACCAATTCGAAATTCGAATTTTCAATTGCTTATGCATGCTCCTTTAGAAAACTAAAAAAAAATAAATGACAAAAATTTGAGTTGGAGATCTGCTTCTGCCAATATTACAATCGCGCTTAAGGGTTTCAATATTTTTTTCCTTGAGAACCTTAAATTTCATGTTAGCTTTACTTGATAACTTCGGATTGAAAAGATAAACTAATTTAATGAATTTTTACATCTTAAAAGGAGGCACCAAATTATTGAAATCATTTTTTTTTTTGTTTAAGTTTATGTTCGATATTTTCACCAAACGTCATATACACAAATACGTATTTGCTAAATTTTAAAAGAAACATGAAAATATAATTTGTCAATCAAGTAGTATGAATTTGAGCAAATCTCTTAATTTTATTAAAAGTCAGACAGCTGACGACGTCAATGATTGTCATTAAATGGAACAATCTTCGATTTTTGTGTCTATTACAATTCGTCTTGAGAAAATATATACAAATATAACTAAGAAGTCAACGAAAATCACGAAATCCTCTTTAATTTTGTTTTTAATGCTTTTTTGTTGCTCAAATAGCAAACATGTTACTTAAAAAATGTTATTGCAGATAAATAATGTTCTGACTTAGCAATTTCAAACGACTTTCATTCCATCATTCAATTTAATCTGAAGCACATCGATTGTTAAACGCCAAAACAATAATAAAAAGTTACAACAATTAAATGTATTTCGATGATTTGACGGAGCAAGTTGCCCCGGGGCGTATGAGCAATTTAAATAATTTCGCCATATAAAACAGATTTTCACATTGGTTTAAACAGTGCAAAATATGCTGATTTTTTGGCAGTAGTAAAAATTTTGGTGAAATTGTTTTTTGTTAAATATTTTAGATAAAATATAATTAGTGACACAAGTGAACACTTGTTCTGCGGTTTGTGACTTCTTAGTAATTTTCATGTAATTTTGGTTTACTAAACACGCAAATACAATTTTTTTGTTAAATTCCCTACTTAGAGATTGTGGCAATTCATCTGCACTGCATAAGCTGAGGAGGGCGCTTTCATTTCCTTGATTTTTGTTGGTTTTGTATTCGTCGTGGTGACCCGACAAGGTTTGTTTAAAAAAATAGAGAGTTACCGCCAGTTTGAAAAGCATAGTTAACCTAAATAAATACAAAAAGTGATTTATATCAATGTTAACCACAAACAACGGCGATTTAAGAAGAGATAATGAAGGCATATTTTCCAAAATTGCTTTAAGAAGGATATAAGTAGATCAAAAAAATATATAAATATGGCTATTTTAATAAAGTTGTTTAAGATTGACATATGTTTTTTGACTCCTGATATTTAAGTTATGGGTTGGGACATAAAATAAGGGAGCCCACTAATATCTTCTAGACCCGACGGCCCAAAATGCTATTAACTTATTAAAAAAAAAACCATAATTATTTGATAAAGAAGCTACTAACACTGAGGGGCAGAACTGTGGCCGAATTGAAGTAAAATTTAATAAATTTAATAAGTATAGCCAAAGCCGGGCAGTTGCATATTATGCGCTCCGACGACTCTTCCGTCTTAGGACATAGGCGACCTTACTTACTAATAAAAGGAAATTTAAATAGTTTTACCTGTTTTCTGAGTTCTCCAACTTAGTGATTATAAGTGTTTAGGTAAACCAACAAAGTACCCAAAATGGCTCCGGTCCAACAAGAACAGGCGATGAATATTTTCTAGCGAGTTCATAAGCGAGATTCGCAATGTCCGGATACCCAGCGTAGTGTTTTCATTGTTTCTCGCTGTCAAGTGTTAAAGAGTGTCATAGCATTACCTGAAGAGTTTATTTAATCAGACCTTTCAATCCGTGATTTTGCCTGAGAATTTCCTGCTAAAACAGATTTCCTTTTGCTATTAGTCGGATAACCCGCTTGCATCCAAACAAGATATATTATCCAGCAAACCATAATTACTTAAGTTCTTAGAGTGAGCCTTCTGGATTGCAAATTATAGGAGAAGAATATTTTGTCAAGTTCACACTTGACAATGACTCTAAAGCCACGGCTAAATTCCCTTTGATCCAGTAACCGAAAGCAATGTCACCGGACTATGAAGGCGACCAAAAAGTCTTTGATAGACCCACTTGGCCCCGATGGCTTTACTGAGAGTTTTTTTTTTCTTTAAGATGGGAGCTCCAACTAAGTCTTCTATTGAGGATTATTCGAGGGTATTTGACTTTGTCAGAATATACAAGCTCGGTATCTCCAAGGGTAACCAAACGACAGTGCAGCTTATGGCTTCTTGTAAATTGCTCGACTCCCTTGAACTTTAGTTGCACTTTTGATTTTACTGATCGGACACTGCAGAGTAAACTCCGTCGATTTCCCTTTAAAGGAAGGAAACTGCGCATTTCAACTTATATGTAATGTCTAAATCTAGCAAACTTTGGATTATTTCCTACGGTTAGCTGTAATTAAATTTATTATTTTACTCCGTTTTTGGTTTACCATGTTTCTGTCAAAAGAGCATACTCGTATAAACTTATTTTGCACTAACAAAACGAAATCAATAAAAATGTTTTCGTTGTAAGAAAAAACTTAAAATTTTGTTTTCGTATTGGGTCACAAACCACTAGCTTAAGAGTTAGGTAAGTGCACCATATTTGTCCGTCGTGACATCAATATTTTTGCGATCCAATGCTGGATTCTGCTTCCGCTCGTGCGAAATTCCCCAGAAATTACTATCAAATGCTTCCAATTTGTGTCAGTTTACAATTGTGTATTTTCGTATAGACTTAAAATAAATCATTGCGAACAATATAAGTGATTTTTTTTTTAATTATCTCAAAATATTATTCCACATCATACCACCGAAAATCTCTTTGTCCTCTTTTATTTTGCTTGAAATTTTTAACTTTTCAGATTTTTAACTATTTTTTAACCACTTGCTATGCATCCAACGTGCTCTAATGTATTTTCTACCTTTGCATTGCTAACAAAAATTTGTGTGTACACTAGAATTGAAATTTTATTTTTAGATGCTGCATATGTAAGTTAATGCATATTTAATTTTAACTTATTCTAATTATCCATTGTAAATAAAATATGTGCGCTGTTTGTTGTATAAACATTTATGTTATGTACGTACACAATTTTCGTTCTACTGCATCAAGCGTCTCGCTAACAATTTAAAGCTAAACTGACTTAAAAAAATTTTTAATTAAAATTTGACATATCACTTAAAGTTTATGAAATACGTAATTCTTTCTTTTGTGCATTCCAAAAAAAATATATAGCTACTGATAATCTAACGTCTGTGATAATCTCAGATTCGAAGCAGAATCTCAAGGATACAACGGTGACATCGAAAAATGCAACGCAAGCACCCTCAGCAACAACAACCACCACAGTCACCACAACGATACCGCCCATGCTCGGTGGTGGCAATGGCCTTTGTGGCGGTCTTAGTGGTGGCAGCAGCAGTGGCGGCTGTGGCGGTGGCGGTGGCGGTGGCGGTGGTCTGAGTGTCGCCACAGCCACATTAACCACCAGCAATCATTTGGATGTGCCGCAAGCGGGGAATCCCAATCTACTTAGTCCCGATGTGCTCAATCAACGAAGAGGTGAGTGGGAATTCTGTAGTGAGAGTAAATTGACTTGATAGAGAGAGAGAGAAAGAGAGAGAGAGAGCTCCCGAAAGAAAGAGAGAGCTCTCGAAAGAAAGGGAGAGGAGGATATGAACTTGAGTGTTCCGATTCAAAGTAATTTTAAAAATCAATAAAAACGAATTTTGCGAATTTTTACAAATTTGTTTAAAGTTTTAAATTGGGATTCAATCGATTTTTCTTGAATTATAAACTAAGAATAATAGTGCATATCTAATTTTTTTATATGTACATACATACATCATTGACAATTTATTGTTCTTCGCAATTAAAAAAAAAAATTTTTTTTAATTTTTTTTTCAAGAATGCAAAAAAATCTCTATCTACCTAATTCGCGAATTTAAAAGTTTTGCTTAAAGTTTACAACTTTGACTTATTTCGTTTTTGATAGAGCTCGAAATTAATGTTGTGGCCGCTGTGGTCAAGTGGGTAGCTCTGCTTGCTATAACTCGATACGCCGGTGAGTTCGAGTTTCAAATCTCAGTCAGGGAAAAAAAAAATCTTAATAATAGAAAAAGGTTTTCCTAAAAGCGGTCACCCCTCGGCAAGCAAAGGCAAACCTCCGAGAGTATTTCTGCCATGAAAAGGCTTCTCATTAAATACATCTGCCGTTCGGAGTCGGCACAAAGTTGTAGGTCCGTTCATTTGTGGTATAAAATAAAGACGCACACCACAAATGGTAGGAGAAGCTCGGCCAAACACTGAGCTATATAGTGTAAGCGCCAAGTTATTATTGAATTAATGTTAAATAAAAAATGTCAGAAATTAATATATAAAAAATAAATAGTCAGTCTTGTCGATCCTCAAAAATTGCATAATTCTCGTAAGCTGTATATTTATTTTAAATTCACCTTTTGCCCATTGCTTTAATAACTGAGCATAGGATCTAATAATAAAAAGGTCATTAATAATTTTTCTTCTTTTAAAAATCTTAATTTTCCAATTGTTTTTTGGTGTAATAAAGTGTTCCCATAGTTCGGGCCATAAGAAATGAAATGATGACCAACTTTTTTTTGTGCTGAATTTCCTTTGACACCACAGTGTCGTTCTTTATCCTGCATTCGTTTCACTGACTTATTTTTCGACTTAATTTGAAATATTCTACCAAGGATTTAGGTATATCCAGCCAAAACATTTTATTTCACTAAGTTTGTACAAAAACTTTTTGGTATTTTCATATGATTTTAAGAAATTTTTTTTTCAATTTAATTTCGTTTAAAAGCTTAGTATACAGCTCTCAAGAAAAGCGAAAAATTCATATAAAATGACACTCAAGAACTGAAAAAGAAATTTTCTTCTATACAAATTTCTTAAATCAGTCTGAAGCTCTCAAGAAGAAAATGCTCGTATATTTATTTCTTCAAGAAAATTTTCAACAACGGCAAAGTACTTTTTCAAACAACAGAAATAATAAGAAAATTTCTTGTGATTTTTCTTGAGAGCTGTATTCAAGCCTAAACGCATGAAATTATTCATATCTAAGATAAGTGAAAACAGAGGCCACATAGTTTGTTCTACTCTCATTCCATTTCGCCAACAAATTGCCTTAGTTTTTTTTCCACAAACCAAAGCGATTTAGATTTATAATACAAGTCGACTCTAATGCGATCCAATTAGTTTTTAGGTGTGGTGAAATATGCCGATGTTTCTAACCACAAAAAAAGGAGACTGTGTGCGTTTATTGCTTTACTTCATCCCATTTTATTCAATTCACTCCATTACACTTGTGTTCAATTTCTCAATTTTTCATTACATAGAATTTCACTTCACGTTTACTCTTATATAATTTCTCTATATATATAGGAAGTCGCCGACCTTCCATACTACCAGTACCGGATATGTTCACCTCATCTTCATTCAGCATATCGGGCAACGATGATGGCGAAGAAGGCGATGAGAGCGAGGATGAAATCGATGATGATGTCCCTTGGCGATCACCATCGGAAAAAATAGCGTAAGTCAATTTACATTAAGCATCCTATAAATAAAAATCGTATGTATGTATGTGATTTTTCCGTTTGCACCCAAAATCCGTAAGATCACTAAAAATCCATGTAATAAGTTCTTCTTTCCTTTACTAAAATAGACCAAATACTTACCTTCTACTTAGTCCTGGCAATCAGTTGGTTATGGCGTTTTTTTTTTTTTAATTTGAAAATTTCTATGCAAACTCGGCACGCATACATAGAACCTGAACTTAATGTATAACTAAATATTTTTTGATTTCGATATTTCAGTTGTTATAGTGTGTGCATATATGTATGTATATATGTATGTTTTGCTCCCTACTTGTTGTCGAATATTCGTAATGTGTTGTGAACCAAAGTCTAGTTGTCCTTTTTCCATAGCAAAGTAAATCTATCTGAAATTTCATTGAATGTTAATGATTGCGAAAAAAAAATAATTATTACAATGTAAATATGTGAGTCGAAGAAGGTCACAACTGAAGGTTAGTAAATATTTTTGAACTAACTTTTTAATATAAAAACGAGCAGCGTGAGTTCATGATTTTTATACAGAAATGTCAGCGGTGAAAAAAATAATATTTCGCATAAAATACAAAAAGCCTTAACTTTGTGCCCTATTTGTATAAAAACAGAAAAACTCGCACTTTAGGTTTTAAAATTCGTTTTTTTTTTATATATTTATTCTGCTTACCTTTCCATTCGTTGTCCGCTACATTCGCGCATAAAAACTCATTTACTCGTTTATATAAAAAAAAAAAAAAGTGCTCTTAGTGGCCATTTTCCTCAATCGCGCACCTATTCGCTAATCATGAGCTCTTCGGAGGATTCGAATAATCACTGTTGTTGTGCGAGTCAACCCCAACTGCAACAAAATGAGTCACGCTATCATGCGCTCGCCAAAAGTTTTAGCTGCGACAGCGATTGTCGTCGTGTACTGCCATGCAATTTGGTGCGGCGTAATCGCGCACCAGCTCACATCGTCGATAGTAATGCTGATGTCGTCGATACTTATTGTTCGCTGTGTTCGACCAACACTTGGATTCCACACACCACAGCAACGACCACAACGCTCTCGACGAGCGGCACCCAACGCACAGCCGGCACCACGAATAGCTCGACAACGAGCGGCAAGCCGGCACGTCCCATCTGGGCGATGGATTATTTGCGGTAAGTATGGCATGAGGCGACACCAATTTTTGGGTCCATTCGAATATAATCAATCATGCAATCCATAAATACCTACTTACTCGTACTTCTCGTTCCACTCATCGTTTGTTTGTCGTGTTTCCTGCTGCAGTTTGCTGTTTCTTGTCGTTTTGCCAATTTGCCAGTTTGCCAATTTCACTTCTGTTTTTGGGATCGGGCCCAATGAGGCTATTCAAATGCTGATAAAACAGATAAATACAATTACATGTTTACTCTGACATACACACAAGCACATGAGATACTTGGCTTGAATATTATATTCTGATATGTATTTATATGTACGTGTTCGTTGAATTTCCATAGCTTGAGAGTTAATAAGCTGCTGATATGCTAAAGTTGATTTTTTTGTTGTGCGAATCATTTTAGTCATATATGTATGTATATGTGCTTACATTTTAATATCAAACAAGCTATAATAGAATGAAGAAAAATTCCTTACAACGACATTTTCGCGGGTCAAGTTTTAAATGACTAATAATTTATATTTTAAAATTTTTTAAATCTTTATAACAAGATTAATTACGTTTATAAACAAATGTATTCGCTTTAATAAACTAGTCGAAATTATTTGTTATTATGCATATTTGTTTTTATTTATTAACAAAAGAATTTTCACGTCATTATCAGCCTTTTGGTAGAGTTCGTATTTTCATAGTAACCAAATCCGAAACTCAGCTCCTCCGCGCTTTCGAAGATTAATTCTTTAAATTCATTACAAAAAGCCGTAACATAATTCTAGGTGGCTATGAAATGAACTTAGCATTATACGAGTATAAAATAACAGTTAAAATTATTCAACGCAAAAATTAGAAATCATTTAAATTTATGTTTTGCTTCGTTTTCTGTGATAAAACAGATGAGGTGAGTTAAGCCGTGATGAGGTAAGACATGATGGGAAAGTGAGGTGTGATGAGGTGAAAAAAGTTGTGCTGTGAAGAGTTAAGGTGCGGTGATTTTAGGTGTGTGGTAAGCTAAGAAGTGGTAAAGTTCATCTGTTGAAGTGGTGAGTTTAAGTGTGGTGAGCAGAATAAGCCTTTTTTACTATATTCAACCATCATTGCCGTCGTTATTATTTCCGTCTCATTCGCCATGTTGATTATGCAAATTACTACAGCCGCTAAATAACATAAAACATAACATAAGAAATCATAACATAACATCGCATAGCATTGACCTAGCACATCATACCTTTACATAATGTCATATAACGCAACATAATGTAACCTAACTCAACGTAACGTAATATAACGCTACATAGCATAACTTAACGTTACATGACACAACATAGCATACTTGTGTGCATTATTCATTTCGAGACAATTTTCGTCACATTCGCCAGTTTGAATTTTGCTTTAAAACAGTATATTAGACATTTGTTTGTCAATTTAAAAAATAAATAAAATATTGCTGCGGAGATTGCTAAGAGATGATTTAAGTAACTTAAATCTGAAGCTAAGGAAATACTTTTTGTAAACTACTTTCTACTATTTCGAAATTGTTTGTTCTAAATCTAAAAATAAAAATGTAATTGCCAATTAATTTAACTTTTTTAAATTCATTTTCCAAAAAAATAATTGCTATGTATGTATGTATTTATATATCTGAAGCATTTTTAGGTTATTTCATTAATTTTTCTAAATTAAAAAAATCAGCACTTGTTACTGAGCTCTAGTCTAGACTCTAGAGGGTTCTAATTGAAATTTTATTGCGGCATCCTCGACAAACTTCTTTTCTGTTCCCACATTTTAGCATGGATCGAACGATGGTACCTCGGCGTGCGATGACAATAGGCAATAAGCGGCGGTAAACATTTTTTCGAACAGAAAATTATTTTCTCGTAATATTTTCCAAAAACTCTTTTAGAATAATTTTTAAGTTGTTGCTTATAATAACAACAAATGTTTTGCCGATAACCAATAGAATCTTAAACAAATTAATTTTGCTTACTATCTTTTTATTTGAAAATTTTTAATAATTCTTATTGTATTAGTTTTAAAGAAAACAAAAAAATTTTTTTTATTATATTATTTTTTCTAAAACTAAAAAAAGATGTATATATTTTTTTTAAATTTTTATAAATTTGTAAAACCCTCTTCTTATTTTATACATAGCTTAGATTAGTTTTGGTTGCAGTGTCTGCTGGTGTTCTCTTGGTACGCCTAGACCTCTTTTTATGTACGATTATATCTATGAAAAAAGTAATTTTTGGTTAATTAAAAATCATTTTTATTCAAGCGACTTAACTAGTATCTAATGATAAATTCCACTTAATGATGAAGACTATGAAGGAAATGATCTACAACCAGGGGAAATCTACTAATATGTTTCTTTTTAACGAATTCTTATATGAACATACATACATATGTATATGATAATTTTTTTTGTATTTTGTATGCAAAACTTACAAAATGTCTTTTCTACTTTTATTAAATTTTATGATTTTTAAAATATTTATTTATAAAATAGAAGTAAAAGTAATGACAAGTAAAAGGGTTGATTGATGATTTTTATAATAAAAATATACTGCAGTAATTGTTATCATAAAAAATGTACAAAAATCTATATAAAATTTATAAAATTAAAATCAAAAATAATTATTATTTAAGAAGTAATAAAGTTTAGGTCAAAAAATAATTGTTAAAGTGCGATTTTTGTTATAAAAGTTTTAACTGTAACGTACGCTGTTTGATCGTTTTAATTGCAATTTGGCTGTTTGTGTTTTGTATGTAATTGCTTAAAAAGTTATTTTGTTTTGTAACACCACACCACTCCACTCCTTCCCTCTACCTCTTTAAACGCACTTTACGTTATGCTAAGTTCCTTTAAAACCCACAAAAAAACAATATATACATATATAAATATTGAATAGATTGCTTAATAAATAATTGCTGCTAATGGAACGTGTGATTTTAAATTCAAGTTTGCTGTTATTTTAAAGAAGTAAATTTAATTTAATGTAGAAAACACTTAATGCGCAATGTCATTTTTAATACATACATACACATGTGTCTGTATGTTTGTCTCGCTTTTTCGTATACATTACAGCATCGTTAAGGGTTTCCCGCCCGTCTCGCCGTTCATCGGTGTCAGCCCGACGCTCTGCTATTTGCTCAAAGAGAAAAAACCACTGTGTTGTCTACAGTTGGCGCAGGTGAGTTGCAAAAATCAATAAATGAATTTGTAATCTTCTGAAAATATATTATCGTGTATTACATATGTATATATATGTATATGTGTATTTGTATTAATGTATGCTTTTGCACTTCTACAGGTATGCGAACACTGCAGCTATCGCAATGCCAAGGAGTATCAATGGCAAAACAAGACGATTATCCTGGCAGCCGATTATGCATCGAATGGCATTTACAATTTTATCATACCGTTACGCGCACATTTCCGTTCAAAAACGTCATTGAATCCGATTATATTATTGTTGGAGCGTCGACCGGATGTGGCCTTTCTCGATGCCCTCTCCTACTTTCCGCTGGTAAGTGTCAGCATTAAATAGCGATAAGAAAGGTCGGTGAAGGTTTTTAAAATGGAATGAATGCAAAAAAAGGAAATTAAAACAAAATACCACAATAGAATGTCAATTTTCTCACTCTCACTCTGTAACGCTCTCACCCTCTTTCTCGCAGGTTTATTGGATGCTCGGTTCGATCGATTGCTTGGACGATCTGCTGCGCGCTGGTATAACATTAGCCGAAAGTGTGGTTGTTGTGAACAAAGAGTTGTCTAACTCGGCGGAGGAGGATTCACTGGCTGATTGCAATACAATTGTTGCTGTGCAGACCATGTTCAAGTGAGTGCTTGTAAAAAGTGGCCACACGATTTTTTCATATATATTAATTCTAACTCTCTCTCTCTCTCTATCTCTCTCGCTCTCTAATCACGTTGCCAGATTCTTTCCGAGCATTAAGAGCATTACCGAACTATCGCAAAGTTCGAATATGCGTTTCATGCAATTTCGTGCACACGACAAGTATGCGCTGCATTTGAGCAAAATGGAGAAGGTACGAGTATGAAATGTAAATATTTTAGTTGCATCGTGTTTTTAAAAATTTCACTAAATACAAATTGTGTATTTGATTTCTGCTTGCTCCTTTGATTTTGTGCAGCGCGAAAAGGAGCGTGGCTCGCATATCTCCTACATGTTTCGCCTGCCTTTCGCTGCTGGCGCCGTTTTCAGCGCCTCCATGCTGGATACGCTGCTCTATCAGGCATTCGTCAAGGACTATGTGATCACATTTGTGCGCCTGCTGTTGGGCATCGATCAGGCGCCGGGCAGTGGCTTTCTGACATCGGTAAGAAAAGTTGGCGGGAGATTCATTTGTAGATATCGAGTGTTCCACGCTAGTTCACCTTGGGCGGAAATTTCATTCAAAAATTGTATTATTGTTTTAAAAATCACTTTGCAATACATAATTGCTACCCTTTTAAATTTTTATATAAACCTCTTTTGATCAGGGGGAAAATATGAAACTCGAATCGTAAAAAGGTGATCGAATCAAAATATTTTTGTTAATAGTAGCAGATACAAACAATTTTAATTCGACCAAATTTGTTTTCGAGGCGTGTTACATAATAGCCATCTAGATTGGAAACAAATTTTTATTCTTTATATTTAAATTTTAATTATTTTTCTATGTATTTAATTTCTCTCTAAAAATTTAGAGTCTAAATCCAGCATCAGCACGAAAATTTTTGGGAAGGAAAACGTTAGCAATAAAATTTATTTTACATTTTTATTTTTACAGTGTTTTTTTTGTTTTTATTTTTTCAAAACACTTTTTAGATTTCTTGTTTGATTTGCTTTCAGTACACATTTTTCTAAAAAAAAAGTCTCCATTCAGTTAAATATTTTTTTTAAGAAAACACAATGTTTGCTTAATTTTTTAGTTAAAAGTTTAAAGGGACAAGTTTTGGCCAGTTACTTTCTCCTTTTAAATTAATTTTTTTTTAAGACAGAAAGTTCGTCTAGATATTTTCAAACTAGCTGGTTTTTGTTACATTATTTTTTTAAGAAAACGTTAATTTCATATAATTTTCGAGTATAACATACCCACATTTATGAAAGGTTCTTAAGAAACCGATTTTTTTAATAATATTAAATTTTCTTAAACAAAATACATAATTTTTTTCTTTTAAAATTCTTTTAGTTTTGTAATTTATTAGTAAAATCGACAATTTTTTAATTCAATATTAATTTAATTCAATTTAATTAATTATTTCCTATACTAAAAGGATTTATTGCTCTTAATAATATTCTATTTTGAATATTATTCTTCTTTAATACTCTTTAGGCTATTATAAAACAAATTATGTTTAATATTTTTAGGTAAAAACTGCTGTTTACTGTTTAAAATTTTTTTTTTCTGAAACAAAAGAAAAAATCAACATCAATTTTTTCTACAATTTTTGAGTTTTTAAATTCCTTAAAACTTAATTTAATTATAAGAAAAATATTTTTATTATTTAGGCTATTTTCCAAAATTTATAAATCTTTTTCAGAAATTTTATTTTTGTTTACCATTTTTTTCTTTTAGTTAAGTATTTTTCTAAAATCTTTTCAGTTATTTTATAAACTTTTTATTATAGGGAGTCTCAATTAATCGTTTTATCTTTTGAAATAAAAATAAATATTTAAAAATTATATTTCACAAACTTTATTTTCGCTAACTACTTTTTGTTTTAATAATTTTCCAAAATTATTTTCTGCTTATTTTAATTTTTATGAGAGCTTATCTTTCTGCTTATTGAATCTGCTTCGAGTTTTATTTTTCTTATATTCTTATTATTATAATTTTTTAAATTTTATGGCTAATTCTTTTTCAATGTATTATTTAATTTTTAATACTTATTTTAAGATTGGTCGTTTTTAAATTTATATTGCTAATTGTTTTCTTTTTTAAACAATTTTTCTAAAACTTAAAAAAATCTTTTAGTTTTTTTTTGTCTTTTTTGTAGTTCAAAGAAAATCTTTGCAAGACGCGTCAGTTTTCTTCTTATATCTTTTTCTAAAATTAATTTTATAGCTTTAGATTTTATTAACAAAAACGAAATAATTTTTTAAACTGATTTTTTAATTTAAAAATTATTAACGAATGGTTTTATTTATGTTATATTTCCTTAATTAAAACTTAAATTATTTTTTTTTATGCATCAAAAAAAATTCATTCATTATGCAAACTTTTTTTCATTTTTATTTAAGTTTTTGATCTTCAAAAAAATTTCACCGGCGCAATAAAATATACAGCTTTATTTTCGTCTTTGTTTTCAAATTTAAATTGAAATATTTTTAAATATAATTTAATCGTTTTTCTTTAACCTTTTTGATATGTTTATTAAAGCATATCTTTAATTACAATGTAATTTTGAATATTATTCAAATTTGAGTGTGGCAACCATTTTCAAAAAAATTTGTAGATTAAAATAAGTTCTTTAAAGCGTCATTGTTTTGTTCTACTAATATGTTAAAGTGCCGGTTTCTTAAGTACTAATTACAGTAATTGGCGGTTAGCTTTTTTAATATTCAGCGCTTACTTAATTGACCTATGCACTTAACTGGCTTTTAATAAACCGGGCCTTACTTAGTAGAATTTTGTATGTCTCTTAAGGGTAGTTCAAAATTTGGTCTGCAAAGTTTTCTTAACCACAATAAATAAATCGACTTATGGTCGGCTGATACTCATTCTTCAAACTTTAAAAATAATTTTCTTTTAAGAACAACTGCAAATTCTCATTTCTCGACTCCACAGATGCGCATCACAAAGGACGACATGTGGATACGGACCTATGGTCGATTATATCAGAAACTCTGTTCGACCACTTGTGAAATACCAATTGGCATTTATCGTACTCAGGACACATCGAATACGGAAGCATCACATGTGAGTAATTCACCTGTAGAGAGGTGGGGACCTTTTTCCGCTTTCGGAAAGCACTGTGTGCGCTTGCGACCATCGGTGAGTCCATATATATATTTACATACAAACATATGAATTTAATTAAAATGAAACTAAAAATTAAAACATCAAAGTCAAACTTTAACGAAAAAGATCGAATTTCAATTACATATAATATAATACCTCGAATGCCACTTACTTATTTACTAACTAAATAAATTGAAAAACTTGAATGTATAATGGACAAGCACTATGAATGACACCAACATACGTACATACATACATACAAAGAGAAGAAGTCATATTCAGGGTATATGTAGATACATTCATCCATACAATACCTAAACAATTAGTTAAATATTAAAATCTAGAACTAGCAATTACACATTAGATGCCGTTGAAAAGCATCGATTCATTTTTTGAAACATTTACAAAAGTGAACTTTTTTGTTTAGTGACACATTGTAATACTAGTTTTTTAGATCCTTAACTTTCTTATACAACTTTTCTTTGAAGAAGTGCAGTATTTGAATTGCATTCCTTTACATTTAGATATTATAGAATTGATATCTTAGTATACTATAGCCGGACAAGCACACATTTTAATTGCTAGCGAGAGCGTTGATGTTATGCGCCCCTTCTCGATGCAACCGGCTTTAGGTAACTTCCAACTGAAAACATTTTTTTCCTATATGTAAGTGTGAACGATATTGCACGCTGTTAGACTGACATACTGCTCTAATCCTTAACGGATAATAATCGCCGATTTTACGTACAGTATATCTCTTTTTTCTTTTTTCTCTCCTTTGGCCTGAAAGGCTCATTGATATCCTATAAATAAAACAATACCTTCAAAAATAGGTAGCCGATATATTTTCTATCTTGTAAAGTTTCATTAGTATTTAAAGTAAAGTAGAATTCGAGGTTTTTATCAGTTTCTTACAAAAATTAGCAAAAGGAAGAAAAATAGAATAATTAGTTTGTGAAGCACGAAAATTTAAGACGAGCTAACGAGCTACACCTTTTCTAAGAGCCCTTCTGAACACGTCAAATTAACTTCAGGAACCGCAAAATCTATTTCGGAATATTCAGTTTTACTTCAGATACTGTAAAATGTAAAATTTACTCTAGGGTACTTAAATAAAATCCACTCAGAAATCTCACTGCCACTCGCTTAGTGATTTAGTTCTAAAAAAACGCAAGGAAAGCTCACCAATATTTCTTTTTTTGTGGGATAATCTTCACACAGGGTTGCATAGTCAATCTGACACAATTTCATTGCAATTAATAATTTCGATGATAGCTGCTTTGGGGGTTGAATTGAATTTAAATTTCTAATCGTGTTCTTCTTTTTTTAATTATACAAAGATGTCAGTAACTCGACACTCTGCCTTTACCAAACCTTTTTCAAACAGCTGCAAGCAAATATTTTAGCTCGTTTTTCAGTCTTACGTTATTAAAAAAAAACACTCTGCTATTTACTGCGCCTAAAATTTGATTGTTGATATATGAAAGTATAGTTTGAAAAGCGAAAATTTTCCTTAATAATATTAGGCGAAATATTTATCACAAGCCAATCAACGTTGTGATAGGCGTAAAAAAAAGGGTGATAGTCATATTTTGTATCTCGATATGGAGTCACATTTTCGTTAGAGTGTAGTAAATTGTAAAATTTTTAGAAGCATAATTGTAGGCACTATTTGTAGCGAGAAATGAAAAATAATTTTATTTTCTGCCTATAAATATGCATTACATAATGACTAGATATGAGTAGGTTAGTACTTGTTAAAAGCAAATGTGACGGAATTTCGACATTCGCCCAAATATTCGTTTATTTTTATAATAACACAAAAAAACTCTTACACTTTTGTAGACAAAATACTACAATTATTTTTAATTGCATTTTGCCTTAGTTTTACATTTATTATATTTTTAAATTTTCTAAAAAAAAAAACTTTTCCTAAACTGCATATAAATTTATTACCTACTATTTCTTTACATTTTTTAACTATTCCTTAAATAATAAAGCAATAACTTAGTGCCAGTCAGAGAGCGTTTCTTAAACACCAAGCAATGAAAAAAAAAACTCACTACAAAATATCAAATATACTAGAATAATCAAATTGTGCTTATATTTTATGGTAGACTATGTACTACATACTTACTCGTATATATGTATATATGGCTGTAAATGAGTTTATAATAAAACTAACTCTCTCCACTATGCTGTTTAAGCTTAGTCTTATTGACTTAAAAAATATAAAACTAACGAACTTTTTCCCAATGCAACTTAACCACAACTTTTTTAATTACTCTAGAATACTTTTTTAAATAATTCCTTGCATACATAAATACAAATATGTAAATATGAATTTTTTTAATGCTTGTGTATGAAATTTCGCTGAACTTTTATACATAGCGATAGAGAATATGAAATGAAATTTAACTTCCATCTTTGTAAATATAAAAAAAGTTTTGAAATGCTTTTTAGAGAAAAGAATTAACTTTCTACTCAAAATTATGTTAAATATGCATACACTTTTCAATTTTTTTTTTGTGTTTTTTTATTAAATTAATTTTTCATTTTCTTTGTTTGAAAATTTTGAAATTATTTATTTCAATTTTTTTTTACTTCTCTAAATAAAATTTACATACATGCATATACATACGCATTAATATGTTTATATTTTTCGCAAATTTTCGAACGCTTTGATTGAATTTATTTTCATTATTTTCGCGAAAAAGTGATTTTTTTTGTTTACATAATTCTGTTCAGCCTTTCGAATGCACGCTTCAGGCGTTTCTATCACACACGCACACTCACACTTTTACTTTCCACTCAAATTTTTTTTTACGAACATATGTACATATGTACATATACTATGTACATAATTTAAGATATTAGCATTTTTATTGCATCTCGCCTAAAACTTTGCCAAACTCCATTGCCACACACGAACCAATACAAGCAAACGTTTCTCGATCGAACGTAAAATAATAAAGAAAATTCGAAAATTGGTTTAGAGATTTCAGAAAATGATTGTGAAACCAAAAACCAATGAGAAATAAAAATTTCCAAATAAACAGTTGTAATATAAAACAAATTCTAGACGCGAATATGTAAATTGGACTTGACCAGCTACTAGCGCACACGCACGCAGTGAGTCTCTCCTTCTTTCTTTCATTTTTTCGAAATACGATGCCGTTGAATAATTTGTATGTAAAAACGAAAAAAAAAAAAAACATATGGAATAATATATATTTAAGCTTCTCTTAATTAGTTGTTTTGAAAATGGAGTTATCGAATTGCTAAATTTGTCTTGCTTGTGCTTACAAAAAACAAAAAATAAAACGCATTCAAATAAAAATAGCATTATCTTTCTTGCTGCATGTCCTGAAGTTTCTTTACTACAAACATACATAAATATCTTGCATGATTTGTTACACGCTTTTGCCAATCAATATTTCCAGCTAAATCAGGCATTATCTTGATTTAGGGCTTAGCAAGTCTCTTAACTACTATTTCAAATTCCATTCAAAAATTGTGTATCTAATTTACTTTAAGTTTTATCCTTTTATTTGAAGATTCTTAGAATATAATTATAAGATGTTTAGCCCTTTATTTAACTAGCCTTTAATGAACAAACATTGTAGCTTTTTAAATTGTTTTTATTTATTTTTATTTTTATTTTTATTTTAAATAATTGGATTTCGATTTGAACATCATTTTATGCTTCTTAGATCAAACTTAAATACATAGAATGTACTTCAAATAATACAATGTTGATATTGTTATTTATTTAACCAATGCTTGGTAGTGTCAACATTCCTAGTAACTCGTATACATAAAGACATACATACATAAATATGCACTCCTACATTATTGGTAAACTACATTGAAATCATAAATACATATTCCACGCACACACACACACATGCACATTGATTGACGATTTCGATTTAAATAATATCATTTATGAAGGCAGCAGTGCTAATAAATACACGAACACACAAGTTTATTTTCTTATCATATCGAGTACTTTTGGTGTCGATACTTTTACGAGTATATGGAGTACTAAGGGAAGGGACACATAGTGAAATGGTCTACAAAACGAATTAGTTTCGGCGTTGTTTATCACATCAAAATCGATCTCTGAAATCAAATCCATTGAAGGACAGTAAAGGTTTGAAAACAACTTTTCTGATTTAAAAAAACACGCATGCACGCGACTGCTTTCAAACGCTGGAACCATCACAATCACTTCATGAAATTACCTTTGCATAGAAAACATTACAAAACTGCTTTAATTTTTCTGAAGCGCGGCAGAAACTGCGTATTGCAGTAAAAATTTTGAACTAAATAAAATATCAAGCATATCAAAATATTTTGAGCTTTTTGCTTTTATCTAGGTAAACTCTGAATATTTCTGTATAAAGCCCATCGTGTTATAGTTTTTGTCGAACAAATTTGGAGAGAGGCAGTTTCAAGAAGCAATCGTTTAACATCTCAAAAAAAAAGGTAGCAAAATAGTTAAACGGTAAATTATAGATCTTTTGATCAAAAATTTAATTTCAATTTAATATTTTTATAATAATGTAAAGAAAAATTTAAAAAATAAATTAAAAACATTTTGTATTTGAAATTTAATAAAAGCAAAAATGAAATTTGTATTATCATTTTTATTACTTTCGGATGCGGATTCTGTAGAAACGGTGTTCGGTTCTTCCAAAAGTTTAAAAAAATAAATATTTAAAATTTATTAAGTTTAAAAAAATAACATATTATTCAGATTAGCTTGTTAAGATGATCGACTGATTTATTGGTCTCTTGAAATCAGCTTTCGGTTCTGTTTGAACCACATTTTCGGGTCTTTTGGCATAGAGTTTCGGTTTGTTAGACCCATTATTTTGGTTCTTGTAAGGTAAGCACCTGCCGGTATATTCAATTATTCCTTCTCAGTTTTTTGCATCACTGACAGCCTCTTTGTTGTATTTGAGCCATCCACAAAATATTTCTCGCGGAGCTACTTTTCTCAAAGAAGACTGCAAGCTCTTTGCACTTTCTCTTGCAGCTTTATCGTCTTTCCTATTTCCTCTTTCTTTAATAAAAAAAATATATAAAATACTAAGCGTATTTGAATAATTATTGTGATTAATAAAAATAAATTAAATAAATCATGAATACTAATAGGTTACTTAATAAAAAATTTAAATGCAACTTTTGTTACATAATTTCATTTTCAAAGCTATTGAAACTTTTTAAAACTCGTTAAAAGAATTTGAGTGTATAATTTTTTCTACGTTTACATAAATTGCAATAAAAGAGTAATTTTTAAAGTTTTTGCTTTATTTAACAGTTTAATGAATAAAAAAATAAGTTGAATTGTGATTAAACTTATTGTGACTAAGCCTGAAATTAATCGTTTTGTTTAAGACAAAATTAATATTATTTTCAACAAATCACTTATATTGCATAATTGAGTTTTTGTTGAGAAAGTTGTAGCTATTTTTTTTTTTAATTAAAGGCTCTATTCTTTGTTGGAAAAATTTTGCCCTAAAGCTGCTTAATTGTGGTTTAAAGTCCGAACTCTAAAAATGTTCTTTTTTTTGTCAATTTTAAGTAATTTTAAGCTTTTCTTATAAATAAAAAATACTACGGTAACGTGGATTATTTCGACAAAAATATGCAGATATCTCTTAACATTTCTAAATGCAAAACCGATACAAGAGGGTACCGACACTTTTCGCTACATCCTTAAAAAGTAGTACTTTTTCAGTAGAACTTCCAAATGAAAGTATCGACACCAGCGTACAATCGTTTTATTCTTATTGTTTTATCTTTAATTTCGTATCAAGATGTTTACATATTTTTTTTTATTTATTAGAG
Source organism: Philophylla caesio (assembly GCA_963971545.1). NCBI lineage: Eukaryota > Metazoa > Arthropoda > Insecta > Diptera > Tephritidae > Philophylla > Philophylla caesio. The sequence continues at coordinate 116,038,419 of OZ020606.1, read as the reverse complement.
TGGTAGAAAAATATTTTTGTGTTTCGCAAAAACTCAAGCATGGGCCACTTCCACCAAATAGCATAATCAGGAGATCCCTGTTTAAAACATTAGAAGTTCGCTCTAGTCCAATTTAATAGTAGTAAACCACTTCACAACTATTCAGTCCACTGTCTTTTTTCCATACAAACAACTAGTATTTTTAACAACGGGATATTCTACGAAAATCAAAATAGACAAAAAAATTAGTAGTCCAATTATGCACCAAACATACCAGTATCCTGCTGTGCAAAACAGACAAAGAAATACTAGTCCACAGTCTAGTGCAAGATGCTTTATGTATACAAGTAATTTATGTCAAATAAAATAAGGCATAAATAAATTTATTTGTCTGGTCTTTTTCGGAAAAGTTCGTTTGCAATCAGGAAATTCTAGTCGTAAACTAGTATTTTTTCTGATTAATTTAATTTTTCACTGGCGAGTCGTGTCTGGGTAATCGACTACCCGTCTTGTTATGAAGTTGTTTCCACGTTTAAGTATGGCTCAGGCGATCGTCTAAATTTTGTGGTCGCCATTTTAAAGCAAACAATTTTTTCATTATTTTGTAGGAAGTGTGACCTGCTGGCGCGTCTTCTTTGCCAATTTTATTTTTTTGTTCCACTCGCAAGAGAACTTCACATCGAAGCTCATAAACCACTGAACCTCATATATTTCATAAAAAAAAGATATTGTCGTACTTTTTCTATTCTTTATCTGAATGTGTCTAAATTAAAATAGCTAGCTTCCCACCCACTAACCTTACAAAGCATGTTCATATATTTCGTACGTACATATGTGTGTGTGTGTGCAGATGTTTTATAACTTAACATAATACATACATAACTCCATTATTACTTTTACTCCACTTTTCAATTGAAATAATTCACATTTCGTTAAGAAGCAACACCGAAAATTTAATATTTGAATTTGAACTCAATTAAAAATTCATTTTGTATCTAACATTTGCATTACTGCTACAAAACTACATTGACAAAACAAAAAAAAAAATGAAAAAAAAAAAACACACACTCATGTGTAACTACTTGCGACCACTACTAATCGATGGTGCCGGTACAGTACGACGAAGAAACGGGTACACCCGATTCGACGAAGGACAACAGCGAGGTCCTTCGTGGCGTTACCTACCGACCGCCCTCGGCATCTGGTCATCATCACCATCAAAGCCATCCATCACAACAAAAATCGACCACCTGTTTGGGTGGCTGCTCGGAACGGAAAGGCTCCTCAGTAAGTACATAGAAGAAGAAGAAAAAAAAAAAAAAAAAAAAAATAAAAACGAAATGCAATAGTAGAGAACCCACAAATTGTGTTAATTCACATTGTGTATCCCGTGTGCTGAACGCCTAAATGTATGCTTGCAGGTATTTGTGTGTATTTTAGTTTTTTAGTAAAATTGTAATCCAAATATTGGATGACAAATATTTATTGCAAATATTTGTATTGAATTAAGAAAATTTCCTAATTTATTACGTAATGTAGACCTTAAGTTATACATAAATTAGCATAAATATCTTAATTTATTTACGAAATAGTTAATTTTTTTAAATCAGCTTTTGGACTCAACAATTAAGGGTTAATTTGACATGACTGCTTCTCAATCTTGGGAATGAATATATACGTCCGTACATATGTATTTCTGAGAAATTAAAATATGACTAACTTCCTAATACTATAAAGTTATCAAACTATTTAAAATAAATTTTTCAAAGATTTTCAGGTATAAAATCATTAAACTCAACTAAGTGCAAAAATATTATTTTATTATTAAAGTGGAAATTTGTAGAGGTTAATAGCATTGACAGACCGCAACGCTAATCCTCATTAACTACACAATTGATCCGATTGTGGATAATTATATATTTTTTTATTTGATTAATTAATAATTTTTATGTGAATTGGTGTAATAAATGCGCACACTAACTGAAAACGAGGATAAAGAATTGAAATTGTATCAATTTTTTTTTTCTTTTGGTCAATAAAGCATCTTTCATACGATTTTTTTTTAAACGTTTTAATTATTACTTACATACTTAATTGGCGCATCAACCGCCGAAGCGATTTTGGCCGAGGTCAACAAAGCACGCGAGCTGTCCCTATTTCCTCTGCTAACACCAGCGGGTACCGCGTCAAAAACCGTAAAGTCGCAAAGGTTCAAAAATCTTTTAGAGAATCTTTCTCTCGAACACTCCTAGAGCCTTCTCATCTGATGTTGTCATCGTCCATGCTTCTGCGATATACAATAGGACGGGCATGATGAGAGACTTATAGAGTATGGTTTTTGTCCGTCGAGGGAGGACTTTACTGCTCAGTCCGAAGTAGCACTTGCTGGCAAGAGAGATCCTCCGTTGGATTTCAAGGCTGACGCTGTTATTGGTGTTAATGCTGGTTTCTAAGTAAACGAAGTACTCTACTTTTTCAAAGTTATACCTGTCAACAGTGATCTGTCTATTTGATGACAGGAGATACTTCGTCTTGCCCTCATTCACCTCCAGACCCATTCGCTTCGATTTTCTATCCAGTTTGGAGAAGGCAGAACTAAATGCGTGATTGTTAAGACCGATGATGTCAATGTCATCGGCGTACGCCAGCAATTGCACACTCTTATAAAAGATGGTGCCTGACCGATTAAGTTCTGCGGCTCGACTTATCTTCTCCAGCATCAGGTTAATGAAATCGTACGCCAAAGTGTCACAATGTCTGAAACCTCGTTTGGTATCATTAGTATATTAGTAAAAATTCAAAATAAATAATGGCATACTCAATTTCTGATACTTTGTTGTAAGGTAAATCATAATTTTCCAATAAGTAAGGATTTCAAACAAATTAATTCGTGTGTAGTAAAAAAATTAAAAACACACAAAAAAAAATTATAACATAAAAAATTTAATGATTTGTTTGTTGTTTGTGAGTGCGTATCTTAATTTTTTTTTGTAATAAAGAGGAGGTGGTCATGGAGCACAAATGTGACCATATACATATATATTTGTTTTCTTACTATTTTAAGTTGTTTAGTACAAAAACAAATTGGTGTTAGCTTACTTCTGATATCTTGGCCTTAAATAAAATCCATAAATAAAATCAGTTTACAAATATTTCTGATATTTTTTTTTATTTATTTGCGAAAATCATAAAATTACTACTTATTGTGGTCTAGAAATCTCGACAAAATAAGTAAGAATTTACTTTTATATTTTTAATATTAATAATTATATTATAATTTAATATATATATCAAATTATTATTATATAGTTAAGCCCATTTAACATATACATACATACATACAGTATCGGGCATATCATTTGCAACAAAAATTTAAAATGGCATAGCTTGCCATTTTACTTATAGTTCTGTAGAATCTTTAACCGAAGTCATAAAAATAAAAGTTCCAACGTACACAATTTTCAACTTTTTATTCAGAAGATTTTGGGAAAATTCTGCGAGTGCAGTTTTGTAGCCCAACTGATTGGTAAAGCAATGTGTAAGTTCCAGTAATTAAATTCTTACATAAGTACAATAACATTTAACCCTTTTTTCGTATAACGCTTTTTAAGAGATTCAGTTTTAATAAAACAGTTGAGTTAAACCCATATTAAATTAAATTATAAAATTATGATTACATTAAATTTATAAGAAATCGATTTTTTAAGATTTTGAGATGGTTCATCAATTTAAAAAAAAGAAAAGTTTTATGTAAGTCCTTTTTAAAGTTGCTTCAAATGTTAAAAGGCATTAAGTTCCAGATTTGAATAGCGTTGATGAAAAACAGTCGCGCGCAATAAATATCAAAGGGTCCATTACAGATCCCTGTGAGACAACTATTGTCTGAGATTTTGTTGACGAGAGTACTAACCCGATCTTTACTCGTTAGGACTCGGCAATTAAGTAGCTTTTCATGAGCGTTATGGACGATGTGTTAAGCCCATTCATCATTATTAAAGCAAACTTGTAGGTCATCCGAAATTGCAGATCCATGTCCCGTTCTAAGTGCGGATTGATAGGGAGATAACAAAATCTTTGCTGGCATATGAAGGAAAATTTGCACAGTCATTAGCGACTCAAAAACTTTATTAACGGCAGGCAGAAAACTAATGGCACGATAATCACAAAGCAAACAAGCGCGTTTATTTTTTGCAATAGGGCAAACAGTTTCAACTTTCCACGGGTTCGGAAAACAAAATATTGTAATGCAGTGATTAACTATATATATAAGTGGACAAAGCATAAACGGCATAACTAACTTTATAAAAGTTCATCTGTATATGTTAACGAGAAGAAAGGAACAAATTGAGACGAGCCAGCTTTGGATGGGGCACTACTAAGGAAATGTCTTTGAGACTTTTACCATTTAGCAAACATTCAATTTTGTCCATGTAGCCCATTCTATTGAAGTATAATAATTTGTAAATATTAAGTGGGTAGCAAGTAGCGTTGATTTTAAAGAATTTTTTCGTTAAGCAACATCTATTTTTATATGCAAGAAAACACGCAACACGCTCAGCGAAAAATATTCTCAAAAATCAATAACACCGGTTTACAGCATTTTTGCGCACGGGTTATACATAGCTTATTTTTGTTGCTTTTATACATACCTTAAAATAAGAATAAATATAAAAGTAGTTCTGAATTTGCTTTTATGTTTAAAAAAATTAAAAAATTCAACTCAATAAAAATACACAATAATTTTACATATAAATAATTATAATTTATTAAAAGATACCGATCATCCATTTAGGATTCATTCTTACAATAAACACTTTAAAATAGACTCCAAATGTTTAAAAATTAACAGTTTTTACTCGGTGAACAGCTCGTCATAATTGTCAGCGCTATGGTTTGCAAGGAAACCATGCACGACTGCCTTAAAACCAGGGCTGCTCAACAAACGAAACGATACCATTTTGTTTTGTTAACGAGCAAAATTAACTTACCGAAATGAGTTTGTTGCGTTTCGGCGCCATATTATCAAAACGAAATCAAATCGTTAATGTTGCAACGTTATACAATTTCCGTTTTCGTTAATTTTAATGTGCCTAAAAGTATGCAGCACTTCTGTTTGCGACGAGTGAATCTCCAGCGTTTTTCTTAACGTTTTTCTTAACGTTTTAACGTTAACGCCAGCATTTCGTTTCGGTTAAAAACGTAACGAAATTTATTATGATAATTGCTTTAACGATAATATTTTGAAATGTTTCAACCGAAACAAGAGAAAACATTTCGGAACGGTTAAATTTAACGTTAAAATGCATCCTTGCTTAAAACTATTCCAGGCTTTTTTCTCCTCATTGCTAAGTAACTTCGAGAAAATTTTTTTTATTTGAGGTTCTACAAAGATTCCAACTTTTATTTTCCCCTCTAAAAGCTTTGGAAAAATATTGTTCAAATATTTGAAAGCTTCGGTTTCATGATTAAGAGCCTTTACAAATTGTTTAATAAGATCCAATTTAATATGCAATGACAGCATTAATATAGTTTTTAGTTTTGCTTTTATTACAACTATTTTAAACTCGATTTGTTTTAAAACTTCTTTACTTTATACCTACTCTTTTCTAACTTTTTAAAAACGCATTTTAGTTTAGTTTTTATAACATATATTTACATACATATGTATTTTTGTTTAAACTAAGCAAGGAATTCAGTTCATTTTTAACGTAAGTTTATACGTTTTAAATAAAATTTTATTTAGTTTCTTCTATATAGTATATACTATATACATAGTACTTCTTATAAACATTGGTTTTTTAGCGCCTGAATGGCCTTGCGAGTAACTTCCTCTGGGTCCCGATTTTCGATACAAAAGGCAACTATGTTAATAACGATAAAGAAAAAATTAAAATATTTTAAAAATCACTCATTTTATGGGCTAGCCCACTGTCTTACCTTTCAAAAGCGGATAGAAATTAGCAAATTAGTAAAAGATTTTAATCTTTTTTTTCGTGAGTTCTTTTTAGGTTTTCCTTTTATTAGGGACTTTATTCCATCAAGCTATGGAACACGAATATATGGGAAAAAGCTTTCGATAGGTATTTTTTGAATAAATTAGCTTCTCACGTAAATTGTTTTGTTCATAGTTTCTCTTCACTACAAAAGTTTTTAAATTATTTTGTTTTAAAGCAGTTGATTTCCAACTACTTTAAAATTGGTTAATATTTCAGACTGTCTGCTTTTTGCCGACAGGGCATTAATAGCATTTTAATACTGTCGTAATTTTCTTTGAGATATACGAAATGTGTCAATTGTGTTGTTTTTGTTGAGCTATCAATAAAACGGCGCTATTCAGTTGTACAATGACAAAGAATACCAATTTTCACGGCAACAGCGCGCGAAGACCGACAATCAAAAAAATTGCTTAAAAAGCAAATATTTTCGATTTATAATCGTCCTTTCCAAAATATATTTGCATATACATATAACCAAAGTATGTAAAGTAAAACCAATGCGCTAAAAAAATTTTATTTTGTTGACCGGTGTAATTCATTTAAGCGACTATATATTTGCAAATTCAGTCTGGGCAAGCAAATTCTTAATAATAGAAAAAGTTGTTTCTAATAGCGGTCACCCCACGGCAGGCAATGGCAAACCTCCGAGGATATTTTTGCCATGAAAAAGCTTCTCATTAAATACATCTGCCGTTCGGAGTCGGCACAAAGTTGTAGGTCCCTCCATTTGTGTTAGAATATAAAGACGCACACCACAAATGGTAGGAGAAGCTCGGCCAAACACTGAGCTATATAGTGTACGCGCCAAAATTATACATATATATATATATTTGCAAATTATTGTACTGAAAATAAATGGACTATAAAACTGCATATTCAGAATTTTACTTAAAACTTTGTTTAAAAAGTTGAACATATTTTATAAAGACTTTTTAAATTAAAAAAAATGTTTGTGAAATCAGTGCAAATTTTGACACTTTTATTTAAATGATTTTAAACTTAAAGAAAGAACTGAATTTTAATTAAAAATAAAATAAAGGAAAAATATTATCAATATTTAGAAAGTTGTATATGACCACCAGCGTATGTGTTTACTTTTGCATAAGTTATCTTACATGCATAAGTATTTTTATACATAACAAAGCATAGATTTTATCGAAAGGTAGGTATTGAAATCCATTGCGAAAACTTTTACATACTTAATGCTTGTATATTGTATACTAAAAAGTGAATTTTGAATGAGTTTCTGCACTATGCAATTGCATTTAGATTTTAGAAAATGTTGACAGCGTATGCGCAACACTTAGATTTATAAAATTTATCACGACACACACAAATTGTATATACTCGTATATTTGTGTGCGAAAGTATTTTAAAATATGTACATATGTATATATAAACGAAAATAATATTCGAATTATATTACAATATTGCTCGAATGTTTAAGCTTCTTAAAAGAGAATGAAGAATAGTGCTTGAAAAAAAATTCGGCTGATATGCAACGTTGCGTAGAACAACAAACACGATATCACCGATTATTGGAACGAGTGCCACAGCTCAACTCAACACACAATGCGATGCGATAGATGTACACACAATACGAATTGCGTACTAAGTAGTAGTACTAAATATTTACTTATGCCTAATTGTTTCGTAATTGCATCCATGTGTGTGTGTGTGAGTTTGTCTCACACATGCAAAAAAAAAATTCGTATGCAACGTATTGAAACGTAGTGACTACACTTAAACTAAGCAAACTTAGTTGACTAATCGTAAAGCAGTCTTCTATGTTTTTTCAGTATTCCATCAATTTGGCGGACGAGGCGCGCAACAATCATGCGCAACAAATTGAACGTGCCGAAATAGGGAATCTGGTGCGCAGTCGCATGGAGTCATTGAATTTACCAACCATCGATTATGACGACGTGAGCGAGAAGCGAAATCATCTCTCATATGTGATAATCAATCCGAGCTGTGATCTCAAATTAGAAGAGGGCGATGTCATGTAAGTTGCGAAATCAATAAAGTTTCTACATTTTTTGTTTTACTCTAATAATTCTTCTCTTTTTACTTTCTCTCTCTCTCTCTTTTATACACACGCATTTAACTTACAGCTACTTGGTGCGTCCATCACCATTCTCGGCGCAAAAAACGTTCGAACGTCACAATTCGCGCCGCAAATCAAACATATCCTTTTGTTCGAATATCAATTTGGGTGCCGCTTGCGGTACAACGGTTAGCGCGACAGCTGGCGCCGGTTCGCGGCGCGGCTCCGGCATTGGTGGCCTAAATCCAATGCAAATGCAAAGCGTCCAGACGTTGGCCGGGTATGCTTCGCCACGCTGCTCGCCGCCCATACAACAAATTAAATCCAATTCTCTTTCTCTACCCGACAGTCCGACGGTTGTTGGCACACAGCGCGGCCGGAGCAATTCATTGCGGGTTGGCTACTACTACTTACATACATATTTCTTTATCCATTTATTCATTGGCGTTAACACTTTTCATTTTCTTATTGCATTGCTCTATCACTGACTAACACTTGTACATACATACATACATACATACTTAATACTTGTGTAAGATGTTTTGTTTCTATTTCTGTTCACTGCAATTTACTTAACGTAATTTTCACTTCTTCCTACTGTCTGTCCACACCATCCCTTCCACAATGTACAGCAATAAGAGTAAAGTTTTTTAGCATCTTAACACAATTTACAACCTCTTTGTGTCAAAAAATAATAACAATTTGTAATTTGATTTTGGAATTACTTACTGAGATGGAAGCGTCAATGATGGAGAAGGTTGAATCGATTGCACTCGCACGGTTGTAAATTTAAGTTTTAAATTTAATTTAATTTTTATTAATAGGGAAACATTCAGCTGAATGAATGAAATCTATAGCTATAATCGTAACTAAAAGTTGTTTTAGTATGTTTGTTCCCAAGAACGCTTTCAAAACCTTATAAGAAATGAGTACAAAACTTTCAAAAGAAATTTCACGAGAACGAAAGTGATAAACAAAAATTGTCTCTCTGAGGACAAAATACTGAGGAACGTTTCCAAAGAGAACGAAATGTGTAAAATACTTTCGGTCACATTTTTATGATAACCATATAGGATCGAAAATCCCTGAAAGGTTCTGTGATAAAAAAAAAATACCATCGAGAAAGTCAACGAAAACTTTTTAAGCACAACACGCTGGGGAACGTTTCCGAAGAGAACAAAAATCCGTGATCATTTTTAAGGGCACAAAATGATTACAACAGTCTCCAGAACGTTCTCACAAAGAACCAAACCGAAACAAAAGTTTTAGAAGCATTATCTCGAAGAGTAAATGATTCGGAAACGTTGTGGAAGAGAATGAACTAGAAACAAATTTTCTGGGAACTATTCGCGAATATCAGCAGCAAAGTATATTATGGTAGACACAGTTGACAATTTATTTCTTTTAGCAACAAACATCACCGACATCAAATGGCTTTGAATTCGAACCTCTCATTTCCTTACGTTCTTCTTGACGCCCATTTCAATATTAACGTTAATTTCTCACAATTTTTGTGTCCGTTTTGTTGTTCACAGAACTTTACACGTATTACGGTACATATATGATTCTCCTTGAAAACGATCTCGAAACTTTCGTTCTGATTTCTTTCTCGTTGGAAACGTTCCCGAAAGTTTCGCTCTGATTGCGCTCTATTTAAGAAAGTTCTTGAGAGTTTTGTTCTTCTTAAGAACGTTTCCATACTTTGATTTTTTTATATTTGTAAACTTTTCCGATAGTTCGTTCTCAGTTTTTTTTGTTCATAAGAAAATTTACGGTGATCCTTTTTTCCAATTTCTATTCTCCAAAAATGTATTCTTATTTTGGTTAATTTTCGGAAACATAATTGATTTTAAAGTAAAAACACTGCGAAGAAACAGAATTTTCTAATACAAAAATCCTTAAAGTACTGTTTGGTACAAATTTATTGGAGAATTTTTATATATGTATTTCGCCATTTTTTTCGAAAAATTTTTGTGGTGTAGACAAATATTTTGAGATAGCCAAATTTTGTTTCCAAAAACCAGCGGAATAAACTTCATCGCCAAACGTTACTCTAAAGTACTTTTCCCCCACCAGAAAAATGTTCATGCATATAAATAAAATATAAAAAACTACTAAATTCATATGAAAGTTTTTGTTTTCATTAAATTAAAATTCCAGAAACTGAAATTGCGTATCACAATTAATAAATATTGTTTGCATTAATTATTTTCGTTTAACATTTTAAATTTTTGCTATTCCTTTTGGTCTTATTCTGATTATGTATGTACATTAATTTAGTTATAATTCAGCTATAGTGCTGTGATGGTCAATTTCGATTTACATCCCCTTTTGAACATATTTATTACTTACATCTATTATCTTAGACATATGTATGTACATATATTTAATTTTTGTGTCTGTCTCACACACTTCTTTATGTATAACACAGTGGAACTCTGAAACTCGCTCACACCAAATAAACGAAAATCGTAAGAATGTTTCAAATCAATAAAAAGTATCTGGGTCAATTGATTTCTTAAAATAAGAGGAGTGATTTTGATTTAAAAACGTTGAAAAAAAAGTTATTCATTTATACTACTTTGACTGTTTTTAAAATAAAATTCACACAATTCTCTAACAAACACCATTCAAGCGCAAGTTCCAAACTTTGCAAATAGTTTTTAAAATTAAAAAAAAAATTGTTTTCTAAAACTCTAACTCTTCATCGAAAATAATTGATTATAGTTTTTTCATAAAAAAATACACTGGAAAGTCTTTGCCGTACTGATCAGCTGACGAAAATTTTAACAGAGAATATCATAATTTGAATAACTTCCTGACAATGTTAAAGAGGCTTTTCTTGAGATCAGCAATTTTTTATTTTTTTGGTATCATCTCAAGTCTCAAAATGAGCTAAAGATTATTGCTTTTCCTCCCTTTCAAGCTTTTTTCTTTCGTTTTTATTTGAGTTTTTTGTGGCTTGCTCATCACCTGGTGACAATTTAGAGACTTTATTTTGAGACTAGAGGCTTTTTTTCGAAACTAATGAATGCCAACTGTTCTAAAATTGTGATATTTGTCTCTATTAGAGACTGAGACTGCTTACTGAATTCGCTTACATTAGTAAGATTTTGGTGAAAGCATTTCAAAGTCACACCCTAAATTCCCCCTCACACTAACATTATTAACATCAAACTCAAATCACCAACCTCACTCGAATCGCTAATAATTGTTCAGTAAATATGTAAGGCACCAAGTTCAACTGCAACTCCAACCACAACCACCACCAACAGCCATCACCGACACCGTTAACGTTCACCATTCACCGATTGCCAGCCACATCCACATTTTTATGTGTGTCACTAGCACCACGGACGACACCGATGAGCGAGTACCTACATACATACATACTATGTACATACAGCTGGCTTTTGATTGCTGGATGTCAGTGGAATCGCATCACCGCATTTGTATCTGCATTTAATATATGTATCTAAACATTTTGTATTTGATAGCAATTTTATTAATATCGTATTTCAGTGTTATTTGATAATTTGAAATTTGAATTTTAGCAAAACCTAACTATATACATATAACTTTAATCGAGTCACAATCAAATGTTTTTATTATTGTAAAATTTTAATTTCAATTTTTGTAATCACTCAAAAAACGACACCCCATTTTTCGTTGTTGTTTTCAAATATTGGTGCATTTCCCATTTTTGAATCGGTTCCGTTCCGCTTACTTTCATTTGTAGATCGACAATGATATATTGCTGCGTCGTTCATCATCACTGCGTCAGGGTTTACCCAATGTTGGTGTGAGCCATGGCCGTCGCAAATCCTCACTAGAGGAAATAGGCATCAGTCACTTTACAACGCTGATGCAGGCAACGAATCACACGAACCCAATTAAAATTGCACTCAATGGCAGCATCGGACTGGAGGTGAGTTTACTCTTCGCAAACTTAACTCAAGACGTCGAACACTGTAAATACGTAAATTTTTGAAGAGAAACATATAAACGTCCAATCAAAAATGTTTCGTATCATATACATACATACTTATAACTTTATTCAGAGAAATATAAAAAAGTATTTTCAATCTTATTAGCGGAATTGAAACTTACTTAATAAAAATCGTTTTATTATTTTTAATGTAAATAAAATTTAATGGTCTTTAAAAACGATATAGTAAATTAATGACCACTTGCTAACAGGTTAGGGTATGTTTAGAGACAAGCTATCACTTTTTGGGACTAGGTCGTGACCATTTCGGGATTAGTTCAGTACTTTTGCTAGAGCCAAAATAGTTCAAACAAGTACCGAAGTCGGCCTGAACTAGATTTAAAATGTTCCTGGAGAATTCCCGAGATAGTCCCGAAATGATCCCGAAATGATCCCGACCTATTCCCGGAATTTTTGCGATTATAGCAAACTTGTCGCAAAATGGTCACGAGCTACCCCATAAGAAGTGTCAAACTCGTCACGAATTGGTCTGAATAAGTCCCACCTTTGAAGACTTATTAAAAGCATTTTTTTTATGAAAGAGTTACGAACAAAATTTTAACTTTTAAAAGGCGATACAAATTCAAGACTACTTCTTAAGCGGCTCGGATCTGTTTCGGGACCAGTTCAAAACTTTATAGAGACTAGGTCGAGACTATTTCGGAATTAGTACAGGACTTTTTCTACACAAAAAATAGTCAAAAAAAAATATACTGAAATAGTCTTGAACTGGACTGAAGATGTTCCTGGAAAATAACTGAAATAGTCCCGAAATGATCACGACTTATTTCCGGAAATGTTTTGTGCTATTATTGAGATTTGGTTTCAACAAGTCATACTTTTGAACAATTAAAATTTATTTTTGCTCCTAATTATTATAAAATATATATTAAAGGGTGTTTTTTAGACATGTGGTCTTTAAGAAGAAATAAAATGCATATAATTTAATGATATGACCAAGAATTCCGCTTTATTATATTGATAAGGGTTTGTAATTATGTTTTAAAATTGATTTCGGGCAAGTGACCGCAGCGGCTGGCTCGAATAAAATCCAGTCGAGAGGCCCAATAATCGTCTCTGGCTTATCTGCGTAGACAAGTGACTTTACATAACCTCACGAAAAGTAGTCCAGCGGTGTTAAATCGCACGATCTTGGAGGCCACGCCACAGGCCCACGACGCGAGATAATGTAAAAATCGGGATCGATGGTCATCTATTTTTGGGCCCATTCACCGAACATGCGACGCGCTTGATGGTCGTTCGGTTTGTTCATTATGAAATGGCAAACCAAACTGAGTATAAATCAAGTAACAGTTGTCAAAGAGACCAACTCCGAAAAAAGTATGGTCTCATTGAAAACCACACGTCTAAAAAAAACACACTTTATTAAATATTTATTTGTCCAAATGCATACATACATACATATATGAATGTATATGTATAAAATATGTTTCTCACTCGCACATTATTAATATCAAAATATGATTCCTACAAAATTCCACCATCAACTAACAAATTATCTAGAACGAAAAAATTCAATAACTTTTTTGCAACTAGGTCACACCACCCGAAGAACCAACACCAATTTTGGGTGTTCCCTGCATCGTTGCCGGTGGACCGGGTGGTGGCATCAATCCCTCTGCATTGGGTGGCTCCACGCTCGGTGGCGGCTCATCGTTGGCCATCAACACCGCAGATCTTGGCATCTCATCCACATCGAGTAATATGAATTCACCGCTACAAGTGCCACAACAGGATTCACAACAATCCGGACAAATGCAATCACCGCAACATTTACAAGGGACAATTGTATGATACAACCTTATGTGGGGTCGCAGACTCCGCTCGTCGGTATCGAAGAAAAACAAATGGATATAATATAAGTAGAAATCGGAGCGGTGCTAAGGCGAAAGTAACACAGCAGCGGAGTCAAAACAAATCAGAGTTGTAGTTACATATGTATGTATGTATGTATGTACATATAAACCATACATACTCGTACTTCAAAGCTCACACTCAAATATGTACAACCACTTACTTACGAGTAGTTAGCAGCAAGCAATCCCGATTAGTAAAGCAACAACCATACTCGTATTTGTAGATGCATCACGAAAATCCGGAAAAAATAACAATTGAAAACGCTTATGAATGAAATTTTTGTGTAAGGAAGTCGTACCTGAAATTAATGGGAAGGCGTGGCTGAATGTCGTCATATGCAACGATCACAAAAATTATGTAGAAATGTATGAAAGTTTTTTTTTTTTTTGTTTCAATCTTGTAGTGATTTACTGTATTTATGTAGCTATTATGTACATAAAGTGATCTGTTTAATTGTAGAATTTTGAGAAGTGTAAAGTTAAACAATAAATAGTTAGTGTACATACTTATTATGCGTAGCGTAAAAAATTGTATTTTTAATGCAAAAAAAAAAATACTAAAACAGAATTTTATTTTTAATAAAATAAACAGGGTTTCTTTCCGTTGAATTTTTTTCCAAACAGCATTTTTTTTCTATTTTTCATAGCCTATTTCTTATGCAATTCTTACCGCATTCAAATGCTTCAACACTGTGCACTGAAAGCTTTTTACATATTCTTTTACACTAAAGGTAATTTTCAAATTTTAGAAATGGCACAGCTTTGCGATAAACTTACGCGTAACTCTATATTGGGTCATACATATGACCAGGGTTTCAGAAGAGCCATATAACTTATATAATTTTTGAGATTAATTTTATAAAATTTTAGATGATAATGATGTTAATATACGAGTATCACGTGATATCAAACACAACTCTCTCGAAAGTGGTTCAAAACTAGCCGTAATTCATTATGAGCACATTCAACATGAACAGTAGGTTATACATATTTTCTTCTTCTTATATCGATGATAGATGATGACTTGATGTCTTGTCACATCACTTAATATAGCATATGTTATGACATCACATCGTCAGCATCATCAGACTGCACGCTATTTTAAATCCTTATTTCCTCATATTCCGTCATCATCATCTAAAATTTTTCTACAAAATTCCTGGTAATTAAAGATGTGTTATTTTCACTTGTTCGCTGTGTTTTACGAATTTCTAAAAAAAATTATTTTATTGTAAACCAAAATTACGTCGCTACTAACCATTTTTAAATTGATTTTAAAAACTGTATGTAAAGTTTGCAATACTTTCTTAGCAATATTTTTTACAAGTCGTACGAATTACATTTTTTCATAATTATTATTATTTTTTTCATATCAAAAAAATATAATTTTTTCGTCCTGTCCAATTTTTAATAGGAATATTGATTTTTTTGCGACCCGAACATTTTTCGATTTAATCTTTTTTCCAATCAGTGATCCTTCTGTAGAAAATATTAATTAGTTTAAGAGGCATTTGAATTATTTCTTTGATATCAGACAATCAGAACCTTTCAGCTCCAGCAGTGTGTTATTTTATTTTGCACATGAGGATTATACTCATACATACGTTTATATCCATAAACGTTTCCTATTCGGCAATATTAATTTTATTTTAAATTCCACAGTAAGTCACACTAGTCGCGTGACCGTTAAATAATTTTTAACCAAATTTTTAATTTTCAAATATATTTTGGTTAAATAAATATATCTTGTAAAAGCAAATTATCGTTTTCCATTATTTTAAAACGCGTCTATTTGTCGAGTTTCAAATACTTAGATTTCGAGTTTTTTAAACTTCGTCATATGGTCAAACTATTTATATCAAAAATCTTCTTTAATCAGCATAACCCTCTCAAATCATTGTCACATAATGAGAAATTTTGACAATTTATTTTTCTTACATTTTATTATCTTTAAGCCCTAGATTTCACACTTTTTTTATTTCAAACTGTTAATTTTTTTGAATATGAAATTTAAAAACGTACTAAATTTTTGTATAAAATGCAAGTTTCAAGTGGCCACAAAATTTCGATTTTCTCAATTTTTCTTTCGAACATATTCCACAATTTTCTTCTATAAAAAAATAAGTTTTCTTCCATACAACAGGAAGCAAATGCCGAATTTTTTTTTTTTTGTTTTGAATAAAGTTTTGGATTTGTGCTTAAAAATATTTTCTTAGAGAGAGAATTATATTTCAATTCAAATTTATTTAAAATTTAATTTAAGAATATTATTGTGTCAATACTTGTCAAAATGTGGTAAAACTGTATATACTCGTATTTGTATTTGGTTGCACAGAAAGTCCTCTAGAAACATCCAAGCACTATGCAGAAAACAATTTGCGATTCAATTTATTTATATATCAATTTGTATTTGACTCATTTTTTTGTACATAATTCACAAGTGTGTTGGAAAAAAATTTCACTTTTTTGCAAATAACTTAAAACGTCAATTTTGTTCAAAACAAAAGTAGAATTAAAAATTGCGTATGCAGAGCTAAACTTTTAAGGGCGAAATTATATTAAAAAAAAAAAAAAAGTTTAATTGCTAAACAACTAGATTTGTTGGTTTTCTGTTTCCAAAAAAAAATCTCTAATAAAATTCGTGTAAATTTAATATAAGCGTAGTATTAGGTAATTTAGTTATTTTAATCGTACAACAAATAAATATAACGATTGCTAGTATAAACATGAAAATCATTAAAAAAAAAAACCATTAAACTAAATTGTACAAATAAATGGTAAACATATGATAGCCAAAGCACAAATAAAACGTAAAAGTAAAGTAGCTCTAAGTCGGTCTAAACTATATAAAAATAGGTTAAACCAATAGCAACTAACATGCTTTAATTATAATACAACCGAGTAGCTCTTTTTTTCAACCAACTCTATTAATTTTGCACTTTTAGATGTCATTTCTAATTTCCGATCAAAGAAGCATTCGCAAAGAGATAAGAAAAATTATTTAAAAAAAAACTCACTTCAATTAATAGGCTTTTTTGTGAAGTTCTGCATTTTAAAATGAAAAAAATATTTTGATCTCAATTTTTTGCTCGGTCGTTAACAAAGTAATAAATATTTATTTAGAAAATTACAAGTCACATAAATTTTTGATTAAGAATATTTTCTTCAACTGACTTGCAACAGCGAAGCATGAATCGACTTTTGATTCGAAATGCATTAAATAATTGAACGCTAATTATCTAATCTTCTAAAAAAAAGTATTTCATACCAATTTGTAGTTCCGTATATTTCTTTCTGTCCCACCGCACGATCATTATTTCAATTCTTTCTATGGTAACAGAGGCAATGAAAACAAATGATGAACTTAGTCAAAGGTAAATGAATAAAGAGATACTTCAGAGTTGCTTCTCAAAGTCGCTACCAAGGCATACAATAAAAAATAAAAAATTACCAAAGCATTTATAATTACATTTATTGAAAACCAAAAATCATTTAATGAAATTCATCATTGCAAACTAAAGGTTTCAAATATAATTATGAGGCTAAGAAAAATAATTAAAATTTCCCAATATGCTCTTTAACATAATGGCACATAAAGTTTATACAAATGTAGAAATATACATAATTAAAAAAAATATATAAAATAATTCTTTACACACATATGTATTTACTTGAAATTAATTCGGTTTTTCGGCTGAACGTCAAAAGCCGTGTTCGTAAAGCATAATTTTGTTTTTGTTTTGAGTTAATGCTTAATTCTCTTTCGAAAATGAAAAAAAATTATTTCAAATGTTTAACGTGATGGAAAAAGTTCACAGACGATACAAATAAGTTTTTTTTGTCAAAATTTCGCAGATATTTATGTATGTACTTATGGTGTGTGAAAAATTGGCCGTTATGTTGTTTTATATTTATTTTATTAAAATTTCAGGTCATTTCATATTTTTCTTTTGAATAATTCTTACGAATTGACTAAATTCGTGAAGTATAATGTCAGTAAACACCAAGCGAATGGAAGATTAAAGAGGTAATCAGGAATTCTAGAAACTTAAATTCAACTTGGCGGCGCGTTAGAAAAAAATGCGAAAGACTCAATAAAAAAAATTTCAAAAAAATTTCTTGCTGATTTCACGCTGGACATTTTACTTTGCAGAATAAGCACTTATGCCAAAAGCAATAATTTTCCTAAAAGAATATTCTCCGAGTACGCAGAAATATGTATCCAAAAGTAGTCTTGCATATTTATTAACTTATATTTTATATTTTCACCTTTAAAATTTTCAAACAAAAATTTCCTATTTACATAAATTATCGCCTTTGATCAGCTGTTTTCTAAGCAGAAAGCAGCAACTTCCCTTCTAAGTGCACTCAATTTCATCGACTTTGCTAGATTTTTGAGCACGCGATCGCCAAAACTTAGAAATAATTATTGATAATTGATAGCGGTGCGTGCTATAACTCGATATGCCGCTGAGTTCGAGGTTCGAATCTCAGCCAGGGCAAGTAAAATCTTAATCTTAGAAAAAGTTTTTTCTAATAGCGGTCACCCCTCGGCAGGCAATGGCAAACCTCCGCGGGTATTTCTGCCATGAAAAAGCTTCTCATTAAATACATCACAAAACTGTAGGTCCCTCCATTTGTGGTACAATATAAAAACGCACATCACAAATGGTAGGAGAAGCTCGGCCAAACACTGAGCTACTAAATATATAGTGTGAGCGCCAAATTAATAATACAACTAAAATATTCAATTAAAAAACAATTGGTTGTCTTAGGGATTGAAAGTTTCAAATTTTAAATGTAATTAAAAAACAAAAATTATCAAAATTTCCAAATTCTTCCTTAAAAGATATAGAACTTTTTTAATGTGGAAAATATCTTGCAACAACTTCGGCGAACAAATTTCTCGAAATTCAACAATAATTTTAAGTGAAAATAAAATTGCATACTTGCAAATAAATATAAAAGTTCTAAGCAAAAAATTTAGAATGTTGATGAATATTTGTTCAGCTTTTTGTTTTTTTTTTTTCCCATACCTGATTTTCCACGATTTATAATGGCAAAACGTATCTTCTTAAAATAGTAGTTTATAATTTTTAAGGCTTTAATAGCCAGAGCTGTTAACCAGCGCTACAAATTAGCTGCATTTGCCTTTATAACTTGCACTTTTACCACAAGTATTGAAGTAAAATTCATCTTATTTTCATGATTTATATAAATTTGAAAAATAATGAACTTTTTATGTGTCATGGCAACACCCCTTTTAAGGCTTTTTACCAATAACGTACAATGACTAAACAGTCGAGAATAAAAGAAATAAATTTTAAATAAATATTTGGTTCTTAAAACACACTGAAATTTTAATCATAAGTACCTTTATAAGTAAGTGAAAGCACCAATAGTATACTCGTAGATCTACTAGTTACTTACTTCATTCTTACCTTAAGGACTTAATTAATTTATGTATTTCATAAGAACGTATGCACGTCTGTATGTATGCGCAAATGTGTGTGTAAGTAAGTAGAAGAGAAGAGTATTGAATGGCTAAGAAATTTATGCTAGAAAAGAATTGAAACATTTTAGTAAAACTGATAAACGCTTTGGTATACTATTAATGCTTTACATGATGATGAGTCGAAAGTAGTGAATTAGGGATGATATGATCAGCAAATGAAATTGTAAAAAAAAAAAAAAAACTTTACTATGATCTATGCATAAGTAGGTTACGAAAAAATTCAAAATTGTATAAAATTAAAATGATTTATTTTCAAAAACTGTAAGTAACTTCATTTTGAAACGAAACTTTAGAGAATGAATTTTATTAGATATTAAGTGAGTTGAGTTGGTCGAGGAAGGACTGCTAAAATCTGTTAGACAAGGAAATTACATACATAGCTACATACTCGTACATTCATAAAATAGTTGTAGTTTAAGTAGTAGATGCTCATATTTGTGTATACTCGTACTTTAAGGCCTTACAAGTTATAAAACAAACTTTTAGCCGGTAACTACATATGTACATAGGTATAGAATTTAAAAAAGAGTATACAAAAATAGCACTCGTAAGACAAAGATATATATATATTCATTTGAACATAAAAAATACATATGTACATATGAGATTTCGTTGCATTTGCAAGCACATACCTACACAGATACATAAGTATGTATAAGATAGTGTCCAAAACGAAGAGAAACCCCTTAAAAAAAAACGTATAAAATAAGCCTTTGCTGTTGAAGCCTAGCATTCAGTAAATAAATAACACCTTACACTTATGTACATACTTATATGAATTTGGTATAAAAGAAACATTTAGCAATTGAAAACCCATTTAAACAATTTGAATTTATGAAAAATTTGTTCAAAATTAGGGTTTTTAAATTCAAGTTATTAAGAAGTTTTATTTACAACAAAAAAATTAAAAAAAATTATTCAAATATAAGAACACACACACAATTATTAATTGAAAAATGCAGACACTCTTTCTTATCAATAACATTGTCTATTTAAGTTTTTCCTGCACTAAATGCGACTTGATATGCAACTTTAACAATATTTTTCTTGGAAATGTTTTTCTTTAACAAATTTGAATGCAGCACATTAGGTCAACTGTAAACTTAAAAAATAATTCAAATGTAAATATTAGTAAATAAATGAATGCAAGTATATATATACTTGTGTATATATAAGTTAAAATCTAAGAATGCACTAGCATACAAACAAGTGTAGTTATTCCTAAAATACAAAAAAAAAAAAAACATATATCACCAAAATAGTTTGAACTAAGCCACAAATATGTTAAAATACGAAGTAGCAAATTACGAGCAAAAGTAATTCTACGAAGGAAAAGTAACCGTCATTGTTGCCGCTATAACTGTAAAATTGCATGTAGTTCATCTCGACAAAGAAAATCTAAGAAAATAAAAAATACTTAATTTACAATACGTTACAGTTATGTATATATCTACAAAATGCAATTGAATATGAAATTGGTGAAACAAAATTTAATTGATAACAAAGAAATTGTAATTTGGAGAATATATGAAAAAAAACTTAAAACAATAAAGAAGTATTCATTGAAGTTTCCTAAAATCTGTGGCGTATTTTATTGTTGATATTTTAAAAGGAGCAGACTTAAAATTTTTAGGAGAACTCGCGACAACGTTAGTATTAGTAAATATACTAACCTTAACATATTTATAAAAAAATATGACATATAAAAACATTAGATTCAGTAATTTTAAATTGATGACATCAGTATTTAAAAGGGTGTGATGAAGCGAAGTGAGTTGAAGAGATGAGAGTTGTGGTGAATTGTGTTCAAATTCAATTAGTTAGATAAAGTGAGTTAAGATTTGGTAAGTTAGTAAGTAAGTAAGTAAGTAAGTAAGTATGGTGAGTAAAGTTGTGGTGGGCTAACGTATTGAGGGTTTTGACGTGGGGAGTTTAAGCGTATTGAGTTCGTGAGTGGTAACTTTTTCGAGATGTTTTACAGAGAGTTGGCATATGGTGACTGTAAGTCTTACGAACTTGGGTCGGGTGAGTTCTGCTGCGGCCTGTTAAGACAATTGAGTTTACCATAAGTGTGATAAGTTAAGGTGTGGTGGGTAATCGAGTGGCTAATTTAAGTGCGATAAGTTTAGGTATGGTGAACTCGCTTTTCATGAAATAGAAAGATATTTGTTTTGGTGTTAAAACTGCAGGACAAACGGAACTCCATTCCGTTTCATTCGCCAGACGGATTTTTTAGGTTACTACCGCCGCTAATTTAATTTCTCTTGAACAATAAATACAAGCTTGAGTCTAATATTTTCTTGAAAAATCGTCGATAATATTGGTTGCATTTATTCCAATAATTTTGAACACAAAAAAATATAATTTTGTCACATAATACTTGACTTCGCATCTGAAATAATATCGAACAATTGAAATAAATTAAAAATCAAATTACATCACTATGTTGCTTCGTGAGATACACACACATCGCATCACACATCACCATATCACATTAACACAAAATACAACACCACGTCTCATCACTGCACCAAATCAGATCATCAAAACAAATTACATCACCACATCAGATTGCATCACATCATACGACATAACATAACGTAAATAATTTTAGCATCACATAGTATTTCTTGATGTCATGTGGCGTGAGTTTAGTTTTTGTGTGGCAAATGAACATGAACGACGTTCTCGTCGGCTCCATTTCCGTTGCCACCATTTCCACCTCTTTTGCCGGATAAATGTTGAAGGTGACTTCAGCCGTTTAAGAAGTTCCACTTCAAATAAAGTCCGCCCGCCGAAAAAATATAATTATATGATGCAACCACTTTGAATATAGTTCGCCATCTTCTCAGATTGTCTTCCATGTTGTCGATTACTTACCAAACACACCTTAATTGACTTGTGGAGATTAATACCTTTTCCTGAGAACTACATACGTTCGAAAATCTTTTCCAGCGTTGGAAGAGCTGAAAAATGTCTACAAATTTAATTGAAAATTTGATCCATTTTCAGAGGTTTTTTTTGGATCGTTGTTAGGAATAGAACAGTGCTAGAACATATGTCACCAGTGGGTTTTATAATGGTCAAACGCAGAAAAATGTTTCGCATTTTTGCAAAGTGTGAAAAAAGGTTTTTTTTTTGCAATCACTCTTATTTCGTTTTCGCCCGAAATAGTTCACTTTTCACTGTTCGATTATTATAAATTTCGGGCGAAAATTTTATGCTTTCGAACATTATTTTCCCTTATCGGCAACACTAATTTCGAGCGGAAATTATTGGCGGATTAATTGAATTTGTTGAAAATTTTTTGAGAGGCGAAAAATTACGTCGATTCAAAATGTAAGTAATTTAATTTAAATTTTTTTCACAAAACATTGCCCATTCTAGAAACAAAACAGTAAACGAAGTTCAAAAATAGATGCAATTTATAGGAAGAAATAGCCGAAAGAAATAAAAAACGTTTATGCAAAATAGGAGTGGACTCTCCAATTTCTTACAGGATCTGACTATTAAAAGGCGATTGCGCCAGCCCATTTTCAAACCTGTTACTTACACCTTTATAGTATCCACCTTCAGCGAAAAATCACAGGCATGCGCTTAGCTCTCCATCTGGCGGCATAGCAAATTGTAGTCGCCAAAAAATCTGGAAAATTGATAAATTTTGTCAAATTACTTTTTCAATTAAATTCAAGGCGAATTGATGTAAGGTGGTAGCGATTCTAAAAATGCAACCCTTTGGTGGGTTATTATCAAACTTTTTCTCTTTTGTATTTAACTTTCGCGAAATAATTTTTAAACTATTAGAGGCACCGTAAAAAGTTATAGTGAACCATATCTTAAAATTTCCTGTAGTTAAAGGGAACAATTGATTATTTGCAACTAAACAACTTGATCTTGACGACCAACCACCAATCAGCTGATTGATCAACAACACCTTTAATGTATTCGCCTTGAATTAAATTATTATGTGATTTTACACTTCAAGTATACACATTTCAGAGTTTTAATTTCCATGTTCGAATTTTCGAAGCGAAATTCATTTCGGGTGAAACTCGCAATAGGCGTATTCAATACGAACGAATAAAAAAATTTCGGGTGAATTTTGTTTCTGGCAAAACTCTCGTTAATGATGAATATGGAGTGTGGTTTTTGGAATCAGTGGGCGCAAAATACCCCAAAAATCGTTCTCAGAATTTCGCGGCAATTAGACAATTTTCCTTTGTTTTAAACACTTTCGAACGATGTGTTATGAATCCGTGAACTTTCAGTCACACATTCGTGCAAACCACTAAATATATAAATCGATATGTATGTACATACATACTTACATACGTGTATTTTTTTTAATACATTTATTTCGCTTTATTTCTTAAATTTATCGAAAAAAATATATTTTCAAACACATATTCGTGCATTTTTATGCACACGCACATATTTAAAAAAAATATATATTTATAAAAATCATTGGTGTTTTAGCTTATATAATTATAAATATTTTTTGTTTTTCGCATCTACCAAATGTTTATTTATGTATTTACATAATTAATATGTATACATAATATTTCGTATTTTAAAGCAAACATATTCTATATTATGAAATTGGTGCAACATACTTTAAGTTTTTGTTGTTCTTTTTGTGTGTAATTAAAATGCTTGCATTAACGGCATAAATTCGAATAAATTAAGTGTGTGTGTGAATTTATTAAATATGAAAAAGGACATGTTTTGCGGACGCTGTTGCTCCATTAAAATGGCACACCATATTGTGGTAGACTGCAGGTCTTCGACTGGGCAGTACACTTGCAACTCTTGCCCGATGGCGCTTTCCTGTTCACCAAACAAATGCGTGCATCTACGCAACCGCCATTGCTGATCTGGCAGGCGCTAGTTAACTGAGGGCAACTATCCTCGATGGCAGTCATGCCGTACATTTTGTGGCTACCAAAGAAAGGTGTCTGAATGCCCTTTTGACGATTGCCAAAAGTGTCGACACTTTCCAATTTTTTACTAAAAAGTTAAAGCAAGAAATTTAGAAAAAATGTTCAACAAAATCCCAAAAGCAAAGCAGCTCTTACGTTGTCCAATCAGTCCAGTAGAATTGATTATGCGTAAATGTCAAACCGAACGGGTAGGTGAGGTCATTGGAGATGGTGCGCATTTGTTTGGAGTAAGAATCGATGCACTCCACCTTTTTGGTGCCCGCATCAGCGTAACATAGCTCGCCGCTACTCTCGAGTATGACCAGAGAATTGGGTAGATTGACAGCATCAGCGCCTAGCAATAATTCGCGTCCAGTGCCATCCAAATCGGCCATTTCGATTTTTGGTGATTCGCGATTCCAATCGGACCAGTAAAGTTTTCTAAACAGTTTTTAATTAATTTAAATTACGTACTCAAGTAAAAATTGCTAACTCACTCTCTGTACGGATCGACGGCAATGCCACGCGGATTCACCAAATTCTTGCTCACCAATACAGCACGTAATGTGGCATCTTCCAAGCTGGCCACCTCTATTGTGTCCTTCACCGAATCAGTCCAATAGATGCGTCGCGAAATCGTATCGATAGCGATACCTTCCGGTGATTCGATATCTGGTTAAGACAAAGAGTGTACTTAGTTGAAAGAGCGTCTAAACTTTTTAACACTTTCATATTGACTTACCATCGACAAGGAATGTTTTTACGTCCGTTCCATCGTATTTTGCGCTGACGATTTTCTTCGATGAAATATCACCCCAGTAAATGCGTCCCTCTACGCAATCCTTGTCAAGTCCAATAGCCATTGAGGCGACCGAAATGGGTCTAACATTTTTGCCATTCAACGGTACTCGGACAATGACGACACCCTGGCTTACGAGCAGAAATCCAGATTCGTGTTGCTGACGCTCTAAACAAAGCGAGCCATTGCCATAGAAGCCTGAAATAATAGACAAATATATCGTTCAATAATTAGAAGTACATCTAAAAGTCGTGTGAAAGCTATGTAAAAGCTATTTCTAAACTTAAATTTAAAGGTATTGTTTAAACTTATCGTTTAAACTTAAGAACGGTGTGAACAAAATTTTGATCATATTACCGAAAAACTACGTTGGCAAATAATGTAAGATAAAAAATATTTATTTTTAACTCATTTAGTTACTTTGGAATAAAACCAAAGCCCGTCTTAGGAACGCGGCAAAATACTTGTAGTCATGCTTGATCCACAATGTAGGAGCAATATAATATAATATATAATTTTGGCGCTTACACTTAATAGCTCTGTGTTTGGCCGAGCTTCTCCTACCATTTGTGGTGTGCGTCTTTATATTATACCACAAATGAAGGGACCTACAGTTTTGTGCCGACTCCGAACGGCAGATGTATTTAATGAGAAGCTTTTTCATGGCAGAAATACCCTCGGAGGTTTGCCTTTGCCTGCCGAGGGGTGAACGCTATTAGAAAAAAAATTTTCTATTATTAAGATTTTGCTTGCCCTGACTGAGATTCGAACCTCGACCTCGAACTCACCGGCATATCAAGTTATAGCACGCACTGCTACCAACTCGACCACAGCGGCCACAATGTAGGAGCAATAGTCCCCATAAATTGCTTAAATTTTTAGTGCTAGCGAACTCATTGCGCCAAATGCTGTAAATAACACTATCCAAGCATATTGGCCTGTTCTACGTTTTTATTGTCATTTGATAGCACGAAGAGAAACCGCTACTACGAGATCGCCGTAAAACAAAATTGAGAAGGACGTCTCTGAACCAATCGCGTAGTATCTCACGCTAAAAGCCTTAAAACGAGCTGCCAATATGTATTTCCACCGCGATTATAACGAGAAAAAGTACAATGATGTAAGTTTATGTAAAGAACTTTCGTAACAAGGAGGTACGTATAAGCCCCTCTATTAACATTATGGTAACACATAAAGGGACTTTGAAACTCAAATAGATGTACCCACAGCATTGCAGGTAGTGAAGGTTTTTGTTTATATATAGAACCTAAGATAAACTTAACCTATTTGTCCTGCTTGTAGATCACCATTTGAAAGATTTGGAATTTTAGGCGAATCTTGTAAAAGCATTCAAGTTAATATCAACCGTTTCGCTGAGCTCTTAAAGGAAACGCAACCGTTGGATGGCAAAATAAGAAGCTCAGATCACTACTCACTGAGTTTTGTGTGCCTTCTGAACCCAAGTTAGCAACAAGTACTGTACTTTCATTATCATCTTCTCAATTAATGGACTGAGCTTTAGATGACATACTCTTTCTAGCTGTAGTGTACTCACATACATATATCTTGATGCTGTGCATTCTTTCCTTTTTGGTTTAAATACCGAACTTCATTCTTTCTATAAAAATCAAATACGCTGTTCCCAAATGCACGATTTACGATATTTCTCAACAAAACGATCTGTCTCATGCAATAGAAGTCGCCCAGCGTCTTGAGTTCTGAACCATATAAAACCCGGTAACCTTCTTTTTGGGGCGTTATATTTAAATCAAACAACACGGCCAATGTAGAAGCGAGCGAGTGTGTGACTTGCTTCAATCGTACCAGCAACCTGGCAAAAGGTGGCAGAAAGGAAAAGACTGCATTGAATATGGTCATTTCACGCTTAAATTTGCTCTTAGCACTTGACACTACTCAATTTGCTTTGCATTAAAAAAATATTGTATACAAAGCTTTATCTTTCAATCGACATGTCTTTCAGTGTCGATTCAACTTTTTCGATATAAATACATAAGCAGTTTTTCTTTAATTAGAAAAAATGTTTTCACCAAATTTAATGTGTAAATTTCATAGTTTGCAAAAATTAACGGCAGTACATGGCTTCACCACGAAGATGCTACCAACGCCGCAACCGGCGAAAATTGAACGAAATTTTGCCACGGCACCGCCGACGCTGAAGCCAGTCGGCCCGCAAATAAGAGGCGGCAGCAGTCCGAAGAAGCCTAAAATGACAACAATGGGTGGCTTACGTGAATTCATGCTGCATCCGCTTACTTGGGACCGCAACAACGGTTACTTCAACATATTACTGGGTTTAGCAATTTTCGGCTATTGTTTTTGCACCGCCTGCAAGAGCGATGGACCGCGTACAGTTTCGTATGAACAAAAAGGCAAAAAATAAAAATTAGCTGCATGCATACATACATAAATATATAAGTAATTGAATGACCTCAAACAATAGTCCATGTGTATATTCCTCGAAAATGGGTTAAAGCAATTGATCGCGATTTTCGGTTAAGCTATTGTGCGAATGGGATTCTCACTTACAAACAGCTCACTCACTCACCTTGATTGCAGACGCAGACGAGCCCGGTATTAGTGGACAAACATTTGGCGTTCATGTCACATAATTGTGGCGTATTTAGACAGTTTTGATCCTCCACACAGACGTAGCCATCTCCATGGAAGCCAGCATTACACTGACACTCATAATTGGCCGGATCACTGAGGGAAATATGTATTTGTTTAGAGTTTGAAAAATAACCAAAAACTTCAAGTTCATCTTGTACTCACTCAGTGGGCTCACAGGTCGCGTGTACGCCACAGTTATTGCGTACATTACAAGGTGGCGGTATGCTACGACAGCCTTCCATCGCATCACCCGCATAGCCTTCAATGCAATCGCAATATTGCACACCCTGCACAGAGTCCCACTTGCAGATCGCATTTGCTCCACAGAAGACGGGACCACAGCGGCCAGCTGGTACACAATTATCGGACACATCACGTTCGTATCCAGCTAGGCACTGGCAGACACCACTATCACAGAATGAATTTAGGCCGCAGGTGGAATTGTCGCGGCAGTCGGGCGCTAACTGGCAGTGGTAACCGTCACCTTCATAACGAACCTCGCAAACGCAACGCGACTCATTGGTATCGCAATAGGCGTGTGGATCACAAATATCGGCATTCTAGTCGTGACAGAGATTCATTTATGTATGTAGTTATTGAAAATATGATTGAACGATGGCATTAATAAATGAACTTACATATAGGCAAGTTGTATCAATGAGATCACAGTTGTAGCCATCGCCTTGGAATCCATGATTGCAGGTGCATGCGTGACGCATCTCATTTTCATACCACTCGCATGTGGCATTCATGTGACAGTTGGCATCCACATCGCAGGGTACTGGAATAGAAGTTGTGTAAGTTAAATATAAAGAAGTGCTGGGTAATATTAAAAGTATCGCTCAATTGGGCTAAGGGTCACGTACAATAGACCTAGATAGAAGTAACTTTCCATCATAATAATAATGAGCAATAAGAATATATCATATGTATGTATTTATCATTCTTCAAAATTCTCTAAAAATAAAAACATACGTAAATCCGCAAAGCTTTTTGAAAATTGTTAATAAAAGTAACCCTAAAAGTGAACCACTTTTTTATTTACTCTACGCGCTATAAAAATTGGCGCTATTTAATATATTGCTTTCTAGGTTGCATATCTTTAGGCTAATATCTTATACGTTTAGCAAATAATTTTTGCTCAACGGAAGGCTACATACCAAAAGCGATAATAATACCAAAGTGCTTCCCATTTTCACCCGACGGACTATAGGCACATAACTCTTTCGTCGATCATTTTAAAGGCTTATGGATACAGCGTAAAGTGGGCCACGCAAGGCATCAGCCAACAAAAGATCTAATTTATTTCTGATGTAAATCTAAAATCATCTCATTTTTTCTCACTGTTAAGGTAAGAAAGCTCTAAATATGTCATCCAAGTTTCTGAATGATATTTGAGAGCTTTTGAGAACTGTCACACAACATTTGGCAAGTATACTTCATTCAACAGACCGATTATAACTAATGAAGCTGTAGTCTGGTGGTAGGCACTAAAAAATAAATTCGGAAAATAATCGGAAAAACTTCAAAGGCATACATGTCTCGACATATCAGTTGTTAAAAGCGTTGTATATCGGGAAAAACTTGATTTTATATATATCATGCACTCTCTGCATATTGACCAGGCTTGGTTCCAATTCCGTTTCAAAACTGGTTACATTACAAAAATCTGGTACTTCTGAACCTCACTAACAGAGCGCCTTTCAACTAGAGATATGTAGTATATGCTATAGAGAAAGCAGTTTCCTTTAGCCAACGAATGCAAAAACCTTCTTTAGTACACGCGCTGCTCTTAAATCAATAGAAGCCAAAGGGGTGAAATCAATAATTGTTGGAAAGTTTCAGGTGTCGCTGCGTTGAGAGCTTGTAGAATATAAGGAATTGATTGACCACTTTTTATGTCGATATCCCGGGCGCTCTTGGGGCTTTCGCTGTCCATCAGCTCTCAGACATAACGATAGTTGAGATGTCAGATAATGTCTTGTTTATTTGGGATCGTTGATTGTTTATCAAGAACAATCTTGATATATTCAATAATTCCAGTTTTATTTATGCCCTCGCCTTAATAAACTAGCCCGAATATGCTTTGTAAAATATCGCTGCTACGATTACATAATATTCTTTACTAAAAGTCACACTTAAGAATTAAAAACAATCAGTCTAACCTATGTAGGTTTTAAGAACAACACCAAAACTCACCTAATTCCTCTGACCTAAAGTCAGTGTTATATTGCAAAATGAAAAGGCAAAATTGTAAATCCTCGCTCAGTTCATAACCATTCGGACAGGTACAGTTACCAAATAAGTCACATTGAGCAGGAATGTCTTGTTCAGCCAGCAAAATCAGCACACAACGGCCATTTTCCCAAACTTGACCATGATCGCAGATGTGATGGCAATCATAGCCGTCGCCATCAAAACCGCTGCGGCACTGACAATGGCCCTCAACGCAGTCGGCATCATGGGAACAACGCTAAGTAAAAAAGTGTGGAAAAAAATAGTAAATAACGTTTTTCATACTCCAGTGACTTCCGGTTTCATCACCACAACTTACCTGACATTCATCTTGATAGCTACTGCTACTGATAATGGAATCTGGTGAGTAAATATCCTGATCATCTATGACGGTATCATTTCGCAAACAACGATATCCATTGCCCTCGAAACCCTCAAAGCAGATGCATGTGAAACCACCCTCGTTGTTCGTGCACAGCGCATTTTCGTCGCAGACATGCGTTTGTTGCAAACACTCATCAATATCTACACACACTTCCAAGCCATCGTCCTGCAATTGCGGTCCATAGCCATGCCGACAGTCGCAACGGTAGGTATCCTCATAGGGTACACAAATGGTGTTCTCGCCACAACTGGCACTGCCATCGGTACACGCATTCGTTTCGGCATCAACACCTATTTTCGTCAACACGCTGGTACGCAACGCCTGATCACGCTCAAGATAGTCCAAAACGATCTTCGAAGCCTTCTGCAACACAGAGGTTCCCGCCGGTGATTCCTCATGATCGAGCACGCAACGCTCAAAGTAAATTGACTGGTCCAATTGCAAGTTGATTACACGATTCTCCTCAGGAATTTCGATTACATGCGCATGCACGGAATGCAGCTCATTATCCGACACATACTTATACTCGTCCACATAGTCGGCCATATGCAATTTAACATTGCCACTAACCTGCGGCACTTCACCAAAAAGCTCGAGCTTCACGGACAACTGATCCCAATAGTTGAGTCCCTCGAATGTCTGATTCACAATCAAAGTCTCGCCCGTATCGAAACGTACCCTCGACACATGCACACAATTACCACCGGTGAGTTGGTAGCCATTCGGTATACCATTTAGTGACTTGGCGAAGAGCCAGCCCAAGGCACTAAAAACGGGCACAACGAGACGCAGCTGGCTGCCCAACTCCACGCTAATCGGATTGATGGCGGTGTAACTGCGCGAGTCGGCTGTTACAACGTATGATTGTAGCTTGGCGCGTTCATCAATCACTTGCCCGTTGATTTCACCCATTAAAACGCCAGTGACGCGTATTGGGTAATCGTTTTTGAGACAGGCCTTACCATTGCCATAGTAACCATCGCGGCAGACACAGCAAAAGCCTTCCGACTTATCGTAACAGTCCGAATTGAAACTACACGCTGTGTGAGCACTTTCCGCACAAGTGGCTGCTGGTGCTGGTGGATTGAACACAATGGGTGTTTCCACATTTGATGATTCATTTAAACCGCCAACATGGAATATCCAAACGCCAGGTACTTCAATGTTCGAGTTTTCTGTTAACACAAAGCGAGCCTGCAGAGATAAATAAGTAGGAAGCGTTAAACTTAAGCTTATCTGAGTGTCCTAAAACTGCGTATTTATATTTGTGAGGGTGCAAAAAAATCGCAAGGGAAAGGGAAAGAGGCGGTAAGTGGGGAAGTCAAATGAAATTATAAAACGGAAAAGAAAAGATAAAAAGAAAAACAAAAAGGATATGGAAATGGAAATAAAAAAAGAAAAGAATAGGGAAGAATAAAAAGACTAGGAAGGAAGATAAGAATATATCCTCTAAGGTTATGTAGAAGTATAAGAAAAGGAAGAGGTATTTGAAAAGAATAACGAGAAGGAAAAATCAAAGAAAAAGGAAATGGGAAAATAGATGGAATCACAATAAAATAAAGATTAAAAGGATGTATGTAAATCAAAAAGAAAAGTAAAGAGAAAAGGAAAAGTAAAAGAAAACAAGAGAAGAGGTGAAAAATAAGATGAAAATGAAAAGGGCAAAGAAAAGTTGGTAAAATTAAAATAAAAAAAATAAAATAAAAGACGGGAAAAAAGAAAGTGAATAGGAAATGTAAAAGAAAATACAAAAGCGAAAATGAAAAGCAAAAGCATAAGTATAAAAAGAGATAAAGGAGAAGAAAAAGTAAAAATAAAAGAAAAATTCCACGAAAATGTAAAATGGAAAGGAAAAGTAAGGGACAAGGAAAAGAAAGGGAAAACATAATAGAAGGGGAAAACGAAACGGAAGAAATTAAAAGTAAAAAGAAAAAGCCTGCCGGAGGAAAAGGGAAATAAAAAGGAAAGGTAAAAAAAATGAAAACGAAAAAAAAAACAAAAGAAAAGGAACGTAAAGGAAAGTAAAAAAAGTAATAAATCAAGAAAAAGGAAAAGGGGGAATCAAAATAAAAAGAAAAATTTAAGGAAAAAGGTGTTCAAAAATCACACTACTCACACTATCCGTGCCTGAGCCATCGATATAATAATGGCGTCCATCTTCGGCAACAAAGCCAGCCTGTGCGCGTATATCTGGCAAACCCAAAGAGCCAGTCTCACCTTGCAGCCAATTAATGCCGTTATGTTCATAAATGAATTGCACAAAAGTTTCGTTCTCGTTGGCGATCAAAACCACCTGGAAAGTGTTGAGTTTATCATTTTTGGCACTAAAGTGACCGACATTCCTCCAAGTAGCCACAATCAATGTATCAGCTGCGAATGCAGATTTCTCTGGAAATGCATATATCACCAAATCTGTAGCTCTTTGTAGTTGTTGTGTCTCTGACGATTCAAAAACCGATATCGATGTAATATTATACGCAAGCGTGGTATCAACATTTGCGTAGAAGGGCGCAATCGATGGATATTCGAGGGGGAACGGTTGATTGATATATTCGGGGAATTCAATGTTGAATGTTAAAATGCCATTGGTGTTAATCTAGAAGAGATGTGGATATGATTATTGTAAAGTGGCGTCTTAGGTAAATTTATATATAGATATGTATTTAGATATGTATGTATGAATGTTTGTATATTTTTATTGTGCATAATAAAAAAATAAAGAACAACGAAAGTTTTTTAAGTATTTTTAAACAAAAAAAAAAGAAATATAACCGCCTATCCGCAGTGTCTTGTTGAAGAAAACTCTTTGCCAATCGGATCGTGTGGCTATTACTTAACAACGCCGATGTAACCACTCAAGGCAATTTCTGTCAATTTCAACACAGCGCTGGTAGTTCCTTCTTTGGGTTAAATGGCGCTTCTAACGTTTCGAAAGTCTTCCTCAATCATCACCAACGGGTGAGGGATCGAATACTTTCTGGCTTGTGGTGTTTGCATCCATTCGCATAACATCATCTTGCCAACGTGGCATACAGTTCTCTGTCAGTTGGTAAAAATCGCAAAGAAACCAAACACAAATGGTATTCATCATTTTAAAAAGAATTTATCACATAAAAAAAACTTAAAGTTCGTTTGTCTACGCGTTTCTTTTTGTGAATGCAGCAGCTCTTCAAACAAACATAATTTTTCGAAAATGCATTTCTTAGTGCACTTAGCAGCACTTTTTTCGAATTTTTCAATTTTAAATGTATGGTAAAATGTATTTCGAAATAGTCAATGGTTCAGAGGAGACTACAAAATGTTCTTTAGAATACTTAGTTGTACGACAGAAACTGCAAAACGTTTTTCAGAAACTGTAATATGTATTTTCGAAAATGTAAAATGTGCTTCACTATTGTCAATTGTACTTCAGAAACCTTAAATGTATTTCAGAAACTGAAAATTGATTTTCCGCATCTTTAAAATGTACTTGCGAAATATTAAAATGTACTTGGAAAACTATAAACTATGCTTCGTAATCTGTGAAATGTACTTCGAAGTAGTCAATTCAAAGTGAATCGAATCATATCTTGTTAGCGCTCATAATCATTAGAGGCAGTTTTGGCATCACAGACCATAAAATTAGTATTGACGCGCGAAAGAACCTTATATGATACAGCAAGAGGGTCCCCATTGATGAGTTTTTCTGATATCATTGTTTCTATCGACTACCATGTCAGGTATTACGATTTCTTTATTTTTCTCACAGCTTCATTCCTCAACTCACTACTCCGATCTCAGCGGCACTCTGTGGGTAGCATTCCTTTCGTCCCTTTTGCTTCGTTAAAACTCAAGCAGTGCTTCAGTGAAGGTACATATGTAAAGAACCGGAATTCTACACTTGAATATAGCACTTAGAGAGTAGGGTTGCCAGTGGATATCCACAGCGATTTAAGTGTGACGAATTATAATTGCATTGCAAGGTCGTAAAGTGCAAAATATTTTTGTAAAATTACTAATAAATCATCACAAGAATCAATCTAGCAAACTTCGCTAAATAATTTAGCAACACCGAAGTATGATTCAAAATAGGTTTTTCAAAACTAACTTGGTGTGTAAACAAAACTAGTTTTATTAGTTAACCAGAATTCACTATATTTTTTAGAGTAGATCAGAAACTTCTCGGGACCAGATCGATACTAGTTCTGAACTTTTTTCGGACCATTTCAACATAAGTTCCGGACGAGTACGGTACTATTTTGGGACAAATTCGAAGTAATTTCCTTGGTAGTTTGGAACGAGTAATCGAGCCGCAAAACTTGCAGTAAGTGTACCAAAAAAAGTACCTTAAAGTGTGCTTAAAAATTTACTAAAATTGTACCGAAATTATACTGAGCAAATTCTGTATTTTCAAATACACAATTTTTTTTTTTTCACGGATAACTATTATGAAAAGTCTCACAATAAAAGTGTTTGAAATTTTAAAAATATTTACTTCGCTGGTGCCATGGTACAATAAACAGGTAATATAATGTTAGCAGCTAATTGGAGTTTTTTCTTATAAGTAGTCCATACTAAGTCAAACTTTGTTTACAAAACTTTATTTTTTTTTTTAAAAACAACAAAACAATTTTGTTTACAAAACAATATTTGTTTACATTTTGTATATTTATAATTTCTAATCTATACAAATTTTTCATTAAAGCGATTTGCAAAACATGTGTACATACATACATACTCAGAAAGGAGACATTGTGTTCTTAAAGAAGGGGAAAAGATCGGAACTTGCTTTTCATATCCAATTGGAACAGAACTTCTGCAAACGGTTGGGTGCGTTCCGATCACTTTTTGCATATTTGAAGGTCTACCATGAGAGTCTTTTCCAAATTTTGTGACTAGGAGCAATGTTTCCTGAGGATCCGTTGTAGTATGATGCGTCTTGCACTGTTTGCGTTGAAATCAAATGTATTTTTCAAGCAAAATGTAGAATCACGTGAATTTTGTTTACATTTAGAATTATCAAACTCGTCAAATTTGATATAACTATTTTCAAGGGTGATGGACCATAACAAATCAAAAAATATACCCCAGGGTTGCACTTTCTTTGATGCTGCTACCTGTTTAATGTGCCTTGGCTGGTGCTTATTCAAGAATAACTTTTATAATATACATATGTAAATTTAAAATAATAGCTTTCAATTATTTAAAATAATTTTCTCACTCATAATTAGACTCATAAAAAGACTTTTATAATGCTCTCAAAAATTTAAATGACTTGTTTAAAGCGCCAACTTCAACTATTAATCAGATAACTTATTATGTATTAAACATGTTTAACAAAGCGATTTCATTTTAAAAAGTAATTGCATTTCAAAACACCTGTGTTCCAAATATTTCGTTCACTTATTTTGTGCAACGCCAGATTCAAATACTAAATCCCAATGATTGCATTTGTTTATGTTCCATTTAAAAATTATTCTGCAGTTGATTTTATTTCTATTTTTGGTATAGTAATTATGTATGTTGAAATAA
The DNA here is from genome assembly GCA_963971545.1 of Philophylla caesio. Lineage (NCBI taxonomy): Eukaryota > Metazoa > Arthropoda > Insecta > Diptera > Tephritidae > Philophylla > Philophylla caesio. The sequence goes on along the minus strand of OZ020606.1, from coordinate 116,002,537 downwards.
CAGCCATTTACATATATAAGAAATGTTGAATATGCATATTTTGCTGCACGAAATTTCCCACAAGCAAACGCACGATGCAGCAACAAAAACAACAAAAAAAAAACATTATCATAGCCGCTAATAGCTGCTGCAACGGAAAACATGTGTGGCATACTAGCATGTGTGTGGCAGCTACTGTTGCAACTCATACTCGTATAGGCTCCTGCTGGGTGCTAGGTAAATACTTACACATACATACATACGCATATACAAATGTGTTTATATGTTGGTGAAGAAAAATAAAACGTTTAACAACAATAACACTACTTCGTGCCGAATTGATATAGTATGTATGTATGTATATGAATGTACATATGCATGGTGGAACAACAACGAAAACAACAATTTTAATTACAATTACATATCCCAAACAAATGCTGGATCTTCGCAACGCTTAACAAATGCAAGCAGAAAAAAACGCAAACAATGCGTGCAACTAAATTTAGAAATTAAGCAAACACATTCGTTGCTTGTTTTTCTACAAAGAAGTGTATATGAGTATGACGACTTTTGCAATACATTCGCAACGCCAACATTCGCTGCATTCGCAACAGACACCAACTATTCGTTAGATGGTTCGGCTTTGCGCCTTTGTGTGTTTATTTGTGAAGTGAACCGTTGTTGAGTTGGTTCAACGCTTGCTGGAATGCGTACTGCGTACGATCGATGTATCATGTCTTTAATGATGACAATCGGAATATGTTGACGACCACTTAATATAGAGCAGAGGGCGCATCGAGTGTACTTATAAAAGAATGTATGTAGAATGCAATGATTATTACCATAATCTTTTGCTTGATTAGTGTGTTCGTGACGTCGAACACTCTCGATGGATGCGAGCATCTTCTCGATCAATTCGCATTGTATACATAACGCTGCAGCGCATCGAGTCGATCTACCACCTTTTTTCGTAGAAGAAGTTTATTGTATGCACAGACGTGTTACTCTTGGAACTCTCCGTGCCCGTTTGATTAGAGGAGATAATTTGAGTTTCAAGATTTAATCGGTCAACCAACATTTTTTATAAGTTCGTTTTTTTTTTCGAATTAGATAGAGAAGCAAAGCGTATGGATCTGAAGGAGAATGAGCCCAAGACAAAGGATATCTCATCTCTGAATAGACAGTCAGCGCGTTTACGTTTGAGCATCCACATCAATGTGGTTGACTGTTACAACTTTCAAAAGGTAGAGAACTCCTTGTATTTAGGAACCAGTATTAACACCAATAATACTAACAGCCTGGAGATCCAGCGGAGTATTATCTTCCTTCCAAAAAAAGTGTCATTTCGAGCTGAGTAGGCAACTCAATAGTGAGGTCCCTTCTCCTCGAATAAAAACCACACTCATTATGTATCTCATTAAGCCCGTCCCTTTGTAGGTTGCAGACGTTGGTACAATAACAACATCGGCTGAGAGAACCCTTTAAGTGTTCGATAGAAAGATTCTTCGATGGATTTAGAGACTTTTACTTCTTTAAGATGGCGTTTTCAATAGACGAAGGAACGCTGAGTAAAGACTAATTAAGATCCAACAGCTTCGCTGACTTGACCCTATTCTGTCCGGAGAGTATTAGATATGATATTCGCTCATAGTGTTCAGAAGATGCGCTCATTCGATGCAAGTGAGTGCGCTAACGATTGTATAAGCCATGAAGAGAAATATCTACGAGGAAAACGCTAATTTAGACTTACATCACAACATATCGCGACACAATATAATATTACCATTCTTTGAGAAACTCATACGAAGATGGCAAAACGACACAGACGTTGAAGACAGCACAACGCCGAAACCGCTATATCACAAAACCGAGCTTGACAAGCGAGGTCGGGAAATTAGAAGAAAATTAAAAAATTCATATACCCTAGATCGGACTCAAATCAGTTACGTTCGTCTATGCGTTTGTAAAAGATAATTTGCGTTTCTTTTCGATTTGGAAATTTTCCTACTTTCACAGTAGATGTCATTTACCACGTCAATGGACTTGATATGAATCAAAATTTTCGAACTCCTACTGACTCGAGCAAGAAATTATTTTCACTAGCTTGAAATTTCGGTAAACAACCCGATATTTGGCTAACTTAAGGCACTCAAGGAGTTATAGCTGTGGCATCAGAATGGTCAACGTCCTTTCCTTCGATTAAAAAAAAAAAAAAATGTATCTCATTGGGGTAACGGGTACTAATGAATAAATTTATAGTTGCAATGCTAGAGCAAATTTCCCCAAGCATTTCGATTAAGAGAATCCACAACTTGCTGATACCAATGCCAGGATCCTTGAGGTTGCTGCCGCCAGTGTACAAATTTGTCTTTCATATAATACGAGTAATATGCCAACAAATCTTGTACAAAAATAATTATTAAAATTGTAAAATTTACTTAAAATGTTTATTTGAAAACAACTAATTTGGATGAAATGTTTTTATTATCAAAAGTTTTTACCAAATTTAAGGCTTGAATTCAAATGAATCAATAGAAAAAAAGTGGTTTATATTTGTTTTTATGTAAGTATGTTTGTTTATATGTATATTTCTGTAATCGGATGATTTTTGTTTGCTGCTGCTTTAGCGATTAGTCATAGCAGCTGCAGGGTGGCGATGCGATGCAACTCAATGAATAAGCCCATTAAAGTGGCAAACATTTGTAAATACGTATTTTCAGTATGGTTTGTTAAAAATTATAGTATATCTGTGTATATAAATAAATACACCCCCTTTTATTTGGAAGTCTCTCATGACTTTTTCATAGAAATTTTGCTTTGGTCATTCATGTAAAATATTTTTTTTTTTAATTTTTTTGTTGCAAAAGTATATTTTCAACTATAACAAAAACCATATAAGAAGTAAAAATTTTCTGAATTTCTTAAAAAAAAAAGCGTAGCACAATAGGTAGCGTATTGGCTCTGCAACTCCGAGCTCCCGGGTTCAAAGCCTGAGAGAAGTGGTTATGAAAATTAAATTAAAAATAATTTAATTTAATAATCAAAAAGAAGTCTGATGAGGAAATGTGGTGATTTCCGAAATAGTACTATAACTTCAACCATTGAAAGCTGTTGTTGTTTTTTCACAAACAAATCTTCCATAAACTGGCCTTGAGCTCAATAAAATTATAGAAATATTAAAAAAAAAAAAAAATTAAAATACATTAATTTTTGTTATTGAGTAGGTGTAGGTCATTAAAGAGAATATCTGGTAATTTTATAAAATTGTGATTTGCAAATTTTTCAATTTTATCCACATTTTTTCTTGTATAAGTAGTTTATAAATATTTTTTTTTAAGCAACTATGTAAAAATATTTTATATACTTGTACGCATATTCAATCTACTAAGTGCATGCATTTCAACTCACACACACGTAACAAACACACACACACACATATGTACATGTATAAGTGATAATGTTGTGATAATTAAAGTGGCATTTTCCTTTTGTTTTACTTCTTTTTTTTGTCATTATTTTGCTGCATTTCATTTTCTTTTTATTTTGTTTCCAGCAATTCTATTCTCAAAGAACCCTCAGCTGTTCTCCTAATTATCAACTGTTGGTTTTTGTTTATATGCTTTAGTGCATACGTCTCCATACGTACATATGTATGTATGTGTGTACATAGTAAATGCATACATATACACATCATCATGTACATATGTATGTATGTACCTACATGTGTATTTCTGTCCATTAAAATTGTGTTATTCATACCCGCAAACTCTTCTGCTCTATGCCCGCCACATATTAAGTTACTTATAGACTTGGTACTTAAATACACAACACTTCAACAGTTATTCCCTTCTCAAGAACAACAATTTATGTATGCAAGTGCGAAATATTTTATGTTATGTTGTCGTTGTTGTAGTTGTTGCTGTTGCTGTTCTTGTTACAACATAATTATGTCTACAATGTGCCGATAAGTTATTGAGCTAAAAGGCGCTTTAATGATCTACAATTTGCCGCCTCATAAATTTATAACACACACAAAGCATACTCGGACATACATACATATGTACTCGTATGCATGAATGTGTGTATGTGAATTCGTATGTATGCATGCATGTATGTGTGTGTATCCCTGCAGGAAACGTTCTAGAATTTAGATTTAGCAATTGTTTTTTTTTACTGCAGTGCTATTTCTGCAGGTTAGGAAAATAATACAGCTGTTTTATTTATCAATTTCAGCTGCTTTTTTTGCCAAAATTCTTTTATACTCGTGGTAAAGAAAGAATATTATCTTTTTTTAATAAAAGTTATCAAATCGATTTTCTTAGTAATATGGAAATTTGTACAACTTCCATTTTTTTGATCAAAACAATCACTACAAACAGCTCTTTAAAAACTCTTTAGATAATCAAATTACTTCACTCTAAAAATTTGATTTAAAAAAAAAAAAACTCAAAATCAATGGAGAAAGCAAAGGATGTGGGTATCACAACTGCGGATTTTCTGTTTAAAAACAACTTATGTTAATTTAAGGCAAGATCGATTTCCTAATTTTGATTACTTCTCTTTAATCTGTCTTAACTCAGTACATCTGACTTTGAGCTTGTGAAAGGGCGGATATAAAAATTTAGATTTTGGAATATCGGACTTAAAATAGAGACATAATCCAATCGTTGCAAAACATTCACAAATTCTTCTCTCTTCTCTTATCTGTTTTTCTCTTCCCTTCTCTTCTCTTCTCTTCACTTCTCTCATTTTTCTCTTTTCTTCTCTTTTCTCATCTTCAAAAGTGGCACAGGTGATCAGACCAGGCCCCCATATTAGGCATGTGTCCTCTTAGTCTTAGTCTGTCAGAATATCCTTAATAATTCTGAGATTTACCCTAGAGAGATTTAACAGTACTTTCAATATCCTGGTATTTTACCTTCTGTGTTTTAATATCTTAGCCAAGAGAAGTACTGGCATGTTCTTTCAGAGCTGTTCCTTGAACTTACTATTTTCTTTCCAGAGCGTTTCCCTAACTGTGTTTTGTCTTAATAATAATAATCCCCACGGTTTTATCCCTCCATACCCGCCCGACCGACGCACGGATATCTAAAAAAAACATTTTTTTTTTGTTTCTTTTTCATACATATATGTATGTTGCGCCGAGTCATGAAAGGCAGAGAGGTTTGTTAAGTGTCGAGATCTAAAACTGTTCAGCTACAGAACAAATGCTCATCAGCTGATCGAATAGTAATATATATGTATGTATGTATCAATTATTGAGAGTATTGAGTATAGTTTTCTTTATGAAAAAAGTGAGTCTGAAATATCAAAACAACCGGAGTGACTGTTAAAATCCTGCCACAAACTACGGAGTGGCTCATTTAACTCAAAATTACTTGGCTTCAGAAAGAGAGGCCGAAAATGTCTTGAAATTCTGGAGGGAACGTTTAGTTTTATTTCGCTAAGAAGAGATGGGCTAGAGATCAAGCCTGTCAGTAACTTGACCAAAAATACAATGCCTAGCATTTCTCTGCGACTAGCAAGTGTAGGAAGATTAATGAGTTTTAAACGACTTATATATGGCGGCAGCAAATTGTTTTTGAATTGACTCTATTCGGTCGGAATGAACTTGATAGCGCGGGTTCCAAACAACAAATACATATTACACTATGGACCTCACTAACGCTGTGAAAAGAGCCTTCGTGATGTAAGGGTCATTGAATTCTTTTGACCACCGTTTTACAAATGCAAAAACACCCTTGGCTTTGTTAACTGTAATATTTATGTGAAGATTAAAATTAAATTTGGGGTCCATTGTAATTCAAAGATCAACAAAGTTAAACACTTGTTCTAGGTTATGGTTACATATTTCATAAGAAGCTGGTTGAACTGCTCTGCGAGAAAAGCACATTACTTTACATTTTTTAAGGTTTAGTGGCATGTAATTTACTTCACACCAGTTAGTCATGCTATTTAAATCCGCTTGTAGTAAGGACCTTTCCTCAACGGAATGATACGATCTAAAAAGCTTTACATCATCAGCGTACAATAAAATTTTTGAATATCTTATTGCAGAAGGTATGTCATATATAAAAAGTAAAAACACAATCGAACCAAGGTAACTTCCTTGCGGGACCCCTGAAGAAACATGAATAATGTTTGAGGTACTATTTTTAAAGAGAACTCGTTGTGTTCTGTCAATGAGGTAAGAAGGCATCCAACGAAGGAGATTAGGTTGAAAACCAAGGAGATCAAGTCTATGGATCAGTAAAGAGTGACTTACTCTGACGAATGCTTTACTAAAATCAGTGTATACCGCAACGAAAGACTCTGAACCTATAGGGGATGAGGCAGTCACCGTCCTGGCCAGGCATATATCTCAGCTAGGAAGACGCTGGGGAAGGCCCCATTGACTGTAGCCCAATACACCCGCCCTAAAGCCCTCTAAAGTCCTTGAGCCATTTGTGTACCACTGCAGTGTAGTCTCGTATGAACAAAACTCTAACGAAAGCTACTTAATACCTTGTATGTGAGAGAGCTTATTGTAGCCGTGACCCCAGCATATGGAATCAGGGTGCACTTTGCTGCCTGATCAATGCAAAGTTCTCACGCAGTTGCCGGACATTTGTGCATGGCTCTCTAAAGCGCGAGTATATCGAGCGTTGAAGGTTAATAAAGGACTGCCTCAGGGCAAACAGAGTGGTCATCCAAGCTCCGCCACGTACGCCATGATTTCCCAGTGAGACGTCAGCACCTTTGTAGCCGTAAAAGTAGTCGCCTTCACATGAGCCTTCGACAGAATCTTGGAGTCCAGGATTAGGCGCAGATATTTAAGCGCCGTGGCGACTCTGGCCAGAAGTTCATATCAGAAAAGAGGAAACATTGGAACACAAATAATTCGAATGCGTATATACATATGTACATATGTATACAAGTAAATATATACAGAAAAAATATTCCAAAAAAATATTAAAAAATCAAATAATTATAATTCTTAGGAGTTATGTTTTGTGCATTCCCATCGCTTATTTTGCTTTACGTTCAGACGGTACACACGATTAAGCCTCGGTATATTTTACTTTTAACTCGTTTAAAGGTCTACTCGCTTTCCACATTTCTTTCAAACATATTTAAAATCTATTCAAAATTTATTATTCAAAAAGATATAAAAACCGCCGCCTGTAAATGGTGCCATTGCAACTACACAACAATAAAGTTTCATTTTTAAACTGCACTAATTTCAATGTTCGTGTGAGCGCATAAAAAGTCATACGAACACATCTGCATACATTTGACATGATAACACAATTTTGAACGATCAACTTTGATTAGAAACAAAGTAACACAGAAATACTCAAAGAAAAGAGAGCGTAGACCTAATTGAGACAAAGCAGCTGTTGTTGCACTTCGCCATCAAAGTCCACAAGACTGCTCAAACACCTTCCACAACGCACACACTAACATAGTGATCAATCGGAGATCTTAATATAGAGTCACTTAAATGTAAATAAACAAAAGAAGATCATCGAAAAAGCAGCACGAAAATAAATCAAGTTTATTTATGTACATTATCGACCAGCTATTAATTAAGAAAGACATACAAATTTACTTACGTGCATACATATGTATGTATGTTCGAGTTAAAACATTGTTAAAACATTCTATAAATCATTTTACTCGTAGGTATATTGAATGAATGCAATAAACCTTCTAAATTCGATGATGCGCTCAAAGGGGATATACCGCGACATGTCGGACTGTTACAACAAAGTGGATGGCTGACAACCAAAAAGGAATTCATAATCATTAATCGGTCTTCAACCACATCTATATCTTTATACTTACTTATGTATATATTTTTGCATATAAATATATTACTTAAATTAAAAATGTGCAAGATTGTCCGTATTAAATTAAAACCTCGTATTGGTTGGTTGGTTGGTTGACGTAGCGAGTTAAAATAACTCCAATACCACAACTCGCGGTTAAAACCTATAATTGAAAAACAGTATAGAACGATATTGCACGCCTCTCGGACAGCAAAGACTTCAGTCTGGAAAACACTAGAAGAGTCCGGTAGACGAAACGATTCTCAAACTTGGAGGTCGGTCGAGTAGACCCCGCTCGTACACCGCAACAAATATTTGAGCCGTCTTTGAAAATCCATAATTCGATCCGTTCGGTGAAAGCCATCTTGTTTCAATCTCGCATTGAGGGGAAGAGTGTGTCGAAGTTCTTTCCGAATAGAAGCGTAGGACTGATGAAATCGGATCTTACGCGGACGTTCCATTGGCCGCGGTAATTGCAATACATGCTGACCTTTGTACTCTGCCAAGCATAGTGTGGATATAACTCGTCTCCACGGCTTTCGACCAGACCAGGGTACCGTAAGCAATGGTAGGCCGAATAGTGGTTTTGTACAACCATAACATTAGGTTAGTATGTAGGCCCTACTTTTGACCTAGCATTTTTTTTTGCAAGAGTATAGAGCACCATACGCCTTTTTTATTCGGTGTGAGAATGAGACCCAAATATTTAACACTGAAGGAAAGAGATTGCCCATTTAGAGAAGGAAGGATGAACTTTGGAATATTCCTCCTTCTGGTAAAAAGAAGTAACTCGAGTCCAACTCCGCTAGTGCTCCTTGGAGCATTTCACTTACCACATCTATACACAGGCCGGATACCATAATCACGATATCGTCTGCATACGCAACAACTTAGACTCCGTCTTTATTGATTCTCTACCAGAATGTTATTCAGAACACAAAGCCACAGCAGAGGTGACAGCACTCCACCTTGCAAATTGCGGAAGATTCTTAGTAGAATAAATATTAACCCAATTGAAGGTTCACAAGTAGTAATAAAATGTCCAACACTTCAAGTTATGTTCAAAGTTGTAATTCAGTTTAATGAACATTAATAAAAATCACATATATAAATAAATTAATTAACACTGCCGTGGTTATAATTTTTCCCTTTTTTTTTTTTGTTTTACTGTAAATTTTCTGGCAGTTTATTCAAATAAATCTATTTTTTTATTTGAAAAATCTGAAAACACTACTAACCATCATTGCCGATGTGAAGTTTTCTCTTGCATCCAATAAAAAATGAAATTTTATAATAAGTAAAAAAGTTTTCGAGATATATAGCACTAAACTTCTCTGGACGGGCTTATCCTATTTTAATTTTTTTTTTCTTAAAATAAAGACAATTTCGTCTATTCCGAAAACAACAAACAGAGAAATTTTCAAAATAAAAAAATATATTATAAATAGTCTTAATAACGCTTTTATAAATAAAAACTCTTTACATGATGCCACGTAGATTTGATTCTTTTACAAATGTCTAAAAAATAAAAAATAAATAAAGTATACAACGATTTATGTAAATTTCAAACTTAAAAAAAAAGAATTGTCAAAAACCAACCGCCATTCTTAACCAATCGAAACCTGCACTTTATTTTATTCAAATTTTTTTTAGCTACAAACTACTCACTCACAATAATTATAAAATTTATTTTGAAAAGCAATTTTGTTACATCATTCAATAATGATAATCATTGTACGTATATTTTGCATAAAATATAGAAATTAAACTTTTATGGTTTTAATTAAAAAGTGAACGAAATTTTATTTGAAATTAATTAGAAGAAAAATTAATGGTTCGAGTGTAATTGCAAGCGCAGTGTATGTGTAACTTTATTATTATTAAACATAGTGCATATGAGAACTATATGTCACCCACAAACGAGATAATTTTGACTCACTCAAAAAAGTTCTAAATTTATTTAAAAGTTTGAAACTTTGCTAAAATATTATTTAGTGAATAAACCATTTTTAATCGAAAAATATTTTAAAAAAATCAAAAACGGTTGCACATTAAATTATTTACGCAATTGATTACATTATTAATTTTTTAAAGTATTGTGAAAAGTTTCAAGGCCGATAATTCTGCGAGAGAAAAAAAACAATCGTTTACAAAAATGTCAATCGCCAAATTTTTCGTTTTTTTTTTCTTCTTTAAAATGTCTCAAATCGCGTCATAAAAATATGAAATTTGCCATGGATTGGTATTCAAACCCTGGTGCTAGCACAAAAAAGAGGATCCTCTAGTTAAACTTTCGAAAAAAATATCTTAAAATATTTTTAACAACAAACGAATAAAAATTAAAAAAAAATGTTTGTACTTTTTAAGTACTTTGCTTTTCAGCTCATTCCATTTCTTTACCACTAATTTCTGATAATTATTTTCTGCCAATTTCCTTCATATAAGTCAAATCCGCGTTAAATTTTTTAATTGGGAAAGTGCGCCAATAGAAAAATTGTCAATAATTATTGGCAACAATTAAGGCGCTTGAATTTTGCACATTATTGTTTTTAAATTGAATGAGCCACAAAAGGATGTACTCAAAAAATTCCAAAAAAAAAATTTTAACTCCAAATTTTATGGAATTTTGTAATATTTTTTATCTTTATAATTTGGCTAAATAAAAAAAAATATATTTTAATTGGAAAATAATTTTAATTAATTAAAAGAAAAATAAATTTTTCGCATGTTTCAATATGTGATTGTGCTTTAATTAGTCTAGCTTGCGCGCATGCAAAATATACTTACAAATTTATTTGTATATGTACTTATTTATATTTTAGGAATCCAACTCATGACAATTCCAATTTTCGTACTTAAAAACTTGCGATCATTTCGGCGCCTAAACCAACGTGTACGGCCTATGCCGGCCAATTTAATGCCACATTTTTTAAAGCAGTCATTGTCAACATACGAGTAAATATGTATGTATGTATGTACGTGTGTATCCATAAAACATATGTACAAAAATATGTTGCTACATGTGTAGTACGTCGAGCATGTCGCCACATATTGACAGCGACACACTTATCAAGAACTTTTGCTTTCGCTTTGCCACTTCAATTAGCCACATGCCAGGGAGATGCGCGCCTCTATTGGCCGCGTCGCTATTTTTTGCTTTGATTTTTCTTTTTTATCGTCAGGACATTTGCCATTTATCTATACAGTTAATGGCCACATGCGGCTTCACACGCATCCATATACTATATAGATACAAAATTTCGAAATTAAAAAAAAAAATACCACTGGCTGTTGGCCAAAAATTTGCAGCCTGTCTACTTTTCAAAATTATTATGTTTTTTAGGCGCAGTAAAAACGTTCACAGTTTATTTTAGTGACAAATTTCACGCAAAGTGGATTTTTGATTGGGTTGTGGCGCGAAAAGCATAAAATTCTTTGTTGTTGTTTTTTTCTCGCCTAAGTTAAAACATTTTTTAACACTAAAATTTGCGATTAATCATGTCGCGCGACACACGTGGGTGTTTCTCGATAAAAATTGTATGTTCGCATATGCAAATGTACATTAGACTGTGTCAAAAAAAAAAAAAAAGGATTTTTTTATCGTTATCGGTCACAAAAAATTCTCCTCTCTCTCGCATTAAAAAAAAATAATAAAATGTTGAAGTACGTAGTTTTGTAGTACATTTAATTTTAGCCTCTGAAAATGTAAGTTTAAGTGGCTAGAATTGACAATTTTTATACTAGTGCTTTTCTCCAAAATCCTCCATCGCACGCAAAATTTTTATTTTATTTTTTGAAATAGAAACACCGTCAGAACACACATTGCCAAAAACTCACTTTAATTAAGCATTTTTAGAGAAAACTGTCGTTACTTTTAGCACAGTCTAATGTATACCTACACATACAACATGTCCGACGATGACGGCGTGAAGCTGAAAAATGGCAGCCCAGCAGCCGTCTAATAAAATTCACATCTATTCTATTAATAATTTATTTCAAAAATTCTCTTGTTAAAAAATGTCTTTGTAGATTGTTTTATTCAAATACTATACACATCCAATCCAGTGTGCTAACCAGATAATATTATAAAAATTAATTCTGGTGGAACTTTTGATATTTCGCTTATTTAAGTTTTTTTTTATAAATGTTGAGAGAGCAAAAGTTGATAAATCATTTAATTTTCAAAGTGAAACGCAAATGTTTACGATACGAAGCTTGAAATGTTGAAAAATAAGCAAATTTCTGGCTGTTAAGCCTCGCATATATGTAAGTACGATTGGATTGTTAAGGGATATGGCGCTGATCTTTGAAACGAGCTTATGAAGAGAGTTCAGGGTTTGTATAGTAAATATTTACTATCCTAAATTTTCATGTATAAACCATCTGGTGGCTAATTCATTACAGTTTGTGGACTAGCCATTGTCCAAAAAAACATGTTTGCTCTTATTTTACATAATAAAACAGCTTTTCAGTTTAGGGTTGTAATACCTAATAAACGGGTTTCTTTCGAACATCAATAAATATTGATTCGCTTATAACCCATGCGACAAAAAGAGAAAGTAGTTCCGCTTAATGATATTCGTTGTTGTTGTGATCCATCTGATAGTGAGCATATGGCAATCGATAGTAAAGTACTATGGATGGTAAATTTTTGTTATTTATGATGTGGAAAAAATGTCATGTAGGCACAACAACAAATGAAAAACTTTCTTACCAAACTAACAATTTTTTTTTTTTTACCAAAGAACTTTGCTACCGATTGGCACATGCCCTTTTAAAAAAATTACGACATTTCCTCAAACTCATGCTACCAGATTGACTAATTTTATTTTTCGTTTAAATTTAAATAAATTGATGCATAGGAAGTTTAATAAAAATATTGGCTTTGATTTTTTATTTCTACAACAGCTCGCAGAAGAAATTGAACATTTTTCTGGCTATTAAATTCTCGAAAAAGGGGTTGTCGTAACAAGCTTTCAGACGCACGAAAAAAGTGATAAGAAAGTGTTATTGAAAAGCCGAATTAAAATTTTTAGGCTAAAGCCCCATGTTTTGCAAATTGTGTTTGAAAAAATGTTTGAAAAAAAAATTGTTTTATTATTATCGCAAGATTAGAAAAACAAAAAAAAATCCGGCATAATTTTCAATAGATTTGTATTATAAAGTAAAATATCACATACGATGAATCAGATATGAAATGGACTTTTGAATAGTTAAAATCTTCTTAAGAAGGCGTCAATGTACTTACGAAAAACAATCTATGTGGCGTTTGCTTTGGTACTTCTTAAGAAACAGCAAGTTAATTTGATGCTTTCTAAAATCGAAATAATACTTTCTTAAGCAAATTGGACTACTCTAAAGTGATAGGAAACTTTTAAAACGCGAATTGACACTTTCTAAAATCGAATTGAGGTTTTCTAAAATCGAAATGATATTTGCGAAAGGCTTGATATTATATTTAGTGCTCCCTACAACAAACAGAGCATCTTTGTGGAAGCATTTAGGTTGAGGAAAATGTCGATTTTCCAAACTTCAGTCAAACATTAGAGGTCGCGCTTTGTCAGAGACAGTGAAGTTCGAGGTGTGGAGGCAGTGAATGATTTGCCAAAAAGAATGCTGATAGATTAAAAGAATTCTTCTCACAGTGGACATGTCATTTATCTGTATAATACTTCACTATAATTTCAAAAATGTTCAACGAGGTAATAATCTTAGCAAAATTACCATTCAACATTTTTATGATGCTCACCTCCCTTGTCCTAGTCCCATTCGCTTTTAATTATATCTATTTTTATTTCCCATATCTGTCGTGGAACTCGGTATTCTCGGTATGAGATTTGAATCCCTAAACTTATTCTCCAGGTGTCGCTCAATACGTTCAGTTCGAGACTAGTCACTAACTCGGACTGTACAAAACACGGAATCTGCTAAATTTAATTTAATCGGAGTTGTTAACGAACGACTCCCAAAATGATGCCAAAAAGTCTCGAACTGTTTCCAAACAGTTCCCGAAACGATCCCATCCTTCGAAACTTAACAAAAATGTTATCAATCATAATTATTTTGAAAGGCCTTTATAATAAATATAAGTCTCAAAATAAAAGTCCCTAAAGCCTTAAAAATATTTCTCTCGCTGATAATTATTATGAAAAGACTTTATTAGCATTTGTTGTAGATTACTCGAAGAATATTGATTTTGCCATAATAATTATTGATTGACTCTGGTAAGAATATAAAATAGAAATTTTTTAATTCATAATAATTTGATTTACTCAAATCTGTCTTAAATATTAGAACCTACTCAAGAAGTTTGTATAAATTGCACATATTTTTAAAAATGAAAATATATACACTCACAAATAGTTTGTCGTATTTTTCACTAAAGAAGTGAATTGGTCTATCCAAGTCCAATGCCACAAATTCACTATCGCCCTCGTTCAAGTAGTGAATCGGCGCCGCTGAATCCTCCTGATGTTCAAAGAACAAATTAGCGCCAGCGTAGTATTGTTGTTGTGCGCGGGCGGTGACCGCAATACACAGCAACAGCCACGCTAAACACAATAATTGTGCAATATCCTTCGATTTCAACAACATATTTTACTCACGAAGCACACTTTTGTGCGCTTTTTCAATTATTTTCAACTTTTCAATGTTAACTCTTTCAAAACATACAAAAATTTTGTTTTCCAAAAATTTCACAACTTTTCAATTTAAACAACAGAAAAGAAACGAGTGAAAAAAAAAACACTTTTAAATCTTCAACACTTTTGCTCGCACTTCAACATGATGCGGCAAGCGACAATGCGGCAACCAAGAATGAAATTAAAATTCCAAAAATATATTTTTTAAAAATAACTCTCCAACTGAAATCAGAGTTTTCACTATTCAGCTTTTTGTTTATTTGTTTTTGTTACACTTCTCTTGGACAGAGATAGCGCAGGAGATATGTATGTACATATGTAGATATGTAGTCTACTTGACTTTTTTTTGGTGGAAGCCAAAGCACTGAAGACCGGACGACTAAAAAGCACCGAAGTTAAATAGGAAATCCGTTTGGTGAACTGATCACAACTACCGCACTTTCACAACTGATACGAATCTGAATAGAGTGAATCCTCCTGAGCTGCGGCAACAAAGCAAAGCAGCAAGACATCAGCGCCGAGCGCTAAGCAGTGGCTATCAGTGATCGGGGCGATCAAAGGCTGCGTGCGGCGCTCGATGGGTGTGTGATCGTGGCAGCAGAATTGGCTTTAATGTATGCGAATGAATGTTCAAATGTGTGTGAGTGTGGACTTGAGTGCAAGTTGCATTGTTTCGCAGCTTGCTTCGACGTAGGCGTTTTTGGTGGCTTCGTCCGCCGGTGGCAGCGTTGTAAGTGTTTGGCCAACGTCACAATCGCTTCGAAGGAAGTTTTACATGCACTCTCCAATAAATTACACATACACAGACACATGTTCAGGCACAGCTACACTTGATCTGTGAATGCTCGCTCTATATTGATGGTTAAGTGTTCCCTAGTCCTCAGTCGATATTAGTCATTCGCTAGATTTTCTATTATATTTATTTGGCAAAGAGTTTCTTTAATCAAAACTCATTTTTACCCACTCAAAGTGCTCTTAATGGGTGTAACAAAAGGAATGCTACGAATGTGCAAACGAATACATCTTGAAGATCACTCGTTTTACATGTCCCATGACGCCAACTTCTTCTTAATTAACCTTTGAATAGTCAATACATTAAAAAGTAGCTGAGAAGGCGATGCTACGATGAAAGTAGCAGAAATTTTGTGTGGTGTAAAAGTATGAATCAGTTATTAAAGGTGCATGATGGAATAATGAAAGGTGTTGGACGTTGTGACAGCGCCAGATAGAACGCCCTTAGCTCAATGTTGTATTTTGGAAGTATTAGAGAAACGGGCATAAAAGAAGGTCATTCTTGGGAAAAGGTACAAATGAGTGAAGATATTTACATAAAATGTAACCACAATGATTGGAATATTATAAATTTTATATGAAAACTGACAAAAAAAATTAATAACATCATAATTTGTATTAAAATTGCTGTTAAAACCTGCGCACAGTACGAGTTTTTATTGTTTTTGGATGCCAAAATTAATAAAGACAAACTTCTTCGATAATGATTATTCTTTAGAAATTAATGTAAAATGTTCATATATGACGCAAATGCATTCAAACCGTACCAACAACATAACAATCTTTGTCCAGCTATTAACATTTTTGCGGAAAAGTTTTCCCACATTAATTTAGTTTATTTTCAATCATTGGATCATGAAGATCATAAAGGTAATCCTCAATGGTTATGAGCATAAAAGCACTGAAGGCGGAATTTTTAGGAAATAAATACTAATTGATAACTGAAAAAGCATAAATACACAGGTCCATGGAGTTACTTTAGCCTTTATGATATAATTATTAGAATACAACATCCATAGGTTAAATTGAATATACAATTAGCTTGTTCCAAAGACGAGCGGAGAAAACGAAAAATTGACGTTTGACGAGGCGATCGAGTCGGTTGAAGGCGGAAGAGAAATGTGAGTTCCTCTATGAAGATGATTTTATGGAGAACTATTTTTGATGCTTTATCAAAAATGGACATTAGAATACAACATCCGTAGGTTAAATATATTTTTGATACTTTATCAAAAAACGGATATTTTTTTTTCTTGCCAATAAAATATTGTATTGCAAATGCCAATAAAATTGTTTATCCTGTCTTCCAAAATGAACCCCAGAGCTTTATTCCACTTAATATTTTAACAAATAATGTTTCATTATACAAATACTTGACAATTTTTACAAAAACTTATTCAAATTCTCGCTTTTAGAAAACAAATTATCAACAAATGAGAAAAATTATCCAAAATGTCAAAACAATCGATAACACATATTATAAGTTCCATGTGAAAACCTTAATTTTCTGCTACAATTCAACATTTTTTTTGTACAAAACTGGTAACCAAATTCGGTAAAGGAACAACACAGTTTCTAAGGGCGTTCAAGATGGCTGATTTAGAGCGAGAAGTTGCCAACGTACAACACCTTTCATTATTGCATCATGTTAAAGGTGGCTATACTAATATTTTGATTTTCTTCTGATAATAAAGCAGTTGTCTCCCTTGTCCATGACAAATCGGCTCCTTAAACCATAGTTGCTATTTGGAAGTAGGGAATAAAAGAAAATAATATGATACCTCATTTCAGAAATGGTAATAAAAAACCTTCAAAATAGGAAAATGGTAGTGAAATGCATATAATTATTGTTCAATAAATTTAGCAATTTCATAAAAATATTTAATCACCTTTATAGTGAGTTTCGTCCGAAAAAAAAATTCACTCGAAATTTATACTAAGCGCACAGTAAAAACGAAATTCACGATAGGGGTGAATGTTAAGCTTTGAAATGCATAGCTATACACCGTTAATTTTATTTATGTATACATATATACCAAAACTATTGCCGATAACAACATTTTTGCAAAGTTTCTTCATTTATCGTACTAAAACGTTTCCTTGACACTGAATTTCACAACTAATAAGGCAGTTCTTTAAAACAATTTTTAACGGAGTCGGGACTTAATTCGATAATAATCACAAAGACTTTTTCTTCAATCCTATGGAAGTAAATTTATCGGAATATTAACATCAAATCGGATTGGTAAGCTTGTTCTGCATTTAAATTTTTTGGAATTTTCCATTTTAATAAATTCGGCGAGGTATAAGCTAGCCGCATTAGTAGGTTCTTTTGTAGGTGTATATTCGCTCTATAATTTTTTTAAAACTAATAAAAAATGTCGGTCTGATGCAAAAAACAATCAAATTAATCATTATTTATTTTTTAAATTTCTATTCGAAAATTTGTATTTACAATGCAGAAGAATCTCGTAGTGGAATTTCTACTGTTAAAAAAGAAATATCGCACAAGAAATATTCCACAAACTAAATAATCACAATAAAGTGTTAGTTTAAAAAACGGACAAAATAACTAAACAATTATTTTTCTTGTTTTTATTATTATTATCATTATTATCATATGATTCTCTTTTCTCCCTACTTCTAAATTGCAACTTTAGATTAAGAAGTATCAAATATCGATTGACACAAATTATAGAACATTTTATTATTGAATACAAAACAAAATTTAAAAAAAAACGAACGTACAAGATGATCTAGCGCTTTCGAAGATTAACAATAATATCTTCTAGCAAGCCATTCGCCTCCCTCATTTTTCCGATTGGGTATGTTTGTATGTACATACATACATACATACATAGGTATGTACCTAAGAGGCTCTCATTCCATTAGGCCTCAAAGCACTATTAATGTTTAGATTTATTTGCATTTTTAGCACACGCCTTTACGACATTTCCTACTTAATAAATAAATATTGGATTTATGTTGCTGAGGCTAATTTTAAACTAAGTTCTTTGGTGATATTTTTAATATTTTATGTGGCGTCGGACGGGCGTAATGGCACTTGCGTCAAAGACAGGTATTCTTGTCAGTGTTGGGAATAATAAAAAAAAATGTCTGCCCTTTTCCCATAGATATGTACACTTATTTACGATGTTTAAAATTATTTACGAAAATTGCTGATAATACATTTGAACGAAAAAATCGTGAAGTAAGGAGTTATGAAATCAATAAAACAGATTTTGACTTAACAACATTTTTGGAACATTAATTTTGATTATAAACGCGACTTTGAAAAAGTGAATAACAATTTGGTATAATCCGAATTTTCATAATTGGCGAGTATAAATATGAAATGATTACATCTTTTTGCTTTCACTTTATTCTTTTTTATTTATATTTCGATTATTATTATAATTTTTTTTTTTGTAATCTGCTACTCCCCTAACGCCGTCTTAGAGACTTTATTTTCTCAGACTTATGAATGCCAACTGGTCTAAAAATTTAAAAGAGACTGATTACTGCACTCCGGCATAAGCTTACGTTCACTTAAAATAGCACAGAAGATCGCATTTTTCGGCTACTTTAGTATGACATTTGCATCCAGACCACAAATAAGTTATTAATTAGTTTGCAAACAGCTCACTATGGATTCGGAGAAAATGCTGATATTTGTTGGAACGATTTTCCTTCATCATCCCTTGTCAAGTTTGGTTTGGAGGCAAACCGGTTTCGGCGTTGTGCCATCTTCAGTGTCAATTTTTGTTCTGAATAAGATTCAAAACCTTGGAAAAGATCGCCAGCGTTATTTCACGCTTCGCGTAGATTTCTTCACCTAGGAAGAGGGCGAAACCCTTTACTTCGAGAACAATGAATTTTTTAGAGCACATTTTTTAGGGTAGCCTTTAGCAGAACAAAATACATATATTTTATTTTTATTTTTAAATGAGCTAAAGGCCAATTTATGTTGGAAAAATTAGAGAAGAAAAAAAAACCACAACAACACCAAGGCGGTAGAAGTTATAGTTACTATTTCGGAAATCATCACATTTTCTCATAAGACATATATTTTAGTTTTTGTTCGCATACATACGCATTGGCATATATATATGTATATATTTATTATTTGTCTACTCACAACATTTTAATATTCAAAAGAGAACCAGATTATTAGGAATAATTACTAGGAAACGAAACCACTTTTGAATCGTAGTTTTACTTTACCATTTAAATACTTTTGATATTTATTTTAAAAAATTCAGTTAAAATCGAGTGATTCGCTCTTTAACTAAATGCCCAACAAGTGAAGTTAATATTGTTTATTCCAAAAGTCCCCAGTTTATTTAGCTAGTCCGCGTGATCCAAGGCAGACGCTGACTGTGAACAGACGCTGCGGACTTTAGTGGACGCTTTAACGAAATATGTTGGCGCCGTTCGATAAAAGCTCACTCTTTTTTGTAGTGACCAAGGGTTCATACGATTTGGCATCTCACACTGGCGTTGCTACTTTGTCCAAGAAGATTTACTGATAACAATTTTCACAATCTTCTTTCGTATATCAGTTGATTTTGGCTTTAGCTGTTTCGAAACTTAACTAGGATTCACAAATAGAAGGAAAATTTGTAAACGTTAGTTGACGCAGTCATATCGACTTTTGAAAGCGAATAGCAAAGTAATATAACAAATTAAATATCGCCAATTCGGAACATATTTTAAATAAATGTGATTAAAAATCTTTAGCGTCAGAATTTTGGGTATCGTGTGTGTTGTCTGGTTTTTTTATTGGCTTATTTTTCATCTTATTTATTTACTACTGTATTGCTATATGGGATATTATAGACGAAAAGTTGTTTACTTATAAACATACATAATTATACTCATGAATACACACACATGCACAGTAATTTATGCTTTCTTCCACAAAAAATGCTTCACCTTCTTTGCTTCTCGAACGGACTAAAAATGTATTCATCCATGAAAAGAGAAATAAACTCATTGCCCAAATCCCGTGTCAATTTTTTCCCGACAAATGTTTCGCTTTACTTGCCACACGTGCCCCAAAAATGTGTGCCACACGACAAAAACAACAGCAAACAGGCAATCGTAAGAGCAGGGAGTACAAGGAGTGGCGCTGAGTATGGGCTTGTTTCGGACAAGCGATCGCGTTGCCGGATCATTTATCTTGGTTTCTTCGGTTAATTACACACGCAGAAGTTGCACCGCCGTGCCGCACAGATGTGCAACGAAGAACCGTTATGCATGGAAATCAGATTTCGTAGAAGTACTCATTAGTTGCCAAAATACTACGCACTGAAAAAAAAAAACACAAACTACAACACAATTATTCACATACATATGTGTCGTACTTACTTGAAGAAAATTGTGTGTTTCTTTTCGTATTACGCACTCAAAAACCGGAAACGAAGTTGGCGCGAACATTGAAAGGGTCTCTAATGAAGCGCGCAATGTTTCAAGTATGTTTAGTAGGTGTGGTGATTGACAAAATTATGTTGCCGCGCGTTACATTTACGAGTCAATGGGATGAGGGATAAGACTTAATGATGATTTTGAATGACAGCATGAAAATACATACATACATACGTACGTATGTGCATACGAAATGAGTTAAACGCGAGAAAAATTTTGAGTTTTTAATTAAAAACTTCATCAACGTGCGGTAGGAACTTGTTAATTGAAATGCGTTTTCGAATAGTCTTGTAAGTTGGCATACACTTACGCTTTCCATCCGTTTACCTTCTGTGTAGAGAAGCAAGGCGAATGGGTCTTGAGGTAAACGAGGGCAAGGCAAAGTATCTCCTGCCATCAAATAATTTACGGCTGGGCATTCACATCACTGTCTACAGTAACAAATGTTTAAAGGTAAAGAACTATGTGTATCTAGGAACCTGCATTAACACTAATAACAACCTCAGCCTTGAAATCCAACGGAGGATCTCTCTTGCCAACAAGTGCTACTTCGGACTGAGTAGGCAATTGAGCAGTAAAGTCCTCTCTCGACGGACAAAAACTACGGTCTATAATCTCTCATCATGCCCGTCCTATTGTATGGCGCAGAAGCATGGACGATAACAACATCAGATGAGAGGGCTTTTCGAGTGTTCGAAAGAACGTTTCTCCGAAAGATTTATAGACTGCATAGATGAGAGGGCTCTTGGAGTGATGGATTTTAAAACGATTTTTCGTCTTCCCTTGTCAAGTTTGGTTTTAAGACAAACCGGTTTCGGCGTTGTGCCATCGTCATTTTTTTGGAGTGTTCGAGATAAATGTTCACCGCAAGATTATGGACGATGAAACGATGTGCTGTGCGAGGTTTTTAACGGCATATACGTATATAGTTCTGCGGATTAAGAACCAGCGTATCCGCAGGCTAGGCCACGTCGTTCGAATGGATAAAATAGCTCCAGCCCTGAAGGTGTTCGATGCGGTACACGCTGGTAGGGGCGGAGGAAAAGGAAGACCTTCTCTGCGTTGGAAAGACCAAGTGGAAAAACACTGCGCTATATTTGTGATTCCCTATTGGCGCCAGTGAGCCTAAATCGCTTAGGCGGTTAATGCGCCAATTAGGTAAGTAAGTAATATAAAAGTGTAATTATGAAATTAAAATTTGTATAAGGTTTTAAACTAAAAAGTTCATGCTGCACGAACAAGTTTCGGGTTTGTATACATTTAATCGAAAGTTTGTATGACTCAGATTCAGATGATAGCATTGATTGCGAAACTGATGTCCCAAGCAGTGTTGCCGCGCGTATATTTTCGAGGGAAGTGAAACGACAGAAAAATCGTAGTATTTCGAAGCTGTTCGAAGTGAAATATTCCTAAATTGCTTCATATACGACCTAATGAAAAACTAAAAAATAAAATAACTTTTTTTTAGTAAGAATTCTTTTTAACAAATACGCATCTATGTACATATATGTTGCATGTTAAAGGTACGCAGTGATGGAAAACCAATTTCGAAGAGTAGCAAATTAAACAAAATTTTTTTTGTATTCGTTTTTATGCAATACTTAAATTAATATAATTCCTTTTTTATTATGAAATAGTTACAAACAAAACAAAAATTTGCCATCACAATATATAAGTATGCTTAGCATATGTATGTATGTATGTATTCTTGTATCCGATTTTACTGATCCCTATACCCTTAAGCTTTTGTTTACGTCACTCGTATGTTCGAAGCTGGAATATGCTTCTTTTGTCTGGAGACCTTATCATGTATGTAATACATACGAATAGGATTGAACGGGTGCAAAAAACTTGTATCCGCTTTGCTCTTCGATCTTTGAATTTTACCGTCCCAATTCCACCTTATGGTGGCTATGTGTGCGCTAATTAATCTTAAATATCTAGAAAATAGAAGTACCATTCTTTCGCTCACTTTTGTCTTTGACATTATTACCGGTGTGATTGACTCACCCCATGGTGGAATAATATACAGGTGAAGTCAGTATGAATTCACTGCGATAATTGTGGCATGCATTTTGAAAGTAGTAGAAAGAGGGAGCAAATAAGTACTAGTAAGGAAAAAAAGTACTCGCCGTAATTTGGAAAAAAAACCGTAATAAAAATTGTATAAGGAATACTGAGAATAAATGAAATTTTTAGACACGAAAAAAGGAATTAAAAAATCTCTTTCCCCCTTTACTTGGTTTTTGAGTACAGACATAAAAAAAATGTTAAAAATAATAGTAAGAACTTATGACGAGTACAGAATCGGACCTTTTGAAATGGGTCCAGCTATTCTTCAATTTTTGTACTATTGTATAGTATAAATCATTTTAGAGATATTGATTTTTATATGCATACTCGTATGAATAAAATAATAATAAAACAACAGAATTTAAGTGGAAAACAGCTTAGCTGAAAATAACCACAATTTATTTAACTGCCGTCTTAATTTCGCTTCTTACATTTAATATTTTTGTTTAAATCTTTAATTCTAATCTTTAATATATGTACATAAGAATATATATATGTATGTATGTACTAGGTTTATCTAAAAATATTTTCACAATTTATTGCAAAACTTTAAATAATTTTACACCGTCCTTACCTCAAATCACAGACGCAGAACGTATAAAATTAGCAGTCCTGCTAAAGTGTGCAAAAGTGGTTTGATAATTTTTGAAAAAAAAAAAAATGCCGATGCCTATGAACTCACTGCAAAACAGAAATATGTTCAGGCTAGAGAAAAAATAAAATGTGTGGTTCGGCAAGATTGCTTTTACAAGCAGAAACAGTAAGTGATTATGACGGATTAAAGAAGGCACTAACGGATGAGTTTCAGCGCAATCTGAGAATGAGAAGTGCTATGTACATTTGCAGTTGAGAGACCGTAAAAAGAAAAAAGATGAATCGTTTCATGAGTACATGTTTCATATGAGGTATTTAGCAGCTACAGGTATGTTGAAGCTGCGACAGTACTGCGGTAATTATAGCTCCACCACAATATCTTAATTGTGTTGAGCAATTAGTAGATGACTATGAGAAGCTGGGCTTAGCACCGAAAAAAATGCCCCGTTGAGCTGAAACTCTTATCAGCAGATGAAGCAGTTAAATATCAGGTCGACGAATGGCTGAAGCAGGACATTGTACGGAAGTCTTAATCGAACGCAGCTAGTAGAGTGGTCGTTGATAAAAAAAAAAACGATCACACACTCAGAGTTTGCATAGACTACAGAAAATTAAACAGGATGTGCTGGATGACTGTTTTCCAGTGCCACTAATTGAAGACGTCATAGTTAAGCTGTAGGGGGCAAGGTGGTTTACGGTTACGCAGCAAAGTATAAACAGCGTTCGTCACGCGCGAAGGACTTTTTGAGTTTAATAGAGCGCCTTTTGGATTCAACAATTCTCCATCAGCGTTTAAGCGTTTCGTGATCCATATTTTTCAGGAACTTGTCAACGAAAGTATAATGCATTTATACATTGACGACATCATTGTTTTCGCCACATCACCTGAAGAGTGCATGCAGAAACCAAAGAATGTGCTGGATACAGCAGCCAGGATAGTTGGGCAGCGATGGCAAAATCGTGAAAGAAAATCTTTGTGCCCGTCAAATTGTAGCTAACCGCCCCGGTAATTTTAACCAGAGTTGGTGCAAACGGCCCTAAGTAACTTTAACAAATAAATTTTGTTTTATTTTTGGTAAATTCTAGTCGCTCAAAATCGAAGTGACTTGGCCAAAGAGGAAGTGTAGAAGTCTTGGTCATTAAAGTGAAGTGAAAAACTACGATCGTAGAGAAAACGGCAACACTGGTCGCATGCCCCGCATACCATCATCCCCGAAAAGAGCTAGAGTTATACACATGAAAAAAATATAGAAGAATGCATATGTTCTCTTCTTTAACCCTCTAGCGACCGTCAGAATGCACTTTTTTTGCAAACATTCCAAAAAAAAGGCGTAAGAATGACACTTCCGTGATAAAACTAATGGCTTAAAATGTTATACAAAATTAATCCTCATTTATTTTCAACAAATTTGACCTGAGAATGCAAAAGGATTTGGAGGCTTTAGAAAATGGGTCTAGGTCTTTAATCCTGAGTTGGAATCATTTCGCACAGTATTTTTTTTAATTTTTAAGAATTTTCAATTAATGTGTTGCGGTTTGCTTCCAAATAAAAATAAATCGTATAAATAAACGAATAAACTTAAATACATAGAAGCAAATACGAAAAGATGTGAAAAAATCGACGTTCATTTTTAACTGTTTGAATATTGTCCCCTTTTATAAATACTTGAAAACACTGTATCACATCTGAGAATATTTTTACATTGCAATTTGCATAGGCCAATTGAAATTTTTCTTTACTTTGCTAATTAAAAAAAAATGATTTAAGTAAATTAAAAACACTGTAGTTATTCGCAGTGTAGCTGAAAAAGTGTGAACTGTTGAAAAATTGGTAATCGTTAAGAGTTTTTTTATTTTATTATGGAACTACCACCGTAGCTTACCTAACTGGCTGACGAATTGGTGAAGTAAAAGGTTTAGCTGAGTTGTTTATCAGCAAAAAAAAAAAAAATTTGGAAATTCTTCTCGCGTCTTTTAGGTTGTGGTGATAGATTTTGGGCTCGAATGTATCAATTGTGAGCACACAAGCTTTGCCATATTTATTAATGCGTTTGTAAAATAAAATACAAAATCATTTTCCAATTTTTACGAGAACTATTCTGTGATTCAAAATTCCTATATCATGGCAAAAAATAATTTAATAATTTGTTTCAATACTTTAGCAATAATAACGCATGAAATTGTGTCATAAAAAGTCGTTTGTATTTTTTAATTTAATTTTTACTTTGTTTAAATTGGTGAGGAGTTTACATTGCATGAGCTAAATTTTACGATTACAATACAAGTGCCGAAGAACAATTTGAACAGAAAAAACTTAATACACACTTTCTTAAGAAAGATCATCTTACATACATACATACATATACATAGAAGAGAAAACAAATGAACTGTATATAAGTAGATAGTATAAGATACTCTTAAATTTCTTTATCGTACTTGTTAATGATGTGCGTACTATTCGTTAAGTTATCTGATAAACAAGTTTGCCTTTTATACTTTTTTGATGTCAATTAAAATATTTAGAATATACGGAAGCTATTCGGATATGCGGATACAGTCATACGTTGTATGGCAGTCTGTAGGTGTGTGAACTCCAAAGCGCCTGCCACCAAATTTAATTCTTCAAGTATATCACGTTGACGTTTGTCATCGTACATTTTTTGCAATATTTTATACATGCGACCATATTGAGCGTTCGCATAAGCATGCCAGAGCGTAAATTGGATAACCTGAAGAATGAATGAAGTATGTACAAAGAATGTTAAAAGTAGAATTAAAAAAAAAACTTCTATTTTACCTTTGAATCAGTGGGGTCAGCCAACTTGGATATTTCTACATAGATTTCATTGAACTCTTCCAAGTGCTCCTTCATATTGCCATCGATAATGCTTATCTTGATTTTGGCCACACCCTTTCTGGCTAGCGCTTCCAACAAGTTTGCCTTTTTCTTGTCCATATTGCTAGTTTGTCGAGTAAATGCAGGAATATTATTAATTTTCATGTGTTTAATTAAGTTTGCCAATACCAGAATTAGCAAAATCCACTTAGCTTACGTTTTAATTTTACTATTATCTGGACGGTTATCATTCTTGAGGCCATAATATGCCAATAATGCGTCAACTTCCTCGTTCATTTCGTTTATGACGAAGCCGCCCAATTGCGCTACACGTTCCAATGCTGTACGTATTCTAACCAATTCCTCTTTATGACTATCCGCATCCACATTTGTATTTACCATTTTGATGAAGGTGAGCGGCAGCAACTGCTTATATTCAGTTGCCTCGATATTTTGCATGAAGAGCACGTGTGCTAACAAATGTTTGGGATGCGCAGCAATCACCTCGTCGTAAATGTCTTCAGCTTTACCGATTTCTATATAAAAATAAATAGACGAAAACATTTAAAAAAAAAACACACATGTTAACTTAGTATTTCCTAAGCACTCACCACATTTGGAGATCATCAAGCACTGGAAGTCGCGCAAACCCTCTGCATACTCGTCAGTGGTTTTCTTGGGCGATGTAGCGCCACCAGCGCTGACCGTGGCAGCGCCATCACCCGAGGCTGCGCAAATTGCGGCGGTTGTAGCAGTTGTTGCAGTAGTCGTCGTGTTGCTCGAGTTTGCTGTTGTGTTTGCAATCGACACATTGGTTTTCGATTTGGACGCATTTGTCGACGCATTGCTGCTACCCGAATTAGTAGTAGTGACACCATTGCCATTCTTCTTTTCTGGTGGATTTAGTAAATATGTAAAATCATGCACGTCAACACGACGTACTGCCTCATCTTTGGCCAATGTTATGGTGCCCGCGAGCCAAGCGCTGTTCGGCGGCAAATTGGCTTTCGTTAATTTCTCCTGCAGCAGCGGCGCCACGTAGAGCACCTTCGGTGGACTGTCCTTCACAATGCAACTGGTGAACTTACGTCGGCCAGCCAAACAATTGTTGAAATGATCGAAGAAGTCCAAACTAATGGCGTTGGCCAATCTAAACAGTGCCACCATATTCGCTTCTGACACCTTCTCCAACAAATCGCGCTTTTCATGGCGTACTTGCAATTTAATTGTATACTCGCCCTTTTCAAATTTCGTAAAAACTTTATGCGAATGTGCATCACCGCAAGCCACCATCGCCTTATTGGAATCGAACATCATCCAGAGTTGTGATTCGAATTCAGCCTCGTAGAGTAGTGCATTGAAAATGGGCGCATACAGTGCGATTTCTTGTGCCTTGGGCACTTGTAGCGTATATGTGAGGAGATTTTGATATATTTGGCGACCTTCGGGTATGACATCGCGGATTGGACTCAATGGGGATATGCGCGCTTCGCTGGGACGCAGCACAACCGCCGCAGTCTTTAGTTGAACTTGTGGTTGCAAATCCTCACGATTCAGAGCGATTAAGTCTAATTTATGAATGCCGCGCGCCGCCTGTAATATGACTGTAAGAAGCGGATAGAAACAATCGAAATGTAAGTATGTAATTAAATATACACTCATTTTTGTATAATGATGGGCCTTAATTGGTTTTGAGCTGTAAGGCGAATAGTTTTTTTTTTTAATACATTTTATTTTATTACATATTTTTTATATGCACTGTTTACACCCCTTTAATTTTTTATAATTTTTATTTGAAAATTTTGTGTTTTTATTATTTGTATTTTAGTATTCTTTTGTATCGTTTTTTATTTCCGTTAGTATTTCCTCCTTAGGTTTTTTTTTTTGTTTAACATATAAGTTTTTAGTTTTTTTTATTTAAAAATTATTTTTCTTATTTTTTATTTACATATTTAATATTTTATTATCTCTTTTATTTTAGGAAACATTTTTTGAATGTTCTTATTTTTCATTTCAAAATAATTTTTTTATTTCATCGATTATTTTTTGTATCCTTCGATTCTATATTTTAGCTTGCCTAGTTTATGTGTTTTATTTGATTTAATTTTTTTTGTAAATATTTTTTTTTTGATATTATTTATTTTTCAAGTCATAACTTGTTCTTTACTTTTTAATTTTTTATTTAAAAAATTTTTAATTTTTGAAATTTTTAATTGACATTTTATTCTTTTTCTCCTTTTTTTTATTCTATATATTAATTTTATTTATTATCAATTTTGTTTTAGTAATAATTAAAATTTTTAATTTTTGAAATTTTTACTTGACATTTCATTCTTTTTCTCCTTTTTTTATTCTATATATTAATTTTATTTTTTATCAATTTTATTTTAGTAATATTTTTTTATTTTTCTTCTCAAAAATATTTTTTTATTCATTTATTATTATTTTTCTATATCTTCCATTATATTTCTTATCGTACGTATGTACATACATATGCATATATGTATGTATGTACATACATACACACGATTGTGATTTCCTTAATTTTTTTTTTCATTAATTTTTCACAAATATGTACATACATATGTAAATTAAGTTAATTTAAGTTTAATAGTACCCTTATATTTTTTTACTGCTTAATTTTTAATTATAATTTGTATTTTATAATATTTTGTATTTTTTAATTTTTTTTTTCGTTTTGTTAAACATTTTATCCCTTAGCTCTTTATTATGCATTAGCGCCCTCTTTTTGGTTTTTTGTTTTTTATTTTAGTTTTTGTTATTTTATTTTTATTTTAATATTCACAATTTTTATTTGCTGCATTTTACATTTTTTTACGATGTTGTTAAAAGCAAAATAAAATAAAAATAATCTACATGTTTATATAACACAAAATATAAAATAAAAATTGTATAAAATATTAAAATTAAAATATTTTAGATTATGAAATAAAAATTATATAATTTTCATTGTTTCATTTAATTTTTTATTGTATGCTGTACATTCTTATATTTATTGTTTTCTTTTTTATTTGCTTAATTTTTTATTATAGTTTTTATCTCATCACTTTTTTTTTAGTTTTATATTTCGTATCTATTAATTTCATAGTTTATTTGTTACATATTTAAATTTATTATGTGTTTATTTATTTTAATATTTCATATCATTTTTATTTCATCGTATTTACTATTCTTTTTACTTAATTTTTTATGTATGTTTTTTAAAATTTTTTTTCTCTGTTTATTATTTTTTTTTATTTGCTTAATTTTTTATTATAATTTTTATATATTTTTTTTTGCATTTTTTTTATGTTATACATACATACATATGTACATACATACATATATGTACATACATACATATGTATGTATGTAACTAGTTTGCTATTTTTTAATTTTTATATATTGTTGTACATATGTATGTATGTACATATGTACATATGTATGTACTACAAATTTAAAAAAAAATATTTTTTTAATTTTTAATTTTTGTTTTTTTTTTCATTTTTTTATTTAATATTTCAAATTGAAATTTGTTTTAATAGCATTTTATTTTTTATATTCCTTTCCATTAATATCACACAACCCTTTTTTATTACTTTTTTCACTTTTTTAATATGCAGTTTTTAATTTTATTATTTTATATAACTTAATATAAAAATTTTAAATTTATTTCACGACATGTAATTATTTAGTTTATTTCTTGTTTTTTCAGTATTTTCTTAAATTTTTTCACTAAATACTTTTTAATTTTTCATAATTCAAGGATATACATACATAGAAAAAAGTATCCGAAGTATTTTTTAA
This sequence comes from Philophylla caesio, assembly GCA_963971545.1. Classification (NCBI taxonomy): domain Eukaryota; kingdom Metazoa; phylum Arthropoda; class Insecta; order Diptera; family Tephritidae; genus Philophylla; species Philophylla caesio. The sequence continues at coordinate 115,972,577 of OZ020606.1, read as the reverse complement.
ATTCAATATTATACTCACACACCATATTAAGAGTGTGTATCAAAAACAATTACTTACATGGATTGGTATTGATTGCTTGAATGCCATGGAATTCCAAACTATATTTAATATGCGTTGTGCCATAGTTGGACCAATATTTTGCAATGCAAAGTTCCAGAATATTGTTCTCCTGCCAAGTTTGAATGCATATAACGTAAAAAATATTGGTAAAAAACAAAATTATAAACTTCGCCTCACCTCACAGACGAAATGCAAAGTTGTCTCATTTTCTGCATTCACTGCCAAAATTTTCATAGTCTCCAATACGCGACATGAAGATTTAGGCAAAATCTGCATTGTGTGAACAAAAAATTTACCAATGCCATCTTCGCGATTTTTATCAGTCGAACGCATCCGCAGCACTGCACATTTCAATAAAAACGTTGAATTTTAGATAAATTACTTGGATGACAATATTAATAGAAAGCGATTTTTAAAAAAAAATTTAAAAAAACACGCCGCCTCACCTGCCCATGTAGCATGATTTGGCACCAAAATGAAATCCCTTTTTATAGTGTTTGGCTGGAACTCTATGCTGCCATCACTATTAGCCGCCGAACATTCGAAGGTGCGTGACTCGCTGCAATTTATGGTGTGAGGTTGCACTACAGTGACTGGTATTTCGAAAAGAGTGCCTTTTTGTATGCAATTGGAGTCGTAAGCAGAAATGCTGTAAGAATAAATTACCAAAATATATTCACAAATCGTCAAGCAAAAAATGCAAAGATCATAGCATTCACTCACATAGCCGTGTGCACGCCCGGCGGCAGCCCAGTGGGATCGATCTTAACAGTCATCGCACGCGAAGAATAGCTTAAGTCCAAGTAAGCGCCACACTGCACAAACGGTTGCGAGGAGACTAGATTTAAACGCACATTGAAACTGAACTTCTGTTGCGGTTCTAAAATAAAAATAAAAGTGAATGCAGACGCATTTAAGATTTATCAAACTTTTTGTTATTATTTAACTAACCAGTTTCGAGTTCGTTGAAAAAAACTGGCTCAACGCTAACATCATATTCGATTGGCTTCTTTAGCACACCCTGCCGTATGTGTATGCCCTTGGCGCTTTGCGCACCACAACGTACGGCAAATCTGCAAGTGTTTCAAATATTGTAAAAATGTAAGAAATACAAAAAAAAATTGCATAACACCACCTCAGCATTGTCTCGATTGCGTTATCGTGCTGTACAAGATATTCAAACGCTTTCTCCACATTCAACAAACCGCTGCCTTGAGCAAATGGATCGACATAGCCAAGCTTAGTTGCAGTGTTGGTGAGTGCGCGCTTTATGCTATAGGGAGAATATTTGATGCCTTTTTGTTTGAGACCAGATATTAGCAGAGCTGTTCCAAAAACATTGAATAAAAATAATAAGAAATTTGTTCAAAATAAGATAAAAAAATTATTTTATCGCTTACCAATTGCGCCCGCAACATGTGGTGCAGCCATACTTGTGCCATTCATTAGCTGCGATTTGCTCATAGTAAATTGTGGCACCGATGTGATGGCACCGCCGGGCGCACACACCGTTACACCTTGACCACCGTCAATGCAGGGATCACGTGATGTCCATGTGTATACATTGCCGGGCAGCTTTTCACGCATCACATAGCCCGCCTCCATCATTTGAGGCGAGACGTAAGCGCCAACGCCTGTGAAGTGAATTTGAGAAAAGAAAGTTTTTCTGTGAGAAATGTTTCAATTTATTTAATGTGCTATCGTTTTGTATGTCATACCAATACAGCTTGGCTGGCTAATATCGGGTGGCGTGCCCACTGTGCACAGAGCAGGTCCATGGTTACCAGCAGAGGCCACCCAAACAACGCCGTATTTATTCACTACTTCACTCATCAATTCACCAATGCGACTGGAATATAGAAAATTTTGCGAATTATTAAATATTGTTATATTTTGGTGGGCGTAACAATTAAACCAACAAATAGAAATTAAAATTTCAATGCAGTAAATAGTTGAACACAGGAATTAACGACTGAATTTACTTTGAAATTTTTTTATTTTTAATTTTCTAGTATTTGTGGTTGTGTGTGCAAACGCATTGTTATTCACAATTAAACAAAAAGTTATTTAAAAGGTGTACTAACACGACTAACAACCAAACAAACGGGGTCAGTATGTTACCTCATGTAGGCTCTCCGTTTCTTTTTACGTTTCTTATCAACGACCAAAGGACTTTTTCATATTCATTTTCATTTCAAAAATGTTTATTTTGTGCATTACAATTTCAAAGTAGATTCGTTCATAGGTAATTTTGAGATAAATAAGTTAATTGTGTTGAAATAAACGAAAAATTGCTCTTTAAACTTACCCAGCATTCGACCAATGCGCATGTTCGCCATAACTCATATTGATGACATCTATTTTGGTGCCAGATTTGCACAATTCCATAACTTTCATCATGGCGCGTACGAGCGCAGTGCCAGTCTCCATCGAACCCAAACGTCCATCGCCAATCGTAAGCGAAACAATACGCGCGTTAGGCGCAACACCATCAATTTCCTTGGAAGGATGATTGCCACTAGCAATAGATGCGACATGTGTGCCATGTGATGCTGAAATATGTAGTTTATAAACAAACATTTAAACATATGCGAAGGCAAATATTTGAAAGATCAAAACTTACAACACATGCCCACAACCTCTAGCAAATCACCATTATCATGTACATTTATAGAGATGGAGAAAAAGTGATCCACATTTTTAATTGCATGTGTCTTTGAGTATTCGCCAATGTGCAGCGCATTTTCAAGATCACCCTAAATAATTCAAATACGTGTAATGTATTAGAATTTACTTTAATTTCTGCGTTAGTGTTTACATACTTTTTCCGTGGTATCAATTACTGCCTGCCAACCGTTTGCAGTTTGATACAAAATACAATCGTACGTAGTTTTGATATCTTTGTATAGCTTATCATAATTGTTCAGCATTTCTAAAGTGTTGTCCAAATCATCTTTAATCAGTTTCTTTTCCAAGTTCAACTTCGATAAATCTGCAAAGGATGCGTTATTGTTGTTAGGAAAATTGCTTATTTCACTGCACATACCTGTGTTTTGCGCTTCGAATTCATTGATTTTACGTGATGTTGTTGCAGTGGCAAGTTTATTGGGTCCATCCCATTCTTTGTTTTTATAAAAGTTTATTATGTTTTCTCTCACCTTGAATGGGCATAAGTCATAGAAATTTTTTAAGCCGATGCGATACTCGCCATTGGCAGTGTTGGAAGCCGTCATTTGGGGTGTCAACTACAATAGATTAACGATTAGATAAAGAAATTAAATTGCATACTTGAATATGTATATGTACTATGTATGTATGTACATGCATATACATATATCATGTAAATAAACACAACAAAGAAAGCAAATTATAAATGCCATTTTTAGCGATAGATACAAAGCAGATATGTATGCAAGTACTTACATGTAATGTATGTATGTAAATGTAATATGCGTAATATAAATTATACGAGTTAAAGTGCATAATCATGAAGAATAATTTTTAAGGTTAGTCTTTGGTAAATTTCTTGCTATTCGAAAATTAAGTAAATTTTTTTATTTGTATGCAGCACAGCGAATTGTAAAACTGCTTTGGTTGCAAAAGATTTAGTTTTATATGTACATGCATATGCATTATTCCCTACATATTTCAAGTTATAAGCAGTAAAAATGAACGCAATTCAAGGCGTATAAGCCAAGATTTTTTTAAATATTGAGATTTAAGCAAAAATATGTAAATGTTTAATAAACTCGAAATCTTGCACCAACGTTCTTCTAACATACATACATACATACATACATACATATGAATGTGCTAAATGATTTATTTAATTACATACATACATACATAGTAGCTTTAAATTTTCCACAAAAAAAAAGTATTACAACTTTGATTTGTGTATATTTTAGATGGGAAGTTAAAATAATGCCACTATTATGTATGGAGACTAGTGCATACTTATGGCGATTGATCTCAGTATACATAAAAGCTCAGACGACATCGCTGATTTTACTTGTTTGACAAGTACATTTTGAAGAAAATGTGAAAAATATATAAATATCGTTTTAAAAGGAAAACATTAAATACTTTCAGTAGCCGCTAGCCAGTAGCGGGTTCCCTTTAGTAATGGAAATTCAAGTATAAGTAGTTACCCAGCGGCTACTATAATCTCCTTACATAATAGGGGTATATATAGTTGATCACTTTTTAAAAGCGGGGTATGTTTATAGACGAATTGATTTATAAATGCATGTTATGTACATAATTATGGATATGGCAAATACATACATACATATACGCACATATACACATTTAATATTATCATAAAAATTTCAAGCCGGTTATGACCAACTTATGCTTACCTTCAGTTGGCGACCTGAAATGCCGGTGATGAAACCTTTTTCAGTAGCAGTTACTTTTTTTGACATGTCCACGTCACCGCAACCTGTACAGTCGAAACGTTCAATCACCTTAACTGTTTTGCCATCGCAGATGGTCTAACCAAGAAGAAACAATTAATAATTTAAATAATTTGCGGCCATCCATAATTGGCTCCAACTTACATCAAGTTCGTACTTATACATATGTGGCTTACCTCCAAACCTGCCGCTCTCGGATCCACACCAGAATCGAAAATAGCAATCACTGCGTCACGCCCATCATACTCTGGATATTTCTGCAAGAAGTTCAACACACCAGTTTCTGCTTTGGGCACCAATGCACTCGCCGGAAAAGACGCTTCAATTATTCCACTGTTATTGTTTGCCGCCATTGTTATTTGCACCTGATCCTGCTCAGCCTTTTCAACTAAAATTTGCTCTCGACCAACAACGGTACTAATCGTTACGTATCCCTTGGTCCTTTGTATGCTTTGTACAATTTTATTCGCGCTAGTAGTTGTCTTTAGTACAACGCTGCGTTGAACTTTATGGAAAAAACCACAAACAAATTTATTTTTACTAAATTAAACCTAATTGTTAGCAATTTGCTTGTTTGATAAGTCCAATCAACAATTTTCTCTGTCGTCTTTGGAAGAAGCGATGAAATGCAATTGTCACCGTGTGGTAGCTGTCAGTTTTGTTGGTATTCACTTACTGTTGTTTTTGTAATTTGCCGCTTCCAATTAGCGGCTGGTGACAGGTGAAATTGAAAAATTATGCAATCTACCTACAATAGATGTCGCGCTGCTTTCATTTAATTCCAATTTGATTTAAAGGATTTCAAAAATATGTTTAAGACTTAAAACAATTTGGAAAATATTTTATCTTTTTCATTACGAAATGAGCATAGAAATATTATGTATTTGAGGTATTCACAGTACCCATCTAAAATCGTGTATTTTGTTAATAGTCAAGTTTTATATTAAGAGGATGTCGAGCTTCTACTATCTTGGCTGCGCTATATAATTTGTAGTTTTTATTTTCGCTTTGCTGTTGTGATGATCTTAGAAGTTTTGAAAACTCAAGTTGCATATATAAAGTAATATCGGGTGAGTTTAACACAAGCAATTTATTGACTGATTTATGAGTCCATGAAGACCCATATTGAAATATTTACGATTTATTTCGCTTAATTTAACGCCGGCAAATTGAAATGATATTCAGCTCCTTTGTTTGGTGTTGACAATTAACAGCTGATTGAACTGTCACATCTATTACTCGCTGTCAGTGTTTAGAAAACTATATATCGGTGCGTAAGTTTTCGGTGGTATTTGCTTCATTTTGTACAAATTAATTTACTAAACTAGAACAAAATGTGGTTCGAAATCTTACCTTCTGCTGGTATTATCACCGTCGTGCTTGCCGTGCCCGTATACGCTATGTATGGCCTAAACAAGCTGACTCTTGGCAATGTAAGTAAACTTTGATTGAGGAACGGACCGGATGATAGGGTCAACTTATATAACCGTTTGCTGGATCGCAGTGCTTCACATTTATTAAACATGCTAATTCTTTATATACTTATGTTAAAATATTAATTGCACTTCTCTATAACAACGCTTCACCATAGTTACATACATATATAATTTGTTATTTTTAATTTACTTTTATTCAGTCTTATCGTCGCAATATGGATGAACGTTTTGACCGAGCATTGTACCAACGTGACAGTAGACTAACCAATAATCCGTACCTTCAGAATGTGAGTATTAACTACTAGTTGGAATTAGTATTTCGACGAGTGATTGTTTACCAACAAAAGAAAAACTTTGAAAGAACTGTATGTCACATAAAGTTATTGAGGTATACTTACATATATTTTGAATAGTTTATGGCTTCTTCAATTACATTTTATGTTGTTAGATCTAAGAAGTAGATGTTGACTTAACTTTATATATTTGAAATTATGTATGGCTGCAAATTGGCATATGTATGACGGTATTATTATTCATAACCATGAAGGTAATTTTCCTGTTTAGTATTTATTAGGCAGGTCCAGAGATGAGTCCTGTCGCCGATGTGCAATACCAAAACTTATAAATTTGAGTGATGTTCGGCGCTATCGTTACTGCCCTTGCAATAATCTATTACACATTTAAGTATTAGCGACCTTTCAATAGATTTTATTTACTGATTGCTTTTCGCAACTTTGCAAGAAGTACATTGCATTCCATGGAACAAGTGAAGGCGTTAGTACATATTAGGCACTTTTAATTTTTGTTACTAAATATTTCCTAAAAAGATACACTTACTTACATTTTGTTAAAAAATCTAAACAAAAGACAAAAAAAAAAAAACAAAAGACCTACATACATAAACAAAACTATGGATTTTTTAGTTTTAATCAGATTATATAAAAAAAACTAAAGAAATCCTTTTTTATACTCTTCCACAGGGTTTGGAATCTATTCCAGATGAAGATAAATAAATAACGTGTATATAAGCATATTAAATTACATTTATAGTGTAACGTCAATGAAAAATTTTAAATAAATTATGTAAAATCCGCATGCATTCTTTCCTTTATCGAGTAGCAATGCGAAGTCAGCTGTTATCGCATAGTCCTTTCGTCCCTTGCGAAGTATTTTTCTTGTAGAGAAACATCTCTGTGCTGGTAGAAAACCACCCCTAACAATGCCTTCATTCTATTAATTATCCTCCCAGTTGTCAGTCACAGTTTGTAAGGCGTCTTAAAAGGGTATAACAAATAATTTAACTACTTTTCAACAGTAATATGTATATATAAAAAAGTTGCACAAAAATCGCTTAAAAAATAGTGAATACTTGTTATTATACTTGTAAGAGATATTTTTCTTAAAAAATGCTAAAAATTTCAAGAAAAAACTAGTGAAAAGCACGATTTTCACTTTGCCCAACGCAAAGCCCAGCAATGAAGTGCTCGCAAAAGGAGCGAAAGAGGGCGCAACCAACAGAAAATGCCAGAAATATCCCAGCACCAATTGGGGTGGGGAGTGCTTCCGTTTATGGCGTTAAACCAATGTGGAAATGTGGCAAAAGCAGCAATTTCGCTAAAAGCCGCCACTTTATGGGCGATAGTTGTTTTTGTATTCGGACTTTTGTTTTGCTCGCGGTCGCTGCGGTATTTTTGTTTACAATCGGTAGTAGCTTCGATGTTGTTGCTGCTAGTACACAAAAGGTTGCATTGAAGTATGATAGTGGGACAACAGGAGAGGAGCGCCATCAGCATCATCATCATCAATATAGAGCCGTGAATGCGGAGAGATGGCGCGAACAAGAATACGAAGAGAAGGGTTATTGTGCGCCATACAATGGCAAAATATGTAAGCAATACATACGCGGCCAGGTGTGGTACAGTCGTGAAGATCCAACGGGTGGTTGGAAGAATGAGCAGATAACGACCGCATTATGGGAGGAATTAATTGCAGACTTGACGGGATTATGTCGTGTGGCAGCAGAGGTTAGTGTACTCATTATTATAAGCTTAAGATGTTAATCGTCTCATTCTTCACAGAAAATGTTATGCGCCTACGCCTTTCCCCATTGTCAAACGGAAAATGGTCGCACAATCAAAGTGCCCCTCTGCTATGAGGATTGTACGGCAACTCATCTACAATTCTGTTACAATGATTGGGTATTGATCGAAGAGAAGAAAGAACGTGACATGTTTTTGAAAAGTCGTGGACATTTTCGTTTGCCCCACTGTGGTTTACTGCCAAGATATAATGCCACAGCAAAGAAACCGAATTGCTCGTATATTGGACTCACCGAAATTAAAGAGGACGAAATTAGTTGTAAGTTGAGCGAATTGAATTAAATTTTACAAAATATGTATTTTTTTTTGTCAACAGATGATTGCCGCAATGGCAACGGCCGCTACTACCTCGGCACTGTAAATGTTACGAAATCAGGTTTACCTTGCCAACGCTGGGATGTACAGCATCCACATAAACATATCCAACCGCCTCAGGTGTTCCCGCAAATAGCGGAAGGTGAAAATTACTGTCGCAATGCCGGTGGCGAAGAGCCTTTTCCCTGGTGTTATACACTCGACGAGTCTGTGCGTTGGCAACATTGTGATATACCAATATGTCGTAAGCAAATTATAAAGAGAACCAAAAAAAAAAAAAAAAAACTCAAATATGTAATTAATGCACTATTTCACCTCCTCAGCTGACTACATTGATCTCACTGCCAAAGATCTCAACACACCCATAAAAATGGAGACTTTCTTCACTCCCTCAATGATCTTCCTGCTTGCCGGCATCGGCTTCATTGGCATTGTAGCGCTACATTTGATTATTTTACTTGTGCATAAAATTTCGAGACACAAAGAATATTCGCTGCAACAACGACAACAGGTGCCAACTTCCGAGTGCAATGTTTCGGTGCGTGGCGGTGGCAATAGCTGCAACTTGACAGAGAGCAGAGAAACATTGGGTTCGAATAATGCAGTGGTGATGAGCAGCAACAAGTGTGGCACTATAAAAAGTACAGCGACTGTACATAGCTCAGCTGAACCGAAAACAAATTTAAATACTAAATTGGAAAAGCTGGAATATCCACGTGGCGATATTGTCTATGTGCGCTCGTTGGGTCAAGGAGCATTCGGTAGAGTATTTCAGGTAATGCTTTTCCTTTACTCTAAACCTTAATATTACATTACCTCTGTCCCAATCAACATTTATCTTAGTTACTACACACTTTATCGGTTAATTCCAACTAAACTCTCCTAATTCTAGGCCAAAGCACCTGGACTTGTACCCGGCAATGATGACTACCTGGTCGCTGTGAAAATGTTAAAAGACGACGCCAGCGATCAAATGCAAATGGATTTCGAACGTGAAGCTTGTCTCTTAGCCGAATTTGATAATTCCAATATTGTTAAGTTGCTTGGCGTGTGCGCTCTGGGTCGTCCCATGTGTTTGCTCTTCGAATTTATGTCGCCCGGTGATTTGAATGAATTTTTGCGCGCCTGCTCACCCTATGCCACACATCAAATACAACCGCGTAATCGTCAGGAATTGAATGAGGGACATTTGTTACAAATTGCTGCACACATTGCCGCCGGTATGGTCTATTTGTCCGAACGTAAATTTGTACATCGCGATTTGGCTACACGCAATTGTCTGATCAATGAACAAATGGACGTGAAAATCGCCGACTTTGGTTTGTCACATAAAATCTATCTGCAAGACTACTATAAGGGTGATGAGAACGATGTTATACCGATACGTTGGATGCCCCTCGAAAGTATATTGTATAACAAATTCTCTATTGAATCGGATGTCTGGGCGTATGGTATTTGTTTGTGGGAGATTTTCTCTTTCGCTTTACAACCCTACTTTGGACTGACACACGAAGAGGTAATTAAGTTTATCAAAGAAGGAAATGTACTTAGCTGTCCGGATAATACGCCGCTATCGGTATACGCTTTGATGCGACGTTGCTGGAATCGTAAACCAAATGAACGTCCCAGTTTTCCAGAAATTAATCATTGCATTCAACACAGTTTAGTTGAATACGAATGCAAGACGATGATGTAGGGCAGTGGTGAAGGCTTAGCGTATAAGAAAGTTAAATATGAAAAGTAAACAAAAATCGGGAGTGATAGCACTTACTTCCAACTGGCCACTTACAAATACGTGTGCACACATATAAACACTTCCGTTCGAAAACACTCCACTCAGCACAGGTTACTTCGAATATAGTATTGACATAGTACAGATACAGGGACAGTAAGTCCAAAGCACAAAAAATATTTAACCGTATTATATATAATATATGGTAAATTAACAATCATTCATACTACATACCACTGATGTCTCAGAATATTTTTATTCACACAATAATATTTGTATTTGTGAGCGTACAAGATTCCTTATATTATTTTTTATTTTTTAAAGATATGTACGCAAGTTCGTTAGTTAAACGTATCAAAAAGTGGTAGCCACTGAAATAGTAAGCAAAATAAAAGAGTTTGGTAGCGGCTGTACGGGAGCAAATTGTTCTTGAACTATGGTTAATTTTTTTCCAGTATGTAATTGCCATTTACATATTTGAGATTAACCCATCTCTTATGACTAACACAAATTTTCGAAATATTCATATAAAATGGCACTCAAGTAATGACCAAGAATTTTTTCTATAAAAATTTCTTAAATCAGTCTGAAGATCTCAAAAGAAAAATGCTCGTATATTCATTTAGCGTACTTTTTCGAGCAACGGAAATAATGAAAAATATTACTTGTGATTTTACTTGAGAGCTTTATTTGAACCTTTTTATTGTGCAAAAAAAAAACACCTAAAAGTATGCCATTAATAATTTTTAACAAATAATAATTGTAGAAATGGTTTAACAACTTACTTTGACATATTATAAATAAATTTTTGAACAAAATAGGGACGCTATAATTTCGAGATAGCAGTCAGAGTTGGGGCGTAAGATTGCGAAGAATGTGTCTTTATCGTCATAAGGTGCGAATTTATGCAAAACAAGAGCGGGTAAAAATATTCAGTGCTTACTTATCCGACGGGTTCTCTTAACTGTCGCTTTGAGTTCCAGTTAGCGCTTAACCAGTGATGGTGCAAACGTCCCCAATGGCCAGTTTTTCAGTGGTGATTTAATCTAAGTTAAGTTAAACTCAGTTTAAATTTTAAATAAGTTTCCTTGCGCTTAATTATATTTGTAGCAAGTTGACTAAAAAACTGCATATTGAGTTTAAACGACAAACAGAGCTCAACTTGCACTGAAAACTGGTCCTAAGACACAAAAAATTCAGTTCAAAACTTTATATTTTAATATATTTTTAGATAAGTACTTGTCATCAAATTTTTACAACATAATTTTAGGCGCACTCGTAGTGGCAAAAGTCGGGCGATTAGTTATGCGTAGACATGGGATTCTTATGCTAAAAATTGATACAAAAAATATGCACCAAAGAAGAATAAACAAATCATAACACGTTTTGCTTATAATTATTTCGTTGCATATTTTAGGCTTATATTTTAGCATAAAAATCCGACGTCTAGTTATGTCAATGTGTAGTTTTGTGCAATGTGAATTAATAAAATATATTCAATTTTTTTTTAGCTGAAATTTTTAGTATTTGACTATGACTAATGACTATGAAAAAATGAATGCATCACTACTGTGATATTTACTGCGCCTAAAACTATACTGCACAATTTTCTCTTTAACGCACCATAAATTTAAAACTTCCTTTGAAACATCAATAAATATTTTCGTTTTTAGAAACTGCCAATAAAATAGAAAGTGTGCCTAAAAAGGCTTTCAGTTAAATTCATATAGCAACTATACGCTGTCGCATTACTCAAAAATGATCTTAACATGTGTTTTCTGAATGAGAGTTTACAATTAAATAATTGCTTAAAAACTGGAAAAAAAATTATATTTATAATCACTAATATTTTTTGTTTAAAAATATATTTAAATAAATAGATATACATTTTAGCGTAATTGTTGAATTTGTTCGATCTTTTATTAACAATTTGTCAAGGCAGTCTATAAAGGGCATGCTTAGTTCCCTTCAAAGCCACAGTCTTTCAATAAAATAGTCATATACATATGTATTTATACAAAATTTTTCCAAACATCGAACAGCATACAAACTTACGCATATAAATATGTATGCCTGCATTGTTCTAGTCAACGAATCAATCTGACAATTCTTATCTATATTTACTTGTACACATTTTATGCTAAAAACAAGTGTATATACTATTTATATGTGACTACCATATCTACTAAAAGTAATTTAAAGCAAAAATGTGAATTGAGTTATGTTACTTTTACAATAACAAATTAAATTTAGTCGCTTTAAGTACAATATTTTTTATTGATTTATTAATAGAAGTAAAAAAAAACTATGTATTTTGAAAATATTTACACTGTACATAGAAGACAGGCAAACACATTCATACATACATATGTACAGAAGTACATACATACCTACAAAATCGCACATACACATTTAAAAATAATTAACCAAAGTTTGTGTACTGGATAAAAGAGATACAAATTTTCGTATTAATAGTTTTTAAGCAAAGTGTAACAAGTATAAATTAATGTATGTAGTTTCATATAAATAAAAACAGATTTCAATAAAAAAAAATTATTAACCTATATGCATATATGTGCATATGTAAATAGTTCTATATTTTTGCTGATACAATTTTTCACAAACCAATTTTTAGACTAACATTATACACTTTCAATCTTTCGATTCATTTCATTTATATCTATCGTACATACTTGCGCCTTAGTAGTAACACGGCCACAGATAGTAGGGACAATGTGGTTGTACATAAGGCACGTACGTTGCAACGCCCACCCCACCGTAGACGACAGGTGGTCCGCGTCCCCAGCCTCGACCAAAACCTCTGCCGAAACCAGGACCAAAGCCGCGGCCAGAGCCAAAGCCTCTGACAAATCCACCACGTCCACCACCGAATCCACCAACTCGACCTCCACCAAATCCACCACCTCGACCTCCACCGAATCCACCACCACCACCTCCACCGTGTCCTCCGCCACCTCTAGCGTGCACCAATTCGAAAGCGCCGAACACCAACCAAATCAAAATGAACAGTATTAAAACCAATTTTGTCATCTTCAAAATCCAACAATTCGTTTAAGACTGAAAGCAACAGCTGTAATATGCCGCCACTTAAGCTCAAAAAATGTTTGTGATCAATCAATTAGGATATGGATTCTAATTGCAAGTAAATGGCAGCGTGTGTAAGTTAGAATTCTACACTTCATTTGCTTATTTATGTTAACTTGCTGCGAAATTCAATAAACGCCGTGGTATTCCCCTTTTAATTATGTAATGTTCACACTCGTTACACGTTCAACATTCATTTTTAAAATTGCTTATAAAGACAGCGAATGAGGTCGGATAATTTGAGAAACTGTCTGCGTTTATTTATTGATCCAATACAAGTTCCATGGAAAGTTCCTTTTGCTCTTTTTGCTGTTCTTGTAGGGGTTTCTCGAACCATGCCTAAGTCGTCGTAATACGTCACGCATGTCTTACAGGGTCATGAGAACTTGCGGGACGAATGTCAATGAAGGTAGTTATGCCAGCTTGCTGAATGTCAGTTAAGACGTGTTTGTATGCTTGTGTGCGTGGAGAAAAAGTCTAAGCGGTCAAGGTATCCCCTAGAGTTCTTAGGTAGCTAACATGTATGAGTATTGCCAATAGTCTTCGGTACATTATATCTAGAAATCCTTGTAGAAAGTCTTAAACGTGACAATGAGCCGCATAACGTCCCAACTACGATTTACATAAGTAATTTGTTTATTTGTTATGTTTAATTTAGTCATCCTGTGTTTCCGTTCGACGCTGTGCTGTTACCCATTTGTGGAGCAGTCCTCTAATAGTTTTTCATATCAAAGAATCGTCCAGGGGCTTTTCATCACTGTAAAATTTCCAAAGAACATTTCGATGTTCAAGTGGCCAAGACAACTATACCGATAGTTTGGAATATATACTCGTATGTATGCAAACATTATCTACGGAGCTTATTTAACTTCTATATTGCGAAGGTGTTTGTATTACGGAAACTATGGAGTCATATTCCGATCTAGCATAAAGTCAACTAATAAAAAGTTACTTAGCATATTCCAGCCCTTAAATTACTAATTCGATTAATATTGTAAAGAGATTAAGGTAACAACGATAGTAAGTCCCGAATTGATCTACGAAGAAAATTTTTGAACCCCCAAAAGGTTTACATTAATGCGCAATGAGATTAAAACCTGAAAGGTTCAAACCTCTAATCAAATTACCAAAGTAGAAAATTAGTTAAAGTGGAGATCAGCTTGTTCGCTTATTCGGCTCGTCATTTCAGACAACATACATGTATATTTGTACTTAGAATGCGACGCTGTCTCCAGCAGATACACATTTTTTGGTCCATCATTAGCAATAATACACTCGATGCTTTCCAGTGTTCTCTTACTTATGTAGCGCAGTAACGTGGACGATGTTGATCAATGAAGAGAAGTATTTTGGGGTTTTCGAGAAAACTGTTTTATATAGGATTTCTTGGCCTGTTTACATCGGCGGCGGGTACCCAAGAAGATTATATGCCAAACTGTATGAGATGTAGGCAAGGACCAAGTGCAGAAAGATCTGTCTCTAGTTAGTATAAGTAATTGGCGAAACCTCGCCAAGGGGAGAGGAAACTGGCGTAGTTTTTTGTGTCTATCCAAACCGACATACGATTGAAGTGCCATTTAAGAAGAATAATTTCTCAAGCTATTTTCAGTATGGCGGGTTAACTACATTTTATAATGTTACACGTGAACGCTACCAATATCTTTTAAAGTGTTTGCCGGTATTATCCTTCGAAATTGGTTAGATTCCTTTCACGTTGGCGACATTGAATATCGTAGACTTGTCGACGATGAGTAGTAGAAGCCTTACAAAGACAGCGAAAAAGATTTAGGGGCTCCATTCTCTCAAACTATTTTATCCAGCGCTGGCTTGTGGGTGCCAATAGAGAGGGAGGCATTCACTGCGTTGTAAAGAGAATAAGTAGAAAGACTAAATCCCATTCGAGAGTTATAATAATAATAATAATTTTGGCGCTTACACTATATAGCTCAGTGTTTGGCCGAGCTTCTCCTACCATTTGTGGTGTGCGTCTTTATATTATATCACAAATGGAGGGACCTACAGTTTTGTGCCGACTCCGAACGCCAGATGTATTTAATGAGAAGCTTTTTTATGGCAGAAATACCCTCGGAGGTTTGCCATTGCCTGCCCAGGGGTGACCGCTATTAGAAAAAACTTTTTCTATGATAAAGATTTTGTTTGCCCTGGCTGAGATTCGAACCTCGAACTCACCGGCGTATCGAGTTATAGCACGTACCGCTATCAACTCGACCACAGCGGCCACAATTTTCTTTAGTTACCAGAAAAATATATTGCGGAATTCGACAAAAACTGCTGTTACCGTTTTGAGTAAGAAGAAGTTAATATAAAGGCATCGATAATATCATTTGTGAATGTTCGATGTACACATAAATCATCCACATAGGTCTTTCTAATCTCTGTCCTTATTGTTTTTCATAATGTTCTCTTCCAGATAAACGAACAATTTACAGCGATGTAAGGACATACATAAGTCAAGAATAGCATCTCTAAGAAATAAATATACAATTGGGTTTAGGAGTAGACAGTATTAATTTAGATTTTAAATCGTTTGGGGTGCCTGATGCTCTCCAATGTTTTTTTTTCCATATTTGCACAATTTTTCAGCAAAATTCCCTGATTTCATGCTAACATCAGAGTTTACCCAGATCCGCTACAAGAGGCTTTGAAATTACCTTGCAATTTAAGTACTCATTAGATTTATAGATTTTTCATCATTTATTTACACCTTATGAGATAAACAAGTTTCGGGATAATAATTAATTAATCCAAGTATGTTTGTATACATTTTCTTTGCATTCTTTTTCCTTATTATCACAGCGACCTAATCTAATGTATGTACAAAATAAAAATTAAAAAACGCGACATAAAAGTACATAGATCAAGGCAAGTTTTCTTATTGCCATATCTAACATCAAACAGCATTAAAATTTTCCGATTTTTTCGAGACCACAGCTACTGTAATCAAAATTTTTTTTATATTCATGTCTTAATTTTCACTTATAAAATCAAATTTCTGCATCTTAAGTTTTCTTTTTTCACTTTAATGAAATTGTCGATGTGTATTTTTTGTTATCAAATCTCAGCAGATTGTGACAGAATTCGATTAGTGTGTAGATGCTTTCATTTTGCTAAACCCATTGAGCTACTTTCAGTCGATGTCATTTCAGTCATCTATGTCCATATGTATGTATGTACATATTTACATCGCAATGCGTTTGACTTTGGAGATATTTTCGAATTGCATATTACTTTAAAAATTCCTAAATGGCATTTTCCATCATCTTTTTCCGCTTATAAATAAATTTGAGTTGTATTTAAAAAATATTTTCTTCTTCACTCTATGACTTCAAATGATCGAACTATAACGTTTGCGGACAGTTCTTGTTTTTACTCAACACTAGTCTCTCCGGATCCAGCCCTAATTTCTTTAATGCATCGTATATTTTCGTTCGCACCTCGACGGGAAAGTCACGATCACGTCCGAAAACCCATATTTGATCGGAATATCCAATGGATCCTAAACTGCCGCAAGACCAGAGAATCGCAAAGTTATCATAGTCCGTGTATAGCACTTGATATTTGCCAGAACCAGGTAGCAGGCGGGCGATGACGTCGGGAAAACGTGTGTTGAACTGTGAGTGGCGTGAAAGGGAAAGAAAGGAAGTTTTTTTTTTTTTTAGAAAATAGCCGCAAATAATTTAAAGCTAAATGTATTTCTATAAAAAATATAAAAAATGGTTCTGTAAATTGAATTTAGCAAAGTTTTTTTTTTAAATTTACTGTTTTGAGAATATGGGCCTAAGAGACGAATTATGATCTGAAATTATATATATTTTTTTTTAATTACTTTAAAATCCATAATAGAAGATCTACGATTCTCCGGCGTCGCATAGCCTAAATTCACTGAAGGATTTCCGGTCCTAAGGAAAAAAAAAGATAAATATAGATTAAAAAAAATATATATTTAACCACTTACAGTCTATTTATGGTTTTAATTGCTACTTCAAGTTCAAAATTATTGAAAGTTGACAGCTTCTCTTTGTGTAAAGGCTGGAATTCCAGCAGAGTGCAGCCAGAAGCGATTTCAGGTAGATAAAAGGATCGCTCCACCTCATACCACTGACCAAGTACCTAAAAAAAATAAAAAAATATTAGAAGTGGTGAATTTAATACATAACTGTCAAAAAGGTATCATATAACAGTAATTTATTTTAGCAAATTATAACCGATTATAAAGAATGAGTTTCTTTATTAAAAGATGATCCCAAACGCAAGTAAAACGTCAGTCCAAATATAGTAAACATTAATTTTTTGGGTTTCTCCTTGACGTCAATTTTTTTTAAAGGACTTCACGGATATTGATAAGTCAAGTAAATTATTATAAAATAATATATAACATATGGATATCAAATGAAAGAAGAACAGCAGGAAAGTTTAAAAAATTGATTCTTTAATTATATTCTGCACTAAAAGCTAAAATTGTTTTTCTAAGTTTTTGTCTTTCACTCCAAAGTTTAAGAGAAAGTATACATGTTTATTTTTTCGACATTCTTCTTTCTCCACTTTTTTACAATATCTTAATTAAAGACAGTAGCTGTAATGTTGTTGTACTTTAAGAAGTAAATTTTGATTATTTAAAATTAAAAAAAAAAGTTGTTTGCACTTTTGTAGCTCTTTAAATTTGAATTAAGAAAGTGCAAGTTTCAATTAACATTGATGTTTGCCAATTTTTTTATTCGCAATTTTCTACATTTAACGCTTACCGAAGACTATTTTTTATATGGAAAGAGTTACGAAAGAGCGTTAGTTAAAAGATTTGTTAAATTTTTTTTAGGTACCTTAAAAATATATACACTTTGTATTACTAAAATTGAATGAACAACAAAACTGCATACTCAAAAAATTCAAATTAGTTCGAAATTTTAATAAAGTTTTTTTAAATTATTACACATTTTGTTTAAAGTTTAAAAAGAGAGTTTTTTTGGTTTTGGTAACAGAAGTAACAGTTTTTAACTGAAAAATTATTTTAATTATAATTTAGAAAAAAAAATACACTGTCAAAATGTGTGCCATCATTTGTGAACAGAAAGGTTTAGTATTTTATTAAACAAAGTACACAACAATTTCGTATATACAAATGCACATAGTACATAGATTTATACATGTACATATCTACATATCGCACCCTAAACCAAAAACAGTCACAACTCAAAAAATCACAAATGTTCAGGAGAGGCCAAACAAACAGTCTCTACAATAATGATGATAATTTTATAATCATGCTTTTCCAGTAAAAGAAGATAGTAACTACGAAAAAATTTCTGGAGCAGTTGGGGAAGTATTCCGTAAATTAGTTTAGATATGTGGAAAAAGGATTTACAATTTTTTTTTTCAATATCCAAGAGAAGTAAAAAAATTTATCTAAAAATGGTTGTAATATTTTAAACGTACTTTTCCAGTAAATAAGATAGTTACGATGAAGAAATTTTCGGAGCATGTTGGGAAGTATTCTGGGAATAGATTTATGAGATAAAAGCGATTTAAAAAAATTTTGAGTTGTGACGGTTTTTGGTTTAGGGTGCGATATGTAAGTATGTAATTATGGACAAGGCGCGAAACATGACAAATCAATAACAAATCATTTTACATCAATATATATACACAAAATATGCAAAAATTTATTGAAACAAAAATTGCGAACTGAGCTGAGCGTGAAAGGCACAAACGCAAAGGTATTAATGCATTCTCGTGAGTTTGAAGGCGTGAGTAAGCGTTTAAATAAAAAACAGGTTTTCTTAATTCAGCCAAAAATTGAACAAACTCAAAATTCAGCCAAAAATAATCAAGCACAAATATTCATAAACACATACAAACATGTGTATGTAAGTATAAAAGTTTTGGTCAACAAATGTGTGAAAATTAATTCAAAGTCATTATTAAGCAGGGAACGGCGGAAGATGCTCAGATTGGTGTCAATACTTTTAAAAGCACTAAGCTGATATATTATTGCTTTGCTAAAGCTGTGTGTACGTTTTTTGCTTAAAAATTCGTATATGTAAATGTGTATGTCGATAATAGGCAAGTTTAGAAAATTAGAAAACTACG
The DNA here is from genome assembly GCA_963971545.1 of Philophylla caesio. Classification (NCBI taxonomy): domain Eukaryota; kingdom Metazoa; phylum Arthropoda; class Insecta; order Diptera; family Tephritidae; genus Philophylla; species Philophylla caesio. The sequence continues at coordinate 115,953,307 of OZ020606.1, read as the reverse complement.
AACTAAGAACGTGCAAAGGACTTTGAACCCAACACCGTCCAGCATTACACTTTTATATTTGTTTAAGTAAATGTTTCTATAATTAAGATTATTTAAATCAAATTAAATTGCTTTTGTAATACCGCTCAACTATTTATATACTCGTGCATAAATATGTAGTTCAACTATTGTAAATAAATTAATTAAGCACCTTTGGCTTGTACGTGTACTAAATATAAAATTGCATTCTTTTACTCGTACTCATTTTCTACATTAGTGTGGTGTACACACAAATTGTTAATTCGTCTATTTACATTTCTTATTTCTTGATTATTTCATAGCTCTGCATCGAACGTTTTTTCAAGACGCTTAAATAATATTTTTTTTTTTATTTGTAACCAAAAATTACACCTTAAACAATAGCATATTAAGTACGCGTTACAAATAAAAATTCAGTGTGTATAGACAAAAAAAAATTAACTTCAAGACATCTCTAGATTAAAAATTTTGAACTCACTGAGTAAAGGTTATAAGGCATGCTGTGAAAATCACGCGCTGTATTGTAAATTCGAATCCGAAATGATATTTCATACGATTTCATTTAATTCGAATTTAATTTCGAAACAGCTGCGCAATTAAACAATACAAATGAAAAAAGAGTTCGTTGGTACAAAAGACGCAATAATGTGAAATTAAACAGATCTTATTAAGAAAGAAACAATATTTTTTATGGCCGTTTTTGTGTTGAATGCACGTAAGCGATATAACGACAGTAGAATCGACAGACGGCATGGCATTTTTTTGTTACGTCGTCGTACATTTTGTATAAAGTCTCAAAAATGGGTTTCTATGGTTTTTGTTAAAGATTGAACGATATTTTAATTGAAAAACAATTTGTATAGTTAGAAGAAATATATGTACAATATGTGGTTATGTCTTAATAGGCCCGTTCGTCTAAAAGTCCAGCAAGAATTATCAAGCAACGAAATGTCTGAGAATTTTGTAGTAATCTCTCGCAAAGAGAGATGCTTGCAAATTTTTAAGCGAACGCAAAATTTGCAGAAACTTGCAAGTTTAACAAACAGCTGATTGAAATCTTGTCCGCATCCAAATATGCAAAATGAAAAACATTGCATTAGTGTTTTGCTGTAACATTTTACTAACGAAACTAAAACAAACGAATATTTACCTGCATCTTGCATTTTAAATATTCATATTTTATAATTTTCACCTTTAAAATTCTTACACAAAAATTTCGTATTTATCCAAATTGCATTCAGCTGTTTTTGATCAGCTGATTTCTTGCTTGCAAATTTTGTGGACACCGCGAACTCGATTTGACAAAAATCGTGATATTTCGTAACAATTCGTAACAATTATCTGCATCGCGAACACTCTTAATTTGTGAACATAGAGAGTGTAGATTGTAAAATACGAGCACCCAATGAAATTTGTAGATGGCTTATTTGTTGGTGTATACTAATTAGTTACTTGCGCTTCTTAGAAACATTTACTATTGTCTGATATTTTTGTGGGAAATCGTAAAAGTTATAAGAAAGTAATTTCTTTTAGATCCGGCCCAAAGAAATGTACATAACATTTTACTAAAATATGATTGACCACGTACTCTATATTTATACTAAGTAATAAATTGCCACTGGTTTTGAAGGGAAGCATTCTCTCTTCGTCCAAATTCGCTTCCTAATTTCGAAACCTTGTCATCTTCTGTAATACGAATATCTTTGCTTTCTGGCTCGCCAAGTGTTGGCATCAAGTCTGCTCATTCGTTGTTAGAAGCGGTGAGAACAAAGGCTCTTCCGAGTTTAAGTCTAAATTAGAGGTGTTTTACAATCAACTTAATGCCTGAAAATAAATCATTTACTAAGCACTGATTAAGACGAACTGTTTGTGTCGACATAAGCAGATACTTAATTGGAAATTACTTGCATTCGCTGTCATTCAAATTGACATGCTGACACTTTGACATCGTTGATTTGCCTCGTGGCGGTATTCCGTTTGAGTTGCTTGTAAACATATGTTGTACATTTACTGTTTACAAGTCAAAGCAAAACCACATATTGGCACATTTAAACAATTTATTTTCGAGCTGAAGGTGTTTACACTAGTGCTACATTTAAATGTAAAATAGTTTCGAATATATAATAATAATAATAATATTTTTCAATTAAAATATCGTTAATTATCTAACTAAAACCATAAAAAAACGCATTTTTTAAACTTTCTACAAAATGTACCATGATTTAACAATAATTTAACGAAATTTCGAACTTAAAAAAAAAAAATTTATTTCTTTGAGTATACAGTTATGTAGCTCATTCAATTTTTAATAAAAAGCAAGTTTCAAGTGCCTACAAATTATTTCTGAGGTTTGACAATACTTTACTGATAATTACCCCAAACGAGTATAACGCAATTCCGTGATTAGAACGAAAGAGCGTCAGTAAAAAAATTGTCAAAAATCAGTGGTAATTTGTAGAAACTTGAAATGTGCAATTTGTTATATTATAATATGTAGCTGTGCTATATTTTGTGAACAGAGTATATTATTTTGACTATTATATTTTAATATAAAAGAATTAATGAACTAAAAAATTAAAAAAACAAAAACGCAATAACAAACAAGTCAATCTACTAAGTAAGTATCGGCAAATAAAATAAATGAAAATGAATTGGTAACGAAAAACGCTGTAGCAGGCAAAATGTGACTGCACATCTGTGAGACTTATCATCCTTGGACTACAGATCACTGGTAGAGCAGTAATTTGGCATGCCAACACACCTTTATAATTGCTTGTGCTTTAGCTGTACATACATATGTACATATGCGCATAATAGGTATTTATACATACATATATGTATATATATGCCCGTCAATTAAGAGTAGCCTAAGTGCTTTGTTTAGATTTAATTTTGGATTTAAAAATTACCAGTTTCTACCAGGTGCATATCGTTGGCTTATAGCGAAAAGCTGTTGGGTACTTTTTTAAAAATATTGCAGGATTGAAAAAAATTAATGAAGTTTTTCCACGTTTCCTTGAATATCACATTAAACTATAACATTAAAAAAATCAACTTAGCAATTTTTTACTCTAAGCCGACAATACAGTCAATATAGATATTTGCCCTAAACGATTTGATCTTAGTGCGTGAGTCTCAGCAATTATGGAGACTCAGAAATAAATGGCGTTTGAGCCTTAAATGTTAAGTCTTTATTTGTTCATGTTCAAACGATTGGCAAAATAAATTATAAAAATTAATGGTTAATTCATATACTTAAATGTGCAAGAATAATTACTGGAACACAATACGGACGAACGGCGAAATCAGCACATCACAATTTCCCACAAAAAATACCCGTAATGGTATTCTTGAAATATTTTAAATAAAAGTTAAATAATATATGATCTTTTATTTCTTTCAGATTAAAATAATTAATTTGTTAAAACTAGGATAAGAATTTATCATCTTCCTACAAAATTTTCTTAAAATAGGCGAATTAATATGGCAAATGGTGAACGAGAGCACTCGCCGTTGTAGGTATTGACACTTTAAATTGGCGGACAAATCGCTAGACCTGACGGCGTTAGTATTATTCTTTAAAGTAGCGCATTTTTTTGTTGTTGTAACCTAAGTTTTCTTAATCTCAGCACATTTTTGCATTATTCGGGAGAAGGTGATTTGATCGTGATAATTTGTTCAACTAAATGTTACTAATTTTAAATCTGTGAAATTAAAAACTAATTTTTTTTTAATTTCTAATCAAATGATAGCCAATTTAAATTATGACAACGCCCAATACTATACGGTAAGTATTAAAATAAAGTATGCACTACGACCTGTAAAGCACTTCGTCAAGAGTCCAATGACGAGAGAACGTACAAAAGGCTCATTGTGATTAGCGAACGGGTTATGCTTTTCCTGTGGTTATGATAGGCAAAGCGGAAAGGCTTACCAACAGTTTACATATACCTTTTGATATTGTACACTCCAGTGCTGCCAGATCTGTAGCGTAGAAAATACTTAATTTCTCGCGTAGAAGGGTGGGGGTAAGGGAGGAAAATCCGTATAAATCTGTATCATCTGAAACGCGGTGTCCATGTTTCCAACACTTTTTTAATGAATTTAAAATGTCTTAATGCGTCAAACGAGGAATATTTATTTTTTGAAGACTTGAAAGAATGAAATTTTTTCATTATCTGGAGTGGATCGAGTATCTTAGTTATGCTCGCACCCGTACGCAATTTCAAGATATGAAAATGGTGTACACACAAACATCTTTGTACCAAAAACTCCTTGTTTTAATGTAATAAAATTGTTTTTATACCTTAAAAAAATTTTATTTTTACTGTAGTTTGGATTGTTAAGGCTTTTTATTTCTATATGCAGGAAATTTAATTTTTCTGGAAAAGAAAGGCCTGTAAATTTTTACAAAATCCTGGGTTTCACAAACTCATCTAAAGATATATTACAAAAAATTGTTAAGAAAATCTCCAGAGAATAGAAATTACTCATTGAAGACCAAAATTGGATTTCACACGAAGAGTTATATACCTACTAATATACATATCGAAGAGTTATATACTTATACAATTTCGATAGTCGATAAAAATTGAATATAACATAGTTCTTTCAAAATATTTTTTTTTTTTAATTTTTTTTTTTCGAACAAATACGAAAATCCGCAAAAAATCCGTATTTTTTCTCAGGTAGCTGGAAAATCCGTAAAAAACGGACAAATATCTGGCAGCACTGGTACACTCACCAAAAGAACTTTAGTCTGGTGTTGGCTCAATACCAAGAACGATAGAATACAAGATTGCGCCTTCCCGACGAAAAATGATGTGAAGCAAAATGCGTGCAACGTCACGAACACGGTTTTTCTGAGAATCGAAAGAAATTGTAAACAAAAATGTGAGGTTAGGTTCTGCTAGGATTTCTAAATTTTAAAGTTTTTACCAATTACGGCACTTTATGCAACATATTTATATTCAAATAACTTCATTTATGCACTGTGTTTGATTGGATGCTTTGAAAAAAACTGCATTGCAGCATTAGGAGACACAAGAAGCTTAACTTGCTACCAAGTGCGCACAGCTACACTTTCACATCACTTTTAGCGAGTTTTATAGCCCCGTATCATTGATAGACTCTCTGATTTAACACTTAACACTGCGCACTTCATGTTTAATAACTTTATTTTAAATAAAATTGCTTTTAAGCATAGAAATTAAGTACAAACAATTGTATGCTTACAAACATACAAACAAAACTAACCGCGTTCTGTGACGTAGCATAAACAGCTGATTCTGTCAAATTTGCTGAGAGCGAATAGCGGTTTGCGGAAGGCGCAACCTCTGTATTTTCTAGATCGTGGCTCAATACGTTGTGCCAACACATCTCTCCCTTTGTTGTCTACTCTACGCAGAGCATTTATTTGATCGTATGCTGATCTATCGAAAAGAAGTGCTAGGATTCTGGTAGTTTGGTTGCTATATGCGTGTTTATTTTTAACTATACTTCTATGACCCGGTGTTTAAAGAAGCTGGACATCGTTATGATATCCCTTCTCATGGAATGGAATTTCTTTATGCTCTTCAATGTTGAGGAGAGTTTGACTTCGTATAACAAGAGTGTCTTATGTGCCGCATGCAAAGATAATATGATACGAAACTTCTCTCTTTTGCTTGCTGCGAGAGCCCATGATCTCACATTTTGGCCTGGCAACAAAGCCGAATCATGGGCTACTGAACAGCTGGCACGCAAAAAGGTGGGCTACCAGAGGCAAATGCGTGAAAATAGCTATACTTTTTATTTGGATAAAAAAAGCGAGTAAATGTTATTTTTTTTATAAAATGTATCTTGAAATCTCTAAATTAAGAGTTAAATTTAATATATAAGTTTTAGCAAACTATGAAGGTTTTGATTTACATACAAATATTGTATTTTATTTTAAAAATATATTCCAAAAATATTTTTTCAAAGCGAACTAGGTAAATATTGCATTTTAAATACATGAATAAACATGTATGTTTATAAGAAAACACGCTATATCTTAAATTTATGTTTAATGCATATATAAAAGCAGTTTTTGCGAAATATGAATTTCTGCGATATTTTAATTGTTTTCATTGTTTTGATTTTATATATATTATCTTCTGGCGTTAAGGTAAATAACATCTCTTATTTACTCTTATTTTTATTGCATTTTCATTCATTCTGTTAGCAAACCTCAACTGTGGCGAAGAAACTGCAAAATCTCCAAAAAATTAAATAAAAATCCCCAGATACTATTTCTACAGAGTGGCTCTTATGGAAAATGTTATAAAAAATGCGCCTTTTGACAGCGCTCTCTCGAAACAAAGAGTTTCGTATCATATTATCTTTGCCGCATGACTCTCTGCCAACTAGTTTCCAAACCAACACATTTTTTTCTACAAGTCATCATCTCATCTAATTTAATCATGACCGTGCTTGTTGTGTGAGTACTCAGCATTGAATTTAAATAGTACTTAATTGTTGAAATAATAAACGCTGATTGACCACTTTATGTAACCTACTCGTAACATACAAGCCACTTGTTTTTTTTTTTTTTTTCCTATGTAGAACTCGAGTGCAATAAAGTTGTTCAATTATGTGTGCTTTGACTGAGGTGTAACATATAATGGCCTTAAAGTAGTACAATATATGAACATATTTTCTTCTTTTGTTTAAGAATTTTATTGCGGGCAATAAGGTTAAATGAATTTTATGTGCCCAATAAACAAAAAACAACGGTGATGATATCGTTTCGAGTTCGAAGCGGAGACGCGAATGAAGGCCTTTTTGGAATGTGATTTTTCGATATCGCATCGAATTCAAGGCGAGAAAAATTAAATTTGGCGATGAAATGTATAATAGTTTTTAAATCTAAATATATTCTTGAAAATGAGTTTTTAATAAAATAGATGGCATGCAGTTATAGTCAAAATAAAGTCAATCTCACATATCCATTTATTCGATCCCAATAAATAAAAAATGCTAAGATGAATTTCTTAAAAACATTTTTAAACTCCTTTCGAATTCAAGGCAAGCAAATAAATAAGTTTTATCGTTACACTATTTAAGCTTTGATTTCCAGGGACAGGGAGTTTAAAATCTCTAATGGCTAACGACTGAAAAAATAAAAGTTTTAGAATCTCAGACGACTTTTAAAGTAAAAAAATCTTAAATCGCTAACGATTCGCTAACGCTAACGATGAAATACTTGATGCACTAACAACATCTGCCTCTCGCACGAATTTAAATTCGCTTATCTGTCACCGCGAAGTATCGTCTTATCAGAGAAATCGAGCTCGTCTCAAGGCGAATTCGTTGTGCTTATTGGGTAGTGGTGTTAAAAGTTTCTTTAAAATTTCATATGTATGGAAGATTAAGAATTGTTTGAGAGCAAATAAATTACAAAAAAAACATACATAGATACATATGCTGTAAAATGAGTCAGCAGCTTCAGCAGTTGCAATGGGTTATTCAACTTTTTTCCTTCATGTTCTCATTTGTTCACTTAATTTTAAAGCAGAAAAAATTTAAGAAATAAATGTAATTGAGGTAAAAGCACTTTTTCGTGCTTTTCTGCACTTACTCTGCTCATATTGAATTTCGGCATCGATGGATACTTCGGACACCTGCCAAAACCATAACTCTCCGCGCCATCGATCAATAGCAAAAGTGTCAGCAATGAAGTTGCGCATGCGCAGCAAAACGAGCGTAAGTGTTTGTTGTTTAACAAAATTGGTGTAGACATTGGTAGCGATTTTTTTTTATATTTTCTTTTAAGGTATTTAGAATTTGCAACTGGAAGACGCAATTTTTGTTTTTGTATTTTAGCACTTTGTTATTGTTGAGTATTGAGTTAGTTTCACTTTCTTTTTTGCACACGCAATCGGAGCTTATTTTCACTTTTGCACTTACAGTTCAAATACTCAAAATATATTTAAATGCGATTACTTAACTTCAGTTATTGTTAATTGCAGCGCAAATATTTGTAGAAATTCATGACGGTTTTTATTTAGTATTTGTGTGGTGAAAATTTTGTATTGGTGCTATAAGGAAGCCAAGAAATTTATGTGTCTTACTTTTTAATAGCGGAGAGTTGAGATTTTGTGCAACTTATTTTGATAATTTTCAAGTGTTTTAAAAACGTGGCTCAAATGCATAAATAGTTTCAAGAAAACATTTTTTTTAATTCAAGACCACAAAAATTAAAAGCACATATGTACATAGATACTTGATATACTTTTTTATATTTAAAATTGTTAGTATGCTTTATTAAAATTTTGTGTTTGTAAAATAAATATGTTTGCCGTTTTATTTATAACTGTTTTTTAATATTTTTGTGCATTTTTTTTGTTTGCCCTTTTCGAGTTGTGCTCCCCAATTTGAGTGAAACTGCTTTATTTCTTGTTATTTTTAATTTTTTTTTTCGCCGTCGCTTAAATGCGCATAAATATTGAGTTATTAAGTTTTCCCCCTAATTGGCTATGCCAAACATCAAAAAATCGCGCAATTTCTTTGATCGCTTTTTGGGGTTTTTTACATGAATTCACGGCTTTGGTTTAAGTTTAAAAAGTCACTCTTTTTCTTTACCTTTATCTACATAAAACACTTTTCTATTCATCGCAACTTTTGTGAGTGTCCGCTTGACTGGGTTAGTGAAATGTAAATATAGACCGGCAAAGCCCACAAGTGCTTTGGTCAACCAAATTGGCGCAAGCGAATAGACAGCAGACGACAGACGATAGCCGCGATGGGTGGCAAGTGTTTAGCCGTTATGCAATATTCAAGCAATGTAAATGTACACAGACGAGTGTAGTTGCGTTGAAAAATGAAACAGAGAGGAGAGTTGGAGGAGGAGGACCAGACATACATACATACATATTTCACAACAATAACAAACAGCCGTTAAAATCATAACAAAAATGAAGTGTAGTGAGGCCGTGCAAAAATTCATTGCTTCACCTCAACGAACCCGCAACATATAAACATATGTACATACATAAATAGGTACGATGGTGGCCATATGATTAGCAATCTTATTGAAAATGATGTTATTTGCCATATTTATTTTTAAGAACATTCAAATAAAATGCAATTGATTCTTTAACGAAATCTACATAAATCCAAATTTAAAAGTTTGTAGAGAGTGAAAAAAAATTAACAAAATTTAATGCTAAATTTCTTTAGAGTGTACAGTTTTGTAGGTAATTCAATTTCAGCAAATGAAAGTGCTAGTTTCAACTGATTGTAATTAACCGCTGATTTTTCGAATTTTTTTTGTCGATGGTGTTGCTTCTTCTATATAAAACTAAACTATGTTTGTGTGTCCTATGAAAGAAAATTTGGTGCAAAAATGTTCAAAAACCCGTGAAAATTTGCATGCCAATGAAAAACTAACACTTTTGAGGAAAATATTACAAATTTGGATGTACATAAATACTGTTAATTTTTCTTTTCTCTCATATTTTGAAAATTTATTGAAAAAATTTTCAAAAACTAACACTTTTGAGGAAAATATTACAAATTTGGATGTACATAAATACTGTTAATTTTTCATTTCTCTCGTATTTTGAAAATTTATTTTAACAAGCCCGAGTAACTTCTTTAATTTGTTGTCGATATTTCGTCTTCAATTTGGGATCGTTCACAAAAATCTGGCTTGTGTCGGTCCTATTGAAGTTATATGCAACACTGGACCTCGAGCTTTTTAAAAAAAAAATTCAAAATATAAAATTCAAATGCGGATAAGGAAAATATAACTTTTTTAACATTCTTAAAAGTTTAAAGCTTTCGTTTATATTGTTTTAGTTAGAAAACCAACTTTGTTTAATTGCAAATTCGTAAAAATAAATAAATAATAAATAAAATAAGTGGCACAAAATATTTTTTGGAAATCGGTAGCAAATAATATGGCCACCACTGTATGTGCATATGCATTCACTATCTACAATGTAAACAAAACGACAAAGCCACTTGCTGTAAAAACAGCAGTGAAAAAGCATGAGCTGTTATTATAACAACAACAACAACAACAACAACAACAGCAACAAAGCAACAATGATGGTGGTCATTTAGAAAACCCAAAGTGGAAAGTCGTGAATTTCCACTCTACGCATAAATATGAAATTGAAAAGCGAAAAATCAAAAGCATCAGCTGCAGAAATTGAGGCGAGTAGTGTGAATCACTTTGCATTTATGATGATCATGCAGGAAGGAAATGTTTATGCACAATTACGAGATTTCCAGTTGAACGTGGATGCATTCATTGGCCGTTATCCTGTTTGCTTGAGCTACAAAAATTGCTGCCACTTCCGCTGAAGAGCGGATACACGAGTACATATGTACGTATGTACGTATGTTCATGTGTATAACCGTGTATTCACACTTACTTGTTTTAGTTATTAGCACAAATAATATTTGATTATTATCTAACTCTTTTCATTTGTGCCAAAGACCAAGATTGGATTGCTTTAAATATTTTTGTTTAAAATATTTTCATACCAATATCGAAAATCTAAAACATTTTATTCAATCTAGCTCTTGCTAGATGTACGGGTCAGATATGTATGCATGCCTGGGCGATTTTGGAAGAGTTCAACATAGTTCACCAGTTGCTTCTGTCTCGCGTTTAGTGGCGCTAATTGAAAATTTCAATTCCAGCAGGTATCGAATTCTTTCTGGGCTGGAACGTTTTCGTTTATTACATATATATTTTTTCTGAGATGATCCATGTTGAAACTCACCAAGAAGTAATATTCTGTGGCGATCTTTCGAAGTAATATTTTTCCAGAATTTATTAAAAAATTGATATGGCCCTTTTATGTAAAAAATAATATGTTAACATTTGTGCAAGTATATGTAGATGGTTTTTCAAAAACTTGCTGTTTAATGTTTAATACATATTTAGCGAGCAATTAAAATAAAACGTGCGCCCGGCTTCATACCTTTTATGAATATAAAAAAACGAACTTATAATTTTGGACAAAAAATAAAGAAAACCCTCGAATCTAAACAAAGAACTGTGTGGGCGCATAAGTTTCAGGAAGGTGACAGACTTGAGAAGTGTTAAACTTTTCTTTGAAAGCAACATGGAGTAAATTTTTTTGTTAGAAGCACAAAAGGGCTACAAAAAGCAATTGCAAACTTTGCTAATTTTTCATAAGAAATGCAACTTGTGCGGAACTAAATTAAAAATGATATTGCTAATGTATTAATTTTTAATAATAATTATTTAAAATTTATGTAGTAAGATCTATAGCAGAAACTAAATGAGGAGCTTCATAATACTCAAAATGACTCCACTTGTGTAATTTTGTAGATACATAAATGAGGGAACATAATTTATGTTTGGCAAAAAATGCAAGGGAGGGAGAGCATTGTGGCTGAATCATTATTTTCAAAAAGAGATAAAATAATGATTTAATCATTTTGTTTTTATAATTTAATTTAATTCAACGAAAAGAGCAAGCAATTTTAAGTGTCGATTTATTGTGTTTGGTTATGAAACGAACTCGCATGTACATATGTATGCGTATAAAAGTTAAAGCTTCAAAATTGTCATCAAATCTTTAAAGTTTTTAGGCAGCTTTCCAAAAAATTACCACTTATGTTTTTGCATTTTTAGTATAATAAAATGAAAGTTGCAAATGGCTAAAAATTAGAATTGATTTTGGGGATTTTTTAGTTTTGACTAAGCTGTGGCACATTTTTTCCATACAACGATACATTTTTGGTGCGTTATTTTTTGGAAATATATTTGTTTAATTTTCTGAAGTTTATAAAAAACTGAATATTTATATCGAATATAAAAAATATGTTGACTTCCAAAGGGCAAACTTATAAGAGTGAGAGCTTTTCATCTCGATTTCAAAGTTCAATGAACTTATCTAAATTATTTAAATATTATTAAAATATTTATTTATAGTTTGATAAATTAATTTTTTTATTTTCAATTTATTTTTTATTTTATTAAAATGTGTTTTTTTATTTGTGCTATTATCTTTCTTTTTAAATCTATTTCCAGCATTTTTAAAATGTATATTTAATTTCCTAAATTATTTGATTACTAAATTCTTGTAAATCAAAACATTCTTCTCTTTAACAGTCGCATAGTCGTTGTTACCTCAACAAGCATTTAGTTATCTAATTTGCCAATTTAGTCTCACGTTCACTTAACACTTAAATTTGCTCACTAAAACACTAAGGAAGAAATCTTTTGTTTATACAAATTTTCAGTTAATAATAACTGCCTTCACATTTTTTTTAATAATCAACTGCACTTAGTTATTATACTCGTACGACGCGTACCGTCCGGGTTTTCTCGTCTAAACACATACAAATGTACATATTAGCGGCAATCGTTAAAATTCGCAGCAACACCTTTAACCGCCAGCAGAAGTAATTAAAATACTTTATAAATATTTACTATTTTATATGTTAGTGAGACAAGAGGCGCGACGACCCAAGATATAAATATGTACAACTAAACGCAACAACGCTCGCAACAGAACTGCTCGGCGCGTTCACTGGGTCGATTGAACATTGTACGATGGCCCAGAGGCTCAACCAGCACACACCGCTCTACAACACACACCATAAATTTATGTATGTATGTATGTATGTATGTACATTAGAGTGATCAAAAAAAAAACTTCCATCCCCTAGGATTGTTTTACACTTATCGAAAAATATAACTCCTATTTTCTTATATTTAAAACAAAAAATAAATAAAAGATCGCTCCAAGCACTCCAAGTTTGCCGTGCAATTTATGTGGGAGAAAATAAATTTCTCGTAGGTATGGTGAATGAAAATAAATATTTTCAGTCAAAAAAATATTGATTTACAAGGATCCTTTACCAAATCTATGAAAAATTTTCCTAAAAATATATGTACATGGGCTGAGGTCATTTAAATGGCTGGTTAATTTTTTTTGGTACCGCCCTATTGAAATGTCTATAAATTTATAATGTACATACATATGTATGATATAAAAATATTGGAACGTATATAGTAATTACAGTGATGGTCAAAAATAGCACTAAAATTCAAAATTATATTGCTAGCAGCCATGTTTATTAAATAGTTTTAAATAGTTTTCTTTTACAATATTTTTTGATCTATAATAGTAAAAATATTAATAAAACTTTATACAAGAATTGTCACCAAAATTAAACAATCTAGGGCACAGGCTGGTTAAAAAGAATGAAATGCAATAAAGAAAATCAAATATACCAACACAAACCATAAAAACCCTTTTGAAATAAAAATAAAATATAAAAAAACGTAAATAAATGTTTGTTCATATTTCTGTTAGCCTAGTAAATATTAATATTTTACAATTTAATTGAGCTCAAGGCCAGTTTATGGAAGATTTTTTTGTGAAAAAACAACAACAGTTTTTAATGGTTGAAGTTATAGTACTATTTCGGAAATCACCACATTTCCTCATCAGACTTCTTTTTGATTATTAAATTAAATTAATTTTTAATTTAATTTTTCATAACCACTTCCCTCAGGCTTTGAACCCGGGAGCTCGGAGTTGCAGAGCCAATACGCTACCTATTGTGCTACGCTAGCCGATTTGGCTGTTGTGTTTATTTCATCTTCCTTAAACTGGCCTTGAGCTCAATTAAATTGTAAAATAAAAACGTAAATGTAAAAACAATACAGCCAAAAAATAAAACAATGTCCAATCATTTTTGAAGTCTTATAACTTGCGCTTACAATTTTTCTTTGGCGACCTATTTAATTTTTAAAATTTATTAAGAATATTGTTTAAAAAAAGTAGATTGCCACATGCACGATATACTCGTACATTAATGTTTCATAAATTTTTGGCAAAATTTTAAAACTTAATTTTGGGTTTCTTTGTTATAAGGTCGGACTGTAAGATTTCAAATGAATATTATTATAAGCAATTAAATAAATATAAATGGCAAACAATATCAATTTAAATGTTTGTGCTATCTTTCTTACCGCCACTTTATGGAAATACATTTATTCGTATGTACATATGTATGTAGATAGGTAACTGCAAAGCCCGACAAAACTTGCACAGATTGTATTAGCTTCGCTAAGTGATTCTTTTAATGGATAATCATCAACTCCTCGGCAAATAAACTCTCAATTCTACACATCGTCACATCGTCACTTTGGCACTTAATTTATGCGTACAATACAATACAGACTACCATAGATATATTATATGTATCTACTTACATATGTATGTATATAACATGTACGTCGTCTGCATCAGTGGCGTCTTAACAAACATACGTGTGAGGCTCTGTGGGGCCGCCTACAGAGATTGGCTTGTATAACAAATGAGACACTTGAATCAACTGAAAACATTAACTTTTCGCGAGTAGACACTTACTTCAGCTTCAAAGAGATAGTCCGGTAGAAAACTTGTTTGAAATAGAAACCAAATCGTCTAAAGCCTAGTATGGAGCCGTTTTTTTTCTTTAAGTTTTCGAAACGCTTTCTATAAGACCTCAATGCTTATTGGGACATCTTTTTTCTCATAAGAGCAACTTGTATTAGCTTTTCACTAAGCAAATTGTTTAATCTACTTAAATACGACCTCTTAAAAATGTACTATGAGGTTACTACTATGACGGAGGTAAATACCTAGTTTCTAAGTGGGATAATAAAAAATAACCTAGGATTTCGAAACACTTTTTCGTCACACGGTAGAGATTTAATTTCTGCAAATTGAGTGAAATCAATCCAGCTAAAAATCGACAAATTGGTAGAGTTACTAGTTTTTTAAACTTTTATTATAAGGGCATTCACAAGATGCTATAAAGTGTCGTTATACTCGTACATATCGTGAAATCATAAATTTTCACAAAATTCAAACTTGTAATATTTTTCTTCGGCAACAACAACGAAAGCAACAAAAACAAATTTAAAAATATTGAAAACTTTTAGGATTTTATAACTTTACGACACTACATGACAACTTGCAAATCCTCTGTAAATATCTCACCAAAACTTCAAGTGTAATCTAAGCGGAAATGAAATCAGTATGAATGCGTAAGCCGGAAAAGTAAATACAATTCACTTACCAATTTATTACGAGATAGTTATCATAATTTTTTGATATTAAATATTAGTTATCTACTTTGATTTTACCTACTAAAAGTGTTGTGTTTAATGTCAACCGTACAGCTTATAAATATTTTATTAATTATAAAATGTAATATTTTATAAGAAAAATTATAACGTAAATCAACTCCATGTAATCCAAATGATTAATGTTTATTATTTTTACGCAAGTTATGAAATTTATATTTTGCATCCCTGAATCAGTAAAACGCCGCTGACGTGCATTTACTACGAATATAAACGTATTTAGTCAAAGCGGTGCCTTCGTGATTTGGCTTGACAATCGTTTAATAATAGGAAGTACTTATTTGGCGTTGTAATGCTTAAAGTGCAGCGAACTTATTCAATTTTATATTTAGCTATTTTAATATAAGGGGTGCTTGTGGTAAAAAGGGCTTAAGTGGTGCTTCATGTATTATGTAGAAAGAAGGCAAGGTGATATGCAAACAACAAAGCTTTCAACTCAATTTCTCTACTAATCTGCATACTACATATTTACGTTTTACTAATTATATACTCGTATGTAATATTATTGTAATTTGGGGCTAAATGTTATTGAGTATTCTTGAACCGAACTGCTTTCACGCAAAAATGCTGTAATAAATAGAAATTACCCAATAAACGCAACGCATTCGATACGAGCTCATTTTTTTTGGCGAAACTATCGAAGCAATGTATCGCGTCGACATACATATAACCGTTATGTGAAGTTTTAAAAATTTAGATTACCCGACAATTTTTGAATCATAATCAAGATGCGTTTAATCTTTCATTTGATAATTTTGGGATTAGTTCGAAACTTTTTTGGCCTCAGTTTAAAATCAATTCATGACTGGTTCGATACTAGTTCGGAACATGTTTGGCATTATTTTGGGACTTTCTCCAATTCACTCTGTTTTGATTTTAAGTTCTTTCTAATATTTCAAATTTGATATGTATCACAGTCACGGTTTTACTACAAGAAACTATAAAAAGGTTAAGTTCGTGGAGTCCTGAACTAGTCTCGAAATAGTCCAGAAGTGTTTAAAAACGATTTTCGACTTATTCTGAATATGGCACAAAACCCGGAAAACTTAATAATTGCTTGTTGTATTTAATCTATCATTTGGCACAAAAACCGGAAAACTTAATAATTGTTTGTTGTATTTAATCTATCATTTGGCATTGTCGAGAAAAAGGAGTTTAAGAATCAATTGAAAACAATTGCTTCTCAGTATACATATCCAAAGAGGACATCGGCATTTTGCTGCATTAGTTAGTTAAAAAATTTTAAGCTGTGTCAACTGCATTTAAAACAAACCTGTCAACGCATCTTTGATAATTTGAATATGAAATTTTTTTGGTTGTTAGTAACAACTAATTACTCTCAATGATAGATACAGCTTACACACAGCCTTTTTTATTTTGTCTTCATCAAGGCTTCCCAGGCTTGCACCAAGAAACGTCGGGTTGCTGAGCTAATACCTTACGATGTTTGCTACGCTTGCTGAGTGAACTGTTAAAAGTTTTTTTTTTAAAGAAGATGGAATTATATATTGCAACTATTCCTGGACTCAACTTAGACTAATCACATTCTCTAATCACATGAATATTCCATTTAAATTAAAAGCATTAGTTTGTCTTCATTTAAACGCGCTACTGTTAAAGAAAGCTTTTACAAGTTTAAATCATATAAAGATGTCGCTGCTAGCAAAGCAAAGACACAAACCTTGTACAGTAAGTTATGGATAAAACAGTCTAAAGTGTATTAAATATTTAACTTAACTCGGAAGAGATATACATATGTATTTATAATATGATATTTCTGTAAGTATGAATATAAATATTGTATATTTTATATTTAAATGAATGCTTTTTGTTTAAAAAATTTAATTAAATCCGTCTGATATAAAATTGCATCGCATTTACAGAAAACGCTTAGGTTTCGGTAGGGTAGTTAAAAATATCTGTCTACAAGTATACACATGGCCTTATTCAAAACAAGTATGAATAGTGAACAGCGTGCACAACGCAGAATACGGCGATATATTTAATGAATATCGATATCAATACAAATATTTATCATTATTTCAATTCAAAATTGGATAGCTATAACATGTACAATAGAAATAGCGAAAATAAATTGGACGAATGTCGATAACAATTAAAATAACGAGAATGATAGACACATGCAAATTTTAATATAAAAATATCAAACTGATAAAATTATTGAAACTGATTTACATCTCAACCACTAAAATGATTTTTCAGCGATATAGATAACGAAAATTTCTATCAATCATTATATTATTTATAATTGGGACAGCAATAAGGCTATTATGATGCGATGATTTTTGTCAGAGTCATAAGAATAAGCCCGTAAAAAAAATATTGGAAAAATATAAACAACTCGATTTCATTAGCCAAACTAATCGAATCGTACAAGTAATCATAACACAGTACGACAGTGGTTGGTACACATAATAATGTAATACTATTATAAAAAGTTCTATAAAAACAGAATGCGTCAACTGATTATGTTTGAGCCAGTTTTGAAAAGGTAATTAAATTTGGATTTTTTTTTTTTATTAAGAAAACAATTTTTTTTCTCCGGTAGAAGGCGCTTTAGTTTCCATGTAAAGTTAAAAAATAACCCAAAATGTACGAAATTCGTTAAAAATACAAAAAAAATTATAAAAATACACAAAAGGAATATGAAATATTAACTCTTATTTTATGTTAAAAATGTTGGTCGTTTATTTTTTTTTTTGTATATTTTGGGTATTGTAATTGTAACAACATAAAAACAGCATAACAGCAATTTTTGTGGAATTCTGTTGATAAGCCAGTCTTCGACCGGTTGGTAATCTGCATCGTTTGGTAAGATCTAGCACTTTTGTCAAGTTTTTTGTTTTTGAATTTCAACGAATTTTTAAACCAAAAATCAAAAAAAGAAACCCACAATTTACATTTAAATTACAAAAAGGGACTTTTTTATTTTTATTCATATTCAATGGAAATATATTCATACATTCATATATTGCTTAGATTAATATGTATAAGTATTTATGTATGTAAGGATGTAAGTTTACGGTAAATATAGCAGCACAACAGGATTTAAATGTGTATGTATGTGCACGCTTGTATGTATGTATGCATGTGTATATATTCAAATATAGTCATACAAATTAAAAACAAAACAAAACACATTTCAACTAGGTTTATGACTTATAATTTAATGATTTTTTGAATTCATAATTTAACCACTTTTTTAAATTTAAATTTAATGTTTTTTCTTTTTAAGTTTTATTATTCTTTGAAGGCGCTACGCCAATAGTATTTATGTATGCTTGTATTTGAATTTAATAATCGTTGTGGACTACATGTCGTATGAGTACTACGAATACTGGGCTACTTAGTGACACGATATTTTTTAATTATATATCTAATGTATGTATGTATGTATAAGTATATATGTATGTATTATTTATGGTAAACGTTTGATTTTGGCTTTCAATTTTGATTGCTAATTACTTGATTATTCTCTAATAAATATTTGATTACCACAAATAACCTCAAATTTTGATTTTCACTTATAATTTGTGCTTCAACTTTTTTCCCTCTGGTTTTCGTTTGTCTAAGACCTTTGTTTTACGAGTAATACATTTGTCTGCGCGCCTGTATTGCATTTGCATTTGGCTTTTGGGTGGGTTTTTACTATTTAATATTTTTAATCTTCTGCTTATTAATTTTTATGTATTTATTTTGTATAGAAAAAGTGATTAATATCAATTTGGCAGGTTTTCGCTGTACAAATTAAAATTTTTAATGCAGTTAAGGGGTAGAATTTTGTTTCAAAATTTATAAATTTTCTTTTAGCTGTTTTGCATTAAGTAGTTCACTTATGCATACTACATCAATGTTGTAAAATAAAAATGGCTTCCATTTTTAATTTCAATAATAATAATTATTTTTTTTTTAATTTAGTCGCAGTAGCAGGTCTTTCGAAAAAAAAATTTAAATTGTTTTATGCATAAAAATGTATTCAGCAACGTTCGGTGACATAGACTTTGGCAGTGGCTGGCGCATTCGAACGTCGCACAGCGACCGAGACAATGATACCAATGGCAATCAAGACGATACCCAATGAATTCATGATGTAGTGCTCGATTTCGGAGTTGCGTGAGCTAAAATAAAAAAACGAAAAAATTAGTTTTTATATAGTATATAGTATATATTATTA
This sequence comes from Philophylla caesio, assembly GCA_963971545.1. Taxonomy (NCBI): domain Eukaryota; kingdom Metazoa; phylum Arthropoda; class Insecta; order Diptera; family Tephritidae; genus Philophylla; species Philophylla caesio. The sequence goes on along the minus strand of OZ020606.1, from coordinate 115,933,943 downwards.
TAATTATGTGTGCATGTATGTATGTGCATTGAATATGGATACAATTGCATCAATTCAAAAAAATGGTCCGACTCTGTTCAAAATGAAAATCCACTAAAGTCTATTTATTTATGAATTTTCTAGCTGTGGTTTGAAGCAGCAACAATTTTTATATGTTATAGAAAAAATCTATTTAATCATTATTTTAATACCTAATAGTAAAACATCTAAAATTTGTTGTGTCCTTCGGCAATATTTTTTTTTATCAAAAATAAAACTCGAATTTCACATGTGGTATTTTCGATCTGAAATACAGTTTTTGAAAGTGAAATATAGTAAATAGTTCTTAAGTTTAATCAGCTTCTTTTTAAATATTACATTTCCATCTAAAATCGGGAATACGACTCAAAATTTATTTTATTTATTTATTTTAGCGAAAAAATAACAAGCGAAAAATAAGTTTTATTTTCGAAAAAAAAAAATTAATTTTACATTTGATTATATTTTCTGGGCGATTAATAAAAATTGAAAAAATTCGCATAAACTCCTCTCCGTTCATTAGAAAAAATATGCTTTAATATATCGAGCCCTAACCGCGAAAATAACGTAAGCGCCAAAAAACAAATTTTACAGGAGAGGTGTTTTTTTTGTTTTTTCCTAATCTGTTTGGAATATTTCTGTGAAACTTTAATTGTAGTCTAAGCCCGGTTTAATACAAGTTATGGAATCGTCAATAACTTCATTTAACTTAATTTGTAGGCAATAATAGAGAATTTGGCGCTTACGTTATTTTTGCTGTCACCATGACGGCTGCTGGATAAAAATGTTGCGCATACGTTAATTAGATTTCACCAAAAAACATTGTATTTTGCCTTGAAAAATTTATTTTATTTTCATGGATGAAATCATAAACAAGTAAATAACACTGAAAAAGTCCACGTATAAAACATTAAAAAGTGTGAAATTAAATTTGTTGTAAATTCAGTTATATGTATTACATACATATGCAAATGTATAGATCTTCCACATCTGTCTCGTTTTAAATTTCTGGAAGGGTTTTACAATACTTAAGGCTAAGATATTCGTTTTGAAAGCTTGGAGGAATACTGTTTTTTATACAAAGAGCTTTCAAAACTTTGAATTTATTTAAGTTATTGTTTAGCTCTTTGCTATAGAGCAATAGAAGGATTAAAATGAATGCTACAAATCTTTGTTTCGCTTTTTCGAAATACGTATCAATACATAAGTACAAGTATATGGATCAATTAAGACAAAACACTAAACGAAGCATAGTTTACTATTTCATACTCACAATTCTTTAATAAAATCTACAAGGAAATATATATTCTGCACCACCTTCTCCTATGTATATTGTTTTCAAGTTTTTAATAATATTTAATTTCAAAATATAAATGTGTTTGACGAAAGTACCACACAAGATGGTATCAATGTTTTAATTCTCTAAGTAAATTCAAAAGTGTTTAATGTTTTCAATGGTTTTCAATGTGTAATGTGTTCAGTACCTAATTATATTTAATTGTATTTTATTTTATTATTTCATTATTTTGCAAAAGTGTTCAACTATTTAAGATCTGTGTCAAATGTTCTAAACTACATAAATCAGATAAAAACTACGCTCTCGCATATTTGACAGTTAATCATGAATTCCTAATTCTTGTCTTTATTGTTACTTCTTTAGCAGTTCTTATTTACATTTATGTAGTGTCGCTACCAATTAATATGTCGCTTACGTTATTTTTGCGGTAGCTGAAAAGAGCGAGTGTCGCTTACGATAAAATGTAAAGTCGTACATCTCCATAACTATAACGATTAGCGTAACAATATTTTGCCAGATGACGTTTTATCAGTTTTAGAACAGTTCTGCATCAAAAAGTGAATTTTGGAAAAATGTCGCTTACGTTATTTTCGCGGTTAGGGCTCGATATGTATTTAGAAATCGACCGAATTTCGGCTGCGACTCCGGCAATGCCCTCCCAAAAAAGTTCGGTTCGGTTTCGGTTTTTATTTTAAACAATATTTAAGACACTTCGGAAAAATAAGAAATGAATGTTATAGCCAACTGGGAACATTTGTATAAACGATAATCGGACTAAACATGCAGAGTTCTTTATTATATGGACTCATGCACGACCTATCGATCTATTTTTTGTAAAACTATTTCTCGACACACCTACCAATATATGTACGTTTCTAATTTTATCAAAAACAGATGGCAATTTTAATTTTTTTTGATATCTTAACTATTGCGCCATCTAACAAAAAAAAAAATCTAGCCAAGCCAAGAAAAATTTTAACAAAAATGGTGTGATTTAATACTTAATTATAATTCTACTTTATATTGACAATTTGGACCGATTTATTTCCTATTATTTAAATCCCACTACTATTCAATTAACATATAGTTCAGTTTCTTCTGAATAAGTCTAATCAAGAACAAGTTTCAAGTGGCTAAATATTATATCTGTGGATTTTTTACAATTTTTTTTATGACGCTCTTGAGCAATTTTTTCTATATAAAAAATCTCAATAATGCATTATATGGAAAAAATTGTTGAGGAGCGGCAGTGAAAAATAGCAAACATCGGCGATATTCATAACCATTTTGAAACTTGCCCTTTATTATCCCTGAATTAATAAAGTTACAAAATTGGGTGCTAAAAATGTCTTTAAATAAAACCGAAAGTGCTATAGAATGCGTTTGGTTTATTCTATTTTTTATAAAGGATGAAACTTAGGTTTTTTATGGTTTTAGTTAGAAAATAAAAATCCATACAGTGAATAGAAATTAGTGATATAGTCATTTCAGTTCCATATAAAAATTAATACTAAAATGTTTCTTAAGAAAGATTTCACATAAACAAATTACCAACCTCAAAGCAGCATCACCCGCATTCTGCCGTTCATACTCCACCAGACCGGTGATGCAAGTGGCGATTGCCAACATAAAATTCACCAGACCGAAGCTGGCGTGTATCGGAACCATAATGCTCCGGCACTTGTAGGTGCGATTCTCACAGCACAGCAACACCAAGAAACTGTAAGCAAATAGAAAAAAAAAATCGAAAATACAAATTAAAGCAACAAGCAAAATTATTAGCAACAAAAGTTTGCAACAACATAGGCAGATGTCGAATAATTATATAGGAGCGTTGTGGCAACTGCCAGTAGGAGTTGAGACACTTCAAGTAACAATCGATTGCGCATGCGCGCACACATACGAGTACACACCTGAAGAATCCGACAACGAATTGCAGCACAAACATTCCCATGGTGACAAAACCCAACCACGAATGCATGCTGTAGAAATTCACTTTAGGCGGCTCCGATAAATTGTGCGAATCGAAGACGGACAGAAATCCCAAAGCCACACACGGTATGGCGCAGGCGTGAAAGAACATATGAATCAGCTTAACATAAATGTGTTTCAAGCAGCGACAAAGGCGGTAGAGTAAAATTGCTGCAAGCAGAGAAAAATAAAAAGATCAGTACGTACAAGCATAAAGAGTATTTATCATTTTTTTTTATATTTTTTTTTTGCACTTACAAAATCCCGAAAGCGTTATGAAGCCCGCCACCATAAGGGTGGGATGCAAATTGAACTGCAACGCTGGATTGTCGGACCAAGCGAAACCGCCGCGATAGAAGAGTATCCAGAAGAGCGTGAGCACCAAAACACCCACCAACAAAATGGTCGAAAGTATAACGATGAGCAAGTACTCGAACCACGAGCCACAGTTCCAGTCATTCTCCGAATCCTCCTCATAGCGTCTGAAATTAATAAAACATTTTAATCGACTATGCACAAACGAGTGTCCAACAAATTGCGTAAATGCATAATTTTAATTTTTGTATTTGTAATTTTTTTTTTTTTAAATAATAACAACCGTCTGCCATTTAGATACAACCGTCTGTACTTAGCTTCCGCCTCCGGTCGCCGTTTTATTTGGCGATTCAATTCTTTCATAAACTCCTCGTTAACCGTCATCGTCATCGAATTATGTTCTTTAACTTTTCGCCGTTTCAATCTCATACAAAAACTATTTCAATTGTCTGCAAATCGAGAGAAAGTCAATTGTTTTGAAATTTTGACAACGATATCAATTTCGTTGTTTACTGAAGTTGCTTAAAATTTATTTAAACTAATGTCAGCAATTGTAAAAGTTGCCCAAGTCCATTTAATTTTTTTTAGTTTTATTTGCTCAAATACGTGTTTTGATTAACTTGTTTACAAAGGCTTCACAATTTAATTTCAAAATGTTAAAAAAAACTTTCAAAATGACATGGAGTTAGACTACTATTACACTGAACAGCAAATTAATAGAATAATTTGTAATACCAGCCAGTGGCGCACACGTTTGGGAGGTGGCCCGATTTTGTGAAAACTTTAGTCCTGCAAAATCTTGTGTTTTTATGCAGTTATAGCAAAGTTTTTATTTATATATATTTCATGCAAAAAAACAGTACAGCAAATAAAAAGCTTTTTTCATCATATCTTGCAATCGAAAATATCTTCTCTATCCAGAGCTATTAAATTGAAATTGCAGTTAGTATCAAATAACCAGGAAATAGATTTAAGAAAGTAAACTTTTTTATGCTATGAGTCCATTATGGATTACAACCACTGATATAAAAATTCCGATCCATAGTGTCAAACCATTATGTCATGGCCATGACCAAAACCATTTAATTAATTTTGGGTTTTCCTTGCAGATTTCTTAGTTTTTCTCGATTACTTTGTATGTGTGATTATTCTTAATTTTTATGATTTTATAATTATATAATTTTTTTACATATTTCAATTATTTTTCATAAGATTATTATTTTTGATTTTGCTTGATTACTTTTGATACGTGATTATTCTATGCATTTTTAATTTTACTCATTGATATATTACTTGCTTTTTTTTGTTTACTTTTAAATTTTCTCGAAAACTTCTGATATTTATGTAATTATTTCTAAATTTTGTGATTATTTTAGTTTTTAATTTTCTTTTGATTATTTTTATTTCTTGTTTTTTTATATTTTAATTGTTTATTTCGAGTTTTTTAATTATTTCTGGTATTTCTTTTATATGTTTTTAATAAAGTGCATAGTTTTGTTTGTTCTTAATTATTTTGCATTATTCATGATTGTTTTTGATAACGTGATTTTAATAGATTTTCGTTTATTATTTTTAATATTTTTATTGTAGTTGGTCAATTTGAGTTTTTCCACCTTATTTTGGATTATTTATGATTATGTTTGAAAATGTGATTTTTCGTGATTAAATCTGACTTTCTGATTTTTTTAAAATATTTTTTTTAATGTTTCTTTTTTTTATTTATTTTCTTGATTATTTTTGAAGATTATTTTTTATCGACTTTAAATTTTAGTGAAAGTAAAAAAAAATATTGTGAAAGTTAAAAAAAAATGATTCTAGTGAAGGCGTACATAACAGCTTTTTTATGAAAATACGAACTATAACTACATAAATTAAGCTTTTTAGTTTTTTTATGATTCCAAAATTTAAATATCCACTGGTTTTCACTAAATTGTATAAATTTTTACATATTTGTTATTGTCAAAACAATATATTAGAGAAAAATCTGCCCGATATAATATTTTAATAACAATAAAATCAACAAAAAAAAAATGCTCTTCATTAAATATAAATGGGTTTTAATGATCATTAATTCGACTGTATTTAAGAAACGTTTATTAAAAAAAGCTCGCAATATTCGCAGAGCTTTAAATCTTATTCCATGTACTGACCTACTCTTCACCGGCCTTAAGACTCATTTCTACACACATGCTTTAGGTTAAAAACATTATTTAGGATAGAGCAACGCGAAGAGAGAGATTCCCAAATTTATGTGAAAAGCAATGTCCATCACTATGTGAAGTTAAGGCATGTCAATCCCGGGATCCCGGTCTCTTTAACTCCTGAATAAGTTTATTAAAATCCGGAATTGCAGAAAACAGTGAATTTAATTGCAATAGGTTTTTAAAATTTGTATCATTCATACAAAATTTCTTTTCAAGGATAAAATTTCCTGAATATCACATACAATAATAAACGAAATTGCACAGTGCATCCATACGTTTCACTATTATTTTTATAGCGGACTATAGAAATACGACAAATAACATGGCTTGTTAACTCCCTAAAGGCTTTATTTTGCCCTTGGCATTATAAATGAGCTAGAGGATATCCTCGTCGAGTATAGTCGAGCCTTACTATGAAAGCGATGTTAATAGAACTAACGACAAGGTGCCTATCCTTAAGGCAGAAGGTCTCACAGATAAATTGCATCAAGTTTGAACATGCAAAAAATTTATATGCAACAAATTTTTGTCCAGGTTGGAGGATAGCACACTTAATGCTTTAATTTCTTTAAGATTGCATTTTGAATAAGGAATAATGCTGACTCGCTCAAAATGGAATGGTTGATGTATTTAATTTTTACTTTTTTTATTTAAAGATGATATTTTAATATTTAACATTGGTTTCAAACAGTGATTTAAAATAAATTTACTTTATGTCGGTGCATTTGCCTCTGTACCAAATATGTACGAGTAATTTTGTACTTGGAGTATAAACTATTTTGTATGTGTGTCAAATTTCACGTTTGTTTCCATTTTGTTCTTGAAAATACATAATAAATACATACTTCATTTACAACAAATCGTCCTTCTTTGTTATATTAATGTTATTTTGTATACTTTTATAATACAACACTTACAGACGTGTTACATTTTTTGACAAATTAAAAATTACGAATAAAAACTTCTTGCAATTCGGGATCCCGGGATCAATAAAATGCCCAAAATTGACATTCCTAATGAGGTACCATATAAAGCAGTGTGTTCTACTATTTCTTCCGCTTTGCTGGTACAAATACTCGCCGATTTGCTCTTTGCTCTTCTATGTGTCTTACCTTACGCTTTACTATGAAAACGACCTTTTTATGCCTCAACAATTTGCATTCAATAAATTTTGCAACAATCCACCATGCACGCAGAATTAAGCCTTGCCCAAACTGGTCAACAAATGTGAACTTTTTATTGAATAATTGTTCATTGAAATCATTCAAATAACGCATAATTAGAAGAAAATTTAATTTACGTTACAATTACAACAACTGTCTGTAAATTTACATATGTACATAAATCACTTAAAAGACAGACATCCGCAAATCAAATATTTATCAAAATGCTCATTCACATATCCAAATGTCTAGTAGTACCCACACCCACACCCACACACAAACACACACATATATACATACATATAATCTCCTACATACATAAATACATCCTTATATTAAAGAAACATATGTATGTATGTACGAGTATATACAAAGAATTGTAATCTAGCGCAACCAAGTGGAGGTCCATCAACTCAAGCTTCTTATGCTTAGGCTTTTCTTCGGAGTTACTGATGTGTCTTTTGTGACTTATGTATTTATAAGACAAGTCGGGGGAAATATTAGAATTGCTAATTGACAGCTGAAAGAGCGTTGTCGTTTTGTGGCAGTCACACATGGCGGACAGTTTAGATTTGTAGTGAAATCTGTTTATCATTAAAATGATGCTCCAACCACTTGCAGGCATCGTCTGATCAAAGTTATTCGTGGCGAGCGAGGGCATAATCTAACTCAATTGGTTGCGTTAAGACATTCCGACCGAGTAATAGCAGCAGCGCGTAGGAGTGTTGATGGTGTAAAAAAAAGTTCCCAAATAGTAAGCTTCCCAATTGGAAATATGTATAACATTTATTCAAAATTCAAAGGAAGTTATTACCATTTTAATCAAGTAAATTAAATTTCATTTCATGCTAGTGGATAAAAGTCTTTCGAATTAAAAGTGAGCTTATAAAATAACAAAATAAATATTTTTGAAGCACATATGTATGTATGTATTTCAAAATGTCTGTTAACTTATGAAAATACATAGATAAAAAAAATTGAGCATTAAATATAACAGCTCGAAAATAGGGGGGAACGGTCATGATTCAATTATAAAAGGTTAGGAAAATAATGACATTCGAATTTTGACACTCCCTTATAAAGGGTTGTTTTACGAAGTATGGAAAACGGGTTAGATTTTGTTACCCTTTTTTAAAAAGTAAATAATAAGTAATAAAATATTAGTGATTTTTTTAATTAGAAATTTCGAAGACATTTCATTTAAATTAAGAAATACAATAGCTACGCTTACAAAATTTAAATAATTATGCACTTATTGGTAAATAAATTTTCAATCTATTAGTCTCATGAACTAAACGATTTTATGGTATAAGGAAAATATAAGTTGCTTATATGGTTTAATCCTTTTAATTATATTATTCATCTTTATTCAGTCTATGATTTACAATCTTAAAGACTTGAGTTAAAATTAAGAGAATTACAGAGTTAATAGATACTATTAAGAAAAATTAAAAGTTTACATGTTTGAGTTTTTATACATAATATTTAAAATTCGAAACTATAATTATACTTATAAATCAATATCCTGTTTATGATATACAATCTTAAAGACTAGGATTAAACTAAGAGAGTTGCAGGAATTAATAATAGATAAAGATTAAGAATAATAAGTTTCGAGAGATGACTTTATAAGACTTCTAGGAAACGAAAAATCGACATCTAAGCTCTTTGAAATGTTGTTATATTCTGCAAGGCCTCGAAAAATAGGCGCGAAAAATGAGTAATTCGTTTTAGCTGATGGTACATGAAAGGGCAAATGGTAACGAAGAACTCTGCTAGGAACATTGAAAGTAACATGCTCAAGAAGGGATGGACAGTAAATGGAGCCAGAAATAAGATCATATACAAATAATAGTAAAAGAGTACATCTTCTATTTTCCAACGAGGCCAGGTTTATAAGTTTACACCGCGAGAAATAAGACGGAATCGGATCTAAGAAATTAAGAGAAGCAAGGGCAAATCGGAGAAAAACCTTTTGCACTCGCTCAATCCTGGAAGTATACAAGTTATAAATAGGGCTCCAAATAACAGAGGCATAGTCAAGTTTAGATCGAACCAACGAATAATATAAAGCTTTCCGGGTATAAGGATCCTTGAAATCCTTGGCATACCTTCGTACGAAGGCTAGGTTGCTGTAGGCTTTTGGAAGAACATGGCAAATATGGTTAACAAATGTCAAGTTAGAATCGAACACTACACACATATATATATACCATTGGTATCAGGGTTATTCTTAATATTGTGATGAACCCCTGGATGGTGAAAATACCAAAATTTTATTCCGCTTAATAGTAAGTGACTTTATGGAGTTAATGGAGTTGTAAAAACCCACAATAGTTCGAAACTTTAGAAAGATAATCCTTATATATTAAAAGAAAAATAAAACAAACTTCATAACTCAAGAATTTAGTTCTTACAAATTCTTGTTTTTGGCATTTGGATGATTAGTATGCAAAATTATTTTTAATTTCTTTAAACCTATTTCTTCTAGAAATTACAAAACTTTCCACTCTGTCACATCGAATTTATGTGCGTGAAAAGCATTCAATGAAAAATAGCGTCATTTATACAAAATTATATAAAATATTTACGAGACGTGGTCAATCTTGTAGTCAGAAAAAATTATGTCATTAAAATCCGAAATTAAACTTACTATTTACGCGCACATAAGAAACAAAGAGTGCTGCCTGTTAGTTTTTGGTATTAAAAAGTTTTGAGGTTACTACTATTATAATTTTTAAGAAGCAACACGGTTTTGGTGCTAAGGGAGCCGTCTGACAGAAGGTGAGGGAGCTAGCTGCTTAATTACCAAACCTTTAATAATTGAATCATGGGGAACGGTATAAAATATTATTTTCTACTTTTCACACAATTTTAAAAAATTTAATTTCCATTATTTTTCAATTCAAATTGAGTGGAACATAAAACTTAACATAAAAAAACTTTTGAAAAAAGTTTGAAATGTTTATACAAATTTATTGATTTTTTCAGTTTTTTTATAATTTCTTCATACGTACATTCATATATACTTACAAGTATGATATATGATTTTGTAAGAGAAAGAACTATATTTTAATAATGAAATAATGAAAAATATGTTCTAAGAATGTCAATATGAATAAAGATTTTCGGTTATAGAAAAACCAATTCAAGGGTTTGCACGCAGACATTCGCCATCTTGCATTTAGGGGTGCAAACAATATATCGATATTAGCTATGTATATCGATGATTTTGTAGTCGATATTGATATTTTTATAGCCATATTTTGTAAACCAATATATCGACATCGGCGATATTTTTTTAGAAAACGACGATACTTATTTTTGGACGAACCTTTTTTGATTACTTGTTAATAGCATACTGACTTAAGATAGCGATATCGCATTGAGTGAACTCTTAAACTTAAATTAATAAGCTATTGTGAATAACTTTAGAAGAAACCTTGATGCTATTTTTTTTTCGAAAGAAAACATTTTGTGTTCACCACGAGTAGCAAACGGAAGAACGCAACTATTGCTTTCGACTAGCCGCCACCACCTGTTAGGTAAGTTTAGATGAAGTTGGTTGGACCTTCAAAGAATTGCACATTTAAATAATAAGTTTGGAAGCAGCGATTGCTGCGTTTATGGGAAAAAGTGCGATCATTGACGGCCTCTATACCTTTAGCATAATTGAATTGCTGCGAATCAAGACGCATAGAAGTCAATCTCACAAAGTTTGGACGTCAGCTTGAGAGTTTAGTGCATTATTAGTTTGAATTCATGAATTATTAATTAGAAAATCTCTTTTGTAATCCCTTCAACCACCAAAAATAAGGGTTTCCGTTTTGTGTATGCTTCTCTGGCCCACATTGAGCTAAAATGACTTGACCGTTGCTCAGCGCTCCTCGAGCTGACATTAAATTCATGTGTTCAATATTAGCTCTAAGGTGGTTAAAGGTCTGTAAATTTGTCTTTCAGGCGATGTTCAATCGCTTATCAAATCCCTTTATATACATAAATGCTGCATTACGTTCTTTACCTTTAGTATTTTCACTGTCTACATACAAATAATCATGAGCAACCTTTCAACTAACCTCAAGTTAACACATTCCAGCAGGGTAAGTGAACTTACTACAGATGTGCAATGCGCGAGTATTCCATTGAGGTGGAAGTTCAACGCGAAATTGTGATTTTCTAATTGAATTTAAATTGTAAACTTACAAAACAACAACTCAACGCGCGTTTTTTTTTTCCAGACAAAGCGTTGCGTTATATAATTTTGTTTACTTTAATAGTCACTAATTTGCAGTTAATAGAATGCAAAATGAGGAAAGTGAGTGGAAAGGCAATGTAAGATAATGCTGGTTTAGCTTAGTAATTTTGAAGGAATTTGCTTTTCTTTTAATGCGCGACAAATTTACGATTATCAATCTGTGCACACATTAATAACCATTTTGTTTTTGGCATGTAAATTGAAAGCATTAAAGTAGACGAAAATGTTATTAACATTTATATTACGAAGTTAATGTGGAAGTTAATTGAACAAATAGATTACAAAAGGCCTTAGAAGCTGTGTAGGCGCAACAAGGCAATTAAACAAATTAAGTTGCTCTTTAAGTGAATTACAGCAGAGATAAAACAGCAAATAAATGTAAGTCAAGTGATACGCCTAGAAGTATTAAATTTATTAAAGAAACAAATAAAATGTGTGCTAAGGATTTCTTCTTTGAATTAAGTCAATCACAAAGCCGAAAAAATCTAGCAGTTGAATTATTGAGTTTTGTTATAAAACTTCTCATAAATACATTTTTCAATCAATTTATTTTTCTTCTTATTACTCAATTTTAAAACTCTATATAAAATTTACCATTATTTAACATAATTTCATCAAAGTTTCGACTTAATATGCAGTTTTATAGCTCATTCCATTTTAATAAAAAAAGAGCAAGTTCCAAGTTTTTAGAAATTGTGATTAATTTTTTAACATTTTATATACATACATTTACATATGTAAATACTCAGCAGTCGAAGACTTGTGCAAATAAATGATAAAGAAAATAAAAGGAAATGAGAGAGGACTATGATTCGCACTTAAGACACCTCGAAAGAGGGAATCTTCACTACAAAATTGCTGATGATTGCTTAATGAAATGATGACGATCTGCTGAATTGCAAAAAAAAAAAGAAATTCGTTGCTCATTTAGCGCTGAGATTTTTTTGCAAATAGATCTTTAAGTACTTTCCAGTGTTAAGCTCAGTGGTTGAATTAACAGACATTTCACCAAGAATGATAGAATACAAAATTTCGGCATTCGAGCTGAGCGCAAAAATAAGTGTCGTTATATTATACCTCAAATGGGAGAGCAAAGAAGAAATTGTAAAAACGAGAGGACGGTTGGTTAGTTGCGCCTACACACGTTAATATTTGTTTGCAACAATTATGCGATACAAACTTTTGCACGTTTATACATTAATACAAACTCATATCCCGACAGGACAGTAAGAAAATCAACCAATTTTGAAAACTGCCAAATATCATTCGATTCACATGCATTTGTTTTACTATCATACGCTCATTCTTCTCGCCTCGCTATTCACGTTTGCATACAAGTAGGATCGTGTGAAGGCGGCTTATTGCATGAAATGCTGTCAAATCGACAAAGAGCGAACTTGCGTTTCTCGAATGTCGCAACCGACCCTGTCATTTTACTTAGATGCCAACTTGAAAGAGTACGAAAATTTCCCACTAGTAATTACTCAGGGAATACTAATTTTTCCTTCTTGCGAAAACATCTGCCCCAAATGGGGTAACATAGATAACTATGTAGTAAAACACTCGCTGCCGCAAGTGCGAACTCGGGTATAGTAAGGAAGGACTTCTTCTTTGCATTTGTTTTGTTTTTGGCAGGGCTGGGCCGATAAAAAACTCCGATTTTTAAAAGCTTTCGTCACGAATTATTAAAAAAAAGCAATTTGATTTTAATTTCGAAGTCATAAATTTCACTATGGACTTTTTGATGTGCAGCTTATACAAGAATATATTAACAGTTACTATAGTAAGTAAGACTTTTTACTTATACATACATACGCATGTACATACATACATATATACACTGAAAGCTATCAACAGATGTTCAACCAATTTTTATGTAGGCAAGCGAATTTAAATGCCCCAAACAAGTGCGATATCGAATTATAAATTGTATGCATTCTTTTTTTGTTGAGCGTAGATATTTTATGCCTGAGATCATTTGCATGGTGTGGCGAAAGTATCATTTTCATCTAGAACGTTATACGAGTACATATGTATGTACATGTATGCACGTAAATACGCACAATTGATCTCAATGGCTGTATCCCACATGCACGCATGCTCAGAACTGAATTGCTGCTAAGAGAGGGCGGCTTAAAAAGCTTAATTGCGATATATATGTATGTATATGAAAGTGTATAACTACATACATACATACATATATATTAATTGTATTTAACTGATTACATACATGCATACGTACATATGTATATTTCTTTTGCATATTATTTACAATCAGGCATGAAGCTGGATCGCATAGATAAGACTTATTTACTTTGTCCTATATTGTCTGTACATACATACATATGTACGAGTATAGTATGTATTTATGTACATATGTTTTGAAATCGAGCCGTTGCAACATTGAGCCAATATGCTGGTGATCGCATTTCATCGTCAACTGAACTCAATAGCAACAACTCAACACAGACCAACTTAACTGAAATGAACTGAATTGAATTAAATTAAATTGGAAGCATACAAAAAAAGGAAGAAAATATTAATAATTTTGAAATGTTCGTTTATTCACATAAACGATATTCAACGCAATAATATGCACACAATTATATACGTCTGAGCCGACATATGTATGTATGTAGTACTTTTACATATCTTTTAGACATGAGTAGGTGTTTGAGATGCTCTTATAAATATAATACATCTGGGAAATTAGATACATATGTATGTACATATGGACGTGTGTAACCTCTGTTCAATAATTATAGCACAGCTATATACTAACACATTTGAACTTTTTTCTTCTTCTTATTATTTGAAATTATTATTTTTCAATTAAAATGCCGTTCATGCTCTAATAAAAACCATAAAAACCCACTTTTTAAACGTTATATCTACTCGTAAAAAAAGTACAATGAATAACAAAATTCCATCAAATTTTTAAACTTCAAAAACAAATTTAGAATTTTTATGAGTATGTAGTAGTTTTGTAGCTTATTAAATTTAAGTTTAAAAAAAATAATTATTTTAATGATTTTTGACATTTTGTATTCAATTTCCTCCATATACTCGTATGTACATATGTTAGTCGACATCTCCACAGAAAATAGCTTTAGGACATCAGCTATCAGATGTCAGAAAATATATTGTCAATGGAGTCCGCTTATTTCTTCATGCCAGCCATTTATGTCAGCGTTTATGGCTTGGCATTTATTGTATGAAATACGCTGTTACTTTGTTACTCTGACAGCTAATTTTTCATTTGGCTGTAAGTTTCGTGGACTTAACATCGAAGACATTTTCATTTAGAAGCAAAAACAGAGTTGTTTTCTATTGCATTTATATTATTTACGTATTTGGGAGGAAAGAAAACATATTTCTTGTATTATTTTCAACATATTTACGCTTTATTAAACGAACGATACTTCTTTGACGCCATCTTACAAATGTTTATGTCAAGAAAAATAAATTTTCCATACTTGTCGATATGTGGTTGTGCTATAATTTGTGAACAGAGTGTGCATACATTTGCACACATTTGTTTTTTTTTTAAACTAAATGTCATCAGTGAAAATGAAATATGAACACAATTTTTTTTTTTATTAATCATCTTTGCAAACATTTGTGTTATTTATTAAAGAGTTTTGTATTAAATGTCGCCTTGGGCGTGCGCTAATTGCCTGGAAACGATTTACGCCTAGCCTTTAGAAACACTTGAATATATAAAATACCTCGTTACGTGAATTCTGTTTATTGGTAAATATGCTTTTAATTTGAATACTTTCATTCTCAAACTCTATTTTAATGTTTTGCATAATATGTATGCATGTGTGTGCTTTTCATTGGTATAAATTTATACGCAAATTTTTGGTTCTTTGTTAGAAAAATAACTAATTTCGTATTTCGTGTTTGCGGATTAAACTAAGTAAATTTCTCTCAAACGGTTTCACTAAAAATCAACTTTTTACCCGCATTTTTTTTGCTAAAAAACTTTGAAGTGGACAAGACTTTAGGAACATTTCCCTTTATTTATAAGTATGAAAAAATTATAAAATTTAAGAATCTGTTATATTTTAGAAAACTTGTCCTTCATTTCTTAGTATGAAAAAACAATATAAAATGTATAACAAAAAAAAAATAACAGTAAGCTTTTTTTAAATTGCTGCCTCACAGTTAAGTCACAACTCAGACGAATTTTTTTTAAGAATTAAAACTTTTTTGTACATTTTTGTAAAATTTGAGACTTCATTGGGCAATAAAAAAACTGTTTCCATATATATAGCTTTTTAACAATATAAAAAGTCGGGTAAATTTCCATTTGTTATGAACTGGCCTCGAGCACAATAAATGTCCTAAGACTTTGTGAAATTCGAAAATAAATAAAACGGTTTTCAAACAAATATCTTAAATTTATTTATAAAAAAATTTCTTTGTCTTCTATGTACATATGTGATTTAGTTTTAGCTCTTGTTTCATAAACTTTTATTAAAAACAAACTCGGAAAAAACTCGGAAATATTTGCATATTATTTATAAAATATATTGAGTTTGCCAAAAATGTTTTAGATTCGTAAATTTTATCAATAAACCACAGCTGGAATATTCCGTTAAACAAGTTAATTTTTAGTGAGCCAATTTATTTTACTTTTATTAAATATTTATTACTTTGCTGTTGAAATACAATTCATTTTCTTATAAAAACTTTATTAATTCAGGTTTCAAAACTTTTAATGTTTAAACAAATTTTTATGAATGATTAAAATTTGAAATAAAATTATAGAATTTGTGGAGAGCAAGTTTCTAGAGACTACAATGAACCAATTGTTTTTGAAAAATGGCGCTTCTCCGAAATTTTTACTCCTTCAATTATTCGAAATTATTTCGTGAATAAAAAGTAATTTCTTACAAATAATTTTTGCAAAGGGGTTTGCATAGTCCGACAGTGAAATAAATATTTGTAATTGAAACTCTTGACTCAGAGTATTGCTCTGCTCTTATTTGGTTAGGAAAGGTTCCCATTTTTACAGAATTTAAGCTTGTTTGGTTAGAACATTCTAACGTTCTTATAATTTAATATTTTTCAAAAGTTTTGCATGCACGTATACATATATATACATACATACATATATATAAGCTGGGAATACCAGCTTTAATATTGGAAAAAATTAATTTAGAACAGCTCCTAATCTACATTGCTAAAGCCAAAGCTAATTAATTTTTGTCATATTCTTTCATAAAAATGTTGCAGCACTACATAATACAAACATACATATGTACATACATACATATTCGTATATGCATACTTATATATTATAAGCAGTGGTTGTTGGTCACTCGTCTGCTCGTGAATGCCGTTGACGTTGGCTCTTTCACTGGGGTCAATGCGCTTCAATACAGCTTTCCACGGCGCTAATTAAATTATGCATTTAATGCAGCTAATAAAAACATTGGCTTTAATTTGCTGTCGCATAATGTTAGCGTGTGATTGTGAAATAATTGTAGTTTATGAAATATCCTTACGTACTCGATTTATAAATTATTATTTCTAAATTGAACAAGTAAGAAAAGCTAAATTCGGGCGAAATCGATTTTTATATACCCTCACGATATATTTTTGTATGGTCGGTGCCCATAATATCATAAAATTCCCTTTTCTTTGTTTCAAAACGCTGCTAGTATTAAACTTTACGCAATTTCTTCCTATAAATACTGAAAAACGAACTTTTTTGCATTTTTCAAAATTTCCGTTATTTGGAAGTTGGGCGTGGTTATTGACCGATCTTGACCATTTTCAATACCAACCTACCCTGTCCAAAGAGCAATCAATGTGCCAAATTTCATTGAGATATCTCAATTTTTACTCAAGTTATTGTAACCACGGACAGACGGACGGACAGACAGTCAGGGCTAAATCTATTTCTCTTTTCATTCTGATCATTTTATTATATATATGTCTATATCTACCTCGATTATTTTTTGCTGTTACAAACAACCGTTATGCGATTAAAGTTATAATACCCTTGTGCACAAGTACGCACGTGTATAAAAATTAAACTCATTAATTTAACGAACTAACGAAAATTTTATAAAATGATTGAAAAAAAATAGTATTTTAAGTGTATTTGTTATGATGTATATATATATATATAATTTTGTCGCGTACACTATATAGCTCAGTGTTTGGCCGAGCTTCCCCTACCATTTGTGGTGTGCGTCTTTATATTATATCACAAATGGAGGGACCTACAGTTTTTTGCCGACTCCGAACGCCAGATGTATTTAATGAGAAGCTTTTTCATGGCAGAAATACACTCGGAGGATATTTTGCTTGCCCTGACTGAGATTCGAACCTCGAACTCACCGGCATATCGAGTTATAGCACGCACCGCTACCAACTCGACCACAGCGGCCACTATTAAAAATAGCGATTGTTCGTTTCAAAAACCGGAACCGGTGCAATTGGAGTTTTTCAATACCTTTGTAGCGAAATGAAATAATTGATTACATTTTAAACATCTTTCAAAGTGGTTTTAAAAAGCATTACATTTGTACTAAATAATACATTTTGCTAATAAAATACAACTACATTTATATAATAAAATGGAAGCAGGAGAAATAATTGAATATCATTTGAAAATATTTTGTAATTTATAATTCCAAAAACGGACTTTTACGATCCATCCCTGCTTGCGACGAAATAGAAAATAATTAGACAAGCCTTCAGAAGATAACTAATCAAAAACAATCTATCACCCACAAGAAGAGGGACATTCGACTTTCGTTATTTATTTTCACTTTGTGATACAAGTTCAGTAACTTCAAAAACTTTCATTGGACACAAATTTTCCCATTGTAAATAAATATCTGCGCAACATGTGCAACATATGAACTTTCGCATATGGCACACCAGTGTCACACAGATTCACGGCTGCAGACGCAGACACTTTTTTGCCAAACACAAAAACAATAAAAGTTTATAAGCTAAACGAAATGTAAATAAAATTCAACAAAAATTGTGCAAAGCAAAATCTATCGTTTGCTAAGAGAATGTCAAAAAGCAACACAACTGCAGCAGCGGGTCGACTCACTTATTCGTTGCACAATGACTCGAAGGTGCATCAAAGTGCATGTTTGCATGTCTATTTGCATGAATTTGCCGTTGTTCATGTGGAAAAAGAAAGTAACTACTACAAACATTATTAATATTATTAATATCCACCAGCCTCGCGGCTAGCCACTTGCAGATAACTGCATACTTACAACCACAGGCCGCCGCAGTGCTCCTTCATTAGCCACGACCGCCAATTGTGCTTCACGCTTGCAGCGAAAACCAGCAAAATAGTTTGTACATATTTATGTATGTATGTACGTGCCTACGTACGAGTATTATAGCTTAATAATCAACTTTGCTGCCTCATTTATTTATGATTGACGACCATAATTCGAATGGGCGCGAAGGTGAAACGTGCTAAGGCAGCGGCAACAATTGTATTAATGCAATAGAGAATTGCTGGAGGAAGCAGCTGGTTGGCAAAGTTGTTGCTTGCATTGTTGACTTGTGTTGTTGTTGTTGTTGTTGTTGTGCGACTACGTTCAAGCTATCGGCATTAAACGGCGACCAACAATAAGTTGTTGCGCGCGCATGCGTCTAATAAGTAAGTAGTCGACGCTTTTAAGTAAAAAGTGAAAACATAGTTGATCACCGCAACAACAACAAAAACAACAACAACATCAGCAGCAGCAGTGGCAGCAGCAACAAACTACAATGAAGAGTTATTGTTAAAGAGTCAACGTCATCGTCATTAACAAACAGCTTCATTATCAGTGGAAATTTTTTAATTTTCTATGTACAACAGCAGCTTCAACAAAAATCCTCTTCATGTGATTACATTGATGAGGAAAATGCGATATCGTTGACGATTGCATGCGCAAAACGGCAACAGCAACAACAACAGATGGATGTACAGACAAGGTGTGTACAAGTTGCAGTTGGTGGCGCGCGTGGTTTACTGAGCGTTTTATAAATTGACGTGAAACCTGACGCATTGCATGTAATTCTCGTGCATTAGGGCGGGTGCGCAAATTGTTTTTCAAGTTGAAATATTTTTAACTTGGGTTATTTCGGAAGATTTTAAAAGCCCAAAGAAAGTACTATGTATCAAAATGTTTGAATCCATTTTTTTTTAAATTTTTTTTAAGTTTATATGTGATACTATGAGTGCAGTTTTGTAAAGTAAAAAAGATTTTCACAAAAATGATTTGCCGTAGAGTAGGCTGAAAATTTTAGATCCAAAAAATTTAGTAAAAAGAAATTCAATATGGCCACTACAACTTGAAAAGCAGAATCTTCTGATTGCGAAACTTCGACATTGAGTTTAAAAAAAAAAATGTTGATCGATTTCATTTTTTGTCTATAAATGTTCCGAGTTGTGCCTTTAAAGGTATAAACAAAATCAAACCGCTGAGCGAATTGGCTGTCAAAATTAAAACACACTGCAACATATGAGAATGCACATACACACAAAAACCAACGACGAAGTTCGTCTGTCGAAATTCGGTGCTGCTGCCGATACAAAATATTAGCTTTTAAGGAAAACTGATTACCAAAACTTATAAACCAAAACTTTAATAAAATGGAGAAGATACTATGTAGAGGTAATAAGGCAGAACTACGTTTCGTTTTAGTTTTACTGTGCGAAATATATCAGCGAATGTCATTCGACTGCACCTCGCCGTCCGACGAATTTCGTTCAACGATTTAGTTCGGTTTACGCTTTAATTTTTAATATGAAGATTGACATTCAAATCAATTTTCCTCTTAATTAAAAAATCATAACTATTAAATTAGTAATTAAAAAAATGTCTTTGTATTTCTATTATTTCAATTTATTGGAATTTATTTGCATTAAACTCGTATATTAAAACAAATCCAATTTTTATTTTATATTTCAATAATTTTTTTTTTAAATAATGCTCTTCTCGAATTGAATAAAAATTTTGCGATCTTTTTTTTTAAATATGCTGTGAAACATTTTTTTGTCTATAAACGCTTTTGATATAAACTTCTATGCGAAATTTGGTGGACTTAATTCAAGAAAGGAAAAAATTTAGGCGATTTCGTAAAATTAAAAAAAAAAAATATATAACAAAAGGCTCCTTAACATAATGCAAATTTTGTTACAATTTTAGTAAAAGTTTGGTTAATATTGTGATAAAAATGATTAACTAAAATGATTATTTTTGGAATCAAATTGATCATGCAAACAAATTTATCTGCAAAAATATTAAAAGCAGAATTTTGACGGATTTTTGAAACTCAAGAAATGGATAGAAATGTGTTTTCATAATCGTATGTAGATATGTACATCTGAAGTTCTTTTTAAACTTGAGACAATTAATAGGAGAGAAAAAGCGATGATTTAAATTATTATCATTATAAAATCAGTTGACACTTATTTGTGAAAGACAGTTACTGAATTTTTTTTTTGTTTGCTGATATTTGAACCACCCTAGTGCACCCATGAGCTCGTTCATAAATATTATTATGGTTGTTTGTGTTGTTACTATTTGTATATACGAGTACTAAACACGTCTGCATGCCTACAAAGGTAAACAAAACAAAAGCGCCATTGCAACATTACCGGCTTGTTGCAAGTTGCATTTTGCTACTTTACTGCAATGATGGTGAAAAGCTTCTAAGCATCCGCATGTATGAAATACCTACTCATATATGTATGTATGCATGTATGTATGTATGTATGAATATGTGTACTATATTTGTATCCAAATCCGATGCTGCTCTTTGCCTTTAATGCACTGGAGTGTCTATCAGTTTATCTGCTTGACTCTGGACTCACACAAGTGTATGTACATACATAAATACTAAGCGATTTGCCATGGGCTAAGCAGTTTCCATGCCAAAGCAAAAAGTAAGAGCCATTGCAATGATAACATAAAACGAATAGAGAAAATATGTGAGTGGGTAATTGTGAAAAAATATACATACATATGTACATTCCCACATAGATATATAAATACTATATATGTATGTACGTACATATCCTTTTGATACGAGTATATTCGTATTTTTATGAACTCAAATTTCGCTTAACCAACGCATTGAGGTAAAAGGGACGTTTAAGTATATTTTTAAAAGCCGCTTTCAAGTTAAATTGTTATTGCTGAGTTTTTACAAAGACTTTATTGCTGTTTGAAGTACGTTTCTGCCTTAGATTTAAGGTAGATTAACACGAGTTAACTTAGGAATGTATACACAACAATAAACATATGTGCATTTGAAAGAGATTTCATGAAATATAAACAAATTAATATCCCATAATTTTCCTCTATACAAAACTGTCTTTCACCATAATACATAACTCCTCGGACTACAAGTTGAATGTCAACTTTCGTTTTGAAAATTGTACAACGCCGATACAAACCGATAAGTCTCCAAGATAAAATTGACAAAGAACAATGGAAAATCAATTCAATATACTCGTACATCTACCTTCCACCCTGTCGTACAAGAAAGAGAAGATCAATCAAAAAGCATTTGCATTTCGATTATTCTTAAGAAGAAAGTTGATGCGTAAATGTTAACTCGACAATAAGAATATATTATATACTCTATATTCTCATGATTGAAATCATTTGCCTTACACATTTGAAATTTTCTGCCAAAATATAATGAGGAGAAGCCCGGCCAAACACTGAGCTATATAGTGTAAGCGCTAAATTACTAAAATTTCAATTGCATCCGAACATAAATACGGATTCTCTGGAAATCCGATTCCAGCGTCATCTACCGGATCTTTTTTTCCCAGAAGTATATCTCTTCATTTGTTGAGAATCGAACAATAATTATGGACTTTTTGAAATATGCCGACGCAACCTCCACCTGCCGAATTCATTTATATTTTAAGTTATCATTTCCCCTACGCATTTCGAATTTTATTATTTTATTTGGATTTTTTTGGTTCCATCAAATATGTATTTAGGTAAGCACGTGTTCCTCTTTTATCGGTAAAATATATGTGAATGGATTAATATCAAAATCGAGCAAGTAAGGAGCAATGACTAAGCCGAAAATTCTATCGATAACTCGCTTATTAACAATTTTTGGAGCAATAAACGAAATCAAGTCCGTTGGTGCTCATAACAAGTGCTCCACTGCAAAGACATACAATGTTAAAAATGAGTATAACAAACTTTAGACTCGGAGATTTGTTAAGAAATGTATTGCTTGCAAAAAAGCGATCAAAGATTCATCTTTCGACGATCCTATTTCCTACTGGCTCCCGAATGAACATTTAAAGATTAATTTAGGCTGAATTTATGCAGGCGTCTAATAAATATGTAAATAAACTTTTAATTCCTTAGATCACATAAATGTCATACAAAAACTTATATGTATCTACACGTCTTATCCCAAAATCAAAGTTCGTAAGGTTTTCGACGGAGCGTGTCTTCAAAATATAACCCGAGCAGATATGTTTCGTGCGCTTGATAGGAGTATAATTACCTACTCATTTCACCTTTGACTTTCAAATTAAAGTGTTTGCTAGACAATTTTAATAAATTTCATTTAAATTAACCATAAATCAGCTGTATAATTGAGGAGCGTAGAAATTTCTAGCCTGTGTAACACAATTACACAACAACTAGAAATTGACAAGTTTTAAATTTTTTGTTTTTATCTATTTCTAATGATTTTTAATTAAAAAACTGTTCATTCTCTAAAAAAAAACAAAAAAATATTATCAAACATGACACGCTTATGCTATTTGTTTCCAAATAACACGTGCTTGGGATTTTGTTATTTTTATTTGAACTTCGATAACTTTTTATATATTTATGAATTTTGTGTAAAGTAAAAACTTAAGTTTATGTGGTTTTTGTTAGAGAATAAATTGTATTTTAATCGAAAAATAACAGAAATTAAATAAAAGAAAAACCAGTTGTTAAGATTGGCCAATATGTGGGTGACATATAATTATGATGTGAACTATAAATTAACTGAGGGCAATTTTTGGAAGTGAATAGATAAAACACGTTGGTTTCTTTTTTATTAAACTTGAACAGCCATTTTTTTAAAAATTAAGCCCCGTTAACAATTTGATGTGCATTTTTTTTAAACAAAAAAACGACGCGCAAGTGACTATGCGACATATACATTTGTACATACATATGTATATGTATATATATATTTAAGTAAGTAGCTAATTGTGTTATCAGCTGTTTCTCCAAAAAAAAATACCCTCATTATGCTGCAAGCAATCCCAAAGCATTAAACACTAACGACACATAAAGTCAAGTTCATTTATCGAAAGAATACAAAAGTCAACTAATAATAATAAAAATAAGAAAGCACAAGCGGATGGAAGAGCCAAGAGAAACAAGTGACGTCTAAAGTGTCTACATATACATACAAGATCAGCGATAAGCCAAGCAAATCGGCTATCCATAATAGAAATGCGGCATTTGACAAGACAGACAACTTGATATTGCTGTTGAGAATTTCGGAGAACGCTTAGCTTACTGTACGAGTAGTATGTATGTATACCATATACATACATATGTATGTATGTATGTAAGTGAATGAGTTTGAAAACACATATTTTTATTGCAGTTTATTTATGGGCTCTTGACGTTGCTGGGAAAGCGTAAAAATAATAATAATTTCCTACTCCGCCTATCGCTCGCATCTGCGTTCATACATACATACAAGCGTATGTACATATATACTTAAAAACACACACAAAAATTAAATTGTTTGTCTAGAATATAAAATATGCTTCATACGTACATACAAATTGGAATCACCCCTCAAGTGTATGTTGGCGTATCATCGAATCACACCAATAAATAGACATACAAACATATGTATGTATATGTATGTACATATTTACATGCATACTTTAATTGATTTATGTACATATGTACATACATAAATGTGTCCAAGTAATTTGTAGATACATACATACATGCATACATCAATATACTCATATATGTACATATGAAACTACTTTGTCTGATCTTGCGTTCACCACATAAAAATAGAAATCCTGCGGATGAGCTGTGGTCTGCCACAACACGATCGTCCCTCGATTAAAGACAGCGACAATCTAAAAATTATTTATTCGCTTACACACTCTCGTTTAAAGTTGTGAAAATAAATTAATTCGCTTCACATATAAAATATGATATTGTATGTATGTATGTATGTATGTATGGACTGCATAAGGGGTATGACTGTTTTGTTGCTGGAGATGCCACTGCTTGCTTTGTTTTTTTTTACATCTTAGCAACTAAGCAGTTTTATAGTGAAATGTTATGAGAAAATTAAATTTTCTTAAAAATAAATATTACATAAAAAATTGATATTTTTGTTTTAAAGAATAATAAAGTGTCGTTCAGAAAAGGGGCCTTACGTGTATTTTGAAAAATAAAAATTTACTAATTGACTGAATTAAGCGATGTCTGAATGGGTCCGCAATCAATTGCACTATATCACTGTAAAACGGGTAACAAGACTCCTTCAACAGATTTTGGTAGAAAAGGGCAAAAAAAAAGGCTGTACCAGCGTTTTGAACGTCTACGACTGACTTTTATTTTAGGGAAGTCTGAAACTACCTCGCTTTTCCATAATATTTAGCAGAATGGCAAAAGAAACTATTTAATTCTACATTTTCTAGAAACCATATGTTTAAAAATTCTTAGTAAAATTTGAAAGCTCCTCGCTTTAAAAAAAAAAAAGGAAAAAATGCACATAATTTAGGGTTAAAAATGTACATAAAAAATATACATATTTGATATCAAATTCTACTATAACTCTCTGAAACACAAAATTCAACTTGAATGCCACCAATAGTTTTAACCAATTGTATTTTAACGGTTTATTGCGTATGAAAAAAATGGGTTTGTTAAAATTTTTCTATATTTTGGCCAAATCAATAAACTTTATCAATTGCACTTTAGCGAGCAAGTGCCGATATGCAATGATAACAGTGTATGAAAAAGCAAATTCGAAATAAAAAACAAGCTTTCGTACGAATTATGTTTATAATTATTAACATCGTAATTACTAATATTTTTTTGAATTTATTAAAATTATTTAAAAACCACCAGCGTTATGAATTGACTACATATGCCTTGCATACATACATATATCTTATTTGTAAATAGAGAAGTCATACCCCTTTTATATAATACGATAGCCAATGGTTGTTGCTTGAAGCAGAAATGAAGATAAATCGCCATAGAACCCGAGTACTTAAGTAAATTGTCATTTGTTTACATTTCGTTCCGTTAAAAGAGCGCTTCAAGTGTGACGATTTTAAGCAATATACTTTGACGATAGAATACAAATATTAAATGCCAATCGGTCTGTTTTATGCATTTATATAACCAAGTAAGAAGAGCCCGTAGAGTTCGGAACTCTAAACAAAGATTTTCACAAGAAAATGAAAGAAGGCCAACGTAATTTTTTTTTAATAAGTATGTACACCTGGAAAGTCGTTAGAAGTGCATTAAAAAAGAATGAACACCACGAAAAATGTCAAACTACTTGAGGCATGGGGCCCATATCCAAAAAAATAAAGGAACAGTAACAATTTTCGACGGTAGGCGAATTTTTTTTGTCGAAATATGCCAGTGGTAGTACCGCAACATAGATTTTCAGTATAACATTGTAGACTTCAGAAAGCAAAAAAAATAAAAATTTCGTCGGTTACTAAGTCCAAATATTGCAGTAGTGATAACGTAATGTGGTATGCCCAGCATTCTTTCTCTCACATTAAAACAAAAAATGCGCTTAGTCAGCGATACATAGGTTCTCTCTCATTACAAATTCAGGAAAGGAAGAATAATTATTAACGAATGAAACAAAGTAAATATACATATGCAGTTTCACTGGAGGACAGGTTTTTTAAAGATCTATAGACAGAAAAAATTCATGCTTGATTTTTCTCGATTTTTTTCTAATGTTTCTATGAAATTACTGCAAAATCTTTATTTAATTTCTGTAAAATGACACTTACGATATTTCTCTTATTACAACACAATCCTCATAATAATTTTCAGACAGTTAAACTCAGGCATTTCATATCGATTTTAGATTCATTTTTTCGATTTATCCTAAAGTTATTATATTTCAATCTTTATTGAAAACAAATACGATTTTACGTCAATGTTATTGCGATAATTATTTGATTTTGCACGTTACAAGGAACAAAACAGCCTGTTAGAGGCAGGAAATTTATTCTATTTGATTTTTGAAAAATTTTGTATTACCAAAGTTTGTTTAGAGTCTTCGGTGTCAAGAAAAGTACTAAATAATTTAAAAATTTTTTTTTAATATAATTGCAGTAACGATAGCCAAACACTTCTTTAAGAAAGTCGTATATACAAATATCTTTAAAGTAATCAAATTAATTTTTGGTCCAATTTTAAATGACTTCAATTATTTATTATATTTTCATGGAGGTTAAAGACCAACTCACATTGTAAATCAACCATAAAATAAGTTTTACTCTGGGGAAGGCCTGTCGAAAGGCGAATAATTTTTTTAATGTAACTAATAAATCTCTCTGTTATCAGTGAAATAATCTACTGCTGTTAATAATTATAAAACATTTACATATTTACGTTTTAGGTTCTGATAAATAATTATATAAAAAAGCATATAAATCTAACTTATTAACTTTATAAAAAATTAAGAATAATTCCACAAATTTGTATTAAAATTTGAGATATAAAAAATATATAGAATATAGAATATTGTTGAGTATGCGGTTTTGTAGTCCATTCAAATTCAGTATAATAAATTGCAGTTTTTAGTTTTTTTTCAGCATGTGTTTTAAGGAGTAAATTGCGGAAGCGTGGCAAACAAACAAAAAATATGTTAAATATCAACGCTTATTTTTAACTGCTTTAAACGTCCACTTTATTGAATTCATATTTAATGGGCTACAAATATATTTTTAATTTTTTTTAAGTTTGTTAGAAATTTTGTAGAATATTTTTAAACAAACTTATCCTATAGATGCGGGGTTTTTCTTGTAGAATAAACTGTATTTTAAATTTAAAAAAATACAAATGAAGAGTCAAAGCATTCTTCCGCTACCGATAATATTGTTTTACTTAAATTTTTAACGTAATTTTAATAAAACTCACGCTGCTGTTGCACCACTGCGTGGCATTTTGTTTAATTGACGCTCGCGCATGTAAATATCCAGGATAAATAGTTGAATAACTTTCCAACTACAGTTTGTAGCAGAAAAATAGCTTCAGAAATGTAATTTATATCAATTTAAGAACACGCTAATCAAGTTGAAAGCGTGTTTTCTTCTTTTATTTTTGGTTTTTTCGTTAATATTTTTGTTGTTTCGGTTTTTTTTTTGTTCAAAATCACTAAACACAAATATTTCACTTTCAATGTCACTCAGCTACGTGTGTAGTTAAGTATAAAAGAACTTGTGGGCGCAGCTTCATACACACGAATAGCCTAATGAAAAGTTTTTAGACTAATGTATAAACATTTATGTGGTTTTTAGATATCGCTGTGTGTGTTTGTAGGTAATTAGCTCCAGCAATAAAGTGTGACAATTTCATTAGCTTTGCACTTGACACAACGAAACGAACGTGACACACACATTGGCGAGAGCACTACGAAATGTGTATGCAAAAAAAAAACTGCCAATTGAGAAAAGCTGTATAAATATTTACATGCACTGAAATTCTTTATAAAAATACATTTATTCGTTGAATATTTAAACTGAAACTTCTTAGAATGAAAAAAAAAAAACACTAAATAATTTTTCTGAGACCGAGAGCGAACACGTAAATGAGTGGTATTAAATTCATACTACTATGAACATTAGGGTGGTCCAAAAAAAAAGGAAAGTCGGTATTTTGATGCGCTCACCCCTAGCATTTTTCTTATTCGAGCCAAATTTTTTTTTTGAAAAATCATTAAAATTCCGACCAATTTTTTTTTAGACACCTTAACCGACATTCAAAGAAACACAAATGTGTATTTAAATATTTTATACATGATAAGTATATTTGCGTGTTTATTAAAAGTATAAAGTCGTACATTTTATAAAATCAAAAGTAACGTCCGGAAAAATATAAAATTAACAACAATTTGCACGCAGCGAATA
The DNA here is from genome assembly GCA_963971545.1 of Philophylla caesio. Classification (NCBI taxonomy): domain Eukaryota; kingdom Metazoa; phylum Arthropoda; class Insecta; order Diptera; family Tephritidae; genus Philophylla; species Philophylla caesio. The sequence continues at coordinate 115,905,559 of OZ020606.1, read as the reverse complement.
AATGCCGCCGAAGCACGAAATTTGCATACAAAAAACAATTTTATTTCTGATAAGGTATTTCCGATTGTTTCTTTCTTTTATTTTACATTCGAAATGCTTTTTTCTTTTGGCTGGCTGTGTGTTTAGCCTCACCGAAATAAATAGCAACATCGACCTATTTTATGCACACTTTCGATACTTTTATACAATTGCGCTAATCTACAGGTTGTGTTTTTTCTTTCCACGTTCTTTTTAACAAATAATTTTAGATTTTATGTGTAGTTTAGACATAAACATTCGTGCTAAGTGTTTACACAGAGTACACTTTTATACACAACGCTTCACAATACTGCGCGATAATTCGAAGTAAATAATTTCCTCTATTTTATTTTGTTTTGTGTGTTTTTTTTTTTTCGACTTGTATTTTATTTTATTTTTCTTGCATTACACTAATTTTCCAATTTCAAGCCTCCAAATCTACCCTTAACCGCCTACAATACAAACTAATCGCTCCACTAAGTTTGTCGATCACCAGCCACGATCACTTCCACCCGATCAGCGCGAATATTAAACGTCAACTAACATGGAGCATCGTCTCCGTAACAATTCACAAGTCTCGTTATTCGTTGGCAATTGTTTTCATTTTACGGTTATGGTCTTTATGTTGCAGTTGTTTTTGTTGTTGATGCCGGCTACAATTGGGATGTGCGGATGTTGAACTAATGCCTGCTATCAATTTGTTGTTGCTAAACTACTACTTATCAATTGTACGGGTTTTGGGTACTTCGAGAGTGCGATACCAGCGCTTTTCTTCTCTGCTCGCTGTTAACAGTTTGCTACGCTCAAGCGCTGTTATTGGAAGCTGTTAAGTAACAGTGATGCTTGCTGTTGTGTACATGTGAGTGGTAAATGTTCAATAATTTATTCAAATGTCATCCCACTGAAAAATGGTGTAGTAAAAGTTTGTAAGGAGACGTCAGGGACCACTCCCATATACAGTGAATAAATAATCAGACTTCAGCGGTAATTTTACAGAGGACGGCGGCTGCATGACCTGTCATTGCGGACTTGTGCATGAATGCGATTGCGGAATCGTGGACAGTAAACAAAAGAAATTGAGGGAGAGCTTTCGTTCGAACATCAGAGGCCACGGAAGTAGGAATGAATGTTGGCCGTAGGAAGTGTGATGTTTGCATCATTGAAAATATTGTTGTTATAGAAATTGTACTGAGTGAATGAGATTTGATGAATTGCCAATTTAAAAAAAAATTGCTCATTCAGTGCTGAAATATTTTTACAACACGAAAGTTAAGCTTTAAAATGTTTTCTTGAGACTTTTTTGTCATGCGGCACAACTTTTGTTCGCACTCACTTCCCTACCAAGGGCAAACCTGCAAGTATTTAGAAAAAAAAAAAAAATTTTTAGAAAAAAAAAAATCGAGATACATATACATATGTATGTATGCAGTCTTAAATATACACATATGAACTTGTTATTATTCAAAATAAAAATTTGTTAAGTATTAGAATTACGCTAGTATTATTTGTAAGGGACCTCTCAAATGCCTCTAATAATGTTCAAATAAATGGAAAGAAACCAAATTTTTTTTTTGTTTATAAGTACAAGTATTGGCTCCCCGAAAAGAAAAATATTAAAAAATGCTCGGGAAGAAGTAAAAAAAAAACTTAGGAAAGTATTTATTCATTTCCATTCCGACTAAATTTTCAAAAAACCAGCAAAACACTGAAGTTTGATAGAAAATATCTAAAATTTTTAAAATTATTTTTTTTTGTATTTCATTAATACCAAGTGCTATTCGTCAGCCTTCAGAAGAGCCATAAAAATGTACCTCCGCCCATTCAATTTTTGGAATAATGCTTTTACCGTATACACTGCACTCACCAGAAGAAAACGAAAGTGCTTATTGTTTATAACCTCTTCACATTTTTGCATCCATAAAGGCTAAAAATCACCATTGTTATACAGGGGAAAAATCTGTTAATTGAAAGTTCAATCTTCAGAAGTCACAAAAAAAGTTTGAAAAAATTTAAAAAAAAAAACTCTGTTTTGATGATTTTAATTAAAGCACCTTGACTGTATAATGCATCAAAAACAAAGAAAAAAATGGAACTACTTACTTTCTAGTAATATTTCGCTTGGTGTGTTGGTTTAAAGAATTTTACGAAATTTTGTCAACTGTAAACTAATCTGAAAGAATATTCTTTCCATTACTGCCGTTGAGTCTAACAAATGCAATATAGATTTGAGTAATGAAAATAATATGCGCCAGAATTTTGTTTAAATTTTAACAACTTCAATTTAAAATTTTTTTTTTATAAAATAAGCAATATAAATTTTTTTTTATAAAATAAGCAAATAAAACATAGCCAACGTAACTGTGATTATAAAGAATATTTAATTTCTGATTACAGAATTCCCAACTGGACAAAACTTTACTTAGGCGGGACCCATGCAGTTTCAACAAAACATTTGCCCTTAAAATAAAATAAAAAATTCATAAATCCATTTAGTAGATCCTTCGCAATTTATTTCCAAAAAACGCTTGATTTCAGGTCTTGGGAATAGACGACCTCCTTAAACTGTATTTTATTTAAATAATTATTAAATAATAAATCAAAAAATAAAAAAATATTCAATATGTGCTGAAGTTTTCATTTTGTTGAGAAGTTTTACGCATGATTTGCAACAACTTGCTTTCATTTGTAACTGACTTTAATTTCGTGGAAAGTAAGGGACACGTCTTACAGCCAAGACACTTAAATAGATGGATTTGAAATAGATAAACTCAAATATAATTATATTTCACCGTTTGTCGTCTAAATGCGGTCTCTTGCATGTAATATTTTATGATTAAAATGACTAAGGAACACCTGCTTGACAACGGAAACTTTAGATTGCTGTTAGTAAAAGTAATTTATAAATTCCATTCATAAACAGAGAATAACTAATTTATTCCTTTGCATGCCACTTTCACCACACAATGCGAGTGCACTTGCAGCAACAACAAACAAAGTAAGCAAGTCACTAAATAAGTATAAATTATTATCGTCACCAACTTAAATCAAGCAAAGCAAGCAACTTTACCACTTCACTGGTATTACTTGAAGCATATAGCGTACAGCTGTTTGCACTCAAAAGAATGAAGAGCTTTAACGAAATCAGAGTATAAACAGAAAATTATTACAGAAGAAGCATAAATGAAGTGGACCGACCAAAGCGCTTATAAACTTATATAAACCTAACACGCAAACAACTGTTGAATCTGTTTAAAGGCAAGTTATTGGCACGCCAGCGCGCGACGTTAATATCCATCAACGTTGCGTTGATTACCGCTACATATGTATGTGTGCGTGCCACAATCAAGGCTAGCCAGGACAGTAAATATTTTCTGAGGTGTTGCTTTGCCATGTGGATGGACGGTCGCCACTCCCCACAACCCACTAACAAGAACTATAAGTTGAATAAAATTTATAGCGGCAAAGTATAAATAACTAGTAAAGCGTGCCAGTCGTAGAGTCCCAAACAAGGTGTGTATTAAAATTAGTTCGACTAGGTGGCACGTAGCGACGCACAAATGCATACATATCTACTTACCTATTGTAAGTAGTTACATATCGGATTTAACGATTATTTTGCTCCAATGAACTAGGTGTTGGTGAGTGTTTGGTTCTGTAACCTATTTACTTGTATACACACAATTTATTTATATGTACACATCTATGTATGTATGTATGTATATGTATGTAGTTGTAGTTATTCCTTTTTGATATTAATACAAGCGACAAATTCACACACACCTGCCTTGATACATATTTGATTTAATTAAAAATAATAAATTGGATATTAATGCGTGAGTGAGTGAACGAGATGAGGTTTAGCTACACATATACATATGCATATTTTTACATTTATACACACACTTACATATATGTATATCTAGGTAGACCTAAACGAAAGAGTAGTTGGATAATCGTATGGCTATAGAATTTGCGGTATGTCACTCATACGCCGTGTCACGCAAATTATAGTATAATAAAATGACAGCAAATTTTTGGCGTAAATAAATTGATGGGCGGAAAATGAATGTGATGGCATTGGATGCGGGAAGTGGTCTTATGACTAAGAGCCTAAATTCGTTTTAAAGAACAATTGAAAACTTTGGAAAATTCAATAAATTATGGCAGAAATTGTTTGAAAATATTTAAGCGCTTCCAAATGGTCAGCAGTTTAATTTGAAAGGATTTTAAGGCATTGAGATTCTTCAATAACATATAGTGTCAATCGAAGGTTTAATTTAAAAATTAAATCAAAAATTGTATAAGTTGAAATTTGCTCAAAATAATATTTTGATTAAAAATTAAGAGCAGCTTTTTAAATGCCGCAAAAAATAAAGCGATGATGGCCAAAGTTGTAAAGTTGTATGTAAATAATAATGAAATCATTTATTTTAAGTTATTTAATATTCTTCATTTTTCTGTTGGCCTAGTAAATGTTAATATTTTACAATTTTATTGAGCTCAAGGCCAGTTTATGGAAGATTTTTTGTGAAAAAACAACAACAGTTTTTAATGTTTGAAGTTATAGTACTATTTCGGAAATCACCACATAAACTGGCCTTGAGCTCAATAAAATTGTAAAATATTGTTATTTGATATTTTTATTGATAAATCAGGGAGCTTATTATAAAAAAAAGCTTTGGCAATTTAAGGATTTTAGTAAAAGTGCATTACTAAGTTACTTTGTTTTAAAATGCTAGTGGAACTATTCCTGTTTTAAATTTTGATCTAATATAATATACTATTTTGGTTAAGATATAAGAGTTAGTCAAAATTTTTAAATATTAAGTTTACGTGTGTGAAAAGATCCATTGACGATGTGTTCTAATCTAGCGCTTGAAAAGAAGTTTTATCAGTTCAATCTACATAGAAATGGGCGCTTGAATAATTTTGACACACGATCGCGCACACTTACACACGACAAGGATTTAGTAAATCGCACAAACTTGCTTTATTTTTAATTTTTTTTAATTATTATATTCAAATTTATTTGTATATTAAAATTTAATTTTAAATATAAAGACAATTTAATTTTTAAAGGTAGGCAAACATTCAGCTTATAAGAATGTAAATATATAATTTAAATATCTTGAGTTCATATTTTTCTTAAAAATATTAAATTTTCTCCCAGCAACCTTTTACGGCTTCCTTGAAGAATGTTGCGGAACAATTAAAAGTCGACCTACTAACTGCAAAGTGGTTTGTCACGAAAAAATTGTAATTTCCTCCAAAAAAAATTAAAACATCGACACATTTCTTTCTTACGATTATAACGTAATTTTTTTTTTGTCAATAGGCAATTAATAATTTCCTTAGAGGATTCTAAAAATGTAAAACAAAAAGAATTTCGCTATAGTCACTTTTAAGAGCAACAACGATAAATCGTTTTAAATCCGATATAAATTCCAAGTACTGTTTCCGACATTTTATATGTTTTAAAAACATATGCATAACGAGTTGCGTTTTTTTTTTTAATATGTTTTTATTGATTAAAAGCATTTTTGTAAATTTTTTGTTTATAAAAATGAGTAAAATCACGAATATAAATATTTTGCGGAGCGAAAAATTGAGAAATAAGCGCTGACATAGTTGATCCAAAAGCATTAAAAAGGGTTTTAAGCAATTATTTTCCTACATACGAGTATATGACTCGTAAAAAGCACTTAAAAAATGCAACCCTAATTATGGAGTTTTGTATTAACATTTTGTAGTTGGCTCAAAAACCTCATGATTGACACAAAAATTACACATGCAAATATATCGGACCCGAACCATCATGAGGATAACGAGATCTAACACTATAATCAATTCAAAATTTACCCAACAAAATTTCATGTCTGGATTGCTCAACTCGCTCTAAATTGTATGTAAATGGAGTTGACATATCATTGCATTCTGATTTTTTGGGTCACAAAATTAACCGAAAAAAAAACAAGAAAAAGGCGCAAAAAGTAGCGCAAAGTTGGTGGTGGTTCGTAATTTTTGACAATTTTTTTTTATAAACGCTCTTTCGAAATTCCTATGAGGCTAGTGATATTTTATAAGGATGAAATTTCGGAAAGGCATAAGTAAAAATATTGCCAACAATCCAATTAAATGTTCTACAAATTTTAATAAAACTTTGTAAAATAATTTTAAATTTTATATACGAGTATAGTCTGAAACGTTTTTATATCGAAAAATATAATTTGCCAATTTCGACCGGAAATTTCTAACGAATTTAGCTACATGTTTTTGCCTATCATTAATTGAGCTGCGGCACAAGAAAATATGTTAAATCAATTAAAAATACAAATTGAGTCAGAATAATTTCTGTTCGAACATAGCAAAAGAGTGGCCAAATAATTTGGCCTATCTGAAGCTTTGGCTTTGGCCACTTCCAAGTACTTTCTGAATGTTATATTGGATATTTTTTTGACTGCAACCTGACTGTCTGAAAATATGTATAACCAGAGAAGTGCCTTTTAAACTCTTTGCAAACTAAATCCGGCATGTATTGCGATTGCTACAATATCGGCTTGAGGGGTTGTTGGTCAAATGTCCACTGCGAATGAGAGTTTGTTGCCGGAAACATAGAAAATTGCACCTGTTTTCGGGTTGCCAGCGATGCTGTCAAAAGTTATACTTTCAACAGAAATAAACGACCAAATTTAACGTGTGAGATGCAGGCGGCCGCATACAATAGTTTTAAAGAGAAACCTTAAAAATGTTTAAATAAATATAAGAACAATGAAACTTTTGCACTTCTCTTTATATAAATATTATGTAAACATATACAATAAAATTGTATGTAGAAAAAAATCGAAAAAAGAGCATGCTTTGCTGCATATACATATATGCACATGTGTATTACTAATCAGTTCATTCATTTATTTTTGTAAAGGCTCCATTCAGTCAGCTAACAAATCTAATCAGCAGGTGTTTATACTTACTTACAATGATGCAGACTCCCCATTTGGTTTTGAAAAATGAACGCGCTAATTGATACATTGCTTGTGATTTGAAATACAGCTCTGCTTATTGTGTGTGTATGTTTATGCGTAAGTATACAAATTATATCTTACAAACAATGCACATTTTATATAGATACATATGTACAATTTTTTATATACCAATGAACTCATATGTGACCTCTTTTAAATCTTAAAAATTTGTTCTATTTTGATTGCCAGCGTATTTTTTACATCCATTGAATTCGAGCAAAACTAAGTATTAAGAGAACGCGTAAATCGTTTGTCATCCAGAAACATGTTTTAAACAATTAAATATTATTAATTTTAAAATCGTACGAATCGTTAAACATTTCTTGATTATATCTGATCAAAATATTGATCCTCGGCTTCGCCAATCAGTTTTATGTTTATCAGACTTTAGAAAGAAAATTTTAGTAAAGCATTATGTTTAAGTACCAATTATCAAATAAAAATGTGAGAGAAGACATATTTACATAAAAAAGTCAATAAAATATATATGTAATACACCACGTAAAGAACAATATTGATTTTTAAATGATTACAGGTACGATGACTTGCAAGTTAAACTATGTATTCTTAGCTTTTAAAATCAAGCAAAACCAAATCATGAAAAGTCATAGAGTAGAAAATTAAAGCCACTTAAATATTCCTGTATATGGTAGAGGATCCTTTATAAATGTAATCGCACTGTGTTATATTACTATTTATATATTTTATATACATATTTATTTTTTTTAAATTATTTTTTAATAAAAATACGGGATATATCTAACTCAAGCGATGAGAAAACCCGCTTCGAACTTGTACACAATTCAAAATTAAATGCAATAAAAGGTTAATATTTTTCTTTGAAACTTTTAAGAATTCGCTCGACCTAAACAAGTTTGAGGTGGCTAAAATATTCGGTGAAATTTTGGAAATATTTTTTTTTGACACTCCACCGCTATTTCTGCCACATAAAAAATAATCCCGGATTTGCGTTATATGAGAGAATTTAGCAATAAAAAAATGTCAAAAAATTGGCGGTAATTTCTTGCTATTTGGAATGTAAACAATATGATACTAGAATTAAAAGGACTACAAAATTGCAAAATCAAAAAAATTTCTAAAAAATATTAGAAAAAAGTGTGTAGTTGGGAGGAGAGTGTGATGCATTTTTATTACTTTTCTATAAAGTTTAAACTGAACTTTGCTTAAATTGAAAGAACATTGAAAAGCGAACAACAACAGTAAATAACATTGTGCAATTATCAAAGATCAAAGATTGTATAATTAATTACATTTTACTCTACATACTTACGGTCTTCTGCGCCAACGACGTACATTTTTCAAGCCGCATGCAAACATTTCTATTTAATGCGTAACGTTAAATAAATAAAAAGCTTTTAGTTGATGATATTGAAGAATGGTTGAAAATTATTTTTATTTTCAAATTAACTTTCTATGCGACTAATAGATTCGTAGAAAAAAAACTAAAAAACCATTTGTTTGATTATCAATTCAAATAGATTAAAAAAAATAGTATAGCACACTTTGGACGGCTTGTTTTAATCACTTTTACTTTTTTGCTGGTTCACATTATTATGTAAGTAATAGTTTTAGAGCGCATGTATTTGAAAGTCATTTACTAAAAAATTTAATATTTCTTTTATGTGACGTTTTGTTTTAGTTTTTTAGCCAATGCGCTTAAAGGACTTTTGTATGTATGTTTGCTGGCAGTTATAAAAGCTTTTTATATTTAATGCACTCCATTAACTTCTTTATTAAAACACTCCAAAAAAAAATTGTGAGTTTTCCATTTTGTTTAACGTTATTGATAAAATTATTTAAACATCGCCATTGATCAGCTATCACTTATTCTCTCTTTATTGTCTTTTAGAAATTTAAACTCTTTCGCAATTAAGCTTTTGCTAATACTTTTTGTTTATTTTTTTATTTAGTTTCATTGACTTTTTGTAATCGCTTCAATTGTTTTCCTTGACTTTTTGCTATCCCAACAGCTTCACACAAACTGCACTCACTTACTGGCTGGTCGGTTGGTCAGCTGGGGGAGATATCAATGAACAGATAATTGATAAAAGTGCAAATGCATCACAGTCGAGAGAGTTTAACAGCTTTCTTTACTTACAAAAATAGTTTAACATTACAGTTTCTAGCGATCTGTGATCAATTTCTAGAACAGCTATGTTAAAAGAAGATCTCTGCTAGCTAACAATAAATAAAAAGCACTACTGTAAACGTACTGTTAAATAGCTTTTCGAAAATGCTCACTGAAAAATGGTTTTTGTCTGAACTTGCTAATACAAGAAGTAAATAAACGCAGAAAAGCTTTTTTAATCTGCTGAATTTGATATTACACAAATGATCGATTTTGAATGATTTCCTTATTATTTTTATTTAAAAATACATACATTTTAAATACCACCCCCTTATGGACTTCGACTCTAGGGGGCTAATATTTAACTCAATTCGAATAAATTTGATAGAACTTAATTTTTTTGTATACGAGTAAGGAGCACAAAAAAGAAATCGACCAATTTTTTTCGAATCGAGTTGCAATCATAATCGCTTAAGTAAAGTCAGTTAATTATTCTTGCAATGCTTTGCAGCGTTTCCTGTCAGAATAGTTGGCTTATTTTGAGATAAAGATCAAAAAGGCACACAAAATTGGAATTGATCACATGCCTCAGAGCAGTCACCACCAAGCCAAAAAGGCATTTATTTTTCCTACTTTTATTAGTAAAACCGATAAAGGCAGATGTCTTTTTTAAAACAGCAGTCAATACAAAGGAAGTTATAGAAGTGCTTTGAATGACAACTTTAGGTATCCTATGGAAATTCTTCTTGAAAAAATTATTCCTGATAAAGTTTGGATCTGACTGGAAGTGAGGGCTGGTGAATTATTTGGCCTCAAAATTTGGTGTTCTACTATACGAGTACAAAGGACGAACGAAACACAATATTATATTGAAATTTGATTGGCTACAATTTTTGTTTCTTTGTTAATTTTAAATATGGTTTTTGCCATAATTGTCCCTATAATGGTTGTCGTCTTTGACAATTTTAAATCGTCATCACTTCGTATCGACGCAGAATTTGCATTGACTAAATGTGTTAAGACCACGTCGATTATTTATAGATGAATTGAAAGAGATAACCTGGCATTAGTTTCCAACTACTTAATTGAAGTTGTTATTTTGCGCGAAAATGTACTTTCTTTGAGGAAGAGTTCAAGGGACGAGAAAAGCAAACCTGAATAAAAAATGCAAAGCAAACTATGAGAGAGGATTCGGATGTTTTAAATTGCCCGATAACAAGTGATTAAATTCGTGGAAAAGTGCTGATCGGAACATTATTACAATTGCGTAAATATGGCAGAGCTTGAATAAAGCTTAAGCAGACTAACTTTTGCCAACTTTCCCAAAAGAGTTATAGTGTTGTTCCGTTTGTATTTTTCATCTAAATACGAACATATATAAAACCATATATTAGTTGAAAATCTAATACAAAATTTTCTTCCAGTCGTCAGCAAACATAACGTCGACGCAAATAGTGTGGTTTTGCGAAACCAGAACCAAATATCTACTTATGGTTATCGATAACGAATACAGATTTTGACAAGTCGCCGTCAAACCCATTATAGGTCCGCATATCTTAGAATTTAATATAAGCTAAACTTTGAGTGGCTTGAATTAAAAAATGGAACACTGATACAAAATCGAAAAATTCTTTTTTATTTTGTTGCAAGGTGTTATCCTTTAAGCGGAAGTACAATATATCGAGACAGCCGATAAATTATTGAAGAAAAACTGCGAGGGAGTAAAATAAGCATGCAATCGGGGCAGAAAAATAATTATGTCGGACAATAAACCAATGTGAGTTTGTTTTGTTTGATCTGGAGTCTATCAAACAAAATGCCCGGAAAGCATCTAAGTACAACTTCATTGGATGAAGAGGTCTCAATACAAGAATCCTCTCGGAGGAACCCTCGTTCCCTTGCGCGTTTTATTTCAGGTTTTCACAGACTAGTTTTAGTGATTTTGGAATTATCTAAAACTTTGTCTGTGTAACAGCTTAAAATTAATAAATATCGTCTATCGCTGATAAATCCAATGACAGGCACACACATTTTTATCAAACCGCATTTGATGTTAGCTTACGATAACCAATTATCAGTATCGATATTGACTTGCGTTTATTTCGAATTGGTCGTAAGTGGATCATTCGGCTATGTAGCTTTTACTTTGGACTGATTTAAATGTCATATCGTAAGATATGATGTAAACTCATATCGTGCGACATTAATTCCCATACGTTGCTTAAATAGAAATACTAGCCAACCTTGCAACATTGTTCGTCCTTTAAATCCATTTCAAACCTCTTCACTTCTATCTCATTCTATTTTCCTCTGCCTGCTCCTTAAATCGAATCGTAGTCATAAAATAAACACTAAAAAAGCAAAAAAAAAAAAATCATGATACGAAAAGGAAAAGTCAGCTTAACACGCAATCAACTGTTGAATATATTGCACAATGGGTGTGTGCAGACCGGACATTTTGATTGTGTCACCCTAACACAAAGTACGAGCGTTAATGCCATTAGGTAAGTAAATGCAGCCTCCTTTTACATTCACATACAAACATTTAGAGATATGTTTTTCCTTTCAACTTGAAACTTTCGATAAGCGTATGCATGCGGTCAGTTGGTCAAATCGCAGCAACTGAGCAAAAGGAAGTCAAAGGAAGTTCACGGACAATAAATAAGCTGAAAAGTAGGTGCCTCAAACTATACAAAACTACTGTACGATTTCTATACAAGTTTTTAAATGCGTGTGTTTGTGGTAAATTTCGCCAACAATTAATGTACGCAATTTCATGTGGCCTTTTGTGGGATTTGCCGTGGCACCGTTAACGAATATTCGATTGAGTGAGCGCGCGTGCGTTTTTATCTACCTACAATCTTAATTTATTAAATTTAAATACCTAGACAGTTAACAAAGGTTCGTAAAGGATTCTTGAAAAATTTGGTTTACTTTCGACGGCCACTCGTTTAAGCAGCTCATAGTCTTAGTAAAGATACCAGCGGTAAATCCCATCCACTAGAAACTTGCCGTTTGTTATACTTAAGTTAAATGAGCTATATAAGTACATACATATCTGCCTACCCCAAAAATTCTAAAATTTTTTTTTTTAAACTTCCAAATTTTGATGAAATTGTCATACATGTTTTCTACAGTTTTTATAAAGTTTAAAAAACTGTTTTTAAATGTTTTTGCTAGAGAATTAACGATGTTTTAATTGAAAAGTAATTTTAAATAATTTGAGGATAAATAAATTGCCAAATTGACAATATGTGTTTGAGCTATAATTTGCGAACAGAGTGTACAATAGAGTGATCCAAAGAAAGTAATTAATACATTATAAAACATGAGGTATTTTTTCGGTATAGAACATTCTAAGAGGTAAGAGAATTTACTTAATTTTAGAACGATTTTCCGTCATCCCTTATCAAGTTCGGGAAGTTCAGTAGATTCCTCGGAAACTTCAAAAACAAAAAACAAAAAAAAGTAAGAGAATTTTTTTTATATATCTGAAATTATATTGTTATATTTAAAAGTAAATTTCTTTAATTACATTATTGAAAACTTTTACACCTGTTACCAAACATGGACCCAAAGTATTTATAGCATTTTAAATATATACTCGTATTATAGAAGTGTCTACCTTTAAGCATTTGCTAAATATTTACTTTTATTTAAGCACAAATATGTACAAAAGATTTTTAAATATTTTTAATTCGTAAAATTATTATCTGTTTTATAGCGACCATACACGTTCAAATAGTTTGCGTGTATGTTTTAATAAAAATGGCACATACATATGTATGTATGTACCAAAATCAAAGTTGTTTTGATTTTCTTCAAATTTAAAAATGCCATTTGACCTTGAAAGGTCCCTTCAACCAATTACGAAGCGTGCAAAAATGTATGGCTACCAAGAGAAGTAGAAATGAAAGGCGAAAAAATGAGCGTGGGAAGAGATTAAGATGCTGGCAGGCAAGACCACGACCCGAAAATGTATGGCGAAATTTAGCAGCAAACAAGTTAATTGAAGAACGGGATAATTCCTGCAAAGGCAAGAATAGAAATCCGGTTACTGGAGTTCAGAGCAATCTTCTTAATATTGCATAATTTACAATTCTGGGTGAAAACGACATATAGTGAAAAAAACGCTAGATAAGTAAATCGACACGAAAGTCAAGTTTGTATGCAAGTCGTAAGTGAGCCTGAAACTTGATTAAGCTAACTGAATTTGTAGAAAATTTGTTTATTTGTGAAAAATTTTCTCTTTGAAAATATGCAGACAACATTTTTGAATGAATTTCAATTTCTTTAAATTTTAACTAAATAACCAAGAACCAATAGCAAAAGTAGCACAGCCGACTTGAAGAAATCACTTTAGCAAAGTGACTCGGGCTCACCAACCAATTAACTAAGGCAAACGAACGTTCGTATGTACATACTAGGGATGTCAATTTTGGGCATTTTATTGATCCCGGGATTTTCGAGATTTGGAAAGAAAATCCCGGCACAATCCGAATTTCACGAAATTTTGATTCGTAATTTTTAATCAGTCGAAAAAGGTAAATTCCAGAACAAAAAAGAAATAAACGTAAAATTTAACACACATACAAAATAATTTAAACTTCAAGTACAAATGTACTTATTTGGTACAGAAGCAAATGCAACTACATAAGGTCAATTAATTTTTAATCACTATTTGATACCAGTAATAAATATTGATAATGTATTACCTTTCAGTAAAAAAAGAAATACATCAAGTAAAAATTAAATACCTCACCCATTCTATTTTGAGCGAGTCAGAATTATTCATTATTTTGATAAAAATGGAATCTTAACAAAGTAAAAGCCTAAAGTATGTTATCCTCCAACCTGGACCAAAATTTATGGCATTTAAAATCTGCAGTGGAGAAGCACTGCTGTGCCTCAACACTTGTTAGTTGGTTTGTCTACAAAAAGTTAAATGCTCTCTGTAGGATAAAGGCTATGTCTTATTATTACTAGGATATGCCTTATTACAAAAGCTATCAATTTCATTAATCAAAGCTTCTGATAAATTTTATTTCTTTCGATTATTGGACAATTGCTCGATGCCATTTATCTTGGAGACTTTTTGTCTTATCCACTTCAAGCATTTCGTCGTTAGTTTTATTAACAGCGCTTTCATAGTAAGGCTCATTTTCTTCTCGAGGAGGATATTTTCTAGCTCAATTATAATGGCAAGATCAAAACAAACCATTTAGGGAGTTAATCAGCCTTGTTATTTTTCGTATTGTGTTATCGTTGTAAACTTGTTGTTGTTTTTCATGTTAAATTTTCTTATCTTAATGCAACTCTAAAAAGGTGTGTTTAGTGTGTTATTTTGGGTGTTTTAATCTGTTTTAAATCATTCAAGGTTTATTTTTGTTTGAAAAAATGTGAATTAAAATTAAATGGAAATGTGCGTTTACATATTTTTAAGAAACCGACCTCTCATACAGGCCTGTTCTGAATTTCGATCGATTCACATCGAAAGCGAGCATATATTTTTGATTGTAAAGTATTGCCTTTGATTCTCCGAAACGAAAGGAATAAGTCCTCATCCTCACAGAACTGAAAAAAATAACAACAGATTGAGGAGAAAGGGTTTAAACATTCCAATTCCAACTAAATTTGTCGTAATCGAAATGCAGAGCAGGCCTCATAGGTTTTATAAGCGGTTTATTGCTGATTAATTGCCTGAATACCACATACAATAATAAACGAAATTGCACAATGCATTCAAACGTTCCACTATTATTTTAATAGCGAATTATAGAAATACGATAATTAACACGGAGTGTGAACTCTCTAAAGGCTTTGTTTTGTTCTTTAAAGTGACATTTTTATGAATGGTACAAAATTAAAAAAATAAATGGCTATTAAATTCTCTGCTTTCTGCAATTCCGTGATTTGAATATATTGATCCCGGGATATTCGGGAGTTAAAAAAGGCCGGGATCCCGGGGTCCCAGATTTCGGGATCCCGGGATTTGCATGCCTAGTAAATACATATATATAAAACACACAAATATATTAACACATCTACACAGCTATTTACATACTCGCATGGCGCAATTGTGGGTGGAAATATAATAGCAGTTATTTGTGTAGATTAAAATAAATTATCTGATATTGCTGCTGTGATAGCAAAGATTTTTTTTATTTATCTTCAGAACAACTGCAGTACGTACGTACATACATACATACATACATACATACAGACATTCGTGAGTACCAATTTAAAAAGAAAACAAATGAGCAATGTGCACTGTTTGCCTAAATGCTGCTGACAATCAACGATACCAGTATAATCTAATATCTTGCTGTGACACTTCACATACTCGTACATACATATGTAGATATGTATATTGTCTTGTCTCGAGGCAGTTGTACTTAATTAAATTTGAACACACTTGCGCTTGAGTGACCAAAGTGGGAAGGAATTAGTTGCATAAAAATATGCAAATGTCAATATGTAGGTATGTATATATGTATGTATGTGTGTGACCGCATATCACTTGTTTATCCGTGCGAAATTCCACACGAAAGATAAACAAAATACCTTAATTCAGCTCAGGAAATGAGTAGTTACCAACTTGCTGAACTAAATACTTAAGTATATACACCGGCGGCAATGGCAAGCGCTTAAGGAACATTCACGCAGACGAGTTAAGTCGAACGTTAAGTTCACACCTTCATATGTATGCATATACGCACACATACATACGTACACTACGAGTACGAAGAAGAGAAAAATTTAATGGCTAAATCTTTAAATGGACCTTGACAATTGCTAGTTTAATGCAATTAATTACAGTCATGTGCAAAACTTTAAACAGCTTCTTGCTAAATACTATTTGAACTCTTCACAAATTTCACTACTCCGTTGTTGTTTGATTATTTTCGCCAGCACTGTCGCTGTCTTCTTCATTTTTATACAGGCAAACATATATTTATTAGCTTCAAGTAGATAATTGATTATTTCCACTTACTTTTCTTCATCCGGTGGTGGTGGCATATCGTTCGTGGTTGGTGTACCCGGTGGCGTTTTTTCAACTTCCATCATAGCCAGCGGTGCTTCTGGTGGTGGCAGTGGACTTACAGAATTTGTATCCATACTACAGCAAGGAATTGTGATGGCTTTTTGTGAATACGCTGGAATGGATTATCAAGTTGTCGTTTGCTGAAAGAAAATATTTTTTTTGTTATATTACATTTTTTTTTTATTAACAATTGTATTTTTAGTAAACTAATAAATACAATAACTTAACGCTATCGTTATGAGCTTTAAGGCCGATTGGTTTTTGGGATAAAAAAGTTAAAGGAAAAACAACAAATTTAGAAGTTATAGTACTATTTCGGAGATCACCACATCTCCGCGTCAGACTTCTTTCTTCTTGGCTTCCGTGGGGTCGAACCCACGACACCAAGTAACACTCAAGCCAGCAACTAAACGCGTTTACGCTGTAAAAGCTGTTGTTATTTTTCTTATTTTTCCTTCACAACTCACTCCAATCAAGCGCGGCTTTTCTGCCGCTATTTCTACTTGACTTTGTAGTTAATGTTTTTTTATTATGATATGCTAATAATTATTATGAATTAGTCAGCCGATAAATTATTTTGTGTGAATTGTGCGCTCTCCCTGCCCTTCAAAAAACTGCTCTCTGTACGAGTAATTATCTAAAATTTAAACGAAAAACCACTTGTGCAAGATATGTGTATCTTCGAAGCTCAGTTAGATTTTCGTCAGACTTGTCGGCAAAGAAGTGTAAAATCTTTATGATTTCTGCCCGAAATCAGTCAGTGAAATGTATGAAGAGATTGATAAGAAGTTTAACCGGTACGTCTTGGGAAATTTTGACTTCTTTGCCAGTGATCCTGACCAATATCATTCGAAAAAATGTCTAATAGAAATTTGATTTACATAATTTAAAATTTATTTCGTATTTAATTTAACTAAATTTAACTTCCATTTAATACAAATTGTCTAATTATATATTTAATATTGCGCTTCATTTTATCAGGCTTGTTCAACTCATCTTTAGAATTGATGAAACATTTTTTAATTAATTTATCCACATGAGAATTTGAAGTTCTTGGCATATTTTCCAGTGCCAATCTAATAGATCTTAGAAGTTTTATAAAGGTGCGGTCCCGCGACTAAATATTAATTTACTTACCTTACGAGTATTTTCTCATTTCTTTCAAATTTTATTAATGTATGTATTTACAGTGTAGTTATATTTTAATTCATATACATTTCTTAGCTAACTTACTTTCAGTAACAACAAAAAACTGCTGGCATAAAAAAGAAGCAGCGGACAATACGCATAATTGGGAATGTCTGTACGAAATCGGACATAATTCGATTAAAAGTGTTGGATGGGGAAATAAATGAAATTAACAAAACACTGCCGCTAGAAATCTGTAAGATTTTTCAAGTCTTTGCCCTCTCACGTCGTCAAAATGTATTAAGTTGTCTTGTTGGATTGCTTACTAACCATTCTCGAATTGTCAAATTGTGTAAAAAAAAAATCGCTAATCTCAGGAAGTTTTTAGACTTCACAGGAACTGTGACGCGATCAAAAATTTAGCTACTGATCTGTGTCATATCACAGCATCCAAACTTTGTCACATTCGAAGATTACAAATAGAAGATTTCCTATTAGCTGTTGCCAATCCACAGGCAATTGCAAACCTCCGAGGATGTTGCTGTTATAAAAAGTAAGACTTTAGCACGACCTTTTATGTTCGTATAAGGAAGTATAGGGTTCATTTTACTTTTTTGTACTTCAAACAGTATTATATCGATATTTAAAGTTGTTTCTTTCAATACTTAGATCGGTTAATGCTTAATGGTATGAAGTTTAAGTACAAGCTCATAATATTCAATCGTAACCAAATATTCCGGCTAGCCAAGCAGAGAGCGTTGCGAAATAAAATCTAAAGAAATTCTTTTTAATTTTAAGTTTTTTGAGTATTATTTGTAAACTTCAAAAATGTCTTTTATTTTTTGATGCTCATTTATGACACCAAACTGACTCCAATAAACTATCAGAAAAGGGCCTGCAAATTTACAAACATAACTAAAACATACTCCGAGTATCGATCAAATATGACCCCAAAAATACTCCGAAACTTACTACCTACAAATAACGTATAAAAAAGGTTTATAGAAGAGTCTTTCAGGATCCTTTAAGTTAGCCGGAATACAAGTAGGCCCAAAAATCGACACCCGATAATGGCTTGATTTAGAAGAAATAGGTACGTTTGACGATCGAGGATTAATAGGTTAAGGAACATTTTTTAGACTTTTATATATGTAAATTGTCTGTAAAGACCGCCAATTCGAATTCATTTGTAAAGCACGTCGTCTGTTTGATACTCAGGAGTGCTCTTGAGCCACAGCTGTGATGTGCTCAGTAGAAAGGCTACTTCAGAGCAGACCAGTCCTTGTAGACATTCGTGTTGTCTCATACTCTTCTAGACGAGCGCCTAAATGACGTAGTGTTTGCTCAATTGGTGTCGGACGACCGGAAAATCTGCGCTCAATTTTATAGAACTATATTTGTTTTGTATCTATTTACTTTAGATCTTATGATAGGGTGATGATTTGTATGCCATCATGTGTGTATACACAAACCTAAGACCATTTGTAACCATACTCGTATTTTCCTAACACTTCCGCATATTTTCTGCAAAACAATATGCCAGCACCTCCATCTCCATCTCCACTCTCACTCAACATCAGCGATTAGCTACGAATCAAAACGCCTTCATTATATCGTCAGGTACTCTACATAGTTCACGAATACTCATGTAAGGGCACTCACTCGCAGCGGCATCAAGTGTACTTCCAAGCGCCGCTATTCCATAAATTCTACACCAAAGTTTACAATGGCGTAAACACAATTACGAACACACTCAATTGCTTACACACAGTTTGGGCGATTTATGAATGCAATTTTATTTGGTGTGTGAGGAAATTGTGAAATATTTTCATTTTTTTGTGTCTGCATTGTTCAGATGTAAAGCCAATAAAGAATAAAGTGCGTAAAATAAGAAGAGCGTGAGGGTGCGAAAATGTAGACAGCACAGACATATGTTAAATGCTTATTGTACACTAGGTCTACATGTGCTCACATGGATGCAGTAGAAATATATCTCCATTCACATAATAAAGCACCACAGTCATGTGTGGTAGATATATGTTGATTATACTCTAAAAAATAACATATAAACCCACTTATTAAACTTTATTCAAACTGAACAATGGTTTACCGGAATTTCATAAAAAAATGTTAACTTTTCAACTGGAATCAAACATTTTGAGTATGTAATTGTTTAGCCTATTTCTTTTTGGTATAACAAAGTGCCTACAGATTATCACTGAATTTTAAAATATTTACATCTCAATAACAATAACTGGCTCGAAGCCAGTCTCTGAAAGATTTTATATGCAAAAAACAACAACAGTCATCAAACTTCTTTTTATTTAATTATATTTATTCTTTATCACCACTTTCCCAGGCTTTGAACCAAGGACGCTCGGGTTGCAAAGCCAACACGCTACATGCTGTGCTACGCCTGCTGAGTTGAGTCTGTTGTGTGAATTGTTATTAATTTAAAAAGGCAAATAAAATATAGATAAACAAATTTATGTTAAAAATCAATGGTAATTGATAGGCACTTGAAATTTGCACTTGTTAATGTTAAAATTTAATGAGTTACAAAACAACTTACTCAAAAAAGTTAAAACTTTTTTTTCTAAGTTCGAAATTTTGTTGAAATTTAATTCGAAGTTCAAAATTGTTTTTTTTATTTAATTATTTTTGAGCTTAAGGCCAATCGGTTTTTGGGGAAATTATTAGGAAAAAACAACAATACTCAAAACGGCAGAAATTATAGTAATCACCCTTATCGTGAGTTTCGCCCGAAAAAAAATTCACCCGAATTTTTTTCATTCGCCCGGATTGAATCCGCCTATTGTGAGTTTTACACGGAATAAATTTCGCTTCGAAAATTTGAACATGGAGATTACAACTCTGAAATGTGTAAACTTATCAATTTTCCAGATCTTTGAAATATAATAGCCAATAAAGAAATTGTTTTTTTAGAATGAACGAAATGTATTTGAAAAAAATTAAATAATAAGAAGAAAAATAAATTCTCCAATTGTGTCAAAATGAGGTTGTGCTATAATTGTGACAGTCTTACATGTGGGGAAGACAAGAAATCAGCGAGAGAGTGGCATCACTGGTCGTTTGGCATTTGAACTAAAGATTGGTGCAAACTAACTGAGAAAGTTTTATTCGGTACTCTAATAGTACGCCGGACTGACTCCAAACTACTGCAAGTGCAACTAGTTCTTTCAGCTTTACAATTCAGTTCGAAATTTTCTACACAACTTCAATTTTTCTTGCGAGGTGTGATTAAAGTTTGGCGGTGATCGTTGAAATTATGAAAAAATATGAATGTACGCGCAGACAGTCTTGTGATTTTTGTTCACAAAGTAATGTTTATTCAATGAATTTTGATGCTGCGTCTGTATGCAGCTGGAGTGAGAGACAAAGTGCGGTGGCAATAAAAATACTAACAAAAAAAAAGCTATTTACAATAATTATTTTTATAGAAATAATATTTTCAATGCATATGTTATTTGAATTTGTTAATTTAAAAATTTTCCAGACATATGTACATAGATAGATACCAAACTACTCACTAGCCTTGAACATGCAATGTTAAATGAAGTTCATCTCCCTCGAACATAGGGGCTGCTCCCGGAAATTCTTGCAGAAAAAGTTTTAATGCACGGAATCCAGCTGTCAAAACAATACTCGCACGCCGATGAGAGCAATGCACTATGAAAGTAAATCATCATCATTTATATTTCCAATTCAATTTTCCCTTAACCTCTGCTGTGTTTATGGTGCCAGAAGAGGGCATGGGCATTGAGTGCACACACACATGCACCACGAAATATTGACAACTACCGCATTTTCTGTGTTCGGTTGATTTACATGGAAATACATTTGTGTGTACATCATATAGATACATCATTTTCATATGACTTTGCTAAAGCTCCGAGTTTTAGTAATGCAGTAGATTCAAATTCCCTACAAAATTACGTTAGTCCGTTGGATATGGTGAGAGTGGGGATATACTTAAGTGTCGAATTTAAGATCGCTTCTATACCTAGAAGGTAGTTTTGTGGGATCATATACTCGATTTAAACTGCATTTTGAAGCTCTTGGTACTCATACGGGATGCGCATGGCGGGTTGAATTTCCCACGTATGCCTCTAGGCAAATAACGGGTGTTTTTTTTAGGGGTATAGAACTTTAAATTGAAATAAAACACAAGAAAATCGTTTTAAGGTCCATCAATTTGGCTTTATTGGAAGGATAATTTTATGCCATTAATGTTTAAATATGATTTCGGGCATGTGGCCGCCGCGGCTGGCTCGAATAAAGCCAATTCTACAGGTCCAATTTTCAACCACTTTTTCGAGCATATGGGGCCGTATGTCGGCAATAACGCCACGAATGTTGGCTTCCAATTCCCCTAACGTTTCTGGTTTGTTGGTGTAGACGAGCGACTTCACATATCCCCAAAGAAAATAATCCAATGGTGTCAAATCACACGATCTTGGTGGCCAATTGACAGGTCCATTCCGCGAAATTATGCGCTCAGCGAATGTTTCCTTCAATAAATCGATTGTGACGTGCGCTGTGTGGCATGTAGCGCCGTCTTGTTGGAACCACAACTCATCCACATTCATGCCATCCAATTCGGGAACAAAATAGTCGGTTATCATGGCTCTATACCGGTCTCCATTAACGGTAACTGCCTCTCCAGCATTATTGCGGAAGAAGTATGGCCCAATGACTCCACCAGCCCATAGAGCACACCAAACAGTCAGTTTTTGTGGATGTAATGGCGTTTCAAGGGTCTCATGTGGATTCTCTTCACTCCAAATGCGGCAATTTTGCTTGTTGACGTAGCCATTCAACCAAAAATGAGCCTCATCACTGAATAAAATTTTGCGATGAAAATCAGCATCGAGATCAATCTCATTTTCGGCCCATACACCAAAATCACGACGCATTGCATGGTCTCGCGGCTTTAATTCTTGCACAAGCTGGATCTTGTAAGGTCGCAAGCCAAGATCTTTGCGCAAAATCTTCCATAAAGTTGATGGACAAAGCTCCAATTGCTGTGCACGGTGGCGAATCGATTCATTCGGGTCCTCTTCAACACTTTGCTCTACAGCGGCAATTGTTTCTTCGGTGCGCACTGTTCGACGTCTCTGCGGATGCGTATTATCACATAGAGTAAACGTAGTGCGAAAACGATCCATGGTTAACCGAATTAATTGCTCTGATGGCCGATTATGTCGACCATAAAATGGACGGAGCTCACGGTAAACTTCGCGAACTGAACCATTATTTTCGAAATAAATTTGCACGATTTGCAAGCGTTGTTCTTTTGTCAACCTGTTCATGATGAAATGGCAAACCAAACTGAACATAAATGACATTAGAGTTGCCAGATTTGACCACAAAATGCCAGATTTATCTCTATTCAAAAAACAAACCTGTAAAAAAACACCCTTTATTTCATAGCGACTTCTTCCGATATTATTTGAAAAGGTTCAGCAAAATGAAAACCCTTTTGTTTTTGTTATTTCTTAGATAATTTAGAAATCTAAAAATATATGCCTGTACTCTTAGGGCGCACGATTAGGAGGAATATTTATCAAGAAGCGCGGCAGTTTCATCGGCTGCAAAGAATGCTTCGACTCGGCGTATTTCCCGAGTGCTGTTCTCTCCAGTACTTCAAAAATTTCTTTCTTCAAAAATTTAAAATAATTGCAATACACGACCGCTGGGAATTTGCAATCTATAACACGAATCGAAAGGAGATGCGTTCAGTTTTACAAAGGCTCGGGTAGGCAAATTTTCTTTAAGAAAAGGCTGTTTCAAGGCAGTTAAACAAACAAAGTTTTTCTATCATGAAAAAGTTGGTGATAAATATTACACATCAACTATAACATGAAAAATTTCAAAAGTAAAAAAAAAAATAAAACAAATTAATAAATAATTATGTTTTCAGTTAAAAATCTTTACAGGAGATATTTTTAGTTAGCGGCGTAAAGAACGTGTCTTTATTGAAGCAAGTAGAAAATTGTCTTCGTTTTTGCTTTTTTGAGTAAACAAAATATACTAATTGACTTAATTAAGTTCTGTCTGAAAGCTGCATAGAGCTTAGGACCTTAAGCTAAAAAGGAAATTATAAAAAAAAATTTACGGAATTTCGCAGACACCTGATACTTGCACATTATTGTATAAACTTCAATTTAATGCTCTAGAGAAGTGCATACTCAAGAACATAAATCTAAATTTTTTTTATTTTTGCCGTAATAAAGGGTGTTGTTTTAGACATGTCGTTTTTAAGAAGAAATAAAACGCATATAATTTAACGCTATGTCCAATAATTTAGCTTTATTATAAACATAAGGGTTTGACATTATGTTTTAAAAATGATTTTGGGCGAGTGACCGCCGCGCTGGCTCGAATAAATTCCAGCCGAAAGCCCCAATTTTCGACCACTTTTTGCAGCAATTGGGGTCGTATATCCGCAATAACGTGCCGAATATTCTCTTTCAAAGCGTCTTTACGTGTGAGATAATATTGCGTTCAAGCAATGGTAAATAGTCGTTTTAAAGAACGTTTTTTTTTCTCGTAAGATCAGACCCAGTAACAAATATTTAGCATAGAATTTATTTACTGCAAAAAGCAAACTTTTTTTTAAAAGACGTTGAAAATAGCAATTATAGTTGTTATGAAATCTGATTTCTATGAAAATAAGAAGTGGTCCTTATCCTTATTGGAAAATTTAATTCAAACCATCACTGATTGATTATACTCGTATAACATACTTAATTCAAATGCAAAAAATTCGAAACGCAATTACGCAATAACGATTGTTATCGGATTCGCATTGTAGTAGCAATCATATTTTACAACAGCTTCTAATTATTTAATTTTGCACAATGGCTTCTAAATCGAAAGAAAATTGTGTGACAACATTTCGGGAAAGTTTGGTAGAAACAGTTTTTTTATATATGTACATATATTAGATTTAATTTGACGTTATATTAATGATTTGAATTCCACACCAAATATGTATGTATATCGGCCCAAAAATATATATTTGATTATGATGCCAAGCTGACATAAAGTACGTACATACATACATACATACCTACAGGTTTATATACTCGAACATACATACCATACATATGTATGGTATCGTTTACATGTACAAACATATGCATAACCATCACTCTTATATTGAATGATATTTGTGATCTTTTTGACACCATCACGTCGAACATCACGTTCTCACATCTCAACAGTACCAACAGCTCAGCATCGGTACAATTGTGTTATGCCATGAAAATTGCACTTACTGATATGTATGTTTATGTATATGTTATGTACATATTTTTATTACACCATAATCAAGCGATGTAACACATTTGCTGCGTTTGCTGCACATTTTCATACACATTCGGTATAATAGTCGAAGTCAGGAGCAGAATTTCGCCCCTCTCTTATGTTGATTATGTCACTAATATCTTAGCTATCGGCTAGTAATCGTTATGCGCCAAAATATTTCGAATGAAATATATTTTTTTGTAAAAGAATTGTAATGAGCGAAATTCCGTTTTGAACTTAAGAAATTTGTGTACTTAGAATATAATTTGTTGCACGGTTGGGAAGGACTTTATAAAAAATAAAATCCTAAGCAGAACTAATGTCCCGTGAATTTGCGTGCAGATGGACCAATGTTGGGCGACCATTTAATCCTTACTAACGGATACCTTTTTAAGGATGTGAATATGTGTTGTCAGCAAAGGCCCCTGAAGCTGAATATTGCTTCACTCGGAATTGTGCGGAAAATGCCTGATTTTTCTTGCAGTCACATTTGTATACTTTGATATAAAGTTTTGAGTCCTAGGAACCTGTACGGTACAAAAATTGGCCAGGGTACAGCAAAGCCAGTTTGGGCTTTATTTGTTCTTGAGAGGTGCAAGAGGAAGTTTCTTACGTTTACCAAAAAGATAACTTTTAGTAGTGGTTGAAACTGTAATTGGTTGGAACGGTATTTTCAGAATGTATGCAGTTTGACCCAATACATTAT